>OY776117.1:40975094-42232594 GCA_963675035.1 Allygus modestus | reverse complement strand
CAATTAGAAAATTGTATCTCATACTAAACCACTGTCTACAAATAGTATTAGTAAACCTATACCATGTTCTTGTAGGCCCCATATTATGATATGCTTTATCCTGATAGGGTGGTACTTAAATGCCAGCTTTGACACCAACAATTAGACTTCAGAATCGTACCTTTAGAATAATATTAAACAGACCAAGATTAGAACATCGTTGGCGACTATTCTCCTACTTAGTAAAGAACTCCCCTCTTTCTCTCTCTCATTATATATATGTATATATATATGTGTTACTCTTAATTATTAACAGTTGTTATAATATTTGTATTCGTCTTTGTAAAGAAAATAATAAATACCTATTTCTATCTTAGCGTGTATTATTTAACTTTTACTGTTTTACTTTAACCTTTATCCTCTATGTACTTCTAATCTGTTTGATTTGATATTCTTTGATGATAGACACCTCCCAGTATTACCTAAGTGCTTGGTAAATGAAACCCTACCCTGGATTTTGTATTATAGCCTGTTTAGGACGTATTTTAAACCTTGTAAAGGAAAATAACAAATAATTGCTTTGTTACCATTCCATCCCTTTGTTTTGGTAAGTACAAGCATTCTGCAACAAATAGAGTATGATTTATAAGGGACCAGCTGTTACCCGGCAGAAGTTGTCATGCTTTTGA
This sequence comes from Allygus modestus, assembly GCA_963675035.1. Lineage (NCBI taxonomy): Eukaryota > Metazoa > Arthropoda > Insecta > Hemiptera > Cicadellidae > Allygus > Allygus modestus. Next base: position 42,231,926 of record OY776117.1, on the reverse strand, counting down.
CTATTACCAACTAAAACCAAGTACCTGGGGAGCTGAGCTTTGCTCGGGGGAAGGCCACTCAGTTTGTTTAGATTACTTGGAGAAATATTTCACCACTTCCCCCAACTGATAATCAGATGTTTATAACTCATTTGCCTCTTTTCTACATTTTTAAGGTCACTCCAGGTGTTATTTATAGCTCTATGCCCCTTTCATTTATTTTAATACTCTGTACATAATCTTCACTCAAATCTTTTAATCTCTGCTCTCAGGTTTAATAATCAGTATCTGGGGGCCGATCTTTGCTCGGGGAAAGGCCAGTTAGTTTGTTTAGATGACTTGGAGTAATATTTAACCACTTCCCCCTACTGATAATCAGATTTGTATAACTCATTTGCCTCTTTTCTACATTTTTAAGGTCACTCCAGTTGTTATTTATAGCTCAATGTCCCTTTGATTTATTTTACTACTCTATTTATGTCATCTTCACTCAAATATTTTAGTCTCTGCTCTCAGGAAACCACATGTTAATAATCGTAAACAACATGACAACATGAGTATTACTTTGACAGTTCCCTGGTTGATTATGAACAGCTGTTACAATTCTTTTGTTTTGATTTGAAACTCCATAAGCCCAATGTTAATTTTTTAAACTTTTCATCTTAGTTTTTTTTATATTATTTGATTTTTCCTGGGGATGAGGCCTGTCTAGAACTTTTTTTATCCCAGAAATTAGTTATTTTGAACATTTTAAGGAAATCGTTGGAGCCGTTTTTGAGATCCGTGTCGCAAGCAAGCAAGCAAACCTTACTCATATTAGAGTATAGGATAAACAACATTTTAGTATTACTTTGTCAGTTCCCTGATTGATTATGAACAGCTGTTACAATTCTTTTGTTTTGATTTGAAACTCCATAAGCCCAATGTTAATTTTTTCAACTTTTTAACATACGTTTTTAACATTATCTGATTTTTACTGGGGATGAGACCTGTCTAGAATATATTTTTATACCATAACTTAGTTATTTCCAAAATTTGAAAGAAATCCTTGGAGCCGTTTACGAGATAATTGTGCAACCAACCAACCTACCAACCAAACAATCAAGCAAACATTGCTCATATTAAGAGTATAGGATATCACCAAGATCACCTGTTCAAGTAAACATGTCATTAGCTTTTATGTAAACAACTATATCACTCCATAAGATTTATATGGGAACCCTTTTGGGCCTCTTGGGAGGAATCAAATTGAGTTAGGACAAAATGGATGGCTTAAAAACCTTCTTCGTGAAATTTTACATACTTAAACCAAGTTTCATGGCAAACGGTCCAACGGTCTCCGAGTCCATAAACTTCAAATATATATACAAACAAACAAACCAACATCCTTTTAGCGAATTTCCCCTATAGGGAAGAAGCTATTACCGTAGGTCTCATGGTAAGACTTAAGCCCGAGACCATGATAACTTTTTGTTTTGAGGTCCCCAGATGCCAAAAACACTATTCGTTCAAATTTATATATATGTATATATATATATATATATATATATATATATATATATATATATATATGTGTCCGTTACCTGCGATAACTTGAGTAAAAAACGTCCGATTTCGATGAAATTTGGCTCAAATGTGAAAAGTGACATTCATGACTTTAAGTTCGAAAACCAGAAATATCGGACCACGGGAAGGGGGGTTTATGGGGGTTTTAAATTTTCCAAAAATCAGTTTTTTGCATTTTTCACCCTAAAATTTTTAAAAAACTTAATTTTGGTTTTGACCATGTTATAGAACTTAAAAAAACAAATAATATTGTATTTTGAATTATTAACCTAGGTTAAGTGGTTGCGGAAAGTAGTGTGGGTTTGCGGGTTTTGCGCCGGAAGTGACGTCATCCGGTCACGTGACCGGAAGTGCTGAGTCATGAAAGATGTTATCTGAGGCTGAGCCAGTGACGTAGGCGGTTTTGTGACGAAATGAGTAAAAGTTCAAAGTTCAAGGTCACGGGGAGGTAATTTTAAAAAAGTACTACCTCGCACGCGTAAAATCCGATTGTGATTCGATAGTTTTAATTCGATAAAATATCGAATGAAAATTATCGAATGAAGCAATCGAATGATACGAGTGCGAGGTAGAACAATTACAAATATTACTTTATTTTATTTACAATAATTCATATTACAAATATTACTTTATTTACAATAATTCATGTTTACAATAGTTCCCCGTTGTTGGTTGTCATCGATGTTGTTGATCCGGACGAGTTGCGGCCATCACTTTGTTTTCTGAAGAAAGACGGTAGATACTTCGATCCCTGCGCAGAGTCCATGTTGTGTTTTTGACACCTATCTGTTCTGTTAGGTGTTTGCATTTCATTGCTGTCAGGAGGAAATAATACGTGACGGCAATGAAATAGAAACATCTATCAGACCTTGAGTGAAATGATATTGTTATTTTGTGAAGAGCGTCTCGGAGAGCTCGATGTTCACCGGTCGAGAGCCGGAGGTGTACTGACTATTCGCTAGCTAGCGTTCTGGTATCAAACAAAATGGTGGGGGTAAAAGTGTAGTAGAACGAAGCAGATGGCTGGTGGCAGGCGGCAGGCGGCAGGTGGCAAGTGTGCGGCAGATGGTAGTCCCCCCACTACACCAGTCCCCCACTACACCTGTCCCCCCACCGAGTTTTACATCGCACAATAACTAGTTTACATGTGTTAGTTAGGGTTTAGCTCTTAGACTGTCAAGACCTTAGCTCCGTAACTAAAAACTTCAATAATGTTTGCGCTTCAACTCTGTATAAGTATAACAGCTACTATGATCTAAACCGGTGCATGTATTCATATGGTTCTTTTTGCGAAGCAAACAACTAGCTAAAAGTGTTTCAACCTCGATTATTCTTCGACGAAACCGCTCATTGTCCACTAAAAGTGTAGACCTTCTGTCTTCATTGTCAGGGAAGTAGAAAGTAGTGTCAAGGGGACTACTGAAGGTCACCTTCCTCATGTTCCTGTAAAACTGCGACATTTTTCAGACCCTCTAGGTAGATGTTCATCCGTCAAGAGCTGGAAGAATAATGATGGAGCGTTATCATGTATGATAGGCACCTAACCCCCACCACAACGTTACCTTGTCCTTCAAACCATCGTTTTTACGCTACAGATGATATACTGTTGGTTAGATTTAAATTTAAATTGCACCTTCTTGTTTGTCTTGGCAAGCCGCGTAATTGAAGTATCCACATGTTATACTTTGAACCAAAAACAAAGAAGTTATTTAGGTTTGTCCTTGAAAATAGGTGTTTTTTCGCTGTTGCTGCTATACCCGTTGTCGGATCTGAATTCTGTTTGCACCAACTTGTTCGTCTGATCAATCCGCGTAATTTGAGTACCCACTTAATATACTTTAAACCGTAAATAAAGAAGTTATTTAGGTTTATCCTTGAAAATAGTAGTTTTTTCGCTGTTGCTTCTATACCCTTTGTCGGATCTGAATTCTGTTTGCACCAACTTGTTCGTCCGATCAATCCGCGTAATTTGAGTACCCACATGACATACTTTGCACAAACTTTATACCCCCCCCCCCCTTGGGTCATGGTCATGGTCAAGGTCAAGGACCTTGGGACTTCGAAATTTTTACAAAGTGGGCTGCACACAAACATAAGACTAACAGTCTCCTGCCTATGTACAGGCCAAGTCCCTAACTTGAAATGCTTAGGGTGGTCCTGAAAAGGACCGTTTTTGATGCCATGAAGAGGAGTCCTGAAGGAGTTGCGGTTAGTCGAGGTGGAGGAAATGGACAAGGGCTGTGACAATTTATTTAATTAACCAATGCGCCTTGCCCTCTTGTCTGACGAAAAACAGTTCCTTTTTGGATGGGATTCTAGGCGGTTGCGGCAGGGAATGAGGCAGTTGGACCTTGAAGTGAAAATCTTCATGTTGTAAAATATAGCTGTTTCCGCTGAGCCTTGCCACAAACTTGTATTTGATATTTGTTTTTAGTTTTCTAAATTTAAGTGATTTGAAGTTTAGAGGAGTGACTAATTCTTCTTCCTTCAACACCCTCGTCCGCTCCATCACCTCATCCACGGTGAGAGGTGGAGTTGAAGGTCGAGGCTGACTTGTAGTCGAAGTCGAAGGTCGATGCTCAGATGACGGATGTTGGTTGAAGTAGAGCGGATGGTTCTTAAAATTTCTTCTTATTGTGGCCTTGAAAGAAGTTGGTCTCTTAAAACCACTTCTTCTCTCAACCGTCTCCTTCAGGGATTCCTTCAGACGTCGCAGTTTCTCAAGGTTCACAGGGGAAGTCATCGTAGCGCTGCTGATCGGCACGTAGTTTTAGTTCGAGAGACAAAGCTGGAATGAGTCCTAATGTCTTGACTTTTGAAGGGTCAGACGGTTTATCTCGTTGATTAGGTTTTTGGCGGCTTGCCAAGTGTAACCTTGACACTTCCATATACGGGTAGAAAGCTAAGAACCGGTTCCCCTTCCCTTCATGACACCCCCCCCCCCCCTCATTTGGATCATGTCCCCCCCCCCCCATTTGGGTCATGTCCCCCCCCCCCCATTTGGGTCATGTCCCCCCCCCCCATTTGGGTCATGCCCCCCCCCCATTTGGGTCATGCCCCCCCCCCCCCCCCCGACGTCACGGGGCGGAGTCACCTCCCACCACTGACCGCCGCCTTTATAAGCGGGAGCAGTCCGCAGTCTCTTCGCAGTAGGCTGCCGCCCGTTCGTGATCTACGTCCGTCCGGGTTGCATTCTGCTGCAGCGTAGGTCTTTTAAGTGTGCGTTGGGCCCGACGCGCAATTAAGAGATCCGCGCCTTTGCATGTGCATGGTAGTTTGTTAAGCATGGTAGTTTGTTTGTTAGATTATTGCTTGTAGATTGCTGCTAATTAATGTAGTTAGTTTAATGAATGTTGGTGTTGGTTTTGAGTGTTTTATTTAATGATGAAATATGTACCTTTCTTACAGATCCTTATCCCTGGGTAAAGTCTTTATATCCGTGGGGTTTGTTATCAAAGTAATTTAAATGCCGGTCTTTGTAAATATTTAATGATGAAATATGTACCTTTCTTACAGATCCTTATCCTTGGGTAAAGTCTTTATATCCGTGGGGTTTGTTATCAAAGTAATTTAAATGCCGGTCTTTGTAAACTACCTTGGTCAAAACATTGGTTCGCAGTAGCCTGACGCCCGTTCGTTGATCTACGTCCGTCCGGGTTTCAGTGTTGCTGTTGTGACCTTGTTAAACTGACCGCAGTATCCTGACGCCCGTTCGTGATCTACGTCCGTCCGGGTTTCAGTGATACTGATTGTTCTTTGTAAAATTAACGTTAACTCTAACTGACCAGTTTGTTTCAAAGTAATGTAATTTGTTTCTCATCCCTTTCCTAACCCCCTGACAATAAGTTTCGGCCCTGAAAACCGGACTTGTCAATACGGCCATGTAAACCGGTTGACATTACCTTTCTTAGCCTGAGAAACTGTTGTGATTTTCCTTTTTTTTTTGGAGGGTTTTTTTCTTTATTTTTTGTTATTAAAATCATTGCTTGTAATTCCCTGTCCCCTAATACAGAGCGGGGAATAAAGCACCAATTTGTGCTCTACCGGACTTGTCAATACGGCCATGTAAACCGGTTGACATTACCTTTCTTAGCCTGAGAAACTGTTGTGATTTTCCTTTTTTTTTTGGGGGGTTTTTTTCTTTATTTTTTGTTATTAAAATCATTGCTTGTAATTCCCTGTCCCCTAATACAGAGCGGGGAATAGAGCACCAATTTGTGCTCTATTCCCCGCTTTGGCAACAAGTTCAGATGACCTTGACCCACTGACAGGACTTATAAAACCTCTGTCTGGTTACATATAGGAAAATTAATATTTTAAACCATAGCCTATCCCCCTTCCCCTTTCCCCTTTCTCCTTCCACTTATATTGGGTATAAAAGAGGCTTCCCATTAGTCACCTCCCACCACTGACCGCCGCCTTTATAAGCGGGAGCAGTCCGCAGTCTCTTCGCAGTAGGCTGCCGCCCGTTCGTGATCTACGTCCGTCCGGGTTGCATTCTGCTGCAGCGTAGGTCTTTTAAGTGTGCGTTGGGCCCGACGCGCAATTAAGAGATCCGCGCCTTTGCATGTGCATGGTAGTTTGTTAAGCATGGTAGTTTGTTTGTTAGATTATTGCTTGTAGATTGCTGCTAATTAATGTAGTTAGTTTAATGAATGTTGGTGTTGGTTTTGAGTGTTTTATTTAATGATGAAATATGTACCTTTCTTACAGATCCTTATCCCTGGGTAAAGTCTTTATATCCGTGGGGTTTGTTATCAAAGTAATTTAAATGCCGGTCTTTGTAAATATTTAATGATGAAATATGTACCTTTCTTACAGATCCTTATCCTTGGGTAAAGTCTTTATATCCGTGGGGTTTGTTATCAAAGTAATTTAAATGCCGGTCTTTGTAAACTACCTTGGTCAAAACATTGGTTCGCAGTAGCCTGACGCCCGTTCGTTGATCTACGTCCGTCCGGGTTTCAGTGTTGCTGTTGTGACCTTGTTAAACTGACCGCAGTATCCTGACGCCCGTTCGTGATCTACGTCCGTCCGGGTTTCAGTGATACTGATTGTTCTTTGTAAAATTAACGTTAACTCTAACTGACCAGTTTGTTTCAAAGTAATGTAATTTGTTTCTCATCCCTTTCCTAACCCCCTGACAATAAGTTTCGGCCCTGAAAACCGGACTTGTCAATACGGCCATGTAAACCGGTTGACATTACCTTTCTTAGCCTGAGAAACTGTTGTGATTTTCCTTTTTTTTTTGGAGGGTTTTTTTCTTTATTTTTTGTTATTAAAATCATTGCTTGTAATTCCCTGTCCCCTAATACAGAGCGGGGAATAAAGCACCAATTTGTGCTCTACCGGACTTGTCAATACGGCCATGTAAACCGGTTGACATTACCTTTCTTAGCCTGAGAAACTGTTGTGATTTTCCTTTTTTTTTTGGGGTTTTTTTTTCTTTATTTTTTGTTATTAAAATCATTGCTTGTAATTCCCTGTCCCCTAATACAGAGCGGGGAATAGAGCACCAATTTGTGCTCTATTCCCCGCTTTGGAAACAAGTTCAGATGACCTTGACCCACTGACAGGACTTATAAAACCTCTGTCTGGTTACATATAGGAAAATTAATATTTTAAACCATAGCCTATCCCCCTTCCCCTTTCCCCTTTCTCCTTCCACTTATATTGGGTATAAAAGAGGCTTCCCATTACTGGTAAGATCATTCTGCTGCTTGTGCTTGCTCAACTCAGAACTATGGAGTCACACCCGATATCACTACCGACTTCTGCATCACCCTCTACTTCTACATCACCCTCGACTTCTGCATCACCCTCGACTTCTGCATCACCCTCGACTTCTGCATCACCCTTGACTTCGGCTGCTGGTTCAATTCTTCGTCAGGCTCTTTTAATGTCTCTTATCATCCCTGAGAAGACAACTTCACCACCCATTATGGATCGACCAACTTCTCCTTCACCATCATCCTCGAGATCAAGGTTTTCGTCGAGCTCCTCCTCCTCATCATCTACCTCGAGATCAAGGTCTTCTTCGAGCTCCTCATCATCCACCTCAAGATCAAGCTCCACCTCGAGATCAAGCTCTAAAATATCTACAAGACCCCCAATTGAAATTTCACCTTCCACTAGTTCAACCAGACCTTCAGTAATTTGCACAAATATTCAATCTCCTTCAGAGAAATTTAATCAATTAAAGTCATTGCATAGAAGGTGCATACGTCCTGCACAACTATGTAATTATATCTTCAAAAAAGGTGCAAAGAAAGGCGAACGCTGTGCAAAACAGTGTACTTTAAATGAAGAACTGTGCAATCTTCATTTAAAAAATACCGCTTCTCCTTCTTCACCACATCCAACAGTGAAACCGGCTAAGACTCGGATTAATAGGCTAGCTAAAAACAAACAATACGTCTTTGTAAAAATAATGGGATTCCTGAAGGTCATGTTAAAATGTGAAGACCGCCTTTACATTTTAAGATTACCTAAAGGCATGCGTCATCCCAAAAACCCTACAAAAAAGCACTATCTAATCCGAGCCGATTCAGGAACCACTGTGTGGAATAAATTGTAAAAAAAAAAAAAAAAAAAAAAAACATTCTTTCCAAATTAAATAAAGTTTTTCCAAATTAAAAAAAAAAAGTGTGGACAACCTATTTACAAATTGTAGCATATGCTGCAGAGTGTAAATAGGTTGTCCACACTTTTTTTTTTTACAATGTTACAACGACCTTGACCTAGATAACGGACTTAGATATTTTACACTAAGACAAAGATAAACGTAAAAGGAAAAAGGAGAAATATTATACTAAAGATATTATTCAACAGTGAAGAAGGGAGGGGGTAAGCGGGTATTTAAGCAAGCGATTCGGAATATAATTATTAGTTGTATCATCATGAGCGTCAACAGCAACACATGGGGAAAGGAAATTAGCGAAGAGGAGTTGTACGCGATTGCTGAGGCTGCTGAAATTACCGAGGTTTCTAAGATTGATAAGGTTGCGGAGAATGATGCCCAGTCACAACCGCAACAAACTACATCATCGATGCGGTCTACAACGCAGCAACCAAGACCCTATCATGTTATCCTGGAGGAGTATAATGAGGCAATGAGGTACGCCTTTACAAAGTGGTGTGGACAACCGCGTTCTCCTGAACAATGGGAGGAGCACGATGCAGACTTTCGCCTGGTTGCAGACTTAGAACTTGAGCTTCAAAGAGCAAAGGCTGCTCAATAGTGTGAAGATTTATTGTTTACTTTAAGAAATACAGAGCGGGGAATAGATCAGTTTGAGGTCCAAGTGAGAACCACTTACTGCTCTATTCCCCGTTTTGGCAATTTGTTCAGATGACCTTGGGACTTAGAAAATTTTGTTTGGTAAAAAAAAAAAAAAAAAAAATATTGAAATATATATTTCTTACAAAAACATCCCCTCCCTAAAACTTGCACTCCCACCACTTCCATTGGGTATAAAAGAGACACCTTATCGATGGTAAAATTAGTCTGCTGCTTGTATTCGCCCACCTCAGACACCATGGAGCACATCAGAAAACCAACTTCTGACGCCTCTTCTTGTACTGTTTCATCTTCTGCTGCCCCATCGATACTTGTCCAGGCTATGATTCTATCCAACATTTTTCCAGAGACTAGTAATACTTCGCCAAACTTAAACTCGAGATCTCTCAAAACCGAGAGAAACAATGCTAGTTCTAGAAAAATGAGAACAAGGATCGCTGATTGTTATAAAGTATTAAGACGCATATTACCATCCTCCAATCCGTATGATTCTAAATTAACCACTATACAAAAGTCAATAAAATACATTTCAAACCTTCAGTCGCAGCTTCAAGAACCGTCCTTAATTCACAAAGAAGATTTACACAACCCTCCACCTTTTGAAGCTGTTTTTCTTAAAGAGGATGAGTTAGCGGACCAACATTTCTTCGCTGAAGAACCTTCAGCTTACAAACAAATCTTCCTCATGGATGAAGATCAGGACGAGTAACTATCTTAAAAAACTAAAGTCCTTTGAAATACAAAGCGGGGAATAGATCAGTTTGAGGTCAAAGTGAGAACCTCTTATTGCTCTATTCCCCGTTTTGGCAACTGGTGTAAATGACCTTGGGACTTAGAAAATATTCGTTTGATAAAAAATAATGAAAGATCTTCTTATTTCTCACAACAACAATATCTTTTCCTAACCCCCACCACTACTTAAACTAAGTATAAAGGAGGTTCTCCATCGCTGGTAAAAATTAGTACTCTGCTGAAAATGAATGCATCCACTACTTCTATCTCTGCAGCAACTATAATAGTTAGCAGACGGGTCGAAAACATTGATCAGTTGCTTGCTGTAAGGAGATTACTGCTACGGTATCTTGATATAGAGGTTAGTTGTCAATTGTGCATGTGGAGACCAACAGGTGAAGTTTATAGTAGTGAAAATGAAGCATTTGAAATAAACTACAGTAGAAAGTTATATAAAATCTTTGGTAATATGGTAAGGTTAGTCAATAATGGATGGAACATTAATATAACATTTTATATTGTTCCAAACCTGTAATTAAAGCAAAAAAAAAAAAAAAAAAACGATGGGTATATAAGCCCGATGTTACAGAGACAATTATCACTTTGGTTCTGAATTGCGTCAAGAGACCACCTACCATGGTATACCTCCACTATATTGACTCTACTGCTAAAGCGGATACTTTTATCCAGCGTGTTTACCAACTGTTAACGGAGTACCATTATGTTCAGGTCAAAGGATTGGGTATTCGTGGAACAGAAGAAGTAAAAATAGATGTAAAACCAATCCCTTTGAAGAAAAAAATTGACCAATTATTACAAGAAGGCTACACACTGTGCCTTTATTACACAACCTCATAAACTAAATAAAACGCCAAAGGGGGGGGGGGGAATACAGAACGGGGAATAGATCAGTTTGAGGTTTGAATAAGAATCTCTTACTGCTCTATTCCCCGTTCTGGTAATAGGATAAGGTGACCTTGACCCACTTACAGGACTTAATCATTTGTGTTACAATAATACCTCTTCCCTATCACTTTTCCCTACCACTTGCACTTTCAACACTTACCCCCACCACCACCGAAATCATGTATAAAAGGTGGTTTAGTATTAGTGGTAAATCAGTCTGCTACTCGGAATCATGTCGCCCAGAGATAACATTTTCCCTTCTAAGAAGACTATACTAGAATTGATTAAAAATATTCCATTAAATTTAAACGAAGATGAAGACGAAGACGATTCAGAGATGGAAGGTGAACTATTTAGTGATCTTGAACTATTTAGTGATCTTGAACTACTGAGTGAGTATGCTAGCAGTGAACCATATCTTGGAGAGATGGAGCTGTTGGAGCTGTTGACTGACGACGACGATGTCGATAATAATGAACCGGAATTTCATCATCAGTTGCTTTGCTTGGAGGAAATGGACCTTGTTGATAGTGAAACCCCTCCAAGCAGTATTAATATCGATGATGTAGTTCTAGATCCAGTCACAGGGAACTTTTGTGTTCGTCGTCGCTTATTTAGTGATACGAGCTCATCATCATCATCATCGGAAGAATCTGAATAAGTTTTTGTTGTCTTCAAATAGTTTACTTTAAATACAAAGCGGGGAATAGATCAGTTTGTGGTTATAGTGAGAATCACTTACTGCTCTATTCCCCGTTTTGGTAATATCGTTGTATGACCTTGACCCATTTACATGATTAAAAAAGTGGGGTAACTTATACATTTAATGGTGGGGGAACGTCTATTTAAAGACGATGCAACAGTGTATATTTATCATATAGGCATAATGAACCCACCAGGAAACTCCGTTTGCTACAGCTTTCCCCTCATAATAACAAAACGGTTCGAACTCGAAAGGCGACTCATAAAAGTCGACGTAATTCCACAAGATCTTCGTTCGGCAATGTTGACTATTGAATATGTTAAAGATGAATCTACAACTGAAGATCCCTATTGTTTTATGAAATTTTTAGTTGATCAAGATGCAATGTGTACAATCCAACTTCACATCCGAGTTTAAAATTTATCAAATGTTTCTGTTGGAGAAAATTGTCTTAGTTAAATACAGAGCGGGGAATAGATCAGTTTATGGTTTAATATGAAATCATTTACTGATCTATTCCCCGTTTTGGCAAATTTGTTCAATGACCTTGACCTAAATACAGAAATTTGTAGCCTCCAGCTACAATAGTAAATATAAAATGCAAAAAAAAAATAGTAAACTTAACGTAATACGTACCCCCATTACTTTTGCTAGGGTATAAATAGAGGGGTATTTGCAGTGTTGTTCATTATTGCCTAGACCCTTGTGGAGATCGCACCTACATTATGCATCGCTGCGATATTTGCAAGTCTTCATTTAAGGATGAATTTATTTTAATGATACATAAAGAACTGAAACATAACAAAAACCAAAATGAAGAATATGAAGAAGAAGAATTGAAAGAAATAGATCAAATGTTAGCTCAACACCAAAATTCCAGACCTAGTGTTATTCAATATGCACCATCAACATCGACTTCTACCTCTGCTATGTCTACACTTCACCGTCCTTCAACATCATCATCATCATCTGCATCGACTTCTACGCCTGTTCTGTCTACACTTCATCATCCTTCAACATCATCAGCTGCATCGACTTCTACGCATGCTCTGTCTACACTTCACCGTCCTTCAGCATCAACAGCAGTAAATGTAGAACTACATGCCCGAGCACTTCCGGGTAATGTAGTAACCCACTTCAAAATTGACAATGCAAAATTACAACTCAAAGAGTTTTTAAATAACGCAAAAGGATTGGTAAGCAACACTTTGCAAAATGAATTAAAAAGATTAAATTTTATTAAATTTGGACTATTAATGGATGCTTTATTTACAAACATTCAAAATGAAACTTCACCGAGAGGGTTTTTAACAAAAAACCGAACTATTATGTTTTCGTCAGATATTGATTCAATCGTATCTGAATGTTTTGAAGAGCTAATGACTAAAATACAAGAACATGAAGGAAGAGGCTCTGGATGGAATTTGTTAAGCATCACAGGGCTAGACTTAAGAGTACACAAACACGGCTATGGAATTCGAGGAAGTAGCTACATTCCTCTACCAACAAAGATTAGAAATACCTTATCCTGCGTCAACGTACAAAATCAAGATACTGAGTGTTTTAAATATGCTATGTTGGCCAAATATGTAACAATTCATCCGGAAAGACCAAGTCACTATTATGAAGAAGTACAACATAGATATAATTTCCAAGGGATGACTTACCCTGTTGCTATAACAGACGTTTCAAAATTTGAAAAACAAAATCCTTCAGCTTCTGTCAACCTCTTCGGATTGGATTCGACAAACAATTTGTACCCCTTGCGTATAACACCAAATGAGCGCAGAGATCATACCGATTTGTTATTAATTACTAAAGGTGATATTTCACACTTTGTGTATATCAAAAAATTTGAAAGTCTTGTTTCTAATCAATTATCTAAGCATAAAAGAAAGATGACAATTTGCAAAAGATGTTTTTGTCACGTGAACAAAGAACTAAGAAGGGGAGGGTCTGATTGGTTAGTAGAACACCAGCGGTTATGTAATGGAAACTATGAAGTAAGAATTAAATTGCCGCATCCTAGCAGAGCGCAGATAAAATTTGACAAAGTAATACAACAATACCGTGTACCTGTTGTTGTTTACGCTGATTTCGAGTCTTCTTTACATCCGATTGAACAACAAGAAGAGGACGTTACAAGAAGAAGCAAATACCAACTTCATTCACCAAACAGTTATTGCATACTAATTAAATCCACGTTGACTGAAGACCATCTTCAAAAATATGGACTATCATCTTCTCCAAAGATTTATCGCGGTGAAGAAGCAGCCAAATACTTTGTCGATGATTTGTATGACATAGCTGCAAAGGTAGAAGAACTGTATGGAACAAAGGTACCCATGTCACCTATGGAAGAAGAAGAACTTCAACATTATGATTCAACAACAACGTGTTATTTGTGTAATAACACCTTTACACTGGATAACGTTAAAGTTCGTGACCACGATCATCTTACGGGAGCGTACAGAGGTGCAGCCTGTAACGCTTGCAACTTGAACTACAAACTACCATATTTTATCCCCGTAGTTCTGCACAATCTGAGTGGTTATGATTCGCACTTCATAATCCCCGAACTAGGAAGAGATAATGGAGCAATAGACGTTTTGGCTACTACAATGGAAAAATTTATAAGCTTTTCAAAAAAGGTGGGTAAAATTAAATTAAGGTTTGTTGATTCATTTAGATTTATGCCTTCAAGCCTCATGAAATTATCTGAAAATCTAAGAAGAACAGATTTGATAGAAACAAGCAAAATTGTACCCAATAGTAAAATGGATTTGGTTCTTCGAAAAGGAGTCTTCCCCTATGATTACATCGATGGACTGCATAGATTTGATGAAACATCACTACCTTCACCAGAACACTTCAAAAACAAACTTAATGATTCGGAAATATCACTTGAGGACTATCAACACGCACGTCGAGTATGGAACGAGTTAGATATGAAGACCTTAGGAGATTACTCGGACTTTTATGTCAAACTAGATGTAACTCTTCTTTGTGATGTAATGGAAGAATTCCGAAACACCTGTTTTGCTGCATACGGTTTGGACCCTCTACATTCGTATACTTCACCAGGATTAGCTTGGCAAGCCATGTTAAAAGAAACAAAATGCAAACTCCAACTTTTAACAGACATTGACATGGTTTTAATGGTTGAAGCTGGAGTAAGAGGCGGATTGACCCAAAGTGTTACCAGACATGTCAAAGCCAACAACAAATACCTACCCGATTACGATGAAACCAAACCGTCAACCTATTTAGGATATTTCGATGCAAATAACCTGTACGGATGGGCAATGTCAAACCCACTTCCTTTTGATAACTTTAAATGGATTAATCCCGACTCTATTGGCGATATTTTACAAATTCCGAAACATGGTGACACTGGATATATTTTGGATTGCGATTTTGAATACCCAGAAAATTTACATGATCTTCATTATGACCTTCCACTTCTTGCTAAAACAGAAATTTCACCAATTGGAAAACACCCCAAATTAATGATGACATTAAATAATAAACAACGCTACGTGGCTCACTTTTGGGTGGTTCAACAAGCTATCGAATTAGGACTACGTCTAACAAAAATTAATAGAGTTTTGGAATTTTCTCAATCATGCTGGTTGAAACCCTACATTGATTCAAATACCTACAGAAGAGCAGCAGCTACATCAGACTTTCAAAAAGATTTCTTTAAATTAATGAATAATGCGATATTTGGAAAAACATTGGAAAACAAAAGAAGACACAAAAATGTTAAACTTGTTACCGACGCAAAAAAATTACAGAAACTAGTACAGCAGCCAAATTTTAGAACATCTATAATTATTAATGAAAAACTTGTAGCAGTGTCCATGAAGAAGACGAGTGTGAAGATGGATCGTCCTTTGTATATAGGCATGTCAATCTTGGACATCTCAAAAACACACATGTACGATTTTCACTACAACAAAATGGTGGCGTTCTACGGAAGAGAAAATATATCTATTACATATATGGACACTGACGCTTTTATATATCGCATAGTAACATTGGACATGTATAAAGATTTACGTACATTTATTTACAAGAACGACTTTGATTTCTCCGATTATCCAAAAGATCATCCAAACTACGACAATGACAGACACAAAAAAGTACTAGGCAAATTCAAGGATGAGGCTAATGGTGTTCTGCTTGAAGAGATTGTTGCACTGATGTCTAAACTATATTCTTTGAAACTCTATAATGAAAAAGAAGAAGAAGAAAAGAAGAATAGCTATATTAAGAAAGCTAAAGGTGTAAAGAGTTTATATTTAAAGAAGAAAGTGCATTTTGAACACTACAAGCAATGCTTATTTGAGGATAACATCATTACAGCTAAATTCAACACCATCAGAAGTTTTAACCATCAGCTGTACAGCGTGACTGAAGTTAAAAAGGCGCTATCCTGTAATGACGACAAAAGACAAACCCTTCCAGACAACATCCACACTTTACCATTCGGTCACTATTCCCTCAACCCTATTGACTAATAACCCTTTCATCGTCCTAGATCCTCTATCCTTTTCCTTTCCGTAAAAAAAGGGGAAACACAGCAATGTTAAGCTGTGTTTCCCCTTTTTTTACACAAGTTTTGAATGACCTTGAACTATATGTATATATATATATATATAAGCAGATTTATACAAAAGAATATTTAATACCATATCAGCTGCCTTCGTGAAACCATCATGTCAGACCTGAAGGAGAAGATTATTAATGAACTACACAAACCTGCAAGAATAAAGTTTCCAAGAAGAAATACTGTTATAAAAGGGATAAATGATCTATATCAAGCGGATTTAATTGAAATGCGACCGCATAGCAGAATAAACAAAGGATTTAAATATATACTCACAATTATTAATTGTTTTACAAAAGTTGCAGACGCTTTGCCTCTAAAGGACAAGACTGGTAAAAGCGTAACAGAAGCCATGGAAATAGCCATAAAAAGAGATAAAAACAAAATTAAACATTTACAAACTGATGATGGAACAGAATACTTTAATACAAACTTTGCACAGTTAATGAATAAATATAAAATAAATCATTATTCTACAAATTCAGAGAAAAAAGCTGCTATTGTAGAAAGATTTAATAGAACCTTAAAAGGAGCACTGTATAAACAATTTTCAAAAAGAGGTTCTTACGTATGGTATGATGTTTTACCACAATTAATAAATGATTATAACAACAGGTTTCATAGAACTATTGGTATGAAACCTAACAAAGTAAATAGAAGAAATGCAAAAGATGTATTAAAACGCATAAAGAAAAATACAAAGCCTAAAGTAGAAAAAATGCAGCCAAGAAAATTTAATGTAAGTGATAAAGTACGGATTAGTAAATATAAGGGAGTGTTTACCAAAAAATACCTTCCCAATTGGACGAATGAAGTTTTTACAGTGTATAAAGTGCAACCGACTGTACCTGAAACGTATATCCTAAAAGATAACAAAGGAGATTTGTTGCAAGGTGCATTTTATGGACATGAAATGTTAAAGTCAACAGTAGGTGATGTATATCTTGTTGAAAAAGTGTTACAAAGAAAAAAGGACGCAGTTAAAGTGCGGTGGTTAGGGTTTAACAAAACTGAGGATTCATGGATACCTATAAAGGACTTGGTTTAATACAAGCAACTCATTTCATCGTTAACCTTTGAGCAGGATGGAGATTATTCACCATAAAGATCGATTCAATATTAATAACATAGATGATTTAACTGTGGATAACGTTAAAATCAACAATGGTAAACACGGTAGTTTACTTCCAAACACTGTTCGATGTATAGTAAGTGGCCCCTCAAACTGTGGAAAGACCAATGTTGTCTTTAATTTGATCACTAATCCGCAGGGATTAAGGTTTAGTAACCTATATATTTTTTCAAAGTCTCTACATCAACCAAAGTATCAATTGCTGGATAAAATCCTATCTGATGTGTCTGATGTTAATTTTTACAAATTTAACGCTAGTGATAGCATTATGCAACCAAACGAAGCGAAACCGTATTCTGTATTTATATTTGACGATGTATCTTGTGAAAATCAGGATACTATTAGAAACTACTTTGCCATGGGAAGACATAATAACATCGACAGCATATATATAGGACAAACTTATAGCAAAATCCCAAAACAACTTATCAGAGATAATGCAAATATTCTAATTGTATTCAAACAAGATGATACTAACCTAAAACATATATATAACGATCATGTGAATGCGGATATGCCATTTGAAAAGTTTAAAGAGCTTTGCGGAAAAGCATGGGCGGAAAAGTATGGATTTTTGGTTATTATGAAAGATCAAGCTATAAAAGATGGTCGTTATAGAATAGGTTTTGATAAATTCGTTTTAATACACTGATTAGCGGTATTACTGTACAAGTCGTCAAGGTGTGAAGATGGTTAACCAGGAAAAGCTATTAAAGGAAATAAAATCACTTAGTGATTCTATTAGACAAAAAAACCGAGCTTTAAAATCAGGTATAAATGAAAGAGAGCAATTTTTAGAAACAACATTCAAACCTGTTACTGAACCTTTAAAGCGATTAGCACAAAATATGGAAAGACCTTCATTTCGCTTCGAAGGAGACAAAATGCTACCAATTTCCAAATATGAAGAAGAATTTCAGAATGATGAAAGTTCTGACCAGTTACAAACATCTGAAGAAAGCGACGAGTATGAAGAAAGCGGAGATATAGGAGATTTAAGGGAAAAGAACATTGCAGGAGATACAAGTACAGAAGATACAAGTGCGGAAGATACAAGAGCAGAAGAAGAGGATATCAACCCATCCAACTTAAGCAAATTAGGCACAGATATTATGTTTAAAGGAACACTTGGAAGAAAATATACATTAAAAATGTTACATGGCACACATGCTAATCGAAATTATCATACATATGGAGCTAGAATAGAGGATAAAGGATTAATGATTGGAGATAGAAAGTTAGATATAAACGAAAATGATGATATAGTTATTGGTGATAAGAAATATAAAGGCACAACAGGTTTGTTTGAACTCATCTTTAAAAATAATCCTGGTAAATTTACTAAAAAGGATTTACAATTGTTTAAAAATATACTAGAGTATACAAATGCACATAGAAAAAAATATTCCAAAGAACTACCTATTCATAGAAACAGGTCAATAAAATACACAAACATTATATCTAGTCTTTTCCCCTCGAAATCAAATAAAGCTCCAATTAAAAGAAGAGCTTTATCTTCTGCTGAATTAAATGTTTTGCATAAAAAAAGAAAAACAACTGATCCTACTACATCTGGAAGGGGATTATTAAAAAATTTGTATAAAACCAATATAATATATTACAACGATATAAATAAGTTAGTTGATCGAATGAGGTTATTACATGAAGCTATGGAAGCCGGGCACACTGGTTTAGAAAACGAATGGGTAGCTTTGGTTGATGAACTGCGAAAACGAGAAATAATTGTTCAGTAGACGTATATATATATATATATATATATATATATATATATATAGTAAGAACCTAAACGATAGCGATTCAGTTACATCATGAGTGTGGACAAGTTTGGACGGTATTCCGAGTTTGGAGTAAAATCTGGATATAGTGAAAAAAGAGCTGGGTTTCCGTTAACACCTGATGGTAATTATAATTTTGAAGGAAAAGTAATTCAAAATGTTGGTGATCCGCTTTTGTCTTCTGATGCGGTTACGGTACAATACATGGATAAAAGAACCCCGATTGTACACGAAGACCATTGGGGATTTTCCGGTAAAAGGTTAAGCAATATAAAACATCCCATTTATGATGGTGAAGCAGTAAATTTAGCGACTTTAAAATTGTTAACGATTTACAAAAAGAATGAAACTGATACAAGCTATGATGTAAAAAAATTAAAATTGTCAAATGTAGGTGATTGTGAGCAGGATGGAGACGCTGTAAATAAGAAAATATTTGATATAGTACACAAGAAATGGACTACAGAATATGAAAAACATATGGAAAGGTTTGGTGCAGCTTTATTTAATTATATCCATCGGGCTTCAGGAAGAGCTGTAGCTTCAGATGTTGACAGCCACAATTATTTAGACTGGAAAAAGATACACAATCCAGAAAAACCTAATCAATTAGATAAACCGTCTGAGCCTTCTAAAGTCAAGACATTAGGAAAGGGGGATAAAGTGAATGTGATTAATGAACCAACAGAAAACGATGAAGATTATATAAGAGAAAAAAGAATTTAAATACCCATGATAAGGGATAAAGCATCTACATTTAATTAATTAATCCATTTCTATATAATAAATGGATTTTAAACAGTATATATAATACAAGAAGCCAAGACTAATATTACATTCATTGTAAAACATTTATAGAGTGCACCTACTGATTGTAAGTTTGGCTATAAATAGTCATGCCGAGGGCTAAACGCATCAGTCATAATCGAGAGAGATTACAGAGAGGAAGGGGAATAGCATCAACAGCATTTTCTCTATTAAGTAAACCGGTTGGAGCTATAGTTAACAAGGCGATTGATTTATTACCTGTGGAATTACATTTACCTGGAGGATATCAATATTGTGGTCCTGGAACCAAATTAGAGAAACGGCTTGCTAGAGGAGATCCTGGAATAAATAAGCTTGATCAGGCTTGTAAACAGCACGATATAGCGTATTCCAAATTTGGTGATACAAAAAATAGATCAATAGCAGATAGAGCACTTTCTGAGAAAGCTTGGCAAAGAGTAAAATCTAGTGACGCGAGTATTGGTGAAAAAGCAGCGTCTTTAGCAGTAACAGCAGCAATGAAAGCAAAAACTACGTTTGGAGGAGGAGGAAAGAGAAGAAGGCGTGGGAAAAGACCCGCTAAGAAACAAGGAGGTAATATCAGAAGAAAACGTCGATCTACTAGTGGTAAAGGTAAAAAGAAACCAACAATATGGTCAATGATAAAAAAGGGAGGAGGACTATACCTAAGACCGTATCGTGTGTATTAAATAAGAAAGAGCAATTAATAATTAAAAACAAAGAATTAACCAATGAAGAACTGATTACATATGCTTCTTGTTTGAAAATCCCATTTTTTAGAGGAGTATTTATGAAAGATGAATTACCGGTTAAAATGTGGAAAAATGAGACTGGTATAGTAAATTTGGATAATAGTGAAGGATTAGGCACTCATTGGGTGTGTTACAAGAAACTTGGTGAAACGATTTATTATTTCGACAGTTTTGGAAACCTTCCACCACCGAAAGAACTTCAACAATACTTTCGTGCGACAGAAAATGTTTTTTACAATTATACAAGAAAACAACCTGATGATACATCCATTTGCGGTCATTTATGTTTAGACTTTTTAGCTAAAAGTGTTAGTCAACTTTAAGATGTCTTCGTATACAGTGTCATTAACCGGTAACTCATGTACTTTGCGCAGTATTCTGTTTCCAGCGCTACGTTTGCAAAAAGGAAGACTATGGGAAGCCGCATTATTGGATTTAACAACATATAACTCTATTCCAAACGTTAGTGAAGGAATTAATAACAAAATACATTATTACAAGACAAAAGATAATAAAGGAAAATATTCAGCTTTGGAAGAATTCAGTTTACCAACAGGAGCTTATGAAATTGATAATATAAATGAAGTTATACAAAAACATATGGGAAAAGAAAATATAACGATAAAAGGCAATAACAATACAATGAAAGCCGAAATTACTTCTAAGTATTATATTGATTTTGGCCAAGAACGTTCAATTGGTAGTTTATTAGGGTTTTCTAAGGAAACAAAGGTATTAGAACCTAATACAACTCATTCTGGGAATAGAACTGTGACGATCATCAAAGTAAACAGCATAGACATTACATGTAACATTATACAAGGATCCTACAGAGATGGAGAAAATCGGCATATATTACACACATTCTACCCATCAGTCGCACCGGGTTTCAAGATAGTAGAAAAGCCTCAAAACCTTGTGTACCTACCGTTAAACACCAGTTTCATTTCAGACATCGTGCTGAACATAGTGGATCAAGACGGAAACCTTATTGACTTTCGAGGAGAAGCTATTACTGTAAGAATACATATAAAATCATCCGCTTAGATAATGGGGTTATCATTTAAAAAGAGAGAGCCAACCAGCAAAGAGGTCAGTAGCTCATCAGCTGTAGAAGGATTAACAAGTGACAACATTCGTTTTCTAGAAGAAATTGGATTAAAGGTCATTAACAATGGATATACTGGATATAGCGCAGGGCCCAACATTCGACGAGACCTTATGGGAAAAGGAATATCACACGCACAACCCTTACGCTTCGTCCAAATTAAACAATAACGATGAAATTAGGATTCCTATACAACAACAAGACATTTATACTCTTCCATGCGAAAGTTATTTATATATTGAAGGAAAAGTAACAAAAGCTGACGGTACTGTTGGAACCACTGTTCCGTTCATAAATAATCCTATGGCATTTTTGTTTGACGAGATTAGATATGAAATTTCAGGAGTTACAGTCGATTCAACAAAAAAGGTTGGAATTTCCAGTACCTTAAAAGGATTAGCGTCTTTAACACCAAATGAGAAGAATCTGTTAGCTGTTGCAGGATGGGTTGCACCAGACAAAAGTATAATTACTCCTGACGCTTCGGGAAACTTTGATTTTTACGTACCTTTAAGATTACTTTTAGGATTTGCTGAAGATTACAGAAGAATAATAATAAATGTAAAACAAGAACTAGTTTTATTAAGGTCATCAAACGATAATGATATTATTAAAGCATCTGCTGGAACAACTGAAGCCAATTTAGACTGGAAACTAACATTAGACAAGATTGTTTGGAGAGTACCACATGTGCGACTAAATGATGAACACAGGATTACATTATTAAGAAAGTTAAAATCAGATCGAGACATTGTAATGCCATTCAGAAGCTGGGAGTTTCATGAATACCCCGTTTTACCTTCAACACAACGGCATACATGGACTGTAAAAACTTCTACTCATTTGGAAAAAGCGAGATATGTAATCTTTGGATTACAAACAAAGAAAAAAAGTATATTAACTGAAAATGCTGGTGAATTTGACCATTGTAAATTAACAAACTGTAAAGTGTTCCTGAATTCACAATTCTTTCCCTACGACAACTTTAATATCTCTTTTGATAAAAAAAGGTACAGTGTTTTATACGATATGTACGCTAGGTTCCAAAATTCATATTACGGCAAAACAAACACACCTCTACTATCTCCCGTACAGTTTGAATCGAAATCTCCGATTGTTGTAATTGATTGCTCCAAACAAAACGAATCTGTAAAATCGTCTAGTGTTGATATAAAAATAGAAATGGAATTTCAAGAAAACGTACCTGCAAATACATCTGCGTATTGTTTAATTTTGCACGATAAAATTGTTACATACACACCGTTGACTGGTATCGTAAAGACGGTATTGTAAAACGTTGTACCACCACCGGCACCGCCACTGTCGCTAACCTATAAATAGCGGAGCAGCAATGCAGGTCTTCAGTTGATCGTCTATCATCGCATGGGCAACATCTTCTACAAAATGAGTTCTCCATCTGTTGTACAAGGTGATGCAGAGGTAGCACCGTTATTGGAACGTGATAATACTAGTGAAGAAAAAATCATCAAGGAAATAACTGCATTTTTAAAGTTTGGTAAAAGAGATAGAGAGGAGGAAAGTAATGCAGACCCATCAAAGGTAGTACCAAAGAGGAAGAAGAAAGTTGAAGAAAATATTCCTCCTCACATTTTAACTGAAGTTTTTTTGCGAATCTTTTACCCCATCTCAGCATGCATCAGTAAAAGTGTATCAGTTGGATTGATGAAGTCATTGGATTATTCCCCTACAGTAATACTACACCATGGAACAAAAAAGGTTTTATTTTCGCAAAATGCTTGGGAGTCATTTTTGAAACATGTACATTTAATAGAATGTTATTTAACTAACAGTTTGTGTGGAAGGAAAACACATATTCGACTTTTGGATTGTGACAATGAAATCGATATTGTTAAACATCGTGGACAACTACAAGTGCGAATTAGAGACTTGACTCAACATGAAAATAAGATTCTACTGTCACATGAAGAATTCTACGTTTTAAACTACGCAACAGAACCTATTACAAGGTACATGAGACAGTTGGTATTTGCAAGCGCTATTATTAAAGAATATTTGGTCGATACCTTGGAAAAACAACCTGATAGCACCATCGTGTACGGACCTGTGGATACATCTATTTTTAATAGAATACCTCATGAAGTTTGCATGTGGAGAAAGTTAAAGGATTTTGAACCACTTGTAGAAATCGCTACAGAAGCTACAGAAGAAACAACACAGGAAGAAGAAACGGAGAAACAAGAAGAAGAAGAAAACGAAACACAAGAAGAAGAAGTTAAAAAAGACTAAAGTTTGACTTAGTAAAGAAGAACACACGTGGGGTAGGCCTATTGGGGACGGTGCCCACGTTAAATATACACCAACGCGCCTGCAACTGTACGGCCTGGTATTTAACCTACCGTGGTGTGGAAAACAGTTTAGTTGATCGCTAGGTGCCATGATGAGCGGAGGGGATGAAGAAGTGAGTGTAAAGCCTTGTGTAATAGAATTTCAAGCATTTCGAAATAATGATGATAGGTTTATTATCAAGGAATTAGTAATTTTAGACTTGCTTACATTTGTAGCCTACCCATTCACGTTTGATGCTCCTTTTTCTTTTAACAAACTTAACACCAAAGCAAAAAGTACAAACAAATGGATAACAAACTACTTTCATCACATACATTGGTATGAAGGATTTATAAGCTACAGTAATCTGCACAGTATTATGTTTAACTTTTGCAAACAATATTCACATATATACACAAGAGGATTAGAAAAAAAGAACTGGATACAAAAGTACACGCACGGTGATGTTTTCGATATAACTATCAGTAAGGACTTTAACATTAATCTCGGTAATATTTGTGTCGCTGCAAAAGATCTTAAACACGGCCAAACAAACTGTGCATTGTACAACGCGTATCGTTTGGCTGCTTACTTGAAACAAACGCAGGAATGTGGTGGGGGTAGTGGAGAACAGAAATGTGGTGGGGGTAGCGGGGCCTATAAATACGAGGAGACAGCACCGCTCCAGCACGAGTATTATTCGAGACTCCGAAGAGGCAACATCACAGAAGACACCACTGACGAAGATGACATCACAACAGTTTCTACAAACACTGGTTGATCAATTCAACACTCATTCAAAATCCGACCTTCTGCTAACTAAAAAGTGTTCAGAACTAAAAGAACAAAAACACTACATTATTCATAACATCAAGAAAGTGGAAACCACACATGGAGAAGCAATTCTAGTTTCATTGAGCGAAGGACCTTTCTCTCCAGGAGATGAGCCGAAGTTTCAAGTATTTCTTCCAAAACGATTTGTTCAACTGCTACAAAATGAAGATTTGCGAGATATTCAACCGGGGACGTTGTATTTGGTATCACACGGTGTAAGCGGCAACAACTCGACGGAACTCACTCTGCACATCACGCATCCTTGTACATAATGTCTCTGTTTGTATTTCTAGTTATCAATGTTAAACTTAAGTTTATTGTATTGTAAGATGTTTGTTTAATAAAGAAAATAAAAAAAATAAAATAAAATAAAATAAAAAAAAATAAAAACAGCAACACAGCAGTATATTATTTTATATACTGCTGTGTTGCTTTTTTTAAAATTCAAATGGATGACCTTGAACTTTCATTCAGGGTTAACTTATGAAGAGGTATAAAAGAGAGGGAGCAGTGAAGTTAGTCTCAGTCTTGTCTAACACACGCTGCAGCTAACATGTCGGTGTCACCTATGAAAAATTTATTTTTCGATAACAATTTGAAGACATATTGTTGCGAGTTACAATGTTTTAAAATACCAGGCGATCAAGTTGACGGGAAAGCTTGTCGTAAGTGCAAGTGTTTCAGCTATTGCATATGTAGATGTAAAACGTATCAAATGAACCGACAAGATAAACTACAAGAATTACGCCGAAGGATTGCATTACTGTGGCGGCGAATGTAGTAGCAACCAGCTGCCACCTGCCGCCTGCCATCTGCTGTCCGCCATCTTCTCCGCCCCACCATTTTGTTTGATACCAGAACGCTAGCTAGCGAATAGTCAGTACACCTCCGGCTCTCGACTGGTGAACATCGAGTGCTCTTCACAAACGTAAAACATTGTATTAAAATGTCCATTAAAATTAGGTGTATTCATTATGACTCTATTCATCTGGCGACTTTCCAAGACCTCGAGGTTTTTAATGAAGAGTTAAGACTTCTCATTGCGTCCGGTTACGATTTATCTTTGGAACTTTACGCATCAAAAAACAACATGGACTCTGCGCAGGAATCGAAGTATATACCGTCTTTATTCAGAAAGCGAAGTGATGGCCGCAACTCGTCCGGATCAACAACATCGATGACAACCAACAACGGGGAACTATTGTAAACATGAATTATTGTAAACATAACTTATTGTAAATAAAAATAAAGTAATATTTGTATTAGTACTACCTCGCACTCGTATCATTCGATTGCTTCATTCGATAATTTTCATTCGATATTTTATCGAATTAAAACTATCGAATCACAATCGGATTTTACGCGTGCGAGGTAGTACTTTTTTAAAATTACCTCCCCGTGACCTTGAACTTTGAACTTTTACTCATTTCGTCACAAAACCGCCTACGTCACTGGCTCAGCCCCAGATAACATCTTTCATGACTCAGCACTTCCGGTCACGTGACCGGATGACGTCACTTCCGGCGCAAAACCCGCAAACCCACACTACTGCGGAAAAAATCCAAAAAAAACCTGCTCATAAAATCTCCCATGTTAATCTTATGGGAAAAAGGTTTTTGGCTTTTTCTCAGTTCATTTCTATGTAAACTTCACATTTGCTTTTACCAATCAGTTTAGCTCTACAAAACAATCATTTTGGTGTTTAAATTGTGATTCTACGTCCAACCGTTGCCGTGATATTTAAAGTGCTAAACACAGTATGTTGTCCAATGTTATCCTTATGGAGAATATTTAAAATTTGATATCTCGATTATTTATGAACGTATATTGATGAAACTTGGTAGGTGGCTTCAAGTAGTACTGGTATATTGATATTTTCACAAACAATTGATTTTTTGTTGATTATTCCCGTAGCAGCAAACCTCCGTACTCAGCCCCCATGTTATTCTTATGGAGAATAAGTAAAATGTACTGACTCCCTTAATTATGAACATAAATTAATAAAACTTGGTATGTAGCTTCAATTAGTTGAGTTATATTAATAATTATATAAAATCCCATTTTTCCAATGTTATCCTTATGGAGGATAAATAAAATTTGATATCTCGATTATTTATGAATGTATGTTGATGAAACTTGGTATGTGGCTTCACGTAGTACTGGTATATTGATATTTCCACAAAAAATTGATTTTTTGTTGATTATCCTCTTAGCAGCAAACCTGCATTCTCATCCCTAATGTTATTCTTATGGAGAATACGGAAAGCTTTATATCTCCCTTAATTATGAACATAAATCATTAAAACTTGGTATATAGCTTCACCTGGTTGAGTTATATTGATAATTGCAAAAAACCCGCATTTTTTTATCTTCCTCGTTGCAGCAAACCTGCGTTCTCAGCCCTAATGTTATTCTTATAGAGAATAAATAAAATGCTATATATCACTTATTTATTTAAGTATTTTTATGAAACTTGGTAATTGGCTTTATGTGGTAGTAAGAAATATATTCATTCATAGGAAATTCGCTGAGTACGCAGGTTTGCTGCGACAGGGGTATTTTATAAATATAAGATTTTACCCTCGGTGGAACGCAACATAAAATATATACCCGAAAAACACTAATAAATCTGCAAAAGTTCAAAAACTTTGATTTTTTCGGGTGTATAATCTGGGTGTGTGATTGCTGCTAAACACTAATTGTAATGTAGGAATAATGTTGTGCCAAATATTAGGCCTCTATGTACTATATTAGAGCGACAAACCATTGAAATTCACGAATAAGTCTTGGAAAATAATTTAAATTTGAAAAATATAGCGCTACCTAAGGGTGAAGGGGGCGAGATACTGTAAAAGGTCATAGGACCAAAGTTGTAGTTTGTCTTAAATCCGTAGCATACGGTTGTCTCCGTTTTTCGATTGGAATATCCGTTTGGCCGCTATAACCCAAATAAAACCACAATACATTCAGATTATTTTTTATTCACCATGATTATTTTTTTCAAGGAGTTAAAACTGAAAAAGTAAGATTTGGGTATTTTCTCTGGGGTTAAAATGTAAAAAGCACATGCATGCCAAATCTCACGTTCCTAGCTCAAGTATTAATGGCGTCACGTGCATGTAAATTAATATCAACTAGAGACCGCCCAGTGGTCGACATTCGACCAAATATTTGAAAAACAAAAAAATAGTTTAATATCTAGTGGGCTCTGTGGCGCTCATATATATATCTCTCCCTCTCTCTTTCCCTCCCCCTCCCCCTGCCCCACCTGAACCCACAGGTAACTTTTTTTATTGTGGAGTTAAAACGGATAGCAGAAGAGCGTTACTATTCCAGTATTCAGTAGCCTTTTTATTTATCCCTCAAACCTCTCCACCCCATCATCTCCACGTCCCTCATCCTCTCCCCAACCTTAATCTTCTTTCCATCACTCATCCTCCTCTCTCAAAAATAGGTTTATTTTATTTTACTGTGGAGTTAAAATGGATAAGGGAAGGGTGATATCATTCCAGTAATCAATAGTTGTTTTATTTATGTCTGAAACCTCTCCACCTCATGCGCTCCTGATCCCTCATCCTCAGATCCTCACAAACAGGTTTAATTTATCTTAATGTGGAGTTAAAATGGATAAGAAAAGGGTGTTACCATTCCAGTAGTCATTAATATTTGTATTTATGACTGAAACCTCCCCACCTCATCCGCTCCCCGTTTAATATGGAGTTATAACGATAGCAAAAGAGCGTTACCATTCTAGTAGTCAGTAGCCTTTTTATTTATGCCTGAAACCTCTTCACCTCATCCTCTCTCCGTGCCTCATACTCACCCCCTCACAAACAGGTTTAATTTATTTGAAAGTGGAGTTAAAACGAATAAGAGAAGGATGTTACCATTTCAGTAATCGGTGGCCTTTTTTAGCGAATTTCCCCTATAGGGAATTAGCGAATTTCCCCTATAGGGAAGAAGCTATTACCGTAGTCGGCATGGTAAGACCTAGGCCCGGGACCATGATAACTTTTCGTTTTGAGGTCCCCAGACCCCAAAAATACCATTCGTTCGAAACTGTATATATATATATATATATATATATATGTGTCCGTGAGCACGATAACTCTCGTAAAAATTATCCGATTTTGATGAAATTTGGTATAAACGTGTAAAGCAACATTTATGACTTTAAGTTCGAAAACCAGCCAGATCGCTCTATCCAAAGGGGTATTTTGGGGGGGTTTTGTACCCCAAAAGTGGGTTTTTTGAATTTTGTACATATAATTTTGGAAATAGTCAGATTTTATTTTTTCCCATTGGATTCAGCTTAAAAAAACCCACAATTTGGTATTTTGATCATTTCTCTACGTCAATTGGTTACCGAGATATTGAAAGTGCTAAACACAGTACGTTGTCTAATGTTATTCTTATGGAGGAAAATAAAAATTTTATATCTCGCTTATTTATGAACATATACTGACGAAACTTGGTATACGGCTTTATCTGGTTGTGGACCATTGATATTTCCTCAAAAAACAATTTTTTGACAAAGGCTCCCATAGCAGCAAACCTGCGTACTCAGCCCCATGTTATCCTTATGGAGAATAAGTAACGTGTTATCTCCCTTAATTATGAAAATAAATTAATGAAATTTGGTAAGTGACTTCACCTAGTTGAGTTATATTGATATAAGCATAAAACCCCATTTTTTGTGTTCCTTGCTTCAGCAAACCTGCATACTCAGCCGCCATGTTATTCTTATGGAGAATAATTAAAATGTCATAAATTGTTTATTTATGAATGTATATTGATGAAACTTGGTATGTAGCTTTATGTGGCATTAAGATAAATATATATGCATTGGAAATTCGCTAAGTATGCAGGTTTGCTGCTACGGGGGTATTAATGATTTCTGACACCTCTCCCCATCCCTTATACCCCTCCCCTTTCAAACAGGATAATTTATTTTAATGTCAAGTTAAAAAGGCTAAAAGAAGGGCTATAACAATCCAGTAATATTTGTTTTTTTTTATTTATTCATGAAACCTCTCTACCTCATCCACTCCCCGTTTAATGTGGAGTTAAAACGGTAACAGAAGGGCGTTACCATTCCAGTAGCCTTTTTATTTATGTTTGCAACCTCTCCACCTCATCCTCTCCCATCTCTCATCCTCCCCCCTCAAAAACAGGTTTAATTTGTTTTAATGTGGAGTTTAACTGATTAGAGAATGGTGTTACCATTCCAGTAGTCAGTAAAATGTATATTTATGAATTATCTGTTCTTGCTGTTGTGCTATATATTTATTTTAAGTCGTTATTCTGTAACTAACGT
Organism: Allygus modestus; assembly: GCA_963675035.1. Taxonomy (NCBI): domain Eukaryota; kingdom Metazoa; phylum Arthropoda; class Insecta; order Hemiptera; family Cicadellidae; genus Allygus; species Allygus modestus. The sequence continues at coordinate 42,202,093 of OY776117.1, read as the reverse complement.
AGCAACCCATAAAGGCAATGGTATTTTTTTCAAATTTCAAATTAAATGTTCTCAATTTCTCAGAAACTAATGCAAATTACGATAGTATTGTGCACATCTTCAGAAAAATATATTTCTAACAGTGTGCTTAGATTTTTCCTATGATGCGCACGAGCTGAGAAAAACGTATGACAAAAATCATGCTTGCCTATTAATAATATAGATTGGCACAGAGACATTACAACTTATACAGAGAAAACTGTCAAATCTAAAGATATTTAGAGTTTTTGATTTTCCGGAACGTTTAATAATCAAAACTGGTTATATTACTGCTGCTATTTACCAACTGTGATGTAGACATACTATACATATACTGCGAGACCAATATTAGGCCTCCATCAATTATATTAACGTGGTACAAATTAAAATACACCACAAAATCCCAAACTTATGTCGAAATTAGAAACATCTAGCGCTACCTGAGGGTGAAGGAGACAACATACGACAAAAAGAAAGAGTTACAATGCTTCCACCATACTATTGCATTTACAACCCGATCGAACTGGTATGGGCGGCGATCGAAAGAGACGTCCGGCAGCGAAACTCATCTCCCGCTCTCAGTTCAGGTGTAGTCTAGCTTGTGAAGGATGCTGTCTCACTCTGGCGGAAGTGCTGTGAGCAATCAAGAAAGGAAGAGGACAAAATCTACTTGCACCTGTTGAGCCGTTCATCATCTCCGTCGAGAATGATGATGATACTGATGACGATGACAACGACGACGGCAGCAACGACAAATACCCCCGCCGCAGCAAACCTGCGTACTCAGCAATTTCCAATGCATAATATATGTCTTAATACTACAAAAAGCCGCAAACCAAGTTTCATAAAAATATATTCATATATAAGCGATTTTAATTATTCTCCATAAGAATAACATTGGTAATGAGTATGTAGGTTTGCTGAAAGAAGGAACCGAAACAATTGGTTTTTATGCAAATATAAATAGAATTTAACTAGGCAAAGCCACATACTAAGTTTCATCAATATTCAATCATAAATAAGCGCTATATAACATTATAGTTATTCTCCATAAGAATAACATGGGGCTGAGAAAGCATAGGTTTGCTGCAACAAGGACCAGAAAAATGGGTGTTTATAAAATTATCAATATAACTCAACCAAGTGAAGCTAAATACCAAGTTTTATTAATTTATGTTCATAATTAAGGGAGACATTACATTTTACTTATTCTCCATAAGAATAACATGGGGGCTGAGTATGCAGGTTTGCTGCTACGGGAATAATCAACAAAAAATCAATTTTTTGTGCAAATATCAATGTACCAGTACTACGTGAAGCCACATACCAAGTTTCATCAACATACATTCATAAATAATCCAGATATCAAATTTTATTTATTCTCCATAAGGATAACATTGGACAACGTACTGTGTTTAGCACTTTGAATATCTCTGCAACGGTTAGGCGTAGAATCACAATTTAAACACCAAAATGATTGTTTTGTGAAACTGAAAAGATTGGTAAAAGCAAATGTGAAGTTTACATTAAAATAAACTGAGGAAAAGCCAAAAACGTTTTTCCCATAAGATTAACATGGGAGATTTTATGAGCAGGTTTTTTTGGATTTTCTCCGCAACCACTTAACCTAGGTTAATAATTCAAAATACTAAATTATTTGTTTTTTAAGCTCTATAACATGGTCAAAACCAAAATTAAGTTTTTTAAAAATTGTAGGGTGAAAAATGCAAAAAACTGATTTTTTGAAAATTTAAAACCCCCATAAACCCCCCTTCCCATAGTCCGATTTTTCTGGTTTTCAAACTTAAAGTCATGAATGTCATTTTACACATTATTTGAGCCAAATTTCATCGAAATCGGACGTTTTTTACTCAAGTTATCGTGTTAACGGACAAATATATATATATATATATATATTATAAATACATATATATATATATATATATATATATATATATATATATAAGTTACATATATATAAATTTGAACGAATAGTGTTTTTGGCATCTGGGGACCTCAAAACAAAAAGTTATCATGGTCTCGGGCTTAAGTCTTACGATGAGACCTACGGTAATAGCTTCTTCCCTATAGGGGAAATTCGCTAAAAGAAGAAAACATGGATTTGGGGTGTCAGGAGTTGGATGTAGTTTAAGTAGACCAAAACCCACAGGTGTGTCCATTTGTATATTTTGTAAATAGTTTTATTGATCAAATAAAATGTATCTTGTAATGGTTTGTTTAAAGTATTATGTATCCTATACTCTAATATGAGTAAGGTTTGCTTGCTTGCTTGCTTGCCACAATGATCAAAAACGGCTCCAAAGATTTCCTTCAGATGTTCGAAATAACTAATTTCTGGGATAAAAATAAGTTTCTAGATAGGCCTCTTCCCCAGGAAAAATCAAATAATGTAAAAAAACTAAAATGAAAAGTTAAAAAAATTAACATTGGGCTTATGGAGTTTCAAATCAAAACAAAAGAATTGTAACAGCTGTTCATAATCAACCAGGGAACTGTCAAAGTAATACTCATGTTGTTTATGATTATAACATGTGGTTTCCTGAGAGCAGAGATTAAAAGATTTGAGTGAAGATTACATAAATAGAGTAGTAAAATAAATCAAAGGGACACTGAGCTATAAATAACAACTGGAGTGACCTTACAAATGTAGAAAAGAGGCAGATGAGTTATACAAATCTGATTATCAGTAGGGGGAAGTGGTGAAATATTACTCCAAGTCATCTAAACAACTGACTGGCCTTCCCCCGAGCAAAGCTCGGCCCCCCAGGTACTGGTTGTTATTAAATGTATGTATGTAAATTTATATATTTCGGAAATAGTTTTGGCATTTTTATGGTTGTGTATAATTTGGATATTTGTATTATTGTAATTGTTATTGTATATTTTTATACCATAAATGTGTTGTATTGTAATGTATTAATGTATGTATTAATTTGTATATTGTGTAAATAGTAGTAGTTATTGCCATTTTTATAATTATCTTGGACCTTGTAATTTTAGGAATAATACTTTATTGTACATTGAATATTAAAGTTGACAAAGGCTTTGTCCACTTATCATATAGAGTGAGCTCATTGTATTTTGAAGGAGAACATATTACTTTATAATATGTGAGCGGCAAGACTGCATATTCTCAACACCGACTAGCCAATCAACGGAGCGTCTTACAATTGTGATTCAAGTTTTGTGACATTCGTCTTCACTTGGCGAATAAAAGACCCGTCAATAAATTATATGCGATCAGCCGTTAAATTTATAGAATTTGTACTGGGCCGAGTTATTTCTAAGAATTAAAGGAAGGCAGTGGCAATGACCGCTGGGACAGGGGTAGCGCCCCCCCCCCTCTTCAAGACAATAGCTTTGTTGTGACAACAGAAGATTAGGCCTGCCCGGGTCTACCCTTTCTCTCCATACTGGTCGGGACTGTACACGTTTGGTTTTATATGTTAGAATAGAAAACTGGCATATACCTTTTCACTTTACTAAACATAGAATAAAGTATGGTAGCATACAGAAAACCATGTTTAAACAACTTTTTCCCGATAGCTCAACACATTTTTCATTGGAAGCACTTTGAATATCTCTGCAACGGTTAGGCGTAGAATCACAATTTAAACACCAAAATGATTGTTTTGTGAAACTGAAAAGATTGGTAAAAGCAAATGTGAAGTTTACATTAAAATAAACTGAGGAAAAGCCAAAAATCTTTTTCCCATAAGATTAACATGGGAAATTTTATGGACACGTTATTTTTACTTTTCTCTACAACCACTTAACCTAGGTTAATGATTCAAAATACCACATTATTTGTTTTTTTAAGCTCCTATAACATGGCTACAACCAAAATTAAGTGTTTTTAAAATTTTAGGGGGAAAATGTCAAAAAACTGATTTTTGGACAATTTAAAACCCCCTTCCCATAGTCCGATCGATCTAGTTTTCGAACTTAAAGTCATAAATGTTACTCTACACATTTGTGCCAAATTTCCATATATATATATTTGCCATATATATATATATGTGTGTGTGTGTGTGTGTGTGTCCGTTAGCGCGATAACTTTTGAAAGAAACGCCAGATTTTGATGAAATTTGGCAAATATTTTATATAATTAATAATTATATATTTTAATATATATTTGGCATATTTGGATTTTTTAAATTGGCATATATATATATGTACATAAATATAAATTTGAACGAGTGGTGTTTTTGGCATCTGGGGACCTCAAAACAAAAAGTTATCATGGTATCGGGCTTAAGTCTTACCATACCACCTACGGTAATAGCTTCTTCCCTAAAGGGGAAATTCGCTAAAAATACACCAAATATAGTTTAGTGAACAGGGTGTCTTGCAACCATTTGGACAAACTTAACCATGTTATTCGGTAGGTCAAAACAAACGAATAATGTAACATAACATGTGTCCTATCTCGTCCCGTTTCTGTCCGTCGGTCTGTATGTATTTTTACAAAAACCTTAATGCCTTTGAAACGGTTTAAGAAAAAATCATAAAAATTAGTAAGGTTGTTACTGCAGACAGTTGACAAATGTAATAACAATTTTGTTTTCATACATTTTTCCGTTAAATGTTAAAAGTTTTCCAAGTTAAATATCTAAGAAAATATAAATTGTATTAAAAAGGGTTAAAATATACAAAATATTTAGGAAATTTTGAGAAAAATCAAACGGTGTCTCATCAGTAAATTTTGAATGACGAATAACGGAGAAAACTCAAATTTATTGTTCAACAGTACGGAGATCACTGTAGTCAGCAGCAAAAAAATCCAAATTTGACAAGTCCATTTTAGTTTTCTCCCTTGTTTACCAATCAATCGTAACTGATCTTTACCAATCACCATAAACCACCAAATCTTAATTAAAATCATTAAAACCGTTTTAGAACAAAATCATGTTTATAGTGTTTAATTATCCTTAAAAACAAAACTGGAAAAACGCCTAGATAGGCTATGTGTTAGTACCTGTATAACAAATTTTACCAAAATCAAACCCTCTAGCTCTGTAATAAAGATTTCAGAGAACACAAAAATGAATATTTACACCATTACCTCAAATTATAAAATTTTGAAGCAAACAATACTTTCTCCTTATACTAGTATAGGGGGAGAAAGTAAAAATATTGGATCTAATATAATGGTCATGAATTGTGGCTTGTCGTTTTCGCGTTAACAAATTTTGGGAGTACCCGGACATAATCCAATTTGCTGCTCAAGTCACCTATTGAGTCATCACATTGTCTTTGACGAAATTTCCAATTATGAAGAACAAACACGACGTCAGCGCTACTATAGGACATCTGGCGTCACTGCGTCGTCATCTGCTGGCAAAAGGATGTTTTACTTGTATCGTACAAGCAATTTTCAACTAAGGCATAGTCAATTATGCTGTAAGTAATAGCTTTTCAGATTTGCCATTTAAGAATAATTTTCTTGATTATAATGAAGAGAGTTATATTATGCTTTGACCTTGGACCAGTACTGACAGAAGATGTAGGAAAAACTATTAGTCCCTTAAAAATGGAAAATCACCAGGTCTAGATGGGATACGTTCTTTGTTAATAAAAAATATTTATCAAGCAATTATAGTGGTTCTGACATTTTTAATAAATTTAAGTTTTACGACTAAAACATGCTGTGATTATTCCAATACATTATATAGGAGTGGGTCTCATTCTGTGTTTTCAAATTTCAGACCAATATCTTTAATTTCTACAATTGCAAAGATTTATGAGAAGATTCTTAAAGAAAAATTGTTGAGCTTTCTAAACAAGAATAATGTTTCTAGTGAGAACACATTATGTTTCTGTGTGGCTTTAGAACAGGTTTAAACACTGAATTGGTGTTACGGACAAAGTTACGGACGGTTTGTTCATGGACAAAGTTACGGATGGAATAAACAATGAAAAGTGCACAAGTTGTATTTTTCTTGACATAAAAATTACATTTGACACTGTTGACCTTGCTATTTTGTTAAACAAACTGTACAAGTATGGATTAAGGGGAATATAACAGAATTGGTTTTGTTGTTATTTAAGTGAAAGGCAACAGTGTGCCAAAATTAACGGGACTTTAAGTTATACAGTAGATAATTAAGTTATACAGGAGAAATATGGGATTCCACAGGGCTCAGTATTAGAAGCAATTTTATTTTTTATTTTTATTAATGACGTTTTTAGTTCACGATTTAATGGAAAGGTTACTAAATTTGCCGACGACACTGCACTTTGTTATGTGGAAAATTCATGGGATATAGTAGGCAAGTAAAAGATGAGGCACGATTTAAATGCCATTAAATGGTGGTTTTGTTGCAAATAAGTTAGTTTTAAGTACAGAAAGAAATTCATTCCTTATTAGCGAATTTCCCCTATAGGGAAGAAGCTATTACCGTAGGTCTCATGGTAAGACTTAAGCCCGATACCATGATAACTTTTCATTTTGAGGTCCTCAGATGCCAAAAACACCATTCGTTCAAATTTGTATGTATGTATATATATTTATTTATATATATGTGTCCGTAAGCACGATAACTCGTAAAAAAGGTCCGATATTAATGAAATTTGGTACAAATGTGTAAAGTACCATTTATTTGAACGAGTTCGAAAACCAGACGAATCGCACCATCCAAAGGGGGGTTTTGGGGGGGTTTTGTAACCCAAAAATGGTTTTTTTTGGGATTTTCACAAATAATTTTTATTTAATATAAATAAATAATAAATTATATTTTATATAATTTTAATTTTTACCATTGATTTCAGCTTAAAATAACAAACAATTTGGTGTTTTGATCATTGCTCTACGTCAATTGGTTACTGAGATATTGAAAGTGCTAAACACAGTACGTTGTCTAATGTTATTCTTATGGAGAAAGAACAATTATGTATCTTGCTTATTTATGAATATAAACTGACGAAATTTGGTATATGACTTCATCTGGTTGTGGTTTATTGTTGTTTCTACAAAAAACATTTTCGCCTATGGTTCCCATTGCAGCAAACCTAGGTACTTGATCCCCATGTTATTCTTATGGAAAAAATTAAAATGTTATATATCGCTTATTTATGAATGTATATGGATGAAACTTGGTATGTGACTTCACTAAGATGAGTTATATTGATATATTGCATAAAAATCCATTATTTTGTGTTTCTCGTTGCAGCAAACCTGCGTACTCATCCCCAATGTTATTCTTATGGAGAATAATTAATATTTTAAATATCGCTTGTTTGTGAATATATTTCTTATGAATCCTGTTAAGTGTTTTAATGTGTTATGTTATATATTCATTGGAAATTCGCTGAGTATGCAGGTTTGCTGCGATGGGGGTATTTTTCTTTAAGGCAGACAGTAACATTTTCTGAGGAATTGCTCTATATGTGTGATACGTGTTCACTGCGGGGAATGTGATTATTGTTCAGTGATTCACTTAAGGAGCAACACGAAATATTTGGGGATTATACTAGACAGCGGACTAAATTGGAAAATGCACATCATTAAACTAAAAACCGAAATCATTTCCAGCATTCGTCTTTTTGATTTTCTTCGAAGTATTTGTCTTCTTCAAATTCTGGGAAGTTTATATTTTTCTTTGGTAAATAATAGACTTGAATATGGGGTGGTATTTTTTGGGGGGAGGAGGGGACTTATTTTACCAATTTGAAATCAATTTTCAAATTGTTGAGTTGTGGACTACTGTTATTTTTACGAAATACGATTTGTTTGCCGATAGTTAACATAGCAGCAAACCTACGTACTCAGCTCCCATGTAATTATTATGTAGAATAAGTAAAATGTTATCTCTCTTAGTTAAGAACATAAATAAATACAACTTCGTTTGTGGCTTCATCTAGTTGAGTTATAAAAACATTTGCATAAAAACTCATTGTTTGCGTTCTTTGTTTTAGCAAAAACCTTCATACTCAGCTGCCATGTTATTCTTATCCTTGTAGAACAATTAAAATGTCATAAATCGTTTATTTATGAATGTATATTGATGAAACTTGGTATGTGACTTTGTGTGGTGTTAACATACATATGCATTGAAAATTCGCTAACTTCGCAGGGTTGCTGCTACGGGGGAGTTTAAAATAAGCCATACATCAACTATATCGGATAAACCGCAGAGGAGGGACGGGCTTTGAAAGTTAACAATGGCATTAGGTGGAAAGCAGGTAAAACGCGAAAAGTTTCGTGACTGGAGTGCCCTCGCATCAATTCGCACGTTGAGTTAAATTAAGTGTATAGGGCACAACATAATACTGCATAGAGACTTGCTCACTACCCCCCCCCCCCAATCATCTATTACGATGCCAACGATGGCGACGATGTTGAGACTGTTTTCCCATTCTTTGTTTGTAGCTCGATACAGAACAAATATTAACACTATTAAATCGAACCACCTACAATAGATGTAGAGTAAATAGTTTTTAGAAACCTTATTTGTATTCAATATTTTTAAACTACAATTATGATTAATTTATTGCATTGTTAAAAAGTAAATAGAACAAGTCGGTATGTCTAAAAATGTAAACAGATTTGCTTACCGACAAGCAGGGCGGGGTGATTCGCAACTCTTTGCAACTATCCTTCTACTACTGTTATCTAAAACGGAGAAAAAAGTTACGGAATTGAAGGTTGTTTACATCCATTGTTTCTTTACACGTTTGAAACTAAAGCGTTGGTTGCTGCAGTTTTAAAAATCTTAAGTTCCTTAATAAATGTAAAGGCTAAATTGAAACTTGGCTTCAACGATTCAAATTGAGCAAAATTACCTCCATTAAATAATCACTGGAATAAGTCGGGGTCAGTCTCTGATAAATTACGAAAGCCCCCTATATTTTTACGGTTAAGGAAATACAATATCTTGGCTTCACTAATATCCAGATAAAATGTACTTATTTTCTCCTCAAACACCTGGTCTTGGTGTAATGTGCAATTCTTGAGTAGCCTTGTGATATTTCGATGCACGGACCATGTGTGGGTAGAGGGCACAGTACAGTGTTATAGGGTAGGGTAGAGTATAGGGCCTGGCCCCAGGTAGGTGGTCACCCCTGTCCTTGAACTTGCCTCAGTGACCTTGCCGGCTACTTATATAGACCTAGGCCTCCGCGCCACTGTCAAACGCCACCCGTCACACGACATGGACCCGCACGCCCTCCTCATCTGGGTAAGTACTTCATATTTCCCGATTTTTATTTGAATTTACTTACTTAAATTTCTAGTTGTATATTTTATATCTGCGTAGCAAAGAAACATATCTGCATTGGTTATGAACTCAAAGAGGAGAAAATTTTATTGCAGACAAAAGTTAATACAATTTGTTTTATCTGTTTACTATTAAATATAAATTAGTTTAAAAAACTTATTTCTAAATATATACGTCTTAGACAGGACTTAATTGCACTCTGTACTATTTTTTTAATATCTATTCAGAGGGCCGGTAAGCAACAGGTAAAATTCTTAAAATTATTTATTTTTCATATCATGTACACAAATACAAATACAAATGTAAGCAAATCACAACCAGACTAAACAAATCAGTAAGTTCATACTGGGTAAGATTAGTTTACATGACTTCAGCATTGATTTATTAAAACATTTTTACTATTATACTTGAACAAATTGTATGTGTTTTTTTTTATAAAACACTTATTAAATGCATGTAAATTTATTTCAGTAAATGAAGCTTATCAAAGTCTAAGTGAATTTATAACACATATTAAACCATCCATTTACTGGTAATCTAAATAAATGTTATCTCCAAGAACAGGTTTCAGCAGGGATATCTTTAAAAGTATTTTAAGACGATATTCCAGGGAATTTTAGAGAACATTAATTTTCAATTTCTACCATAACTTATCGTACGTTAAGTGTGATGAATTAACTCTAAGAACAAAGTTTTTGTCCATTCCATGTACTCTGTACAATTAACATGCACTTCATATTGGAAAATAATGTTTTCTGCTGATTGCGCAAAAACGAAAAGAGATACAAAGTTGGTGTAAGAATTGCTAGGTTTTATAAGACCTTTTCAATGGTGTGATTTTTGATATACACTACTATTTGAATTATTTGAATTTCGGGCATATAAGCATTAAAAAACATATATTTCATTTTCATTTAGATTTCTTCAATAAAGTCTGTCACGTAGCATACTTGTAGCATACACGTAAAGCGGAGTTTATCACGAGTAAGAAATTTGAATCAGAACAAATATACGAGTAGTGGTTCAGAAAATACAGGGTATACCGTAAATGTTAATATTTTACACAGAAATGGCCGCCATTTTGAAACGGGTAAAGATAAGTTTTCACCAAAATGTTTCTTTTTAATAAGACCTTTAAAATGATGTATAATGAATTTGCCCTATATTTACTTAAGAAAATGTTGAGATTTGAACCTACCGTTTTGGAACATTTTGTACATAGAGTTTGATGAAAATATTTTTACTCGTAGATTGCCCATATTCGTTTTAGTGGGAAAGAATTTTGTTTAATGACTTTAGACCAAACCGTTCTCCCGTAATATAGCCGGACGGGTGGTCTGACTCCCCTGTTTAATTTTTGTAATTTTTTTGTAGAAAGTCATAACGGAGCCAGAATTTCTATTTAGACCTCAGGGCTCTGCCCCACGGGTCTTCCCAGTCCCCATATTGTTCATATGGAGGAGAGTTTTATTTGGTTTATGTCACAAGTATTTTGTCTTAATGCAATTCATAAAATAAACAGTGTTATAAGGTTATATAAAGTATAAGGTATAAGGTACAGACTTGTCATTCTTTTGTTTACATTTGTTCTACTCTGTTATTTACTAAGCGTTTTTCAACTGCAAAATCTTGCAGGGGAGCAGCTCGTTTATTAGTGAATTTCCCCTATAGGGAAGAAGCTATTACCGTAGGTCTCATGGTAAGACTTAAGCCCGAGACCATGATAACTTTTCATTTTGAGGTCCCCAGATGCCAAAAACACCATTCGTTCAAATTGTTATATATTTATATATATATATATATATATACATATATATATAGTATATATATATATGTGTCCGTAATCACGATAACTCTCGTAAAAAAGGTCCGATCTTAATGAAATTTGGTACCAATGTGTAAAGTACCATTTATTTGAACGAGTTCGAAAACCAGATGAATCGCACCATCCGAAGGGGTTTTTTGGGGGGTTTTTTGGGGGGGGTTTTGTACCCCAAAAATGTGTTTTTTGGGGTTTTCACATTTAATTTTAATTTAAATCAAATTTTAATTTATATCATTGAATTTAGCTTAAAAAAACAAACAATTTGGTATTTTGATCATTGCTCTACGTCAATTGGTTATCGAGATATTGAAAGTGCTAAACACAGTACGTTGTCTAATGTTATTCTTATGGAGAAAAAGAAAAATTGTATATCTTGCTTATTTATGAACATAAACTGGCGAAATTTGGTATATGGCTTGATCTGGTTATGGTTTATTGTTGTTTGCACAAAAAACAATTTTTCGCCTATGGCTCCTGTAGCAGCAAACCTAGGTACTTGGTCCCCATGTTATTCTTATGGAAAATACTTAAAATGTTATATATCGCTTATTTATGAATGTATATGGATGAAACTTGGTATGTGACTTCACTAAGATGAGTTCTATTGATATTTGCATAAAAACCCATTATTTTGTGTGCCTTGTTGCATCAAACCTGCGTACTCATCCCCAATGTTATTCTTATGGAGAATAATTCATATTTTAAATATCGCTTGTTTGTGAATACATTTCTTATGAATCCTGTTAAGTGTTACAATGTGTTATGTTATATATTCATTGGAAATTCGCTGAGTATGCAGGTTTGCTGCGACGGGGGTATTTTTAAATTGGCTGAGCATTAAATTAAAATTAGTTTACTTTCAGAATTATTGTATAAAAAAATTTTGCTGTTTATGTGACTCAGCCACATTGGACAACTAGGGTTTAGGGTGGTGTAATAAGTAAATAAACAAATAGTAAAAATAAAATATATAGTAACCTAAACAAATCAACTCTACATACAATCTACAATATTGTTCTAAAATATCCAGGGGTTTATCCTGGTAAACATTTATTTTAGTTGTTTCCTTGGATGAAAAAACTACTTTAATTGATGCTCGCATAACAGCTCCGTTTCTTATGTTCAGCGTCAGCGTTTTATCTGTCGTGTTTTTGCTGCCCGTATAACATGGGCCTTATGGGTTATCATCGGCGGCGCGTGTCCACTGATCTAAAGCCAAAATTTACATGTTGTTTCGTACTTACTTCATACATTAAACTTAATTCTTTAACATACTAACATCTAAACGTTTATTTAGTTATCTCTTGTGGCGCCCCCCAAGGCCTCTTTGGAGCTACCCATAGCACCCACCCTACCATAGATGATAAAAAAACTTTAATTTATTGCTGACACATTTTCTCCCCATGGTTATTTTTAATTTATTTTTTTTTATAAAAAGAGTGTTCCGATGAATATATGAAAAAAAACAACTAACTGTCATCCTGATACTGATAATACTGACATTTACACACCATATATTTGTCATATTTATGTCATTATAAATAGTCTTCTAGGTCGTAGTCATAAATTTTGGAATTTTTCCTGAATCCAGAAATATTTATTACATCATCACACTACGGTTATGATGCTATATTTCATTAGAATGTTGTCTGAAATAATTCAATCTAAAAGCATGTGTATACACTTCAATATTGTTCAACCTTAATTTCTTCCTATTGGTAAACTTCAAACAAATATCAAACGTTGATACGTCAATAACAGTTTATGGTACACATTTAGTCAAAGCTAAAGAGTTAGATATTGCAGGTTAATAAACTGTCATTATATTCCCATTTCTGTTTAGCCTTGGGGAAAAGATATAACTAAACCTTTATCATATCTCAGAAATATTTTGCTGCAAGGTCATCTGAAATTATCTCTGAAACAAAGCTTTGTTTGTTATAAAATATTAGGATGGTATACCTGTAGCTAAACATGTTAATAACGTTTTAGTTATCTATATTATCAAACAATTTCTTGATTTAATATAAAATGTGTCTTTACCTTTTGAAACAATAATTGTTTGGCACACATTAGGTATCAAACTAATTATAATACCAGGTTTAAACAATGCATTACTTTAAAGCTTCCCAATATACACAATTCTAACAGACCTAATGGTGATAATAAAACCTACCAGTCCGTAGTCTCTATGTATTATTCCCAAATATATGTTCTTGCTGCTTTGCTAGCATTTGTTAATATATCATCAGCTATCAAACGTACAACTGCATTGATTACTTTTCCTCCGTAAGATTAACATTGACCCTTTGACAACCTGTGGGAAACTTAAGCTCGGGACCACCATAGAAGTTCCTAACGTGACCCCCTGAACACGTTTTGGGGGGTCCAAAATTGTATATATATATATATATATAATCTGAATCTGTATGTCTATATATATATATAATCTGAATCTGTAGGTCTATATATATATATATATATGTGTATGCACTGTAGCGGTCACATTTTTTGTCCGATTAACTTCAAATTTGGTAGAGACGTTCCTTTCTTTAATCAGTTGGACAAAATCATTGGGCAAAACAATCGGAAAACTCAAAACCATTTTTTTGGGGATTAATCTTTCAAATTTTGAGTTTTTGGGCCCAAAAAGGGTCAGAAAAGCCCCAGATGTAAAATTAATGCATGTAAAAAGATGGGAATTAGTGAGGCAAAAGTTTTAAGCTCTCTCTCGTCATTCTAGCGTGAACATTTACTGAGTCATTAAAGAAAATGTGTTTCAACTAAAAGCAGTACGTTGTCTTATGCAGGTTTACACTAGAAAAGCCTGTTATTCCTTTGTTAGAGTACTTTTATCATCCCAAGCAACTCACGCCTACTTTCAAGCCTGCCTGGACCTTCTCCTAACATTATAATGCGCAAAATTGTATTCCCAGCTTTGCAGGTAAATGAAACCAGGAGCATCAGAACAGCCAAAAATCAATGTTTTCAGATTTCAACAAAAATTGGAATACATGTATGTTTTTACACTTATTTTGAGTTTTAAACTTGTTTTGTGGAAATTTACATCCCTCACATCAGCGTGCTGTGTGCGAACTCGTATAAACTTTGGGAAAGCATTACATTAAATAATACCAACGAAATTTCAAATTTAAGTTCAAGAATTTAACCTCCACTAAATTCCCCTTGAAACAAAAAGTGTGCATGGATTTATTTCATTTCCGAACAAGATATAATTATCAGACCACAGTGATTGTTACATAACAATTCCATACCTGACGAAGTATGCACACCTATAGCGGTTGTGGCAGGATAGCCTTGGGTCTTACTCTACTTGTCTTTCATCATGTGGTTAATGTACCTTCTTTTGTTTATTTTAGCTTCAAAAACCACTTGTACAAGTTCAAATGAACTTCTCCATTTTCCTTCTATAGCATGAGCATGCTCTCCATTATTTGAGACTATCAGTACCGGGGCCTGAGGTCAGATCATGTTTCAAAACCTGAAATAGATCTTGGTTGAAAGGTGTTTGACTTAAATATAGGAACTCTGATAAAGAATAAGTGTGTGTAGTTTTTAACATCAACACATCCAGTTGGAAAGATTAATTAGAATTACTGTTTCTTAGAAAAATGTGGTACTACATCATTTTCTGGAATCATTTAATTTTCTTACCTACTGTTAACGACTGTTGGATAAATTGTTGAAACAAACTATTCTATATGGATAACACTAATTATTAGAGTTAAGCAAACAAAAACAAAAAAAAAACACTGGATTGATTCTAGTTAGTATTTGCTTATTTTTATAAATGGTGATAACATGCTCTCAAAACAAATTTAAGGATATTGTATCTTGGGTTCAAAACTCCATTATATTAGCGAATTTCCCCTATAGGGAAGAAGCTATTACCGTAGTCGGCATGGTAAGACCTAGGCCCGGGACCATGATAACTTTTCGTTTTGAGGTCCCCAGACCCCAAAAACACCATTCGTTCGATACTGTATATATATATATATATATATATATGTCCGTGAGCACGATAACTCTCGTAAAAATTATCCGATTTTGATGAAATTTGGTATACACGTGTAAAGCAACATTTATGACTTTAAGTTCGAAAACCAGCCAAATCGCTCTATCCGAAGGGGTATTTTGGGGGGGTTTTGTACCCCAAAAATGGGTTTTTTGAATTTGTTATATATAATTTTGGAAATAGTCAAATTTTAGTTTTTACCATTGGATTCAGCTTAAAAAAATACACAATTTGGTATTTTGATCATTTCTCTACGTCAGTTGGTTACCGAGATATTGAAAGTGCTAAACACAGTACGTTGTCTAATGTTATTCTTATGGAGGAAAAGAAAAATTTTATATCTCGCTTATTTATGAACGTATACTGACGAAACTTGGTATACGGCTTCATCTGGTTGTGGACCATTGATATTTGCTCAAAAAAACATTTTTTTACCAAAGGCTCCCTTAGCAGCAAACCTGCATACTCAGCCCCATGTTATTCTTATGGAGAATAAGTAACGTGTTATCTCCCTTAATTATGAAAATAAATTAATGAAATTTGGTATGTGGCTTTACCTAAATGAGTTATATTGATATTTGTATAAAACCCCATTTTTTGTGTTCCTTCCTTCAGCAAACCTGCATACTCAGCCGCCATGTTATTCTTATGGAGAATAATTAAAATGTCATAAATCGTTTATTTATGAATGTATAATGATAAAACTTGGTATGTGGCTTTATGTGGTGTTAAGATACATATATATGCATTGGAAATTCGCTGAGTACGCGGGTTTGCTGCTACGGGGGTATATTGTTTATCTTGTGTCTGTATGTGTCTTTTAATCAGTACGTCATATCTTTGAAACCAACCCAAATTTTGACCTTAAACTTGGCATATTTATCTTGTTTCAGTCTAATTTGTTTCTTGAATTTAACATTTCTTACTTTTTTCATTTCAAAATGGTGGCCATTTAAATATACATTTAATATCTGAAAAACTCTAAATTCTGTAGATCTTTTTGAGGTAGAGTAAAAATATTGAAATGTCTCCAAACTAATACAGTTTCAGGAGTATAAGGATTGGATACAAATAACTTATTTACAAATGTATGAAATTAAAGCTCATAATTTTTCAGCGGGTGTTACGCTAGTGATGGTAATAAATTACAAACAGTTTGCATTATTATATTCCTGAAAACTGTGATTACTCAGGTGATCTTTTAACTCTTTATACAATATTTTATGTTTCATCAGTTTCTAAACACATTTATCTAACGCTTTGAGAAATTAAATTGGCAGACATTTTTAAATGTTAAAAGCTGGATTAATCAAATCAAACACAAATTTGCCTTAAAATATGTGCTAAATTTTCAAAGTCAATTCCTCACGCGCGGTTGAAAAACACATACAGACCAACAGACAGAAAGCTAAGCGAATAAATCAAATCAATCCTTTTAAAATCTGAATATTTGTATGTTCAATATCATTGATGGCTGATAGCTTTAAGGGAAATTAAAGGTTTATTAATTTCTTCTAGACCATAAGGAACACATTATGTTCTTACAACATAGCTTGTTTCTTTTGTCTTAAGGAACAATATCTAAAAAGTTTGTTCTGAGAATTTGTTAACACTCTGTATAATAATTTGACTACATCATTGATTAGCTCAACTCTCTGAAGAACTTTTTCCTGAATCAATAAACAGAATGATTTACCATTGGCAATTCTTTGTGTAGCAGGAAGCAATTACACTATGTAACACAAACTTTGACAAGGGATAAACATACTTATCTTGAGTTTTATTAATCCTGTATTACTTCTGGCCATCTTAGATTATGGCACCATAATGTCAATGTTAGAACATGTTTATTTTACTTTAGTTAGTAATGAATCAGTTGGAAATTTTTATCTTTGTAAAACTTATTATGCAGGAAAGTATGATACGCATAAAATTTGCTAATCATGATTCCGTTATTGAAGTAAATATACTGCAACGTTTTGTATATTTATTGATGTATTTATTTCTAAGATGAATAAATAAATAAATAAAGGTTTTCATATGCTGAAATATAAAGTTAACTAAGTAACACCCCTAAAATCTATACCAGTTTTGAGGCTGACATTGGGTACATTACAACATTTACATTTTACATTTTGAGGCTGTAAAGATGTCATTACATATGGTAAATCTTTTGGCTGTCCATTATAACAAGCTTCCCTTTCACCTTTGGTCTCTCCATTTGCAGCGGCTGGGGACGGAAACTCCGGGTTTGGCCTCCAACCTGTACGGTCTCTGGCTGTTGTACATGGATACCCTGTCAGTTGAGTTGGCCAGTTGGAGGGTAGAGCGGGTCCACCTGTTTGAGCCTGATCACAGCTGTCACAGGAGCAGGGGAGTTGGCCCTCTGAAAGGTCAATTTGGCTGCCTGTCCCATCCCACCCTTTCCTTTCCTGCTATATTCTATCCTTCCGGTAACCTGCACAAAATTGCTGCTTGTGGAATTGCTGCTTGTGCCTAGCAGCTAACGCTGGGGTTTCCTAATCCAGCAATAGGTAACAACAACACGCCTAAAATATAATCACACGACTGCCTGCAGATTAATCATCTGAGAGTTTTAAATTAATTTCGTCATGAATAGCATCGTAAAATGTGTTTAAATTTAAAACATAGACTCTTAAAAATGGTAAAGAAACATATGAGAGAACAAGGTTATTTCATCTGATGATTTAAACTATCACAGAATTAGTCTATTTGTACTGTACATGATGATTGGTTTCAGGGCCTGACAGTTTGGCTTGCACTATCATCACAGGAGTCCAACGCGGCAGCTTACAAGGGACGATTCTACTCCCAGGATCGGGTTAGCAGTGATTCCTTACTCCAACCTCCTGCCTCAGGGCACCAGGACACTTCTTCTGGAGCAATAGAACCAGGTAGGTGTGAACCTGGCTTCACATTTGCTCAATTATTTTCAGGAAAACAATCTCAAAGTAACAAAAACAAATTTCATGAACATTAAAACAACACAGAGTCTCATAAGAAGGTATATTTTTCAATCCACTCTAACCTATTTTTAGGCGAAGATGACCTCAATCACTCATCAGATTCCATGGAATTGTTGGATATCAGCTTGGATCAACATTCGAGTTGGGCTCCTCAGATCAAAAATTGCATTCACAATTTACCTCAGAAATCTTTTTTAGAAACCTTTCAATTTGGATCAAAAATCTTTTGAAATTGGTCTATCAATGGAATTTAACCGCACCTAAGGTATTCAATAATACTTTGGGGTATGGCAATAAAGCATCAGTAAAAAGTCTTTTTTTTTGCAAAACAGGGCCAGGCCTCGCTGGTTCTCACAGTAGAGGGTTTTAGGGACTTGAATCTTGACACTCCCCAGTCTGTTCATTGTGAAACAGCTTCGTACAAGCTGTATGGACAACCAGATATCTGATACCACCCTTACAATACCAGGTTTAAAAATAAATTTTCCAAGTTTAATAATTTAAAGATGTTGAAAAGCTTCCTGGCAATAAATATACTGGCAATAAAATCCTGCAATAATTATTAGCAGAGGTAGTTTAACTGTAATACAATTACTAATTAAAGAGTTAGGTTTTAGGTTAGGTTGGCTCTAGGCCATGATACAGACAAAACTATGAAAGGAAAGGGATGCCAGAGAACTTACCCATTGAAAAGAAGTGTGAAGAGTCAACAGGAAAGCTAATTCACAGGAAAAAAGTCACACAAATACACACAGAAACTTGATAATTTTCGGGGCAACTCTATTTTCTGTGTGTATTTGTGTGACTTTTTGCCTGTGAATTAGCTTTCCTGTTGACTCTTCGCACTTCTTTTCAATGGGTAAGTTCTCCGGCATCCCTTTCCTTTCCTTTCATAGTTTTGTTTAGTTAGAGTTAAAAATAATAAAACGTTTGTTCGTTCAAAAACTCTTTTTTATCTTCATTGTTGCAGCAAACATACGTGCTCAGCTCCAATGTTATTCTTATACAGAATGAATAAAATGTTATGTATCGCCTCTTTATGAACGTATTTCTATGAAACTTGATAAGTGGCTTTATGTGGTAATGAGACACGTGTATATGCATTGGAAATTCACTGATACACAGGTTTGCTGACAACTGTGAGGCAGAGACAAAGGCGTAATTTGGGAGTGGCAAGGGGGGGGGGGCAGTTGCCCCCCCATAATTTGCAGGATGTATTTTATTGTATTACAGTAAATTAAAAGTTACAATAATCATGATCACGACCAATTTTGCCCCTCCAATCACAATAAAAATACTGAAAATAAGCTTATGGGCAGGGATGCACCTGTTATGTAAACAACACTTTTGCAACTGTTTCTAGTGTCATCCCTACACTTTATATATTCTGAATTGTAAAATGTGCTACAAACTTGCTTTTGAATTATTTCGTATTTTTAGCTTTATTTAAATAACTACCTTTTCTTAGTTTTACTATTTTTAGATTCCCCTGTATTTTACAAACAAAAGGAATATTAGGTTTAATAGGTTACTCTATTAGTTGATTGAATTGTAAATAAATATGTCTGCAAATTTTGCGAAAATAAGCTGGGCACTACAGCAAATAGCATTGGACACTCCTAGGGTTAACACAAAATACGTCAAAAATACTAACACCAAGTGCGGAAAACGTCTGTTGAAGGGAAGGATGAGACATTGCCGTTCCCCCAAACAACCGGCCCGGCCTCTGTCAGTCCTAGGGCTGACCAAGGCCGGTGCCGGATTGGTTCGTTGAGGGCGTTCCAGTGTAGGGCTCGGCGTTTCATTTGATTACGTGTATTTTTAAATTCCAAAACAGGGCGGGCTTGACCGGGGCGGACTCAAGAGTGTGCTGTGCTTTAGAGGACGCTCTCATATATATGCTTTGTCAGTCTACTTTAATGAGACCAGTTGTCGCATGTGTGCGATGGAAGTCTGTGGATACAAAACCAGTCGCTGCATATTCACGACTAGTCTACGTTATGTGAAATTATTTATAATGGTGGTAGAGAGTATTTTAAGTGCGGTATTCATAAGCTAATTCAATTTTTGTTACAAACCATCCTCACTAACTACTCGTAATAAACACAAAAAAACTATAGCGAATGGTGATTGGCAACGACCAAGTGACACTCTCGAAACACTATTCCACACCTTTAGACAAAATTAGGACTTTACCACCTAATTTTAGCTTAAAAATCAGGAACTTTCAGAGAAAAATCCATTTTATAATTTTGAATCTTACTAAAATTGTAGAAAATTAATTCTATATCGTACTTTTAATCATAGATCTCTAAAACAGAAATCTAATAAAGAAAATATTTTCAATAAAGTAATTTTTTCATCAGCCGTTGCTATATGAAAGTAGAAGTTACCTAGTTATAGCACCTATGTGTGTAGACATTTTTAGTTGAAATAACCTTGCAGGCCTCTAAACAATCTCGTAGTTTCCACTTCTTATTATTTACTAAATTCCCCAAACCTAAATTGCATCTAAAAAAAGTCTTTGTTTCAGGTAAAAGTCAGCAGGTGAAGGTTATCCCTAACACGGGGGACACTGCATCTCCTGTAACAAATGATGACGTAACAAGAGAAAGACCTTTTATAAAAGCTGCAGAAAATCCTCAAAAATCTGCAGATGTTGCAGTTATTCCAAAGGATCATCCTACAAATGATGCAAAAACAGGTTCTGCACTTTACTCTCAGTCTTCAATGCCTGAATTTACTGAAGAAGGGATTGAAGAAGAGGATGAAAATGGAATAATTCGAGGAAAGTATTCGTACATTGAAGAAGATGGAGTCCCGGCTCAAATAGAATATGAGGCTATTCCTGGAGTTAAATTTGAAGTTAAAAAATATATAAAAGGATTAAAAGTAATTCCATTTCCTGACATTACAGGAAGCCCAAAAACTGGACAAACACTAACTGTTGGAAATTCTAATGAAAATCCGGCAGAAAACAAAAACAATTCTGGGAAAGATGGTTCGACTGATTTTTCAAAACCAAATTCTGAAATTGAAAAAACTATTTCTACTCTATTGATGGAAAGGGATCCTGATTATGAACATGCTTCAGTTATAGGTAGATATAATTTTAAAACACTTTCACGTAAAACAAGAACAATAAATGATCATGATCAGAATTCAGAACCAGATTTGGCCCATGCATCTGACATAAAAGCTGAAAACACTGAAAATGATAACACCCAAGCAGGTAACAGTGAGTCTTCTGTTGATGCATCTTATAAATTTGGATTCTCTGCAGATGGACAGACTAGAGATGAAGAAGCAGATGCTCAAGGTAATGTTCAAGGAAGCTACTCCTACATAGGAGGAGATGGGATATTGACTAGAGTAGAATACGAAGCTGGTTCAGGAAAAGGGTTTGTTGTCAAGAAAATGATAAAAGAAGACACTAAAAAGTCCCTGGAAGTACCACAGTCACCAGGTCTAATGAATTTAGATGAGTCTTCTGATCAAGTGAATTCCAAGGTTATAGTTTCTCCTCCGATTTCTTCTGATCAAGAAGCCCAGTCTGAAGATCACCAAATACAAAAACCAAATAAGAAAGCCCAAACTGTAGTAAATAAAGGACAAAATGATGGGGAAGGAACAGAAAATGAAGATAAATTCAGTATGAATCAGAATAGTGATGGCTCATACTCTTTTTCTTATGCAACACCAGATCAGTGGCGGGAGGAATCTGTTGATTCTACTGGACAAATAAATAGTAGATTTTCACTCATCACACCGGGAGACAACAAAATCAAACAAACTCAGTACGAAGATGTCCTGACAAAGGGACATCAAGATTTTAATTTTCCTTTAATTCATACTCTTCAAGTTCCAAAATTGGTAACTCTTCCAGCTTTAACGAACTTTAAAACAAATGACTTAAAAATAAACAGTGATGGCTCTTACTCTTTCTCCTATGTAACACCACACCAATATCATGCAGAGGATGCCCAAGTCAAAAAGCCTGACTCGTTTCTTCCAAAGGACGGAGTGACTACACAGCAAGAGAGTGAGGAGTCCTCTGGGGGAATGGATCTTTCAACATCACAAAATCTTCAAGATAACACTGCCAATGTGGATAACACTTCACCAATCCAAAATGACGGATCTTACTCATATTCTTATGAGACAGCAGATCAAATGAAGCAGGAAGCAGGAGATATAGATGGCAACGTTCAGGGACAGTATTCTTATATAGCTGATGACGGGATTAGACGCAGAGTTCATTATAAGGCTGGTCCCAAGTCAGGCTTTACTGCAGAAGGTTCTCATTTGCCTTCTACTGAAAATCCAGGTTCTTCTAATGCAGAGAAAGTTAAGGCAAGTGTTGCATCATTAATTACTCCAATGAAACTGGAAACCCCAACTCCACATTCTAAATCAAACAACGAAAATATACCTCCAGTCAGTGGCGGTGTTGATCAACTAAATACTGATTCCAGTAAAAAATATGTACATTATGAAGGTATTAATTTATATCCAACAGAAACACATAGTTTAACTCCAACAGTAGGTTTCATTCCGCAACAAGGACCTGATGGTTCACCTCAAGTGCTCTTGGATTTTTCGGGAATCAGGAAGGCAGATGCAACAAAGGACAATGATCATGTCCACAAATACAAAACAATTATAAAGAAACGTCCTATTGAACCAACAATACCATCCTCAGCAAATACATTGTCTGACGGGTCGTACAGCTTTGCATATGACAACAAAGATCAACTTCGAGAAGAATCAGTAGACACATACGGAAATGTTTATTCTAATTATCAATACAAAACAAAAGATGGTGGAAGAACAGTTGTGGTTTTTATAAGAAAACGTGTAAAAGACGGTGCAAATGAAGATATTGGATCAGCTGGCAACATTCATCAAAAACAGGCTAAAAGAAATATCCCATTGCAGTATGTCAATGAAGATGGAGGTTATCAGAATGACAACCACTCTTCTTTTGGTGGAAGAAACCGGTTTAACAGAAAGAGGCATGTTCAAGGATTGCCTGATCCCAATACTAACAATTATAACCCAGCTGAACTTCAAGACTCACAAGCCAACAGTAATAAAAGAACTTCTTTAGGAAATCAAAACGTGTTTCAAAATTCACCATCGATCCCAAGTCCTAATGAAAGCACAGAAACCAAAACCTCAGAAACAATTTACAGAAGAGCAAAATCAATTGTCAGACCTTTCAGAGGTAATGTAAGATATCAAAGACAAATTATTTGAAATATGCACGAGTTGTAATAGGTTATTTATTATTTAACTATACAAATAATTTTCTACTACATCTAAATTATCTGTCTTAACCACTGTCATATTTTCAATAAAAAAATTTTACATTAAGATAAAGGTATTATTAATTATTAATATATTTTATCCTTTGTATACTTAAACTGATTTGTTCTACAAAACTTAAAGAGAGTGTGTGAGATGATAATAACAATAACTTTATTCCATGAATGTCATAAAATGCACAAAAATATTAGGATTCATACAAATTTGAAATTACAATCAATACTTAATAATTACTTCACTCATAATTCTAGAATCTATATATTAATACGCTAGGGGTTTTTTCTTCACCGTCATAACTTGAAAACAGCTGGACGGATTTTAACGTTTGAGGTGTCAAATTAAAGGAATTTTTACTTAGATTTGCCATTACGTCTCAAAATTTTAAGAAAGGGCATAACTTAAATACAGTAAAGGGCTGAATTTTCGGAACAGTGGCACTATCCGACGGCGGAAGTCCCAACTACAAGTTGATTGAAACACGTACGTTGTTATCATCCGTTTTAATATCAGATGTTTTGTTATGTTTGTTTACAACTTAAGTAACCTTTCGTTGGGCATAAACTTGCTCGGATTCGAGCAACAGGACAACTAGTCTATATATTAATACGCTAGCTGTTTTTTCTTCACCGTCATAACTTGAAAACAGCTGGACGGATTTTAACGTTTGAGGTGTCAAATTAAAGGAATTTTTACTTAGATTTGCCATTACGTCTCAGAATTTTAAGAAAGGGCATAACTTAAATACAGTAAAGGGCTGAATTTTCGGAACAGTGGCACTATCCGACGGCGGAAGTCCCAACTACGAGTTGATTGAAACAAGTACGTTGTTATCATCCGTTTTAATATCAGATGTTTTGTTATGTTTGTTTACAACTAAAGTAACCTTTCGTTGGGTATAAACTTGCTCGGATTCGAGCAACAGGACAACTAGTCTATACATTAATACGCTAGCGGTTTTTTCTTCACAGTCATAACTCGATAACGGATGGACGGATTTTAACGTTTGAGGCGTCAAATTAAAGGTATTTTAAGTAGATTTGCCAATATGTCTCAGAATTTTAAGAAAGGGCATCACTTAAATACAGTAAAGGGCTGAATTTTCCGAACAGTGGTGCTATCCGACAGCGGAAGTCTAAACTACGTGTTGATTGAAAGTACGTTTTTATCATCCCTTTTAATATCAGACATTTTGTTATGTTTGTTTACAACTGATGTAACCTTTCGTTGGGTACAGACTTGCTCGAATTCGAACAACAGGACAACTAATTATAATAAATCACTTTATTATAAATGAAAAACATAAAAACTAAGTCTCTAATTATTACAAATTAATAATAGATTGAAACAATAAAATGGAAGAAGGAGAATGCATATTAAAGATAAATTTAAGAGAATACAAATGTTTAGAAATATTTACTTGTTGCTTAAAAAAAGATTGATACAACAAAAGAGTATTAAACAATATGTTTTTAAACATAAATATCAAATTTTGGAAAAATATTTTCATTAAATCACAAATTTAATTCATTAGCAGTATATTAAATAGTAACCCAAATAAAATAAAACTAGTAAACCTTTTTTTCTCAGAAACTGTATCCGGCCTTCAACATGTATATTAGAATTATTATTAGCTGATGCAAATTATTAAGTTACTTTAACTAACAGTTCAAGAGTCGGTAGACAATAGCAGTATATTGTTACGCTTTATTTTCACTCAGTAAATAGTCAATTTAATTCAAAAAAGCAGTTGAATTTATAGTTCAGTAATATTTTCAAACAAAACAAAAAACACTTGGCAGATTAATCAGAAAAAATCCGTAAATCTGAAAATTTTGTCCAATCATTTTAAGGTAAACAATTTTTATACCCTACCAAAACAGACAGACTTAGAGATTGTGTAGCAGATTCTATATTTATATGCATCTTTGATTTCCTTCGTCATCTTTAGGTTCGGAAACAACCTATAGACACAAGTTTTAGCCCCTATGTTCAGCAGTTACCCTGTCTAAGTTGTTATCTGCATCAACCACTGCAGTTAACCCTGTCAGTTTAAAGATGAAAAAAGTGTCAACTATTTTGTACATGATGAAATAGTAGTTTTCATCACAAGGAGCAAAAGTGGTTCTTTAAGGTGCGCGCAATTGTGTTTTACGAGCGAGACAAAGCCGAGCTCGAAAAAACAATTAAGCACCAAAAACACAATTTTGCTCCATGAGATGAAGAACTTTATAACACTGTCCATATAAGCCTTTGATAGTTGAAAATTTTGACCAAAAATTACGTGACTGTATCGTTTAGGTAGTTCAGATAGGTTAACTTTACAATATTTACATTTATTTTATTTACAAACAAAATCTATTTGCATTTTGTCCACATGTTTGTTACCTTTGAAATACACAAACGTGAAAAGGATCAATAACAATCTTTGAGGTGGGCCCACTGAAAAAATCCACTGCTGATTTTTCTGTGCGCTATTTTAAGGCATAAGAAAAACGTTATTTTACAAATTAATTGCAGATCCAAAAACAGCTGATTTTTGTGCAGTATGATACAAATATTTTGATGGATCTCTTAAAGGAACTTTATAATTGATCCAAGCGCTCGATGTTGGAGTAATTTATTCGTTAAACCCAGGAGATGAATCCTGAGCTTATCTCCCCTGTAAATTAGAATAATCAGCGAATTTCCCCATTAGGGAAGAAGCTATTGCCATAGGTCTCATGGTAAAACTGAAGCCCGAGACCATGATAACTTTTCATTTTGAGGTCGCCAGATGATAAAAACACCATTCGTTCAAATTTGTATGCAGTGGAACCTCGATAACTCGAACCTCAGGGGGAACGGCAAAAATTTGAGTTATTGAATATTTCGAAATATTGAGTTTCGACTTATCAAGGTGATTTTTCACAGACTTTGACTTATTGAGGGTCACGGTAACACAATAGATGGATCATGGAAGAGGAGGAAAGTAAACAAATAATAACTCACAGTTTGGTATTTTGGTGATGTTTTGCCCGTTCGACCACTTCCTGTCTATTTTCTAGACATTTTTGCTCACTTCTTATCACCTGCACCAAACAAATCCCTTCCCCTTCAGTCCAACTACGCGTCAATTTCATTTAGTTGAACATTAATGTACTGTAGGCTATTAAAATAATTTGCAAAACTAAAAGGGAACAAAACATGATAACAATTAAAATTGCAGAGCATTGTTGGAATTAGGGTGAAGCAGTACGACCTTTTTTTTTTTGTTTTAAAATTGTCGACAGTGTTCACTAGTGCTTCCCGATGTCACTGTTTTTATTTCCTGTGTCAATAGCCTCAAATATTTTTGAATTTCTCCTCATGGGGTAGAGTTTTGCCAACAGGTTTTACCAAACTGCAAACACTTCGTAAAAACAACCTAAAAACTACGTTTCACATACTATATCCAGAACCTATGAACTCTCACTAACTAACGACTCAAAATACAAATCTAATCAAATCAAAACCATTTTATTTTAAAATATATATAATTTATAACAATATGAGACTGTTCCTTTTTTATGAAATCCTCACATAGGTGAAACCCGTGCGTGAGGATGAGTGTGTTTGATATGCGTGTTGCTCATCAACATAAATTTGTCGGTTGTTTTACCGACACCAGGAGCACCCGGAGAAGAGATTTAGTGGGGAGAGAGGGTTGAAATTTCCGGATGCAAAGTCACTGGGGGTTTGGTGAATGAACAACTTCGACTTATAGAGGTACGGAAATTGTACATATTCGATATAGAGGTTCTACAGCTAAAACTTCGACTTATAGAGGTGCGGCGACAGGCTAAGAATACTACAAAAGTTTGAGTTATCGAGGTGTTTCCTGTTAACCCTTCGACTTACAGAGGTAAAATAACATAGCATTATGTAGGCAAGTTCAAGGGGAATGACAAAAATTGAGTTATCAAGGAATTCGACCCTTTGAGGTTCGAGTTATCGAGGTTCCACTGCATATGTATATATGTGTTACATATATATATATATATGTGTGTGTGTGTGTCCGTAGCATGATAACTCTCATTAAAAAGGTCCGATCTTAATGAAATTTGGTTCAAATGTGTTAAGTACCATTTATTTGAACGAGTTCGAAAACCAGATGAATCACATTATCCGAAGGGGGGTTTTTGGAGGGTTTTGTACCCCAACAATTTTTGTTGCGGTTTTCACATGTCATTTTTATTTAAATCAAATTTTAATTTTTACCATTGAAAAAAAAATTTGGTATTTTGATCATTGCTCTACGTCAATTGGTTACTGAGATATTTAACCCATTGGCTCACAACCCCGAGTATACTCGTGGCCGCCGAAAGTAGCCCAGACGTGCAACCCCGAGTATACTCGGGATAGCTTTTTTTTATTAAAAAAATTTTTTATTTTTAGCGAATTTCCCCTATAGGGAAGAAGCTATTACCGTAGGTCTCATGGTAAGATTTAAGCCCGAGACCATGACAAATTTTTTTTTAGGTCCCCAGATGACTAAAACACTATTCGTTCAAATTTATATATATGTATATATATATATATCTATATATATATATCTATATATATATATATATATCTATATATATATATCTATATATGTGTCCGTGAATGCGATAACTTGAGTAAAAAACGTCTGATTTCGATGAAATTTGGCTCAAATGTGTAAAGTGACATTTATGACTTTAAGTTCGAAAACCAGAAAAATCGGGCCATGGGAAGGGGGGTTTATGGGGGTTTTAAATTTTCCAAAAATCAGTTTTTTGCATTTTTTACCCTAAAATTTTTAAAACACTTAATTTTGGTTTAGACCATGTTATAGAGCTTAAAAAACAAATAATATGGTATTTTGAATTATTAAGCTAGGTTAAGTGGTTGCGGAGAAAATCCAAAAAAACCTGCTCATAAAATCTCCTATGTTAATCTTATGGGAAAAAGGTTTTTGGCTTTTCCTAAGTTAATTTTAATGTAAACTTCACATTTGCTGTTACCAATCAACTCAGTTCCACAAAACAATCATTTTGGTGTTTAAATTGTGATTCTACGTCCAACCGTTGCAGAGATATTCAAAGTGCTAAACACAGTACGTTGTCCAATGTTATCCTTATGGAGAATAAATAAAATTTGATATCTCCATTATTAATGAATGTATATTGATGAAACTTGGCACGTGGGGTCACGTAGTACTGGTATATTGATATTTTCACAAAAAATTGATTTTTTGTTGATTATCCCCGTAGCAGCGAACCTGCGTACTCAGCCCCCATGTTATTCTTATGGAGAATAAGTACGAGGGTCATCTAGAAAGTAAAGAACGTTTGCTTGCTGCGTCTAGCACAGCTCCCCCATCACCGCCGTTGCGTGTACGGCAGTCTACTCACCTCTTCACCAAAGTCTGAGCCGAGTCTCGTTGCTGTGCGGTCACACGTCTTATTTCTACAGCGATTCAAAATGGCGGCGGCAATCAAAAATCTCGCCAAATCTAAGATAAGCAGTGTCAATCAGTCTCTGAGTAAAAAAATTTCCATACCGAAGAAATTTTTAGAACAACACCAAAGAAAGTTAATGATGAAAGTGCACAAAAAATCTTAAAATTGATGTAATGTGCTAAGATTTTAGCAGCTGTTTTCCTCCAATCTTCCCTCAAGTCTTTCTTTCAAATCGTCTTTTGCGAGCAATGACCTGCCACTCCAATCCTCGTCGTGCATAATGGATTTTATTTCATTAAACCTGTTGCACCATTTTTTCCCCTGAAATGTCGACTTGAAGACTTGTTTGCACTTTCACCACCAATTCTATTTGTTGTTTTTCTAAAAAATTTTATGGTCTAGACATTTTTTAACTCAGAAACCGAATAAAACTGCTTATCCCATATTTGGCGGGATTTTCGATTGCCACCGCCATTTTGAATCGCTATAGAAATAAGACGTGTAACCACACAGCAACGAGACTCGGCTCAGACTTTGGTGGAGGGGTGAGTGGACTGCCGCACACGCAATGGCGGTGATGGGGGAGCTGTGCTAGACGCAGCAAGCAAACGTTCTTTACTTTCTGGATGACCCTCGTAAAATGTAATGACTCCCTTAATTATGAACATAAATTAATAAAACTTGGTATGTGGCTTCAACTTGTTGAGTTATATTGATATTTGCATAAAACCCCATTTTTTTAGTTCCTTGTTGCAGCAAACCTGCTTACTCATCTCCCATGTTATTCTTATAGAAAATAATTAAAATGTTATATAGTGCTTACTTATAATTGAATATTGATTAAACTTGGTATGTGGCTTCTAAATTATATTTATATTTGCATAAAAACCAATTGTTTGTGTTCCTTGTTTCAGCAAACCTATGTACTCATCACCAATGCTATTCTTATGGAGAATAATTAAAATTGTATATATCGCTTATACATGAATATATTTTTATGAAACTTGGTATGCGGCTTTATATGGTATTAAGACATATATTATGCATTGGAAATTCGCTGAGTACGCAGGTTTGCTGCGACGGGGGTAGTTATTTATCAGGAAACTGAACGGTTTGTCAGGTAGCAAATTTCAGGTAAGCCAATGGGTTAAATTGCTAAACACAGTACGTTGTCTAATGTTATTCTTATGGAGGAAAAGAAAAATTTGATATCTCGCTAAAACTGACAACATTTGGTATTTGGCTTCATCTAGTTGTGGTTTATTGTTGTTTGCATACAAAAAATTGTTTCGCCTATGGTTACCGTTGCCGTTAACCTAGGTACTCAGTCCCCATGTTATTCTTATGGAAAATAATTAAAATATTATATATCGCTTATTTATGTATGTATATGGATGAAACTTGGTATATGACTTCACTCGGATGAGTTCTATTGATATTTGAATAAACGCCCATAATTTTGTATTCCTTGTTGCAGCAAACCTAGGTACTCAGATCCCATGTTATTGTTATGGAGAGTAATTAATATTTTAAATATCGCATGTTTGTGAATATATTTCTTAACAATCCTGTTAATGGCTTAATATATTATGTTATAGTGATGTGTCAAAACCAAAACTTGAATCTCAAAACCACCAAAACTTTGGAAAAGTTTCGGTTTCGAGATTCGATCGGTGAGTTTCGAGAATCAAAACTCGAAACTGCTGAGATTTTTTGTGTCTTTATTGATGTTTTTTTAACAGAAATCACGCCCGTGTTTCGATCAATAATGCAAAGGTCAAAAGCTTACTGTCATCGGTCGTCTACCTTTACCTTTTTTGGATTATTGATTTAATATTTCTGAAAGAACAACTCTAACCAAAATATATAATTAGTTTTAATTAATTTTTCTGTATTTATTTTTCATAACCATACCCAGGCAAGTAAATAGGGTTTCGCGATTTGAGTTTCGAGATTCGATTTTGTAAGTTTCGGTTTCGAGATTCGAAATTTCTGGTTTTGACCATCACTATTATGTTATATATTCATTGGAAATTCGCTGAGTATGCAGGTTTGCTGCGACGGGGGTATTTTTAGAAACACTACTTTAAGTAAATATAAATTTCATACTTGGTTAATTTGGAAGTAATTTTTAACAGCAAAACTGTTCTTATTTTCTTGCAACACAAACCGCTAAAGGGCATCAAAGGAAGAAAAACGTTATTACAGTCCCACACGTAAAACAAACTTAACACGTTCACTACTGAACGCCAAAACCGGGCTTTTGGGAGAAGCGGTAAACGACAAGCTAAATAAAAATAAATCTGTATTGTGTATTGAAGACTGAGAACGTAGTTTCCACAGAGCTCCAAAGGTAGCAGCACCGCAAGAGCTGCCACTGTCGGATGTTTTTAAACCATGACACAGGTCTAAAGTGTGGACGATTCGACGCTCTCCTCCTTCGCCCAGGCTCAGGCTCAGGGTGCCCGGAACTGGGCGCACAACAGTGGGCGTATTAAAGAAAATGTTAAAGCCCTACAAACAGGCTTTTATATCAAGAATTAAAGAGTTTACCAATAGCAAATTTAAAAGAAATACAACTTTATATGATAAAACTTATTTTATTATAATACCTAATCATTAAACTCCAGCTTAGAAACAATGTCTTTGACAGTGCTTGTGAATGACTGATTTGTGTTGATGGGATCCATGACTATCGAGTGGACTTTAGTCACATACTCATCGATGTTTTGCAGTGTTGGTGTTTCTTTGGTTCCTGAAACACAAATTTTTCATTTGTTTTACTGGAGCTTGTGCTATGCAGTCTATCACTTATTTCATGAATAAACACAGTACGTTTTCAATAGGGCAACAGCCTCATACATTTTAACATAAAATGAAACAAACCAGTACGTTGTACATTGTATTTGCAGCTCTATCATACACTAACTACAACAGCGGAAGACTTTCCCCAAACAGACTATGCCCCTGTGTGAATATAAATACAGTAGACTCTCAGAAATCCGGATCACACTTATCCGGACTCACGGTTATCCGGACCGATGATTTTGATTTTTGTTGTAATTTTTTGTTACAAATAAAAACAAAGAAACGGAACTTCACGATTTAGCGCCTTCATTTTTCACTTGATTATCCCACATTACACAAATGCCATTTAGTTTGCATCGTCAGGCGCTCTAACCCGACCTTGGATGGTCCGAGTCCTTGCTTGTGTTTGTTATCGATTACGTTTTCGGTCCGCTACTACATTCGGGTCTTCTCTTGTCGATGACTCATCATTTTCTACTTGAAGCTCACTCTTGTATTAGCACATAAACATAAACCCATATAATCGTAATTGTTCAATATAAAGGTGAATTGATGGTTCATGCCCACTTCCGGGAAATCCGGTTTTTTCAAAATCCGGACCGGCTTTCCGCCACATTAGTCTCCGGATTTCTGAGAGTCTACTGTATAGGGTTACACATTGTCGGCCACTCACTCACTACTTTTTTGGTCATCTGGAAACTCGCCAGGCAATCGCAACTAGCTAAAGAAGGTACCTTCAACCTGACCATCCTTCAGAGTTTTATATACACTGTATAAAGCTTTTAACTACAGCATGTCATAACCACTTTATGTCATAACCTTTTGAGAGCTAAGAGGAAGAAGTGATCCAATAAATTACATGTGATGCTACTTAATTTATTTTTTAAAAAAACTTAGTTATTTGTTACTAACATCAAATCAACAGATGCATATATAACAGAAACTGCCCATTTGATATTACCCAGTAGATTGTGCTATACTGATAAAAGCTGCTATTGTGTTTATGAAGTATTTAAGTACCAACTACGGCTACTGTGCATAAATGCAATGTTAAGTACTGACAACAAATTTAATTTAAATATTATTCATATTGAAGATGGTTCATTGGGAAATTAACTACTTTGGTAAAACTGCAGCAGCCTAAGGTACTAGACTACTAGACCCATGGCTTAAAAATATGTGCGCGAAGAAGTGGGTTATGTATTTTCTGCTAAACTCCAGCATGTCTCAAGTTTTAATATAACCATTGACGAAATTAAAATTGTTTTCATGATAATAAATTATTTATCATAATAATCTAACACAGCCTTATTGTTGGGCATGCTGCATAAAAAAATTACACATATGCCACTACAATTCTTCCTAGTACATGTGCTCATGCGTGATTAGCTAAGTTACTGGTGCAAAAAACTAAAAAAAGTCAAGTAGTATGAAATAATACAGCGCAATTTATCAATTTAAGGAGAAATACAATGCTGATCCTTCGCTTGTATCTTGTGTGAGACACAAATCTTTACGTATCTGCATTGTAATTGGGTATGACAAGAGAGACTACTGACTTTTGAAACATCAACAATAAAAATCATATCAATAAAATAGAAGCAAAATAAGTGACACAGTGACCCTACCTGGTAGTGGGAGATTAGCAAAGCCTGCAGCCAGCGTTGCCCGCACCTGGAACGACAATACATTTATTAATTCTTTAGTATTAACAGGGGTAGAGAGGACATCATTAGTGCAATCAGTTTGTTTAAATTGTATTTCTTGATTGATTGTTTCTTGTTTACCAACTAAACTAAATTAATATTTTCCCCTGGAGGATAAATTAAAATAATATTTATGGCTTTATGTTCGCTTAAAGAAAGTATAGAGCAGTTAGAAGATTAACATGCATGGAGAGGTTATTTTAAAATAAAATTTAATAGGGATGAGTCAACACCTTTTATTTATTGATTCTCGATACCGATACCAATACCAGAAAAACATATTATCAATTCTCGATACCGATATCATTGATACCTAAGATTTTTCAGTACCTATAGTTGTTTAAAACAGTTACAAATTTATGTTACCATTTAAAATTATTTACTAGCATTTTGTTACTTATCAAACTAATTTTCTAATGCAATTTTGTACATAATTTAATGTTAATTTCCCTAGTATGCTATAGTAGTATAGAAAAACAAAAACTGTTTATTATAAATTCATAATGGGGAAAAACGTGGTTATAAGATAATGACTTAAAGAAATCATGTTGGTCAGCTGACTGATTTATTTATTTCAACCAGACCCCACCCCTCCCCTCCCGTCATTCTTCCTTCTTTATCACCTATCTGTAGAGCGGGTAGATGGCAGGAGTACCTCTGCCATTTCATTTCCAACAACTTCCGGTATCGATGGTATCAGTATCGACATTGAACGAATGACTCTCAATACCAATACCATAGTCCAAGAATCGGTGGTATCAGCAATCGATATCAAGAATCGACTCATCCCTAAAATTTAATAATGATAATCGTATAGGTTTTAGTGGGAATTCTTTCAATTCAATTAAATTCAAATCATCTTTATTCATCGAACAGTATTTACAATACATTGAATAGTATCAAGAGTAAATACATAAGGGCCTTATCACTAAATAATTTTACTTTCTCAATGATGTAAAAATTAATGTTAAAAACTTTTAGTAAAAGTTTATAAACTTCTCGTTTATGTTGCATTTCTTAGAATCCAAAATTCCTCTAGAGAATAAAAGGATACAGTGAGCAGATGTTCCTTCAGAGTTTTTTTTTTAACATTAAGTTATTTTCATTTGTTATATTTTTAGGAAACTGAATAAAAACTTAGTGCCAATATTATTTCCTCTCAAAAAACTTGAATCTACATTTTTCTACCAGCCTGATATTTCTCAAGTTATAATTCTGAAAATTTGTATTATTGGTTTGAAGGTTTAATTTTATCACATTTAATATTGTTTCAAATATGTACAGGTCATAGACAGACATAACACCTAATTTAAAAAAATATGGCTTTACTGATTGTCGATTTTTAATGTTAAAAATAATTCGGAGTGCTTTTTTTCGTTGACAAAGAATCTTGTTAAGTTTTTTAGTGTTTCCGCCATATAGAATAAAAGGATATAGTGAGCAGATGTTCCTTCAGAGTTTATATCTAGGACCAAAACTTTTCAACCAAATTCCGGAACACATTAGAAAAATTAATTCGAAAAATTATTTTTATAAAAAAATATTTAATTGGCTATTGGAACAAAAAGACGTAAGTTACATGTATTTAATTCTAAAATAAGTTTTCAAGGGAATGAATTTTGTATGAATGTAACTGTGATTGTGTTAAACGGTTAGCTTGGAAGCCTTTGCGGGCTACCGGCTAACTAAGAGCGTCTCATACTGGGCCATACAGGGACGGAGTTTTGACGGCCCTACGGGCTACCAGCCGCCTGATGGTATCGGTGTGAGGTAGCGTGGCGACAGAAGCATTGCTATCTAGAGTCAAGGGTCAACTGTGTGTATGCGTCTGCGAGTGATAACAGCTGGCCTCTCTCATATCTCAAAATTAAAAGTATTTTGCTTAATTTAGTTTATGAGTAAATCTTGTTTTTGATTGTATCCTTTATAGGTAAAAGTTATATTAGTATTGTTTTAAATATTATTCTTGATAATTTTGTTGGTGTAAAGTTAATTACAGTCTGGCATTGTTACTCCTTTTGTATTTTTATTTGTTGTATTGATCAAACATCACAGGGAGCAGCTTTACATGTTGAACTAGACTGAAGTATTATTTTGTTTTTTCATTAGCTTTATTTTAGTTTTACTGACCACACAACTGGTTAAAGTGGTCAGTTTATTTCCAACTTCTCCACTGTACTTGTTTTGTATTACTTTTTAAGGAAATAAAATCATTTATCATTTATCATATACAGTATAGCTATACCATAAATAAGACATGTGTGAATTTATCAAAGCAAAATAAATGGGTTTTAAGGTCTGAATATTGCACACCCTTGACATTTGTCGCAAGGCGTACAGACCAGTTGCCATTTTACCTACTACATGTTGAACACGCTTATCCCAGTTCAAGTGTTGGTCCAATATCAATCCAAGAAATTTGGTTTGCTCTACTTCGTTTAAGTTTGAACCATCGATATAAACGTTTGGTTATAATTTTAATCTTGTTTGTTTTGTGGAAAATGATAAAAAGTTTGATTTAGGCTGTTAGAATTTATTAGGATTTTTTACTATTTGAGAGTTCATTAACTGACAGAAGATTTAGAAAAGATTTTAGTTCTTCAATTAAATTAAAGTTAAAGTAATAAATCGAAGTCTCCATGAAACTATGGAGATCTGGGTTAGGGATGTGTTTGCCCTCCTTACGAAAGAATTATAATGAAGAGGGGAACTTTTTCCTGAAACGATCATTATCCGATAACTGGATTTCATAGAATCACTCGACATCCACGTAATTTAACCTTTTTAATAGAATTAAAAAAATTAATCAATTCTCTATGTTTAACAAAAACCAATTCTGAGGAGAAAAACCTGCCAGCATCGAAAAAGCAAAAGTACTTATAAAATTATCTTACAACCATGAAAGTGAATGAGTGAGGTGGACATGCCAACCATGGAATAAAGCAACTTAACTTTCCATGGTTAGTCAAAACCAACAGAAGGCATATTCAACCTCCTAGTTATAGAAACAATTTCACATGTTATAAACCGTAATCATAGATGCAAATGGTACTAACGCATGAAAAATAAATAAGCATACTACTATAAAACCTCGCTTAGTCGGACCTCGCTAAAACGAAACCCAGGTTAACCAGAACGGTCTACAAAAAATGGTTAATCAATAGTCAATAATAGAGAGCATAGGTCCGGCATATGAATCATAGTGCGCCGAGAGACCGCCCACCGCAGCGGTTACTAAACTTAGGTGTTGTTTTGACAGTTTTGTCACATACCTGATACGCCAGGAGTGGGGGGGTTGACGGGTTCAGGACCAATGGGAATAGCTACTCTCGCCGGTCCTGGACAGGTTTACTGCATTTTACTGCATAGTGCATTTTCCGCATTCGCATATGGTACTAAAGAAAAGGATCAGTGTACTGTGAACTCTCATACCTGCATGAAAATGCAGTAACTATTGTGGTTGTTACTTAGTGACATTTGCCAGTTGAAGTGAAGTTTTTTGTGGTTGAGGTGGTTGTTGATTATTTCAAGAAATAGTTTTTTTTAATGGACATTTGTAAATATTTCATATTTTATTAAACTTACGTTGGGCAAACACCAAGATGTATGTGCGTTTTAACAAAATTAACCTTGAAATACCAACAGTTGATTATCCGAAAAAAATTGGTTCCCACAGTCCCGCCCCCATTATTTCAGTTAAGCAGGGTTTTAATGTAGTGCTATTAAAACCGCAGTTATCCGAAGACACTCGCCTGATCCAGGTGTTGCTGTAGGACTCGGTTGTTGCTGCGTTGGTGATCCGTGTCCGCAGCCAGCTTGTCCAACGCAGCACGCATGTTCTCCATGTGCTTCTGCAAAGTTGCATTCTGCTGCTCATAGTCTGTGTTGCTCTTCCGCAGCTGCCTCAGTTCTGCTTCCCGTGCTGTGAAAAAGGTTACTGATACTGTAAAGTATTTTACTAGTTATGTGATTTATTTACAGCGTTGCCTAGGTTGATGCTAGGAATTTTGTAATAATCCAGGTATTCTTCACAACTGAAGACAGGATAAAATTATCGATTCCACTGAAACTTGTCTGTGGCGCTACCACCACTATAACCCTTGCAGTGAGCGCATGGAGGTTACTTTCCAAACCCTCGTATTTCAATGTCATGTTTTGACATTACAGTGTGGCTAAAAAAGTAACTACCACTCCACCTCCCCACTTAGGTTACTTAAGATATTTTAATCCTAATTGTGTCATACTTTTCAGATAGCCTTTGAGAGACTACATTACAAAAAGGCCAGTTTGAAATTGATGGCATTCTTGGAAAGGATGGGTAGGAATAACTCAATAATTTAAAATGTGAAAAATGGCCACGTGATTCTTCATTTTACTGGTCTTGATAAAACAAAAATATTATACTTAAAATACCCCCGTCGCAGAAAACCTGCGTACTCAGCGAATTTCCAATGCATATATATCAGTATCACTACTACCTAAAGCCACTTACCAAGTTTCACAAAAATACATTCATTAATAAGTGATAAATAGCATTTGATTTATTCTCTATAAGAATAACATTATATTTGAGTACACAGGTTTGCTGCAACAAGGAAGATAAGATATGGGTTTTTTTGCAATTATCAATATAACTCAACCAGTTGAAGCTACATACCAAGTTTTATTAATTTAGGTTCATAACTAAGGGAGATATTAAACTTTACTTATTCTCCATATGAATAACATGGGGGCCGAGTATGCAGGTTTGCTGCTACCGGTAAAAATCAACAAAAACCATTTTTTTGTGCTAATATCAATATTCTACAACTAGTTGAAGCCACATACCAAGTTTCATCAATATACATACATAAATAATCGAAATATAACATTTTATTCATTCTCCATAAGGATAACATTGGACAACGTACTGTGTTTAGCACTTTGAATATCACTGCAACAGTTGGACGTAAAACAACAATTAAAACGCCAAAATGATTGTTTTGTAGAGCTAAACTGATTGGTAGAATGAAATGTGAAGTTTTTAGTGAAATTATCTGAGTAAAATCTAAAAACTAGAGATGTGCGAGTACTCGAAATTTCGAGTTCGAGCCGAGTTCGGCTCTGAAACTCGAGGTTTTACTGAAACTCGAAGGTTTCGAGCGAGTTTACTCCCACCGTTTACCCGCGCTACCATGGGTCGTCCGCGGCGCGCGTCGTCTGTAAATTCAAATTGAGTGTCAACGCATTTGAGGTGTTAAGAGTTAGTTGTGATGTGAATTTTAGTGTTTTATTCACAAATAAGTAAGTTGTGGCTTATAAATTTGTGTTACCCTACTCTTTACACCAAAAAGGAAGATTTACCAAGACCTTCAGATTGAGTAGTATGAACACTGCCTGTATATTCATAGGCACTTTGTAAAAAAAATTAAAATATCAAAAACAAATCTGTATTAACATCTAATAGGTAAGCATAAGAAGTTTGTGCTTGTTTTTTCTTCCATAGTAATTGAAATTGAGTCAAAAGAGACTCAACAAAATTCCATCCATTTTAGGCTCAACTATTGTCCTTTGGCATTGAGCTGATTTTAAAGACAAGTGATTTGTTTAGGCTTTGTTTAAGTTTAATTAATGATTTTTTTAAATCATTCTTAATATTTTGAGATTTGTTTAGGCTCTGCTTAAGTTTCATTAATGATTTTTTTAAATCATTCTTAATATTTTGAAACTCTATTTAAGACATGGCTTCAATTTTATCAATTGATTTGCCGGGCACTTTCAAACATAGTATCTTCATGTTTTTATTAACTGATTGTTCTTATTAGGACTATTAGTGTTAAAATTAATGCTAATATATGTTAGTAAATATATTTTGTGTGGTAAGTAAGTAGGTTAATGCTTTACCATGTAATAGGCCTTTTAAATATTAACATAAAGTTTATTTTAACTTTTAGGCCTAAATGTAATTTTATTTCCTCCATTTGTAGAAAGATGTAGCTTAGGTCTAAACATAATATACAATAAAACGTAGGATAAATAAAAAATAGGAAATAAAATAAAAAACCTAAATATTTTTTTAATGAAACTGTTAATTAATACCATATAGCTTATAAAAACCTTAATACCAAAATATTAAAATTATTTGACCTTCATGGCAAAATGTTAGGCAATAACTTTGGTATGATTTATTTTCAGACAAATGTACTTATCTTTTTCCAATGAAGCAGGAATCCATTTATTTGACTTACTATTGTTATTTTCAGGGCATAGTGAGTAGAAAAGTATAATTTAATAACAACATTTATAAATGGAACCCTATACACTGTTTTGATCCAATTTAACTCGACCTATATGTTTTTTTATTTGTATACTAGACTCGAACTCGAATCTTTGAATCTTCGAATCTTGATCTTCGAATCTTTTGCCATTTACTCTACTCGAACTCGACTCGACTTAAAAAACCTGAACTCGCACATCTCTACTAAAAACCATATTCCCATAAGATTAACATGGGAAATTTTATGGACACATATTTTGACTTTTCTCCACAACCACTAAACCTAGCTTAATGATTAAAAGAACTAAATTGTTTGTTTTTTTAAGCTCTATAAAATGGCTATAACCAAAATCTAGCGTTTTTGAAATTTTAGGGGAAAAAGTTCAAAAAACTGATTTTTGAAAAATTTTAAAGCCCCATAAAACCCCCTTCCCATAGACCGATCGATCTGGTTTTCGAACTTAAAGTCATAAATATTACTCTCCACATTTGTACCAAATTTCATAAAAATCGGGCGCTTCTTTCAAAAGTTATCGCGGTAACGGACACATATATATATATATATAGGTATATATATATATATATAGATATATATATAGATATATATATATAGA
Source organism: Allygus modestus (assembly GCA_963675035.1). Classification (NCBI taxonomy): domain Eukaryota; kingdom Metazoa; phylum Arthropoda; class Insecta; order Hemiptera; family Cicadellidae; genus Allygus; species Allygus modestus. The sequence goes on along the minus strand of OY776117.1, from coordinate 42,161,835 downwards.
TATAGATAGATATATATATATATATATATATATATATATATATATAAATTTGAACGAATAGTGTTTTTGGCATCTGGGGACCTCAAAACTAAAAGTTATCATGGTCTCGGGCTGAAGTCTTACCATGAGACCTACGGTAATAGCTTCTTCCCTATAGGGGAAATTCGCTAAAAATAAAACTAGATCACCCAAAACAAAATGGCGGTTCTAAATAGCTTGAATTCCATGAAACTTGTACACCATGTTGCTTTGCAAGTTTTGAGAAATCAGAACAATTAACAAACTGACAATAAAACATAAAATACCATGAATAGACTTGTGATACCGGTACATTATTTTATAATTTGTACATAATTTTTAAAGCCCCTGTAAGACAATAAAATATATAATATTAAAATTGAACCACTCAACACAAAATGGAAGCCTAAAATATCTGGACGCCAGTTTGATGTGTAATATTATAGGCGTACCTACATAGGAAAGTTCCCCCATTACATGATATATAATATCCATCTAATGACACAGATGACAATAAAACAAAAATAAGATAAAAAGCTCTAGACTTAAACTTTATAGAAAAGGAACAAGTAGGCTACCTAAATCTGACTTATAACAAAAATACTATTTGCACACTGTTACCAAAATGAGTATACGAGTTTTTGAATTGGGTCTGCATATTTTCAAATTTAAATAGATAAATAGTCGTAAACAAATCAGTAGCTTAATAGTAACCAATTCACATAGACGAAAAAATAGCTAACCTTTATTATGATCCAAAAATTCTTCCGTAAATATTGGAATGTCAAATCCAGCGAAAATAGTTTCTGCCTCTTTTTCTGGGACTTCCTGAAACAAATGATAATTACAATAATAAAAATAGTGTATTCTATTTAACCACATATATTTTATAATGGTATGGCCCATACTAAATATAGTGAAAAAAACAACTTTTGGGTTATGCTTATCACAGTACTAGGGGTGGGCGAGTATTCAAGTTTTCAAGTAACTGTGGAGTATTTTCTAATACTCGAAGGCCAAGCGAGTATTAGGGACTCGAAAATTTTAGTCGAGTAGTTGACTACTCCCGCCGTTTACCTCAAATAGTTGAAAATTGTATATACTCCCGCCATTTACCTTCGTTTACGCCGCTAACAAATGTTTAACAAAATAAGTGACTGAAATAAAGAAAAATCAGCTTAGAAACTATTTTTAACTCTTATGAAAGGAGACAATGAAAGGTGGGTTATTTTTGGAAACCTGTGAGTTAAGATAAGCAAGAGGGAGCACAGGGAGTGTTTGGGTTGGGGCAAAAAATAACTTTCTTGTTAAAATTTTCTGGTTTTGATAAACTAACCCAAAATCATTGTATGGATATATACAGTATGTAAAAAAAGTCTGTCCCCCCCTCTAATTTTTTTGTTTATTAAAACAAACAAATCACCTTTGGGGAACGATAATAACTTAACCCAAATTATCTTTTGACGTTATCGGAAATTTTGAGTGTCCCCCAAAAATGGGAGTTTTTGGGGGCAACTCAAAATTTTCAAATGTAAACCCTTTTTGAGTGACCCCTCATTTTAAAGAGCTTTAAAAAAATAGGCGAATGGTGGAGGTTGGAGGTCTGTAACGTGTTTCTATCCAAAATGGCAGCTTGTCAAAGTTTTGAATACAACTCATTCTTGAAATTTGGCGTCTAAGACTTTTGGAGTTTTAATTTCACCTTTGGCGACTTAAAACTGAAACGACTCTTGAAGAAATGTTACTAAATGAAGAACTGGTCTCTTTTGGTAATATTTAAAATTTTGAGAACACGCAAAAATGGGGGATTTTGGGGGCAACCCAAAATTTCCTAATGTAAACCCTTTTGAAAGGGTTAAATTTACTGTTAACTGCCACCCTTCGCCTAGGTTTAAAATCCCTTTAAAATGTCACTCAAGGGGTTTGTATCAAAAAATGTTGAGTTGCCCCCAAAATTCCACATTTTTTTCGAGACGCTCAAAATTTTAAATATCACCAAAAGAGACCACTTCTTCATTTAATAGAATTTCTTCAACAAGAGCACTGCCTCAAGAGTCGTTCCAGTTTTAAGTCACCAAAGGTGAAATTAAAACTCCAAAAGTCTTAGACGCCAGGTTTCAAGAATGAGTTGTATTCAAAACTTTGACAAGCTGCCATTTTCGATAGAAACACGTTACAGACCTCCAACCTCCACCATTCGCCTATTTTTTTAAATCTCTTTAAAATGAGAGGTCACTCAAAAAGGGTTTACATTTGAAAATTTTGAGTTGCCCCCAAAATCCCCCATTTTTGGGGGAGACTAAACATTTACGATAACGTCAAAAGATACTTTGGGTTAAGTCATTATCGTTCCCCAAAGGTGATTTGTTTGTTTTAACAAACAAAAAAAATTAATGGGGGACAGACTTTTTTTTTACACTCTGTATTTGTAATACTTGTTTTTTGTTTGTTATTGTTGTTGAAAAAAGTATATATTTATTATTTCTCAATTAATCACTATTCATTCATGGTAAAATAAAGGTTAAAATAAAATAAATAATAACATTAATAATTCAATAACATTTTATGTTTATAATTAAACTTTAATATATAAAAAAAATTGTTTTCCATAACAAAATAAAATGAGTTTTTTTTAATTTTTAAAGAACTACTCGACTCGATACTCGAGTAGTTTGGTTCAATACTCGACTCGATTTAAAAAAACCCTACTCGCCCACCCCTACACAATAGTAATAATTGTTAATAACCACAGCCAATATGTGGCTGTGATTGATTTTATTTCTTCATTGGTAGCAAATCATGACTTGCAATCAACTTTCTTTACTCAACCCCCAGTGAGTTATGCCAAAGTGACTAAAGTGTAAAATAACAAATATTTTTTATTATTACAAATTTATGTAGTTTATATGTGTTTTTGGATATTTTTAACGCTAGCCTATTTTATATAAGAGCTAGGTTTTCTTAGCTCCGCATTTTGTGAGGAGCGCACTGTGCAATGCCCAGTCCGCACAATGAAGTATGTCCAACAACACGTAATAATTTGGGAGCGTTTTCTTACATCACTACGCGGTGCACACTGCGCTCAGCACAACAGGACGACTTCTCTGTGAGCAGTCTAGTGTGGAGTGGCGGAGCGCAACGGACGATGATAAATGTCGTTTTAATCGTTCAATAGTGACTTTCTGATCAAAATTGCCAAATTTACAGCTTTCAAGGAACCAGGGCCATACTCAGGGGGGGAACACTGATATCTAATAAAAAGGTCCACCAGACCTACCTACTTACCTACCAGAACTTACCACCTTACCAGACCTACCTACTTGGATCCAGACGGCAACAAGGGCTCACACCACTAGGCACTACTTATGGTAGCATAGTGAATTATTTAATGGCACGTCAAAATAATAGGCAGAATATCGTTTGGTAATTTAATCTAAATCAAATATGCATTCTGAACGTAATTTACTCATGAAGCAGCGTAATTTATACAACTTAATAACTTAAGAGTGGAAAAAGGTTCATTTACCAATCGATACCTCGAAATTCCTATATTATTATTGATATTACTAACTAATAGATATCCAGTTCTTCTTACGGGGATCTCGCATCTCGCAGACAAAAAGCGTAATTCAGTGTAATTTTCAAATCAAATCATATCTCTTAGTTGTCGTAAAAGAACAATGCATACACTGCATGGCAACAGTCAAATGGTCTTACTTTATAAACTGCTTCTATTCATTCAAACACTCAGGTACACAACAAGAAGTCAAAAACCATCTCTATTCAAACGTTAAAGGGGTTCAGTGCAGTGACAGTTGGATTCTTGTAGACTCATGTTCGCTCCAAACACCAAACACCAGCAACAAAATGCTGAAAAATACATAACATGCGCTGCGCTGTGCAGAGCTAGGAAAACACAACTGCATAGCGCACGAAGAGCATTACTTAGTGGTCAGTATGCTCCACACAAAATGCGGAGCTAGGAACACCCAGCTTTTGGAAAAATGTTCGGTACAAACCTGGTTATGTAATTTAATTTTAAAATTGTTCAAGAAAATTGTATTTGGTTAAAATGTAAATAAAAATGCACATTTAGCCATACATTACTGAAATTAAGGAATGTTAGGGATGGACGAGGTTAGATTTTGAGGTAGGGACAGGATTTTTTTATGCCTCCAAAAAATCAAAAATCCTTTAGCAAAACTCCTTTTTGGACTTGTGATTTGGGTTTTACATTGTCATTATTTTCAAATCGGTTTTATACAAATAAAATGTAATCCGTATAAATAAAAATCACTCTTAAAACTGTCCTACCTCTATTGAAATGATGAAAAAGTACTTTTTTACCTGTAACTATGTTAAATGGTCAATTAACTAAATAAGGATATTGGAAATTCAAGATCAGAATGACTTCAAATGAGAATAAAATTTTACTGACCTCTTCCTGGGACTCTTCTTTCTGTTTTTTGTTGGCTTGTTTCTGTGTGAATAGGCGGTATGCTTCAGTTTTCTTGTAAGCATTTAGCTCCTGAAGATACCGCTCTCGATCTTGCTCTGCCGCATCTAAATATTGCTGTTAAATAAACATTTCAAATGTGAGTAAAAAAGTTTCTATTTTCAAAACCATGAGATATAAATAAACAATTATATTCATATTATATATAGATATATTGGATAAACCACCTAGTCTTTGACTGCTACCAAATGTTTGACATTCTGTCTTTGTTTGCTTCCTATAAGGTTCAGGTTTTTTGTTCTTCACTTAAAACAGCTTTTAAACAACCCGGCGATTATTTATCTTTAAAGCACATTATTTTCAGAATTTCCCCTTAACTAACAAAATCGAAAGACCTATCAAACTTTTGTAGACTTGTGGTGGGTTGGTGCTCGAAATTATCCAGAAATTAGGACACAAGGAAATTTGAATCTGCTTGTATTGCTATTTATTCTATTGATACAAAACTAATTTTCCCTACCCTCAATGCTTAATGCAGTTAGTTAATACTGTGTCCCAAAAAGAAGTACAGTCAACTCCCGATTATTCGGGAGTGGGTTAATCGGGTTGCGGTTTAACCGGGGTCACGAAAGGTTTATTTTTATTATTTTTATTCATCCCCTTCTAAACATAAATAGAGAAATAATAACAATTTATTTTGCTAAATTATCTCCAGAATCGTATTTAATTTACTTTGTTTATCAGAATAAATACTATACAAACAATTTAGTAAACACAACATAATTTGAGTCTGTCATCTCGCTAATGAGCCGTGGGCGTGTGATGGGGAGCGATGACTTGACACTGCTCTAGCCACTGCACCTGGCTGGGCAGAGCGACAGACGGACGGTCGGACGCGGAGGACTAAAAATAGAATCATCTCAAAACAATGGGGTTTTTCCCTAGCGCAGAATTAATTAGCATACTGTTCGGTGTTTAGAGATTTTTAACCTATTAAATATCAATCGGCGTTTTGGATGGTATTTACTGCTATTAACCATTGCTAGTATTCTTGATTGTTTGTAGATGTTATCACAATTTAAAAATTTTCATTTAATTTACATAAATATATTTTAAATGATATTAAAACACAATATTGTAGTGATAAACCATTATTATATTTGTAATATTCAATTTATTGAATCCCTTTGTTTTAACCGTGGTTTTGGGTTATCCGTGACCCTCCAACCGGTCATTACCCCGGATAATCGGGAGTTGACTGTATAAAACTTCATATATCAATAAAATGTTAATGACATCATTTATGTTGGCCAAGTTGGTATCTATTTGATAGCAAATAACTTAAGTTTTATTCCCAACAGCTAATAGTTGTTTACAATGTCTACAATCAAGTCGAAAGCATTGTTTAATGTTTACAGAGAAAATCTTTACTTTCCCACTAATTGAAGTAAACAATAATATCCCACTTACTCCTGATTTGACTAGATGTGATTGTTTTGTATGGTGATACGTAATATACAATAGTTATTTGTCTATTAAGGGAGTAAAGTGCAACTTTGTCTCCCTGAGAGAAATTGTTGGCGCCCGACGTCGTAGGCGAGGATGACAATTTTCCCGAGGGAGACAATGTACTTTACTCCCGTAATACACACAACATTTTTCTCACACCCCAAAATCCACAAGTATTGATAAGTATTCACATTCACAATCGCAGTCCATTTTGGTGGCGTAATGCGTAATAACTAACCTCGGAACTCGGAATGTTAATTATTGCAGCGAAATGTCAGCTGATTCTGTTCTGCATATTATAGCTACAGCGTTGCCAGTTTTCCACCGTACTGTGTTGCCAGATTTTCAATGTTATTCTTAAGGGTATACTTTGTCTCCCTAGGGAGACAAAGTAAAGTAGTTGTCTCCCTAGGGAGACAAAGTAGCGCTTTACTCATTCATTAACAAGGAGTAAAATTCAACTCTACATAGTAGGTGGGGGAAAAGTCTTTTACCTCCACTTTTATTGGACCTCTTGGAGCTAAGGCAATGACTAACAGTTGCAGTACAAAGTATCAATGAGACCACTTTTGAAGGCGACTTGACTATAAGATGAAAGTTTGCCAAGTGCACCGAGGTGAACATATCAAACATTTATGGTGGGTGGAGAATATGGCCTTTTTTACTATGTAAGTTTTATTTGCGGTGTGATTAAAACTTAGTTGAGATACACCAACAAAGCTGTATATTTTATTTGTCCACTATTATAACCATGGATTTTCAACACTGAGTGTACGGCTACAATATTACTACTTTCCATAAAAATCTATATAGGTACTGTATTAATATCACCTAACTTAGTAAGTTTTTTTTTTTTTTTAAAAAAGCTTACTTCTTTGTTTTACAATTTTAGAAGTATATTTTTATATTACCTTTTCCAGATTAAAAGACTGGGTGGTCCTTTCTAAAATAAAGATTACAAACAATCAGGACTACCTACCTTTTTGCTAAGTGCACATATTACTGATCTGTTATTTAGCACCTTTAAACCTGCAATCATATCTCATATCCAAAGTTATCCGATGAAATTGTGATAGCATTTAACCCTAGGACTGCCTTTCCCCGAACATTCAGGGAATGCATGTCGTGGCCTAGTGTCCTTTCCCCGATATTCGGGGAATGGGGTCATTTTTTTTGAACTGCTTATAATGCATTGAAGATGACCGAGAAACGTAATAATATTGATACCATTTTAAAGAGGAGATTCTAAACTTTCATTTTCATATATAAACGAACCTTGTAGCACCAACAGATCAATACAATTGCTATTTTAAGTTGAACGAAAGTTTGCGCACGGATCATTTTCGACTCGCAACCGGCGAAATCTCGTAAAACAGCTGTTCTTCAAAAAAATCGTAGTGTTTCTATTTTGGCCCAAACAGAAGGTCGTTGGTACCATTAGAAAGAACAGGAGTTATTCTTTCTTTTCGTGAAGTGTCATTTAGCTTACGATTTCAGAAAGTCTAAGAAATAACTTATGAAATCAGCTGTTAAGTCAGGCCCTTGATTATTCCTATTCCCCGACAATTGCGGGATTATAAATCATTATATAAATACTTATAAAATTGATTTAGTGTGATGTAAATCATATCACTTTGAAGCCAGGAAAACCTTCTTCCTCTTTGTAGCGGTGCCAAGTGTGTGGAGTGTCAAGTGACTCTTATTAGGTAGCAGGAAATACGAGTTGTTTATTCTTTCTGCTAGCCAGAGCCGATGTCTGTTTGTTAGTGCCGGTAGGTTATTATTCGTATTTTACTATCAAATCTGAGTGTTTTAGTGAAAAAACAAGTGTATTGTCGATTAGTGTGTGAGCAAGTAGTAATATTTATCCATATTACTATGGGTAAATATTATTATTTATGTTCAAATGTGCGTTATTGAAAATGTGAGTGTTTTCTAGGCTAGGCCTAGAATGAATTTGGAAATTTTCACTTTTTTTACTTTAACTCAAATTCTACCTAATCGCGTTTGATTTATTTTATTCTATTGAAATTCTCTGTTCTTTTGTGACCAAAAAGAGTATGCATATGATAGGGTTATCTTTTATTGTTGTAGTAACCTCTGCAGATTTTGCTTGAATATGGCAAGGCCTATGCTACAAATTTGTTCAAAAATCAATATATGCTTATGGAACCTTTATCTGTTCATATTTCTATATATATATATATATATTCTTGTTCAGAACTATGTTTACTATAAACATAAGTATCATTTATTATATTATAATAAAGTACAAAAATTAGATTTAGCTTTGAATAACTAATTTTCGCTTTCGGCGAAACTCAAATTATGTTTTTCAACTCATATAAAATCATAAAAACAGTTATTAATTTGTACAAAAGTGCATTATTTCCAATAACTGTATTGTTACCTTTAGTAATATAACAGTATTAGTATATTACTTTTATACTTTTTATTTTATTTTAATTTTTCAAATGTACAGCGTAAGTTTCTCGATTTTCCACGGTTTCCGTATTTCTTTCCATAATTTGCGTAACAAAATGTTTTAAAATAATTCAAACACATTTCCACGTAGGGAAATAAATTGCCTAAATTGTGTATATCTTTGATTGTCTGTCAAAAAATTAGTGTAAAAATGCTAGGACTCTATTTTTGAAAATTATTTCAAAAATTGTTATAAAATTTTGGTTTTTCACATTTTGCAAAAAAACTACCAACAGGGATTCCTTTTATTTTATTTTATTCAAAATCTCCTTCCTTTTATGAACAAAACGAGTATACATATGACTAGGTTATTAACAGTAGTTTAGGCACTGCGAATTGTTAAAAAAACCTCTGCAAAATGGGCAAAATTGCCAGGGCACCGAGCAATTAAGCATAAATCAGCCCAGGGCAGTCCTAGGGTTAAATAATCAAATCTTTCTGCTTCTTTCACAGATCAAATTAAAAATGTGTACAATTCTAATTATAAGTACCAGATTAAAAATACCTGTTTTTCTTCTGCTGGAAGATTCATCCATTCTCCAGCAAGAATTTTAGTTATTTCAGAAAAGGGCAGATTTGGGTTTTCATTGCGAACTGCTTCTCTTCGGTCGTTGAGAAACCGAATATATCCTGAAAACAATTCCAATAATCCATCACAATTGCATATCATCAACGCAACGTGGATGAGAAAACTTTCCCAGGAATACTGAGTGGTTATACAGCAGATTAGTTTATAGAGGACCTTGTACCTTCCATTGCTTCTGAACAGCCGCAGCAATGTTGGAACTGTCAAAGATGCCTGGCTCCAACCGGGACATCCATACCAGTGAAATGGATGTAGAGGGTTAGGTTAGCTGAAATTTGCCCTAATGATTGCTGAAAAGTACCAATTCTTGCAATGAATAACAAGAATTTTCGAGTAAAAATGTTTTAAGGCTAGTCTTAAACTTGCACACTGTATTTTCCTGTCTTCTCACTAATGGCATTTTTTAAAATTGTAATCTGAATAAAGCGATGTTTTTACAAAAAACATCAATTTGTGTTGTCCTGTAAAATTGATCCTGAACCTAGTACCGTAAAACCGGCTAAGCCCAGACACTTTTTTACGTTTTTTAGGAAAACAACGATGTCACCAATAAAAACCATACCATTGTAAAGTGTGTGTATCATTTACTATATCCCTGTACCTTTCTATGTGTTACGTGTTATTATAAAATAAATAAAACATAAATCAAACTGGATTAACTGGATAGCTGTTAACTGGATTAACAAACACTCTAATCCCGGACACTGACTTAAGTATCATTATAACGCCTAAACTAACCTGTGCTGTCCGTAGTAGGACGGTGTTTTCAGGACTGCAGATGCATTTGCACCAGTCAAAGGCTTAAAAATTAAATTTAAAAAAAAATTGAAATGGGTTGGGGATGAATAAAGAGTATTCTTACATCACGGTTTCAGCTGTTTATTCTTTGCACCTAAAATGAAACTACACAAAGAACCGTAAGGGGAAAAGGCATTTAAAACACAGTTTGAAACAAAGAGTAATACTATATATATATATATATATATATATATATATATATATATATATATATATATATATATATATATATATTTGTTCAACATGATCAGCGATGACATTTTCATATTGTGGGCTGAAAACTGTCTGCTTTCCATGGGGCCCATTATATTTTCCATAAATATGATCACTTATGGTAAGTTAGATTTAGGCAAAGAATACTTGACACCCACCTAAATAACGTTATAATGTATAAAATAACCTCTCCTGTCCGTATCGGACGGTGTTTTGAGGTCTGCAAATGCCTTAGTACCAGTCAAAATCTGTTGCAAAGTTTCAGACAGTAAAATTTATGGAGCCCAAGTTTTTCAAAAGAAAGGCTTTGTAATAAATTGTTGAGTTAGTTAGAAACCACTGACTTGAAATAAAATATATTACAAAATTTTAAGCTCAAAAAATAGTTGAAAGAGGTCCTTACATTTTTATTTCATTATGTAGGTAGGCCTAGAGCAAATTTGCATGCAAGTATGATAATAACTACTTTGCTACCCGATGTATTTAAATGTTATATATATTTCTGGCTGCTTTCTACTTTCCCTGCTGCAAATTTACCTGTAAGCGGCTGTCGAGGCGCTGTATGATCTCTTACTGTCCTCTTTCTTTTCTTCCCTTTAGTCACAGATCCTTTTTTTGCTGATCCATTCTCTGCTTTCTCCACATTGTTTGATATTCCTGCAACTAAAAATAGGAAAAAATATTATCAAGGTCTACCGGACGACACGGGATATGTTAAGTAAATATAATATTGTTTTGTCAGGATGATTTCAGGCTCACTGATAAATATTGTATAAGGCTAATCCTATGTCATTGATGAATCAATTATGGCTTAATTTTGGCAGTCAGAAATCATGTTAGAATAATAAAGAAAAATTTCTTTTTTTCCTTGTTTTCATTTAGTAACCAAAAGACACATTACATGCGTGCATTTGTCATAACATAATGTGAGGGGTAATGCTTCCTCCTCTCCAGCATTACCTGAAGATGAAGTTAACCAATCACGGTCCTTGCACTCTCACCATTGGCTAAAGCAGTTGTTTTTTTATTTTTTTTTATTAGCCTAAAACTGCTTAGTCACAGCTATAATTTATAAATCAATACGTTAGTTTTACAGTGTCGCTGGACGTTATTCCTAAAACTATTATTTCAAAACTGTTAATTATAAAAAAAAACTTACACTTATAGTAATAATAATTATTGTATAGGCCTACGTCTTTATTGCATATCTCAACTTTTTAAAACGGAATTCATGCGAGAATATGTAATGATTTATATCGATCCTCATAGTCATAATTTAACAGCTATAGAAATATTAGCAAACTTTGCGCAGCATTTTTACTAGCCTACATCATGTTTGTCGGAAACCGTTTTTCAACGTACAGGGAGGTTGCCTCACGTCATTGCGCGCCGCTTCGAGCATTGATGAACGCCTAACCCTATGATTTGAGTGGGCCAAATGTATAAAGAATTACAGTAATACTAATATGTTTATTTGCATGAAAGAATAGTACTTCATAGTATTAAAAACATCAGTCATTACAGTTATTTGTTTAATAAAGTGTTTTAATGGAACTAAAGTTTTCGTTTGGTTCCACAGTGTCACCCTCGACACATTTAAGCCGGCTCTACACTCTCGCCGAGTCCAGCCGAGCGATGGCGAACGCGAGAATGAGGAGGGCTAGTTCACCAACGCTCGGGATGGTTGCGCTCGCCTCACCATCGCTCCGATTCTTGTAAGGCAGAGTTTTAACAGTTGCAACTGTTACCAAAAAAATAACAAGTTAGTCATTACTAAGTTCTTTACCAACCATTGTGAATGAACGGTGAATGGGGTAAAACTTCCCCTATCCCCTCTCGTGGTTCGAGTGAGAAGTGGTTGGAGGTCGACTTTTCCTCCCCTACATGCACAAAATATTTTCACACTTGGCACTGCCTAAATAATTGACCTATACATCATCAAATTAAATCAACTCCTTTATTCATTTTAATACAAATCAAAAATAAAAATGATATATTCTTGATTTTCTTTATCTGTGCCCTTTAAAACTAAGTGCTATTTGTAAATGAATCATCTAGCCTACATGTATTATGTTGTAACCTTATGGTTAATAAATTAAAGGCCAATATTAATTGCATATAACCGAAAAGAATCAAGTAGGCTACAAAGTAAGCCTTCTTTTTGAAGCAATTTACTTCCTTACTTTTTTAAAGGTGCTTAATTTCAAATTACTAGCTTAGCATTGCAACATATTGATTGTAAGTATTCTTTCCAAACTCCAAATATTTCCCTACCTGAGGATGGATCACTGGTTTGTTCACTTGGCAGCTCAATTCTATCATTCTCTTCACTGACGTCCATTTAGTTTTCTTTAGGAATCTGTAAACATGGCATGATGGACAATTCTGTTTAAGTTGTGTATTACACTGCACTATTGTAAAATCTACGGACTTCAATTTACATACCTATGCAAAAAACAAAAATCAATTTTCCATGCTCGCAAGGGGACGTTAAATTTAGCATACTAACTTATAGGTACTATCTTAAATAGGCTACTATTTTGAGTAGGTACATCCTAATGCAAATTTAATAGCCTTCGTTTTTAAAACTAAGAAAATCATCACTGTAGTTCTTTCCTACGGTTTATTTCCACGAATGGAAGACGACCCAGACTGAGTTTCCAACAATATCCAAACGCATCCGTTCCGATTAACCAAGAATCTGTTGCTCTATGACGTCCTACCGGTATGTTAAATATTCAGTGTGTTAGTGTCCCAGGACAACCTTAAAACTGGTCTAGATACCAGTTTTGAGGCTGACATTGGGTACAGAAAATTAAGTTGGCATTACATAAGGTAAGTCTTTTGGCTGTCCATTATGGCAAACTTCCCTTTTACCTTTGGTCCCTCCATTTGCAGCGGCTGGGAACGGAAACTCCGGGTTTGGTCCCCAACCTGAGAATGTATGGTCCCTGGCTGTTGTACATGGATACTCTTGTCAGTTGAGTTGGCCAGTTAGAGGGCAGAGCGGGTCCGCCTGTTTCAGCCTGATCACAGCTGTCACAGGAGCATAGCAGTTGGCCCTCTGAAAGGTCATTTTGGCTGCCTGTCCCATCCCACCATTTCCTTTCCTGCAATATCCTATCCTTCCGGTAACCTGCGTGAATTTCCCGCTTGTGGAAGATGTGCTTAGCAGCTATGCTGGGGTTCCTAATCCAGCAACAATGAAGTGTCAGTGTGTTAGTGAACGTTTGATTGTTTGACACTCAAAACATTTACTTTATTAAACCTATACCTGGCGAGCAGCAATTTTTGCCACTCAAAACCCCATTTTTTGCTCCATTCTTTGTTATGTTCAAATAAAAAATATGATGCCGTACTTAAATAATCGATAAATGGAATAAAATATGTACCTTTAAAAAATGATAGGGCCTATTCTACACTCCTTTTTTTAACCTCAACTGCCCTTCACTATTGGCTATTGATCTGTGCAGTGAATTAAAGACAGTGAGGACAGTGTTGTCCATATAAATAACATATTACTCAGATCTTTGCCTTTTGCTCAAAAATGTTCTTACAAATAAATAAATATTTCCTGAGTGTCTCGAAAACTGCTTCTAACTAAAATGCTTGAAGAGAATTAGGCTTAAAGCAAAAATATAATTATGTGTACATAGTGATGTGGGCCGGGTAAATACCCATCGGGTAGGTAAATAAAAAATGGGTATTTACCCCAAACCCCGGGTAAATACCCAAAACGTGGGTATTTATGATTTTTATAACTTTTAGGAGATTTTTAGTAGGTTCATTTGAAGTTCCCATGCTGTAAAGATTACAAAATGATCATAAAAACTGTTTTGAAGAGTATAACGTGGTTACAACAAGCATTTAACTTCTGAACAAGATCGAGATAAATACCCAGGGCTGGGTATTTACTACTTTGATGGCTTTTTGGAGTGTTCAATAAATTTAAAATTTTCGAGAAAAAGAATTAAAATTTAATTATTGTAATTTTGTTCTGTATTTGTCAAATTATAAAATTACATACAGCAGAACCTCGATAGTTAGACACTTTGTGGACTAAAGGGGTGTCGAACTATCAAAATGTCGAACTATAGGGAGTATATGGAACATTTTAACACAGGGAGTATTATGAGCAAAAAAACAATAGTGTACCACGAAAGAATCAAAAACGTGTTTAACTCCTGCAGCGTCTCGAGCGAACTGACTTGACCTACTTACTGGGATGGGCGGGGAAAGGGGTGGATAGGACAAGGTAGGGGGTAGGAAGAATAAGTTATTTATAGAAAAGGCGGTAGCACACGTTCACAAAAACAATAAGCCGGCTCCCATTACTGACCAACAAACCCGTCAAGGACACAATCGGTCGTCGCTACTGTCATGTCATGTCGTCACAGCCCGTGTCGAAGTATACAGACTGTCGAACTATCGAGTGTCGAAATATCGAAGTTCTACTGTATTTTTTAAATTTTATAAAATGTCTCATATTTAACCAGCTCCTTCATAGTTTAGTGGTGATGTGGTTTGAAAATTTGACAGGTATTTTAACAAAAATTGTCATTTTATTATTTATTTATTGGTGCAATAATTAATAATTGTAACCAATAAAATATCCTCAAACGTTATAATTGGATAATAACAATGGTATACATGAATTACATTTGCGTTTTCATGTAAAATATTATAAATACCCAAAATACCCGGGTATTTATGAATTTTGGGTATTTACCTGGGTAAAAACCCAGGATATTTATCCCAAGTTTTAAGTACCCAGGTATTTTACATCACTATGTGTACAGTACCGGAAAAAAAGGAAACAAAAGGTTATATTGTGTTAAAAAGGAAGCTCATATACCAAGAATATCATGTTGTAAATGTGTTTCAAAATCTTCATTTCCATCAGATTCGAGTCGTTGACCGTAGATATCAGCCTTATTCCTTATTGTCTCCTTGTGTAGTTCAGTAACTTAGCAGATTTGTAATAAGTTTTGTAAATAGTTCTTCGTGTGTGACTACTAAAATTAATTGTTTATTTAGGTAATTTTTCTTATATGCCTGAGATGACCATCAGTCAGTGAGTTTTAAGTGTGGAAAAAAAGTTTTTTAAAGCCCAATTATTTGTTATTTTCACTACGGGCGGGCAAGTAGAAATAAATCGATGCAAGTTTATTAAGTATTTTTAAATAGTTTTTCAAGCAGCATAATACTGATACATGTTTTTAAGTTACAATTAGGGGCCTAGCAGGATAAAATAAAACTACGTCTCACAACACCACAAAATATATTTAAACTTAAGTTATGCTGTAGCCTACTTGCCTACTTACACACAAGATGGTATACATACAACAAATCAAGGTACAAGGTGATCAATTTCAACCAGTATATAAGCTGTATGCCATCTTTTTTCTGTCATTCTCTGATTGGGCCTGATGGGACTGGTTGAAATCGATCACCTTGTACCATCTTTTTCGTATATTTACCGTCTTGTATGTAAGTACTGTACAGTATAAGTGTAAATATAAGTACACTTATAAGTATAAGTGTATTTTGTAGTGTTGTGAGACTAACTTAGTTTTATTTTATGCTGTTAGTTTTTTTATAAAATGACGATTTATTATTTTAGCTTGGGTACAGGTTATTATTTATTTTATGTTATTTTACTTTTATTTGTTCTACAACTAGGTACAGTACCTAGGCTATGTGTTTTTTGTCCTAAATAAATTATAAGGGGTGGTGCCAGTGCCTGCCATTCCGATCCTCACCATGCATGATCAAAATAGGGTACTTAATTGTCTTCTTGAATAAGTTAGTGTGCTCTTCTGTTGCACTTTCACAATAGGTAACTAATCTTTTTTTGGTGAATGTATATAAATTTCAATAGGCCGGGCATTTGGCGAATTCATAAAACGATAACACTATGGATCTCAGATTTGGCGATATATTTGATTGATGCCGCAATTTTAAACTGCTGTAGAAACAAGACCCATGCTTAGCAACGAGACTGGGCTTATAAATTACTTTAGTAGGGAGGTGAGTGGGCTGTCACACACACAATCACAGTGGTGGGGGAGCTTGGCGCAGCGCCAAAACGTTCTTCACTTTCTGGATGACCCGCATATATTTTTCTTATATGTAGGACATAAATGATCACTGATTGGGGGTCATACACAAGCTATACAATAGGGGGGGAGGTCCAGCTTCAAAATAACGTGGGACGTTAGAAAATTAATAACTTGTTGTAGGCTAACTTGAAATGTATTTTATACTAATTAGACCTAGGACCTACTATTTGAAGTACCTTTTTTATAGTATGAATATCAAAATAGTGCTTAATACCATAGGCGTAATTCTGGGGTGGAAAGGGCAGGCAGTTGTCCCCCAATAATATGGAGAAAGTATTATTGTAATATATGAAGTCAAAAGTAACCACGATCGTGGTTGTTTGAATATTGTAAAGTGGTGTATGCCGTTGGTGAATAAATAAATAGATCGTTTGTCCCTACTTCATTATAATATAATTTTTCTAAATACTGCCCGGAGTCTAGAGAGACCATAACAGGCCGGTATTTCCCTTGACAGGTTATGAAGAACACACAGATGGTTTTATACGATTATTAAAGAGTAATAAGCTACTTAAATTTTTATATTTTCGGTGATATCGACAGAGCGAAATAACCCAACAATTTTTAAAGCGACTAAGAAAATTATAAAGTTATTTTTCTCCTCAATTGGGAAATTGTTGTGAATATTTTAACTTTAACGTTGCTTGACAGCAATGGAATGACAGCTAGTTAAGTTGATTGAGATAAGTTTTGCCACCACCTCAGACTAGTTTTACCCTAGGATTTGGCTACTTATACCCTAGAATCAAACGTCATTACCATTAATTACCCTAGAATTCCTTAAACTCATAATAACTCTTAATATTGTACCTAATCACTCATTATAAGATTTAATAGGGATTATAAGGCAAACATAAACAAAAAACAAGTTAAAAACAAAATATAATCAACTTTTTTGTGCATTTTTATTTTAAGGCAATTTTGGGTAACCGTTCACAGTTGTGGAGTAAAACTTCATTTGTATGGTGGCAAGTGTGGCCATTTCAATATATCATTCTTGGAAGTGAATTTGAATATAGTGGGCTTATTGTAATCAACCCTGGGCATGCCGGAATGCCGATTGGTCATTTTGTGACTGATGAGGTCCGTCCCGTTTTGCTATCGTCGTAAGGAATCAGACAAGTCTCCCCATCCGAAGGTGGTTTAGTACCCCAAAAATGTTTATTTTGATTTGTTTACATATAAGAAATCCAGTTTTAGTTTTCACCATTGGATTCAGCCTAAAAAACCAAAAACAACCTTCCAAAAAAAGACGTTCAGAGTCAGTGTTGCCAATGTGTTTTGATTATATTACCCTCATAGAAGCTTAAAATTATCCTCTTTTACCCTCCAAAATAAGCGTACTACCCTTTTTTACCCTTAAATTTAAAACTTCTAAAACAGGTAATATGGTAAAATTATGTCCTAGAAAATAACATCTCCGTATCTATTGACAAATTACAGAAGTAAAATACATTTTGAGGGCAAAATTAATTTATTGTTCTGCCTTTTTCTTTTATTTCTCAACAATTCATTAAGTTATTTTAACTAACTAATTAAAATAATCTAAATCATGATGTCGATTTGAATATTTGACCGTTCGGTTCAAGGGATCACAGGTTGAAATCCCGGGGGCTGTAAACAACAATTTGAGGTTTTTTTTACTGCTTTTCCTAAAAGCAATTTTGAGATCTATTCACGAAAAATGCCTTATAAATAAATAGTTAATACAAATAGACTACTTATATTAGATTTTATTTTTAAAAAAAGGCTGCACCTAGGGACCCGCACCACACATAACTACATGCAAAAGCCTGATTCAAGCAAAGAAAAAAGGGTCTCACCAACTTCGATCTTGGCGACAATAGTGCCTACCACTGGTTGAGCCTAGGGGCCCACAGCTCCTTCATCTGGAGCTAGCTCCCATGTGGACACTGCGACCAAGGACATGTGTGCATGTGTGGCAATGATTCTACACAATGTATGTCTCGGTTGTAGGACAATGTCTATATACCGGGCCGGTTGCCGTAGTCGCTGGACAAACACCCTGTATTCCTCTCACTATAGAGCAACAGTCCCGACCATTTTTATATAATCCTTTTGTACTTTGAATCAGTGAAAACCTATCTATGCATTCTTTTAATAATAGAAGTGTACTGTCGGGAGAAAGTAATACGCCTTTTAGTAAATTTCCCCTAGGGAGGAAGCTATTACCGTAGGTCTCATGGTAAGACTTAAACCCGGGACGTAAGACTTAACTTTAGGTTTGAAGTCCCCAGATGACAAAAACACTATTCGTTCAAATTTATATATATATCTATATATATATATATATATATATATATATATATATATATGTGTGTATGTCCATATGTGTGACCGTGAATGCGATAACTTGAGTAAAAAAGTCCGATTTCGATGAAGTTAGTCGGCTCAAATGTGTAAAGTAGCATTTATGACTTTAAGTTCAAAAACCAGAAAAATTTGACTATGGGAAAGGGGGTTTAAAATTTTCCAAAAATCAGTTTTTTAATTTTTTTAACCTAACATTTTTAAAACACTTAATTTTGGTTTAGGTCATGTTATAGTTAAAAAATATAGTTTTTTGAATTACTAACTTAGGTTAAGTGGTTGCGGAGGAAATAAAAAAACCTGCTCATAAAATCTCCCATGTTAATCATAAGGGAAAAAGGTTTTTGGCTTCTTCTCAGTTAATTTTAATGTAAACTTAACATTCGCTTTTACATGCTTTTACCAATCAACTCAGCTCCAAAAAAAAATCATTGTGGTGTTTAAATTGTGATTCTACGTCCAACCGTTGCAGAGATATTCAAAGTGCGAAACACAGTACGTTGTCCAATGTTATTCTTATGGAGAATAAATAAAATGTGTTATCTCGATTATTTACGATTGTATATTGATGAAACTTGGTATGTTGCTTCACGTAGTATTGGTTTATTGATATTTGCACAAGAAATTGATTGATTATCCCCGTAGCAGCAAACCTGCATACTCAGCCCTAATGTTTGTGGTGGGTCGAAAACCCTAGTAGTAATTAAATAATAACCTCGAAATAATCAAATTCATTCAATAAAACAGCGTAAAATAATATTAAAATATAAAGTCAGGAAGACGGTTGAGATTTATTTGGTAGCGTCCAACGGCAAAATACTTTCCAGTTAAAACGAGAAAGGCGATGATTCACAGAGGAGGTGGAGTTGGGAATTACAACAACGCTGTGGTATCGAGTGCGGTCCAAGCCATGGTATTCTAGAAACAAATCTTATTGGTCGAGGGTAGTCACGTGATTTCTAGCATTACCCCGGGAGCAGCGCGGCCGCAAGAGAGTGAGCCTGGAGCCTTAGAGGCGGCAGGTCGTATCTGTGTGTCGAACACCCATAGCGGGGTGACGCGTGTGACAGTCTGAGCAGAGCACCCTTGCGGGGTGGACATACAGTCATCATCGAGCACATTGGCGTACCGGCACTAGCCACCGAGGCCTAGAGCCTGTTAGTCGTGTGCGATATCACTTGTCGAGATTCATGGTGTAGGGACGTGTGACAGTCTTTATTCTACCTTTGTACCCAGTCCTTGGGAAATCAGCTTTATATAGTGATAACGAACTGTTGAGGCGATTATTAGTGGAAGAAAATTAACTATTATTAACCCGAGACAATAAGTGGCGCTAACAAGCATTTACATTAACGACCCGAGATCCATTATAAACACGCGACGAAAGACATAAACATTAGACACCGGTGCTTCAACCATAACGGTGCGTGGAATCGGTGGTATAGAACTTTTATTCGAGAATCGACGGGGGCGCTGACCATCACCAACACCAAGGCGACAACGCTGGACCACAGACCACCGATCAGGGGGCAGTCATCTGGAAGTAGAGTGAAAACAGCTAAGTGGACTTTCACCAGTCATTGTACCAAAGGGTTATTTCATGTCTAGAATAGAACTTGTTCATTAATTTAAATTTAAAACTGCAACAACTTTGGATATCTTGTCTACAATCATTTATATAAAGTAACGTGTAATAAAAAGTCTTTATTTTAAAACTTAACTTTTGTTCTTATTTTAAATACATTTTAAGTTCTTATTTATATTAAAAAAGCGACCCTGAGATAAGATTATTAAATGAGCAATGCCTAGAGTTGACTGAACTTGTGGATATCTGAAATTAAACTTAGACCCAAGTCAGTACAATAAAATTACATTTCAATTATTTACAATTCAACATTTAAAAGAATAAAATCTAACATTTACAAGAATAATAAAGAAGCGTATCATACTGCTTCATAATGGCGCTCCAACTGTGAGGCAATAAATTTAACATTTACAACAATAGAAAAGCGTATTATACTGCTTCATGTTATTCTTATGGAGAATAAGTAGTTTTTATATATCTCTTAATTATGAACATAAATTAATAAAACTTAGTATGTAGCTTCACCTGGTTGAGTTATTGATAATTGCACAAAAACATATTTCTTCTCTTTGTTTGCAGCAAACCTGCGTACTCAGCCCTATTAATGTTATTTTTATGGAGAGTAAATAAAATGCTATAGATCATATATTTCTTTATGTATATTTATGAAACTTGGTAAGTGGCTTTATGTGGTGGTGGGAAACATATGCATGCATTGTAAATTCACTGAGTACGCAGGTTTGCTGCAACGGGGGTATTTGTGTTAAAGAGCACAAATGTTCAAATTCTAAATTTAGAAACATATCTTATTTATATCTTATATAAAAAATACCCCCGGCCGTCACAGCAAACCTGCATACTCAGCGAATTTCAGATGAATATATAACATAACACATTAAAACACTTAACAGGATTCATAAGACATACATTCACAAACAAGAGATATTTAAAATAGTAATTATTCTCCACAAGAATAATATTGGTGATGAGTATCCAGGTTTGCTGCAACAGGGAACACAAAATAATGGGGTTTTATGGAAATATCAATAGAACTCATCTTAGTGAAGTCACATACCAAGTTTAATCCATATAAATTCATTAGTAAGCGATATATAACATTTTAATTATTTTCCATAAGAATAACATGGGGACCAAGTACCTAGTTTTGCTGCTACGGGAACCATAGGCGAAAATTTTTTTGTGCAAATAAACCATAACCAGATGAAGCCAAATACCAAATTTCGTCAGTTTATGTTCATAAATAAGCGAAATATACAACTTCTCTTTTTCTCTATTAGAATAACATTATACAACGTACCTAATGGGTTTAGCACTTTCAATATCTCAGTAACCAATTGACATAGAGGAATGGTCAAAACACCAAATTGTTTGTTTTTTCATGCTGAATTCAATGGTAAAAATTAAAATTTGATTTAAATAAAAATTACTCGTGGAAACCCCAAAAATCCCATTTTTGGGGTACAAAACCTCCCAAATACCCCCCTTTGGAAGGTTCAATTCGTCTGGTTTTCGAACTCGTTCAAATAAATGATACTTTACACATTTGTACCGAATTTCATCAAGATCGGTTTTTTTACGAGAGTTATCGTGCTTACGGACACACACACACACACACACACACACACACACACATATATATATACATATATATATATATATATACATATATATATATATATATATATACAAATAATTTGAACGAATGGTGTTTTTGGCACCTGGGGACCTCAAAATGAAAAGTTATCATGGTCTCGGGCTTAAGTTTTACCATGAGACCTACGGTAATGCTTCCTCCCTATAGGGAAAATTCGCTAAAAACACAAAGTTTATCTGTAGAGACAGCTGTTTATCCTTTATGCACTCCTATATATCCGATTGCAATGAAACTTTTCATGGCCATCACTCATCTTGGTCAAACCTTAGGAATAAGGTTTATAGGCACTAATCAGAGTCCTAGAACTTTAGAGCTTCGTTTCACTGACTGAAAAGTTACCAAACTATTCTTATATGGAACAAACATTTGTTGTTAATGTTTTCACAGATTACTAAAATTTAAATATTGCTTACAACTGTCTATTGGTATTGGTAGCGAGGTTTAAAGTAAATATTATGAGTGCAGATTTTACAACTTATAATTCTTGGGCGTAGCAATATGTATACCGGGAACCACTAGTAAATAATGGACTAATAAATTTATGGATTCTATCTTAACTTTGTCTTTTTACAAATTTATTAACTAGCTAATTATTAATTTACTATTTGCATTTTATAATTAACATTGAGTACGGTAATACAAACACATTAACATTATATGAATTAATTAGGTTTTGTATTAGTTGTGAAAACTATTCTAACTGAAGATTGAATATAAAACGGATATACCCAAAATGAAAAGAAACGAAAACGAGCAATACGCAAAAAGCAAAGCAAATACGCTCGCCTTGGAGAGGAATCGTGAATATAAGTACTCTAGGCATTTTTAACAAACGGACTGGTTTTTCGAGCAAACCTCAGTCCCCCAGGGGCTTTAAAAAATGGAACTAACTTCACAAAGATAATATTTTACCTTGATCGTGAGCGAAGCCGCGACGGGCTACTAGTAGATATTAAACATGTTTTAATAGTTTACAGGATCCAGTTAATTATTGTAACAACACGTATTATGCAACTTGGGAAATTATTAATTGGTAAAGATGTACATCATATACTACAGTTTAGAAGAGTTATTTCGGTATACCAGATCCGTAGGTGTATCGCTTGAATTAGAGTTATAAGGTGACTAATTTGTCCTTTTGACAGTTTTTATTTGTTATAGTACGTTTAGCCTCTACACTTTCTACTTGCTTTCTACCAAAAACGTCAGATGTGATCATATGTTTGAAGTTTGAAGCTCACCTGATATAGATAAACATCCCAACACCAACTGTTGCTCATCGAGCTCATCCATTGGTTGTTCCGAAATATCCGTTGCGATTGGTCATTTTGAATTTCTAACAAAACAAAGTTCGTTGCGATCAGGTCTTCATATAGGATTTTTTTGTGATATTCTTATGTTTTTTATTTCACACTTTCACACATAGCATTGCGAAATTTGTGATTATGTGCAGTTCCTAACAGTATTCATTTGCAACCGGGTCATCATTTCAATATTTAAACCGCAGCCATATAATTTCTTGATTAATATTCACTGTAAACTGGCCCATCGTAACTACTAAAATGAGTTTCTCCAAAGCCAGATTGAGACGTTTCAACGAAGAAATCCGTAAGTTTAATAACAATGGACTTACTATTAATTTATAACTTAGTTAACTGTCTTAACTTGGAGTACTTAAACACACTAGCCTTATTTTAAAAGGCTACATTTCCTGTCTTGCAAATATGTAAAATACTTCAATTGTTCTCAAGATTTTACCATTTTCCATATGTTTTGCGACATTTGATCTTTCCAGTTTCCTGTTCTTCCATGCTGAAAAATGATTCTTAAATCTTTTTCATGGTTCACACTTTCTGGAAAGTCAGAGAAAAGCAGGGAATTTGAAAAAGGCCAGGGAAAATGTTGATTTTAATCATAATCGCAGTAGGTACTGGTTTTAATTTTTTCGCACTACTGTGCGAAAAACTAGGTATTTTTGTTTGAAAAACTAGGTATTAACTAGGTATTTTGGTTAGAGAAAGTCAGGGAAAATCAATTTTTTGGGTCAAGGTAATCGGGAAATCATTAACCAAATAAAGGTGTGAACCGTGTTTTTACAAAAGTAACACTTTGACCAACATAAAAATTATCACAGTTATTACAACTGATCTTCTATAACTTATTCTGGGGGCTTATCAAACTTTTCACAATCTTCATTCTTGTTATATAGGCCTAAGTATTTTACTTATGGTGTTTTTTCGTCTTGAAGGCTACGGATACTCCATAAGTTACTTTAAATCGATATGCTATTTTCTTTGTCCTCTCTCCTGTGAAGTTAAATTGTACTGCATATAAAAAAATGTGTCCTATTTAGAAATAAGATACTCTGCCAGGAGCCTCAATGTTATTTGGATTTCTCGATATCTGCAGCAATATTTGCAATGATATTTAAATAATCAATATAATATAAAGTGGGAGTTTAGTGTATTTTATTGGTACTGGTATCTAAAAAGTAGTTTTTATTGACATAAAAGTGATTTTAGCCCTTAACGTGTTCAGTGCGGTGCGCCACAATTCCACAACAACAAGGAAACAAATGCAATTAGGCCCTACCATGAATTAACACAGTGAATGCGATAAAGAGCTAATAACTTATTTTATAAGGCTACTATTAATTGTGATAAAACGAAGGGTCGTAAAAGTGTGGATAAAAATCTTACATCAAATTTTGCGAGGAATCCGATGGTTTAGTCAGATTTGCAATCGTACCTATTGTAACAACCGCACCACACTGAACGTTAAGAGCTAATATCCATTTTTATATCAAAAACTACATTTTAGATACTGTAGTACCAGTAAAATTCGCTTACGCTCCCACTTTATGTGATAATAATAAATATAAAATAAAGGAAATTTGAATACCTATGCTTATATTATCGTTTGACTTGATTGTAAATACCGGTAAGTTACCTAATTGGATGAACGAAGAGAGTCCCTATGCTCACCAACAAAATTAATTCCAATTTGTGTGTTTTTGTCACATAGGCTAAACTTAACTCAAGAACGCTTTAGTATATTATAGTTAAATTTACCTACTAATTTATTGCCTTGAATTTTAGGTCAAGTTTTTTAACTGGCCAATTCACCCTTTCCGTAATGTGGCCCTTTGAAATCGGTACAAAAATAAAACTCCGTTACCGTAGGTCCGATTGGAAATCTGATAAAACCATCAGATTCCTCTCTAAATTAAATATTTGCTTTAACATTTTTTTAACAGAGTTTATATTTTTATACCGATTTCAAAGGACCACTTTCACTTTGAATACTTTGGATTGTTTAACTTGTACAGTAATGGAAAGTAATTATATGTTGAAATTCAAGGATCTATTGTCCGATAAATGAGGAGAAAGGAATCCCCCTCCCCCCGCTTCCTCATCACCCTACGTATATCGCTGCGTGACATCAAATAACGTCGAGGCTCCTGGCAGAATATTTATGTTTATAGAAATCTTATTCTGGTGCAAACTTATTGTTATTGTTCGTTCACATGTGTCTCAGCTTCAGTTTATAATATTAATCTGAGAGTTATTTTATTTCAAAATTATGAAAAAAATACATGGGGGACAGTTTAGCTGATGTTGGTTAGTTGGCTAGTAGCCGCCCGACTGATTTGTTTCTCCTCATTGCTGGACAATAAATATTGCAGAGATTTCCACTTCAAATGGTCCTCCTGGCGGGGCATCCTCGGAAGAGGTGCTTGGAACAGCTTGTCCTAGTTCACCCCCCCCCCCTCCTTTCGGACGGCCCTGATTTGATCAATATGTCACTGACAAGTATCATACCGTATCTTTGAAGTATTTATGGTTCGTACGGTACTTTGGTATTATACGGATGCCACTATTTTTGGAGGTTAAATTTTTACCGGATACAAAGGATAACTACATAATTCAAAAAAACGTACTTTTATTGACTTACTGTACAAATTTTACATCATTCTGATGAGCGGTCTTTGTGTTGTGCCTCCCAAAAGACAGCGATGTCCGCTAGGATTGTGTTGAATGCGTCGCCGCCGCTAGCCGCCTCGCCACATGTACTCCGCCAAATATAGTTATGTTAGGATGGGTTATCATAAAAATACGTACGGTTTCCTCTTCATTTCGAGGTAAATCCCACACCAAAAGAACGTCACTCATTATGAAAACAAATGTAACGTAGTGACGGCAATAAATCACTCATGACACTGACCCAGATACAGGCGGTGACAGGTGATGCACGCGCTCCGGTCAACGACCTGACCTTGGCCTATTTGGAGGGGGTTTGGCAGCCTGAAGTATGACTCATCAGGTATCATTCGATTCGTAACGAAACAAGGATAGTCCTACAATCATTTTTATGATAACCCATCCTAACATAACTGCCGCAGCGCGCTGTATAAGGGTGGCATCCGTATAATACCAAAGTACCGTTCGTACTAACATTTACAAAATCAGACAGCTTTGAATTAAAGGGAAGGGAAAACACAAGAGGCATAACCACTTTTAATCAATCTTTCTTATTTTATCCATTTAAAATAGGTTTTTTAGCGAATTTCCCTTATAGGGAAGAAGCTATTACCGTAGGTGTCATGGTAAGAATTAAGCCCGAGACCATGAGAACTTTTTTGTTTTGAGGTCCCCAGATGATGTCAATAACACTATTCTTTCAAATTTATGTACCGTATATGTATATATATATATATATATATGTGTCCGTTAACACGATAACTTGAGTAAATAAACGGTATCAGGAAACTGACACATACTTTCTCCCTTTTAGCCAAACTTTAATGACAAAAATATTTGTTATTTACTAAATATAGAATATGAAGTATAGATAAATGTACAGAAAATTGTCTAAAATAGTTTATCTCAGAAATATCCACCCAAATCCCTTTTTGGGAGGCACTATAGAGTCCGTTGCTACACACAGTGGTTTTGAGAGGGGAAATGCCCCCTTGCCCCCCCAGGGTTAAATAGCAACACATTTCGAACATCATCTGTTGGTCAATGCTAACTTGACCTGCATATCAAATTTTTATGAAATTGATCAGTAAATAAGAGAGAAATAGTTATTTTTGTATTCCCCATAAGAATAACATTGGACAACGTACTGTGTTTACCGCTAAATGAAAATTTCAATTTTCTCCGCAACTAGCAATCGTAGAATAGTAATTTAAAATACTAATTTATTTAGTTTTTTGAGCTCTTTTTAATGGTGAATAGTAATCTTTTTTAACATTTATGATTTTTTATGAAAAATCCAAAAAAACTGAATTTTGGATGTTTTAAGTCCTGTAATTTCTGAACCCGAATTTTTCCAGAAATGCGGGTGGTGTCATTTTGTTGGAAACCTAAAGTTCTACAAACCACGAAAGTTTAATCAAAATCGTTAGAGCCGTTTTTGAGAAATTTGGATTTTTCATGTTTTTTAGCGGTTTTTGGGGGATAATTACCCTTAAAAATCAAAAATTCAAAAAAATGAAAAAAACGCCTGGAGATATCGTGGATTAGTACCTACATACCAAATTTCATAAAAATCGGCCCATAGGTTAGGGCTCTAGCTCTGTACACATCCACACAGACACACACACACACACACAGACAGACATCACGTAAAAACCACTTTTTTGGGATCAGGGAGCATCAAAACGAATATTTCCACTAACAACTCAAATTCGAAAATTTTTACGAAAACAATACTTTCTCCATATACTATGTATAGGGGGAGAAAGTAAAAACATCCGATTTCGATGAAATTTGGCTCAAATGTGTAAAGTGACATTCATGACTAAGTTTGAAAACCAGAAAAATCGGTTCATGGGAAAGTGGGGTTTATGGGGGTTTTAAATTTTACAAAAATCAGTTTTTTTGCACTTTTCACCCTAAAATTTTTAAAACACTCAATTTTGGTTTTGACCATTTTATAGAGCTTAAAAAAACAAATAATATAGTATTAGCGAATTTGGGAAGAAGCTATTACCGTAGGTCTTATGGTAAGATTTAAGCCTGAGACCATGATAACTTTTTGTTTTGAGGTCCCCAGATGCCAAAAACACTATTCGTTCAAATTTATATATATGTGTGTATATATATATATCTATATATGTGTCCGTTAACATGATAACTTGAGTAAAAAACGTCCAATTCCGATGAAATTTGGCTCAAATGTGTAAAGTGACATTCATGACTTTAAGTTCGAAAACCATAAAAATCGGATCATGGGAAGGGGGGTTTATGGGGGTTTTAAATTTTCCTAAAATCAGTTTTTTGCATTTTTCACCCTAAAATTTTTGAACAACTTAATTTTGGTTTTGACCATGTTATAGAGCTTAAAAAAACAAATAATATAGTATTTTGAATTATTAATCTAGATTAAGTGGTTGCGGAGAAAATCCAAAAAAACCTGCTCATAAAATCGCCCATGTTAATCTTATGGGAAAAAGGTTTTTGGCTTTTCCTCAGTTTATTTTAATGTAAACTTCACATTTGCTTTTACCAATCTGTTCAGTTCCACAAAACGATCATTTTGGTGTTTAAATTGTGATTCTACGCCCAACCGTTGCTGAGATATTCAAAGTGCTAAACACAGTACGTTGTCCAATGTTATCCTTATGGAGAATAAATAAAATTTGATATCTCGATTATTTATTAATGTATGTTGATGAAACTTGGTAAGTGGCTTCACGTAGTACTGGTATATTGATATTTGCACAAAAAATTGATTTTTTGTTGATTATTCCTGAAGCAGCAAACCTGCGTGTTCAGCCCCCATGTTATTCTTATGGAGAATAACTAGCGTGTTATATAGTGCTTATTTATGATTGAATATTGATGAAACTTGGTATGTGGCTTCACCTGGTTGAATTCTATTTATATTTGCATCAAAACAATTGTTTGTGTTCCCTGTTTCAGCAAACCTACGTACTTATTACCAATGTTATTCTAATGGAGAATAATTAAAATCGCTTATAAATATGTGAATATATTTTTATGAAACCAAATGCCAAATGCGGCTTTATGTGGTATTAAGACATATATTATACATTGGAAATTCGCTGAGTACGCAGGTTTGCTGCGACGGGGGTATTTTAAATTATTAACCTAAGTTAAGTGGTTGCGGAGAAAATCCAAAAAACCTGCTCATAAAATCTGCCATGTTAATCTTATGGGAAAAAGGTTTTTGGCTTTTCCTCAGTTAATTTTAATGTAAACTTTACATTTGATTTTACCAATCAATTCAGCTCTACAAAAAAATCATTTTGGTGTTTAAATTGTGATTCTACGTCCAACCATTGCAGAGCTATTCAAAGTTCTAAACACAGTACGTTATCCAATGTTATCCTTATGGAGAATAAATAAAATTTGATATCTCGATTATTTATGAATTTATA
Organism: Allygus modestus; assembly: GCA_963675035.1. NCBI lineage: Eukaryota > Metazoa > Arthropoda > Insecta > Hemiptera > Cicadellidae > Allygus > Allygus modestus. The sequence continues at coordinate 42,132,650 of OY776117.1, read as the reverse complement.
TTGAGGAAACTTGGTATGTGGCTTCATATAGTACTGGTATATTGATATTTGCACAAACAATTGATTTTTATTGATTATCCCAGTAGCAGCAAATCTGCATACTCAGCCCTAATGTTATTCTTATGGAGAATAAGTAAAGTTTTATATCTCCCTTAATTATGAACATAAATTAATAAAACTTAGTATGTAGTTACCTGGTTGAGTTATATTGATAATTGCACAAAAACATTTCTTCTCTTTGTTTGCAGCAAACCTGAGCACTCAGCCCTAACGTTATTCTTATGGATAATAAATAAAATGCTGTAGATCACTTATTTCTTTATGTATTTTTATGAAACTTGGTAAGTGGCTTTATGTGGTAGGTAGTGAGGAACATATGCATGCATTGGAAATTCGCTGAGTACGCAGGTTTGCTGCGACGGGGGTGTTTAAACTTACGGTACCTATGTAATTAAGATCACTACTGTATATAATTCTATTTAATTTTATTTCCAGCTCAAGTTCCATCCCCCGGACGTTATGACCCCAAAGTGGATAGCAGTGTCAAGGGGACGGTCATGCCCACTTCGAAGAGGTTTCCAGGACAGACTGCAACATCCTCATCCTTGGACAACATTGAAAAAGCTTCAACAGCCTCTTCAGGAGTAGTATTCCGAACTGTAAGTGTGTAAAGTAAATGATAACTTAATTAAACATCGGTATTGCTTTTTAGATTTTTATTTTTGTGGAAAAATGTATCCCTTTGATTTAAAATAGTAATTGCTGATAGCCTACCTCTTGAAATTTGTAAAACTTTATTTTAAGGTTATCCATTGAGTTGATATATAAGTTCTTAGTATACAGAAAAAATGAATAATTTAGTACCGGTAGGCCTAACTTATAAAAAAATTAAATTTTGCCCATACAGTTTGCAAAAATTAAAGACAAAGTCCTACAATGCTTCACTTTCCACATATATGCTTGTATGTAATACTCGCCTTCGGCTCGCTGGGAGTTTGGCCCTTTTGTCATTATAACTCACTGTAGGCTACTGTGAGGTATTTTTAATTTCTCCCTCTAATATTCTTTTTGGTGCTCCCTGAACCCAAAAAAGTGGTTTTTATGTGATGTCTGTGTGTGTGTGTGTGTGTGTGTGTGTGTGTGTGTGTGTGTGTGTGTGTGTGTGTGTGTGTGTGTGTGTGTGTGTGTATGTATGTGTGTGTGTGTGTGTGTGTGTGTGTCTGTGTCTATGTGGATGTGTACAGAGCTAGAGCTCTAACCAATGGGCCGATTTTTATGAAATTTGATATGTAGGTACCAATCCACGATATCTCCAGGCGTTTTTTCATTTTTGATTTTTAAGGTTTATTATCCCCCAAAACCCGCCAAAGAAACATGAAAAATCAAAATTTCTCAAAAACGGCTCTAACGATTTTGATTAAACTTTAGTCGATTGTAGAACTTTAGTTTTCCAACAAAATGACACCACTCTCATTTCTGTAAAAATTCGGGTTCAGCAATTACAGGACTTAAAACATCAAAAATTCAGTTTTTTGGATTTTTCATAAAAAGACATAAATATAACAAAATATTACTATTCACCATTAAAAAGAGCTCAAAAAACTAAAGAATTTAGTATTTTGAATTACTATTTTCTACGATTGCTGGTTGCGGCGAAAATTGAAATTTTCATTTTGCGGTAAACGAAGTACGTTGTCCAATTTTATTCTTATGGGGAATACAAAAATTACTATTTCTCTCTTATTTACTGATCAATTTCATTCAAACTTGATATGCTTGTCAAGTTAGCATTGACCAACAGGAGAAATTCATATGTTGCTCCTCATATCATATCATATAATTCATATGAATAATAATATGTCAATTCATAGGTTGTTCCTGGGGGGGGGGGGGAATAGGGAGCATTTCCCTTCTTAAAACTACGAGTGTAGCAGTGGATCCTGTAGTGCCTCCAAAGCAGGGATTTGGGTGGATGTTTTTTAAAACAACTTGTTTACAAGATGGTCTGTACATTCGACCGTGCTTTGTGTTCTATATTTAGTAAATACAAAGTAATTTATTCATTAAAGTTGGGCTAAAAGGGAGAAAGTTTGTGTCAGATTCCTTATACCGTTTATTTCATATAGTAAAAACTAGATCAATTAAATTGCGATACTTCCTCTCTAGATGTAGTCTGTAATTCAATGGTTCTAACACTTGTATATATTTTAGCATATGAAAGTGACATTCACAGCTGATATGATTTATTTGTTTCTATTTGAAACTTCATAATCCAAATGTTGATATTTTAAATATTCAGTATAGAAATGAGAGGGTTTTAAATTTATAATTGGATTTTTTGGCAATTTTCCTGGGAGTTTCTAGGTACAACCTACTTGAATGCTAAATTTGAAGACCACTACGTACCACTTTTTTTTAATGTAAATTTCACGTTTATAGCTCGTCTGGAAGTTGTCTAGAATTTGTATAGGCCCCTACCCTAGTGAGTGAATTGCATATTGGCCTCTATAGTATGTTAGATGATTTACTTGAAATTCTATGAGGCCTAATCAATAACGACTAAATAGAAAATTGGTGTTAATTTTATTCCTGCCAACATGCATTAGTTTCTTGGAAACTGTAATACTTGCAGGAAACTTTAAATTAAATGGGGGGCATTTGAATAATATGGATTCAAAATTTTAATATTCGGATGTCATTTTCCACTATGGGGCCAACTTAGAAAATTTCAAACGCAAACCCCTACTTTTTATGGAGTTTTACAAGATTTGTTTTTTTTTGTTTTTCCCCCTAAACATATTGAGTGGTGAAGCTGGCAAAAAAGTTAAATATTTTTCCTTGTAGAAATGCATGGGGCAAACTGTGATCGCCTTTATTTCTAAAATATTTGGGTTAAAAAATATAAGCTAGGAATGGAAATTTCTAAAAATTTCACAGGCCTATTTATTTATTGGCTCTACAGGAAATAGGGTTTTTCTGTAGTTTATTTTTCATTTCCATAATTTTAACAACATTGCGGTAAATGCTCAGGTTTTTTAAAGTGCATTTACCTTTTTTTAATGCAAATTAAATCAATAAAATTTCATTAGACCTATAGGACAATTTTATTATTATTTGCTACCGGTGCTATTTATTTCATCCAACAGTTTTTAAATGGGTGCCTACCTGTTGATCGACGAGTGAATTGCTTTCAGAGACAGTTGGTAGGTAGGGTACCACCCACCCGTGAAAACCGTGAAACCTTGAATAAGCCGTGAATTTCGTATACCGTGAAAAAACCTGGAATAAGCTGTGAATTTCGATTTCAAACCTTAAAAATATATCAAACTTAAAAACAATAAAAAATATCTTATCAGAAAATATCATATTTATTTTCAGATAGGAAAATGTACAACAGAATTATTTGGTACGTTGTTGATACGGTGAATACCGCGTCGTCTGCCTACTTGCAGATTGCAGCTGTGCGGATGATTTAGGACTTGTTCTGGTTTCCACGGTGCAAAGGAACTCGGGCGACAGTTGTTAAGTTGCTGGTGTTTTTTTTTCACTGTCAACTGACTGCTAACTGGCAATAGTGTAAGACTGTTTATCCGTCTTCTTTACTGTATGTCATTTGTCTATTGTTTTGTATTAGTCGGTGTAAACAAGCGACAGTAGACAGCTACTGTAGCTAGACTGTAACTATACGACTGTTGTCAGTAATTCGCCCATTCCGTTTACACGGTGCGTAGTCAGTGTTGCCAATTCGAGGGGAATTACCCTTGCCAGTGATAATTTTGAACTTTGAGGTTAAAAAGGGGTAATTTTAATAAAGCCTTTAAAATATACAAATTTATATTATACTCTGTTATATACTTATTATTTCATTCATTGATGTTCATTTATGATTAAATTAGGCCTACTACATTTCTCTACTTTATCGACCCTTCCGATTTTCATTACTCTGACGAACTCCATGACAGAAATGAAGCTTGATTAAGGATTACATGTAGAGTGATTGTCTTATGTTAAAAATGTGGAAGAGCCACGAGTGCCAGGACGACAAGAAGTTCGCTAAGTTGCAGTAATGTCTCCAAGTTTTAACGTCACCCAGACAATAAATAACGAAAATAGAAAATGGGGATTATTGTCACCTGTCTCTGCCTACCTAATCCTAGCAGTTGATGGACTGAAAGATAGATATCGTTAACTGTTTTATAATTGGCGTTTATGGCTGTAAACAAAATTTCATCAGCTGTTAGACATTTATATACTGTGATTTATTAAGCAATAAAATAAATCCTGAGAAAAATCAGTAAAATAATTTCTGAGAAAAATCTGTTTTATCTCCCATGAAAAAATTGAGACAAAAAACTGGCTGGCGTGTGCAACTTCTATTTCCATTCTTTATTTTAAACTTTAACATTAATTATACATCAGTGACATCTTTAAACCCTCAAACCTATCAAATTTCAAGCACATTTCCTTTATTTCATTAGCACTCTTTACTCAAATACAGGAGTTTAGATTTTGAGGGTAATTTTGACGAGGGTCGAGGGTAATTTGGGAAAAAGTTATTGGCAACACTGAGCGAAGTAAAAATCACCAGCAGCAACCGATAGACCGATGACTTGACTCACGACGGCAATAAAACAATAAGACACTCTAAAATAGTTCTTATTTTTTAAAAGGTTCACTTGGAATGTATGGTATGGTTTTATGGTTCTGTGACATCGTAATAGGAATGTGGGAAAGTTTTAACTAGTATTTGATGACCGCTGCGCCGCGTCTGCGTTGTTGTTTTGTGACCGGTATAGGTTGTTTTTTAATATTTCAACCATGAAATTGACAATTTTTAGACCTTGAAAACTGTGAAAAACCCGTGAATTTGATTATTAAGTTTGAGTGGAAACCCTGAGGGTTTAATCAAATAAATATTAATAATTAAAAAAAGAACTGGAACACACTGATCGACATGTTAGTTGCTTGCAGGGACAGTTGGTAGGGTTTTAGTAAATAAGTATAAATAAAGTCCTGAAACCCACTGATCGACATGTTAGTTGTTCGCATGGACAGTTGGTAGGGTTTCAAATAAATAAATGTAATAAGAGATTGACTACTTGCTGGTTGTACCATTTGCTCACGCCCCCCACTTTGCCTTCCAAAGAAGAGGGGCGAGGCGGAGCCTCTAGCGGAAGTGCATAGCCGCACCACCAACCCAATGTTTAGCAGGATGCAGGTGCGACAAGAAATTTTCTGAACCTTGTAACAAAATTTCCCTGATGTTACGGTGTATAAGGCATTTCCGACGGCAACGCTGGCTACCTAACTCTGTGGATTGTACTCCTACCTTTTGGCGCTTTGGAGAACTACGTCCAACTAACTTATTATGCAGTACAACACCATAGATGCAGACCAACACCATAATGCAGATGCAACACCATAATTTGTATTGGTTAGTCGTTATTTCAAAATCTGATCGTGCCCATTGAACCGTTTTCTGCATAAACTAGCAGCTAAAAAGCGACAAGCACCTTCTAAAGTGGAGACTTTGTCAATGTAGTGGGAGGAAAATATTGATGAATTTATACCGATACTGTTTGGATATTATACGAACACTGTATATCGATATCCACATCGGCCAATCAGTCCCCGATGTTGTTCTTAAGAGAAAATATTAATTTTTGTATCGCTTATTTTCTATATATTAATACGCTAGGGTTTTTTCCTCACAGTCTTAATTCGATAACGGCTTTACAAATTTTAACGCTTGAGGTGTCAAATTAAAGGTATTTTTATGTAGATTTGCCAATACGTCTCAGAATTTTAAGAAAGGACATTACTTAAATACAGTAAAGGGCTGAATTTTCGGAACTGTGGTGCTATCCGACTGCGGAAGTCTAAACTATATGTTGACTTAAAGTACGTTATTCAAATTATTCTCAGATTTTATCATCCGTTATCAAATGTTTCGTTATGTTTGTTCACAATCGGAGTAACTTTTCGTTGGGTACAAACTTGCTCGGAACAGGACAACTAGTATACAAGTACACTATTTGGCAAGTCCCTTAATTTGGTTGTGGCCAAGCTGATACTGGACACAACTCTTGGTTTAAATGGATTACCGTTGGAAATAAATAAACAATTATAAACTAAATCTCAATATCGTAATACCGGCTAAACCCGGACACTTTTTAAGTTTTTTAGGTTAAAGTGCCTTTCAAACATCGATGTCACCAATAAAAACCATACCATTACAAAGTGTGTGTATCATTTACTATATCCCTGTACCTTTCTTTGTGTTCGATGTTATTATAAAATAAATAAATACCCTCTTCGCAGCAAACCTGCGTACTCAGTGAATTTCCAATGCATGCATATGTTTCTCACTACCACATAAAGCTACTTACCAAGTTTAATAAAAATTCATAAATAATAAGTGATCTATAGCATTTTATTTATTCTCCATAAGAATAACATTGGGGCTGAGTACGCAGGTTTGCTGCAAAAAAGAGAAGAAATAGGTTTTTATTCAGTTTTTATTCAATATAATTCAACCAGGTGAAGCTACATATCAATCAATCAATCAATCAATCATAAATCTTTATTTGTCTTTGTACATATAATACAATAAATGGCGTCACACTTATATTTAACATATACATAGGACCAGGGCCCACCAACCCCAAAGCAAGCACATGCTGCTCCCAATACGATTTAAATCTAATTTTTATTGTAAAACTCCTGAAAAGAATATAAATGTTTGTTTATTATGAAGGATTTTAATTTGGATTTAAATTTATTTAAATTGTGTTCTAATCTTAGTTCATCTGGGAGTGCTTTAAAAAATTTGTTCCCCATGTAGGTAGTTTTTTTTGTGTAGAATTCTAATCTATGTTTATCAAGATTTTTTTCCATTTTTCTTCTTGTGTCGTACTGATGAGTTGTAATTTTGATTTGTAATTTCGTATTCGTTTTAAAATATAATATACATTCAAAAATATACTGACCATATACTGTTAAGATTTCAAGATTCTTAAAATTTTCTTTGGCAGATTTTTCGCGTTTTAGATTACAAATAGATCTTATGGCCTTTTTTTTGCAGTTTTAAGGTTTTATCAAGATTTAATTTTGTTGTTGCTCCATACAAACAAATACCATATGATATATGTGAGTGTATGAGGGCAAAATAGATTTTTTTTAAGATATTAATATTACACAAACAGGCCATACGTTTAAGTGCATATAAACCGGAGCTAATTTTATTAACTATATGTTCAATATGATGATCCCAGCAAAAGTTTTCATCAATATTCAACCCTAAGAATTTTGTCATGTTAACTTGTTCAATGATTTTTTCTTCAATAATTATATTTGGGGCTATTTTTCTCCGGTTTTGCTTTGTTGAGAATACCATAAAGTTTGTCTTTTCAGAATTCAACAATAGACCATTTGTGTCTAAGAACTGTTTGACATTGGACAATTCCAAGAAACTTAAGAGTTCAATATTATCCTGGTTTACTGCTGAGATTTTTAAGTTTGCATCATCAGCATATAGGCATAGATTATTTTGCGTGACATTTTGAAGAGACTTTGAAAAACCGGTTAGGTAGCACAGAAACAGCAGCGGACCCAGAATAGATCCCTGTGGAACACCACAAGAGACCAAACACAGGTCCGACACTGCACCTGCGACCCTATTCTGATGAAAAGTATTTATTTCAACATATTGATAGCGCTCCGATAGATATGACTCAAACCATTTGTACGAAATTCCTTTGACTCCAAAACCTGCTAATTTTTGTAATAGCAGGTCATGGTCTACACTTTCAAAGGCTTTTGTTAAATCCATAAAAATACCAATGACTTCTTCACCGTTATCTATTGATTCTATTATTGATTCAATAAAATTTACTGCTGCACTTAATACTGATCTCCCTGGACGAACACCATGCTGGGTATCATCAAGAATGTTATTTTTTTCCAAGAAGTCAGACAGCCTTTTGTACATGATTTTTTCATAAATTTTTGAGAATGATGGCAAGATTGATATTGGTCGATAATTAGACATATCCTTTTCGCATCTCTTTTTATGCACAGGTACGACTTTAGACAGTTTCAGTTTTTTTGGAAATATACCAGATACTAGGGAAGAATTCACCAGATGAACTAGGATTTTACATAAATGAACATTTGCCCCCTTTATGATAGATACAGGAATTTCATCAAAACTATATGAATGCTTATTCTTTAGAGAATCTATAATTTTACTAATTTCTTTTTCATTTGTTGGTTCACAGTGTAACAATTTAGTATGAGGAGAAGTGCAGTTTGTGGTATTATTTTCTGGAACATCATACATCATATTAACATTTCCTTTCAATTGTTTGATTCCATTAACAAAGTAATCATTAAATAATTTACTAATAGCTAGCGGATTAGACACAATTTTATCATTTATAAGTAGTTTTATTAATTTACGTTCATAATTAAGGGAGATATAAAACTTTACTTATTCTCCATAAGAATAACATAGGGCTGAGTATGCAGGTTTGCTGCTATGGGGATAGTCAACAAAAAATCCATTTTTTTGTGCAAATATACCAATACTACATGAAGCCACATACCATGTTTCATCAATATACATCTTTAAATAATAGAGATATCAAATTTGATTTATTCTCCATAAGGATAACATTGGACAACGTACGTGTTTAGCACTTTGAATATCTCTGCAATGGTTGGACGTATAATCACAATTTAACCCTAGGAGTGGCCAGTGGCTGAGATTCGGCCCTATTTTGTGCAGCCTACTGTGGCAGGGGCCGAGAATCGGCCATTCGGGACCGAAAATTTTGTAACGTAAAAAAACCACTAATAATCAACTCAAAAGTGAACAATATATATATCATTCGAAAGATAATATTCTGAACTTTCATTTTATTACATAAACAAACCCTGTAGCAGCTATACAACAATGTCACGACGATTAGAAATCAAATGAATTTTTGGCGCGATGCGATTCTAGCAGCCGATGCTAAGAAAATGTCAAAACACTGCTTTTTTGAAATTACCCAGCTCGGGTAATTTTTTTCGTGGGAAGTTGCGGTTGGTACCAATGCACTGCTAAAGAGATGCGGTTTATTTTGGTATTGATGTTTTGAACGAAATATTGATTAGACAGATCATATGGTTTTTTGAAAACAGGTGTTTTCTGTTTTGTTGTACAATGGCAGATGGCCGAAAAAGGGCCATCAGGAAAATCGGATTTATATCTAGTGTAAGTTATAGTTATTAGTCAAATAATATGTTATTTTGAAGAGGAAGAAATGTAGAGTAATTTAGTTTTGCTGTTGGCAGCACTGTTTTATTCTGAAAATCATCACCAAGGAATAGTTTTATTACATCACATTTTTGCCTAATCGGCAACTGCGCAGCTGTTTGCTGTTTACGAAGTCTCAGTCAGTTTGTTTGGTTCGCTCCAAACTGTATTGTATCATTGTAAACAGCAGATTTCAGGCTTTCTTCTTATATCTGCCTCGATGTGTTGTGTTTTTGTTGACAATATGACATGACATTTGAAATATGCAATATCGAAGTCCCTGTCAAAAATGGCGCGCTATGTTTGACCGCTGTCAGTTGTGTAAGATTGTTTTAGTTATTTATTCAGCCGAATTTACGCAAAAATGGATTGTAGTGACATTCGGGGTGCTCTTGAATAAATTAGTGACGTTGATGACGATTTAGAGGGTAATATAGGCAGTGATATTGAGATGATCGACTTTTCTGATGTTGCGTCGTAGGCCTAGGCTAATTGGATTATTTATCTGGTAGTGGTGAGTTATATATTTATATGTATACTCCTATGTATTCTATGTATAACATGTTATATATTTCTATGTAGGGAATTGAATGTACTACAACATGATTATATTGCTTTGGGGGCAAAATATTAGACAAAAAAGTTATATACTAAATACTGTGAAATATTTTTTCCAAATACACAAAAATAGCAAAACATTCTTTTATTTACATTTATTTATAAGTGATAACAATTTTTTTACCATCAACTTTATGACTTTTTTGGATTCCTTACTTCATTAGCTTTTCAAATATGTATACATCATTATTAGTATATACATATATTACATGACTTATCTACAACACAACCTAACACCGTACAGTTTACATATATTTCGGGTTTCCGTTTATTATTATATTACACCCATAAAACGTACAAAACAAATTATTTCCATACCATGTTATATATTTCTAAGTAGGGAATTAGATTGTTTACAAAATGTATATAATGAATTTTCCATAAAAAATCAGTAGAAAAAATTTCACCGAGGCTACTTTTGAAATTTCAAAAATAAAATTCTAATTGTTTTTCTTCTTTTCACTTTACCGAAAAATTTACCCTTCTAGATCTTTATCATTTTAGTATTTCTAGATTGCCCTGTTCTTCCTGATCAAAATGAATATGAGGTTGGCTAGGTTTACTTCTACGGTTGAATTTATACGAATTTTCAAAAAAATGTCTGCAAAATAAACAAATTTAGCTTGCCATTCCACACTTTAGCATTGGGCCACTCCTAGGGTTAAACACCAAAAACGATTGTTTTTTGGAGCTGAGTTGATTGGTAAAAGCAAATGTGAAGTTTTCATTAAAATATACTGAGGAAAAGCCAAAAACCTTTTTCCTATAAGGTTAGCGTGGGAGATTTTATGAGCAGGTTTTTTTGGATTTTCTCCGCAACCACTTAACCTAGGTTACTAATTCAAAATACCATATTATTTGTTTTTTTTAAGCTCTATAACGTGGTCCAACCCAAAATTAAGTGTTTTAAAAATTTTAGGGTGAAAAATACAAAAAAAATGATTTTTGGAAAATTTAAAACTCTCATAAACCCCTTACCATAGTCCGATTTTTCTGGTTTTCAAACTTAAAAGTCATAAATGTCACTTTACACATTTGAGCCAAATTTCATCGAAATCGGACGTTTTTTACTCAAGTTATCGCATTCGCGGACACATATGTACATATATATAAATTTGAACGAATAGTGTTTTTGTAACCTGGGGACCTCAAAACAAAAAGTTATCATGTTCTCGGGCTTAAGTCTTACCATGAGATCAATGGTAATAGCTTCTTCCCTATAGGGGAAATTCGCTAAAAATAAATAAAAGTGTCTGGTTTAACCTCCACAAACGGTCTAATTCCGGACACTGACCTAAATATCATTAAACGCCTAAACTAACCTCAGCTGTCCGTAGTAGGACAGTGTTTTGAGGTCTGCAGATGCCTTTGCACCAGTCAAAGGCTTAAAAATTAAATTTAAAAAATGTTAATGAGGTGGGGATGAATAAAGAGTATTCTTCCATCACGTTTTCAGCTTTTTATTCTTTACAACTAAAATTAAACTAAACAAAGAACCGCAAGGGGAAAAGACATTTAAAATACAGTTTGAAACAAAGAGTAATACTACGTATATATATTTGTTCAACATGATCAGCGATCACATTTTCTTCCTGTGGGCTAAAAACTGTCTGCTTTCCATGGGCCCATTATATTTTCCACAGTCATGATCACTTATGGTAGATTTAGGCAAAGAATACTTGACACCCACCTAAATAACGTTATAACGTATAAACTAACCTCTCCTGTCCGTAGTGGACAGTATTTTGTGGTCTGCAGATGCCTTTGTACCAGTCAAAGGCTTCAAAATAAAATAAATAAACATTGTTAATGGGTTTGGGGCAAATAAAAATTATTCTTGCCTCACGTTTTCAGCTGTTTATTCTTTGCAATTAACATGAAACTAAACAAAGAACCATAAGGGGAAAAGGAGTTTAAATGAAACAAAGAATAATACGATTTATACATATTTGTTCAACATGATCGGCGATGACATTTTCTTCCTGTGGGCTGAAAACTGTCTGCTTTCCATGGGGCCCATTATATTTTCCACAGACATGATTATTGATCACGATCATGACATTAACTTTCCTCCTTTACAGCCTGCTCTAACATCTTGGCTCTTGATTAATTTGTGCTCATCTTGGAGACTGTACAAACAATTTTTCATAAATTAAAAGTACAAATTTTAATAACAAATACAGATAGGTATCGTATCAGGGCTAAACACCACATGTTGTTATTAGTTACGGCAGGAAATCTGCTTTTTAAGTCAGTAAGGCGCTAGTCGCAACAGCCGGCCCAACAGTCACATCCACGGACTATTATTCGTGTCCAGGATTACAATGGAATACGTAAATGTGATATATTTGTTGAAATATATGTTTTATATAGCTTTAAATAGCATGGCATTATGCGCTCTTAAATTGTGAATAAAAATATGCCTTCACGAAAAAAATCGGAAACGATCGACTTCTAAACTTTACAGGTTAGTTAAGAAATATTTATGTTTACAAATATGTACACCGTGTTCGGGAATACCCCCTGTCTGGGATTAGCCTCTTTTACAGTATGTCTCCAAATCTGGATTTTGTAGCGTCGTCTGCTGGGTTATGAAAGTAATGAATTATGTTTATGAAAGAGTTCTAAGAACAATAAGACTTGCAAGAAATAGAAATAGTTTTGATTTCTTACATCCGCTTTCTATATTGAAAATCCTACTCGTTACTATATAGACAGGTCGATGAATGTCGAATATTTTACCACATCTACAAAGTCTTCACTTCAGGAGGTGCGGGCCTCTTTTTTGCTGTTAGTTGCTGCACACAGGGGCAGTTTAGTCAGCGTGTTATTTTTGTATTTGCGCCCCTTATAATTTGGCGCTCTCGGTATCTGCCTATTTGGTCTAGTGGGAAATGAAGTACTGGATGTAAATTGTAGTAATATACTACAAGTTCGGGAAGTCTTATTATGTTATACATAGGTTTTAACTAAACCTATTGTAGATGGGGAAAGCGGCCGTAAAACGTATATGGTCAGTGGAACGTATCCTTGCTTGAAGTTTTTACAATTGTTATTAATTATGGAATCATTACGTACAACGTATTTGGTAGTGTACAATACTGTAGGGTCTACACGTTGTAATTAAAATAAATTAAATCTTTGTGAGGGGGGAGAGTGAGAGATGAGGAGAGGATGAGGTGGAGAGGTTTCAGTCATAAATAAAAAGGCTACTGATTACTGGAATGGTAACACACTTTTCTTATCCGTTTTATTTCCACAACAGAGAGAACAGATAATTCAGGACTAATGTAAATAAAAAATAATACTGACTACTGGAACGGTAATATCCTTCACTTATCCATTTTAACTCTACATTAATATAAATTATACCTGTTTCTGAGGAGGACGGGAGAGAGGATGAGGTGGATAGGTTTCAGGGATAAATAAAAAGGCTACTGATTACTGGAATGGTAACGCCCTTCTGCTATCCGTTTTCAATCCACGTTAAACGGGGAGAATATGAGGTGGAGAAGTTTCAGGCATAAATAAAAAGGCTACTGACCACTGGAATGGTAATGCTCTTCTGCTATCCATTTTAACTCCACATTAAAAAACATACCTGATGGTGGTTAGGGTGGGGGAGGGAGAGGGAAAGAGAGAGAGAAAGGGAAAGAGAGAGGGAGAGGGGGAGAAAGAGATAGAGAGAAGTAGAACAGAACCAACTAGATATTAAACTATTTTTGTTATATATTTGGTCGAATTCGGACCGTTGGGCGATCTCTAAAATTAAATGATTAACGCTGTAGTAGAATTGTTCAAGGATCTGATAACTTTATCTAAATCTAGAAAATTTATGAATTGGAAAACGAATTCACTTTCAACGGGCTCAACATTGCTTAATAAATTGATGAACTCAAAATGCTGACCCAGATCAGACACAATAGAGGCCACCTGTCTACCAACATAAATATAGTAATCATTAAACTTCTTTGTTGAAATGGGAGGCAAGACTTTTTCAATGCTTTTGAGACCAGACTCAGACTTTGAGTCGCCAAACAGCAGCACACTTATTTTGGGGTTTATTTACAATACTATCATTATATATTTAAATTTAGCTTCTCTGATCGCAGACCTGTATCTTCTTTTAAGACCTATTTTACAGTAGGCTTAGATTGTTATACCTTTTAGTAAATCGTACTATTTTTCAACAGAAATGTCCTACTTTTGTACGGAAATATCCTACTTTTCAATGAAAATGTCCTACTTTTCCTACTTTTTAGTCCTCAAAAACCACCTGGACCCCTGAGGATTTCTAAAAAAGCAGTAGGCCATATTTTGAAGAGGTGCATTACCAAACGTCCTACAGAATGTCAGCGCAATCAGTCAAGCGATAAACAGGGCCGCCTCAAGGCAAGGACAACAGGGACCCCCGATTTTCAGTAAATTTAAACGTTAAAATTGTTAGAGAGACAAAACAACACATGGGATAGGATTTTCAATCATATTACAACAATTATAAAAGGATACGTAAAAAAGTTATACGACTAGCCAAATCCAAATATGTTTGTGATAAGATAAAATGTTCAAAGAACATAAACAAAGATACATGGACTATAGTAAATAATGAAAGAAATAAAAAACAATATCAAAACACTTTGAAATTAATATTGACTGGTGAAATGGAAGAAGATCCTGTAACAGTCAGTGAAGCTTTTAATGACCATTATACTACTGTTGCAGAAAGATTAAAAAATAATTCTGATGTCCCCCCTTTAATTTCAAATATAATTAACCCTTCAACATCAAGCCTAATGCTTTCCCCGACCAAATTATCTGAAGTTTATGATGTCATACACTACTTAAACGATAAAAGCACACAAGATGTTTATGGGATATCTAATAAACTAGTGAAAATAATAATGTGTACGTTTGTGATAATAATGTGACGTTTGTGGTAACATTGTAACATGGGACTCAGCAACACAAAATTTAAGGACAAGAATATTTGTTTTACAAAAAAGAGCAGTAAGACTTATTCAAGGGATAAAAAAGGGAAAATCTTGCAGGCAAGTTTTTAAATTTCTCCATATTTTACCTTTATACTCGTTGTATATTTACGAGGTTATAATGTTTGCTAGATTCAACAATAACGATAAACCAGATGAAGGAAATCATATGTATAATATAAGAGGGAAATCTAATTCAAGACAAGAATCCCATAGACTTTTATTAAGGTTGTTCGTTCAAAAAATAAATTTCAGATTTTTATGTATGAATGTGTTTGTTACAATGTACTAAACACGAGAATGAGGTTTAAAAAATTTTAAAAAAATTCAGGGGTATATTACAAGGGACTAAAAGGGCGATTTTTGGGTGTTTTGTTACCAATAAGCAAAGCAACCCGTTGATATTTTTTAAAATAAAAATACATTTTTTGCTTTCTAAATGCTTCCTTTATGCGTTAAAATAAAAATAATAAAAATCTGAAAAACAGTTTTTAATTTTTTTTGTTTTACACCTTATTTTAAAATTAAGATTTAAACAATAAAAAACGAGTTTTGTTTTAATAGATGTGGGTTTTATCTGATATTGTATAGGCGTTTTTAAATCTTTTCTATGTATAACAGTTCTGCTTCCTTATTGGTAAAAGTAGCACCATGTAGGGTCGGCACGCTGCACTGCAAGTGTAGTGGTGATCACCTACAGTGCCCGCACGCGTCGAGGGGCGAGGTGCGTCGCCGCTCAAGGTCATACCGTACTCCGCGCGCTTTCTGTGTTTCTCTCTCTCTTTCTGTCTCTCTCCTCTGCACTCCCACCACTTCTTCAGTTTCACGCGTAAAATTCCGGCAAAACGGATTCTGCGGCCCTGCGGCAAATTGACAGATTCACCTGTTTTAGCGAATTTCCCCTCTAGGGAAGAAGCTATTACCGTAGTCTGCATGGTAAGACCTAGGCCCGGGACCATGATAACTTTTTGTTTTGAGGTCCCCAGACCCCAAAAAAACCATTCGTTCGAAACTGTACACACATATATATATATACATATATATATATATGTATATGTAATATGTAATATATTATATTATATTATATATGTGACCTTGGGTGCGATAACTCTCGTAAAAAAGGTCCGATTTTCATGAAATTTGGTATAAACGTGTAAAGCAACATTTATGACTTTAAGTTCGAAAACCAGCCATATACCTTTATCCAAAGGGGTATTTTGGGGGGGGGGTTTGTACCCCAAAATTGGGTTTTTTGAACTTTTAACATATAATTTTTTTAAAGTCAAATTTTAATGTTTACCATTAGATTCAGCTTAAAAAAACACACAATTTGGTATTTTGATCATTCCTCTACGTCAATCAGTTACCGAGATATTGAAAGTGCTAAACACAGTACGTTGTCTAATGTTATTCTTATGGAAAATTAAAAAAAAATATATATATCTCGCTTCTTTATGAACGTATACTGACGAAACTTGGTATACGGCTTTATCTGGTTGTAGTCTATTGATATTAGCTCAAAAACAATTTCTTGCTAAAGGTTCCCATAGCAGCAAACCTGCGGACTCAGCCCCCATGTTATTCTTATTGAGAAAGATTTAAATGCTATGTCTCCCTTAAATATGAACATAAATTAATTAAACCTTAGACATGACTTCACCTAGTTGAGTTATATTGATATTTGCCTAAACACCCATTTTTTTCGTTCCTTGTTGCAGCAAACCTGCGTACTCATCCCCCATGTTATTCTTATGGAGATTAATCGAAATGGGATATATTGCTTATTTATGAATGTATATTGATGAAACTAGGTATGTGGCTTCACCTAGTTGAGATATATTGATGTTCGATTAAAAACCAATTGTTTATATTCCTAGTTTCAGCAAACCTACGTACTTATCCCCAATGTTATTCTTATGGAAATAATTAAAATTGTATATTTGTGAATATATTTTTATGAAATTTGGTATGCGGCTTTATGTGGTATTAAGACATATATTATGCATTGGAAATTTGCTGAGTACGCAGGTTTGCTGTGACGGGGGCATTTGATATTAATTAAATGTAACCTCAGTAATATACCTCTGGGATTGAGTTTCTTATGCCTTCAGACGGTCTCGGTGGCGCGGTTTTCTCTCATTTAGAGCGCGGTCCATTTATAATTAAAGAAAAATTATAGGTTCAAGGAAATATTACGTTTTTAAAATTTTAAATATTGGTTTAGTTTCAATTTTATTATTGAACGTTATTTTACATTTATGTTAGCTTTATAACCTCCTTATTTATTATAAAAGGGGGCTGTTACGTATAAAATCGGGACTAGAAAAAGTAATAAAGCGTAAACTTTTTTTTATTTTTAGGATAGAAAGAAACTTCCAGCGGCAAAGTTGTAGCAAATTAGTTGATCTACATGTTTTATTTTAAACATTTTTCAGTCAGACGTTCGGTTTGTTCAAAAATGTCTTTCAAACAAACGCAACAGTAGGTGCTACGCTTGTACACAGTCGCACCGCGTAGCTCTGTATGTTCGTCATTCAAACTAAACAAGAACTGTGACAGCAATGTATTTATTTATTACAGAGTAGTAATTTCCACTAATTTAAAAATGCTTTCTGATTATGAAACTTATTGTGTAGAAAGCTTTCGAATCGGTTGGGGACTAAATAATACGATTTGCATTGTCTTTTCTGAGTTTGTGTTTTATTTCAGTACTCTAAGCACAATAAACATTTTATTTGTAGGACAATGTAAGTATAAAATAAAATTATATTTAATATTTTAAACTATAGGTCTACCTTATACTATACTAATATATTTATTATACAAGGTCATTTATTCAGTATACAGCAACGAGGTCTATGATATACAGACAAAACATTGTTAGATAACTAGACATTGCTGAAAAGCACTAACTTATTCAGTTTTTGCCGAATTCCCAGTTTTCTACAATTTTGAGCCAATGTTTTTTCCCTTGCGATTTTATGACACATAACTTTAAAAATCATTTTTCCAATTAACCTAATTAATCTAATTTCATGAGTGTCTTCTCCAAACTCAACATTTGAATGGTGAGTAACAAATACTTCACCAACAAATGCTCTGCAAGTTAACATAATCAACCTATCAGTTTGAATAAGAGAATCAGAATTATTTACCGTGTGGTTAATAAATTTCACTATTCTAATTACATCTGATGACACCCTTACTAATTTGTGGTCTTTCCGGCGACGAATGCGTTGTGCGTCCGGTGGGACCGTGGGCGCGACGCGACGTACCTGATAATATTTGCTGCGCTTATTTGCAAGCGATTTGTGGACAAACCAAACATCTGACTGAAAAATGTTTGAAATAAAATATGTAGATCAACTAATGTTCTACAACTTTGCAGCTGGAAGTTTCTTTCTACCTTAAAAATAAAAAAAAGTTTACGCTTTACTACTTTTTCTTGTCCCGATTAAAAAAATCGAAGTATTTGTTATTGTATAAATTCCGAACATTTACCAAACTGGAAGATATTTATACTGTTAGTTGCAACATATTACGCAGATTACAAATATATAAAATTTGTCCTATTTAAATAATCCTAGTACTGTGCAGAAGCTTGTAATTGAAAGCTCGTCCAACGCTAAAAATTGCTCGGCGGCCCTCTATACGCCTATGTGGTGGGGAAACGGACCGAAAATCACTCACCTACGGCTACTCGGCGAGCGATCCATATGGTTTATATATCGATGGTTGGCCTTACTGTAAATTGCTGTTTGGGTATAAACTGATGCGGTTATTTTTGGCCGATAAACTATGTTCACTTGTCGTTTTCGGTCTAAAAATTACGGCGACCATGGAATGCGGTCAAATTGCCAAGGTCAAAATATCAAGCATTTTTCGTATCAACGGTTTTTATTTACTTTAAAATTAGATTCAACAAAAAATTAAAACAATTGTAAACAACACAAATCTGATTATACTAGTATTTAACAAATTGTATACCATAAATGTTTATAACAAGTTTAATATAAAATTGAATCATCAGTATTATTTGTAAGAATATTCTTATTTATTCTAATTAATAATATTTGTATATATAAAACGATTAGTCAAAAAACTTTTTACATTTGGAAATTATTTAGATGAGAATCACATAAATAAGTTTGAATAGCAAACTCTTTATTAGTGAATTTCCTATGGAAAGTGAACTATTAGCATGACCTGCACGGTGAAACTTAAGCCCGGGACCACCATAGAAGTTCCTAACGTGACCCCCTGAACACGTTTTGGGGGGTCGTTCAAAATTATATATATATATATATATATATATATATATATATATATATATGTGTGTGTGTGTGTTTGCACTCTAGCGGTCGCAATTTTTGTCCGATTTACTTCAAATTTGGTAGGGACGTTCCTTTCTGTAATCAGTTGGACAAGTTCGTTGGGCAAAACAATCGGAAAACTCTAAACCCATTTTTTGAGGGATTAATCTTTCAAATTTCGAGTTTTTGGGCCCAAAAATGGTCACAAAAGCCCCAGATGTAAAATAAATGCATGGAAAAAGATGGGAATTAGAGAGGCGAAAGTTTTAAGCCCTCTCTCGTCATTCTAGCATAAATATTTACCGAGTTATTAAAGAAAATGTGTATTGACTAAACACAGTACGTTGTCTAATGGGGGTTTTACACGAGAAAAGCCTGTTATTCCTTTGTTAGAGTATTTTTATCATCCCCAGCAACCTCACACCTACTTTCAAGCCTGTCTGGACCTTCTCCTAACCTTATATTGGGCAAAATTGTATTCCCAGCTTTGCAAGTAAATGAAACCAGGAGTATCAGAACAGCCAAAAAATCAGTGTTTTCAGATTTCAATAAAAATTGGACAAATGTATGTTTTTACACTGATTTTGAGTTTTAAAAGTTTTTATTTGGAAATTCACTTCCCTCACGTCAGCGTGCTGCGTGCGAACTCGTTTATTTTTAAAGTAGTTCACCGTTTATCAATCATTATGTTTGGCGTTGGCAATACAATTGGTAACAATGAAAGGGCTTTATAATAATAGCACCAATATTAGTAACCGTTAGTAAAATATTTAAATCAAAGGCGAAAAGCTTGCAATGAGCAAAATAATAATTTAATTTTTGATTTTTAGTGAATTTCCTTTGGAAAGTGGACTATTAGCATGACCCGCACGGTGAAACTTAAGCCCGGGACCACCATAGAAGTTCCTAACGTGACCCCCTGAACACGTTTTGAGGGATCGTTCAAAATGTTATATACATATATGTGTGTGTGTATATATATATATATATATATATATATACATACATACACACAGTAGAACCTCGCTACGACGACCCTCGATAAGACACAAACCTCGATAATGAGTCTTGATTTTCTAATCCCCGTGAATCTCCCATAACGCTCAATGTTATAAATACCTCTATAACACGACTCATTTTCAAATAAATACCTCGATAGCACGACTTTTTGTAATTTCATATTACTAATAAATAAACCTCTATAACGCGTCTTTTCAAATAACTGAACCTCTATAGCACGACACCCACCTCAATAACATGCTTCTTTGGGTAAGTGAACCTTTATTACACGACTAACCTCAATAGCGCGCCGTTTTGCGTTACGGAACCTTTATAGTACGATTAAACCTTTCTCACGCATAGTTCCCACGGTTAGAACAGATGTTTTGAAGTAAACAACGTCTTGGGCTCAGGTCTCGACAGGAAAACCCCTTCCCCACCCCCTTCCCATCCGGCCTTTCTTTGTCTATCACGGGTCAGTCGCATCATCGCATGCTCTCCATTATAGTGTACAGTTTCGGTTTTATTACGTAAGTCCAGTTCTGCTAAGTTCAATTTTTTAAATTTTTTAACATTACAGTATTTTATTGCGTATTTCACAATAGGTTAAGGTTTACTGTATTTCGAGCTTATTAGCTCTATACTGTACTTTAGTGAACTGAGTCTGTAGATTTGTTTCTTACTGTCGGAATAATAAAGAAGTTTGTTTTACTTGTACCTACGTTTGTTCTTTTATTTATGACTGATTTATACAGTAATTTTCTACTTAAAACACAACTTATTAGAAATGTGTCATAAAAAATGTGCTTGGTATAGCAAAAAGTCTGTGACCTCGATAACACGTCTTGTTGTGAAAACCACCTTGATAGCACGACCCTCAATTACAAGTGCACCTCGATAAGAAGACTATTTTAGAGATCCCCTTGAGAGTCGTGTTATCGAGGTTCTACTGTATACATGTGTGTTTTTGCACTCTAGCGGTCACATTTTTTGACCGATTTACTTCAAATTTGGTAGGGACATTCCTTTCTGTAATCAGTTGGACAAGTTCGTTGGGCAAAACAATCGGAAAACTCTAAACCCCTTTTTTGGGGATTAATCTTTCAAATTTTGAGTTTTGGGCCCAAAAACGGTAAAAAATGCCCCATATGTAAGATTAGTGCATGTAAAAAGATGGGAATTAGTGAGGCAAAAGTTTTAAGCCCTCTCTCGTCATTCTAGCATACATATTTACCGAGTTATTAAAGAAAATGTCTATCGACTAAACACAGTACGATGTCTTTTGGGGATTTTACACTAGAAAAGCCTTCCTTTGAAGGAGCTTTGAAGGTTTTTTTTGGCTTTTTTGGTAGGCTTATTCCTTTGTTGGAGTACTTTTATCATCCCCAGCAACCTCACACCTACTTTCAAGCCTGTCTGGACCTTCTCCTAACATTATAATGCACAAAATTGTATTCCCAGCTTTGCAGGTAAATGAAACCAGGAGCATCAGAACAGCCAAAAAATCCCTGTTTTCAGATTTCAATAAAAATTGGAATAAATGTATGTTATTACACTGATTTGGAGTTTTAAAAGTTTTTATGTGGAAATTCACTGCCCTCACATCAGCGTGCTGCGTGCGAACTCGTTTAATTTTATTACCACTTTAAATATGACATTTCAGATGTCATTTTATTCCTTAAAACTATACATACCGGTAATTATTTTGTTCACATGGAGTTTACGTCACGATCGCGCCACGCCGACGGTAGGGGACAGACTATCATTTTAAGCTGTTTGACGGAATACATAAGTAATTTATTCTTACAATCAGACATCAATACTATAATTCGCATTTGTCTGTGGCTCCGTGTGTCCGTCCGTCCGCGGCTGTTTCTCGAGCTATAATGGCTCCCAAGCTATGAAAATATATTTTTTAGGGGTAATCGAGGTCGGGAAAGCTGCACGTATCGTTTGTTTTTCTTGAAAAGCACCCTTATTTGAGTTACGGTAGATTAAGCTGTTTTTAGGCCATCAATTTTATCATATATTAGCGGAGCCGGGAGTATTCAGCTGTCGCTTTGTTTCTGAAACAGCTGATTATTTTCTGCGGTCACGATAGCGGCCACCAATACTAGTTTCATAAATTTTCATAAAGAACAGAGGCATTGTCTATTAAAATACTCCTTAACGTATATAAAAGATATATATAATATTTGATACAGTTATAACATATTATGGGTACAAAATAATACTACACCATTTTGTTCCTATTTTTATTTAGTGTTATATAAATACAGTCACATTAACGAGTAAATTGTTATCATACTGGAAATTTTGGTTGTAAGTGTTGTCATCTCTGCTCAGTGACGATCAGCTCCATGCTATGTTACTCCGCTACTAGGGCACGCCTACAGTTATGTACAGCAGTGGACTGTTCATGTAATTCCGCGCGTATATCCGCCTTTCCCCCTCTTCGATACAAGGAGTGGGGGCCGCGAGCAACAGGTACATCGAGTAAGTAGCCCATTTGTTATTACATTTACTTATTTAAAACCCTACCAACTGTCCATGCGAGCAACTAAGATGTCGATCAACTGGTGGGGCCCCCTTTTTAGCGAATTTCCCCTACAGGAAAAACGCTATTATCGTAGTCGGCATGGTAAGACCTAGGCCCGGGACCATGAAAACTTTTTGTTTTGAGGTCCCCAGATGCCAAAAACACCATTTGTTCAATACTGTATATATATATGTGTGTGTGTGTGTGTGTGTGTGTGTGTGTGTGTGTGTGTGTGTGTGTGTGTGTGTGTGTGTGTGTGTGTGTCCGTAGGCACGATAACTTTCGTAAAAATGGTCCGATTTTGATTCAATTTGGTACAAACGTGTAAAGCAACATTCATGACTTTAATTTTAAGTTTGAAAACCAGATAGATCGCTTTAACCAAAGGGGTATTTTAGTGGGGTTTTGTACCCTAAAAGTGGGTTTTTTGAGTTTTGTACATATAATATTGTAAGAAATCTAATTTTAGTTTACACCATTGGATTTGGCTTGAAAAAAAAAACAATTTGGTGTTTTGATAATTTCTCTACGTCAATTGGTTACCGAGATATTGAAAGTGCTGAAGACAGTACGTTGTCCAATGTTATTCTTATGGAGAATAAGACAAATTCTATATCTCGGTTATTTATAAATGTATCCGGACAAAACTTGGTATATGGCTTCATTTCGTTGTGGTCTATTGATAATTGTTCAAAAAAACAGATTTTGCCGATGGTTCCCGTAGCAGCAAACCTGCGTACTCAGCGCCCATGTTATTCTTAAGGAGAATAAGAAAAATGTCATGCCTCATTTAATTATGAACATAAATTAATATATCTTTGAATGTAGCTTCACCTAGTTGAGTTTACATTGATATTTGTATAAAAAGCCATAATTTGTGTTCCCTGTTGCCTCAAACCTGCGTACTCAGCCTCCCATGTTATTCTTATGGAGAATAATTAAAATTGTATAAATTGCTTATTTATAAATGGATACGGATGAAACTTGGTATGTGGCTTCACCTGTTGGATCTGTTGATATTTGCATTAAAACTTAATATTTTCTGTTCCTTGCTGTAGCAAATCTGAGTACTCAATCCCCGTGTTATTCTTATGGATAAATTTCTAATTTAATATACGGCTCATTTTTTAATATGTATCAATGAAACTTGGTAAGTGGCTGTATATATATATATGCATTGGAAATTCGCTGAGTATGCAGGTTTGCTGTAACGGGGGTATTTAAATTATAGGGAAGGTGAGAAGTCCAAAGAACACTTGCCCAGGGGCCCATGGTGCTGGATTTAACCGCATCATATCAACTGTAAATGGAGATGAATGTCAACTGTAAATAATGATTGAATTGCGTAGTATTGACCTAAATGATGGAGAACCAAAATAACAGCCATATATATGATGTCTCATTTTTTTCCGAAGCCGGGTACTGCCCTTATAAATTACATCCCAGATTTAATTGAAATTCATTGTTTGGTGACAGTGAGTGTAAATGTTAACAAAAAATCAGAAACATCTGATTTTCATCTACTTTGTTACCTAAATCCCCCTAGTCCAAGCCTATTTTAGTCTTAAGTACCTATATATTTTTACTTTTTTCAGCCACAACTTCTAAGAAAAGTGCCATTAACTCCGAGACTTCAATATCTGAAGGAGAAGAACTATGACACATCAGGATCAGATATTTTATCTTCAGAAGAAAGACCATGTCTAAAATCAGCTCTGAAAAAATCAGTTTCAAAGTAAGCATCTTATCACTTGAAAAAATAAGATTTCATCTTAGGGCTTTGCCTGAGACTCAGACAAAGTTCCCATGTATTCCTTATGGACATTTTTATTTTTGTTTGAGCTGATGAAAATACCAACAGCTGATCTTGATTCGTAGTAGTTCCACGGCTAACCACAGAATGCAGCACATACAACTGTCATAGTTTTTATAAATCATTTGCGGGGCGAAGCCTGCGAGTTACAGCTTGTATATATATATATATATAAAATATATATTATATATATATATTATATATATATATATATTTGGGAGTTTATTTGGGATAAACAATAACGTTATCTTGGGAATAACAATTAAGTGGGAAATTGGCTTTCAACTCGTTTTGAACAAATTTAACAGTCAGTTAGCAGTAAGTCCTAAATTTGTGTATTTTAACACAATCATTAAGGCATTAGTTTGTTACATGCTAGGTGGATGTAAATAAGGTGTGCTATTCAGAAGGACGAATTTGAGCATGTTCTGCGCATCCTCCAGGTGATGTCACGGTGTTTATTTGATCAGCTGGTTTATAGTGACAGCTGATGTTACTCACGACTAGAGCCTATCCAAAAACCCAGGTCGGGATCAGAACGTCAATCTTCCCTCCATTCCCACCAGCATGGCCATGACTAAAATTGCTGGGTTTCGCTAACAATGTACATATAAAAATATATATATATATATATTAAATGACGTCACTCAATGTTAACATTGTGGTGGGGATGGAGGGAGGGTAGACGTTCTGATCCCGACCTGATTCTTTGGACAGACTATATAGATTTGTTGGCCCCATGTCCCCCACTCCTTGACATTGGATAGTCAGAATACCTTGGTGACACGCTTCTGCCTCCAGATGACGTCCCACTACGATGCGCAATAGCACACCTTATTTAAATCTACCTAGATTACAGGTGGACATGTGGTACAACATGAACTGAAGATCAAGAATATTAGGTTAAGATTTACGTTCTTTTGTTTAATATTTATAGACAGATATGGGCCATTACCACCAAATGGGATAATTTAGGTTAAGGAAAATTTTTTAAATTAAAATTGTCAAATTCCCTTCTACTATTGATTGTTTAGTCGCATACATTGTTTGGAACACTCCAATGCTGTAGCAGAGCACGATTTTAATTTTTATATGAAATAAACGGTATCAGGAAACTGACACATACTTTCTCCCTTTTAGCCAAACTTTAATGACAAAAATATTTGTTATTTACTAAATATAGAATATGAAGTATAGATAAATGTACAGAAAATTGTCTAAAATAGTTGTTTTCAGAAATATCCACCCAAATCCCTTTTTGGGAGGCACTATAGAGTCCGTTGCTACACACAGTGGTTTTGAGGGGGGATATGCCCCCTTGCCCCCCCATGGTTAAATAGCAACACATTTTGAACATCATCTGTTGGTCAATGCTAACTTGACCTGCATATCAAATTTTAATGAAATTGATCAGTAAATAAGAGAGAAATAGTTATTTTTGTATTCCCCATAAGAATAACATTGGACAACGTACTGTGTTTACCGCTAAATGAAAATTTCAATTTTCTCCGCAACTAGCAATCGTATAATAGTAATTTAAAATACTAATTTATTTAGTTTTTTGAGCTCTTTTTAATGGTGAATAGTAATATTTTTTAACATTTATGATTTTTTATGAAAAATCCAAAAAACTGAATTTTTGATTTTTTAAGTCCTGTAATTTCTGAACCCGCATTTTTGCAGAAATGCGGGTAGTGTCATTTTGTTGGAAACCTAAAGTTCTACAAACCACGAAAGTTTAATCAAAATCGTTAGAGCCGTTTTTGAGAAATTTGTATTTTTCATGTTTTTTGGCGGTTTTTGGGGGATAATTACCCTTATAAAATCAAAAATTCAAAAAAATGAAAAAAACGCCTGGAGATATCGTGGATTAGTACCTACATACCAAATTTCATAAAAATCGGCCCATAGGTTAGGGCTCTAGCTCTGTACACATCCACACAGACACACACACACACACACACACACACACGGACACACACACACACACACAGACAGACATCACGTAAAAACCACTTTTTTGGGTTCAGGGAGCACCAAAACGAATATTTCCACTAACAACTCAAATTCGAAAATTTTTACGAAAACAATACTTTCTCCATATACTATGTATAGGGGGAGAAAGTAAAAACAAACATTTTCAGCGATCGGTCACACTCACTTAACCTCCTATAAAAAATGAGTTTAAGACATTTTATGCAAACAACTGACAGAATGTTTCATTAAATAAACAATAACAATAAAAAAGTGTATTTATTTCCAGATTCCATCATTTTAACCTTTAAAAATTAGAAAATGGTATTGAAGTTGGAACTGTATCATAATTTGGTACCTAATCCCTAAAATTTATTCATTGGAAAACAATTTTAAATAATGATTTTACTATTGTGAGATGTAAATACATTTTTTCATAAGTTTTATGTAAATATATATATATGAATACATATATATTATCGTCGTTTAGTTAGTATTTTTACCCCGTGACTGGCCTGTAGCAGACGTGACCGGTCTGTAACAGACGTGACTGGCGGGTAACAACAGTGACCGTTTGGTAAACTCGCGTGACTTATACAACTAAAAGCTAACATAATACATCTAAAAGTCAATAAAACTTATTCATTTCTATAAAATATGAAACTTACTATTAAAGTTATAGATTTCCTGAAAAACCAGGAAAGAATTATATCGTTCCTCAATTCACGAACAGTACACACTTATAAATCATAACATGTTATTCTTTTATGAAAAAGCTAAATATATATTAAAAAGTTAACAATAACTAAACACAACCTCAAAATGTGGTTATCTTACAAAGCTTAACTAAACGGCTATTAAAAATAATGTTTCGAATATACAGATCAGTCACACTTAACAGTACCGGTCACGTGAGAGATCTGTTTGTGACCGATATGTATATTCGAGTCATTATTATTACTAGTCGTTCAGTTAAGCTTTGTAGGCTAACCACGTTTTGAGGTTGTGTTTAGTTCTTGTTTACACGCTCATTGCTGACAAACATGTTTAAACATGAAAATCACATAAGTTTCAATGTTAATAAGAGGGGAGGAATTATCGTCCTCCACATCCAACGTGTTAACTTGTTATGATATATTTAGCTTTTTATAAAAGAATAACATGTTATGTGTATAAGTGTGACTGTACTGTTTGTGAGTTGAGGTACGATAAAATTCTTCCCTGGTTTTGTAGATATTTCAGAAAATCTACAAAACTTTTTCTGAAAAAAACTACACTCATCAAACAAACTATCAAACGTTAGAATAATAGATCAGATGATTCCCACCACACCTTTTTCTGGACATTCCGTTAGTTTTACGCGTCCTTGAACCACGGACACTCGGAGACATTACTTGTCAATAGGAAAAAACCATTTTCCCACTCAACTTTCTCCAGACTGATGTTAATGTGTAGAAGTGCAGGTTACATTGACATGGGTTATACACCACAGTCGTTGGCAATCGTCTGCTTGACATATTTGTTTTGATCAGCATATCCTCCAAGCCAGTTGTAGACGAGTGACGAGGGTAAATAAAGACACATTTCATTATTTTTTATTTGGAATGTAGGATAGGGTTGAAAGGTAGGAAAAAAGGTTGTTTAATCAAAACAATAAAGGGTTTAAAAATATATAATTTTTAATTTTTCTCGTGGAGACCTAAGTTATCCCATTTGATGGTATTGACCCATATGTTTATTCTACATCTTACTGCTTTCTTTTTCAGAGCTGACTACAAGAGGTTAGAAGATGAACTTAATACATTGACAGATAAATACCACAGCATGATAGTAGATACACAGTTAGAAATTAACAATTTAAAAGAAGATATAAATAAAGTCAAGATTCATGAGGCAGAATTAACACATATTCTTGAAGAAAAAAGTAAACTCGCATCTGATAGACACAAGGAAACTCTGCAGTTAAAAGATAACCTAGATACAATGGTTGAAAAGATTAATGTTGATAGAGAAGAACAACAGAGATTTATTAATGAACTCAAGTTAGAAATATCAGAGTTGAAGAACAAAAAATATGAGTTAGAAACTGTCCTTGCTGAAAAACAGTCTGTA
Organism: Allygus modestus; assembly: GCA_963675035.1. Lineage (NCBI taxonomy): Eukaryota > Metazoa > Arthropoda > Insecta > Hemiptera > Cicadellidae > Allygus > Allygus modestus. The sequence continues at coordinate 42,103,993 of OY776117.1, read as the reverse complement.
ATTGTAACAATCAATGATAAATATTCAGATTTGGAAGACGAACTTAAATCCCTTCAAGAAGAAAATCTAATACTCGAGCAAGCAAATTCTTGTATATTGATGGGAGCTGACGAAAAATTTCAGCAACTTGAAAATGAAGTAATTATCAAACTGCAAACACTTAATGAGGCTGTAGATGTTAAGTATGAAGAAGAACAAAAACCTGTACAATCAAAAATGAATTACTTTGTTCATGAATTCAATCTAAAATCCAAAGAAAGAATTGATCAGGTAAAACAGTCTCAAGAAAAAGTCAAAGAATTTGAAAGGTTGATTGACAAGAAGGTAAAAGAATTTTCACAAGATATTAAAGAAGCAGATGAGAGATGCAAGTATTTGTTTCGGGAACTTTGTAAAGTAGAAGAACAAAGAGATGAACTGGTAGTGTCTGATTTAGAGAAAAAATTAGCCATAATAGACACCCAAGAAAAATCTGATTTATATCAAAGTGAATTGGAAGAATGTAGAAACACATGTAGAAAGTATCAGATCACGCTGAACACTATGAACGAGACTATAACAGCTTTAAGTAATCGCTTGATTGAAAGTGAAGTGGAAGTGGAGAGATTAAATGTTGTTGAAAAGGATTTGGAACTGCAAAAAAAACTTTTGGAGGAAAAATCTCAGCTTCTACTTGCTGATATTGTAGCCCTGAGACAAAGCATGGACAAGATGGAAGAAGAAATAATCAGAGACGTATGTGCCTTGAAGGAGGATTTAGAGGCTAAAGCAGATCTTTTCAAAGAAGAAGCTGTGAAGACAGAACAAACACTGTACAATAGAATCTGTGAAAAGCAGTTTGCTATTGATATTCTACTCAAAGAAAATGAATATTTTAAGAAGGAAGTTGAGAAAAAAGATGAGTTCATTGAAGAGACTAAAAGTAGAGAAAAAAAGTATGAAGAAAGCATTAATAAGTTGAATTCCGAGCGTTTAAAATTAGAGGAAGAATTGAGTGAAAAACTAAGTGCGCAGAAGAACTTATATAATATTTTGAACAGTAAATTAGAAAATGCTAATTATTTAATCAGCGATCTTCAAAAGTTAAAATCACAGCATGAAAGTCAAATCACCAATCTCTTAAAACAATTAGAAGATCTCAAAGAAGCTTCAGTGTCTCTTGAAAGGGTAAACTCGGAGCAGACCAGTAAGGTTCAGTCCCTTCAGTCAGAAATAGAAAGGAAAAAAGTGGTAGAAATAAATCAGAAGCAGTATATTGATGAGTTAATCTCTGACTTAGTTCTAGAAAAAGAAAGGTGTGAAGCTATGGAGGCAGAAAAAGACAGGATGAAAGGTCTTTTACATGATGCAGAACTCAGTGTCGCAAAAAAATCTGAAGAAGCAAATCAATTATTTTATCGTTTAGAATCATTGCAACAAAGTTTGAAGAACTGTGAGGAAAAAATCATTTTATTGAAAGATGAAAAAGTGATGTTGAAACAACAGCTTATTGCAGCTGAAATCAACTTAGAGAAGCTGAAGTCAGCTGAATGTGAAGGTCAAATGGAACTGCAACGCAAAATTTCAAACTTAAAATGTCAGTTGAGCTCAGCCAAAGAGAAAATAAAAACAGAAATACCAAAGCTGGAGCGTGACAACATAAATAAGGCTCAAAATATACTAGAACTAAATCTAAGCATAGACACCCTCAGAGAGGAAATGAATCATCTAAAGACCAACATTTCATGTTTGGAGGCTGAAAAAAACAGTTTGCACAATGTAATGGAAGAAATGAAATGTAAAATTTGCGATTTGGAAAACATTATCCAGGATAAAAACCTGACAATAAGTAATTTAAATGAGGAACATGTCAGAAAAGATGCACTGTGTCAAGATCTTTTGTCACAGTTTGACTCATTAAGCTCTGCTTATAATAAACAGAATGAAGACATGAAAAACAATGCTGAAAACACCATGAAACTAATAGAAGCGGAAGAGAAAATTTCTGATTTAGAGATGCAGCTCTCAGAAAAGGATAAAGAAGTAGATGTACTTACCAAAAGGTAATATTCATTTTTTAAACTATACTGCTAGCTTTGACTGCTTCATCAATATTTTTTCTTAATCCACAGATTAACACAGATACACAGATTAATACACAGATTAAGAGCACAGTTGTAATGTCATGACACTGTCAAAACTTAACAGCAAATTAGCAAGAAGCCGTTGGGGAAGAGTCCTATGGTTCGGTTCATTTAGTACCTGAAGGGGGGATTACAAGTTTTCAGGAATGGTATTTTATATACACACTTATTTTAGGCATGGTTTAAACCCAGGTTGCTTAGGGTACACACCTAGTGATGTAAATACCTGGGTATTTAAAACTCGGGGTAAATACCCAAAATTCGTAAGTACCCGGGTATTTTGGGTGTTTATGATATTTTACATAAAACGCCAATGTAATTTATATCCAGCCTTACTACCCTTCTTTTGATCAATATAGCATTTAAGGATATTTTATTGATTACATTATTAATTATTTTACCAATCAATAAATAATAACATGGTAATTTAATAAAAAGACCTGTCAAGTGTACAAACCACACCGCTGCCAAACTATGAAGGAACTTGTTAAATACGAGACATTCTATACAATTTTAAAAATATATAATGTTATAATTGGACCAATACAGAATAAAAGTACAATGTAATTGAATTTCAATTCTTTTCCTCCAAAATTTTAATTTTATTAAACTGTCCAAAAGACCATCACAGTAGTAAATACCCAGTCCTGGGTATTTATCTCGATCTTGTTCAGAAGTTAAGTGCTTGTGGTAACCATGTTATACTCTTCAAAACTCTTTTTATGATCATTTTGTAATCGTTACAGCATGAGAATTTCAATGAATTTCGTCACAGCATGAGAGTAAATCCCCCCGTTGCAGCAAACCTACGGACTCAGCGAATTTCCAATGCATATATATGGGTATCACTGCTACCTAGAGCCACTTACCAAGTTTCACGAAAATACATTCATTAATAAGTGATACCGTATATAGCATTTTATTTATTATCTATAAGAATAACATTATAATTGAGTACACAGGTCTGCTGCAACAAGGAAGATAAGAAATGTGTTTTTTTGCATTATCAGTATAACTCAACCAGGTGAAGCTACATACCAATTTTTATTAATTTGGGTTCATAACTAAGGGAGATATAAATCTTTACTTATTATCCATATGAATAACATGGGGCCCGAGTATGCAGGTTTGCTGCTACCGGGAAAAATCAAGAAAAACCATTTTTCTGTGCTAATATCAATATACCAAAACTAGTTGAAGCCACATACCAAGTTTCATCAATATACATACATAAATAATCAAAATATAACATTTTATTTATTCTCCATAAGGATAACATTGGACAACGTACTGTGTTTAGCACTTTGAATATCACTGCAACGGTTGGACGTAAAACAACAATTAAAACACCAAAATGATTGTTTTGTAGAGCTAAACTGATTGGTAGAAAGAAATGTGGAGTTTTTAATGAAATTATCTGAGGAAAATCTAAAAACCGTATTCCCATAAGATTAACATGGGAAATTTTATGGACACATTTTTTGACTTTTCTCCACAACCACTAAACCTAGCTTAATGATTCAAAATACTAAATTGTTTGTTTTTTAAGCTCTACAAAATGGCTATAACCAAAATCTAGTGTTTTTAAAATTTTATGGTGAAAAGTTCAAAAAAGTGATTTTTGGAAAATTTTAAACCCCCATAAAACCCAATTCCCATAGACCGATCGATCAGGTTTTTGAAATTAAATTATATTACTCTCCACATTTGTGCCAAATTTCATCAAAATCAGGCGCTTTTTTTAAAAGTTATCGCGGTAACGGACACACACATATATACATATATATATAAATTTGAACGAATAGTGTTTTTTACATCTGGGGACCTCAAAACAAAAAGTTGTCATGGTCTCGGCCTTAAGTCTTACCATGCCACCTATGGTAATAGCTTCTTCCCTATTGGAGAAATTCGCTAAAATCCACTAAATGTTATAAAAATTATAAATACTCACGTTTTGGGTATTTACGCGGGGCTGGGGGTAAGTAACTGGGCAAATACCCATTTTTTATTTACCTACCCGCTGGGTATTTACCCGTTCCACATCACTATACACTACGGTAGCGGTGTGTAAATGGCAAGGGTGTTGCAGGGCCTCTGCATTGGACTCATTCATTTCATTTGCCACCAACGCCAAAAAATTAATTTAAATATGTAAAATTTTAACTAGGGACTTTACGTAATTTAGATCGTTTTCCGCTGTATTCCAAGTTTAAAACTGTTACTTGCAATGCCCAGTATTGTTAAAATACAATACCAGTAATCTATTAATCTATAATCTTCACTATACAATTTCAGTCACGTCACATTAAATGTCAGAAATTGATATAGGTACCATATAAAATATTGTGTCTAAAACTCAGGCTACCCATATAATTACAATAGTAAAATTGTATGTTTAATCTGTTCTTTTTATACCATTTATAGGGTAAGACCATATGGCTCTTATCTTGGTGTCGTCTTTCAAGGTGTTATAACAGGTAATCTCTATATGGCCTACTTATGTATTATACCGACTTCCAGCTTTTAGAATGTGGTGGTTGTGTTTGTCGACAGTAATTCATATTTTTCATATGAGAAGTTTAAATTAACTTCATATTATGCAAATGTTGAAAATGCCTAACCTAATTTGTGCTGCTTACTTTGTACGTTGATGGTCCACAAAATATGATAATACCATATTTTAGTGTTTACTTGCTCTACAAAATAATAACCTAAAATACTAGTGCCTTAAAAGTTTTAAAATGTGCGTTTATAATATGTCGGCAGAATGGATGAGATAAAGGACTCTCTCCAGCTTGACGAAGTTGATCGGCTGAATGAACAACTGGAAGAACTGAGAGTCAAGTATGAAGCCGCGGTGGAGGAGCGAGATCGACTGAGTCATGAAGTCGGTGAGCTAATGGGCCACCAGAACATTCACCAGAAGATAAAGAAAGTAGCTGAGCTCAAACAGCACAACACTGAATTGAAGGATGTAAGTTCTATGTTAGTTACTATGATAAAGTTTTGAAATTTGATCAATAACCATAACTTGCGCGTTAATACAAATAAATACTTGGTGGACTTGGCCATGTGGTGGGTTCGAATCCCAACCTGGCAAGTAAATTTTATCAGTACTGTTCAACTGGTTCTGTATCGGCTCACCCCTTGCTTTTCCGATGCGGTCCACGCAGACATATGTAGTCTATGAGGATGGGTAAAGTAAGGAAAAAGTGACTGCCAATACCTTAAAAAATATGTAAATAAACTTGGCATGGAAGGAAGTAAGACATTTATTTGCTGGCGATTATTTTACCTTTTTATTATAAAAATAACTGTTGCAAATTTACATTTTTGGTCCAAACATGGTTATAATTGTTGGTAGTGTTTTTTGTATTTGTTCCAATAACTATTTGAAAAGGGGTTTCAAAACTGCATTAACTTGTACAGAAGTACCAAATGTGAAAAAGTCATTATTAACCAAATTTTCAAGGATAGGTATTTAAATTCTATGTACTTGGAAATTATTTTAGGGCCTGGAAGGCATTTTTTAATCAAATAAAGACTCACATAACATAAAATACCCCCGTCCCAGCAAACCTGCATACTCAGCGAATTTCCAATGCATAATATATGACTTAATACCACATAAAGTCGCATACCAAGTTTCATAAAAATATATTCACAAATAAGCGATATATACAATTTTAATTATTCTCCATAAGAATAACATTGGGGATGAGTACATAGGTTTGCTGAAACAAGGAACATAAAGAATTGGTCTCTATGCAAATATCAATATAACTCAACTCTGTTGAAGCTACATACCTAGTTTCATTAATATTCATTCATAAATAAGCGATATATTCCATTTTGATTAATCTCCATAAGAATAACATTGGGGATGAGTACGCAGGTTTGCTACAAGGAACGAAAAAATGGGTATTTAGGCAAATATCAATATAACTCAACTAGTTGAAGTCATATACAGTCAACTCCCGATTATCCGGGGTAATGACCGGTTGGAGGGTCACGGATAACCCAAAACCACGGTTAAAACAAAGGGATTCAATTAATTTAATATTATGAATATAATAAATGTTTATTAACATTTTTTTACTACATTATTGTGTTTTAATGTCATTTAAGATATATTTTTGTAAATTAAATACTTTTGAAAATCTTTAAATTGTGATAACATCTACAAACAATCAAGATAATAATTGTTAATACTAGCAATGGTTGATAGCAGTAAATACTATCCAAAACGCCGAATGATATTTAATAGGTTAAAAATCTCGCCGAATGATATTTAATAGGTTAAAAATCTCTAACCGAACTCGCTAAACTACACCGAACGGTATGCTAGTTAATTCCGTACTGGGGAAAATCCCATGAGGGTGAACAACGGCGCGAAGGGTGATTGTTTTGAGATGTTTCTATTTATAAACGTCCGCGTCCGACCGTCCATCTGTCCGTCCGTCCGACGCTGAGGGTGAACAGCGGGGAAGGGTGATTGTTTTGAGATGTTTCTATTTATAGACCGTCCGTCCGTCTGTTGCACTGCCTAGCCACCAAACCAAATAAATAAATAAATGTTGTAGTTGTTTGTCTGTTGCTCAAGCCGTCAAGATCATTGCTCCCCATCACGCTCCCACAGCTCATTAGCGAGATGACAGTCTCTCAGAATATGCTTTGTTTACTAAATTGTTTGTATAGTATTCATTCTGATAAACAAAGTAAATTAAATACGATTCTGGAGATAATTTAGCAAAATAAATTGTTATTATTGATGTATTTTAGTTAAGAAGGGGAATAAATAAAAATAATAAAAATAAACCTTTCGTGACCCCGGGGTTAAACCGCAACCCGATTAACCCGCTCCCGGATAATCGGGAGTTGACTGTAAGATTTTTTATTAATTTATGTTTATAATTAAGTGAGACATAGCATTTTAAGTTTTCTCCATAAGAAGAACATGGAGGCTGAGTACGCAGGTTTGCTACTACGGGAACCTTTAGCAAAAAATTTTTTTTGAGCAAATAACAATAGACCACAACCAGATAAAGCCGTATACCAAGTTTCATCAGTATACGTTCATAAAGAAGTGAGATATAATTTTGTTCTTATTCTCCATAAGAATAACATTAGACAACGTACTGTGTTTAGTATTTTCGGTACTTTGGTATTATACGGATGCCACTATTTTTGGAGGTTAAATGTTTACTGGATACAAAGGATAACTACATAATTCGAAAAAACGTACTTTTATTGACTTACTGTACAAATTTTACATCATTCTGATGAGCGGTCTTTGTGTTGTGCCTCCCAAAAGGCAGGGATGTCCGCTAGGATCGTGTTGAATGCGTCGCCGCCGCTAGCAGCCAGACCCGATCGCCACAGGTACTCCGCCAAAAATACAGCGCGCTGCGGCAGTTATGTTAGGATGGGTTATCATAAAAATACATACGGTTTCCTCTTCATTTCGAGGTAAATCCCACATTAAAAGAACGTCACTCATTATGAAAACAAATGTAACGTAGTGCATGGCAATAAATCGCTCATGACACTGACCCAGATACAGGCGGTGACAGGTGATGCGCGCGCTCCGGTCAACGACCTGACCTTGGCCTATTTGGAGGGGGTTTGGCGGTCGGAAGTATAACAACATAACTGCCGCAGCGCGCTGCATAAGGGTGGCATCCGTATAATACCAAAGTACCATATTTTCAATATCTCCGTAACCGATTGATGTAGAGGAATGATCAAAATACCAAATTGTGTGTTTTTTAAAGCTGAATCCAATGGTAAAAACTAAAATTTGATTATTTCAAAAATTATATGTAAAAAGCTAAAAAAAACATTTTCGGGGTACAAAACCCCCCAAAATACCCCTTAAGGTAGAGCGATATGGCTGGTTTTCGAACTTAAAGTCCTAAACGTTGCTTTACACGTTTATACCAAATTTCATCAAAATCGGACGTTTTTACGAGAGTTATCGTACCCACGGACACACATATATTTATATATATATATACAGTTTCGAACAAATGGTGTTTTTGTGGTCTGGGGACCTTAAAACGAAAAGTTACCATGGTCCCGGGCCTAGGTCTTACCATGCCGACTACGGTAATAGCTTCTTCCCTATAGGGGAAATTCGCTAAAACATACAACATGAAAAATAACTAATATATGCTATTAAGGTTTTAACATAAATAGATAGGTAGGCCTACACCATAAACTTGTTGGCATTCAGGTGATACTGTGATAAGTACCAAGAAAACCTCAGTATTTATGTTTTATTTGTTCATTTTATTTTACAATATTTCCAATATCAACTGCACTGAGACTTATATTGCCTTAATAAATGTATATTACCATAAGTATACTGATGGTAGGCAATGCATGGATTGGATTGGCGATAAAGAATTAATCGTAATACATTTAACCACTGTGTTGTTATATTACTACAAAATACGTCTTACCAACCTGTACATTTACTAGCCTGGATGTGAGTTTGTAAGTGTAAATATGCCTTGAAGAGTTGTAAAATGTTTTTAATTTCACCCTGTTATTATAATTAATACTATTGGTATTATACAGGGTGTCTAATGATACTGGAGATAATGGATTTTTTGTATGCTGGAAATACTGGAATTTTATTAAATAAGATTGATTACCGATACATAAAATTATTTTTGAGTTTCAAGCATGAATTCCCTGTTTCTTACATAAACGTAGGTGTAAATTTTGTTTTTGGAGAAATATTTTAATTATATTGACAGTGCATAAATCAGTTGAAGCTTAATTGCCTTCTTTTGTATTTTAAGTCTTATAAATCTAATTCTTTGTATATCTGATCAGTGTGTTTTGTGGTACCTTAGAAAAGTTACTAAGTATGTATTTTTTCTATAGGAAAACGATTTGTTGAGGTTAGAAAACCTAAGGCTAAAGACTAAACTTGAAAACTTGAAAAAACAGACTGAGAATAAAGAAAATGTGAGCATGCCCCGAAGAGAAGATAAACAAAAAGTTAGCAAACCCGGCTCTGCAAAGAAGAAGGCAATGTCACCCAGTGTGCTGAAGCCTTCCAACTATTGAAAACTGTCCAGGTAAATATTATTTATCATAGAACCTTAACTTTTAGTCTTTAAAAAATCCTTTGGACCCCTGCATACATTTTTTATGGTATCTCAAGTGCCAAATTCCAGAGTTCATACTTGATAAGTGTCTAAACCGAGTTTTTGTGTATCTTATTCTCTTCTTGCTCCATCAACCAGTGACTCCTTGGGTGGGCGCATAAATTGTCAGTTATCACTTTGTGTCATTTTTTGTGTGTGTTTAGTAGGGGTATTTAGATCAAATTGATACTGATCACAAGGTTTTCAAGCACTGTTGATTTCCTGGTTTTACAAGAAACTGTTAGCTAGGTGACGGGATTTCTCAAAAGATCTATGTGTCAACGGTCCAGGACCTTTTAACCCTCCAACTGCCCTAATGGCGGAATCCGCCATTAAAAGTACCTCGGTGTCCTTAGTCGGAAACCGCCCTTATTTTTACTAAACATCTGTAAAGTATTGAAATTAACATAAAATTGGGTAACAGTGATACCAATCAGAAGATCACATTCTAAACTTTCATTTTCTTATATGATTGAACCTTCTAGCGGTAGTAGATCAATGTAATTGATAATAGCATTCGAATGAAAATATTGCACAAAGTCGATTCTGCCTTGTATTGGTTTCGAAATGGCAGAAAACACTTTGAGTCAAAAATTCATAACTAGGTAAGTTTTGACTTTATCTGAAAACACGTGGTAGCACTGTAATCAGCTTCAAATATACGTCTAAACGGCATTGATTATAATTTCAATATGACTTCAGACAGAAACGGAGGAAAATAATGAATGATACATTTTTACGTGTATAAAAATAACCAATATGGCGGAAACCGATGTATAGTAAATTTGTAATTTATGAATAGTATAATTATTATATGTCAAATGGCATATCAGTACAAAGGCAACAAAGCATAGCATATTTTTCTCTCAGGTTGGTAAGCGCTAAGCTGTCATAAGTTTGGTTCCATCAGCTTTGGAAACGAATGACAATGTTGTTTACTTTCTGCTCTTGTGAGGGAGCAATAGTTAGGTTAGTTTTAGTTTCGTAAAATCAATCTTTCCTGTATTTGTGCAATAAATCGTCTTGGGCTTTTTGTGGTATATGTGTTGTGAAGTATTGGGTATGCCTCAGGAGTAGTGTTTATGCATAAATATTACTAAATTTGATGGGAATTTATTTTTTATGATTGTATATATTTCTACGTAAGGAATCAAATTGTCAACACTTTATACATTTACCATCTTCCTCTAAAAAAATTGGTTCACTTAACAATAAAGTTTTACTTTTGAAATTTCAGTCAAAATGTTTTATAGCCTATTTTTTTCAGATTTTCCACTTTTCCAAAATAACCACCCTTCTAAATTGTATTTATTTGACCATTTTCAGGTTCTCCTGTCTTTTACAAACTATTTAAATATGCATATTGATATGTTGCATCCATTTTGAAATTTACTGGGAATTTGTTAAACAATTTCTGCAAAATCGCAAAAATGAACGGGGCACCGAGCAATTCACCATTGGGCAGTCAAAGGGTTAATGATTCATGCATACACATTTCTACTTAGGTCGATGAATAAGAAATAAGAATCTTTATTACCATTGATCACAATGCAATATAGGTAACGCCAATAAAATGCAATACAATGCAGGCAAAGATCTTAAACTAGCTTAAACATACTAACAGAGTTGAGGGTCAGCTTATAGACAGATAAAAGAAATGTATAGTTAATTTTGATGATCAAAAATCACATTTAAACTATTGATAGGTACATATAAAAGTTCATTAACTGTAAAACGGATTCTCTAAAACCCAATTATTTAAAGAGTTCTTTTAAAAATGTTGATAATGTGATATCTTTTGCTGAACTAGAAATGTGATATCTTTTAATAAATTCTAACAATTTGTTAGAAAACTTAATGGAAGATAGTTTCCTGTTGAAACAAGTCAGTACTGTGGGATATCTAATGCATGCTGTTTACAATATCGATAATCCCACTATTTGTCACTGGTTGCCTATTTGATTGAAAGTGACGAAAGAACATGTCCAAACAACAGTTTGTTGCTCATCAACCAGATCGCTGGTTCCCCATAATATAGCTTGAACTTAAACGAGTTTGCACGCAGCACGCTGACGTGAGGAAAGTGAATTTTCACATACAAATTTTTAAAACTCAAAATCAGTGTAAAAACATACATTTGTCCAATTTTTATTGAAATCTGAAAACATTTGATTTGTTGGCTGTTCATTGGCTGGTTTCATTTACCTGCAATGCTGGGAATACAATTTTGTGCATTATAAGGTTAGGAGAAGGTCCAGTCAGGCTTTAAAGTAGGCGTTAGGTTGCTGGAGATGTTAAAAGTACACCAACAAATGAATAACAGGCTTTTCTAATGTAAAACCCCCAATAAGACAACGTACTGTGTTTGGTCAATACACATTTTCTTTAATAACTCGGTAAATATGTATGCTAGAATGACGAGAGAGGGCTTAAAACTTTCGCCTCTCTAATTCCCATCTTTTTACATGCATTAATTTTACATCTGGAGCTTTTATGACCCTTTTTGGGCCTAAAAACTCGAAATTTGAAAGATTAATCCCCCAAAAATAGGTTTAGAGTTTTCTGATTGTTTTGCCCAACGAACGTGTCCAACAGATTATAGAAAGGAATGTCCCTACCAAATTTGAAGTAAATCGGACAAAAAATGTGACCGCTAGAGTGCATACACATATATATATATATAAAATTTTGAACGACCCCCCAAAACGTGTTCAGGGGGTCACGTTAGGAACTTCTATGGTGGTTCCGGGCTTAAGTTTCTCCGTGTGGGTCATGCTAATAGTTCACTTTCCAAAGGAAATTCACTAATAAGCAATACATTTATGTCTCTGAAATCACTGTGTATTGTTTACAGGAGGAGCAAAGGAACAGTACTGGAAAAACTCAAAGTTATTGGCTTTGCAAGCTTTAACAATTACTAGTACTGGTACTGACTTTCTGTTTAGAAAAACCAATCAGATTTTAAACGTTATAATTGTTTTTTTATATATTTGTAATTAGCTTTATTTATGCTATTTTAAGTTTTTACACTACAACATTGTATTTAAGTCTCTTGACAGCTTTTTTAACAACTTTATTTGAAAATATTATTTGTATAGCCTCTTTTAAATAAGTTCTTGGTATACTTTCTAATTGTTATTTGTAATGGTTGTTGTTAAGTTAGTTTTTGAATAAACAGATGTCATTGTACTGACTGCTTGAAGAAAACTACTGCTTCTGAAATATTTTGAACAGTTGAAAGTGCCTGAAATATTTTTCTAGTAAAATAGTTTTTTAAATATCTAATAGTTTTATTTTTATTCCAGACTACCTTGGTTATTTATGTGGCAAATTATTATTACTAGTCTTCCATATTCTCACAGATTAAGTACTATTTTCCGACTTAACCCGTTTGCTGATGATGCAAGTATACATGTATCGTTGTTTTATTAGTAAATCTCTTTATAGATACAGCACTTAATAATTCTTATTTATGTTTATACTGGTTTATTTGTATTTTTTGTTACTTATATTTATGTTTTAATTTATTTCATTGATGATATGTGTTAATCGTGTGTTTTAGAGTATAAATATAAGCTGTTCTGTCATAGATATAAGAAACCTCCCTGTTTTTGTTCTTCATTATTACATTTTACATACTTAATATCGTATGCAGATATACTATAATCCTTTAGGAGGATTAGTCATTTATTTGGCAGGTCACAATTCTTTCACTCTTCCACACACATATTTTATATTGTCAAAATAAGTAGTTCGATTTTAAAATAGTAAATGTTTTTAAAATTGTCCTCAAAGTATTATAGTAGCCTAATTAAGATTTATTTCTAAACTTTTACTTTAGGCTTTTACAAATCATGGACATATATCCCAAAATAATCATTCTTAGGAACTAGCCTAACTTAAAATTATACTTGAATAATGTTTAACAAAGTATGATTATAGTAGAAGATATAATATATTTTTGTTTCTAGTCTGTTTGTTTCTTACATCAAAACCAAATAATAAATCTTTTTTATCGTGTTTGAAAAACACAATAAAAATGTATTTAAATAAATTATTAAAGTTAAGAAGTACTGCCATATTTAATAAACCAGCCACTGCATAACGTAGTTTACCTTAACTACATTGACATTAAGTAGATAGGAACATGTGTGAACATTTACAGTGGTGAAATTCTCCAAAGACTGATAAAACGTAATGTAATATTTTGGAGCAGAAAGGAGTATTACTGCATGTCTGCTCTAGCTTTTGCCTCGGTGGATTTTCTGTTTTATATTTGTAGGTAGTTAAGATTTGTACTGTTTGCTGTCACTATGGTGTGAAATTTGTTATTATACTATTTGTTACGTAATATTCTGCCGTAAAACACTTATTTATTATGAACTGTGTGATATCTATGATCTTTAAAAAATGTAACTACAGAAATAAATCAAACTTTTCTTGGTTGAGAATTTGTTTATTCAATCCGCTGCAGTTTGCTGCCTTAGGGTTTTTATTATTTTAGAGTAAAGCTCTAAATGGATATGGAAAAAAATAACAGTTTAGTATTTATCATAAGTTTTATTTATGAAGTCTATTGAGTTTTGAACAGTAGTATGTCAGTATTTTGTTTTCTTAAAAAGTTGTATAATGTATGAGGCGTGTTTTTAAAATAAGTATCGTTTTAAAATTCCGTTGCTGCAATTGGCATTCCTGCATACTGCACTGTGTACCTGCATCTTTTGCCAAGCCTGGGACACCACTATGGCAAAAATCTAACATGTTTATGATTTTTTTTTGAGCATTCAAAATGGCGCCATCAGGCTGTATGACACAGTACTAGTTGTGGTTCAATTTCTAACATATAAAGATGTGAAAGTGGCTGAAATTCATTGGCAGATTAGCGAAGTAAATGACAAAATATATTGAGCAATAGAGTGGTGCAAATGAATTACAACATTTAAAGTAGGCCACAGGAATATTCATGGCAAGGAACAAGGTGGGCAATATTCTGTCATTACTGAAGATTTGGTGCATAAAGTTGATCCAAACATGAGAGAGAACAGACAATTTATGATTTCATCGTTATTTTATGAGTTTCCTTCTGTGTCAAGAAGTGTTCTGTATGCAGTTGTAACTGAACGATTAAATTCTCGAAAGTTGTGCTCACGCTGCAAAAATGTTGTGTGAGTAGGAAATCCAATCTCGGGATCACGCCCAATTTTATGGTTTCTTCAGTCCCGGGATTCAAACGCTGAATCCCAGGATTTTTGGGATTGCTAAATTGTCTCAAGTTAGCAATATAGGTGAAATTTCTAACTGATGTAACTGCAATAAATCTCTATTAAACTTCTTTAACAAAGTTAAAACCAAAACTTCTTGATTTGATTATTTTTTCTTTCTTATATATTAACGATAGGTTGCATATTTTAATCCAATGTCTTACAGTCACTTGAAACAATCAGATTTTACCTGAATAGGGTAAGTGATGTTTGTCAGATAATTATGCCGTATTTATGATAATTGATCCAAACTTCTTTAATAAAGTTAAAACCAAAACTCCTTGATTGGATTATTTTTTCTTTCTTATATATTAACGATAGGTTGTATATTTTAATCCAATTTCTTACAGTCACTTGAAACTATCAGATTTTACCTGAATAGGGTAAGTGATGTTTGTCAGATAATTATGCCTTATTTATGATAATTGATCCTTTTTCTTTTTATTAGGAACAAATTTAGTTTGTTTTGATCACAATATAATAATAAGTAAATTCATTAAAATAACAACATTGAAATTTTTTTAAGTAATGTTTACTCGATTACTTTTTGATTGTTTACTAATTGTTACATGATTTTATTATGAGAGTACTGTGTTTATTGAAAGGATAGTTTTGATTTATCAAGTAGCATTTTTCATAATTTGTCTTAGTAATCAGTTAATAATTTTGTTTACCTGAAGTACTAAGACTATTATCTAAGAAGTACTAAGTATTAATCATTACTTTTTACGTGGAAATATTTGTTCATGGATACTTTTTGAAAGAGTGTTTCTGTCAATTTAAATACATATTAAAGTGTTAAAAACCTAATCTTGAGTTGGTTTATTAGTTTATTGTACACCCGAAGCCTTTACCTAAAATGAGACCAAACGTAATAAGTACTAACAGCATAATAAAGATTGTTATCATTCCCCGTTGATCATTTGTGCTGTTTAAATAATTGTTTTGTATTTTAAATAAACGAAATAGTATTAAATTACTATAATTATTGTCAACATATATAAAAGTACACTTAATCATATGTTTCCAGGCTTTTTATAAATTAAGGCCAATCCCGGGATTGGATTCGCTATGTGTGAGGTATACAACTCAGGCAGTTGTTGTGTACGTTGACTTTTCTTGAGCGGTACGAGGTGGAAGGGGATGATTTGTTAAGCCAATTCGTCATCAGCAATAAAATGTATTATACTAGAGGCGTCAACACTTAGCTACTCTACCGATGAATATCAGCCGCGTTTACACCTTTAACACTTTAAAAAATGAACCGCAGCGGGCTTTTCAATTGGCCGCACCATTTCAATGCCACAAACATAAAACATAAACATGGTCATTTTTTGGTCTCAAACTTGCCGATATGAAGGTACAAAGCGCACGATGCAGTAATGCCAACTGCAGCACTGTTATGGCGGGATTTAAAACTGTACGTATTTTTAAAACACACCTCATATCTGAAAGAGTAAAAAGAAAATTTTAGATTCCTTTGCCATCATGTCAATTAATAGATGATTAACAGTCTATTTTGAACTCAAGAGCTACTTAATAAAAATACCTCCGTCGCAGCAAACCTGCGTACTTAGCGAATTTCCAATGCATATATATGTGACTCACTACTACATAGAGCTACTTACCAAGTTTCACAAAAATTAATCCATAAATAAGTGATATATAGCATTTTATTTATTCTCCATAAGACTATAATTAGGGTTGAGGACGCAGGTTTGCTGCAACGAGGAAGATAAGTAATATTTTTTTGCAATTATCAGTATACAACCAGGTGAAGCTATATACCAAGTTTTATTAATTTAGGTTCATAATTAAGGGAGATATACAACTTTACTTATTCTCCATATGAATAACATGGGGGCCGAGTATGCAGGTTTGCTGCTACGGGGACTTTCAACAAAAAACTTGTTTTTTGTGCTAATATCAATATACCACAACTAGTTGAAGCCACATACCAAGTTTCCTCAATATACATTCAAAAATAATCGAGATATAGAATTTTATTTATTCTCCATAAGGATAACATTGGACAACGTACTGTGTTTAGCACTTTGAATATCTCTGCAACGGTTGGACGTAGAACAACGATTAAAACACCAAAATGTTTGTTTTGTTGAGCTAAACACATTAATAAACAGAAATGTGAAGTTTTTAGTAAAACTATCTGAGAAAAATCTATAAACCATAAGATTAACATGGGACACGTTTTTTGGATTTTCTCCGCAACCACTTAACCTAGGTTAATGATTCAAAATACTAAATTATTTGTTTTTTTAAGCTCTATAAAATGGCTATAACCAAAATTGAGTGTTTTTTACATTTTGGGGTCAGATTTGCAAAAACCCAATTTTTGGAATTGTAAACCCCCATAAAACCCCCTTCCCATAATAGTGCGATCGATCTGGTTTTCGAACTTAGTCATAAATGCTACTCTCCACATTTGTGCCAAATTTCATCAGAATCGGGTGTTTCTTTTAAAAGTTATCGCGGTAACGGACACACACACACACACACATATATACAGGGTGAATCTCGTAAGTTGTCCAGTATTGATTTCAGACAAACCGTTGGTCCTACGATGATGAAATAAAATTATTTCCCACTAAAACCAACCCCAAGGAATAACGTAAAAATATTTTTAACGATTTTTAAATACAGGGTGTACCAGAAACTGAGGGTCACTAGTCCGAATCTACGAAATATCAAATACAAACGTATATCATGTTATACATCAAATTAAAGCTCTTTTCAATCCAAACCATTTGGCGGAATCGGATTTTGATTTTTATTGATTCATTTTAAAATGGCGGCTGTTTTTGTGAAAAAATTAGTATTTTTTTGAATACCCTGTATTTTTCTTAAAAATGCAGATATCTTGATTCTGATTCAAATATCGCATTCCTTATGAGCTAAGCTTTATTTTGATATGCAACACTTCAATATTATCTCAAAAACAAAAAGTTTCAAAAATATCAGTTTTTGAAAATATGTACATAGCCAAAACTCAAAAATTTCAAATAGCACCATATGTCAAATAGCATATCATTTTAAAGGTATTGCAATTCTAAGAAACTTTCAAATTTAAACCTTATGCGTATCTATTTTGGTTTTCGAGTTATCAACAAAAGACCTGTTTTTCCACATTAAAACGCATGTTATTTGTTAAACATGGTGGTAATAGTCAGCCTTTACCACCATGTTTAACAAATAACATGCGTTTTAATGTGGAAAAACATGTTTTTTGTTGATAACTCGAAAACCAAAATAGATACGCATAAGGTTTAAATTTGAAAGTTTCTTAGAATTGCAATACCTTTAAAACGATATGCTATTTGACATATGGTGCTATTTGAAATTTTTGAGTTTTGGCTATGTACATATTTTCAAAAACTGATATTTTTGAAACTTTTTGTTTTTGAGATAATATTGAAGTGTTGCATATCAAAATAAAGCTTAGCTCATAAGGAATGCGATATTTGAATCAGAATCAAGATATCTGCATTTTAAAGAAAAATACAGGGTATTCAAAAAAATACTAATTTTTTCACAAAAACAGCCGCCATTTTAAAATGAATCAATAATAATCAAAATCCGATTCCGCCAAATGGTTTGGATTGAAAAGAGCTTTAATTTGATGTATAACATGATATACGTTTGTATTTGATATTTCGTAGATTCGGACTAGTGACCCTCAGTTTCTGGTACACCCTGTATTTAAAAATCGTTAAAAATATTTTTACGTTATTCCTTGGGGTTGGTTTAGTGGGAAATAATTTTATTTCATCATCGTAGGACCAACGGTTTGTCTGAAATCAATACTGGACAACTTACGAGATTCACCCTGTATATATATATAAATAAATTTGAATGAACAGTGGTTTTGGCATCTGGGGACCTCAAAACGAAAAGTTATCATGGTCTCGGGCTTAGCTCTTACCATGCCACCTACGGTAATAGCTCCTTCCCTATAGGGAAATCCCTTTTTTTGGAGGCACTACAGAATCATTTGCTACACAGAATAGTTATAAGGGATAAGGTGGTAACATATTCCAAATATCTTTAGTCGACCAACTAAGACCATATTTTGTGATTGACCAAGTTCAAATTAAGTTGAATAGTAAACTAGTTTGCACGCAGCACGCTGACGTGAGGGAAGTGAATTCCCACATAAAAACTTTTAAAACTCAAAATCAATGTAAAAACATACATTTGTCCATTTTTTATTGACATCTGAAAACATTGATTTTTTGGCTGTTCTGATACTCCTGGTTTAATTTACTTGCAAAGCTGGGAATACAATTTTGTGCATTATAAGGTTAGGAGAAGGTCCAGACAGGCTTGAAAGTAGGCGTGAGGTTGCTGGGGATAATAAAAGTACTCTAACAAAGGAATAACAGGCTTTTCTAGTGTAAAACCCCCATAAGACAACGTAATGTGTTTAGCCGATACACATTTTCTTTAATAACTCGGTAAATATTTATGCTAGAATGACCAGAGAGGGCTTAAAACTTTCGCCTCTTTAATTCCCATCTTTTTACATGCATTAATTTTACATCTGGGGGTTTTCTGACCCTTTTTGGGCCCAAAACCTCGAAATTTGAAAGATTAATCCCAAAAAAATGGGTTTAGAGTTTTCCGATTGTTTTGCCCAACGAACTTGTCTAACAGATTATAGAAAGGAACGTCCCTACCAAATTTGAAGTAAATCGGACAAAAAGTGCTACCGCTAGAGTGCATACACATATATATGTATATGTCTATATATATTATATATATATATACATATATATATATACATATATATATATATACATATATATATATACAATTTTAAACGACCCCCCAAAACGTGTTCAGGGGGTCACGTTAGGAACTTCTATGGTGGTCCCGGGCTTAAGTTTCACCATGCGGGTCATGCTAATAGTTCACTTTCCATAGGAAATTCACTAATAAGGGTGGACAAATGATGTTATTTTTAATCCCCACAAGAATAACATTGGACTGTGTTTACTGCTAAATGAACATTTCAATTTTTCAAGCAACCATTAGTCATAGAATAACAATTAAACATTACTAATTTATTTAGATTTTTGAGCTTTTTTAGGTGGTGATAAGTACATTTCATTAAAAACCTTAAAACTTAGGGACCTTTTAAACTCTGAAATTTCAAAACCCAAATTATTCCAGAAATGCGGGTAGTGTCATTTTATAAGATGTTTAGATCACTAGAAAATTTAAATAAAATTGTCTAAGGTGTTTTTGAAAAATTTTGATTTTTTTATGTTATTCAGCTGTTTTGGGGGGATAATTAACCCTTTAAAAACCCTCCATACAAAATCTGATAAAATCTACCTATTGGTGTGGTTCTGTCCCAGACAGACAGATGTCACCTCAAAAACTGCTTTTTTGGATTAAGGGAGCATCAAAATTAAACAATATATCCTCCAAATGCTGTGTAGGGCCTATAGGGGGTGAAAGTAAAAGGATGCAATCTGAAGGCATTTGCTTTTACATTTTGAAAAACAAACTAAGGAGAGGCATATTAAAATTACATTTCCTGTCAGTTATTGTAATCTACTTAGGGACATGCCACTTGAATCTGAGCAAACTTGCTTGCATTGCATTCTTTTAAAAATGCCTATAGGCATAAATCATTATTGACTTAAGATTCTGCCTTTGGCCTCAAACTTGTTACAGTCGGTACAATCGCTCGTTTACTACCTCAGGCTTCAGCCTTGGAGTTGTGATTGTGTTGCCATTTCAAAAGTTTGCATATTTATATTCAGCCTATAACATCTGTTGTAATGTTAAACTCAAGCCGCGTTTACACCAACTTTTTTACTAGCAACAAATGTTTGTAACATTTCGTTTGAGACTTTAGAATGTTAGCAACATTTTGCCACATTGTACTGTTTTCCCGCCCACGCACGCCAGCCCTATTCAGGTCACGTACGTGATATTGCCTCGTGTCGGATGTAGAGGATGTGATTCTCACTGCAGCTGCCTGTGTTATTTTGTCAAAACAGAAGAGAGACCTAAGAGATTTTTAGTAACACCTCTGAAGGTAAGATGTAGGAATGTTGACAGTAATATTTTAAGAGACCCAGAAGAATATGACATCGATGCTCTGTTGCGATGTGACGGTGGTTTAAAAATATTTCGACAAACGTCAAGCAATGTTTTTGAATACTTGATACTTATGTTAGGAGCCAGGAATGCTTAACAAGATACTAATTACAGAAAATCAATTCATAGTCATAGTCACAAATCTTTATTTACATTATGCACAAGCTGTACAATAAATAGCATCAAGATATGCATCATCAATTTCATTATTAAACTAAAATACCCCCGTAGCAGCAAACCTGCATAGGCTACTCAGCGAATTTCCAATGGAGATATCAATGTCTTGATACTTCATAAAGCCACTTACCAAGTTTCATAAAATTTATTCACAAATAAGCGATGTATACAATTTTAATTATTCTCCATAAGAATAACATTGGGGCTGAGTACGCAGGTTTGCTGCATCAAGGAAAACAAAAAATGGGTTTTTATGCTAATATCAATATAACTCAACTAGGTGAAGTCATATACCAGTTTTTATTCATTTATGTTTATAATAATTAAGGCAGACATAGCATTTAGTTATTATCTATAAGAATAACATGGGGCTGAGTATGCAGGTTTGCTGCTACGGGAGCCTTTGGCAAAAATTATTATTTTGAGCAAATATCAATAGACCACAACCAGATGAAGCCGTATACCAAGTTTCGTCAGTATACGTCCATAAATAGGCAATATATAACATTTTTATTTTCCTCCATAAGAATAACATTAGACAACGTACTGTGTTTAGCACTTTCAATATCTCGGGAACCAATTGACATAGAGGAATGATCAAAATACCAAATTGTGTGTTTTTTAAGTTGAATCCAATGGTAAAAACTAAAATTTGACAATTTCAAAAATTATATGTAAAAAATTCAAAAAACCCATTTTTTGGGTACAAAACCCCCCCAAAATACCCCTTTGGATGGAACGATCTGGCTAGTTTTTGAACTTAAAGTCATAAATGTTGCTTTACACGTTTATACAAAATTTCATCAAAATCGGATGTTTTTTACGAGAGTTATTGTGCTCACGGACACACATATATATATATATATATACAAGGTGTACATAAAGTCCCGCACGGGTTTAATATTTTTTGAATGATAAGAGATAAATCAATAAGATTTGGTATATCAACACTACACCTAAAAATCTACTTTTTGAAGGAACTATCAGTTTTCTGTCATATCATGGGGACGTCCCGCAAGGAGTCAGAAGGAAATTTTAAATAGGAGCATAGGTCAATATGCACATCACTTTAAAGGGCTTATCTAGCAGAGTTTAATGCCGCAAACCGCACTAAAAAAGGTTGATCCAGTAAAAAATGGCGGCTGTTCAAAGGTTTTATTAAAAAAAAGATAAGATCTTTCTAATTGTTACTGTTACCAGTTTTTCCCCATTATCAATAGATTAGGACCAAATTTGTAACCCTTGAGGATAACTAACGTCATAATTCACTTCTGTATTGACAGGCATAATGTAGTATTTAGCTGCAGTATTCATTTAGTTGCAGTTTTGCTTTAATGGGGTTGTGGCTAATAGGCCTACTAATACTAATAAAATGTAACCAAGTAAAACCTTTGAACAGCCGCCAATTTTTACTGGATCAACCTTTTTTAGTGCGGTTTGCGGCATTAAACTCTGCTAGATAAGCCCTTTAAAGTGATGTGCATATTGACCTATGCTCCTATTTAAAATTTCCTTCTGACTCCTTGCGGGACGTCCCCATGATATGACAGAAAACTGATAGTTCCTTCAAAAAGGAGATTTTTAGGTGTAGTGTTGATGTACCAAATCTTATTGATTTATCTCTTATCATTCAAAAAATATTAAACCCGTGCGGGACTTTATGTACACCTTGTATATATATATACAGTTTCGAACGGATGGTGTTTTTGGGGTCTGGGGACCTCAAAACGAAAAGTTATCATGGTCCCGGGCCTAGGTCGTACCATGCCGACTATAGTAATAGCTTCTTCCCTATAGGGGAAATTCGCTAATAATAATACATTTATTCACTAAGATACAATGCCCTGTTTATAATGTTGGTTTTTTTTTTTATTTCAATTTGTGTCTGGGAAAACTGATTTTTTCGTCTGGTGTTGTAGGAATGAGTCCTCATTGAGTTAATATCTATACTGAGTTTTTCATTTCTTGCAGCAAGAATAGTTTCAAAAATATACCCTATTGACCGTAGACCGTAAGAATTTTTAAGGTTTTAAAATGGTCCTTTGCTGAATCATCATATTTCAGTTTTAGCATGATACTAATAGCTTTTTAGCGAATTTCCCCTATTGGGAAGAAGCTATTACCATAGGTCTCATGGTAAGACTTAAGCCCGAGACCATGATAACTTTTTGTTTTGAGGTCCCCAGATGCCAAAAACACTATTCGTTCAAATTTATATATATGTATATATATATATATATATATATATATATATATATATATATATATATATATATATATATATATATATATAGCTACAATTCAATAAGGAACTGAAAAATTCAATACATTACACTATATTTCGCATTTCGCTTCTTCAGGTGTATAAAATAAAATAAAAGTATAATAAGCATAAATAAAAAACTATAACATCTAACAAAATTAAAGAACGAAAATATAAATATAAATAAAGATCACATGTAAATTGGCCATTAAATAACATCTGTGGCACAATCTATCTTAAATTCAGTCCATGGGGGAACTTAGATTTTAAAACCATTTGGTGAGCTTGTTCCATATATCTCAGCTGTTGTGTCGTGGAGTCTTTCCTTAATTGCCGAATCGGTATAATTGTATATAGTTCTTCAAAAGATTCCTTGTGATGATCGGCATGTTTGACCAGTGGCTGCTCCATCTTCCTATGATTGAAGGCATACCTATGACCTGTAACTCTTGTTCTTAATGTGTTTATGGTTGATCCTATATAATCCTTAGGGCACTTACTGCATTTAACTTGATACACGATGTTTGATGAGTCACAGGACATGTTTTTTGTAATGGGGTATGTTTGGTTTGTTATACTACTCGAGAATGTCGATGAACATGGAATCATTTTACAAACGAGACATCTTGGTTTCTTGCAGGGTTGTACTTTATTCTTTTGTTCTGTTTTCATTTGTTCGTTTTTAGAAGGAAGTTTAGGTTTTGATAATATTTCTTTTAGTACAGGAGGTCTTCGAAATATTATTCTAGGAATCTTTTTAAATATTACATTTGTAGAAGAGGATTGCTGTAATACATTATAAGCTATTCGCATTATGTTATTAAGTTTGTATAACCCAGGGTGGTAAGTGGTTATAAATTTTGGATCTTCTTTCTCAAAAGATGGTTTATTCTTTACTTTTATAGTCCTAGTGTTAAGTTTAGAGTTAAGAAGCTTCCGTGGATAACCTCTTTTAGTGAAAGCTATTAGTAGGTTGTCAACATAATTTTCTATGTGTTTTCTCTCGCTACATAAATTCATTGCTCTTTTTGTTAGACCTTTTGGGATAGACTTTTTTATATGTGGAGGATGACAGCTTTCATAATGTAGATATTGGAACGTGTTGGTACTTTTCACATTTATGTTATTTTTTAAAATTCCTTTATCTATATACACGTTCACATCTAGAAACGTAACAGATGATATGGATATGGTCCATGTAAATTTTAGATTACTAAAAGTATTCAGGGACAGTAAGAAGTTTTCCAGTTTATCACGACCATATGTCCATATCATGAATATATCATCGATATATCGTTTCCAGAATATAGGTTTGTGAGACTGGGAGGCTAAGAAATCCTCTTCCATCTTACCCATAAACAGGTTAGCATAAGAAGGCGCCATTCTTGTTCCCATTGCAGTACCTTTTTGCTGTAGGTAGAATGAATCCTGGAATCGGAAACAATTCATGGTCAGTATTAAATTAATTAGTGTAGACAGAAACGTCGTAGAAGGAGATTTCACTGTTCGTTTCTCTAGGTAATGTTCGGCACTTTTTATTCCCTCTGAGTGCAAAATATTTGTGTATAAGGAAGTGACATCTATTGTTACTAAAAGAGTTTCTTGAGGGAGTGGTTGTCTGACATCTTTCAACTTTTCTAAAAATTCATTTGAGTTTTTCACATATGATGGTAAGTTTTGAACGATATCTTGAAGATTAGCATCCACAAATGCAGAAATCCGCTCGGTAGGAGATGAGATAGATGAAACTATTGGTCTTCCTGGTGGCGGCATAGTGTCTTTGTGTATCTTTGGCAATATATAAAAAATAGGAGTTTTTGGATTCTTTTGGATAAGCAACCTGATAGAGGATTCACTCAGTCCTTCCTTTAATCCATTAGTTTTAACATATTTTTCAACTTCAGAAGAGAACTTATTAGTAAAATCTTTATCTAGCAATTTATATGTTGAGCTGTCATTAAGTTGTCTTTCTGCTTCTTTAATATAATCTTCAATATTCATTATTACAGACATGTCACCTTCGTCAGCAGGAAGAATTATAATATCTTTGTTTCTATGGAGGGAATTAATAGCTTTCCGTTCATCTGTTGTTAAGTTGTTATATTTTGGTAGGCTCTCTTGAAAACCTATATATATATATTAGCGAATTTCCCCTATAGGGAAGAAGCTATTACCGTAGTCGGCATGGTAAGACCTAGGCCCGGAACCATGATATCTTTTCGTTTTGAGGTCCCCAGACCCCAAAAAACACCATTCGTTCGAAACTGTATATATATAGTCTATGTATATATATATATATATATATATATATATTCTATGTATATATAATATATATATATATATGTCCGCGAGCATGATAACTCCCGTAAAAATTATCCAATTTCAATGAAATTTGGTATAAACGTGTAAAGCAACATTTATGACTTTAAGTTCAAAAACCAGCCAGATCGCTCCATCCGAAGGGGTATTTTGGGGGAGTTTTGTACCCCAAAAATGGGTTTTTTGAATTTTTTACATATAATTTTTGAAATAGTCAAATATTAGTTTTTACCATTGGATTTAGCTTAAAAAAACACACAATTTGGTATTTTGATCATTCCTCTACGTCAATTGGTTACTGAGATATTGAAAGTGCTAAACACAAAACATTGTCTAATGTTATTCTTATGGAGGAAAAGAACAATTTTATATCTTGCTTATTTATAAACGTATATTGACAAAACTTGGTATAAGGCTTCATCTGGTTGTGGTTTATTGATATTTGCTAAAAAAAAATTGTTGCCAAAGACTCCCGTAGCAGCAAACCTGCGTACTCAGCCCCAATGTTATTCTTTTGGAGAATAATTACAATTGTATATACCGCTTATTTGTGAATATATTTGTATGGAACTTAGTATGTGGCTTTATTAGTATTAAGACATTTATATCTCCATTGGAAATTCGATGACTATGCAGGTTTGCTGCGACGGGGGTATTTTAGTGACCGGGGACTCATACACAAGTTTAAGTCACTTGTGTAAGATTTTGAAACTAACAATTTCATTGATTGTACTATAAGTGCGTGCTGCTGTGATTAACAAAATCTGCTCCAGACACACTTTTAAACTTCTCACATTCCCTTTGGAATTGTCCAAATATTTGTTCATTTTGGTTTGTACCTCGGCTTTTGTTACTTTTATCTCAAGTGTAATTTCAGTTCGCGCATTATTTTTAGCGTTCCAAGCTTTGAATTCCGCACAAGTTTGGTCCCACAACATGTGATTTTCGTGGTATTGGTCGATTAGTTTAATCACTGCCTCCTTACTCCACTTTGTTTCACTTATTACCTCCCCCATTACCGAGTGTGTAAACGCAAATACCCCCGTTGCAGCAAAGCTGCGTACTCAGCGAATTTCCAATGCATATATATATATATATATATATACATATATATATGTGTCTCAAAACTAGATATAGCCGCTTACCAAGTTTCACAAAAATACATTCATAAATAAGTGATATTTAGCTTTCTATTTATAAATAAATAACTTTATTGTCGTTGGGCATTAAAATAATATATGTCAATAGTTAACACAACAATAAATTTAGATACATTATAGTACATTTATTTACTTAAATTTCTTCTGGGTCCAATAAATTGTTCTTCAAACATTCATTAATTTTATAAGGGCAGTTATTTAGTAAAAAAAACGTTCTTGATTTTTTTTTAAGCTTCTTTCACAAACATTTTTCCAATCAGTTGGTAATTTATTAAACATTTTGATACCGTACCCATTTAATTGAAATTCCTTTTGCTTTTTGAGTATTTGAAACATGTAACTTGAAATTTATTTTGATTTCTTGTTTGATGTAGGTGAATATCTGAAATTAGTGAAAATTTAGAGTGAATTATTAGTGAATTTCCTTTGGAAAGTGAACTATTAGCATGATCCGCACAGTGAAACTTAAACCTGGGACCACCATAGAAGTTCCTAACGTGACCCCCTGAACACGTTTTGGGGGGTCGTTCAAAATTTTATATATATATGTTTTTGCACTCTAGCGGTCACATTTTTTGTCCGACTAACTTCAAATTTGGTAGGGTTGTTCTTTTCTGTGATCAGTTGGACAAGTTTGTTGGGCAAAACAATCGGAAAACTCTAAACCTTTTTTTTGGGGATTAATCTTTCAAATTTCGAGTTTTCGGGCCCAAAAAGGGTCAGAAAAGCCCCGGATGTAAGATTAATGGATGTAAAAAGATGGGAATTAGTGAGGCGAAAGTATTAAGCCCTCACTCGTCATTCTAGCATAAATATTTACCGAGTTATTAAAGAAAATGTGTTTAGACTAAACACAGTACGTTGTCTTATGGGGGTTTTGCACTAGAAAAGCCTGTTATTTCTTTGTTAGAGTACTTTTATCATCCCCAGCAACCTCACGCCTACTTTCAAGCTGACTGCACCTTCTCCTAACATTATAATGCGCAAAATTGTATTTCCAGCTTAGCAGGTAAATGAAACCAGGAGCATCAGAACAGTCAAAAAATCAATGTTTTCAGATTTCAATAAAAATTGGAATTCATGTATGTTTTTACACTGATTTTGAGTTTTAAAAGTTTTTATGTGGAAATTCACTTCCCTCACGTCAGCGTGCTGCGTGCGAACTCGTTTTAATGTAAAGTAAACTTTGTAAAAGTAAAATTGCAAATGTTAGTATGCCTAGTCTTTTAAATATTGGTCTGCAATGGATTTTTGGTTTACCACCACAAATTATTCTGATTTTTTTTATTTTAAAAATAAGTTTTTCATTTGGTCCGTTGCCCCAGATAAAGTTCTATAGCCAATACTATGAACTATGAACATAGGCGGGGTTATTCCATAAGAATAACATGAGTGCTAAGTACCCAGGTTTGCTGCAAAGAGGAAGCATTTGTTTGCAATTATCAAAATAACTCAACCAGAGGAATTAAGTTTTATTAATTTAGGTTCACAACTAAGGGCCATACTCTCCATACTTACATACTCTCCATATGAATAACATGGGGGCCGAGTATGCAGGTTTACTGCTACAGGGAAAATCAACAAAATCCTGTTTTTGTTCAAATGTCAATATACCACAACTGGTTGAAGCCACATACCAAGTTTCATCAATATACATTCATAAATAATCGAGATATCTGATTTTATTTATTCTCCATAAAAACATTATACAACGTACAGTACTGTGTTTAGCACTTTAAATATCTCTGCATCGGTTGAACGTAGAACAAGTAAAACACCAAAATGATTGTTTTGTAGAGCTAAACTTATTGGTGAAAAGAAATATGATGTTTTTAGTAAAATTATTTGAGGAAAATCTAAAACCTTTTTCCCATAAGATTAACATGGGAAATTTTGTGGACACGTTATTCGCCTTTTCTCCACAACCACTTAACCTAGGTTAATGATGCAAAATACTAAATTACTTTTTCTGTAAGCTCTATAAAATGGCTATAACCAAAATTTAGTGTTTTTCAAATTTTAGGGTAAAAAAGCTGATTTTTGTAAAATTTAAAACCCCCTTCCCATAGTCCGATCGTTCTGGTTTTCAAACTTTAAGTCATAAATGTTACTCTTCATATTTGTGCCAAATTTCATCAAAATCGAGCATTTCTTTCAAAAGTTATCGAGGTAACGGACACACACACACACACACACACACACACACACACACACACACACACACACACACATATATATATATATATATATATATATATATATATATATATTATAAATAAATATACAGGGTGTCACAAAAAAGTGTGATGGGCTATACAGGACCTAATTCTACATGCAAAAATAAGTCAAAAATGAAGAATAACATTTTTTGGATTTCGGCTTAGTTTAGCCGTAATCCGCCATTTTGTTTTTTTGGGAAAATATTTATTATTTCAAAAACCCAATGAGATATTTTTACGCAACTTGGCAAAAGTGTTTACACTAAAGTAAGTAACATTTGTAACAAAAAAATATTTTTTTACCTGTCCAAATTTCAAAATGGCGGCCATTTGAATTTTTTTATGCCAAATTTCATGAAAACCGGTACCTAAATCAAAATTGTTCAAGACACAAAATTTTTTGTATTTATTATAACAAATCCAACAAAATAAAAATAAATAAAATCGGTTCATAAATAAAGAAGCTGTGTTTATTTTAGTAATTTAGACTCAATTACTTAATTACATTACATAAATTATTGCATTACATTTAATAAATTTTAATATTAACCCTTTGAGTGCCGCGGCATCATGGCCATTTCTTATGCATAAATTGCCGGGCTAATTTCAATGGAAAATGTAGTGGTTTACATAAAATATCATATAAAATACAATTTTAGAGGTATCCATGTAATTTTTTATTTATTTTGTTTATGAATAAATTCTCTATGAAATAGTATAAAGTAACTATAATCAGAAAATAAATTGGGGCTTAAAAAATATATTTTTATATAAAACAAATTAAAAATTTGTTTTTTTTCAACTTTGACTTACGTAAATTATGCTAAAAATTTAATTTGATATTTTTCAACCCAATAGGCAGAAAGAGCAGAAAATGCTGATCAAAACTGATGTATAAATCATCAATATCAATTAATGTTTGCAAAAAAAATAAATGAAAATATGTTACAATTCAAAAAAGGCCCTAGGCCTAGGCTATGTTGACTAAGCAACGTTGAAGTACAATTTTGTAATATAAACAAATATTATTTTTTAGTTTTTTGTCAGTAAACATGTTTATTATTACTAGTATATAAGCATTAGGCCTACCAAAGTAAATGAAATGCACAATAAACTAGAAAACAAAAGATGTATGTGTATCTTTTACTTTCACAAAAACTTTGAATCTACGACAATGACACTGTTTCCAAGATCATTGTAAACTATTCCCGAAGGTTACTCAAGTAGTTTCTATCCATTCTGCTACTTATTTTTATTTCATACGTAAATAGGAAGTAAAAAACACTAAAGTATAACTTCAATAACAATACCCCCATAGCAGCAAACCTGCATACTCAGCGAATTTCCAATGAATATTAATTTATCTTAATACCACATAAAGCCACATACCAAGTTTCATCAATATACATTCATAAATAAACGATTTATGACATCAGTACCGTCTCTAGGACAGTGCGAGCCGTGCTCCAGCACGGGGCGCGCGGGGCGCGGCGCTTTTGGGGGGGCGACACTCGGCGCTCATAACGGGTCGTGGGATGCGGCAGTGGCGTACTGTCGTAGTTGGCGCACTGGTGCGGCGGATATATTTGTAGGGGCCTATATATACATTAGGGGTTAAAGAGGAAGGCCTATTCGTATATGTGTATACGATGTATTAGGAGCGTGCGAGTACTCAAAATTTGAGTACTGTATTTAATAAGTCAAATGAACTCAAAGTTTAAAAAAAACTCCAAAGTTCGAGCGATTATTTCCCGTCAATCTTTGGATGATCCTGACCTGCCAAATAACGTAGTAAACGGCCGCCAAAGACGATCGCACCACGTAAAATCGGCCGATTATCACGAGACATAACATTATGTATTACACATAAATTGGACATAAATAAAAACCTAAGTAAATGGCGACCGATCCACGTATTATCGGCTGTAATTGAAGACGTTACAGATGATATAATCTGGAATTAACGTCCTTGCCGCGTAATATCGGCTATAAACGACGATGGAAAGCAAAATACTGTCCAGAAATGACGGCTTTACTACGTAATAACGGCCGAAAATACGACAGTAGATCGGTAGCGAATCTCCGGAAATCGGCGGGAAATACTCGCTCAGATTTTTTAAAATTTTTCAAAATTTGGGGGCCTATGCCAAAGCGGGGCCTGGGTCGGACCGCCCCCCCACACCCTCCCCCCCCAACGGTACGCCACCTGGTGCGGGGTGGGGGGCATAGGCCGTAGCGCTAACATAAAGTATTTGTATATTTATAAAAACCAAAACTGATTTTGTAAATTGTTGTATATTAGTATTATAAGTTGTTGAAAGACATTATATGAAAGAAAGTTATGGAGTATTCACCATGTTGCACCTTCATCATACTTAAACATTAAATTTACAAATCAGATAATACAACTTCTACTCCCCTCTATTTCAAAACGAGAAGTTGTTTTGACCTCTATCGGTTTGTGACAACTTCAGGGCATTCTGATTGGTATTGAGAGTTTAAATAAAACTCGCAATACGATGCAAGAAATTTGCAATGCTAAAATATAAAGTAACACAGTGTAACTAATTGTTTTAATCCGCCCACGTCGATTGTTTTAAACTAGTTCCTATAGACGAGGAAAGATATGGTTTGGAGACTGGCGAGTATTGAATAGGGATTTGATCTATTTCAGTTTAGTATTATATGAAATAAGGGGGAAATATGGTGCACCCTCCTCAGATTTTGGCGCCCCCTTACATCGTTACTTGTAAGGTCCACTCGTTTAGCTTACTTTGAAAAATATACTTTATCGTTCCGTCTGTTTAGTAACCATTTCAACTAAGTTCTTATTTATTAACTGAGTCATTTCGGAGTATTGGAGATGGAGTGGGAAATGTTAAGAATTAAACATACCTCTCCTCATTACATATTAAGATTATTTGAGCTCTGGTCGTGGTTAATTGACTAATCATCTGTATTTCTTACAAATTGGCAATACTTTAAATAAGTTGCGACAGTATATCACAGTATAGTACTAACGAACAAATCATATTTGCAACCATCTTGAGTTTTTAGAGTCATTGGTATTAAACTTAATTGATCCAAACCCTTTTAGAAGGTAAGAATCAATATATCACAGAATACAAAAAAAATTAAAATAGGCTTTATAGCTACTTAAAAAACTTAAAGATGAAATACTCGAAGATTGAGTCCGTATAACTGAAAAACGTGTTATACATTAGAATCAATAAACAAATATTATATTCAGAAAACATTAGTTTTTTTTTTCATACAAACTTTGCTGTATCCATTGCAAACTTCAGCCTCACAGATTCCAGGAACCATCATTGAATCACGTTCGGTTTTGATCAGCGTTTTGATTATTGTTTTGGTTCCCCTGGACGAAATCTTTCCTACGCTCAGAACAGATGTACTGTTATCAGTATGTACTTCACCATTCCTACTCAGTTTTAAGGGTTTGTTTTAATTATTATTTTTCTTAAAGAAACACAAAATTGTTTTATGATACACAGCGTGTTGTGATACGTTGACTACAAGTGTGCACATTTGTTGTTTTTACAAAATTATATTTTTAATTATTTGAGGTTCTGGGTTTTGTTGAAAAATATTAGTGGCGCGGAAGATCGGAAACTGGATACATTTCCAGGACAATAATATATGAAATCAAGATTTTGAACTACACAAGTTTCTTATCTGAATGTGTTCCATAGCTTGTCTTTTCAGGTGATCAGCATAGCACGGAACCAGAAACACCGTAAACGCAACAACAAGCGAGGGAGCGAGGCGCGCACGTGTCAGTCCATCTTAGAACTATGGTGTAGGGAGGCTCTATGGGGTTGGGGGTGGGGGGCGGGGGGCGGCAAATTTGGTCTTTGCACGGGCGCTGAAAAACTGACGGGCCGCCCCTGTATGACATTTTAATTATTCTCCATAAGAATAACATGGCGGCTGAGTATGCAGGTTTGCTGAAATAAGGAACACTAAAAATGGGCTTTTATACAAATATCAATATAACTCAACTAGGTAGAGCCACATACCAAGTTCTATTAATTTATGTTCATAATTAAAGGAGATAACACGTTAATTATTCTCCATAAGAATAGCATGGGGCTGAGTATGCAGGTTTGCTGCTACGGGAACTATGGGGCAAAAAATGGGTTTTTGTGCAAATATCAATAGACCACAATGAAATGAAGCAATATACCAAGTTTCGTCAGGATAAGTTGATAAATAAGCGAGATATACAATTTTTCTTATCCTCCATAAGAATAACATTGGACAATGTACTGTGTTTAGCACAATCAATATCTCAGTAACCAATTGACGTAGAGCAATGATTAAAACATCAAATTGTGCGTCTTTTTAAGCTGATTCCAATGGTGAAAAATAAAATTTTACTTTTTCAAAAATGTTATGTAAAAAACTCAAAAAACCCATTTTTGGGGTACAAAACCCCCCCAAAATACCCCTTCGGATAAGTCGATCCGTCTGGTTTTCGAACTTAAAGTCATAAATGCTGCATTACATGTTTGTACCAAATTTCATCAAAATCGGACCTTTTTTACGAGAGTTATCGCACCCACGGACACATATATATATATATATATATATATATATATATATATATATATATATATATATATATATATATACAGTTTCGAACTAATGGTGTTTTTGGGGTCTGGGGACCTCAAAACGAAAAGTTATTATGGTCCCGGGCCTAGGTCTTACCATGCCGACTATGGTAATAGCTTCTTCCCTATAGGG
Source organism: Allygus modestus (assembly GCA_963675035.1). NCBI lineage: Eukaryota > Metazoa > Arthropoda > Insecta > Hemiptera > Cicadellidae > Allygus > Allygus modestus. Next base: position 42,070,412 of record OY776117.1, on the reverse strand, counting down.
GAAATTCGCTAATAATATAAGTGATATTTACGTCAACAACAAACATATAACATTACACAACAACAAATACAGATGACATCTGCGACAGAGATGACTAAATTAGGGTCTGCTAACAGACCAAAGGCAACGAAATTGCTGTAGATCTGATAGCTGGAAGCTTCTGGATCAAAACAAAATACTTTGAAAGCCAGTACCTTGTTTTGATATGAAGTACTACGTAAAATACCGAGAGTCGCTGTCAGCGACGCTCGGCAATTTATGCGTAAACATATCGCGTCGCTGTGAGCGACGCTGTGGCACTCAAAGGGTTAATAATAATCATTTGTTGTTTAAAACAATGGAATGAAGAGGATACACCACATGTAGGTAGGCACTTGCCCTTCATAGTAGGTGTTCAATGTGACCTCCATTGGCGATCACGCACTGCCGTAATCGTCGTCCCATTGACTCTCGTACCCGCTCCAACACTCCAGGCATTTCTCTTATCCTCCGACATCCATCTTCAATTCTCTCCTTCAGCTGTTCAACATTGTTTACAGGCGTTGCATACACCATTGTTTTCAAATGTCCCCATACAAAGAAATCTATGGGATTCAAGTCGGGCGATCTTGCTGGCCATGCTATCGGGCCACCACGATTGATCCACTTATTTCTGAATCGCTGGTCCAGGTAATTCCTTACTTCATTTCTGAAATGAGGAGGTGCACCGTCGTACAAAAACCACATGTTTCGACATGTGTTTAGGGGCACTTCTTCCATGGCATCATCTAAATCATTCTGAAGGAAGTGCAAATAGGTAAGTCCATTCAGCCTTGCTGGTAAAAACACTGGACCAATAAAATTATTCCCAATAATGCCCACCCAAACATTCAATGAAAAGTTGTGCTGGAACCTCGACTGCACTATTGTATGAGGATTCTCGTCCGCCCATTGGTGGGTGTTATGGAAGTTCAAGATTCCATTTCGGTTAAACCCAGCTTCATCTGTAAAAAGTACTGAAGACAGGAGCTGCGGACTCCTAGTACATTTATTTTCTATCTGTTGACTAAAATGCAGTCTGTTTGGGTAGTCCTCTTCTAAAAGAGCTTGAACCCGTTGGACATGGTAAGGATAAAGTAGATTGCTTTTCAAAATCCTCCATACCGTTGAGTGGTCAGCTCCCTCAGCAGATGCAATTCTTCTTGTGCTTGATGAAGGATCGTCTTCGACAGCTTGCAAGACTCTTTCTTCCAATTCCAATGTTCTTGTTGTTCGAGGTCTACCTCGACCTAAATGCGGAGTGGTAAATGAACCATACTGTGTGAGGCGGTCGTGCACTGTTAAGAACGTATTTTTACTAGGCAGTCGGCGATTTGGAAAACGTTCAGAATACAAACGTCGAGCTAGCGCTCGATTACAATCTGACAGTCCACACATTAAGTGGATATCATCCAGCTAGTTCCGCGTTTGTAAACTCTACTGGCATTATGAGCTAGTTACGTAAACGTCTAAGCAGCAATTGGATGTGAACAAAACAGCAATAATGTGTAGCAGGTCAACAATGGATTTGTTATAACAGCTGATGCATATCAGCTGTTAATGTGGAGTAAAAAGGAGAAATAAAATTAATCAAGATTGATTAGTAGATTGATTGCCTACCTACATGTGGTGTATCCTCTCCATTCCATTGTTTTAAACAACAAATGATTATTATTAATATTAAAATTTATTAAATGTAATGTAATAATTTATGTAATGTAATTAAGTAATTTCAGTCTAAATTACTAAAATAAACACAGCTTCTTTATTTATGAACCGATTTTATTCATTTTTGTTTTGTTGGATTTGTTATAATAAATACAAAAAAGTTTTTGTCTTGAACAATTTTGATTTAGGTACCGGTTTTCATGAAATTTGGCATAAAAAATTGAAATGGCCGCCATTTTGAAATTTGGAAAGGTAAAAAAATATTTTTTGTTACAAATGTTACTTACTTTAGTGTAAACACTTTTGCCAAGTTTCGTAAAAATATCTCATTGGGTTTTTGAAATAATAAATATTTTCCCAAAAAACAAAATGGCGGATTACGGCTAAACTAAGCCGAAATCCAAAAAATGTTATTCTTCATTTTTGACTTATTTTTGCATGTAGAATTAGGTCCTGTATAGGCCATCACTTTTTTTTGTGACACCCTGTATATAAATTTGAACTAATGGTGTTTTTGGTATCTGGGGACCTCAAAACAAAAAGTTATCATGGTCTCGGGCAAGTCTTACCATGGTAATAGTTACCATATAATAATTACCTACGGTAATAGCTTCTTCTCTTTAAGGGAAAATCGCTACAAAACAGTAGACCAAAAACAAAACACTGGAATACAGCGAGACAGCCTCACCTGACAAGTCACCTAGCTCGTCTACAGTGACAGGACGTACGGCGGCGTAGGGAGGGGGTGAAAGTTTATAACATCCAAAACGCTCGGTAATAACAAATGTTATTATAATTTTAAAAGATCAAAGAATGTTACCAAATTTTACCAACACACGGTAGATAGCAAAATTTATGTTGCTAACAGGGTTTTTTGTTGATAACATGGATTGTTACCAACAAATTCAGAGGTGTTTTCTCAAATGTAGCAACACGTGTTGCTAACTCCGGTGGGTGTAAACGCAGCTTTAGTTTTATCGAATCAACAGGTGCTTGATATGCAGTTGAATCAAAATTTATCTCTTTTATCCTTTAAAACAAACTTTATCATGGAACATTATGGTATTCTGTCAGCAATATTGGTACCTAAATAAAATCTGACTTTTTTGAGACTTTTTAAATTAACCAAATGTTTCAAGATAAAAATGTGTGCATAAATGAGGTCTAAACATTGCGATTAAGTTAACAAAAATCGGAATGTGTTATGTCAGTTTTAACAATATTGTTACACCTCAAGTAAATGTCATAACATTTTCTTAAATAAAATATTAACAAAATTAATTCATGTCAGTCGGTAAATAAATTGAAGAGAAAGTTGCATTGTTGATGTTTATTTCATAAATTGACAAAGAAAAGGCAGTTTTCAACAAATATTCATTAACATAATTCAAAAATTATATCAAGTTGTTAAAATATATTTTTGACAAAAATATAAAACATGTTATTATTTAAAATAATATTGAGCAGTTGGTTTGGTTGATTAAACCATATCTGATAAATGTACATTGCAGTACAACATAAAAAAATCATCTCAAAATCCAGGAGGGCGTAGCTTCATCTAGTACCAGGGGTAGCCTCCAAATCCATAACCTCCATATCCTAGGCCATCATATCCAGGGTACCATCCTGAAACAAAATGGGAGGAAATGGTAATTGTGATATACAAAATAAATGGCTATACAATAAATGTATTATATCTGGTGTTCCAAAAGTAACTAACTGTTAGTGCCGCCTTTGGGTGGGCATCAGGTACGGCCGCATTGGGCCTCGCACTTGAGGTTTTTTTACGTGGAAGCTAGAGGCTTCATTGCCATAGCAGGAAGACGACTTGTAGACTGTTGGCGATTATGTTCAGAAGTACGTGTATTAGTATTGTAAGGGGAGTGCTGTACTGCTGCCCGACACGGACTTGGTTGCGTATGTGAAGTGCGCGGGGAGCTGATAGTGGTACGGCTGGATGGGGAGGAGATGGCTCCGCCAATGGCGAGCCATTAAAAAATTGTAATCTTAGTATATGCAACCTCTGGATTGTTTAGTTATCTTATTTCTAGGCTTACCTTAACAACAACAAACAAATGTAAATCCAAATCGATTTCAGGTCCGAAGACTCATCATCAGTGGATGTATAGGATACCAAGGTTTTTTTAAAAGTTATCATCCTCGACAGGATTTTGTCTAGATTTCACTCATATATACATAAACACAATTTTAAATTACAAATGCTCATTCTGGAAATTTAGTTAAATTTGCAAAAGTGTTCTGATTGAATAGGAAAGAGGTGTTTGACGGTAAATCTAGTGAATTTAGAGGTTCATGTTTACCTTATCTTCTGGTTAGACAATGGGTTTCAAACAATAGTGTTAACAAATTTTAGTAATTTTAAGGCGACATGTTTTCAAAAATAATGATCGGTTACCTCCACAACTTTCACTTCAACAGTTTAAGACCTGTGATTTTATAATTATCTAAGTTCTAGTCCTTACTATTTGGCACTTCTTATAAGTGTGCCTTAATTATTTACTTCCAAAATGAAGGTCAACTTACAAAATGGAAAACCCAGTTTATAAAATTATATATTATTGACTGAACGAGGAACAAAATTGTCTTAAGTCACAAACGTTTTCGCGTTTTTACCTGCTTCCCCATAAGGCCAGTGTTAACATTTAATGTTCCTCCTTGATGGATTATCCGTTATCGTTAATTTATGGCTCATGTAAAAGAGCAAAAATATATCTAGCGATTTCAGTTAGCAAAATTTTTATATCAAATAGTAATCAATCAAAAAAATCCCAAATATTCTATATCTCCAACTTTTTGCATATATGAACACATCAAAATACACCAAATTATTATGAAATACAATAATATTGCCCGAATTAATTAAGGAAATTGAAAATTAAATTCCTTTGAGAACCAATACACCTTCATTTTGACACCTAAACGGATGTTTTGAGATGATCATGGAAGAATCAACAGAGGCACAAAGTTAACAGTGGCCTTACGGAACGAAACTCGGATATGGCGTCAAATATGGATTGTCTTTTTTGTATATCTGTGATATCACAATTTTGTTAACTGAAATTGCTAGATTTTTTGCTCTTTAAAATGAGCCATAAATCAACGATGCTGGATAATCCATTGAGGAGGAACATTGGCTTTGAAACCCTTATGCCTAATGGAGAAAGTAGGTAGAAACGCGGAAAGTATCGTGACTGGAGCACCCTTTTAAATGAGAGTGTGGTGACTACTTATTGCTCTTCCAAATAAATTACTTATAGTGGGTCAAAATAAATTGAAAGTTGAACAATTTTGACAGATGATATGATCCCCAATAGGAGTACTTACAGTTTCAAATAATAAAACCACTCAATGAGTCAGTTTTAAACTGCTTTATCATATATATTTCATTCAAATTTTTTCCTGCACAGTAAGTAGTGATTCAGGGGGGAACCAATACCTTGATTGTTTGATTAAGTATCTTGTGAGCGGATACTGAACAGAATACTGGTTTTATCTCTATTGTACTCTTTCAGTGGTGTATAGCTCAACTCGTATCCCTTAAAATTCTTCTTCACCGGAAGTTGCTGGACGCCATCTTAGACTTTTGTTTCATGAGACTTTGTGAATGTTAACTTTGTGCCTCCATTAGCCGTTACTCCTCACATATAATTCATTTTGGTTTTCAAATTAAAGGTTTTGTCATTCTTAAGTGGAAAACAATTTAGAATTCTTTTAAATAATTAATGAGAAACTGTGCAGTACTACAATTGAAAATGAACAACATTATTATGAAATAATAATGCCTGAATTAATTAAGGAAATTGAAAATGTAATTCCTTTGAGAACCAATACACCTTTATTTTGAACCTAAATGGATGTTTTGAGATGATCATGGAAGAAGCAACAGAGGCACAAAGTTAACAGTGGCCTTACGGAACGAAACTCGGATATGGCGTCTGGCAGCTTTCAGTAATGACTCTTAAAAAAGCAATCTCATTGTCTGTTTAATTAGTTTTAACAAATTACAAAAGAGTTACTAACGTAACTAAAAGGCTTTTAGTCAGATACAGCTCAAGAAATCCATTACTTTTACTCAATGATTTAAAAAAAAGCAGTAAGCAACTTCAACGTGAAACCATTGACTATACATACTGAAGGAGACATCCCATCTACATGGCCTAGCTGTCCCACTTTTAGTGTTTGCCAGAGTTTGAAGTGGATGTAGTTTGATTAGGTCACCGACAGATTGTGCTACTGTCAACTATTTATTTTAGTTATTTATGTTAAATTTTAAAATATATCCATCCCAGAAAGCAGGTGATAATCAACTTATGTTTGCTTCCTGACACCCCAACTGTCGTATTCTCCCCTCCTTGAGAGGATAAGTAATAGTTGACAGCAGTATACTCTGTTGGTGATTACCTGGCACACACAAAACTAGGGATTGATTTTACAATGAAAATGAGAAGTCTACTTCAGTATTTATAGTCAATGGTGAAACCTACCGTGTCTGTAGGGGTAGCCGTAGCCATGGTAGCCTGGGTAGCCCAACCCCCCGTAGCCCCCCCAGGGCCCGACGCCGTAGCCTAGGCCGTAGCTGGACTCTGCCTTGAGGTCAGAGGGTGCCGAGGCAGAGGCAGAGGTCTTCAGGTCCTCAGCGGGCGCGGCCCAGCATGCCAGGACACAGGCGATCAGGAAGACCTGTAACACGTGTGTATAGAGCTCGCAACATATAACACTGTATTTGTTGAGTAAAAATCTGTATTAAAATTGGAATTAATTTATTCCTGTGTTATCCTAATCTCTATTCGGTCAAATTTGAATTTATCTAACTATATGTGAGTCCACATGTAATCAATTTCATTAAAAATATCCGATCTAGATGAAATTTTTTACTTACATGTAAAGCAACATTTATCACTTCAAGTTTAAAAACCGAACAGATCACCTTATCCAAACCATTATATGGGTTTTGTAACCATTTTCTATTTTTTTATTTATACATAGATTGTATTAATGAATAATCAAATATTAGCTTGCACCATTGGATTCAGCTTAAAAAATAAAGAATTTTAGTTATTTACTAATCTTCGTACTAAACACTAAGGGCTGCCGCACACTACATGAACGCGACATGACACGACAAGACATTTTGACGGAAGGCGTCTTATACGGCTCAATTAGTATGAGTTTAAATGGGTCTTACACATACTACATCGAACAAAACGTGACACGACGATAAAACGCCTTAGAGCGTTTTTTCCACGTCTGGCAAAGGCCGGCCACACACTACATCAAACGCGACACGAGACGTCATAACGATTTTTGTTTTGTTCTGTTCTGTTCTGTTCTGTTTTGTCAAATGCGTCGGAAACACTTTCCGACATGACAAAACACGATGGCTTCCGACGACTAGTTAGTGTATATATCTATTTATATTTTTAGTGAATTTCCTATGAAAAGTGAACTATTAGCATGACCCGCACTGTGAAACTTAAGCCCGGGACTACTATAGAAGTACCTAACGTGACCCCCTGAACGTTTTGGGGGGTCGTTCAAAATGTTTTATAGATATATGTGTGTGTGTGTTTGCACTCTAGCGGTCACATTTTTTGTCCGATTTACTTCAAGTTTGGTAGGGGCGTTCCTTTCTATAATCAGTTGGACAAGTTTGTTTGGCAAACCAATCGGAAAACTCTAAACCCTTTTAGCGAATTTCCCCTATAGGGAAGAAGCTATTACCATAGTTGGCACGGTAAGACCTAGGCCCGGGACCATGATAACTTTTCGTTGTCAGGTCCCCAGATGCCAAAAAAAACCATCCGTTCAAAACTATATATATATATATATATGTGTGTGTGTGTGTGTGTGTGTGTGTGTGTGTGTGTGTGTGTGTGTGTGTGTGTGTGTGTGTGTGTGTGTGTGTGTGTGTGTGTGTGTCCGTGGGTGCGATAACTCTCGTAAAAATGCTCCGATTTTGATGAAATTTGGTACAAACATGTAAAGCAACATTTATGACTTTAAGTTCGAAAACCAGTCAGGTCGCTCTATCCTAAGGGGTATTTTGGGGGGGAGGGGTTTTGTACCCTAAAAACGGGTGTTTTGAATTTTATTTAAACAATATTTTAGTAAATCAAATTTGAATATTCTCCATTAAATTCAGCTTAAAAAACAAACAATTTGGTGTTTTGATCATTGCTCTACGTCAATTGGTTACAGAGATATTGAAAGTGCTAAACCCAGTACGTTGTTATTCTTATGGGGAATAAGACAAATTGTATGTCTCACTTATTTATCAACTTATCTTGACAAAACTTGTTATATTGCTTGTGGTTTATTGATATTTGCACAAAAAACTATTTTTTTGCCGGTAGCTCCCGTAGCAGCAAACCTGCCTACTCATTTAAATACAAATGCATTGAAGAATCTTTATAAAAATTAATTTTTTAAAAATCCTCAAACCGATTATTTATGGTTTCAATATTTATTATGATAGATTGTAGAAAACCTTTTACTTTTAAAGCGTTTTACATTTTTCTGCAAATTATATATTTACATTCAGCGTGTGAAATTGTGGTGGATGATGGACAATACAAGGAAAACCCGTTTAGGCAAAAAAAAAAGAAATGGTCCAAGAAATGGACTCCTTGTTGTTATCTCGTAATGACCTGCATTAACTGATTATACAAATGCTTTATATTTAAAATAAAATATTGTTTATAGAAATTTCAAATTATCCGATTTTGTAACACGATCTTCAAAATCTTATAACTTTTTAGGGTTGTGAACAGTTTTTAAAGTTTACACATTTAAAAATATTAAGAAAATTAATGACCGCCATTTTGAAATATTTAGGGCGAGAAACATTGTAATTTATTAACGAACTTAAGTACATTTTAGTATTTACAACATAGTCTCGCGTGTCGTTTCAGCCGTCACTGGAGATTTGCACGTTACTTTTCAAAAGTCAGTGGTGTAGCCATTATTAGCCATTATTGTTTATCACACAACACAATACGCGCACTACACCGCGCCGGCCAACGGCCCATCTGATAAGGTTCAGAAGCTGGGACCAAAAATAATTGCCGAGCGCCCGTCTTATGGCTCATTCGCGGTTTTAAGACTCTTTGATACAAAATATAAAAACACTTAATGTTTTCATGGTTTATAACCAAATATTAGTTCAAGTTTTGATATATATTTTTTAATTTTAACTTATAAATAAATCGATTGCATTGCTTTGACAAATGTTTATTTTTTGACAAATCACAGAGAAGAAAGAAGTTCTTTCTTTTCTGTGGACAAATACAAAATTATTTGAACCAGTACACTTATGAAAGAGACAAACTAAATAAAATGTTTAATACAATCTATTTACTAAAAGAATAAGACGATTTTTGTGCAGAGGCTACCAACGAAACTATTATGACTTAAATGATCGAGAATGTGTTTTTTGAAAGCCATTAACGTCTATTTGTGTTTTTTGGGGGTTCGGAAAACATCTAAAATTTTATGGAATAATAGCAATCAATTTAACTGAATATTTAGCAGCTGTTGTTTTTAACTACACACAGTACATCAACAAGATAATTTTGTTTCAAGCCAACTTCAGGAATGCCATACAAACTAAAAAGGCAAAAAATCACTATAATTTGAGCAACTGGATTCATCGTTATAATAAGCAAACACAAATTGGAATGTTAGACCCTTTTTACAACCTTATTTTAGATCGATTGTCGGCCTTATTCTGATAAGTCCCTCTTAAAAAAAGTTCACCCTCATGTATAAACCGTATTTCTTGGTCTCCCGGTAAAGGCCGGGTTTCATATTTTGCTTTACATATTTTTAACACAACTAGAATTGTTATCGTGAAAAAACTCTATCGTTCAAAAAAATATTGAGCCAGAAAAAAAATATCGTTCAAAAAAATATGAAATGTTGAGGGTCATTTTTCAGCTTTAAACTATGACTGCGACATGAGCTAGATGTCACCTGCAACATAATGCGCCACAAAAGCGCCTCAGATATCTATAGCCGATACCAATTGCATACAAACAGCACCTTACTTGTGAACTATGTTGTGTAATACTACAACATTGAACGCAACTTATCAATGAAGTGTTTGTATGTCAAGGTCATTCCCACATTTAATTAGGATTTACATAGGAAGTAAGTACGTTGTTTTGACGTTGAGTTGTAATGCCTCTGCATTTACTGTATTTTGTGTTTTTTAAGGATATTTAGCCATACAAAGTTAAGTTTATAAAACTATACACTTTTATGGGGATAGCAGAGAAGAGGTACTCTTTTGTGTAATTTAGTCTTGTTTTAATTAATGAGAAGTGTTTAGGACGGTATAGATTGATTATTGTTGGTATTTATTTTTGTTATTAATTCCAACGGCACCATAATATGATTGAGGGTTTAAAAATGTACGAATTATTAGTACAGTACCATTAATTGTTAATCTATAATATTATAAAGAAGAGGTGGTGTCTGTCTGTCTGTCTTTGTGACTGTGTGTGATGTTCCGGGTAAACGCAAAAACTACTGAACGCCCGGGCTGAAAATTTACACAAAGGTAGTCTTGAACCCATGCAACACATAGGCCTATTAACTTCCTTAAAATCCCCTCGGGCTACGCCCCGTGAACGTCCTAAGTTTCAATGTTTACATTTCAGAAGAAAGTAAACATTGAGAAACTGTAATGCGAACAGCTGTGGACACTTACATTTGACAGCTTAAAGAGCAGAAGCAAGAACAGCTATTTCAAGCTAACTAAAATACAAATTGCATTGACTATAGAACGGGTAAAGAAAATCCCTGTGCGAAGAACGGGTACATCAGCTAGTGGCTTACTAAAACCATGGTTTATTTTAGTGTGTTTAGTTTAGTTTATATTTCTTCATTAATTTATATGGGTAAGCTAATGTATTGAAGTATTTTTTATAATTTAGAAGAACGGCCTAGCGTACCTAAGACATAATAAACACTGTAGTAATTACATCTAATTTTAACAAACATGTGAAATGGGTTTTATTTTACTTTAAAAATACCTTTAATATTTTCCTAAATAAAACTAAAATTATTTTAGAAAGTGTTATCCTAATACTGAAAATGTTTGCTATTATCACTGCTCAAATTATTTAATTAACAGCCCCTTCTGTAATTTTACTATCACCCCTTTAAAATTTACAAACTCAGAATTAAAAAAAGTTTACTATCGATTTTTTATCCAACACATGTTTAAGTTAATGTTTATTGTGAAGCCTCTGGTAATTTAGTACTCATTCAGTATCTTAAAAACACTATAAAGTAATGTTAAATTTTAACTAAAGTAACTGCGATGTCTACTATTGTTTACTCACAACAAGGGGGGCGTAAGAAGCCATGACGGTGATCAGCGGTAGGCAGAGTTGCTGTGGAGAGTGTTGTAGGTATTTTGCCGGTTGGTCAGCCGGTGCCTTCTTATAAACCCCTCCTTGGCGGGAAGGTCGCGTCCACCATGATCAGCTGATATCTTTACACCTGATTTGTTCATCATTGTTGCAATCATCTGATTCCGTGACGTAATAACAGTGTTGGTTCTGATTGGTCAGTTGTAGAAGTTTGTCTCGTCGATTATTCAATTACGTTCGGCTTCCCTTGTTCGGTTGAGTTGTAGGGTGATAAATCCCATAGGGAATAATTTCCTAGCGATTTTGTAATTTTCGATCACGACTTGGTAGATGAAAATAAACCGAGCGGTAATGGGGATGTGATTAAAATGATTTTTTATGAAAAGTTGTTTATGCAAAACTACATAGCTAAATATTATAAGCTATATTTATGAATATTTAACGAAGTTTTTAGAATAACATAATGCCAACCAATGATCCAGAGGTAATATCATCATATACACCCCTGGTGTAATATATATATATATATATATATAATATATATAATATATGTATAATATATATATAATATATATATATATGTATATATATATATATATAAAATTATAGCGGAGTGCGAAATGTAGTGAATGATAGGATGATTTCAATTCAATTAATTTATTGTTTAACTGTACAATATTTGCATTGAATTGAACTAGTCACCAACTTAATCAACCTTAACCTAAAAATCAAAAATCACAGTAAGTAAAATTTATTTTTCCTATTTTCAAAATTATTACAGACCTAAAAACCTCATTCACTTGCCACGGGGGAAAACCTGCCACTTTATAAAAAGCATTATCCAATAGGAAACCTTGAGCCCTTTTCTGAAAGCGGCGGTGCTAGGTGCATTTTTGAGGTGTCGTGGCTATATAGAAAATAGTAGCATGTAGTACTGTTTCAGGTGTGTAATCAGAGCTGTTTTTAGGACCTCTAAGGCCCTCGGCATAAAGAAAGACATTTTAGAAAGCAAAAATAAATACTAATAAAATAAATAAATAGGTATTTGTTTATTTTTATTGGCATGCAAATGCAGGTTTGTAATAAACAGATAAAATGTAAATGAAAAAATAATTTTTATTACGCTTTAATAATCTACACAATTTAGCCTACTCTTGTCAGTTCTCTTAAATGTTTAGCCTATAACATATTTAATACTAGCATGTGATCCGTTCTTTGTGGGAATCAGTCATAAATAATCATTTTTTTAAATATTACGTTGTGTGTAATAGCTAGCATGGTAATAAAATAAAAACAATTCCTTAAATACAACTGTCTAAAAGTTTTTCGCAAGTCTGCAAGGCAATAGGAAAAATATTTAATCAAAATCTGTAAAGCCGTTTCCCCTTATAGCCTATAATGAACTGATAACAATTTTAGGGCAATGTGGGCAACAATTACGCCCTTTGTTGTGTGTGTTGCGTTGTTTAATCTGATAAAAAAGCAGAATTATTTATGAAAACTTGTTATCAGCGTTTGTTGACGTATTTTCAACAAACAGCATTTGACTACATCATTTTTAAACACATGCGAACTACGCTTACAAACACAGGAAACAGCATCATCTATATTCATCCATTTATTTTTCCTATTTTCAAAATTATTACAGACCTAAAAACCTCATTCACTTGCCACGGGGATCAGTTTGAAGAGCCCCCATACAAAGTTAGCAATCAATTTAACTGGATATTTAGTAGCTGTTGTTTTTAACTACACACAGTACATCAACAAGATAATTTTATTCTTTCAAAACAAAACAACTATGTCAGGTATTATATTTTTAATAATAAGTCTGTGTCATATATATATATATTTTTAATATATTATATATATTATTATTGTTTCTGAACCCGAATTTTTACAGAAATTCGGGTGGTGTCATTTTGTTGGAAAACTAAAGTTCTACAAACGAATAAAGTGTAATCAAAATCGTTAGAGCCGTTTTTGAGAAACGTGATTTTTAAGGTTTTTTGGGGGATAATTACCCTTAAAAATCAAAAATTCAAAAAATTAAAAAACACCTGGAGATATCGTGGATTAGTACCTACATACCAAATTTCATAAAAATCTGACCATTGGTTAGTCCTCTAGCTCTTCAAACATCCATACAGATAGACAGAAAGACACACAGACATCACGTAAAAATCATTTTTTTGGGTTCAGGGAGCACGAAAACGAATATTTCCACTAACAACTCAAATTCGAAAATTTTGACGAAAACATTAATTTCTCCATATACTATGTATAGGGAGAGAAAGTAAAAAGTAAAGCTAACTCATAATTTCAAGGTTATAAGCTATGTACAGGCAAAACTGCAATAGGTTTATAATTAGTAAAAACGCTATGCCTACGTGAACGAACATTTATACATTCTAATATACACTAGTCTGTTTATCTCATCACAAAGATTATTGTACTAAATTCATTAAATAATAAAATACGTTTTGGATTTTTTTAATAGTTACTACACAACCAAATTAAATCTAACACACTTTTCAAGAGCTTTTAACAATTAAATTTAGCTACAAAATTGGCTGATTTTGCAGGCTAAATATGTATTTAGTCTTTATAATTTTCACAGGTGTTCAGAACGTCTTTACTGGTTATGCATTTCTTATCTAAAAATTTATTTTTCTAATTAAGCCTACTCAGAATATAATTTTCAGTACTCAAGATCCTTATAGATTTTTCCAGCTCTTGTTTGATTATACTTCTGAGGTACATTTTTACATGTTTCACTTTACAAAATGATATTGCTACAGAAGCATTGGACGCGAATAATATGATGTTACAGTTTTAAACAATTGGGAAGACAAAAAATAGTCTTTTCTTGCAGGTGTTTGTATATCCGTCGCTTAGTACACCCCACAATTTAGAGCTTCATTAGGTAAGATCAGGGTAGTATTTTGAGTTTGATTCCGTTTCCAGATTCTCTGATTGGGCCTGATGATGACTGGTGTGTCTGTTTAAAATCGAACGCCTTGTACCATCTTGTATATTTACTGTCTTGTAAGTACAGTATAAGTGTAAATATATTTTGTAGTGTTGTTAGACGTAGTTTATTTTGTTCTGTTTAGTTGTAACAGCACGTATCATGCTACTTAATAAATTATTAATTTAATACCTGACATTGCTACGAAGGCCAATTGATTAGGTTTGCTTACACTGATAGCGCCATTAAGAACTGCAATGATGTGTGTAGGCCATTGACTTCATGCTTCGTTGGTATCCTAACTGACACATAAACCATTACATAAAACGTTCAGTGCGCGTGGAATAAAATAGTTACATCGTTTATGTGTAAAATTATATAAAGTTTACTGTATGTTACGACAGAAACAACTAAAATAGTATCGATGATTTTAGAAATGGCAAATAAAATTAAATGGTGAAATTTGTTAATCTTTTCTTCTATGTCCCGCTAATAATAACAGTAATAATAACAGAAAAGTAATAAATTATCAAAATAGGCATATTAATTGCATTTTTACTTTCGCCCCCTTATACATAGTATATGGAGAAAGTATTGTTTTCGTCAAAATGTTCGAATTTGAGTTCTTAGTGGAAATATTCATTTTGGTGCTCCCTTAACCCAAAAAAGTGATTTTTACGTGATATCTGTGTGTCTGTCTGTCTGTCTGCATGGATGTGTACAGAGCTAGAGCCCACACCAATTGGCCGATTTCAATGAAATTTAGTTTGTATGTAGTAATCCACGATATCTCCAGATATTTTTCATTTTTTTGAATTTTTTATTTTTAAGGGTAATTATTCCCCCAAAACCGCCAAAAATCATGAAAAACCAAAATTTCTCAAAAACGGCTCTAACGATTTTGATTAAACTTTAGTCGTTTATAGAGCTTTGGTTTTCCAACAAAATGACACTACCCGCATTTCTGTAAAAATTTGGGTTCAGAAATTACAGGACTTAAAATATCAATAATTCAGTTTTTGGGATTTTTCATAAAAAAACTAAAAAATATTACTATCCATCATTAAAAAGAGCTCAAAAAACTAAATAATTTAGTATTTTTGTTACTATTATAAGATTAGCGGCTGTGGAGAAAATGTAAATTTTCATTTTGTGGTAAACGCAGTACGTTGACCAATGCTATTCTTATGGGGAATACAAAAATGACTATTTCTCTCTTATTTATTGATCAATTTCGTTCAGACTTGACAGACTTGTCAAGTTAGCATTGACCATCAGAAGAAATTCGAAATATGTAATAACCCTGAGGGAGGAATAGGGGGCATTTTCCCTCTTAAAACCACGTGTGTAGCGATGGATTCTGTAGTGCCTCCTAAACAGGGATTTGGGTGGATATTTTTTAAAACAACTTGTTTACAAGATTTTCTCTACATCCGACCGTGTTTTATATTCTATATTTAGTAAATAAAAAACAATTTATTCGTTACAATTGGGCTAAAAGGGAGAAAGTATGTGTCAGTTTCCTGATACCATTTATTATATTAAAACTAGTGGGAATATTTCTAGCTATAATTAATTGTTGTAATTATTTGTAATAAATAATAAATCGTTTTTGTACCACATTTGATACATAAGTATTGCAGAGTAACTACTAATCAATTCGAAAAAATTCAACCGGGCTGACCAAGTTTCGCTAAGACAAATGTCCTTTACAAAATACACATTTCTTCTGCCAAAGATATATGGAGCAAAAAACATCCTTATGTGTTGAAAATTAATAAATATGTGGAATTGAATAAATTAATGATATACGAGTTCGCACGCAGCACGCTGACGTGAGGCAAGTGAATTTCCACATAAAAACTTTTAAAACTCCAAATCAGTGTAATAACATACTTTTATTTCAATTTTTATTGAAATCTGAAAACAGTGATTTTTTTGCTGTTCTGATGCTCCTGCTTTCATTTAACTGCAAAGCTGGGAATACAATTTTGTGCATTATAATGTTAGGAGAAGGTCCAGACAGGTTTGAAAGTAGGCGTGAGGTTGCTGGGGATGATAAAAGTACTCCAACAAAGGAATAACAGGCTTTTCTAGTGTAAAATCCCCATAAGACAACGTACTATGTTTAGTCAATACACATTTTCTTTAATAACTCGGTAAATATGTATGCTAGAATGACGAGAGAGGGGTTAAAACTTTTGCCTCACTAATTCCCATCTTTTTACATGCATTAATCTTACATACGGGGCATTTTTGACTGTTTTTGGGTCCAAAAACTCAAAATTTAAAAGATTAATCCCCAAAAAAGGGGTTAAGAGTTTTCCGATTGTTTTGCCCAACGAACTTGTCCAACTGATTACAGAAAGGAATGTCCCTACCAAATTTGAAGTAAATCGGACAAAAAATACCACCGCAAGAGTGCAAACACATATATATATATATAATATATATATATAATATATATAATATATATTACATATATGTAATATATGTACATATATATATTATTTATAGACATATATATATATATGTCTATAAATAAATATATATATATATATATATATATATATATATATATAATTTTGAACGACCCCTCAAAACGTGTTCAGGGGGTCACGTTAGGAACTTCTATGGTGGTCCCGGGCTTAAGTTTCACCGTGCGGGTCATGCTAATAGTTCACTTTCCAAAGGAAATTCACTAATAATGTACAGTGATATAAAATTAAAAATAAATAATTAGTGTAAACAATAACATCAATATGTATTATTCTTTTCCTTGTCCCTAAACGTGTTAAAATATTCTAAAATCTTAGCGGACAATGTATTTTTAACAGCAAAGGAAAACGTAAAATTGAGGAAACGCTTGATAAAAATACAACCATTAATTAATTGTTTGTTGACGTCTGAAGTATTCGCAGCCAGTAATACTTCGTAATTGGCAAGACTAATTTATGAGATAATATATGGTAAAGAATTATCTACCTTCGCCTAAAATAATTACCGTACAAGTTCTATTGACAATATAGTTAAGGGATCTATCATTCGTCCCGTAGAGGGTGACCTATCATTAAATAATACAAATCAAAAAATCAATATGCTAGCTAAATAAACTCTAATATTGTTTCCAATTCTGAATCATTGAGTTGTCATCTTAATTTTACACCTAAATTTATAAATATTTAAAATATAAATAAGCTTGTTAATTAAATTTAATCCATAACCCAGAATCAGATCAAATTAGTTTGCACTGTGTTTCTATTAAACGAGCTGACAGACGTTTGTTAGTTCCTCGTGTGATGACGGTCATGTTGGCCACAGTTGATAACTTATTCTCTGTTCTGATTTTTGAAAGGTATGTGCTGTTGTGTCAAATTTAAAATTTAAAAATATTCGATTTTTTACAGTTTTAGCGAATTTCCCCTGAAGGGAAGAAGCTATTACCGTAGGTGGCATGGTGCGACTTAAGCCCGAGACCATGATAACTTTTCGTTTTGAGGTCCCCAGATGCCAAAAACACTATTCGTTCAAATTTATATATGTATATATGTCTCTCTCTCTCTCTCTCTCTCTCTCTCTCTCTCTCTCTCTCTCTCTCTCTCTCTATATATATATATATATATATATATATATATATATATATATATATGTGTGTGTGTCCGTTACCGCGATAACTTTTGAAAGAAACACCCGATTTTGATAAAATTTGGCACAAATGTGGAGAGTAGCATTTATGACTTTAAGTTCCAAAACCAGATCGATCGCACTATGGGAAGGGTGTTTTATGGGGGTTTACAATTTTCCAAAAATCGGTTTTTTGGAAATTTGACCCCAAATTATTAAAAACACTCAATTTTGGTTATAGCCATTTTATAGAGCTTAAAAAAAATAATTTAGTATTTTGAATCATTATCCTAGGTTAAGTGGTTGTGGAGAAAATCCAAAAAAATGTGTCCCATGTTAATCATATGGGAAAAAGGTTTTTAGATTTTTCTCAGATAGTTTTACTAAAAACTTCACATTTCTGTTTATTAATGTGTTTAGCTCAACAAAACAAACATTTTGGTGTTTTAATCGTTGTTCTACGTCCAACCGTTGCAGAGATATTCAAAGTGCTAAACACAGTACGTTGTCCAATGTTATCCTTATGGAGAATAAATAAAATTCTATATCTCAATTATTTATGAATGTATATTGATGAAACTTGGTATGTGGCTTCAACTAGTTATGGTATATTGATATTAGCACAAAAAACAAGTTTTTTGTTGATAGTACCCGTAGCAGCAAACCTGCATACTCGGCCCCCATGTTATTCATATGGAGAATAAGTAAAGTTGTATATCTCCCTTAATTATGAACCTACATTAAGAGAACTTGGTATGTAGCTTCACCTGGTTCAGTTGTATTGATAATTGCAAAAAAAACACATTACTTATCTTCCTAGTTGCAGCAAACCTGCGTCCTCAACCCTAATGTTATTCTTATGGAGAATAAGTAAAATGCTATATATCACTTATTTATGGATGTATTTTTGTGAAACTTGGTAAATAGCTCTATGTAGTAGTGAGTCACATATATATGCTTTGGAAATTCGCTGAGTACGCATGTTTGCTGCAACGGGAGTATTATTTAGATGCATATTGCTCGTCATGAATAATAATTAGTTTGGTCTCCGACTATATAGATTTAATGTTTGTTTAATGATTATTGGAATCTATGCAGGTGATCAATTTTAAGACGTTGAGGGCTTACCTATACTTTAATCAGTTTCCTCATCGTCAAATGAACTATGATTTAATTAAACTATCCTTAACGCCTATAACGCCACTCAAATCACAACCAAAACAGTTTTAGGATGTACACTCTTGAGAAAAACTGTCTACCAACGCAGCACGAATAATAAGGAAAATGAAAGAAGGAGAAATGACTTGCTTGTTATCAATGATCGTATGTAAAGCTACTTGCGTATTACTTGCAAATAATTTCGTGTTATATATACTTTTTGTAATTTTTAATGTGCTTATGAAATTGCATACAAACCTTGATTTTCGATTGAAGAAAGATAATGTGTCCAGTCAACTGTTAGTAGAATATAGACTACCATTTTGATGTTAAACAACGCGATAAAGCTGAGATAACAAATAATATGGTAGAATAAATCGAAAAATGTTAACTGGATTAGTACTATTATTTTATCTTTAAATGTCAAAATTAAAAAATATTATATTCAGTTCTCGTTAAAAATTGTAATTTCAAGTACTTAAAAACTAAATATTATAGGTAAATACACTTTTAGAACAGTGTTATTTAGTCTGGGTTATACAAAACAAAAGATGACCAACGGGACCTGCAGGACTCAGGACCTCGGAATCACCTGTCCTTCAGCGAGTCCCAGCACATTGTTGTGACACGATCAGCATGGACATGGGAACTTCTCAGAGTTTATGTTTATTTTATGGCTGAATCACTTCAACATGTTTCCTTTGGCAGATGTTTTCTTAACAGTTCCGGTAAACAATTGGAATTGTCGTGATGTGTGTTAGAACCCGTTAGAAAATAGTTGTGATTGTTGTATTTCTAAGAAGCTGTTAGTTGTAACAACTCTAAATCTTGAAAATGGTTTCGAAAATCAATTCTGGATGTTAAAATTCTTTCTCTTTTAACAACTGTAGTTTGAAATATCTTGAAGCCTAATCTTCTTAATTATTGATTAATCACATTGTACATGGTCAATAATGCACTACATGCTAACTATTAAATACTAGCAGTAACTTTTCTCAGTGTTATCTTATTGACATTTTACGATTTTCAAATTTATTTAACGAAATTTTGTTAACTGGATGTGTTTTGTTTTAAATTGGTAGCGTAACTTAGACTAGAAAACCTTTGAGTAAAATTTGATAACGATCCATGCAATCGTTTCTACTTTATTGGGTTACGAACACACCCTGACGGACAACAAATGATTAAAAATGATGGATCTTCTGGCCGTATTAATCAAGGAAGCATTTTATTAATACGGCCTGGCGCCATTTTAATCCTTAAAGATGGTTTGTTCATAAGTGAATAACGACATATGATGAAACTAGAATCTCCGCAATTGATAAGTGCGCATAAATAGTTATATACTTATGCTAGACGTTTCTGTATCCTCAAAAGCTATAACTTTCGCATATATTCGGCATGAACCGAACAACTTTATATAGGGACGCCCCTTTCCTTGAGATAAATTGTTAGGTGCACAATGTTTTGTAAGCTTCTTCAAGTGTGGCCAGTTGTATGGGTTTAATCAGTTGAAATGGGAAAATTATAATTACTTAACTTGTTTCTTTTGACGACAATAAAGCATATGAAAGTTCAGAAGGAGCGTCCACACCCCGATGTTGTTACTACATAAAATAAACTGTTTTCAAATTCAAGTTTATTACGATTACAACGTTATTAATGTTGGTAGCAATGTTAAATTGTCATCACTTGGGAATCATAAGTAATTATTTTCCCAATGATAAATTATAATTTCAAGTATTAGAACAAATTGCAAGTTTTATCATGGTTGCTCAACTCAAACCACTGCATTTAAATATCCTGTCAGTTTTGAAACTCGGCACCGACGCGTTTTACATTTTAGGTATACCATTGGTTATACTGAATATTTCACTGCAAGGTCAGAGGGGCAATGTAAAACATCAAGCATAACTTACTTATGGAAACTATGCCCTTCTATTACATTCATATGGTAGTATTTTTTCACAAGCAAAAATGTTCCACGGATACAAAGAGCTGATGTAATTTTGCAAACTTAGTAAATTATAACGGTTGTAATTAATTTACACATTTCTTTCGCCATCAGTTAATTAATTTTAAAGTTACTAAGTGTAAAACAAATGACCAAGTGTCAGAGATTCGCTTATTTTGATCGATGCAAATTGTTGATAAAGTACTAAATTATTAAGAAACTTGTTTGTATTTTTGTTTGTTCCTTTTTCAGTTTTTTTACTACTAATATAATTGATTTTTCTAAGCAGATTTTTCAAGTTCATATTGTCTCATTGTCACAGATTAGAAACTCATGATTCGTATTTTTACTACCACAGCTTTAGTAACATCAAAACTTGTACACCTGTAGTTTTATTTTTCAAAACATACAAGTAGAAATAAATCCTTTTATTGACTTAGATAAGCAGACTAAAATACTAAAGTACAATGAAATAATTTGTATGTTCTAAAATTTGCATATGATTCATATTGGCAAGTATTTGTTCTAATACGTTTAAGAGTAGAGAAACACGTTAAATACGACCTTAGATAAAAATATGAGTTGTAGGTACTTTAAAAAAGCCAACAATTAAAACTGCAAATTTGTCCATTAATAATATAAACAGCAATCACGTTGCTGGTATGTATCAATGTGATGTATATCCATTCAAATTTTCTCCTTTAAATTAATTTAAATAATTTATTTTCTACTGACGCCTATTTGCATGTATACCTCTGTCAGCTACTGTTTGTGGTTGCAAGACTGAACGCAAATATGTGTCGCACCAAGTGTTCGCATACTGCAGGCGTTCTGGTAATTCTTCACGGCTGTGCGAATACTAGAATCGCTCTGTCGAAGACGGTTACACAGAAGCAGTATACAGGGCTTACATTTCTCCATGAACTGGACAAACTAAATTAATTTTGTAAACAGATTTGTTTAAATGCCAGACACAAAATTTCGTTCTGGGAGGCACATTTTCAATGGTGTTTATCATTTGGAAATTATTTTGATTGTCCTATTGATATGTCAGTTTATTTACTTATCCTTACGCGAAATTCTTAGGTACAAATTGAATCAAAACGAAGTCACACAACTAGATTATTAAAATGTGAATGATCGAAGCGAGGATTTTTTGTACTAACAAAAATTACAATTAAATAATTCTAGTATCTTTTTCGGCAATTCGCATCTCCGTTATTTTACAATGCCAGTATGTACTGTGTTTGGAGTCGAACCTATTACACAACCTTTATTGGTTAACACCTGTTACAGATGTAATAATTTAATATAATACAACCTATGTCCATTATCCTTCTACTGTTTTCCTGCAGTGGGGTAAATCCCAGAGGTCTGAGAGCACGGGTATTGCTAAATCTTTTAACTGACGCAAGTAAAAAACCCAAGTCCAATTTTAACACTATACCTCATTGGTAAGTGGAAAACTCATATTGCAATGACGGTTTTCAAATTTTTTAAACGTAGGTAGTGAAAACACTTAAGAAAAACAAATATTTGGTGAATCGTTATTTATGGACGAAGCCTTACCATTCTTTAATACTGGAAACTCTGAAAGTATTTAAAGTCACCATTGAACAAAAACCGTCAAACAGTGTCAAAAATAAATTACCACATTATCCTCTACACTACTGGTTCCTTATGGCCCCCAGACATCCAAGGATGTCCTCAGTGTGCCCGATGGTGACTCGCCTATTGTTGCTATTGTAGCAGGTTATTGCTGCATTGTCGCCATCTCAGTTACACTTCTTATCTCTTCCAACAATGAACAGAAGGATACTCATTTCAGCGTAACCTAATTTTTCAAGAGATCTAATTTCAAGCTTTTTCCAAGATACATTTCGAACTTAGTGCAAATACATTATTTTACAACCATATGAACAATTAGATATTCGTTCTTTTAATTCTTACAGTTTCAGCGATAAGTTAGAAATAAAATGGTTGAACTTATTTGTGAATAATCAAAGTAGTAGCAGCCTAACCTATTGTTTGGACCGCTTTTAACCAACAAATTCTCAACAATTGATCTTCGCTGATAGCTGAGTTATTTTTTATTATACTTGATTTACATAACACAGCTTTTATTATGTTTATTATCGTAATAACTTGCAGTTTGTGATTAAAGACAGTAGGTTACTATATCTGCTTGAAACAAATGATGGGCCATATTTTACTCAATATTTATACCACTTTCTAAGCGTATTCACACTACGCTTATATTTAAGAACATCAGTAGCCAACGATAAAGAACTTGATGTTTGAAGATGAAGAAGATTTAAGGCAAAATAAATTCGTTATCTAATCATATTTAGATGGATTGACCAATGAAATAACAACGATGAGAAACGGCATCTGCGTATTGTTTATTCTAACCACTTTAATATGAAATAATATTATTTTACATATGCCAATTAAATAAATAGTACCGGACTCGATGGAATTAGATTAGTTTTAGTGGTTGAAAAAACTCAATAGATAAATTTGGTTTGAAGAGCAGGTTTGGTTCGCTCAGTTTCCTCTTTTCCGAATATTAGAGTTACTCCAGTTGTTATTATAAACCAATATCCCTAGTGTTTTTATGTATAAACACTTGATTAATGTATATGTCCACTCTATATGTAATATAAATTAAATGGTTCTAGTCTTTGTTTTCAACAAATCACTTGCTGATAAGAGATCACTTGTAATCCCTACTTTGACAGTTGACTGCTTAATTTATTTTTCAGCTATTATGATTCTTTTCCTTTGATTTGAAACTCCATAAGCCCACTATTAATTTTTCAATGTTCTAATGAGATTTTTAACAGATTATGAGTTTCCTGGGGTTGAGTTTTTCGTAAATAGATTTGTTTAAGTCCAAAAGTCCCTAATTCCGAAGTTTTAACAACATCGTTCCTCTGGATTCCGAGTTAAATTTTGCAAACAAACAAACAGACAATGCTTGTATTATATTATAGGATACTGTTATTTAATAGCATAATTTTACATAAACATGTTTATGAATACAATATTTTATTCATATAAAATTTAAATTACAATATTATAAAACAATTTACTCGTATTATTAGATGCATTAATAACAAAAATGTTAAAATATTAATGATTATAAAAGTAATTATTCCTTTACGCACTATTACATTTTCATACTAATTATTTTGTTCTCCTTAGCTCCAACCTCATTTAACCCCCCCCCCCAAACCTACTCCAAAACAAAATTCCTTTACTCGTCGCCCGACATGACCCGACCCCCGGAGTTATTGACAATCGGTGAGGTAAACCCGCCTGACGTCACGACCTCTCAGCAGATCAGAAACGACGTGAATAAATCAGCCGAATGTTGTGGCTATTCACGGTCGAGTGACGGGGGTAATGGTGTAATGGTTGGGACTTGCGTGGAGCGGGGTCCGGGTCCTTGGCGGAGCCCGACACGCGAGCCACCAGCGACGTTGAGGAGGCTGATGGTTGTTGGTTCTTAATACTGGAACACTGATTGGACTGACTTACTGACTGAATGACTGATTGATGAGACTGACAAACTGATTGTCTGTGCCCTCTGTTTACCTCTTTCCTTCAATGTATGTATTGCTTACGATAACCATCCTTGACACATTGAGTTACAATTTGAATTGTACACAAAGTCTTTCCCTGATTGAACTGAATCCTATACTCTAAAACGAGCAATATCTGATTGTGTGTTTGTTTGTAAAACTGATCTTGGAAGCCGGCGGAACGATTTTGTAAAAAATTGGAATAAGTGGCTTTTGAACTTAAAATACAGATTGGTCAAAACCTCAACTCCAAGAAAGTTTATACTTTGTAACAAATCTCATTTGAAAATTGGAAATTTTAACATTGGTCTTATGGAGTTTCAAATCAAAAGAAAAGAATCATACAGCTGTGAATAAAATAAACAGTGAACTGTCAAAATCCTATACTCTAATATGAGTAAGGTTTGCTTGCTTGCGACACTGATCTCAAAAACGGCTCCAACGATTCCCTTCAAATGTTCGAAATAACTCATTTCTGGGATAAAAATAAGTTCTAGACAGGCCTTATCCCCAGGAAAAATCAAATAATGTAAAAAAAACAAAATGAAAAGTTAAAAAAATTAACATTGGGCTTATGGAGTTTCAAATAAAAACAAAAGAATTGTAACAGCTGTTCATAATCAACCAGGGAACTGTCAAAGTAATACTCATGTTGTATATGATTATTAACATGTGGTTTCCTGAAAGCAGAGATTAAAGGATTTGAGTGAATATTACATATATAGAGCAGTAAAATAAATCAATGGGGCATTGAGCTATAAATAACAAATGGAGTGACCTTAAAAATGTAGAAAAGAGGCAAATGAGTTATACAGATCTGATTATCAATAGGGGGAAGTGGTGAAATATTACTCCAAGTCATCTAAACAAGCTGGCTAGCCTTCCCCCGAGCAAAGCTCGGCCCCCAGGTACTAGCACTTACACAAGGTGCTATAAACAAACGATTTCGTGAAAATAGTGACTAGAACCATTTAATAAAGATGTTATATAGACGTCTTTTCCACCTACGAAACCAATAAATAACACCACAGAGAAGGTATAGATAGATATACGTTAGATATACGTTCTCTGTGATATCACCGAGTATGGCTCGGGCTCCAATACTAAAATTAAAACCAATAATATTAGAATACACTTCTATTTTTTACAGTTGTGAAATAGTTATTTATACAACAAGTGCGCCAGGTGCCACTTTGCTGCACTCGAGAGAACTGTTTACGCGCGAGCCGTAGGCGAGTGTGGAATAGTTTCTTGGGGCGACCAGTTAGTTTCTTGTCACACACACTTCCTGCTTGTTCAATACCTGTTTCAATGCCTGATAATTCCTGATTAAACGTGACACCCTTTATATGAGGTGGAGGTATTCAATATGACAGTTAGGTTTGGAAAAATGTCTCTGAATTTAATTGGGAATGAGTTTTATTGAAACTAAAGGAAGTACCGTGGCTTTTCCTACATACTTATCATTTCTGGTTATCCCCGCCTTTTAATCATTCTGCCGGGCTTAGGTGTTGCCACTTAAAACACAAAACTTTACTATTTTCCCTTTAAAATGTCAGTTTTGTAAGATTCCAATTGGTTCTTTACAGCAAAGCCACAAAATTAGGGAAAGACGTTGTGCACACCCGGTATATTCTTGAAAAATCCTAAATATTTAAACTCAGATTTGTTACGAGAGAGATGAAAAGTTAGAAAATCAACGGCCTACGTGTAGCTAAGTGAGCAACACAATAGTTTAAAATAATAAACTAGAAAAATATATATTTTCAACAACTTCTACTATCACTTTGTTTTCACACATAAGTTTTTGGTTGACTTGTTCACCTTAAGTTGTACTTTTTTCTTTAACATTTCCATGTAACTTGAATATTAGATACATCGTTTATCGTTTAATTTTTTTTAGGACAGCCAAATGCAAGTGGATTTGTTGGGGGCTAAGATTACCTTAGTATACTCGCTTGAAATAATGCATCTAATGTTTCGACAGTAGTCTACTGGGAACCGGGAGTTGCCATTAAAGCACTAATTGTTCTCATGGCCTTGTTAAGTAGAGCATTGACACCTTCGACGTGTGCACTGTTGAGCAACAAAGGAACAAAGTACCAAGCAATTGATAATAGAGTACCAAAGACTAAGTTGGAGAAGGCCTAGTATACTATACTAATACTAACACGCCGAATAGCTGAAGGAAATTTGATTCTTTCAGGTTTATACTTTATTTGAGAAAACATTTCTATTAAATACAATCATATAAATATAAAAAAATACTACTGTTTGCGCGTATTAATGTAGTTTAGACTAAAACAAAAACTGGACCTGTAAATAACGAAAAAGTAATCGGTTGTAAAGGATTTCTCTACAGTAATTATGTTTTGCAATAGTAAATTTACAAAAGTAGACTCTTGGCTCACAAAGTTGACGTAATTAAATTGGTCTTACATTGGTAAATTGGATATGTACAGAGATGATGATTTTGAAACGAGGTACCTTGAAAGTAATTCAAACAACTGTAGAAAATTGGAAAACAATGACAATTTTTCTTTGAATTAAATAGATTCTTAATTACAATACTTTACTCCTCGAAGCAGTTTAAAATTGTTTGATGTATTTAAGGAACCGGATGTTTTAGGATTATTCTTACACAAGTACATGCAATTTTATTTATTTATGGATAGCAAAACGTGACAGTCTGTTCAGAGTATGCTATGAGTTGCATCGACTGTATGTCAATAATAAAGGAGTATAATTTTGTTGAACATGAATTAACTATCGTACTGCAACAGCAACCGAACATTTTAACTATACAGTACAAAACATGTTATTGTTTGCGCGGTAATTGAAATACGAAGTTACAAAACCCCTCCGAGCTCTGTCAACGAGTAGGGTTCCTTCCATTTTACCTTGAGGCAATCAACCAATCCTTCACATGCAATTACGGTTGTAATACGACGTTGTTAATTAATTAACAACGTAATTAACGTACTTAATTGTGCAATGTAAGTTCGCATGTAGTTGTGTCCTAATTTATGATATGTGACGTTAGCTATGCAGGCCTATACCAACAATTATTTTATTTGCCTATTAGGGTTAGGGGAACACTGATAAATAAGCTTAAATAAGTGATTAAAACTGAAAAACATTACTGGAGACACCGATAGTCAAATGAAGAAGGTCATTCCTTTAACAAATAATACCCCCGTCACAGCAAACCGTTTGCTGCATACTCAGCAAATTTCCAATGGAGATATAAATGTCTTAATACTAAATAAAGCCACTAACCAAGTTTCATAAAAATATATTCATAATAAGCGATATATACAATTTTAATTATCCTCCATAAGAATAACATTGGGGCTGAGTACGCAGGTTTGCTACATCAACGATCATAGAAAATAGGTTTTTATGCAAATATGAGTATAACTCAACTAGGTGAAGTAATGTTTATTAATTTATGTTCATAATTAAGGGAGACATAGTATTTAATTATTATCCATAAGATAAACATTGGGCTGAGTACGCAGGTTTTCTGCTACGGGAACCTTTGGTAAAAGATTGTTTTTTTGAGCAAATATCAATAGACCACAACCAGATGAAGCCATATACCAAGTTTTGTCAGTATACGTTCATAAATAAGCGAGATTAAAATTGTTCTTTTCCTCAATAAGAATAACATTAGACAACGTACTGTGTTTAGCACTTTCAATATCTCGGTAACAAATTGACGTAGAGGAATGATCAAAATACCAAATTATGCGTTTTTTAAGTTAAATCCAATGGTAAAATGGCTATTTCAAAAATGATATGTAAAAAATTCAAAAACCCATTTTTTGGGTACAAACCCCCCCCCCAAAATACCCCTTCGGATAAAGCGATCTGGCTGGTTTTCGAACTTAAAGCCATAAATGTTGCTTTCACCACGTTCATACCAAATTTCAACAAAATCGGATCATTTTTCCGAGAGTTATCGTGCTCACGGACACACACACACACACACACACACACACACACACACACACACACACACACACACACACACACACACACACACACACACACACATACAGTTTCGAACTAATGGTGTTTTTGGGGTCTGGGGACCTCAAAACGAAAAGTTATCATGGTCCCGGGCCACGGTCTTACTATGCCGACTACGGTAATAGCTTCTTCCCTATAGGGGAAATTCGCTAAAATCTGTCTTAATAGTGCATAAAGCCGCTTACCAAGTTTCATAAAAATATATTAACAAATAAGTGATATTTTAATTATTCTACATAAAAATAACATTGGGGACGAGTATGTAGGTTTGCTTACTCAAGGAACACAAACAATTGATTTTGATGCAAATATCAATACAATTTAACTAGGTGAAGCCACATTCCCAGTTTTATCAATATTCATTTATGAATAAGCGATATATAACATTTGAATCACTCTCCATAAGAATAAAATGGGGGCTGAGTAAGCAGGTTTGCTGCAAAGGAACGCAAAATATGGGTTTTCATTCAAATATCAATATAACTCAACTAGGTGAAGGCCACATACCAAGTTTCATCAATCTACATTCATAAATAAGCGATGTATACCATATTTTAATTATTCTCCATAAGAATAACAAGTTTGTCAGCATTGTTATGCGATGTACTAAAAACAAATAAAGAACCCTGCAGGACGCTTTACCATTAGCTGTCATGAAGGGAAAACAATAATTGATTATTATTAATTGTTTAATTTTTTATCGTGTAATGGGATGAGCTTACAAACGACACTATGAGGAAATGTTGGTTTCTTCTTACTATAGGACACAACGTTGATGGGAAAATATATGCATAATCAACCAGCCCCGGGAAAGAAGGCCTGAGAATATTAGTGTTAACCTAAGTTTATACATATACAAAATTTGTTATGTACTTTCGCTTAAAAAATATCAAGATGGTCATATGTTATCTCCACATAACTCTAAAACCCTTTGCAGCTGTACTCTAGCGGATAACATATTAGTACTAACGACTTCAAGGTTAAAGAGAACGTTATTTTTATTTATAAACACACTGGTTAATGTTTTAAGGCAAAAATTATAAACATTACACATCATTTTCACGAAACTTTTGAAAGAATTGCCATTAAACGAAACGATGTTACTTTTTTATTTTCAAAATAAACATACAGTATTATAAATGAAGTTATTTTCTTTATTTTAAAAGAAATTTTTATTTAAAAGCTGTTTCTATAACAATAATTTTGCATTGTATGTTGCCTTACGGAGTTTATATAATTTACAATTATATTATTATGTTTTTATTATTTTTAAATTATGTGATATTTCACATTATTTACGTAAACAATTATTTACGTAAATACAATCCATGGACAGATAGGCATACAATTCTATTCTATTTTAACTTCATGTGACAATACTCTTCAATTACGTGACTTTCTAATTTTAACATTGACTGATGCTGCAGAGCAGCACGGGGTCTCTAGTTTATAATAATAAACTAAAATTATTATTATTATCGAGATATCAAAGTAACGATATTAAATTGTTGTACAGCCTTTGAAATTGCCACATTTCTTCACAAGTGCAGTATGCCTATTGGGAAAATATAATATCATAACAAAGTCAATGGTCTTCCTTATAAAATGTGATCAGAAATGTAAAAAAATATTATATAATGTTATTTTATTGAATACCGCAAAGCTGAGAAAAAAAATAAACAGTCACAGGTTGAATATTTTGTTTAATCCCAAAATTCGTAATACAAAAGCGATGTTCCTTTTCTATACCAGCTTTAATATAGTTTTCATTAATTATGTTTTATTTATCATCACTCCATCGATGACCACGACTAGCAAGCTCGTTGACTCACAAATGAATCATCCACCCAACCGATCGACTCCCACGACCCACACAATGAAACGGTCGGGCCAAAACGACCTCGGACCTTGGAAATAGTATCAAGGAGAACAATAAAATCGATAACCGAGACGTCATATTTTCTAGGGCGGAGCATATTTAAATAATTGGCTGATTTTTATCTCGATATTAATTTTGGTTGGATCCGGGGGGAAGCGATCTGTCAGAGTGGATTCCTAAGGCTGGTCTACTCAATGTAGCTCAACTGGATCATTTTAAAAGAGGAAGAGCGCTAGCGAATGAATGATTTAGGGTTTTCATCATCGAGTTTCATTTTCAGTTTCTGAATGGCAGATGCATTATAGAGGGAAACTTCCGGTTTTAGGGCAACCGATACAGCTCATTCGTCACCCATAACCCCGGATACCCATTTTTCATCGAATATAAAAAAATAAATCAACCTCTGAAGGTCAAGTTTAACTGGTGAAGTTTAACCAAAGATCTATTTTTGGTTAAACTGTCTCAGTTAAACTTGACCTTCATAGCTTGATTTATTTTTGTTACTATTTATTGTTATTTATTATTGGATTTTTATCGTTTTGATAGGGAGTGGTTCAAACAAAATTACTTTAAATCATAATATGTAACAATATGAAAAAGTTGTAGTACATGTGTCATTACATTTTAGATTTATTTGTATTTTTGAGAGAGCGAAAAATAACAGGCAGAGCAATTTTGATTTAATATTACAAGTTGATGGTGACTTATAGTCAAATCTCAGTAATTTGTAAGATACAAAAGATAGTGCATAGTATATACGGGTACAAAACTAGAAATAATATTACTTTCGCACCATAGAAAAAAGGGTGTACCTTGGCAAAGGTAAAATGTTCGCTACAAACCAACGCATTTAGCGAATTAGCAAGTCAAGTCATACTTATTGAGCTCATTAATAAACCTCTGCATATTAATTTCAGCAGTAATATACTATATATATTATTTTACTAGTACGGAGTTTATCGAAGTATAAGTATTGCACTTGCAATTAATTTAAAAATAATGAGAATTATTGTTAGGTAAAAAGATAAGCAGGCAGAATGTTAAAATCTGAAATACAAAACAGAAAGTAATATCTTCTCAGAATGAACAAATTTGTAATGCTAGAGAAATCACAACCAGATGTATCGACATTATAATTTTATTTATTATCTATGTAACAATATCACTGTGCAACGTGCTTTGTTTACCATTTTAACTTCCTATGCATCCACTAAACAGTATAAATTTCAGTATAGCTTTGTTAAACTAAATGTATTCATGAGATTGGTATACATTTTGAATCCTCTTTAAGAATAAGTTTGTGGAGGCCGAGCTTTGGTTAGAGGAAATCGCATATTGATGCTTTACCTCGCTGACAGCCCACTGGTTGTTTTTTCAGCTCTTATTTTGTTGTGGTTTGAAATTCATTTTCAATTTTTATATGAGCTTTCCAGTAAAATTTGAGGATTCATGCAGATAAGGATATTGCCAATTGGTTACTGAGACCTAAAACCATAATCCTTCAAAGTTTAAAACCTTCCATGGGATTTCAAAATCTATTTGACATACATCCATACATTACTCGTTTAATGGTATAGGATAACGGACAAGTCAAGTATTTAACACTACCAATATCACCAGGTGTTGTACAACAATGATTTATTATAACTATTGATACTAAAACAAAAGGTACGAGTTAAACATTAGACAGTTAAAGTTATAGGTAGTTACTATAAATAAGTCAGATTTCAAGAATTCCCTGCAAGTGGATATTTAAAACATTTTATATATAAAACTTATTTATGTATAATTCTGTAAGCGGAATTTTTAATTCAAAATTGTGGGAGTTAGGAAAATCGCAGGATGATGGGAGATGGCTCAAATTAATGGTATTGATCCCAGGGACTCAGAAAAATAGTAGTATTTCTCAAAAGTTACAAGCAAACTATAAATTATGTAAAACAGCCCCCATAAGAAAAGCATAGGGATTTGAAAACGTCTGCTTTGTTTACATTAAAACATATACATAAGTGTCTACTTTGCAGAGTATTGGAGAAAGGTTAGGGACAATGTCCCCTTCAAGCCACTAGTTATAATTAAACTTATTTTTACACTCGAGTAAAAAGAGATTTTCACTGCACTATACTGAAGACAGTTCAGTATAAGTGTAAATATATTTTTTAGTGTTGTGAGGCGTAGCTTATTTCATCCTATTTACCTGTAACAGCACGTATACCTTGTTATTCATTAAATTGTTTTTATATCCTCAAACCCACTTAACCTAGGCTAATATTGCCTAGTAGTATTTCAATATTACTTATGTCCCAACTTGCTCTTACACAAATTCGTTAGAAATACATATTCATTTTTCAGAATCGAACATCTCTATCAAAAGTTACCACTATAATGCATTAATTACTTCGGAACTCGGGTTCTTCCTAAATATAAGCCGAGTCCACTTATGGTAAAGTAAATTATTGAGTAAGGTTGCGCAGTGACAAAGCTTGCGCCCCTCACATTCGGGGATTCTGGGACCAGGATCGGCCATGGTGATTTATGAGTATTCAGTTCATGTTCTTCTTATTTACTGAAATGCTGAAAGGTTTCTTCAAAGGGTTGAACTCTACCAGGTTCAGTGGTAGAGAAGGCTCTTCGGTTACATGGCAATATTCAGAGGAACCAGTTTAATTAAAGACACTGGCTTGAAAAATAAGTAAATCTGAATTTTTCTAAATGCGGTTTTATTTTAGCCCAGGTTGTATTTATTGTGGAGTGTTGAATTGTGACAGAGATTTAACATCGTTAGGCTTTATACTCACTTTATAGTATGATTGACCTTGGATTATGTTTGTAAAACATGACTAGCAGTTACCGGCGGCTTCGCCCGCGACAAATTAAAACACATTAAAAATATTAACCTGACCAGCACTATTAAATATTTGTTTAATATTACCAAATGATTTCCTTTGTCCTAACTGAAAACAACTACAGCTGGTAATTTTATAAATTATATCCTCCTATAAGACTTTAATTTAACTAGGACCCGTGGGGTGGAGCCATAAGGTTGGATGGGGACATTATCAGGTCTAGATGTTAATGTGACAAGTAAGCTATATGTTCAGTTACTTTTACCGGTCCAGTAGTTCACGCGTGATGGAACTACAAAAATATATTCATCCAAACTTTCACATTTATATTAATTTTTAAAGAGATGTAACTCCCCAAATGCTCAATAGTGAAGTATATTATTAAAACATGCCCAGCATACTCTCTACAACTCTCACTGTTTATTACATTCTAACGTAACAACATGATACAATCGTGCTCTTATTAAAACTGCTACGCCCACCTGAAAACAACGATGTGTGTCTTAAGATGATTAATAAATGGGAAAATTGGTAATATTATCATAAAATCGGATTTTCCTTACATCGCATTTTAGTGGCAACCTTATTCTGTAGTTTGTTATCAGAAATAAACCAAGTTATACAATTATAAACAGATCTTCCGTTAGTTACTGTTTTATTAGTTATTAGTCGCACTGCTTCTCTCTGAGGAGTAGGCCTACAGTCAAAGTAACAACCATGAAAGGAGATTCAATAAAGTTCCATTACCAATGCTTGGACCACTGCTTGGATAGGGGTTTATTCTACTCATTTGATCCCTCTATTACTGTAGACTGCCTACTGGCAGATAGGGTTACTATGATAGGTTAGCAATGAGAATAGTGGACTCCATCGAACCTTGGGAGGATCGATTCGTGAACTTGCCGATACCATCCACTTAATCTGACATTCAAAACCAGCTGATTGCATGCATTAAGCTTTTTGGGTAAAATCACGATATCATTTTGTATCAATATTTTTCCTAAGGAGGCCAGTGTTGTCCAGTATTAGTAATAATAATAAATAAATAAACGGTATCAGGAAACTGACACTTACTTTCTCCCTTTTTGCCCAACTTTAATGAATAAATTACTTTTTATTTACTAAATATAGAATACAAAGCACGGTCGAATGTACAGAAAATCTTGTAAACAAGTTGTTTTCAAAAATATTAACCCAAATCCCTGTTTAGTAGGCACTACAGAATCCATCGCTACACTCGTGGTCTTAAGAGTGGAAATACCCCCTATTCCCCCCCAGGGTTATTAAGGGGCAACATATTTCGAATTTCCTCTGTTGGTCAATGCTAACTTGACAAGCATATCATGTTTGAACGAAATTGATCAATAAATAAGAGAGGAATAGTAAATTTTGTATTCTCCATAAGAACAACATTGGACAACGTACTGCGTTTACCGCAAAATGAAAATTTAAATTTTCCCCGCAACCAGTAATCGTAGAACAGTAATTAAAGATAGTAAATTATTTAGTTTTTTGAGCTCTTGAATAGTAATATTTTTTATATTTATGTTTTTTTATGAAAATCCAATAAACTGAATTTTTAAGTCTTGTAATTTCTGAACCCGAATTTTTACAGAAATGCGGGTGGTGTCATTTTGTTGGAAAACTAAATTTCTACAAACGACTAAAGTTTAATCAAAATCGTTAGAGCCGTTTTTGAGAAATCTTGATTTTTCATGTTTTTAGACGTTTTTTGGGGGATAATTACCCTTAAAAATAAAAAATTCCAAAAAAATGAAAAATCGCCTGGAGATATCGTGGATTAGTACCTACATACCAAATTTCATAAAAATCGGACCATTGGTTAGGGCTCTAGCTCTGTACACATCCATACAGACAGACAGTTAGACAGACAGACAGACAGACAGACTCACAGACATCACGTAAAAATCACTTTTTTGGGTTCAGAGAGCACCAAAACGAATATTCCCACTGACAACTCAAATTCGAAAATTTTGACGAAAACAATACTTTCTCCATATACTATGTATAAGGGGAGAAAGTAAAATTAATTTATTCAATAAAGTTGTGCTAAAAGTTGTGCATTAAAGTTGTGGGGGTTTTATTGTAGTGATTTGCATTAGTATATTCATTTATAATGGATTACCAATGCATTTCAAATAAAGAGAAATAGTGTTCCAATCTTACAATATAGCTGGCTTCATTTTAGACTCAAATCGCTAATCAGTCTCCGATATTACCAAATGATCTCCTTGATTTGACCTATATCTATGTAGTTAGGTAATACCGTGTAACATCAAGTTTGAGGGGGAGAATAAAAATGAAAGTTTACAAATAAATACAAATTATATTTGTAAAAAAAATCTATATACATCGTAAGTTATAAAAACAGTATTTCTATTTTCTAATAGGTTATCCGTAGTATGGCAGTCCTCCGTGCCCTACACCGTAGCCATAGCCGTGGCCGAGGCCGCCGGCGCTGTAGCCCAATCCACCGTAGCCCAATCCTCCGTAGCCCAAACCGCCATATCCGTAGCCCAGGTTATGGCTGTAGGCCGGAACCGCATAACCTGAAACGAAAATATTTGATGTCTAAGTACATTTGTGATGACAATAATACAAACTATGTGCGTAGTTTTGCTTTGACACTTTAGGTTTCATTCTTCCATATTTGCTAATGTAGGCTACTCCTGTAAGTAAATTTTAGTACGTTTAAATGATGCAGCCTATATTGCCACCTTATTGTATGTTCAGTACCCAGATAATTAGGCCTACAAATGAAAATAAACTTCAACACTAACATTTTATCTACCGGTTTATTACATTTTATTCCACGATTACAACGATTTAAGTTGACTATATTTCCTTTAAAATTATTATTTATCTACATAATATTCCTCTAAAGTGCAATAGCTATAAAGTCGGATTGTTCGGTGGAGCTGTAACTGATTTATTACTTCAGCAGTCCGAGGCCTTCAAGGATAAGTCGCGCCGGACATTGAGCCATTTCCCGTCAACAGACACGGTTTAGAGAATAGCTCAACTAATGCGCCTTTCCAAATTAAATCCTTTTGCCGACTGTTATTTTTAGAATCTTAACAAATACCACGTTTTAGAATGTAACTTTTTTTTTATTACATTTATAGTTGCAGAAAGTAAAAATCTCGTAATGGTTATTACATTTTATTTTCTTGGATTTTATTAATCTTAAATTAGTAAATGATTTCTACTTAAATACATTTGGAACTGGAAACAACCTTTTAAACGGACAACGATTAGACGAGAAAATATAAAATATTTAATAGTGGTATGTTTAATAGTTCCTACAAAAATTGTCTGTTCGATAAAGTACAACTGACACAATTAATAGTTTACTGATTTTTAAGATAATCCAAGATCCGTGGATTTCATATTATATCAGAAAGCAATTGAAGAACGAGTAAATAATCTATTAAAATATTTAATTTAACTAAAAAAATATTTTTACATGAGTACCGGTTGTGAATAAAAAAACTGTATTTAAAGTGTAACATATTGCTGTTAGCTACAATGTAAGTTAAGCAAATACAGGGTTATGGGTTATCTATAATGTTAGTAAATGTATTGGAAAACGAGTTTGGTTATTCAATGGCCTATTGGGGACAATTTGACCAATTCGGGCTTGATAATGATCACATTTACATCTCTCAATTTAAGTAGTATAACGGAATTTTGATATTTAATTTTGTGTAACTTACCTTTACCGTATCCTCCAAGACCTCCGTACCCAAGATGGCCGAGACCGCCGTATCCTCCATGGCCGAGACCCCCGTAACCCCCATAGCCGAGACTCAGGGGGGCGGCCACTGGAGCGACGATCTTAGGGGCGTATCCCAAGTGTCCGTAGCCTCCGTAACCTCCGTAGCCTCCGTAGCCCAGTCCGTATCCCAGACCGTAGGTGCTGCTAGCCTGGAGGTCTTGTTTGTCCTGGGGGGCGGCAGCGGGGGCGGCGGGGGCGGGCGCTTGATCGGCGGGGGCGGCACTAGCTAGGGCGGAGAGGGCGGCGAGCCCGATCAGAACCTAGAACAAATTAAAATGTATAAGAAGTTAATCGGTTGGTTTCAGAGGTTCGGCATTTTCATTCTGAACAAAATAAAGTTAGCAACAAAAATGTTAAGAGATTAAAGATAACTATGCAATTTGTACGAGTATGGTCAAAATATAATTGGGTTAACAAAATAACGCCGTTAATGACAGTGGCAGTGCCGGATAAATTTTTTTTCGCAAATAACTATAATATTTTTACAAATTTACAGAATAGAATGCCACCTTACAGGTTTGCCGTCCTGACTATCAAAACGCTCTAACATAGTTACCTTTTGAAAGCAATGTCCGTGGAAAAGTTTATAGTTCTGCTTTATTTATTGCTAAATTTAAATTAAAAATATTCAAATTAAAAATATAATTTTTACCTCGTCTTAATTATATTTTCATCTGGAAGGCACTCTTCTTACAAGTGTAAATTTCAAACTAGAACATCAATCGGTAATATTAAATTTATTAGGGGACAAGGCCAAATGTTGTTGGAACCTGTTGACTGTGATCATGTCATTGTGAACTATGTTAACCTTGTCCCCAAATTAAGTTTTCATTACTGATTGTTGTTTTAATTTTAAATTAATGCATTTAAGATGTATGCCTTCAGGATGAAAAAATAAATTATCAACAAAACCTTTCATATAGGCTATTTTCACAGGATTAATGGCTCAATGATAAACCATAGACAAGTCCACAAGTGGCAGTGTCATGCTGATGCTTCCTACTCGTAACTAAGCATTTAATATACAAATAACTTATATTAATAATGTAATCGATTTTGATTTAGATTGAAAATAAATTTTTGAATAAATCTACTTTATTGTAAACAATCATCAACAAATCCGATGTGTTATGGTATTTTCGGTATATACGACAGTAAATTAGGTATCTCGATTGATATATTATGTATGTTGTTATTTTACAGAAAATGTTTGATATCATAATTATTTACATTCTTATTAAATATTTTGGAAAATTTATTTGTTGTGGAAATATAATTTCTTATAAAATTATACGTATTAGTAAGAAATGTGTGTTGCCGTTGATTAAACAATACAATACATGAGGGCGACTTCGAATTTTTAAGAGTTATGTTTAATTCTGTATAGAATTGCTTTGAAATATTGTTATTAAAACTTACATCTCAAGATCAACATTCTATTGAATGTTCTAGTTTCATTATTTACCCTAAAATACATTGTTTTGCAAAAATTCCTGATCAATACATATAAAAATACTTATACATTTTGATTATTACCTTAACGAATTATTACAAACTAAATACAAATTCAGAAAAAAATGTGAATAATATTTGTTGAACATAAACATTAGAGAAAAACTTACACGTTAACAAACATTACAACTGTTAATTACAGAAAATAATTTCTTTCAAAGAATGTTGTCAACTTTAATAGTTGAGTGGATGAAATATTCGTAATGGCAATAATCTGAATTTTATTTTTATCTGGACTCGAATATTATTTTGTATTTTTTGCCGTTTTTTTAATTGCTGGTTTAAAAAATGGTTTGATTAAAAATGCTGACCAACTACTGGATCTAGGTCAGCATAACTTCATAGTTATGTATTTGTTGTAAACTTTGTATTTACTTGACGGAATAAACTCATATATTGATTTATTCACTTATTCATATGAAACTATGACTGAAGTTATACAAAAAATCTTATTATTGTTATCATTATTACCATCGTCATCTTTACTAGGGTTAGGACTACTTTCTTGGGAACCTTGTGTGGTATGTTGTTTCTTGATAATATTTTAGATAGTGATCAAACTAAACATGATACTAATAAACTCAATCTAAAACGTCCCTGAAGTGTCATACTTCAATCAAGTTATTAAAAACTAGTGCCTTTGCATCAATCTCGAATAGTTAATGGCCAACGTTAAAGTCATACGATTTATAACTTAAATATTTGATATTTAACTGATGTTTTAATCGTTATTCAAAGTTTAAAAACAACATAATTTATTTTTAAAATTTACAAATCCGGGTTTTCTCCCTAATATCTCCGAAAATAAGATGAACATAACCAATTGGCATTTATAATGTAAGGTTATTTTTTGTAAGGCATTTGATACATTTTATATAATAACCTGATAAAAATAAAATATAATAAAATTTCGATGTCAATCTTAATTGGTTATAAATATTTTTATTTAATAAAAAAATAAATTGCCTACATCAGATTAAGAAATTATAAAAATAATGACTCCCAGGATGAACTAAATGTGGTAAACACTTACGTAAAGGTTAGCCATAATAATCCACAGTGAACACCGTTGACAGTGACGTCTAGGGCCGCCATAGGCCGTATATATACACAGTGTCTGTCAGAAAGGGAAGGCAAGGGCGCCACGCTCTGATGCAACAGATCTGATGGTGGGGCCGATTTCATGCTCTTGAAAACGGTCCTGAATATCGGTCGTGGGAGAAGACGTCTCGTGGGACGTCACAGAGGGCGACGTCTCATAATTGGGAGACATATCAAGTAATTTGTAAAATCCAAAATTTATGTTTATTAAGTTTTTTTCCGATTATCACTTTGAATTATTGAACCTTTTGAGTATCCTTGATTGAAACCCTATACATTTCAAGGGAACGACGATCCGTCATAAAAAAATTTGTCAGGAACTTTAATAATACTTTGTCAGGTAGAATAAATCTATTTTATCTTGTACGTTATATTCCGCATTATTAACTAATAAAACTATTAAACGCCAGGAACATAGCTTACCAAAAAGGAAAAAAAGTCATTTTATAATTGTTGTCTCCCAGTTTCTTTCATTATAAAATAGAATATATGTATTGCTATAAGTTTCGTCTATACAGGAGAAAGAAGAACAATTTGAGTTATTGGAAAACTTGTTGAAAATGAAAAATAGAAGTAAATATTCATCAGGATTTTAAAGGGAAAGAAGACTAGTTTATGTACAGGATGAGACAGACCATCCATCCAGATGGGCGAGGGGAAAACCGTTTGTCTAAATCCATCAAATAATATTCTCTTCCATAAAATTGCATATGGGAAATCCATTTAAACTATTCATATCAAAATCTATGTATAGGGTCTTCAAAATGGAAGGACACGAGTTTGAATCTCAGCATTTTATTTCATGAACCTAAGGCATGTCATAAATAATTTTAAAGGTCTTGTGAACATACTAATTCTAACATTCACTAATATCCCATTAATAAGAATTCACTTATCTACACCCGTTTCAAAATGGCAGCCATTTTAGTGAAACATGTTGTAATTTAGAAAATGCCCGGTATTTTCTAAAGCAATAGACGTATATTTTTTCTAATTTAAATATCTTAATCAGAATAAACTGAACTATGCTACATCTCAGCCTAAAACAAAATAAATACTTCAACAAAATTATTTTTTATTAAACACTTATTAGTACAAAATAAAAATAAATCTATTAGTAGCTATGTCAACAAGCATACTAATGTAAAGGTCTTGCCAATCCTAACAACTTTCTAATGTACATCAACCTCGTGTCTGTATTCGTTCTTTTGCAATAAGAAATACCTCTGTCGCAGCAAATCTACGTACTCAGCGAATTTCTAATGTATGTATATGTTTCTCACTACCACATAAAGCCTTTTATGAAGTTTCATAAAAATACATTTATAAATAAGTGATATATAGAATTTTATTCATTCTCCATAAAAATAACATAGGGCTGAGTACGCAGGATTGCTGCAACAAGAAAAATAAGAAATTTGTTTTTAAGCAATTATCAATATAACTCAACCAGGTGAAGCCACATACCAATTTTTAATAATCTATGTTCATAATTAAGGGAGATACACAACTTTACTTATTCTGCATAAGAATAACATTAGGGCTCAGTATGCAGGTTTACTGCTACGGGGATAATCAACAAAAAATCAATTTGATATGCAAAAATATCAACATACCAGTACTATGTGAAGTCACATACCAAGTTTCATCAATGTACATTTATAAATAATCGAGATATCAAATTTGTTTTATTCTCCATAAGGATAACATTGGACAACGTACTGTGTTTAGCACTTTGAATATCTCTGCAACAGTTGGACGTAGAATCACAATTTAAACACAAAAATGATTGTTTTGTGGAGCTGAATTGATTGGTAAAAGCAAATGTAAAGTTTAATGTAAAATTAACTGAGGAAAGACCAAAAACCTTTTTCCCAATAAGATTAACATGGGAGATTTTATGAACACGTTTTTTGGATTTTCTCCGTAACCACTTAATCTAGGTTAATGATTCAAAATATTATATTATTTGTTGTTTAAGCTCTATAAAATCGTCAAAACAAAAATTGAGTGTTTTAAACATTTTAGGGTGAAAAATGCTCAAATCTGATTTTTGGATAATTTTGAAACCCCCCTTTAAAAGTCATGAATGTCGCTTTACAAGTTTGAGCCAAATTTCATCAAAAGCTCATGTTTTCAAATTACAAAAAGGCAAATATTTTTATAATTCAAGTAGGTAAAGCCTTATTCCAAATTGTATTAATTTATGTTCATAATTAAGGGGGATAACCTTTTACTTATTCTCCATAAGAATAACATGGGGGCTGAGTACGCAGGTTTTCTGCTACGGAAAGTGTCGGCAAACAATATTTTTTCGTGCAAATATCAATAGGCCACAACGATATAAAGCAATATACTAAGTTTCGTCAAAATAAATTGATAAATAAACAGGATATACAATTTTTCTTATTC
The DNA here is from genome assembly GCA_963675035.1 of Allygus modestus. Classification (NCBI taxonomy): domain Eukaryota; kingdom Metazoa; phylum Arthropoda; class Insecta; order Hemiptera; family Cicadellidae; genus Allygus; species Allygus modestus. The sequence goes on along the minus strand of OY776117.1, from coordinate 42,028,450 downwards.
TCCATAAGGATAACATTGGACACAACATACTGTGTTTAGCACTTTCAATATCAAGGTAACCAACTGACGTAGAGCAATGATCAAAACACCAAATTGATTTTTAAGCTTAATTTAATAGTGAAAACTAAAATTGGATTTACTAAAATATTATATGTAAAAAACTCAAAAAACCCATTTTTGGGGTACAAAACCCCCCACCCCCAAAATACCCCTTTGGATAGAGGGATCTGGCTGGTTTTTGAACTTAGTCATAAATGTTGCTTTACAGGTTTGTACTAAATTTCATCAAAATTGGACCATTGTTACGAGAGTTATCGCACCCACGGACACACACATGGCGAACACAGTTACATGGGATACACAGTTTTGAACGAATGGTATTTTTGGCTCCTGGGGACCTCAAAACGATAAGTTATCATGGTCCCGGGCCCAGGTCTTACCATGCTGACTACGGTAATTGCTTCTTCCCTATAGGGGAAATTCGCTAAAATGAATCCCTATTTCCTTTGGTCACGCCATAATTTGAGAATGAGGGCATCAAATTGAATAATTCTTCTTTTGTTGTGTTCGTCAATGTCAGGACAAGGTTTTTAAAAGAGAAAATTTTTTAATCCGACCTAAGGGATCCGTCCCACTGGCCTTCAAAGTTCCCATTAATTTGATCAAAGTTCAGTTAGTTACACCAAAAAGTTGTTATCAAGGGTTATATCTAAATATACTTGAACATATGTTCATTACGGAAATAACAAATCTACTTGAATAGGAACTCAAACTTTTTTCGTTGCCAAAGTTAGTACTATATAAAAATAGGCGAGTGAGCGTAGCGAACGAGCTTATCCGGGAGGCGAGTGAGCGAAGCGAACGAGCTCATCTTGAAAATGAACGAGTATTTGTCGTAAAATAAATTCAATGACATTATGACAGGACAACGTCTGTCGGGCCAGCTAGTTTATTATAAAAATACAAACTAATAGTCGTACAAACTCTAAATACAATTTGGATCCAAAATACTTTCACTTAAAATCTCATCAATTAATAATTTTAAGCATATACTTAAACAAAAATATTTTTGAAGGTGACAAAATACTTAATCGATTTCAGTAACATTAATTGCTATTGATTGCACTGTATATTATGCAATTTAACTTATCTTTCTTGTGCAGAGTAATCACCGATTTCTCTAATCAGTAGGTGCATTTATGTATAATGCTTGTTACTAAAGTAACATCATTATGATTACCAGTTTAAACTTGCCTCATTATAATTAAGGCCATCAACTTGAGTTTTATCAAATATTCTTGGTTTCTGATATATTCTTTGTGTACAAATTTTGGTTTTTAATTAGTCGCTGTCAACCTCAATTTTTTTAAGTCACTGATAATTTGCATCGTTATAGTTTAAAAGTTAATGACTGATAAGGCAAGTAGATGATTCTAGTTTAACAACCTAGAGGTCACCTGAGTTCACTTGCAATGTCAATAATGAAGGGAGTTGAAAAGTCAGTAAAATTATCGAATTATAATCAAGTGTCTTGAAAGGTCTTAACAAACATTTTTGGAATATTAAAACTAGTAACTGAACAAGACACGGCACAAAGTATATGTACATCTTAATTGTGTTATGTAAACATACTGTTTTAGTTCCTACAAATCTTGAATAATGTATCTGGAGGCTTAGTGATTTTGTAAAGGATTGCTGGGTATAGATAAACGAGTTTCATAAGTAGAAAGTATTATTGTCATACTCATATTTCAGATTTTGTAAACTTATCAATGTCATGGCTCTCTGAATCCACTGAATGTTTTTATCCTGTTATTTTAAATCTTATCATACAATAACATTCTCTGCCGAGAATCAACAAACACATAAATAAATGTTGGACTCCGGCCCACGCCTGCCGCACGACGCAGTGAATAATTATCGTAGCCGTAAACAGTAAAATCCTGCGGACCTTTCAATCCTCCTCAATTTTATAACTAAAAAATGTATTTTGAATTTTTTCCGTCAGTTGGTCCGGAGAATTATCATCTGGAAATAAAACAGTTATAAAAGACGTTACGTTTGACAACTATTTGGCGACTAACGACATTTACTGAAATTATAAAAGGTTTAGAACATGTGTTTAAATAATCAAGAAATAAATATATATATTTAAATAAATATATTTATATATATATATATATACATATACATACACATTGTACATATATATACATATATATTAACATTGTGTATATATATACATTTGAACGAATAGTGTTTTTGTCATCTGGGGACCTCAAAAAAAAGTTATCATGGTCTCGGCTTAAGTCATACCATGAGACCTACGGTAATAGCTTCTTCCCTATAGGGGTAATTCGCTAAAACCATCATTTCCTTTATGAAATTAATGTTAACTGTACATAACACATTATGAAAGAGGCCACAGTATTCACAAATTAGGGGTTTCGAACAAATTAACAAGACCTTTACAATGGTATGCTTTTTGAGATATGGTACAATTAGATGTTTTTAAATTTCGGGCTTAAAAGAATTGTCTGCTCGTACATTGTGATAGTATGTTATATTCGTTTTCTAGATAGTTTTTATTTATATAATACTCCTATGGCATATTCATTTTGTTCCCTTTAAGTTTTTGCAGAATAAAAATTCAATTTTCAATAAAACTAGGCAAAAAAGAGATCTTAGCTAAACATTTGCTCACCGAAGTTGGAAAATAACATCTGATATAATTTAAACATGTTTATATAGTAAGTTGTTGTTAATAGACAATTTCTTAAGAAAAAAAAGTTTCTTACGTATTTAAGTAAAACACTGATCATGGGTTAATAGTCAAAAATATGAAAATAATTCATCTAAAAGGGAACTCATGTTTTTTATCTTAATATATAAATATACTCCCGTAGCAGCAAATATCTAAACCATAAAATTATATAAAGTTACGGTTATCTCACCTTAATAATCTAGTCATCTTACTAAAAATGTAATGAATCAGCTTTTAAATGCAGTTGGTGAAATAAATCAAATAATTAAAATTAACATGGGCACTTTGAACGCTAACGGGTTCAAGAGAAAGATTACGGTCTAAATGTCTATTCGCAAAATAAATTATTTTCCCACTACTTAAAACTACAAGATGTAAGAGATTCATACTTAGCCTACTTTTTATTTATTTTGAAATAGGCTGTATATATTTAGATATATATAGACATTTTATCAAATACAGTTGAATTATGAAAAACTTTCTTTTATGTCAGTTTTTTTTTCAATTTAAACCTAAATAACTTCGGACTGTGTTCTCGGCCAGGGAGCTGTTAGTTGAGCTCAAATTAGTTTGAATTACAGAGCCTATTTAATTTTCAGCTATTCTCTTAGCATAAGAGGTAAAGCCAATGGACTTTTTCTGTATTTTGTAGTTATGTATAGTGTATTCATCACAATCTATATATTTAATTTCGTAAGCGAATTTGTCTCAACGAAATATCTCGAGCTAGCAAGAAGTTAAGTTAGGTTATGACGATTAATTTTAAAGCTTGAGGGCCAAGGACGATGCGAAAAATATCAGAAATGTCAAAAATTATATGGGCTACACCCCACTGGACTTAAAAAATTCAATGATTTTCTTATGGAAATATCACTACAGTGTTTTTATTAATAAGCAAAATGAACTAATGATCAGCTGTGATTATCCACCTACACAAAAACTATATGTTAGGGGCTGATATTTTCTTATGGAAATATCACTACAGTGTTTTTATTAATAAGCAAAATGAACTAATGATCAGCTGTGATTATCCACCTACACAAAAACTATATGTTAGGGGCTATAGCACCTGTAAGCCACTAGTTTCTTCTTGAATTTGCTAAGCATTTGAATTTACCAAGTTGTATATGGGAACAGTAGTATGGGGATTTTTAAAATTTATTTTAATTCATAGTATTACATTTTTTAATAATAATTGTACATGTTTTCTTGAAGGCAACTATTTAAATTTCAAATTATATTTTAGATAATTTATTAGAGACTTTAAGTGTCTCTTCGATGCTTGAAATTTACTAGGCCCAAACGTTTAGACAACCGATGAAATCCGGGTTAGTACCCGCCTATTTAGTCACTGCTGGAGATTTATTCTGAACTGTTTACCCTTAAAACATATTTACAAACAAAGAACTAAAACCTTATACTCTAAGTACACATTAGTATTTCTAATGAGTTGATATTCATGGGTTAAGTTTATCATACGTATACGCAATCCATATAACCACCGTAATAACATGTCTGAGGTTAAAGGAATTAATCACTGAGACGTAAGTACAAAAGAAACGATATTATATTTGTCAGAGAATAACATGGATGGTGCACCGAAGTAGGCTGTAGACTGTTGAAGGGTGTCACCAGTAGCTGTGGTAGCTGTAGTAGTCATTCCAGTGTATGTATGGCTTTCCTGGAAGAAAATTAAACTTTAGAAAAGAAAAATTAAGACTGTCCCCAAAATTATACTAATATGGCTTCTCTAATGATACTTGTTGCCTGTCCAAATGTTGTGTAGAACACGGCGTTGAGTTATAATGCCTAATCAAAGAACAATTTGAATATTTTTTAATTTAATTTTAGTTATTTATTTATTTGCAAATAAATTGAAATTTGACCTAAAGAAGTGTGTGTGGGCTTTTATAACGAATTCAACTATATACGATGTACGTACATACTGTACGTATGTAACTACGTAAACTAACTGTAAAGATCTATGTGTGACCATTCCACTTGCAACTTTGTGGTTTTAAATAACGAAATTCCACATTTTATTTCACATGTCACAAATAGCAGTTGATTTAAATTCACAAAATAAAATATTTATAGAACACATTTAGACAGGCTGGTAGATTAAATAAATATTTTTGTATACACACACCCTACAATTTTGAAATTAAGTGATTTAATGGGGAATAAGATTAGATACACTATGGTTCAAACTATCAATCAGTTTGAGTCGTGTAACTTCAGTCACGATTGACTTGGTAATCCATAAAGTATCAAACTGTTATTTAATTTAGACAGCCGATTTGCAAATTCAATTGTAAAACAATACTGTAAGCTGTTTATTGATGATGTAATCATTAGCATAATGCATTTTGAACAAATTTAAATTACCTCATTTGGAGGTTGGATTATTTTTTTAAAATATATCTATTGTATCTACTGTATTTTAATCTATTACTGTATAAAATATTGCATTTTTTTAGTGTATTGGTAAATACTCCAAAAATTATCTGCTTTAAAATTTAATTAGCTTTTTTAATTTCAATTGGTTGCAATTTTAAAACGGTATAAAAGCTAGAAACGTAAACTTTAATGTAAAATTATCTTTATATAAATAACATGTGTGCCAAGTTTAAAATCTCTAGTAGATTTTTTTGAAAATAAAAATAAAAAATAAAAACATATTCAGACCGAAAAACGGTAAACGAAGCATATTACCGTTGTTTATTTAAACTTTACCTAATTTATACGTAAAACCTAAGCCTTCTTTGGAACGGCTAAAAAAAAAACCTGTTTTCCATATGCATGCGATAATTTTTTAAGCTATAGTCTAATCTCGCTATCACAGGATTAAACCGAGCTGAGTTTGACTAAATTTTACAGAGAGTTATTACAATGCCTCATTAGTTATTGTATGTCATTACAGTCATTCTTCGGTAAGTTTTGTTACAGAAGAATACAACTATACAAAAACTGGCGTGTTTTCCTTTGTCGGTCTCTTAAAAAAGCTGGTTAGGAGGCCACACATACTCGGCTAGTCGCTCAGTCGCAACAAAACGAGCCAATTAACGTAGTGTGAAGTTGTTTTACGCTGGATTATTTTGCACATTACATCGATAACATGTAATCTGAAATTGACCTTTAAGAAAATTTAAATGAACTGTTAAGTCTGTTCTTCTACACATGATGATAAGCGCATTCCGAATAAGTTTGTTACTTTGCTTCCAATAAAACAATAAACTTTGACATAAAAGCAGGTATAACATAAGACTAAAACTGAAATCCTATCAAGTACTAATATGTACACAAGTACCTATGGTAGTATAGTGTTAGTTTCGCATTGTTGGATTGTTTATTTCCCATGGTTTGTGGTCTAGGTAGCTTAACACTAATCATAGGTTAAACTTTATGTTGTTCAAAGTGCACGATTCATGTATTCTGTAAACTTTACAATTTATATTCACTTGGTGTAACTTATTGACTGACTGACTGATTTAAGACCACAATTTTCTTCTTCTTCTTAACACAATACAGAACAAATGTAATGTGTCCAAACGGAAACGTCGAAAGGCAAGAGGGAGAGGGGTGTGTAAAGGTTCTTTGCGTCAAAGCTTGCAATTATATATCGCTGACTTGTCTAGAATTTGGTTTTATTCATCAACGGCAAGCAGCCAATTTATAAAATATACAATCATGTAGGATAGCAAAATAAAAATACCCCCGTAGCAGCAAACCTGCGTACTCAGCGAATTTCCAATGCATATTAAGCCACTTTCCAAGTTTCATCAATATAAATTCATAAATAAACGATTTATGACATTTTAAAGAACAACATGGCGGCTGAGTATGCAGGGTTGCTAAAGCAAGGAACACAAAAAATGGGGTTTTATACGAATATCAATATAACTCAAGTAGGTAAAGCCACATACCAAATTTTATTAATTTATGTTCATAATTAAGGGAGATAACACGTTAATTATTCTTCATAAGAATAACATGGGAGCTGAGTACGCAAGTTTGCTGCTAAGGGAACTATCGGCCAAAAAATGTTTTTTAGTGCAAATATCAATAGACCACAACGATATGAAGCAATATACCAAGTTTGATCAGGATAAGTTGATAAGTAAGCGAGATATATAGTTTTTCTTATTCTCCTTAAGAATAACATTGGACAACGTACTGTGTTTAGCACTATCAATATCTCTGTAACCATTTGACGTAGAGCAATGATCAAAATACCAAATTGTGCGTCTTTTAAAGCTGATTCCAATGGTAAAAAGTTAAATATGAATTTAAAAAATGTGTAAACAAATCAAAAAACCTATATTTGGGGTACAAAACTCCCCCAAAATACCCCTTCGGATAGGTCGATCTGTCTGGTTTTCGAACTAAAGTCATAAATGCTGCTTTACACGTTCATACCAAATTTTGTCAAAATCGGACAATTTTTACGAGAGTTATCGTCCTCACGGACACACACACACATACATATGTAACCGAACTACATATATATACATATATATGTATATACATATATATGTATGTATATGTATATATATATATATATATATATATATATATATATATACAGTTTTGAACGAATGGTGTTTTTGTAATCTGGGGACCTCAAAACGAAAAGTTATCATGGACCCGGGCCTAGGTCTTACCATGCCGACTACGGTAATAGCTTCTTCCCTATAGGGGAAATTCGCTAAAATACATAACAAAATACTTAAGACTAGAAATAATTGGTCGAATGCTCAAAAGGAAATATAAAAAGAATTCCGGCAGTTGTCTTCAAATTAATAAGTCAACGTAAGAAATTATTTTGTTTTAATTAGCTAAACAATTTTTTAAAAATTCAACACTAGCACAGGATGGAAGCTTAAATGACGATACGGTCAATCTCTGTTTTTGAAGCCTAAAATTATTGTTAATATTGTTTAGTTATGGACATTGGTTTTGTTTTGTGACGTATATTCTATGTACAGAATTTTCCAAAACTGAAGGTCACGGGTTCGAATCTCAAACTTTTCTTATGTAAACATAGGAAAAAATATGCATAATTTTAAAGGTCTTGTTAAGAGACACAATTTGGCCAAAATAGAATTCACTTATCTTTATCCGTATCAAAATGGTGGTCATTTTTGTGTAAAATATTGACATTTACGGAATACCCAGTATTTTCTAAACCACTACTCGTATCGTTTTTCCGAATCAAATTTCTTACTCGAGATAAACTCAGCTTTACTCTAGTATGCTACATGACAGACTTTTTTGAGGAAATCATGATAACGTCATGTCTACCCTCTATCGAAGAGTATTAAAATACATTTGACAATTTCACCATCCTGTAGTATAACACTTATAATATTAGTGTCGGTTCAACGTCAACTGTTGGCCAAGGGAAATATTGAACAATTAGTTATTTTTAAAGATTTATTTTATAAGTTATATCTGAGACAAACCGTTCACATTATCTCAACCTAAGATTGTCATTGAGCAGCTTGCACATCAGCGCCCGATTCAGAGTTGATATTTAAAACCGAGTTTTTTTAACCAATAAACAAGGTTTGGTTTTTGGTGGAAAAAATCATATTATGTAAATTCGTAGGAGTAGTTTAACTATCATTAAATGTTTTCACAACTAACCATCACAATGTACAAATGTACACAATGTACAATGTACAATGTAGTTTTTTATTAACTATCACAATGTTTTCACTGCCAAAGTGCGTGGTTTCCACTAACATCTGTACCTACATTTACTCTTTAAAATCCCTTTCACAACCTAATTTTCAGTCAACTTTTTGAGTTAGTTGAACTTGACACTAGAAGATGGTGCACATAGTATTTTGTTAAATACGTAAGTGGGAATCACTCATTAAAATATAATGGTGATGCTGAACAATTTCCGTCAATAGGGGAGGGTCTAAGTTATAAAATGGATTGGTTACGTATGATTGAATTTGGTTACGTATTAAACTATAAAATGGAACCACTAAAAACAATTTTATCATATTTGTGGCAATTCCACTTTTAAACAAATCCGTAAAATATATCATGTAGATCGTGCATGAAATAATTATTTTCTTTTGCAGATTATAACAGTTATTAACGCATACAGTGATAAAACCCCAAGGCCAATATATTATCCTTGAGGGACACCACATTTATAAACAGTTAATTCATAATGATAAATGTTAAAACTTCAACCTTTCCTGCTGAGATGGCAAGTTTAAAGTTTCTCCAGGAGTTCATACCTATCACAGTATCTCAAAATATGCAACATTTAAGTAACTCTACATCATGATGGACTCAGCTAATTGCTTTATATATTGGCAGAACATTTCTTAATTAAAAACAGACGCGTTAGACGCTATGCTACATAAATATAAGTTATTCAAACCAATTAACATTTTCTTCCGCTGAAGTTCACTTACACACAATGGTTGCTAATCACAATTAAACTTATTCATCCACATAAAAAAAGTTAAAATTTGAAACTGAAACCACGAAAAACCCGCTGAATTTAAAATTTTATACCACGAGATTCAATAAATATACTAATAACCTCTATTCTCTCACAACCATTATTTTTCCTAATATAAATTTACTGTTAGATTGTCTTTTGCGTCTCAACGTCTTCAGGCTGGTATAGTCCAGTCTTGAATACGGTAGACTGTTGGGTCTACTATGTAAATGGATTTTCTGCTCTCCTCCATAACCATTAAACACCATTACACCCTTTAAACGAATGAGACATTAAAAAAAGCCCTGGCCAAACAAAAAGAGTAAAGTATTTACAAATAAATATAAAATCTATTTAAATCCTTTGTCCGTGCTATTATATTTATTTAACATATGCATTTCGGCTTGCCACGAAGTAAAATAGTATGCACAACACACTGTTTCATCAGTAGGCTCAGTTACTTTTACCATGGTTACCATTTACAAAGGGAAACGTTCTTGCGAGGAATTTCCATTAATAAATTCATATGCATTTTAACTTAAACAGAAGCCTTAATGATAGAGGTGTGCTGATGGGAGGGGGCCTCAGCTCGCCAGGGAAGTTCAAAAGGGCAAGTCTTCATGTAGATCATGAGCGGTCACCTCTGGCTTGCCCATCTGACTAATGTCGTTACGGTAACTCGCTGTCTTTAGTTCACCGCACAGGTCAATAGCCTATGGTGACGGGCAGTTTTTTTTTTTTAAGAAAAGAAAGTTAAACCGTCCCAGGAGCCTCCTTAACGTTCAGTGGGACTCGGCTTGCTGGCGAGACTGTTGTTATTGCTGATTTTATTGGAGGTTGGCTTACAAGCTTTTGTGGCTTCTGAGGGGGCTCCAATGACGTAGAGTTTTGTATTTCTATCTGCTTCTCACATATGACCAAGTAAACTTGAAAATACCGTCCCTCCTCAACGGATTATTCAGAATCTATTATTCATGGCTAATTCTAAAGAACAAAAATAAAACCAGTGAGCAAAATTTTGATATCACAAATAATAATCGCTCAATAACATTCAAAATATTTCATATTTGCGATTTTTGTTTTGTGTTAATTATTTGTGGTATTAATATTCTGCAACCTGAAATCACTAGTTGTTTTGTTGTTCTATTACATGAGCCATAAATAAACAATACTAGAAAATACATTGAGTAAGGACGAATTTGAAAGTTAGCATTGGTCTTACGGGAGAAACATATAAAAGCATGAGGCTGGAGTCCCTCTTAACATGTTTCAACGAAGTCACTTAACCTAGATACTGCAAAGTGAAAATTCCTGTGATAAATGCGTTGTTTTGTGAACGCCGAGCATTCTTGAAGGATGAGGGTTATTCATTTATTTTCATCCACAATGATCCTGAGGTTTCGAGGAGTCAACCATAGAAGCACAAGTACATAAGTGACAAGAACAATATATTTTGCCCAGAGAAACAAAGGCGGTCGGAACGAAGTGGGGTTAGATGCGGAGGTAGCGATATCACCAGTAGCTGTAGTAGGAGGAGGAGTACCAGTCGTCCCAGTAGGGGTTACCTAGACAAACATGAGATGAAATGATAATGAGTGATGTATGAGTAACATGGTGGGTAACATGGAAACAAAGTGAAATGTAATGAAACACAGAATGATAATGAGTGATGTATGAGTATCATGGTGCGTAAAATTGAAACAATGTTAAATGTAATAAAACATATAATGGTAATGAGGGATGCATGAGTAACATGGTGGGTAACATTGAAACAAGGTGAAATGTAATGAAACATAAAATGGCATTGAGTGATGTATGAAACACTCACTCAATGGTGGGTAACAAAGTGAAATGTAATGAAACATAAAATGGCAATGAGTGATGTATGGGTAAAATGGTGGGTAACATGGAAACAAAGTGAAATGTAATGAAACATAAAATGGCGTTGAGTGATGTATGAGTAAAATGGTGGGTAACATTGAAACAAAGTGAAATGTAATGAAACACAGAATGAAAATGAGTGATGTATGAGTATCATGGTGCGTAAAATTGAAACGAAGTTAAATGTAATGAAACATATAATGGTAATGAGGGATGTATGAGTAACATGGTGGGTAACATGGAAACAAAGTGAAATGTAATGAAACATAAAATGGCAATGAGTGATGTATGGGTAACATGGAAACGTAAGAAATGAAATAAAAAGTGAAATATAAATGACGTTTTACACAGGAAGCACAATTTTACAAACAAAGCCTCAAGATTTGTGAACCGAATGCAATAAGCTGGAAGAGTTAAGTTAAGCTATTTTCTTATAAAATATTTTACCACTTCTAGATCTGTTTGTTATTCCTATGCCAAATGAAGCAGAATGAAGCTTCAGCGAAAAAAGTAGCATTTTTTCTTTATCAACTCGGGGCTAGTTTTATTCTGCTTTGATTGCTGTTACAGTTCTCTGTTTTAGCTTTTCTGTGAGTTTTCCAGCTTTTCCTAGATTGTACCTCCAATTTTGTTATGCTCTAGATATCCTTTCACCTGAAGACGGGATCAGATTCCAGATCCTGAAACGTCGTGAAACCTTATTTTACTAATAAGTGATGAAAATGGCGAATAATTTACTAAATAACATAGGGATTTTAATGTTCTCAAAACAAAACGTACGTGTCCAAGTTTTGTTATGCTAAACTTTGCTAGGGATAAAAATCAAAGGTGAAAACTTTAGCAAAGGAAAATATTCAAGTCATGAGTCAACGTTAAAGACTGCGGAATATTCATGGTTCGGTCACTGATTGAGGTTTGTCCGAGAATGAAAGAGGAATCCCAAGTTGAAGGCTTGCCAGTGTCAACAACTTCCAAGGTCAGTTCCAAGATCAACAAAGAAGTCCCGAATAGAAGTCGACGAACTTGATCCAGGTACTGTTTGGTGTTTAACATGGCCATTGTATGCCCTGAGTTCCGTACTTTGCCTGACGATTGCCAAAGATTGGTAATATTATTAGGCATCGTTATCTTCAACATAAATGTCCTAAAACATACAATTACTTCGTGGATGGCCCTCGTCTACTATCGTTGATTATACACCCCATTACATAAATTGTACAATATTAAATTATTATTTTTGAACTTCCGTACACTTAAAATAACAGGATAGTAAAGTTCTATAATTCAGAATTCAGTAATATGGGTCTCCAAAATATAAGGCATTATTTGCAAGAAAATTCATTTGGTTAAAAGTTCCAATTTTGTTATATCACACAAGTACATTTTGGCCTGTAGTGTGACACTAGGAAAATCTTTTGTTAGGAAACCTAAACTGCTAACTTGCCCTTAGGCATTTAAATATGGGTCGTTAATATATTTTATAATATTTCTTATAATAGGCCTGGATATATTTATTCACACCTGACTTACAACTCCACAATGTGTGATAGCGCCCTCCAGCTTTCATAATTGTATAGGAGTTAAAGTACTCTCGATATGTACGTTCACCACCTAAGGCTTCTTCCTGGATTTCTACACGCGATAGATTTTTGTATTGATTGTATATTGCTTTTATTTATTTTTTAGAAACATCTTGCGTACCCGCTTCTTATAACTCGGAATGAGTATACAAATTGTTATAAAAACACGGAGTAGCATACGTGCAGGGTTCACATTCCATCTCTATCTCAAAACACATTGTCGCGCTACATATTGGTCGTCTTCTACCAAACACTACTTTCCTAAGCATTACCCTACCAACATACACATAGTGAAACTAAGGAAAGGATACTCACTGTAACTATAATATCTGTATGGTCTGACATAGCTGGAGTAGCGGGGGTAGTAGTAGGAAGCGTAGGCCAGAGGGTAGCCGTACCCGTACCCGTAGTACCCCAACCCGTAGGTCTCCGAGGCCTGGAGGTCCCTGGCTTCAGCCTTGGACTGGGGGGCGCCTGGGCCGGAGGTGGCGAGGTCGGGGGCGGCAGCGGCAGGGGCGCCGACTCTGGGGGCAGCAGGCCCGGGGGCGGGGCCGGGGAATCCGTCGCAGCTGGCTACCGACAACGCTATCGCCAGAGAGGCAAAAACCTGGGAAAAGTAAATGGTGGTGTGTCAAATTTCAGGAAGATAGAATTGGTCGGTTTTAATGTTCGTTTATTACGCTAAAAAAATTGGGAAACGATTAAATTGTTGGATGCTCATTGCCTAGTTGTTGTTTACTACTATACATATCAAAGACCTAGTTTGTCTTTGAAAATATAAAACGGCCTTAACATATTTAGAGTGATTTCAATATTTTTAAACAAACAAGTCAAGTTAATTAAAATTTGAAGACTAAATCAGGTAAAAGTAACTTAATTGAAGTTTTAGTATTGAATTAGACAAAAATTATTTAGATAAAAAAAAACACTATTTCATGAATATAGAACAAAGATAAACAAATTATTTTATACTTATGTAACCCTTTCCATATCAGATCACAAGTTGATAGCAGGTTATTGTTGACTATCTATTATCATTTATATTACTTTTAGTTTTAAAGATCTATCGTGGTCTTTCTTTGATTATAATAATCACAAGTTTTATGAGCTTCAACTATATGTTTTAAGTAAACTCTTGAAATTGTAAATCTAAAGAACCTTCTAGAGAAAATTAAATGAGGAAATTCCACTAAACCAGTAAGGCATTCCAAATAAGCGGCCAAATAAAATGCTTAATATATTACTTAAATTTAAATCAATAAACTATACTACAGTAATCGTCAGTGTTTTTCTGTACATTATTAATAAGTAATGAATATTATTATCAATGGTTAAAGAGTACTATTGTAAAACACAGTTACATTGAGTTCTGTTTACTTTAGGTTCCCTGTTTGTAATTCAATAGAAATATATTTTTCCCAATGTGTTCAATTAAAGTCAAAGAAGAACCATAAAAGTAGATTTATCGTGGCCTACATTCTTTATAGCCAATTGTGGTTTTCAGTTTCATGTGCGGTAAAGCAAGGAGCTACCACGAAACATTAGTAAATGTATTGTCATACATTTACTAAAATTGCAATGCTCTTTGAGCAATACAATGGGGTTGCTTTAAGTGACGTAAAAGGAACCCGGTTAGTTGCTAACTATTAGAATTTTTTTTAGTAATGCCAGCTTAGATTTAATAACAAAGAAAAATAAACAAAAGTGATCATATTAGTCATAAATAAATACAGTATTTTATTTATAGTCGAAATTCAGTTTCGAAGACAAAGTGTTTTATAAATTGACCCATGTCAGAAAATTTGCAATAGGATTTCTAATAACTAATAATCGTTAATCTAAATCCACTTTTTTACTGCATTTTTAAAACTTAAAATAAGGCAATGCTTTAAAAAAGGAGGCAACAGTGTTACAGTGCCAAAATAAGAAAACCCTCTCGTTTCTCATTCAACCCTAGTTTATTGTATATATCTTTTACATTTCATAGTTATAATCTTGTATTGCCTAAACAAATTTAAAATATGAAAAACTAATTTTAATGTTGCAAATATTATTTGTTTACTGACATGGATACGCGATTTGACCTTATGACTACGTGCTTTAAAAGGTCCTCAGATTATAATTTTCATCAGTGTTTTTTTTTCTTACATACCAACTCTCGACTGAAACTATGTTCCATTTTAGGATGAAGAGTTACCATGTTATTTTCTTGTTTATATGCGAAATAAATAATAAAAACCGTTAACTCTTGTATAAAGGCCCTGTAAAGCAAATTTATATAAGTTTTCTTTATTTTTACTAGCCTACATTCCTACACATTGCACCATTACTGCTTGTAACACACAACCCTGATTCTACTTGACAGTGTACTGATTATTAATTTAAATCATATATGGAATCGTTCTTTGGAATTATGGTATGAACTAAATACTGTTTCTAATTTGTAAAGGTTTTGTTATCTTTTGGCTTAATTTAATTCAAAATTATTACATTTTTGCAAAGTTTCTACTAAATAATATATCTGATAATCCACTAGACAACTGTTGCTACAAAAGCTTTTTTTTCTCTTTCCATAGATTTTTAGATAAATAAAGAAGGAACTAAAGGACTTTCGTCCACTATGGATAATATCCCACATTCTATATTATTTTTACAGCATGGGTTAAAAAACGTGTTTATAAATTTTCCAATTTGTTTATTTTTCAAAACATAGAAAACTCATAAACGGTTTGTAAACCCATAAAATACCGCACGTCACTTACCATCGAGGGTAATCCTGCCATCCTCTTAGTCCCACTGTCACAACACTGATAACAGGAGTGATAAGAGTGTCGCGGCGCCGCGGGAACTTATAACCGCCGAAGAGAGCCGGAAGCACCCGAAGGCCTCCACGGTCGGATCGTCCACCGTACTTGACATGTTGTCGCTAATTAGACAATCAATGTCTGCGAAAGTATTCAGAATGACAACAAGGCTGGTCACGCAGTCTGGGTTTCCCACAGGTATCGGAACCTATCAGAGGGCTACGGATCCCTAGAGGGTGTGCGTCGTGGCAAAGGGGTTTGGGGTTATGGTGAGTATAAAGGGTAGTTTGGTATTTTGAACTCAAGAACCCTTAGCGCAGTGAGATTTCCGCCAGGGTTGTCATCTGTTTACGATTGGTAGAATGGTGAGGCTAGGCTTCGTTAGGTTAGCTTAGGTCACGTTTCGATAGGTTGGATGATTTTTAGATATATTATAATGAAATTTCTGTCAAAACCATGAGTGTAAGTGTACATTATTTACTTTGATGATAGGGTAAAACACCAAAGTCCTTTAAAGCATCTTGACAGGGTTCTCCTCTTATTAGACCAGCGAGAATTCAGGCTGATGCTCTCTTTTGCAGTACAAAGACTCGCGTAACTATTTCCCCAAAGTGACCACCTTACAGAATACTCAACTCGACGCAATTTTGTACTTTGATGGCCACAATTAGTTACAACATATTATAATAATGCCATACCTACTTTAAAAAATTGAAACTTTTTTATGTGTAAAAAATAGTTAAAACAATAAACAGAGGGGTGAAGATGATAGGTGTTTTATATTGACCTATAGGCACTAAGGTTGTGATTCAGAAATTACAAGTTTAGATTGTATTTGATGTTCTACAGAGAAAGCGAAGCCCTGCTGAAAGTAATATTGGCTTTTATTTCATAGGCTAGTATAAATATTATATACTAGTGGCTTGAAGGGGTCATATGCCCTAACCTTGCTCCAATACTCTGCCTTATTTGTTTTTACTCTTTTCATGCTGAGGAAAATACAAAAATAGAAAATGAAACACATGTCAGTTCGTAAAAAGTAGACACGCAATCACATGTTTTAATGTAAACAAAACATACGTTTTTAAAGCCACAAACTTTTCTTATGGGGGTTGTTTTACCTTTTTTCTCGTTAGCTGGTAACCTTTTAGAAATACTGCTATTTTTTCAGAGTCCCTGGGATCAAGACCTTTAATTTGAGCCGTCTGGCATTATCCTGCGATTAGCTAAACTCTCACAATTTTGACTTAAAGATTTTGCTTACAGAATTATATATAAAGATATATCTAATTCCGTAAGCCCAAATTTTACAATGACATTGTGAGCGAACGGGAGGGCGTAGAAAGCTGGGAGGAGTCTCAGTGAGCGAACAGGAGGGCGTAGAAAGCTGGGAGGGGTCTCAGTGAGCGAACAGGAGGGCGTAGAAAGCTGGGAGGGGTCTCAGTGAGCGAACAGGAGGGCGTAGAAAGCTGGGAGGGGTCTCAGTGAGCGAACAGGAGGGCGTAGAAAGCTGGGAGGGGTCTCAGTGAGCGAACAGGAGGGCGTAGAAAGCTGGGAGGGGTCTCAGTGAGCGAACAGGAGGGCGTAGAAAGCTGGGAGGGGTCTCAGTGAGCGAACGGGAGGGCGTAGAAAGCTGGGAGGGGTCTCAGTGAGCGAACAGGAGGGCGTAGAAAGCTGGGAGGGGTCTCAGTGAGCGAACAGGAGGGCGTAGAAAGCTGGGAGGGGTCTCAGTGAGCGAACAGGAGGGCGTAGAAAGCTGGGAGGAGTCTCAGTGAGCGAACAGGAGGGCGTAGAAAGCTGGGAGGGGTCTCAGTGAGCGAACAGGAGGGCGTAGAAAGCTGGGAGGGGTCTCAGTGAGCGAACAGGAGGGCGTAGAAAGCTGGGAGGGGTCTCAGTGAGCGAACAGGAGGGCGTAGAAAGCTGGGAGGGGTCTCAGTGAGCGAACAGGAGGGCGTAGAAAGCTGGGAGGGGTCTCAGTGAGCGAACGGGAGGGCGTAGAAAGCTGGGAGGGGTCTCAGTGAGCGAACAGGAGGGCGTAGAAAGCTGGGAGGGGTCTCAGTGAGCGAACAGGAGGGCGTAGAAAGCTGGGAGGGGTCTCAGTGAGCGAACAGGAGGGCGTAGAAAGCTGGGAGGAGTCTCAGTGAGCGAACAGGAGGGCGTAGAAAGCTGGGAGGGGTCTCAGTGAGCGAACAGGAGGGCGTAGAAAGCTGGGAGGGGTCTCAGTGAGCGAACAGGAGGGCGTAGAAAGCTGGGAGGAGTCTCAGTGAGCGAACAGGAGGGCGTAGAAAGCTGGGAGGAGTCTCAGTGAGCGAACAGGAGGTCATAGAAAGCTGGGAGCAGTCTCATTTCAAAGGTGTGGACATAAAATATTGGGAAAAAATATTCATTTTTCTTAATTATGTACCTTACATTTGTTACGGAATAAAACATTCCCATTTAAATAGCAAGGGGATTTAAAAACATCTGCTTTGTTTATATTTAAACATGTTATTAAGTGTCTACTTTGAACTGACATGAGTTCCTACTTCTATAGTTTTATTTTCCTCGGCATTCATAGAGTAAAATAATCAGATGAGGCAGAGTATTGGAACAAGTTTTGGGGCTATGGCCCCTTCAAGCCACTAGTTTTTAATATATTTTGGTCCTTGCTCAAATCAATTTTTTACTTTTAAAATACTTTTTTGTCACTATTAAAATATAAATAAATAATTATCATTTAAAAAATCAAAGTTTAAATTATTTTGAGCCTATATAACACTTTATTGTATGGAGTAAAATTAAATATTTTATACCAGAATATCAAAATCGAATTTCCTGACCCATTTATGTTGTTCATGCTAAATTCAATAAAACTTCTAATTCCTGAGCCCCAGACAAGCAAGCAAAATTTTGTAATACAGGTAGAGAGAAAAACAATTAAATTAGCTTAGTATAGATATTCATAATACGGGAACTCAAACCATTTTTGATAATGAAAATATTTTGATTGTTTTATTGATCAAGTTCAAAAGTTATTGAAAACAATTTAAAAAACCGATGTTTAAAAAATATGTTTATTGATATTACTACCCAATTTGAATTGCACTTAATTCCGTTGAAAATTTTATCACACTGCAAATATTGAAAGACTTTCTTGGGGGTTCAGTATGGAGAGCTATTGCTAACCAAACGTCTTTAAGGTAAATCAATTTAATTTTCATGCCAAAAGTCTTTTGTATACAAAAAATAGTATAGATCACTATCAGAGAAATTCACAAACTAACAATCGTTACTTGTGCCAATGACCTGCGGAGTGACAAAACCTGTGAACTGGAACCGGATCCTCCCAGGTAGTTCCTGCCATCCGTCCGGCGACCTTGGGGTATCGGTTGCAATCAGTCGTCAGTGTCAGTGCCAGAGTAAGGAGCTTGAAGCGCCAATTAGTACAACCGTCGCGTCGGGAACTCCACCGATAACATTGTACATAACTTGTCAACAACGCGCTAACGTGACATCACTCACTTGATGAGGAACATGCGGATGTGTCATGGCGTCGTACTTTAACAACTGAAATATATCCATCCCTGTCACCCTCTCTGCGGGATCCAGAAGGTGAAGCATTTTAGGATATTTATCTAGAAAAAATAAGTATTATCCTAGAGAAATTGCAAGCAAATATTGAAGAAATGTAAATTGAAAACCACATACAAATTTTATTTCGAAAAGGTGTTATTAAGTCAATGTCATCCATTTAGTAAAGTCATTATTATATTTTGTTGGGCAATGAGCTATTAATAAATGATTCGCTTTAGATGAATCTATCGAGTGGTTTTTTTGGTGTTTGCTTTCTTCCAAACACTTTTATCACCTCCTGACACTCTTCCAATCAGCAGCTAGATAACTGATGGATGCAATAACTGTTCTTAAGCATATTTTACTAGACGTAGGAGTGTGAGCCCTCTCTACCATCTATTATGGAGGGGTTTAGCCCCTATGAGATCTACCACGGCATTTACTTAGGGGAGAGGTCATACATATTAACTAGATCTCCAGAGATTTGATTTGGTTTTTATTTAAGAAAAAGTTACTATTGTTGTTAGTATAATTAAATGCGCTTTTCATAACAAAATGTAGCCTTTTAACAACAGCTTGGCAATGTTACATTACTAGCTTACGTTACAGAATTCTGAAGTTAGTTCAATTCAATGCAAAGTAATCTACATATTTAATTCCGTAAGCGAATCGGTCCCCACGAAATATCTCGACCTAGGACGAAGTTAATTAGGTTATGACTATTCATTTTAAAGCTTGAGGGCCAAGGACGACGGTGGGAAACATATCAGAAATGTCAACAATTACGTGGGCTTCGCCCCACTGGACTTCGAAAATCCAGTACAGTGTTTTTATTAATAAGCAAAATTAACTAATGATCAGCTGTGACTATCCACTTACACAAAAACTTTATGTTAGGGGCTATAGCCCCTGTAGCCACTAGTCTTAATATATAAAACTCAAATACCACCACCAACTGACTGACTGACTCACTGACTCACACACACATCACGAAATTTCAAACACCACAAAACGGATTGCAATGAAATTTGGAACTTACCTTACTCTTGGGTCTTAGGTGCTCACTAAGAAAGGGTTTTAAGAAATTCTCATAGGGATCCGCCCCATGGGGAGTTAAAGTTCTAATCCTATGTTATTCTTATAGCCATTCACTTCAAGTTTGAGCTGATGAAAATACAAACAGCTGATCTTGATACGTAGTACTTCCACGGAATAACCACAGAATGCAGCACACACATCTGTCAGTTTTTATATATTAAGTTATTTGCGGGGCGAAGCCTGCGGGAACAGCTAGTATTAAATAAATAGTCATTAAGCTTTATATAAAACCACATTTGTTTTTATAATCATGATAAAATAGTCTCCATAAGATTATTATTGGAACTTTGGAAGGCTATCGGGTTGAAGCCTTAAAAACAATATTATTGTCAAATGCTTCTTGATTTTTCTAGATGTAGACATAAATATCTGTCATTTAAATACAAATAAACTAATCGGTCTAATATAATGACCAGAAAGGATGACTTATCTGTCTCTTTTCGCTGACGATACGGCTTTGGTCTCTCAAAATCACAACATTGAAACTGCGATTGACATGCTTCAGACTGACACAGACCAACTTGTGAATTGATTCACAAATTAGAAAGTTGCCCTTAATCCTCAAAATGCGAAGCAAAAGTTTTTTCATTGAGAAGACATAATCCACAAAGGAATATTGAAATTCAAGGTAACCTTATCCCTTGGAACGGAAATACTCAATCTGTTAAATACTTGGGAGTTTTATTGGATACAAAGTTAAATTACAAACAACACATAAATTCAAAATTAAACCAAGCAAACTCAAGACTGGCACAAATTTACTCTGTTATGATACTCTCTCAAAACTAAATGTGCTTTGCTAATTTATCAAGGTATTTTCAGGCCACTCATAACATACGCTTGTTCAGTGTGGGGACCTTGCCTTACAAAATCAAAAGTGAACCAACTCCAAATCTTTCAAAACAATTTTTTAAGAATCAACCAATTGTTCGTGGTTTGTTCTAAACCATCAAATACACCAAGAACTAGAAGTGCCAACTATTTCAAATTTCATCGCAAAATTGAGTACAACGTTCTTAGATCGTTTATACAAATCAACAGGAGCGGTTCACTTCAACGTTGGTCAGAGGACTGTGAACAGGAGGCTAAGGGCATGTCTTCCTCAAGATGTCTTGTGAAGAGCTCTGTATTTAACTTTCTTCCGTTATTATTGTTATCAGCCTATTTCTCTGTCTTTTTCCGTTTATCTGTTAGGGTGTCTCCATTGGGGTGAGCCCATTAACGTGAATTTTCACATGTTATTGTATATATATAATATTTAACTTTCTGTGTATAATTATGATTTATTGTAATTAATTGATCTAGAATAAAAATCAATGTATAAAAACAAAGTTTTGTGTACGACACAGAGGTTAAAATTTACTTGGGCCAATCAAAAATCAGAGTGAGTTGGCAAATTAATTAATTTTCTCAACCACTCTCAAACCAGCAGTAATTATTTTTAAACTGAATAATGACGTAAAATGTCTTACATCATGCTACAATTTTAATTGGAAATAACAAACACCAACGAATGCGAATAACATTTCTATCAGAAAAGGAAGCACTGGCTAATTTGTCATCGGTGATTCATTCCTCCATAAATCCCGAATCAAGTGAGTTGTCAGATGGTCGTGTCGGATAAATCCGATAGTTTCTATAGTGCGAGAGGTAAATGTCGAGGCCTCCGCCACCACGATCGGTGGTTGGATTGTTGATTGTTCCACCATTCAGAACTGTTCCGAGCCCCCAGGCCAACTGTGGCTGGTGTATCTGATACGCGCCGGAGTAATTGCGGGGAGTTTCTATACCTCCTGGCTACCACAGTTGTAAGATGCGTCGTTTCCATGTGCGCTTCAATTGCTTCAAATGCACGTTTGGTGTTGCAATCGGCTTCAGGTAGTTTAAATGATAATTTTGAGATAGCAACTCGGATAGTGTACATTGAAGGTAGGCAATTATTTGAAAACATCTGTTGAAGTTTATTTTTGCAAGGCTCAATTGTGTTATTGTTTTGACTTAAAATGTGGAACGAGTATTTGAAATTTATTTAGAGTTGTAAAAAAGAAGTTTATTTAGAGAAGTTAACAAAAATTAGGTTGAAGCGTGACTTTGACGAAATAATTTTCTTCTCGTCCTTAGAACTCTACACCACATGCCCTTTAATCTTCAATGTAACTCATACTCAAGAAAAACAACCAGTTGAATTGCATATTTAAAAGCAGTATACATAAGAAAAACAGATCTTACAGTCATTATATAAATAAAAAAATGAATGTTTAAATGTTGACCCAAAGTGCTATGTAGTAGATTCAAAGTCACGAGAAGAGATTGTTTTACTTCAAGCAGCAGGTTTTCTTTGTGTTTCTAGTTCAATCTATTTCGCTTGCTCTTCCATTTTCATTTCCAGTTGAGCCTTCGCTTCTGGTGTCTTGCGAATTGACTGATATTTTGACAACAGTTTACCAAGTCAACTCGCAACTAAGTTCCGCAGTAGACGCAGTACGTCCTGAAGGTCTATACTGGAAGCGAAGCCATCGATTCCGTTCCAATGGACAGTGACTGGTGTATATGGGACAAGACCTTGTTGTCGTTCCGCCCCGGACCTTGATTGGTGGAGGCCGGAAAACGGAACTATTCTCCGCACTTCCAGCTCCGGTTACCGCCACCACTCCCTCCAGAAAAAAGTACCTCTTCCATTTTAATATTTATTATTGATTTTTAACCTGTCCTTGATTTTTGGAAAGCTTTAAATATTACGGTGCTTAAATTGATTATGGATTTCTAATACCATCCGGTCATGATTATCCCACTACGAGTTACCCGTTTAGTTGTCCTTATCGCAAACAAAACATTATTTTATTGAAGGTTGTAAATTTATGTAAAATGTATGGATTTTTGTGGCTTGATTGCTATCCAAGCCAATGTTACTTTAAATGTGTTGACTGGGAAAGGTCCGAACCCTGGTATTGTTAATATATAAGGTAGACGATTTTTGTATTTGTAGCTGAATCCACAAAACTCTCAAAACTGCTCAGAGTTGAGCGACAAACTGACAATTCACAAATTAGATGGTGAGCGCTCTGTAAGTCTTTAGCTAGCTTCTGTTTAGACATTTTATGAATACAACATATTTAAAAAACTATTGTGGGAGGCATTTTACTAGAAGCATTGTTACTGGAGGAATTTATTAGATTTGGCGTGTCCTAAAATCTCAAAAACTTCACAATCTTTTGTTTCCTACGCCAGTAGTATTTTGTATTTAACTTTGTTAGAGGGCAACGGTCAAAACCTGTCAAACTATCGGATTTATCGGACACGACCTTCTGACAACTCACTTTTGATGGATTTATGTCAGAATGAATCACCTAAATTAGCCAATACCTAGCATTGTATCGTAATAACAACTAGGTACCATATAGTAAATTGGAAAGACCCATTCCAAGCGAAAAACAAAAATACCCCCGTAGCAGCAAACCTGCGTACTCAGCGAATTTCCAATGCATATATATGTATATTAATACCACATACCAAGTTTCATCAATATACATTCATAAATAAACGATTTGTGACATTTTAATTATTCTCCATAAGAATAACATGGCGGATGAGTATGCAGGTTTGCTGAAGGAAGGAAAACAAAAAATGGGGTTTTATACAAATATCAATATAACTCATTTAGGTAAAGCCACATACCAAATTTCATTAATTTATTTTCATAATTAAGGGAGATAACACGTTACTTATTCTCCATAAGAATAACATGGGGCTGAGTACGCAGGTTTGCTGCTACGGGAGCCTTTGGCAAAAAATTGTTTTTTTTAGCAAATATCAATGGTTCACAACCAGATGAAGCCGTATACCAAGTTTTGTCAGTATATGTTCATAAATAAGCGAGATATAAAATTTTTCTTTTCCTCCATAAGAATAACATTAGACAACGTACTGTGTTTAGCACTTTCAATATCTCGGTAACCAATTGACGTAGAGAAATGATCAAAATACCGAATTGTGTGTTTTTTTAAGCTGAATCAAATGGTAAAAACTAAAATTTGACTATTTCGAAAATTATATGTAAAAAATTCAAAAAACCCATTTTTGGGGTACAAAACCCCCCCAAAATACCCCTTCGGATAAAGCGATCTGGCTGGTTTTCGAACTTAAAGTCATAAATGTTGCTTTACACGTTTATACCAAATTTCATCAAAATCGGATAATTTTTACGAGAGTTATCGTGCTCATGGACACACATATATATATATATATATATATATATATATATATATATATATATATATAGATATATATATATATACAGTTTTGAACGAATGGTGTTTTTGGGGTCTGGGGACCTCAAAATGAAAAGTTATCATGGTCCCGGGCCTAGGTCTTACCATGCCGACTACGGTAATAGCTTCTTCCCTATAGGGGAAATTCGCTAACAACTGAACGAAGTAAATTCACACGCCATACAGAGGGGCTATAGTGAAAAACGACTTAATCAACTAAAAATAACATTTTTATCTTTGGTGCCCCGAGTCCCTAATTATTTCAATTGATTATATATTTTATTATATTTTTATTTTCTCCCCCCTTTACACAATATATGTAAAAAGTATTGTTTTCATCAAAATGTTCGAATTTGAGTTTTTATTCGTTTTAGTTTTTATTTATATTCGTTATGAATCCAAAAAAGTGATTTTTGAGTGATGTCTGTCTGTCTGGATGTGTACAGAGCTAGACAAGTCACCCGTGGTCCGATTTTGATGAAATTTGGTCTGTAGGTACTAATCCACGATATCTCCAGGAGTTTGGTTTCATTTTTTTGAATTTTTGATTTTTAAGGGTAATTATCCCCCAAAACCACCAAAAAACATTAAAAATCCAAGTTTCTCAAAAACTTCTCTAACGATTATCAGTGGTTTTGTAGAACTTTACGCTTCCAACAAAATGATACCACTCGAATTTCTGTAAAAATTCGGGTTCAGACATTAAAGGGCTTAAAATTTCCAAAATTAAGTTTTTAGGATTTTTAAAACATTTTAAGTGAATCAAATTTACTTATCATCATTAAAGAAAGCTCAAAAATTTAACAATTTAGTAATTTGAGTTATTATTCTACGATTACTGGTTGCGGAGAAAATTGAAACTTTCATTTGGTGGTAAACACAGTACTTTTTCCAATGTTATTTTTATGGAGAATACAATAATTACAATTTCTCTCT
Source organism: Allygus modestus (assembly GCA_963675035.1). Classification (NCBI taxonomy): domain Eukaryota; kingdom Metazoa; phylum Arthropoda; class Insecta; order Hemiptera; family Cicadellidae; genus Allygus; species Allygus modestus. The sequence continues at coordinate 42,003,098 of OY776117.1, read as the reverse complement.
TATTTAATAATACATTTGATTGAAATTCGATATGCAGGTCAAGTTAGCCTTAACCAACAGAAGATATTCAAAATATGGATCCTCCTAACCCTGGAGGGGTTTAAGGCGGTGATTCCCCTCTTAAAACCACTGTGTGTAGCAAAGGATTTTGAAGTGACTCCAAAAATAGGATTTGGGTGACCATTTCTGATAAAAGGATTTTTAGAAGATTTTCGTGCAGATACCGTACTTTATATTCTATAGTTAGTAAATAAATAATAATTTATTTAATAAAGTTGGGATAGAAGGGAGAAAGTATGTGTCAGTTTCCTGATACCGTTTTTACTTTCTCCGCCTTATACGTAGTATATGGAGAAAGTATTGTTTTCGTCAAAATTTTCGAATTTGAGTTGTTAGTGGAAATATCCGTTCTGGTGCTCCCTGAACCCAAAAAAGTAATTTTTACCTGATGTCTGTGTGTCTGTCTGTCTGTCTGTCTGTATGGATGTGTACAGAGCTAGAGCCCTAACCAATGGTCAGATTTTTATGAAATTTGGTATGTAGTAATAATCCACGATATCTCCAGGTGCTTTTTTCATTTTTAGCGAATTTCCCCTATAGGGAAGAAGCTATTACCGTAGTATTAATTCGAAAACACCCTGTATATATGTGTCCGTGAGAACGATAACTCTCGTAAAAATTATCCGATTTTGATTAAATTTGGTATAAACGTGTAAAACAACATTTATGACTTTAAGTTCGGAAACCAGCTAGATCGCTTTATCCGAAAGGGTATTTTGGGGGGGGTTTTGTACCCCAAAAATGGGTTATTTGAACTTTTTACATATAATTTTGGAAATAGTCAAATTTTAGTTTTTCCCATTGGATTCAGATTAAAAAAACACACAATTTGGTATTTTGATCATATCTCTACGCCAATTGGTTACCGAGATATTGAAAGTGCTAAACACAGTACGTTGTCTAATGTTATTCTTATGGAGGAAAATAAAAATTTGTTATCTCGCTTATTTATGAACATATACTGACGAAACTTGGTATATGGCTTCATCTGGTTGTGGACCATTGATATTTGCTCAAAAAAACAATTTTTTGCCAAATGCTCCCGTAGCAGCAAACCTGCGTACTCAGCCCCATGTTATTCTTATGGAGAATAAGTAAGTGTTATCTCCCTTAATTATGAAAATAAATTAATGAAATTTGGTATGTGACTAGTTGAGTTATATTGATATTACCATAAAACCCCATTTTTTGTGTTCCTTGCTTCAGCAAACCTGCATACTCAGCCACCATGTTATTCTTATGGAGAATAATTAAAATGTCATAAATCGTTTATTTATGAATGTATATTGATGAAACTTGGTATGTAGCTTTATGTGGTATTAAGATAAATATATATGCATTGGAAATTCGCTGAGTACGCAGGTTTGCTGCTACGGGGGTATTTAATTTTTGAGGGTAATTATCCCCCAAAAACCGTCAAAAATCATGAAAAATCAAGATTTATCAAAAACGGCTCTAACGATTTGATTAAACTTTAGTCGTTTGCAGAAATTTTATTTTTCCAACAAAATGACACCACCCGCATTTCTGTAAAAATTCGGGTTCAGAAATTACAAGACTCAAAATATCAAAAATTCAGTTTTTTGGATTTTTATAAAAAAAAACATAAATATAAAAATGTTACTATTCACCATTAAAAAGAGCTCAAAAAACTAAATAATTTAGAGTATTGAATTACTATTCTACGATTACCGGTTGCGGAGAAAATTTAAATTTTCATTTTGCGGTAAATGCAGTACGTTGTTCAATGTTGTTCTTATGGGGAATATAAAAATTACTATTTGCCTCTTATCTATTGATCAATTTCGTTCAAACTTGATATGCTTGTCAAGTTAGCATCGACCATCAGAGGAAATTCGAAATATTTTGCCCCTTAATAATCCTGAGGGGGAAATAGGGGGCATTTCCCCTCTTATAACCACGTGTGTAACGATGGATTCTGTTAGGGATTTGGGTGGATATTTTTGAAAACAACTTGTTCACAAGATTTTTCTACATTCGACCGTGCTTTGTATTCTATATTTAGTAAATAAAAAGTAATTTATTGATTAAAGTTGGGATAAAAGGGAAAAAGTACGTGTCAGTTTCCTGATACCGTTTTTTAAATAGTTAGATGTTTAGAGACCTAGTATAGGAGTTGTGAGACCTCGGAGGTATGAGGTGCTCCCCATTATATTTGCTAGGGTTTCTTATCTCCTACACATTTCTTTCAAATTAATATAGCTAAAAGATTGCTTTATGGAACTACTGAAACACGTTGAAAGGCTTATCAACAGCACTCCCTATTCCAAGGACACTCAGATCGTGTTTAGTCATTCTGTCTTCGAGTCATATTTCTCCTGCGCCCGATAAGTTGGGCGAGCGGCTGACGGGCACGACTTTAGGAGTTTTTGACCCGGATCTTTAGTTAATATTTTCAAAATCGACCTCGTCCTTGGTTATTCCCCGTGATTATCTTTTGTTAAGGCAAAATGAGTTATTACTTTGCGAACTGAGATAGCTTCAATTCTTTGGTAGCGCAAACAATTTGAAATGGTAAGTACATTAAGCGGAATGTATTAATAGGAATTGTTTATCTTATCACATTACAAAACAATGAAGGATTGTTTATAGGAAAGCAAACGAGAGGTTGGTTATTTAAGAGGCCGTTGAGTCAATGAGCATGTGAGCTGGTTTATTTCTTACACAAGCAAACAGACCAAAATAATTCTATCCTAAATAGTTCAATTTATTATTTACAATTGGATCAATTCAGTTACTGTGGGGCCGAGCTATGCTTGGAGAATGGCAGTCAGAGTGTTCAATAGGCCTGGAGTAATTTTTAACAACGCCTCCCTTCCCATGGCGAGCATGTTTCTTTCGCTCATTTTCCTATTGTCTGCATATTAGGGTTACTCTAGTTATTATAACTCAATGTCCCTTCAGGGTTACTGACAGTATTTTTATACACATTTAATTTGATTCGTTTTATATATTTACACTCTATGTACATTCTTCATTCAATTTTTCTAGTCACTTTTTTAATAAATCACTTGTTGATACTTCACCATGTGTAAGTGTTAAGTTGACCTTGTTCCTCAAAACCTTTCCTCGGAGGATTGGATTGATTTGGCAGTAGCACGTTTTACAGATTGTCTCCAGAATGCCACAAAAAGTGCTATAACCAAGCGCTTCCCCCAACGATCAAACTCCTTCCTGCATCCTCCTTTAAGAACTTTAAATCTCATTAAGGAAAAACATAAAGCTAGAAGACAGTGGCAAAGGTATAGACAACCTTGGATGCGGAAAAGGTTGAATCAACTCATTTGGCAAGTTAAATTTGAGCTGGATAACTTTAAAATTAACTCTTATAATTTATATGTACATGATATTAATCCTAATAAATCAAGCCTGTGGCAGGCTACCAAACGTGTTCTTTACCAACCGACGATAGTTCCTCCGCTCCAACAAGACAGGCAGTACTTCCAAAGCGATTCTTAAAAGTGCGAAGTTTTTGCAGACTTCTTTGAAAAATATTTTTCTCCTAATAATATAATTAACCAAGGAACCACTGATCTTGTTGACGCCTCCCTTCAAAACGTAACACAGACGGTTGAATTACCTGTACACTTTTCTTCCCCTGCGGAATTATATGAATTAATAAAAAGGCTCCCAGTAAAGAAGACCCCAGGACCCGATCTTATACCGAACATCGTTTTGAAAAATCTTTCACGTAAGAGTCTTGCGATCCTCTCATCCATCTTCAATGCCTGCATCTCTCAAGGGTATTTTCTAACTGCTTGGAAGGAGGCAGAAATTATGGTAATTCACAAACCAAACAAACCGAAGCATTCTCCTTCTTGCTACAGACCAATAAGTCTACTATCCTCTATATCAAAGCTGTTGGAAAAAATCATCCAGAAGAGATTATTACACTTCGTCGAGTCATCTGAAACTATCATCCCTCATCAATTTGGCTTCCGTCCAAAACACTTCACTACTCATCAAGTTCAGTGAATCGCCGAAGTTATCAGCAACGGGTGTGAGATAAAAGATCATTCACTGGCAGTTTTTCTCGATGTTGCCCAAGCATTTGATAAAGTTTGGCACAATGGCTTAATATTCAAGATTAATTCATTGGGTTTCCTGTTTTATTTGAAAAATTTGATTAAATCCTTTCTCCTTAATAGAAAATTTCACGTAAAAGTAAATCATTCTTGTTCAACAAGTCGTGATGTCATGGCTGGGGTTCCCAAGACTCAATATTAGGGCCCATACTATTTAACATATTTATGACAGACATCCCCCTCCACTGAACGCTTCACTTGCATTGTATGACGATGATACTGCTATTATAACTCAGCACTCTGAAATTCATATAGCACAACAAAATCTGCAAACTTCCGTCAACACGCTGGTGGAATGGTTTGACAAATGGAGGCTTAAGTTAAACGCTTCGAAATGTGAAACCAAAATCTTTACTTTAAGGAAACCTCAACTTCCTCCTAATATTACTATAGGTAATACTATAATTGAATGGAATCCCTCTGACCACTCTATAAAATATCTAGGAATTCATCTTGATCAAAAGCTGAATTGGAATCTACATGTAAATTCAAAATTGACACAAGCTTATTCTCGGTTATCAATCCTTTTTCCATTGATCAACAGGAAGTCTTCACTCAAACCAAAATATGGAATTTTAATATATAAAAGTATTTTAAGACCTTTAGTGATGTACGCTTGTCCTATCTGGGGATTATCAATTCCAAAAAGTAAATTAAATAAGATTCAAGTGTTCCAAAACAAAATCCTTAGGATCTGTACAAACACTCCATGGTTTATTCGAAATAAGCAATTCATGAAGAATTTGGTGTGGACTCGATTTACACTTTCATAAAGAAAAGCGCAACCAAGTTTCTCAACAACATTGGACTTGATCCTGGTGCACAATTTTTTAACATTGGTGAACCAACTGCCAACAGGCGGTTAAAATCAAGACTTGTCCAAGATCTGCTTTTAGATTAGATGATGAACTTTGGTTTCGGGGTGTCTTCGAATGGAGCGATCCCAATAATGTTCCTCTATGTTATTTTATGAAAATACTAGTTATTACATTCTGTGTATAATACCTGTTTTGTATTGAACCGGAAAAATGAATAATAAAAAAAACTTGTTTTTTATTACCATATATCATGAGTATTTTATTATTTTTAAACTCCATAAGCTCAATTTTAAAAGGTCTAATTTCAAAATGAGTTTTTATTCCATACTTGATTTTTGCAGAGGTTGAGTTTTCAACAATCAATTTTTGAGGTTAATCACTCCCCCCTCCTGATCTCAACGAGTAAGCCAAAGTTTGTCCTAAGCCAAATATTTAACTTAAAGTAGAATTAAATTGTTTATATATCTGGCTTAGGACATATGGCGACCATATGGCATCCAAAAGCTAAATCGAATCCCATAATGTTGGAGACATGACCAACTATGGGACTGAGCCCTATAAGACATACGATGATTTTAAATAGGCTAAATATTTCTTACAGCTACACAGAACAATACGATAACAAATGAATCAAATTCACTAAATAAAAGTCCTTTTCCTTGAAAAGCAAAAAAAATATGGTCCTGTGAGTGTAACTGACCGTTGGAACTATTTTATTTAGCGGTTTCGACTTCTCTTTTGTTTGAAACGTAAAAATAGCTCAAGCATTAAAGATTGTGATATACATACAGTCACAACTGTATATTTATTTAAATAGCTAGACATCCTCCTTACAAATGTTGAAACGCGATAAAATAAATTTTCCCCTAAAAAAAGAAAATGCTATGAATTAGAGTAAACAAATTGAGAATACACAGTATCTGTAATTAATTGCTCAAGGTGTGTGTACATATGCGTGATAGCGGTTGTTCACATTAACTAACGGTCCTTGCCCGTCTTGTAGGGAGCAGGTGATGACAATAGCTCCATGCACGGGCTCCCACACGATAACCGGGCGGTAGCGTGCTGTAGGGCCGTGACACAGTACGAGGAACCGGTGGCTGGACATCTAGGACTAGGATAAGTCAGAGTTACTTAATTGATGAAATAATAGGATACCTGCCGACCACTCCCAATATCCGCCCAACTGTACTCTCACACGCACGCGATAAATTAATAATTTGACTAGACCTAACGTTTTTTCGTGAAGGAGAGAGATTGGAAGTATGAGAAACATCAAATGTGTTTCTAATAAAATTGGAATCAACTTATCTATTAATATGCTAAGCCGATTTTTGTTAAGAGAACTCCTCCGCTATTTCTTTACCGATTTTAATGATTGAGGTACCAACATATTCGTCCTGATTCGTAGTTGTGCAATAAGGTTTTCATTTTTCGATATGTTCAAGCACGGGCCGCCCTCAAAGTTCGTTTTTTGCCCATAAGATTAACTCGGGGAATAATTTGATTTGAATTGAAACTGTTAATACATTATGGACAGGTTATCAGCAATACCAGATGTTACAGGTAAGGAAGGTATTTATCTATAAAAATCAAATATTTTTATTTTCTACTTCGCTTTGAACAGTGAAATGTTGTATGCAGCGGAGAATTTAAATTGTTGTCAAATTTGTGTATCCTTTTAAAAAAAGTTAAGAGTGTACTGAATGAAATAAAATTGTTTGCCCAATTTCGTGTGGCGGAGGAAACATTTTGGCTGTTTATGCTCTTTTGTTCTACACTGCTCCACAGTAGATCCTAAGGGTACAAGTTACTCAACCTACGCAGAATGCACAATTTGTTCCTTTGAGCTTTTAGTCAGCTAATTATCTGTTATCACAGAACGGAGGAAACACGTCTGCTTTACGACTCTACAAATTATTTATGCTAAACCGTATAAGATAAAGAATTGACAATGAAACGGTACAGAACCCAAAAACCCTTACAGCATGGTATATAAAGCTCAGTTCGTCTAGGTAGTCATTGTGATTATAATACTGAATATTTTATGTGTTTTTAAGTCCACCATCAATAAATCCAACAAACCACAGAATTTATAAAACAGATATTTGAAAGAAGATGGGTCCATCACAAAAACCAGTTATGGGCTTATTCCGTTCCAGTGAGGCTCGGTCCTAACGACCTTCAACTTTTCCATGAACTTACTAGACCGATTGAGTAAAAATGTTTTAGAAAGACAGCAGTCAATGCACTATAATCAGAAACAGGCCTACACTTTCCATCCCGTATGTCCTTGGGGACTTCTCTGCTCCATCGGCATGTAAAATCTTAATTTAACCATCACTGAATTTATTAGTTAACTGGACCGATTGATTTGTTAGGAGGATAGTAAATACATCAGAGTAAAACCTTTGCCTACTCCTGCTCCAAAAATTATTAAATTTAGGGCTCTCCAAATGTTGGAACTAGAATATAACATTTATAGGTTAATAAATGGCCTATTAAGCAGGCCTCATCCCTGGAAAAATAGTTTTGTATTGAAAATTATTCGAAAAAACTCAAATTGGGGTTATGGTTAAGATTTGTAAATAAAAACAAAAGAATCGTAACAGCTGATCAAAAGTAATCATTAAATTGAAAAAATAACACCCACTTGGTAAAGTATCATGTGATCTTTGTGAGAATAGTAATTAGAACCAATATATTCATAACTTTAAATATACATGATTATGTTATGTATAAATTCCAAGAATCATTAAAATTGAACTTTGGATATAATGCGGACATGTACAATATTAAAAGAAACTAGCAAATAAGCAAAGCAAATATGGAGAGGGGCCGTGAATTTAAGTTCTCTAGGCATTTTAAACTAACTGACTGGCTTTTCCAGAAAACCTCGGTCTCCCAGTTGGTTTAATAAATGTAACTAACTTCTCAAACTTGACAATGTACTGTGATCGCGAGCGAAGCCACGACGGGCTACTAGTTATTTTGAATCAAGCATGATCCAGTATGTACAAGAAATAACGAATTCTGCGTTCTTATTACACCATGTTATTTAACAGCACTATTTGGCAAATGCCTATATATCTCTCAAGTCCTTAACATTTTATGAATTAATTTTGCAGAGGAGAGTTAAATTAAAAATAATTACTTACAAAATAAGTACATAATTACAAATTGGCATGTACGTAATAAAGGAATTTTAAATCATTATGTATAATAATGGTCACTCAGTCATTAAAGAGTACAATCTTTGATTACAAACGCCTTCAAACCAAGTAACACGAGATGCTAGACGTTGACAACCATCGGTGGTATCCGTTAGCTGAAGGAGACGTTTTATCATTAATCTCCGTAAATTAACCTTTCCGTACTAACAATTACAGAAATATTAATTTTGAGAGATTATGATCTCGACAATTTTACTTTAAAATTGTTCAGATAAGCCAACGTCCTGAAGAAATTCTCACAGAATCAACAAGTCGTGCCCCGATTACAAGAGCTAAAACATGGTTCGTAAGGGGTGCAGGAATCTATTTTGAAAGTTCAGTATCTAAGGCCCCGAACTGCAAAATATTATTTTAAGAGTAGACATTATTGCGTTGCGTGAAAGTAGAGCACCCCTATTAAGTTATAAATTTTTTCCACCAAGAATAATGCAAATTAGTTTTTTCTATATTTACTAGGAAATAATATTTTAGATAAATCGGCTGATTGGTGTATCGAAAATGTCACAGTTTATCCCGAAAATGTGGTTTCGGGGAGAGATTTTAGTTGATAATATAAAACTCCGATTTCGTTATATATGCGTTATGATTATTCTGCAGTGTGTATTTTGCTAATAATAAAACGTTTTATATTTTTTAAAGTTTACTTATTAATAGACCTACACAATTAGACACAAACAAATGTTTATTGCCCAAATGAAAATTTCTCAGAAAACGAGATGTTCCCCAATTAAAATGCAAGCTAAATAGTTTGTAGGTCATACAGGTGCTGCAATATATTGTTAAGCTTAAATACAAAGGACCCGCCCAATAAATAATTGATTTTAATTATATATGAATTTTGCAATTTACAGTTAATAAACATGTTTTTGCAAAACGTTTTTAGTTTGTTGGCTGTTAAGTGAGTAAACCTCTTTACGAATATTTTGCAGTTGTTAAGTTGTTGTTGTTGTTATTGGCGGATTAGGAAACCCCAGCTTTGCTGCTAGTCACCTCTTCCACAAGCGGGAATATTGCGAAGGTTACCGGAAAGATAGGATGTAGCAGGAAAGGAAAGGGTGGGAAGGGACGGCAGCCAAATCGACCCCTCAGAGGGCCAATTCCCGTGCCCCTGTGACAGCAAGGATGAGGCTCTCAACAGGGGACCCTCATTTTGCCCTCCAACAGGTCAACTCAACTGACAGGGTATCCATGTAAAACAGCCAGGGACCATTCATTCTCAGGTTGGCAGGAGGGACCAAACCCGAAGACTCTGTCCCTAGCCGCTGAAAATGTAGAGACCAAAGGTGAAAGGGAAGTTAGTCATAATGGACAGCCAAAAGACTTAGTACCATATGTATTAACAACTTCATTTGCTGTACCCAATGTCAGCCTCAAAACTGGTATAGACCAGTCTTAAGGTAGTCCTGGGACCAGTTGTTAAGGAAACAGTTGATTGAGAAAATTCAACGTTCAACAAGGTAATTAATTTTATTTCATCAACGTTGTTTTCAGTTATTAATCAACAGTATAAAACAACCATTGTGCTGACGTAATTATTGCATGGTAAAAATGGTTAATTTACTCACATGCAATTAAACACTTGCTAGTTACAACATATTCAACAGGTGTAGGGTAAGTCACAAAACATTAAGCTCTAGCTAACTACTGGAGCCAACGTTCTTCAAGGAAATGCGTCAAGTCCGCTTTTTCTTGTGGGAATAATTATATAATATGCTCTCCAAATCGAATGACAAGCCAAAGAGAATAACAAAATTACATTATATCTACATTACTTATAAGTTTGCAACACTTTCTAATCAGTATTTTGTTATATTATATGTCAATAATACATACACAAGCTTAACAAATAAAATAATAGTGTTGACATTAAATAGTTTTAGTTGAATGATTAAACATAATATATTCACTTGGATTAGGTCAGCTCCATCACTGCAGCAAAAGAGACAAGAAATACTCATCTCTGTGTACCAGAGATGGTGTTACCTTTTTCACTGGTACGCAAAAATAACGAATCGGTTTTTCAATGAACATTGTCCTGAAGTATTTCCTTTAGAGCTATATAGAAATAACTATTACGTAAATAAATTATTTGACACTTGCAGAGTTAATTAGTTATTCAGAGCAACAACAAGGAAGCGATCAAGCATGACGTTTAGTTATAATTAATGGAAAGTACCAATTACAATTGCTCTTATGAATTTAAGTTGTTTTTATATGCGGGAGAACTAAGCGACCACGGTGGAATTTATCATAACTCATTTAGATTGGTAATTAATTATTAATTTTACAACAATCTGAAAAATTGTCAATAAATCGTATTAAATAAATAATTGGAGCTGTATTTGGAAACCAATTAAAATACCATTATATAATTTTCGTCAATTACTGACCTATTCCTATATAACAGCCCAGCCTTCTTCTAAACCTACTTTCATGGATGTCTCCACAAAATTCCTAGTTTCGTAAAAATAGTTGTATTAGTTAAACAGAGCGCAAAAAACAAAGGAATTAACGTATGTCTGTACGCTATATGCGTGCATATAAATGCGAGAACATTTTATATCGGCTTAAAGGAAGGTGGCGGCCATGTTGGATTTATTCTCCATAAGAACCCATTTTACACGGATTGCGTGATATCTTGTTTATTTATGATAATAATAAAATTATGATTCATATCTAAAATAAATGTCTCTTGAATATATTTTGTTTGTGAACGATTTTGTACACTACATAAGTAAATTCCTAAAATAATTGAAATTATTTTTTTATTATTTTGATTTTTATTAATATTAGAATAAAAATACTTTATGATCAAAATATACAATTCATCAAGGTTCGAGCAAAAATTTGCTTTTAGAAAATTTAGTCAAATAATAGCAAAGTACCGGGGGACCGAGTCATGCTGGGTGTTTGATTCCGCAGAAGAGGCATTGAATTTGTTTGATTTCAAATACTCGTTCATTTTCAATATGAGCTCGTTCACTACGCTCACTCACCTATTGAAAAAAGAGTTTGAGTTGCCATTCAAGTAGTTTTTTTAATTCCATTATGAGAGTTACCATTCAAGTAGGTTTTTTGTTTCCATAACGATAAACAGCTGTTTACAATATTTTAATTTATAGAAGCTGATTTAATGGTTTGTTTTTGTTATTCGTAGTAACCAGTGTTATGATTTTAAACTGTATAAGCTCAATGTTAAAATTTTCAATTTTCAAATAAGTTGTTTAGAAAATACGAATTTTCCTGGGGTAGTGGTTTTACGAATGGATTTTTTAGACCCAAAAGCCCCTAATCCCAAACTTTCAGTAAAATCCTTCCGTTGGATCTCGAGATAAATTTTGCAAACAAACAGACATAACTTGCATAGAGTATAGGATAGGATAAGCATTGGTACTAGTGTCGACATGTCGAGCCCAAATCGAGAGTGAAATTATTGCAGTGAATACACAAAGTGGCAGCGATGATTTCCATGGAAACGTTTAAAAAATAGAAAATGTTTTATTGTTCGGAAAATAATCGAAATTTAAAACTTTCGACATATTACGATGCATCGGCCTACTCTTGGTAAGGAAATGATTATCTTCTAGATTTGGAACCCTACACACCATTATACCGGCCAGTCCAACAAAACCAACGCCAAAATAAGTAGCAAATCATTTCACGCTACGTAAAACTCACTTGAAGCATTAATCTTGTTTGGAGTACATAAAACAATAACACTTTCGTTAGTGAATTTCCTATGGAAAAGTGAACTATTAGCATGGCCCGCACGTGAGACTTAAGCCCGGGAGCATCATAGAAGTTCCTAACGTGACCCCTTAGTAGGGGGCTATAGTAGCCCCCTACTCCCCTTGAACACGTTATGAGGGGTCTCTAAAAACGTTTTATATATATATATATATATAATTAAATTCACTTAGAAGGGCTACTATATGATAGATTAAAAATAAGTAACATGAGTACCCAGTAGAAATCATTTTAATTAATTAACACTACATGTTTCGTCTTATAAAAGCCATGATCAGAGTGCTGATTAGCTTAATACATAACCTTATTTTAATTATACCACAAAATGTAAATAAATAAAATATGATAACAGACAGCTGATTGCGTTCTCAACTGGTGTAAGTGTTATCTATTTGTCTTTTTACTTATAATTTTGTTAAAAACTGGATTAGTTGATTGTACCTGCATGGTGTTTAAAATATTGTTACTGTCATTTTTATGGCTCTGATATATATGGAATTATTCTTTAACATTTAATTTTTGGCCTTTCTTCATTATTTCTAGAATAGGCATATTTTCATCAAAGTCATTGTATTTAAGATCTGTTTTTAGTATGTGGTCAGCGAAGGCAGATGTTTGTGAGGTTTATTGACTTAACTGCATGAATGTGTTCGTTGAACCTACGTTTTAAACTTTTATAGGCCAAACCGGAAGAAGTTTTAAACGTAGGTTCAGCGAACACATCCATGCACTTAATTCAACAATAAGACCTCACAAAAATCTGCCTTCGCTGACCACATACTAAAAACAGATCATAAATACAAGAACTGTGATGAAAATATGTCTATTCTAGAAATAATGAAGAAAGGCCAAAAATTAAATGTTAAAGAAGAATTTCATATATATCAGAGCCATGAAAATGGCAGTAACAATATTTTAAACACCATGCAGGTACAATCACTAATCCAGTTTTTAACAAAATTATAAGTATAAAGACAAATAGATAACACTTACACCAGTTGAGAACGCAATCAGGTGTCTGTTATCATATTTTATTTAATTACATTTTGTGGATGATAATGAAAATAAGGTTATGTATTAAGCTAATCAGCACTCTGATCATGGCTTTTATAAGTCGAAACATGTAAGTGTTAATTAATTAAAATGATTTCTCCAGGGTACTCATGTTACTTATTTTTCATCTATATATATACATACATATATATATGTGTGTGTGTGTGGTGTGTGTGTGTGTGTGTGTGTGTGTGTGTGTGTGTGTGTGTGTGTGTGTGTGTGTGTGTGTGTGTGTGTGTGTGTGTGTGTGTGTGTGTGTGTGTGTGTGTGTGTGTGTGTGTGTGTGTGTGTGTGTGTGTGTGTGTGTGGTGTGTGTGTGTGTGTGTGTGTGTGTGTGTGTGTGTTCGCACTCTAGCGGTCGCAATTTTTGTCCGATTTACTTCAAATTTGGTAGAGACATTCCTTTTTATAATCAGTTGGACAAGTTCGTTGGGAAAAACAATCTGAAAACTAACCCCCTTTTTTGGGGATTTAAAATTTTAAAATGTTGGGTTTTTGGGCCCAAAAACGGTCAGAAAAGCCCTAAATGAATCACCCCCTACCTAAACCACACTAACACTAATTCCACATTATCTTATTGTTCGTGAAAATCCAAAGATCCTAAGCCCTCCCTCATCATTCTAGTATAAGTACTTACCGAGTTATTAAAGAAAATGTTAATTGTCAATGTACAGTAGTACGTTGTCTTACGGGCATTTTACGCTGGAAAAGGCTGTTTTTCATATCTTTATATCGTTTTACCACCCCCCATACCCCTACACCAACTTTTAATCCCAAAAATATCTCCTAAATTTATAATGTACAACATTGGCATCCTATTAGTGAATTTAAATGTAACCAGGAGCATAAAAACAGCCAAAAAATAAAATTTTACAATTTTCAAAAAATGTAACCAGTGTTGTTTTAAACCCTTTATTTGATCGTTTTAAGGTTTTATTGCGGGAATTCACTTTCCTTACCACAGCGTGCTGCGTACGATCTCGTTGATTATTATGTCAATTTTACATTAATTTAATTTATTTGAAGGTTTTATAAAATTTTCTTTTCAGTACCTTCCAATTAAGCGTGTTAATCGAGTTTACGGATGGTTATCGCTAAGGAGTAAACAAGCAAAGCGTTTGCTTTGCCTTTTAGTAAAAATACGAAGTCAGGGGCCTAGATTAGGCGCTTCTTACTTTAGGGAGGCCACAGAGTTCACCCTCAGGCATACTTAAGCTCATTTATTGAACTCTGCTTATTTTTTAGACGAACATAAGCCCGGTTGCAATGTACATGTCTCATCGTTTATTATTGTGTCAGGCTTAATAAACAAAAACGTAACTATTAAATGATCGTATTTCAATCAGCTTATTTTCATATTGGGTAAAATCTTATTCCTCAACAAGAAGAGCGATCTTAATTTACTGCCGTAAATTTCAGATTATCTACTTCCAGAAAAATATAACTAATTTACATTGAACATTTACTTTTCCATTTTAGCGAATTTCCCCTATAGGGAAGAAGCTATTACCGTAGGTTTCATGGTAAGACTTAAGCCCGAGACCATGATAACTTTTCGTTTTGAGGTCCCCAGATACCAAAAAAACCATTCGTTCAAATTTGTATATACGTATATATATATATATATATATATAAGGTTTTATTGCGGAAATTCACTTTCCTTACCTCAGCGTGCTGCGTACGATCTCGTTGATTATTATGTTTAATATATATATATATATATATATATATATATATATATATATATATATATATATATATATATGTCCGTAAGCACGATAACTCTCGTGAAAAAGGTCCGATCTTAATGAAATTTGGTACAAATATGTAAAGTACCATTTATCTGAACGAGTTAGAAAACCAGACAAATCGCACATCCTAAGGGGGGTTTTTAGGGGTTTTCACATGTAATTTTTATTTAAATCAAATTTCAATTTTTACCATTGAATTCAGCTTAAAAAAAAACAAACAATTTAGTATTTTGATCATTGATCTACGTCAATTGGTTACCGAGATATTGAAAGTGCTAAATACAGCACGTCGTCCAATGTTATTCTTATGGAGAAAAAGACAAATTTTATATGATATTTATATGTTTATATGTTATTTTATATGACAAAATTTAACGTTATTTATGTACATAAACTGACGAAACTTGGTAAACTAACTAACTTCATCTGGTTGTAGTTTGTACAAAAAAATCAATTTTTCGCCTATGGTTCCCGCAGCAGCAAACCTAGGTACTCGGTCCCTATTTTATTCTTATGGAGTTTCTTAGGGGTTTTCACATGTAATTTTTATTTAAATCAAATTTCAATTTTTACCATTGAATTCAGCTTAAAAAAAACAAACAATTTAGTATTTTGATCATTGATCTACGTCAATTGGTTACCGAGATATTGAAAGTGCTAAATACAGCACGTCGTCCAATGTTATTCTTATGGAGAAAAAGACAAATTTTATATGATATTTATATGTTTATATGTTATTTTATATGACAAAATTTAATGTTATTTATGAACATAAACTGACGAAACTTGGTAAACTAACTAACTTCATCTGGTTGTAGTTTGTACAAAAAAATCAATTTTTCCCCTATGGTTCCCGCAGCAGCAAACCTAGGTAATCGGTCCCTATTTTATTCTTATGGAGAGTAATAAAAATGTTAAATATCGCTTATTTATGAATGTATATGGATGAAACTTGGTATGTGACTTCACTTAGATGAGTTCTATTGATATTTGCATGAAAACCCATTATTTTGTGTTCCTTGTTGCAGCAAACTTGCGTACTCATCCCTAATGTTATTCTTATAGAGAATAATGAATATTTTAAATATCGCTTATTTATGAATATATTTCTTATGAGTCCTGGTAAGAGGCTTAATGTGTTATTAAGGCATATATATTCATTGGAAATTCGCTGAGTATACAGGTTTGCTGCGACGGGGGGTATTTTAATATTTAATATTTTATGAACAAGATTAATGCTTCATGTAAATGACAATTCGTTTAATTTACTACATTAATATTAGATGCTACTTACTTTGGTATTAAGTGGGGTTGGCTGATCTAATGGTTTGTAAATTTAGGAAGATATTCCCTTACTAATATTCTTTAAATTTAGAGTGCACATAGTAATTTCTCAGAGTTTTACTTTTCTTTTCTATTATTCTGGGATACTTGAAGAGACAACATTTAACGTTGTAAACTTTAAAAGTTTAACGTTATAAACTAAAACCTAACTATTTTAACAACATCACAACAAAATGTGGACCCGAAACCCCTCCGGGACACTCTCATACCTCCAGAACCATTCAAGCGAAGAAGGAGGAGGAGAAGGACATACCATTGACTATAGATACTGAAGTAGACTTTTCATTGTCATTATAAAATGTATCCCTGGTTTTGTGTATGCCAGGATTGAAAAAGGTCGTAGTTTACAATAATCACCAACATTGTATACTGCTGTCAACTATTAATTATCCTCTCAAGGAGGGGATAATACAACAGTTGGTGTGTCAGGAAGTTGATTATTACTTGCTTTCTGGGGTGGAAATATTTTAAAAGTTAACGTAAATAACTAAAATAAACAGCAGCACAATCTGTCGGTGACCTAATCAAACTACTTCAATTTTAAATTCTAGCATACACAAAAAGTGGGACAGCTGGACCATATGGATGGGATGTCTCCTTCAGTATTTATAATCAATGGCCATATACAATATATGCGTAAGTAATCAGTAGCTTTAAATAAATCGAGCATAAATGCGAAAAGACACACACAAATCCAACATTGGCAATATGTTTTTCAAAATGGTAACTTTTCAAATTTGATTTTTGGTATGACATTTAGAACACCTAATGTTACAACTTTTCTATTACAATTTTTTGCATATGTATAATACTAAAATGTCTGGTTTATGAACGTTTGGCAGTACTTGTTGCGATCCTATTCTGACATCTAATTGGGTAGTGAGAAGATAAAGGGGCGTCTCGCTGTAAACAAACGGTTAACGGATGGACTTCGGTTCAAGAGGACACGGGTTCAATCCTCGGGATGTCAACGTCAGTTTGGGATTGGGGCCTTTTCCCTAAACAGGTTTAAGTCGTTCTCTTAACAAAGTGCCTCTGGAGTAAATATATAAACAATAAAATAAATTTATAATAATGAAAAAGCCAATAACACAAGTGTTATCAGTTTAACTCATAGGCTAGATGAAAGAGGAATGGAAAATGTGGAACAGGATGAAGTTGCCAACCGCCCCTTGCTTTTTTTCTTGTATGTATTATTGGTGTAAACCGTAAATAAACTAAATTAAATTAAATGAACCAGCCTTTTACAGGGCATACCAGTGACTCCTACGACAATTGCTTGTATCACCTCTCAAACAGGTGGTCTGATCTGCCCTCTAGGCTGACTGAAAAGGTATCCATGTTTATCAGCTAGGGACCTCAATCTTGGGGAAGACGTTCCGACCCCTGCTGTCTAGAAAAGTGGAGGGGCCAGGTGAAAGGGAAGCTTGTCATAATGGGTAGCCAAAGGACTAACTACATTTGCTAAACTCGTATCAATCTCACAAGTGTTAAGTCTAAAATCGTCCTTGGAGCAAATTTTGACATAGCAATGTGATGTTAAACATGTTGTCAACATGAGTGTGAGGTTTCATGTAATAAGGTTTTCATATAATCATCCTTCAGCATATGCAGGGGACGAAATAGAAAAATTGAAAGAAGAAGAGGATTTAGCATGTTCCTCTTCGCCACAGTCTTCAAGACTGGGTTCTCGTAATTCTGGTGGGTGTACTTCTAGACTGTCCTCCTCATGGGTAGCATTTGGAAAATGGGATTTTTAGCGTTGTGAACTTCAACTATCAGGCCTAACATTGTCCATTACTATCATCTGAACTTACAGGTTAGGACTTGTAAGCTTAAAAAGAGGAACTAGTTCATTCAAACAGGGACCAACTTGGTATTATAGGTTTATTGTATGATGACCTCCCCACTGATATTCGGTCGGAGGCATACAAGAACAATTGGAATTTGTCTGTAGCTCGTTTTACATTCGCACTGGGTTAGTTTGTAGCGTGAGTGAGTGTAACTACATTTTTTAGCACACAAGTGTTAAAATGAAAACAATAAAAACACCATCCACACTTATGTCTTAAGGGTTAGGTTGATAAGGAAAATGATTTCTTTTTAATACAAGTTCAATGTGCAATATCAATATTCTGCTCTAAATGTTATTCTGTGAACAATCACTTAAATACTAACGAGAATTCTAGTTCGTTTATATTAAAGACTGTAAAAATTTGTTACATTCGACTATCTATGGGGTTTGGCACAATAGTATACACTCAAGTTCACTGTCAGTTATATAAACTTCAGCGTTATTAGGGTTGTTTGTATGGAAAGCAAGCAAGGTAAGTAATTCACTATTTGACACGAGAACGTCTAGTTAGTTTTTACAACAAACACATTTTATATAATTTTGTACCAAAGAGAGAAAATGTTATGCATTTTCTTCAGAGAGAATGATGAGCGAGGAGACCTTTTGGCAAGGTAGTTTTTATGTTGTAACAGTGTCCCCACTCGCGGTGTAATAGCAGCACTAGTAAATATATACAAACAGTTCCTGCTTTCCCCTCATCACGACGACACCATAATGTGATCCTGCCCGCACAATCACTGATATTTTGTTTAAAAAACTGTTTTCTCCACTTGTTTATTCTCAGGTGAGTTTCTTGCGACGTTTCAGTCGAAGTCCCTGCTGTAGAAGTCGTAGTTATTGCCTCTCACGCCTCTACTCCTTAGACCGTTACCGCCGTACCCCCTGGACACACCACCCTTGTAGTTGTAGACTGCGCCCCCTCGGTTGTAGTAGGCTGCTACGTTCCCGGTCTCGCTGCCGTAGGGGATGCCTCCTAGAACAAAATATATAAAAGGTAGAGTGGAAAAAGGGAAAGGATAATAACAACTCTAAATTGTAGAAAAAGAATATGAGGTTGAGTTATGAGTAACGATTTTATTTCACACTGTTTTGTTTTTACGATAGTACTCATTAATATATAATGAATGTAACCCGTTTACGCAATTATTATTTTTAAGTAACTAAAATACAGTCTTCTTTCATTTACATACAAATCAATGGAGCTTAATTCTCGTGCTACGGAACCCAAGGAATGACACTGTCTCTTGTCACGGTCTGTTTTGTAATTTTGATAGAATACTTTTGCTTCGTTAAAAAGGAAAGTAATACGTAAAGAGATAAACGTGGTGTAATGTTCTCTCAAAACAGTTACTTCACATTATATTGGAGGAAATAGGTTTTATCTTGTTTAAACATCGCTATAGATTTGGACAACTTTTCAAAATTAAGAAATATTCAAATCTTAGTTCTATATGTTTTTCGATCTTCCAAAAATATCTTTTAATTAATTAAAGAATGAATTGTATATTAAACATTTTAAATTCTCATATACCAACTCCTTATTCCCTCACCATAAGCCAAGCCGGGTCCAGGCAGGTCGTAGTCGCCAGCGCTGTCAGCGGAGGCCTGTGGAACTGCCGCCCAGCACACTAGCGCCACCAGCGACGATAACAGCAACTGAAACAACAACGAATTAGCTAGTTTGGAACTGAAACAAAAGGATATGAATACAAAGGAACAATTAATTTATGTTAGGAGTTATGGGGCCCTCCATCCAAAGGTGTCAGATTCTTGCAGTCTCCTTGTTACTTATTTGCAAAAATATCAAAACAATTTGGAGATTGATTCAAGCTAATTAAACGAATAGGAAAGGCTAGATGTAACCCTAATTTGTAATTTCAAATTAATTTCAATATATATACAATTTATAAGAAATATAAGTCGTAAACAGTGGGCATTTACATTGATATCCACGCTCAACCATAACTTTTCGAGGCTCTCTCGGAGAAGTAATGGAAACAAGAATGGAAAAGTGGCCGCTTATGCAAGATATACTTATTTACCAATTATGTGACGGGCTGTCATATCCTGAACCAAGTATGCAGTACAGTCCTAAGAGATAAAGTATTGCATGTGTGTGTTTTGTTTCTTTTTTTGTTCAATCACAACTATTACTCTTAATTATTTGGAAAATTAACTTGTTGCTCACACATTTTGCGTAGAAACTCGTTCGTTGACAATTTGTTAGTTGTTACCTTGGAAATTGAATTTTAACACGTGAATCCATCTATATTATTAAAATAATGTCTAGAGTTTGGTTCGACGATTTTAGAACTCTAAAACTATTTATTTATATGTATGTTTGGTATCAATAAAAAATTCTTACTATCTATGTGCTTTTGGAGGTGTTTAAAATATATACTTTCAGGGCTCCACCCAATGGCCTTTCAAAGATCCAAAGTTCATGTTATATAGTAAGTCATATATACCATATAAATTTCAAAACGTTTGGTTCTGTGCCTGCGAGATTCCCTTAAAAAATGGGATACCGGCTAGTTTAATTTATTTTACCCTTAAACCCTAATATGGTGCTGGTTATCAGTACCAAATTCAACAAACCAAACAAATTTTTAAATAAATTTGCACACTATCCTGTACTGTTGTGTTAGAATTGGGGTGGTAAACAACTAATTATAAAATTCATAACGTTGAAAAATCATGGTTACAAGGTTTTAACCTTGTATTTTTACGCTGACAAAGTACAGTGTAGTTTAAATACATTGTTGGAAAGTAGATTTGAGTAGAGCAATACAACTATGATGGTCTTCGACATTGCTATTTGGTCCCGACCAATACCATTAAGGTACCAAGCAATGTTTTAGCCAAAGGTGTTTTTGGCAGTTCGGATAGCGATTTTAGCTATACCGAAATTGGTCAATATAAAAAGCCCCTCGCCGGGACCGCAGGACTGGGATTAGATCACTCCCGGAAGGCCGGAAGGTGGCGTCCTTAGTCCATGTCCGGTGTTGGCGACACGGTGTCGGTCCTCGGTGGGCTGCTCGGTCGGTCGCGCGACCTCCGGTCGTTTCACAACCTTGGCGACGGCTACGCTCTAGATTATTTAGAGTGTGTCACATTATTTTGTCCACTGTAACCCGTGAGAATTACCCCCGCTTCAGAAACGAGTGTCAAAATATGTAGGATATACTGTAGACTGAGCTCGTTATGCTTTATCACCGACGAATCTCGAAAACTTGTTAGGGCAGTGGGGGCATCTCGCTAGCCTAACGGTTAGTATCTTGGACTTTGGTTCAAGGGGTCACAGGTTCAAATCCCGGGGAGACCCACACAAATCTGAGGGGTTTGGACCACTTTCCATAAAAGGTTTTGTGTGTTCTATAACAAAAATACCTTTGGCATTAAAATACAAGACAAATAAACGGTATCAGGAAACTGACACATACTTTCTCCCTTTTAGCCCAACTTTAATGATTAAATTACTTTTATTTACTAAATATATAATACAAAGCACGGTCGAATGTAGATAAAATCTTGTAAACAAGTTGTTTTCAAAAACATTCACCCAAATCCCTGTTTTGGAGGCACTACAGAATCCATTGCTACACACGTGGTTAAAGAGGGGAAATGCCCCCTATTCCCTCCCCCAGGGTTGTTAAGGGGCAACATATTTCGAATTTCCTCTGTTGGTCAATGCTAACTTGACAAGCATATCAAGTTTGAACGAAATTGATTAATAAATAAGAGAGAAATAGTCATTTTTGTATTCGCCTTAAGAATAACATTGGACAACGTTCTGCGTTTATCGCAAAATGAAAATTGAAATTTTCTCCTTAACCAGCAATCGTAGAATAGTAATTTAAAATACTAAATTATCTAGTTTTTTGAACTCTTTTTAATGGTGAATAGTATTTTTTTATATTTCTGTTTATGTTTTAAGCCTTATAATTTATGAACCCAATTTTTTACAGAAATGCGAGTGGTGTCAGTTGGTTGGAAAACTAAAGTTCTACAAACTACTAAAGTTTAATCAAAATCGTTAGAGCCGTTTTTGTGAAATCTTGATTTTTCAAGTTTTTGGCGGTTTTTGGGGAAAATTACCCTTAAAAATCAAAAATTCCAAAAAGTGAAAAAATGCCTGGAGATATCGTGGATTAGTACCTAAATGCCAAATTTCATAAAAACCGGACCATTGGTTAGGGCTCTAGCTCTGTACACATCCATACAGACAGACAGACAGACACACAGACATCACGTAAAAATCACTTTTTTGGGTTCAGGGAGCACCAAAACGAATATTTCCACTAACAACTCAAATTCGAAAATTTTGACGAAAACAATACTTTCTCCATATTCTTTGTATAATAAACAGAAACGAACTTAGTGATTGTGAGGAAAATTACAGTATACTAACTTTTACCTGCGCTTCACCCCCTTTTTTGAACCATGTTGCTTAGGCATTTTCCCACATAATATTAGCTAACCGGTCGATTAGTTGGTGTGTGATAATAAATTTAAGAATGTTAAATGCAGCGAACAGGATGCATGCCATTGGACGGAGCCCTAAAGTATGATTGTATCGCAAAGTATGTATCGTTTGTGCCTTCTGTGTATGTTTTAATTGTACTATCAATGACTAATTGAACCACAGTTTTACAGTCACCACACTGGTCACTGGTGTAATACTGGTCATTAGTATTACCTTGCCACCAAACTTCCGCCAAATATGTTTGGCAATTGGTGAGTAATTGAAAATATAAGAGAGTCCTAACTCCAGTGGGGTGAAACGCAAACAGATTTGTGGATCGTGAGTAGCGATTCTGGTTTATTACATATCTTTCATCAAAACTTTCCACTCATTCGGTCCAGTAGGTGATGCGAGATAGTTAACATGGGAACATTAAATACCAGTGGAGTGTAGATTAATGGATCTTTTGCCGAAGCAGACCTGTATCGGCCATAAGTGTGTTGGTTTATTTATCTCTCTAACAAATGTCAGCTCCATCAAGCAAATAGTAGATGCGAGGTGTTAAGTATATACATTTTGTTGTCAACGGGGAGAGGTGTTCCAAAGTAATTGCAAAAATATTGTAGTTTTACGTTTATATCCTGGAGTATTAACGATCTTCATCGCTAAATCGTTTCGGGAATACTAGAGTCCATATAAGATGAACATTGGGTCTTCAAAGGGCAATGTGGCAAAGTC
Organism: Allygus modestus; assembly: GCA_963675035.1. Taxonomy (NCBI): domain Eukaryota; kingdom Metazoa; phylum Arthropoda; class Insecta; order Hemiptera; family Cicadellidae; genus Allygus; species Allygus modestus. Next base: position 41,979,928 of record OY776117.1, on the reverse strand, counting down.
CTATAAAATATAAATTAAAAACTACATATAATTATAACAAAATAAATTATTAACTAAAGGGGTATTTATAATCAATGGTGAAACTTATATTCCTCCTGAATTATAAATTACGAGTTCAATGACAACGTTCAGAACATATAAAGCTCATCTGGTAATAAAAACAGCTGGAAAAACCTAAAACTTGCCACTGAACAAATAATCTATTTAATATTATAAAGAAGAGGTGGTTTCTGTCTGTCTGATGTTCCGGGTGAACGCAAAAACTACTGAACCAACTGGGCTGAAACTTTACACAAAGGTAGATCTTGAATCCATGCAACACATAGGCCTATTCACTTCCTTAAAATCCCTTCGGGCTACGCCCGTGTTAGGTTAGGGTGAACGTCCTAAGTTTCAATGTTTACATAGAAGAAAGTAAACATTCAGAGACTGTAATGCGAACAGCTGTGGATACTTCCTTAATGCAAATTATATTGACTAAAGAACGGGTAAAGAAAACACCTGTGCGAAGAACGGGTACATCGGCTAGTGAACATATAAGTTGCAGTCCAGCCATTTATTTGTCACGAATTATTCTTGTAAAATCTAAAAGATTTTTCAAAAATGCTCTTTGACTGCACAACTTGGTCAACTTTCTAACTTTACTCAGCTATCGTATTGAATCTGAATGCAAAGAAGAGAAAGGGAACACATGGCACGGTAAACAAAATGATTGATGAAAAATTGCCAAAATAAAAACTGTGTTTTTGCCAACTGCAAACTTATAACTGAGTAAATTTAGGATATCGTATTACTTTCATCATCCTTGGCCTATGGGAAATCTATTGACACCAACCTGGCCTCTCTACGTTCAGTAGTTTAATCGGAATAGGTGGTTACACGTGTCTTATACATGGGGATGGCGAAAAAAGGAAATTACCCCCGTCGCAGCAAACCTGCGTACTCAGCGAATTTCCAATGCATAATATATGTCTTAATACCATATAAAGCCGCATACAAAGTTTCATAAAAATATATTCATATATAAGCGATATATACAATTTTAATTATTCTCCATAAGAATAGCATTGGTGATGAGTACATAGGTTTGCTGAAACAAGGAACACAAACAATTGGTTTTTATGCAAATATAAATATAATTTAACTAGGTGAAGCCACATACCAAGTTTAATCAATATTCAATCATAAGTAAGCACTATATAACATTTTAATTATTCTCCATAAGAATAACATGGGAGATGAGTAAGCAGGTTTGCTGCAACAAGAAACTAAAAAAATGGGTTTTTATGCAAATATCAATATAACTCAACAAGGTGAAGCCACATACCAAGTTTTATTAATTTATGTTCATAATTAAGGGAGTCATTACATTTTACTTATTCTCCATAAGAATAACATGGGGGCTGAGTACGCAGGTTCGCTGCTACGGGGATAATCAACAAAAAATCAATTGTTTGTGCAAATATCAATATACAAGTACTACGTGACCCCACGTGCCAAGTTTCATCAATATACATTCATTAATAATGGAGATATCAAATTTTATTTATTCTCCATAAGGATAACATTGGACAACGTACTGTGTTTAGCACTTTGAATATCTCTGCAACGGTTGGACGTAGAATCACAATTTAAACACCAAAATGATTGTTTTGTGGAGTTGAGTTGATTGGTAAAAGCAAATGTGAAGTTTACATTAAAATAAACTGAGGAAAAGCCAAAAACCTTTTTCCCATAAGATTAACATAGATTTTATGAGCAGGTTTTTGGGGTTTTCTCCGCAACCACTTAACCTAGCTTAATAATTCAAAATACCATATTATTTGTTTTTTTAAGCTCTATAACATGGTATAAACCAAAAATTAAGTGTTTTAAAAATTTTAGGGTAAAAAATGCAAAAAACTGATTTTTGGAAAATTTAAAACCCCCATAAACCCCCCTTCCCATGGCCCGATTTCTCTGGTTTTCGAACTTAAAGTCATAAATGTCACTTTACACATTTGAGCCAAATTTCATCGAAATCGGACGTTTTTTACTCAAGTTATCGCATTCACGGACACACATATATATATACATATATATAAATGTGAACGAATAGTGTTTTAGTCATCTGGGGACCTAAAAAAAATAATTTGTCATGGTCTCGGGCTTAAATCTTACCATGAGACCTACGGTAATAGCTTCTTCCCTATAGGGGAAAATCGCTAAAACAGTTTTTTTGCCAATTGCAAACGTATAACTGAGTAAATTTAGGGTATCGTATTTTTTTCATCATCTTTGGCATAAGAGAAATCTTTTGACACCAACCTGGCCTCCCTACGTTTAGTAGTTTACTTGGAATAGGTGGTTACACGTTGCCTTGTACACGATGTTTGGGACCACTAATGTGTTCATATGGTTACATAAACCTAATGACATAACACAACGACCTAATAGGTACAGAGAATGCAAACACACGTTAATCTCTACAAGTGAAGCCCACGTGGTGGCTGCCATTTCCCCTCTCCTTATAAACAAACTATTTTTACAACGTGGAAAGGGTAGAACTGGTCGCCTTGGAAATAGGTTTTGTGCATGGGTTTGTTTATAAATTGAGAGAAAATGGTGGCCACCATGTAAGTTTGTCTTGGAGGGTAACATGTATTAAGCTTGATGTGAGAAAAACTATTTCCCCATTCACTCATAAACTAATTCCTCTATTTGCATCATAACCAACCGTCACAGGCAATAATACCCCCGTAGCAGCAAACCTGCATACTCAGCGAATTTCCAATGCATATTAATTTATCTTGATACCACATAAAGCCACACACCAAGTTTCATCAATATACATTCATAAATAAACGATTTATGACATTTTAATTATTCTCCATAAGAATAACATGGCGGCTGAGTATGCAGGTTTGCTGAAATAAGGAACACTATAAATGGGCTTTTATAAAAATATCAATATAACTAAACTAGGTAAAGCCACATACCAAGTTCTATTAACTTATGTTCATAATTAAAGGAGATAAAACGTTAATTATACTCCATTAGAATAACATGGGGCTGAGTATGCAGGTTTGCTGCTACGGGAACTATCGGGGAAAAAATGCGTTTTCGTGCAAATATCAATAGACCACAATGAAATGAAGCAATATACCAAGTTTCGTCAGGATAAGTTGATAAATAAGCGAGATATACAATTTTTATTATCCTCCATAAGAATAACATTGGACAACGTACTGTGTTTAGTACTTTCAATATCTCAGTAACCAATTGACGTAGAGCAATGATTAAAACATCAAATTGTGCGTCTTTTTAAGCTGATTCCAATGAAAAACGATAAAAGTTTAATTTTTCAAAAATTGTTTATAAAAGACTCAAAAAACCCATTTTTGGGGTACAAAACCCCCCCAAAATACCCCTTCGGATAGGTCAATGAGTCTGGTTTTCGAACTTAAAGTCATAAATGCTGCTTTACACGTTTGTACCAAATTTCATCAAAATCGGACCTTTTTTACGAGAGTTATTGCACCCACGGACACACACACACACATATATATATATATATATATATATATATATATATATATATATATATATAGATATATATAGATATATATATATATATATACAGTTTCGAACGAATGGTGTTTTTGGGGTCTGGGGACCTCAAAACGAAAAGTTATCATGGTCCCGGGCCTAGGTCTTACCATGCCAACTACGGTAATAGCTTCTTCCCTATAGGGGAAATTCGCTAAAATTGTGTCTTCAGATTATTGTAGAATCGTTATCCGTACGAAAATTATTGAGTTTTCATATACATATAACCGTGTTTATCACTTATTAAATCTAAAGTAAGTGTTTCTCTTCGGTGTGTTTAGCAAAATATCACCCAGTGAGTCCTTTTTCACCTCGGGGTCTTATTTTTAAAACGGGTGAGTGAGTCATTTATAAAACAAATCTACACTATAATCAGCAGACCAGTTTAATAAAATAGCTCCACAAGATTGACATTGGAAATTTGGTAGCCTCTGAGGTGGAACCCTGAAGGTGAATATTTCTCAAAAGGAACTTCTAGAGATTAATAGCTTTTAATTTAAACCAAACCAATCATATATACACAATAATTGTTTTAGATGCCAAACACGGTCAACAAAATAAACAAATTATTTTAAGAATACAAAAGACTAGCTATTACCCACAGGCTTCGCCCCGCGAATGATTTATTTTTGACAGTTGTGTGTGCTGCATTCTGTGGTTGCCTGTGGAACTAATACGAATCAAGATCATCTGGTTGTATTTTCATTAGCTCGAACAAAAATAATGTCCATAAGGCATACATGAGAACTTTGTCGGGGTCTCTGGCGGAGCCCTAAGGTCAGATCAGGATGAAAACCATTTAGTTTTCCTATTTGATGCCTAAAGAATCAGCGTACACAATTGCAACTCTCTAGGTAAATGGGAAGCAGGAAAATTCGTGATGAGTGAGTGAGTGAGTGAGTGAATGGCAGTCAGTCAGTCAGTGAGAGCTTTGCCTTTTATAGGCTACTAGCTGTTACCCGGCAGACGTTGTCATGCCTTTGACTATTACGCTATTACCAACTAAAACCAATATCACCAAGATCACCTGTTCAAGTAAACATGTCACTAGCTTTTATGTAAACAACAATATCTTTCCATAAGGTTGATATGGGAACCCTTTTGAGCCTCTTGGGAGGAACCCAATTGAGTTAAGACAAAATGGATGGCTTAAATATCTTCTCCGTGAAATTTTACATATATATACCAAGTTTCATGGCAAACGGTCCAACGGTGTCCGAGTCCATAAACTTCAAATATATATACAAACCAACATCCTTTTTTATAAATTTAGATACCTATGATAACAATAATATTAAAAAATTTATTAATTTAGTATAGATGGATTAGTTAACTGACTATCTGGGGATGGGTGAGTTGACCGAAAGTAAATTTCTTCTTCCTATTAGAAAATACAACAGAATCAAGATTAAACTACCCAAACAGGATGTGTTTAATCAACACTAAATCAACACTAAACACACTAAATCAACACTAAATCAACACTTATCAACACTAAATTGTTAATACATTTTAATAACTATTATTAAGGATTATTAAAAGGGGTTGGATGGTTCTGGAAGAAGGGCTTATTCGGAGGTTGTAAGGCTTTGTTAAGGGTTCTTTGTTATAAAGATTCATAATGGGGTCTATCTTTTTTAGGCCTTGTAACATAAATTGAAAAGAAATATCACTACTTATACATTCAAACATCAAGTAATCGATCGTTGTATGCGAACAGGGAATCAAACGCTACACCTGATTAACGTAATTAAACAAGTATCTTGAAAGAAATCAGATAAATGCTACTTTTCGAAATTTGTATTGTAATCAAACAAAAAAATAATGATACATACAATCAGATCAGTGGAATTTTTACAAAATACCATGCAATTAGTTACCATCCAAAACTTGCATGTATTTTGGATACAAATAGGTTGTACCGATGTAATAAATAACAAATTCCTTTAAATATTTAAAAAGTTACTTATTACAATCAAAAATTGTGTTGAAATGAAGGTAACCGGAAAAAATATTTCGATTTTATATTTTGATTTGATAATAAGTTCGCAATGTTCTCAAAACTTGATAACTTTTCCTCCATGCTTGTAAACAAAGTCAAATCCGCTGGAAATTTAAAATGAACTCATATTTTGTATAAATTTATAATCTTATTTGTAACTCGTGTTTCTGATAACAAAAGAGAAGTCACTGGTAAGGCACCTACCGTGGAAGGGCGATCCATGGCTACGGACGGCTTAGGCAGCTACTGGGCAGTGGGCCCAGGAGGACAACGCAGACGCTCGTGACCTTGGCTCAAGGTCATTGCCTCCGTGATAACTCGCTGATACGACCGCTGCGCACACGATTACAGACTTACCTTAATTTGGTATGCGTTAATCCTATTGTTTATATTTCTTTGTTTTGTTTGCAGGAACATAAATTGTGAATGATAATATCTTTGTTAATTGGGTTTTAAATGTGGCCGTTATTTCACAGTATACTTAATACTACCTCTGAAATGATAGACGAAAATTCATTCATCTGTCAAGCGGTAAACTGTATCAAATACAAAATTGCGGTAAAAATCCATAGAAACCTGAAGTATTGTTGGAATTCTCACAAATTGGACAGGCTATTGTAAAGCAGTTCAAAGGTGATTTGTTAAAAGCTTTGCCATGGTTATGCATTTATAGCTGTGCCATGGTGCCTCTGTTTATAGCTCTCTGTTTGGTGCCTATTTAATTCCTATTTGATGAAGTAAAAAAACATCCGCGCATTTGAAAGAGGAAGCAGTACAAAGTTTTTAATTTAAGAATGTGCTTCAGTCACGAGCTATTTGGCGTTGACCCCTGATTCCTTCAATTTTAATTTCAATTTTTAAATTTGAACTTTTAAAACCCGACCCTCCTAAACGGGTTAGATTGTACGATAAAGAGGAAAAATATATCTAGCGATTTCGTTGAGCAAAATTTCAATATCACAAATAATAATCGTTTAATAACATTACAAAATATTTAATATTTACGATTTTTATGGGTGACCCATTTGTGATATTCTCCTCACTGAAATTGCTAGGTATTTTTTATACATTTTAGATTAATTATATCCTCAATGATTTCCGTTCAGATAATCTATTGAGGAGAGACATGATTTGAAATCTAACATTGGGCTTATAGAAGAAGCAGGCAGAAGCTGGAGCCCCTCATAAAGTTATTAAACATTAATTGGGTTTGTAAAAAAGGTTTTTGTAAAAGCCCCTCATACCTCTTTACCTTGATCCAGTCTTTATCACTACAATCTTTCTCACCATTGTTTCGCACTCGAGACCTTGTCTGACAGCTGGTAATCCAATACATTTCACCTTCAAACTATAATTACTCTGAGAATTTTAAGCTGAGTATTCTGTTACAATTATAGAATAATTTTAATAAACAACATCAAAACTAGTGAATTTACCTTCGACATCCAAGTAATTGAATGGAAATGTAGAGCAAGCATTACGGAGGTTGACCCAAACAAGTCTGCCTTGCTCTTCATAGCTATAATTCCTTTCTGGTTTGAGTAGGTAAAAACCGAGGTCTCTCTGCAAAATATTCTGAATTAAATAAATAATTTTTAACGGGTTTGGCGTTTAATATTTATATAGTTCCGCAGGCGCCTATGCGAGTCACTGAGGTTATCAATGTTTTAGGTGACATAACATGAACGTTGCCGAACTACCCGAAACCCAACTCTTTCCTTGACACCTTATTGGCGGAGCGTTCGTGCTCTTTAAAAACACATGTTAAAGCTTCTTTAATGTGCAGATCTTAATACGTATAATGACTTGTTTACTTTGAACGGATAAGAACATGAATAATTCATTGCCCGAATCCGACAAAGAGCGTTGTCTCTAGCACATGGTTACCGAGGTCACGTGCAAGGTCGCGAGTCCGTCCGTCCATCTGTCTGTCTGCTAACATGGTTGACATGTTGAGTAAAACAAACTTATCATCCAACCGGTCTTAAGATCTAAGAACACGTTTTGTAAACTTTCTCACCTGTGCTCTGAAATGGACCCATTGTCATACACGTTAGCGTTCTACACGGCCGGGGTTTAGTGACCGTCTTTGCGAAGTTGTTCATTCGGCGTTTTTGTCCTTTGTAGGAATATCCACGGAAGTTTAATATATTAATATCTCTGTAAGACACCGACGCAACTAGGGCGTATTTTAAGGTGAATATGAATGCATCATGAGTCTAGAATGGGTGAGATGCCTTGTGTAGCCTTGCTACTGACTAAGACCAACTGGTTCTTTAGCCATGATTAATTAATAGCCCAGTGACCAATGAATCTGGATCCAGTATTGTCTGATCACCTTCACAAAATTGCCAGAGGATTATTTATTTATAGACAAATATTAATAAGACTTTACAACTTATACTGTATCTTTGAACTATGAAATATAAAAAAGTTAATACCTCACAAAAACAACGGAAGCAGGCGAATGGAAGTACACCTCCTCGTCAAGAATGGAGGGGTACCCGTCTTTGGTACTAACCTTAAAATATCGTAAAATAAACGTCAAAACTGTGTTTAAAATAGTTACATTTCTGTATATTGACGATAAACTGACCAACTATAAAAAAATTGTGTTAAAATCAATTATAAATTTATTTTAAACAAATAAACTCATAAACGAAGTTATTCGAATACTAGACTGCAATATAAAGGTTAATGTTATAAAGCTTGTTTTACCACAAACGACTAAACGGTTTTCTTCAACAATAAATACTGACTACCAAACTTTCTCACTGCTATCCGATTCCTCAAGGGTATTCATCCTCTTCGGGTTTTCCTTCTTCTAAGGGTGTAAAGTCCTCGACATCGTCTCCTCCCATGACGTAGTTTACCGCCATGTCCAACATTATCTCGAAAATTGCGAGAGCCGTGGAGCCGCCGACTACCAAAATAAACCCCATCCAGAAATGCATTGCTCGTCGGTGCTTCTGTAGACGAGTGATAAAGCGATGAAAATTTCTCTTAGTTTCTGCGAAAAGATTTGGATGTTGAACTTGCAGTCACAAAATCACTAGACAATAATGACAGCAAATTTAGTAAATAAACAAGAAAAGTCCACCTGTTTTAAAAACATATGTTTCTAATTTGTTTTTGGTGAGTAAAACGTTTTGCTCCTTCCAAGCAATGAGGTTATTAAATATAGAAGTCTCATCTGGGTAAAAAATTGAAGCTTACGTGCTGACCAAACACCTCCTCTATTTTTCTCAGGTAACCAATGAAATACCCCCTTCACAAGTTATATGTGTGTCAGCTGACTAGCATATAACTTGAGAAGCGAGGATTTGATTAGTTGCCATGTTGGTTGCTATGGGAGCAGCGTGGACAGAGGGACTTAATGATGGTCAACCATGTAAGCTACACATTTTTACCTCAAACGAGAGCTCTAGATATATTAACCTCGTGGGTTCCAAGTATTAGAAATAAATTGGGATACATTCCAAAGGGTTTAATTACGATCTTTTATCACGTAGTGGGATAATCTTACAAAATCGGTTCAAACAAATTACTGTGTTGCTAACAGATTGTACTTTGTGCAATAATCTTCAGCTAGTAGCACACGTGTAATTGCTTGTAACTTCTGTATTCTTAAAATAATCATGATATAGATGATTATTGTAAGAACATAAACTGACAATCAAAATAGGACAGCTAGTAAAATTAGTGTAAACACAAGTTCCGTAGAGATCAGTGGCATGCACTGCTCCTAAGATTTGCTCGTTTCCGTAAGAGTAGTGCTCGCACTTACGTCATCGTCTGAGGTCACACAATATCACATCGACCTAATCATGGACAGGCTTAAAGGCTACATTTACACGAGCGATCTTTTAACGCGGTCGCTGTCACACTACGCCACCAGCTGTGTTTTGTGTTCTTTTCACACGAGCGACACAATGTTTGCTGTCACTGGTGAGAAGTAAATTACTATTGTGGTCTTTAAACAAAATTATCTTGTATTTAGCGTTGGTATTTCTTTTGAAATTACATCTAAAATACCTTTATATACCTGATCAATGTTTCGCCACTTTTTTCAAATTAGTATCTATTTACAGATCTAGAAGTACGCCCTTTTACGTAACCGGCATTATGTTTTTTTCACTTCACAGTGAGGGTAGCTTAACGTGTGCTGCTTTAGCTACTGACACCAAACGGCACCAATGTATACGTAAGACGGCTCATCGTTCAGCTGCTTTAGCTACTGACACCAAACGGCATCAATGTATACATAAGACGGCACCGTCATCGTTCAGCTGCTTGAGCTACTGACACCAAACGGCATCAATGTATACATAAGACGGCACCGTCATCGTTCAGCTGCTTTAGCTACTGACACCAAACGGCATCAATGTATACATAAGACGGCACCGTCATCGTTCAGCTGCTTTAGCTACTGACACCAAACGGCACCAATGTATACATAAGACGGCACCGTCATCGTTCAGCTGCTTTAGATACTGACACCAAACGGCACCAATGTATACATAAGACGGCACCGTCATCGTTCAGCTGCTTTAGCTACTGACACCAAACGGCATCAATGTATACATAAGACGGCACCGTCATCGTTCAGCTGCTTTAGCTACTGACACCAAACGGCATCAATGTATACATAAGACGGCACCGTCATCGTTCAGCTGCTTTTGGATAAACAGAAATAAGCCAAAAGCTAATTGATCAGTGGTTATAAATCGAGAGTCAAAGGCGTTTAAAATTGTAGCTTAAAAACGTATGCCTTCTAGGAAATATAAAAGTAATTATCATGTATAAATATTGATTTACGAAGTTTGTCAACTATACCTGTTCAAAATTACGAAAGTATTTTATACAGTTGAGAAATTTTATTTTTTAGTCATTCTCGCATGGCGTGTTGACATCAAGCAGGCCAAACTTATTATTTATTTTATTTTCCTTAAATACTTAATTGCGTCGATGGAAAAAACTTTACTTCGTTACAGGTAAAAGAAAAATGTCATAAAATATCTCCCATTATCTAGCTCTAAATTCAGCCCCTAAACTAATCAAACTCCTCTGTCTGTGGAGATCCGCCAACTTTCCAGAGAACGTGGACAAAAAACAGTTGTTAACTGTTTAGTTCATAGTCTCATTGTCCTTCAATCACAGGATTGGCCGAAGACTTGTGTCTATTATGATGAACTAAAGGCATCTTTCATAGCTTTATTTTACCGACCGACAAATACAGTTACTAACAGTATCAGCTTCTTGGTTTGAAATTTGTCTATTTGCTGATTAGTAGAAAGTGCCTTATATTCAAACAAGCATTTTAAAAGTATTGCGTCTGCTTTTCTACACTCCCTTACCTTGGACAGTTCAATTTGACACGCGACGGAACCACGGCCAAGTAGCAGCGACATTCATTTTCTCCTCTTAACCAATGCGGGTGTCTCTACCAATTACACGTTTTATTGTCTTTAATATAGAAAACTATTTGATGCTGCGCTGTGGTGGAAAAAATATTAACGTTCTCAGATTAAAGGAGAACATTGCCTTTATTATTATAAACTGGTTTTAGCGAATTTCCCCTATAGGGAAGAAGCTATTACCGTAGTCGGCATGGTAAGACCTAGGCCCGGGACCACGATAACTTTTCGTTTTGAGGTCCCCAGACCCCAAAAACACCATTCGTTCGAAACTGTATATATATATATATATATATATATATATATATATATATATGTCCGTGAGCACGATAACTCTCGTAAAAATTATCCGATTTTGATGAAATTTGGTAGAAACGTGTAAAGCAACATTTATGACTTTAAGTTCGAAAACCAGCCAGATCGCTCTATCCGAAGGGGTATTTTGAGGGGGTTTTGTACCCCAAAAATGGGTTTTTCGAATTTTTTACATATAATTTTGGAAATAGTCAAATTTTATTTTTTTCCATTGGATTCAGCTTAAAAAAACACACAATTTGGTATTTTTACCATTTCTCTACGTCAATTGGTTACCGAGATATTGAAAGTGCTAAACACAGTACGTTGTCTTAATGTTATTCTTATGGAGGAAAATAAAAATTTTATATCTCGCTTATTTATGAACGTATACTGACGAAACTTGGTATACGGCTTCATCTGGTTGTGGACCATTGATATTTGCTCAAAAAAAATTTTTTACTCAAGGCTCCCGTAGCAGCAAACCTGCGTACTCAGCCCCATGTTATTCTTATGGAGAATAAGTAACGTGCTATCTGCCTTCATTGTGAAAAAAAATTAATGAAATTTGGTATGTGGCTTTACCTACATGAGTTATATTGATATTTGTATAAAACCCTATTTTTTGTCTTCCTTGCTTCAGCAAACCTGCATACTCAGCTGCCATGTTATTCTTATGGAGAATAATTAAAATGTCATAAATCGTTTATTTATGAATGTATATTGATGAAACTTGGTATATGGCTTTATGTGGTTTTAAGATACATATATATGCATTGGAAATTCGCTGAGTACGCAGGTTTGCTGCTACGGGGGTATATATATATATGTGTCCGTGAGCACGATAACTCTCGTAAAAATTATCCGATTTTGATGAAATTTGGTATAAACGTGTAAAGCTACATTTATGACTTTAAGTTCGAAAACCAGCCAGATCGCTCTATCCGAAGGGGTATTTTGGGGGGTTTTGTACCCCAAAAATGGGTTTTTTGAATTTTTTACATATAATTTTGGAAATAGTCAGATTTTATTTTTTCTCATTGGATTCAGCTTAAAAAACACACAATTTGGTATTTTGATCATTTCTCTACGTCAATTGGTTACCGAGATATTGAAAGTGCTAAACACAGTACGTTGTCTTAATGTTATTCTTATGGAGGAAAATAAAAATTTTATATCTCGCTTATTTATGAACATATACTGACGAAACTTGGTATACGGCTTTATCTGGTTGTGGACCATTGATATTTCCTCAAAAAAAACAATTTTTTGACAAAGGCTCCCATAGCAGCAAACCTGCGTACTCAGTCCCATGTTATCCTTATGGAGAATAAGTAACGTGTTATCTCCCTTAATTATGAAAATAAATTAATGAAATTTGGTAAGTGACTTCACCTAGTTGAGTTATATTGATATAAGCATAAAACCCCATTTTTTTGTGTTCCTTGCTTCAGCAAACCTGCATACTCAGCCGCCATGTTATTCTTATGGAGAATAATTAAAATGTCATAAATTGTTTATTTATGAATGTATATTGATGAAACTTGGTATGTAGCTTTATGTGGCATTAAGATAAATATATATGCATTGGAAATTCGCTAAGTATGCAGGTTTGCTGCTACGGGGGTATTTGTTTTTGTTGGAAACCTTTGGCAAATTGAACGGATTGGCACTAAAAGAGCAATACTTTGGAAATTGTACAACTTTTAAAAATAGTTGATTAAAACACGGTTAAACCAATGAGTTCCATGGATCTCAAAGTTATAAGATCTGGTTCTTGAAGTTATAAGGAGGGCATATGCATAGCTTTGAACGATTAGTTGAACCGTTTTGATACGTTGCTGTGACCATCTCAGACATACACCAACACATTGACTGGTTACAAATCATTTTCTCATTGATTTGCTGCTTCGACTTTTCTAGCGGATGACCAACTGTTAAAAAGTTTAAAGATCACGATAAAAAAGTTGAAAGGATGTTTAGTGTAAAACAATTTTAAGAAAATTCTCTCTTAAAATCAAATGGTTTTACTCGCCAGTGGCTTTTGGCTGAAGTTGGCAACACCATTAATAATTTCTTGTTACACCATAACGTGTTCTTAAAGTGCATGGCCAAATCTTCAATCGAGTCGAAGTACTGTGAAAAGGGCAAAGTCAAGGCTACAATCCGAGGTTACAAAAATACAGCTGTCTTGAAGACTTTTCAGATTAGCATTCGAGTGAATCCAGTTGTTCGAATTCGAGCACATCTTTCTTCTTTATATATAATTCTGTAAGCGACATTTTTAAGTAAAAATTGTGGGAGTTTGGCAAATTGCAAGATGATGATAGACGGCTCAAATTAAAGGTATCGATCCCAGAGACTCAGGAAAAATAGTAGTATTTCAAAAAGTAACCAGCAAACGAGAAATAACGTAAAATATCCCCCATAAGAAAAGCATGGGGATTTAAAAACGTCTGCATTGTTTACATTAAAAGATGTGATCAAACTTAAAATGTACTATTTTCCTCAGCATTAAAATCAGATGATGGATGGGATTGGATAAAGGTTAGGGTCTTTGGCCCCTTCAAGCCACTAGTATACCTATAAAAGGCAAAGCCCTCACACACTGACTGACTGATTGACTGACTCACTCACTCACTCACTAATTACGAATGATTCTACTTCCCTTTTACCTATAGAGTTGAAATGTTGTACACTGATTCTTTAGGCATAAAAACAAAACAAAAACTAAATAGGAAAACTAAATGGTTTTCATCCTGATCTGTCCTTAGGGCTCCGCCAGAGACCCCGAAAAAGTTCCCATTTATTCCTTGTGGACATTAATTTTTGTTTGGGTTGATGAAAATAGAAACAGCTGATCTTGATTCGTAATAGTTCCACAGGCTAACCACAGAATGCAGCACACACAACTGTAATAGTTTTTAGCGAATTTCCCCTATAAGGAAGAAGCTATTACCGTAGTCGGCATGGTAAGACCTAGGCCCGGGACCATGATAACTTTTCGTTTTGAGGTCCCCAGACCCCAAAAACACCATTCGTTGGAAACTGTATATATATATATATATATATATATATATATATATATATATATATATGTGTGTGTGTGTGTGTGTGTGTCCGTGAGCACGATAACTCTCGTAAAAATTATCCGATTTTGATGAAATTTGGTATAAGCGTGTAAAGCAACATTTATGACTTTAAGTTCGAAAACCAGCCAGATCGCTTTATCTAAAGGGGTATTTTGGGGGGGTTTTGTACCCCAAAAATGGGTTTTTTGGATTTTTTACATATAATTTTGGAAATAGTCAAATTTTAGTTTTCACCATTGGATTCAGCTTAAAAAAACACACAATTTGGTATTTTGATCATTTCTCTACGTCAATTGGTTACCGAGATATTGAAAGTGCTAAACACAGTACGTTGTCTAATGTTATTCTTATGGAGGAAAAGAAAAAATTTATATCTCGCTTATTTATGAACGTATACTGAAAAAACTTGGTATACGGCTTCATCTGGTTGTGGACCATTGATATTTGCTCAAAAAACAATTTTTTGCCAAAGGCTCCCGTAGCAGCAAACCTGCGTACTCAGTCCCATGTTATTCTTATGGAGAATAAGTAACATGTTATCTCCCTTAATTATGAAAATAAATTAATGAAATTTGGTATGTGGCTTTACCTAAATGAGTTGTATTGATTTTTGTATAAAACCCCATTTTTTGTTTTCCTTCCTTCAGCAAACCTGCATACTCAGCCGCCATGTTATTCTTATGGAGAATAATTAAAATGTCATAAATCGTTTATTTATAAATGTATATTGATGAAACTTGGTATGTGGCTTTATGTGGTATTAAGACACATATATATGCATTGGAAATTCGCTGAGTACGCAGGTTTGCTGCTACGGGGGTATTATATTATTTGCGGGGCGAAGCCTGCAGGCAACAGCTAGTAACTATATCAATACAGCTAGTAAAATCAAGTAAAAGGTGTATCCTGATGAAGTAGGTATGATTCACAATGTATAGAATGTAAATTAATGTAAATAAAACATATTTGCTTATTTTTGAGCTGTGTTATGTCAGGGTATCGACAGTTTTAATATAGTCAATTTAACACATTGCAATAATTATAATCATCCATGGTTTTAGCCCCCGAGCTGTTGAGCTGACTGAGGTACGTAAGTAATTTAGTCTTGCACTGCAATTATTGCATAAGATTAACATTCCAAAGTCCATAGGGCGGAGCTCTAGCGGTGTATGTTATTCAAGAGGCAAATCTAGAGGGTAATAGATTTTGGATTATACCACTGACTGATTATATACTGGCTGAAGTAGACTTATCATTGCCATTGTAAAATGTGTCCCTAATTTTGTGTATGCCAGGATTGAAAGAGGTCGTAGTTTACAATAATCACCAACAGAGTATACTGCTGTCAACTATTACTTATCCTCTCAAGGAGGGGATAATACAACAGTCAGTATGTCAGGAAGCAAACATAAGTTCATTATCACTTGCTTTCTGGGGTGGAGATATTTTAAAAGTTAACGTAAATAACTAAAATAAAAATTTGACCGCAGCACAATCTGTCGGTGACCCAATCAAACTACTTTAATTTTAAATCCTAGCATACACTAAAAGTGGGACAGCTGGGCCATATGGATGGGATGTCTCCTTCAGTATTTATAGTCAATGATTATACCAAACATATGCATAGTAATAATTTTACAAGTCAAAAATTACCAATCAAAAAAGAAAGCCTTTGAACTACACACAAGGGAATCTATCTGTTCAAATTCGAGCAAATATATTTTTTCTGAATTCTCAGAACATGTAGAGCCTCAATATTTACAACCTGTAAAGTCCTATTAATTTATATTGTGGTGCCATTCCAGAAGTTAGCTTGAAACAGCTGTTGTTTCTTTACTGTATTTTAACATCTTTTAAATGTTCGGTTAATTTATGTTTGAAGATGGATGTTTTCCGAATCCCAAAAAGGCACATCTCAAGGACCTTAGGGGGTTTATGATTTAAGACATAATAATATCGCCGGTAGCCTTTCACAAACATCAGCTTATTATTTTAATAAAACATTTTTTCTAAATACATTTTGACAAAGAAATATTGTCTTTTATAATAATTTAAACTTGTATATGAGATTTGCAATAGTGGTTGATATATTGAAATTTGTTTATGAATGGCTGGGTAGCTTAGTGGTAGAGCGTTCACTTCTTAATCTGACAGTCACCAGACTGGTCCTGAGCAAAGTCCTTTTCATACTGGGAGGGGGCAACCCTCACGAAAGATTTTACATTTATACTTGCTCCTCCATAAGACTTCTGTTACCTTCCGGAGCTCCTAAACTGACAATAATTATTAGTTAAAAATAATAAAAGTAAATGCATTGAGAACAATTCTGATATTTCAAGAGGCGCAAGTGTTTGATAAAAATAAAACTTTAGATGAAAGGTTTATGGTAATGCGTGTAGATGGTATAACATCGATTCCATCACAACGGAAACGCTGGGATGTGACAACCGTCGCAATGTTCGTGTTTACATCTGATATTAGCAGACTTAAGTGCTTTTGGTCGTCACTTCTCAACCACGACAATAGTTTATTGTCTGTGAAAGTCGGACGCGCATTGCTACTGTGTATCTCGCCGAGTTTTACGGCAGGCTAAAGTGATGAATTGAAATTGCTTTTAGTTTAAAATAGCCATACAGTGTTTACTATAGTGTTTACTACTCTATACTGCCATATTAGCAGTTCCATTGAGAATTGGCCCGCGTAAACTACGACAGTTGTGTGTGCTGCATTCTGTGGTTAGCTCGTGGAACTACTACGAATCAAGATCAGCTGTTTGAATTTAATCAGCTCAAACCAAAGTGAATGTCTTTGAAGCTTCAAGGGACAAAGCCTTATAATTGAATCAGGATGAAAACACCAGTCTTTCCTATTTTAGACCTATAGAATCAATGTACCGAATTTCACCACTTAGCATGCCGGGAAGTTGGAGAATTAGTAATGAGTGATTGATATGTCTAACTTTATACCTTAAATGACAAAAATTTAAAATACCTCACTCTTTTGTAACTATGCTTTGGAGTTGCATGTTTGAAATATATGTATTTTAAGTTATAAGTTAATCCTTGTATATAATTCTGCAAGAAAAATTGCTTACTGGAAATTGTGGGCGTTTGGAAATCTCAGGATGATGGGAGGGCTCAAATGATAGGTCCCAAGGGCACGGGAAAACTATTTAATGTCCTATGTAATAATGTATACTATTTATGTTTCCAAATATTGCAAGTAAACAAGAAATAACCTTAAGAAAACCTTAGGGATTTTAAAACGTCCGCTTTGTTTAAATTTCATAATGCTATTTAAAACAAACTAGCAGGCGTCCCGATCCTTTCACGGGAATCTTGGAGGCACAGGGTCAGATGTTTTTAACTGTTCACATTATAATCAGCTGTTTTACTAAATTAAATATAACTCTATAAGCTTAACATTGGAACTTTACGAGCAAATTAGGAGCCCTGAAGTTGAATATATTTTTCAAACCCCCAAAAGGCACATCTAGAGGGTAAGAGCTTTCGATTGATACAAAATATTTATATAAAATAAAAGTTTTATGGGTCTAAAATCGCCGAACAAAAATCAAGAAATTATTTGAATAATATTTATGCCTACTTTTTACGTTTAACATATGTTAATACGTTCATATTATCTTATTTTCCTCAGCATCAGAAAAGGCAAAGCAGAACAAATTGGGTTAATTAAAATACACCTATCAATTCTAGGTACAGGTACCTCCAAAAAATATGAAACTTTTGTGAACGTTCAATACTGGACTCAGCTTCCATTTATGATTGGTCTATTAATCTTCTACTTTCTTTAGAATACCGTACAATAGTTTGTAGACAACAGTTGGTTTTATCTCAATAAAATTGATGTTGTAAATATTTGTTTACAAAATAATGAAACCTGTTGTTGACATGACCTTTGTTAGCTCCGCTCATTCGTCATATCAGGACGTAGAGGGTGGGCGAATCCGCTGTTAAGTGTCGTGGAAATCTGAGATTAAATACATCGATTGATTAACACATGTTGAAATTCATCCTGTAGCCTAATCCAATTAAACTTGGTTATTACAAAATTAACATAGAACTTTGAAGGGGAGCCTTTTAATCATTTTTAGATGGAGGATTGGCAAATGTGGTTGTTTTTTGTCTCAATAGTTTATTTGCCTTGAAAGAAATCACCTTAAAAAGAAAGACAGTATTTTGGTGGTATTTAAAAGCGCATATTTATGATTGTTCACATAGCTTTAACTCTTCAGTCTTTTTTTAATTATATCCATCCGATTGATAAAACACCAATTCCTCTCCTCACATCTGTGGGGAAACACATAAAGAAAAAACATACTTAGAAAATAAACAATTTATTCATAACACAAATGTGAACTCACAATGATTTACTCGTGTTGTAAGTGTAGTATCTACTTTATAAATTACAAATGATGAATGATATGTACAGTAATATCTAATGAGCTTGAATGACAAGTTTCGGAGGTGTCTTATATCTTGGCATAGAAATACTTTCTTTTGTGTGGCTCCATGATGATACGGGGGTTGAGGGTAGAGGGCTCAGGGGTGGCGTCTGTGGGGGTGGCGGTAACGGGGGTGGTGGTTGGTGTGGGGACGGCATCTTCGGGGGTGGTAGCGTCTTCAGAGCTCCTCTGACGATTGTTTCTCAGCTGGCTACTGCTTTGGTACACCTGGTAACAAAATTTGAAAAACTAATTTATGTCTGGAGCCAAGTGTAAAGTTACAGTGTATATGATTATTAGCTCGTGTCTCCCTTTTCGCATGAGGATCCCGTAGTTACAAAACCCCTAACATTCGGAAAAACGTACATACTGGTCTCATGGTAATCAATAAACAAATAAATACCCCCGTAGCAGCAAACCTGAGTACTCAGCGAATTTCCAATGCATATATGTATCTTAATACTACATAAAGCCACATACCAAGTTTCATCAATATACATTCATAAATAAACGATTTATGACATTTTAATTATTCTCCATAAGAATAACATGGCGGCTGAGTATGCAGGTTTGCTGAAGCAAGGAACACAAAAAATGGGGTTTCACACAAATATCAGTATAACTCATTTAGGTAAAACCACTTACCAAATTTCATTAATTTATTTTCATAATGAAGGCAGATAACACGTTACTTATTCTCCATAAGAATAACATGGGGCTGAGTACGCAGGTTAGCTGCTACGGGAGCCTTTGGTAAAAAAATTCTTTTTTTGAGCAAATACCAATGGTCCACAACCAGATGAAGCCGTATACCACGTTTCGTCAGTATACGTTCATAAATAAGCGAGATATAAAATTTGTATTTTCCTCCATAAGAATAACATTAGACAACGTACTGTGTTTAGCACTTTCAATATCTCGGTAACCAATTGACGTAGAGAAATTTTCAAAATACCAAATTGTGTGTTTTTTAAGCTGAATCCAATGGGAAAAACTAAAGTTTGACTTTTTCCAAAATTATATGTAAAAAATTCAAAAAACCCATTTTTGGGGTACAAAATCCCCCCAAAATACCCCTTCGGATAGAGCGATCTGGCTGGTTTTCGAACTTAAAGTCATAAATGTTTCTTTACACGTTTATACCAAATTTCATAAAAATCGGATAATTTTTACGAGAGTTATCGTGCTCACAGACATATATATATATATATATATATATATATATATATATATATATATATACAGTTTCGAACGAATGGTGTTTTTGGGGTCTGGGGACCTCAAAACTAAAAGTTATCATGGTCCCGGGCCTAGGTCTTACCATGCCGACTACGGTAATAGCTTCTTCCCTATAGGGGAAATTCGCTAAAAGTGGTTAGAATAATACTGGAATACTGGAAGTATGGTAGATCATGTACGGGAGTTTTTAAACGAAAAAATTCCCTTCTATGGGCTGTAAGTAGCACATACATATGGGCTTCAATCATGCTATATTTCTGCTCAATAGATTCTTCGAGAGCACAAGAATTATCGTCAAAAAGCAACATAGATGGCGACAGTCAGACACACCTGACAACATATGGCATATAATATATGCCATATATTAATACTGTATGTTGCCAAATGGCATAGTTAAAGCGTGAGTGACCTTGAAGCTTCAATTGTTTTGAACTCTAACAATAGTCGGATGGATTTAATTAAAAAAAATTACTAATAAACTTGTTTATAAATCCGTTCTAATCCGTAGGCCATCAGTATTAAAATGGGCTGGAAACTCACTTACATTAAAAAAAGAAACGTCAAAATATTTTTTTAAATTGCTAAAAGTTTTAACTGAATTACTTCTGCGTTATTATCGTTAATCAATGGAGTTTTCTTGTGGTAGTAACACTTTTCCTGGGGGTTTCTTGTCGATATTTCAGAATATTGAGAAGCAAATTATTGTTAATACAACCTTCTAAACATTCGGTATTGGTATAGCTATTAAGTCAAACCAAAAAGTTGTAAAATTAATATAACTGATCTCTACCCAGATAGTTATCATATAGCAGATAGCAGCTGATATAATACACTACGCTCAGCACTGAACAGATTGCATACAAGTAAGTCTTGGCTTGCTTTGATTGCAAAAATAAGAAATATAAATTTCGGTACCTGTGTTTCGCTCTTTACTTATTATTACCTAGGTGCCTATTATTACCTAGATTAAATTTGGGGCTTAAAGGTTTTGGTGCAATAAGAGGTGCTGTAGAAAATCACTCAGACCTTCAGACGTAGTGTTAGGATTGCAATTATTTGATAATCTACGAAGATGATTGGATGACTGGATGGCCAGCGAGCGGACAGGGAGGGGTGGGGAAAGTGTTTCCTTGTTCTCTGTCATGGTCAATAACGAAAAAATCAATCAGATGTGGTGTACAATGACCAGCTGTGATAAAATCCTGGGAAAAAATAAATCATATTACTTTGTCCCAAGGTAAAACGTAAGCAAGAGTTGTATGGTGGGGATGACCACCGAATCATCTCCGCATATTGATCTAACAATTAATGCATTCAAGAATAGAAACAAATACAACAAAACTGGCTTTACTAATTTTTTAAATAAATATATTAAAAACCCATTCGAGAAAATAGTGCATTTTACACAATAATATCCAAAATTATTTAAATTGCGTTATTTATAAAACTAGCTGTCCTGATGCTCGAATCCGAGCAAGTTTGTACCCAACGAAAAGTTACTTCAGTTTTAAACAAACATAACAAAACATCAGATAATAACGTACTTTCAATCAACACGTATTTTAGACTTCCGCCGTCGGATAGCGCCACTGTTCCGAAAGTTCAGCACTTAACTGTATTTAAATCATGCCCTTTCTTATAATTCTGAACCGTATTGACAAATCTACCTAAAAATACCTTTAATTTGACACCTCAAATGTTAAAATCCGTTCAGCCGTTACCGAGTTATGACTGTGAAGAAAAATGCCCTAGCGTATTAATATATAAAAGACATATTTTGAAAAGCTTACCTTATCTTTGTGTCGTCTGTTGTTTGGTTTTCTTCTGGTTTTGCTTTTCACTTTCTTGGGAGTAGAAGTGGACATTTCTTGGTCCGTTTCAGTAGTGTTTTCCTCTGAGCGCGGTTCTCCCGTGTGAACCCATAGATCAGAGTTTTCCCTGTTTGACCTTGATCGTGAATTAATTTCACTTCTTCTAAAATTATTGTCGTTTCGTTTTTCTGGAAGGGAATCGAATCGTTCGCCTATCCTTGATACAGCTTTGGCTGGAATCGGCATTACTGTCCATTCGCCAACACCCGTCGTTGGATTTACCATGTAGACTAGCATTTCCTGATAATCGTCTTGTTCGGTATCCCTGGATATTCTGGAGATGGGGCCCCTGAGATCTGGGTGGTCGTAAATCGAATCGTAAGTCCTTGCTTTATCCGAGCGACTGTTTTCACTTTCTGGAGTATACGTTCTTCTTATTACTTCTTCTTTGGTTATTGTTCTATGCTCGAACTGTTGGAGCCTTTTAGGTTTATATTTCCTACTGCCAGAATTAAAAGGCTCCTCTGAAAACACGGGTAAATGTTCAGTTGTCGTAGTTGTGGTCGTAGTCTGCTCGGAGCTAAGAGAAGGATGGCGTTTCAATACAGCAAACATATCTACAACCTTTTCGATCGGCTTTCCGTATTCCTTTTTGTACACAACCTTCGGTTTATACATTCTCGTAGTAGTACTTGGGGGTGGTTCTGTTGTGGTTGTAGTTGTTGTGGTTATTAATCTCACTGGAATTGACTCTGGTAAATTTAATAACTTAGTTCTATTACTTTCACTTACAGTCCTAGTTGTCATAGTTAGTTTTGGAAATCTAACTTTTGGTTTCCTAAGTGGGAATTTATGGTTTGAGTTCTGTGTATTGTTTCCTAAGTTACTAACTTTTACCTCGGTACTCG
Organism: Allygus modestus; assembly: GCA_963675035.1. NCBI lineage: Eukaryota > Metazoa > Arthropoda > Insecta > Hemiptera > Cicadellidae > Allygus > Allygus modestus. Next base: position 41,957,112 of record OY776117.1, on the reverse strand, counting down.
GGCTTTGGTGCATTGGATCAGCTCCCCTAGCCCGATACCTGCTACTGTATTGAGGGCGGATTCCGTGAGCAAAACCCTCAGTGTTTCGTGACGTTGAAATAGGAACTGCTGGTTGAGTACTTAATTTTTCATTCCTTATTTTTTCCCTCTCGGTATTTTGTCTGCTAGCTTCTTCTTTTTCTTTTGCGAGAATTTCAGCATATTTTTGTAACAGGAAGTTTTTTAATTCTAAACTTTCCTTTGAATTAATGTACTTATCGTTTTCATGGTTCCGTTTTACTCTGAGTTTGGATTCACTTCTTCTTTCATCCCTTAAGGGAAGATCCAACATTGTTGCTACCTTCGCACTGTCTAATACCTCATGGGCGTTTTCTTTTTCCTTGAATGTCTTCTTCGACACTGGAATGAAAGTACGTATGTGTTGATGAATCAGTTTACCCTCTGGGTTCATTGTTAAATAAGTTACCGTTGTAGGGATTTTCTTTTGTTTAGCTATTTGACTAGCCGCGCTTGATATTGGGTCTAACTCATATAAAGGATCCAGGAGGTACTGAGACTTATCGCTCGTTAAATCTTCTACACGAATATGAACAGGGGTATGAGATTTTAGATAACCGACTGAGCTCATGGGTACAACCTTCACATTAACGTTGTACAGTGAAGCCTTTCCTTTAATTACCTTTATCCTGGGGTGATTAGCGGTTCCTTTGCTTCTAAAAGAAATTATTACATTTTTAGGAGGGTGTAGTCTAATTGGTCCAGAAGACCTCAACTGAATTTCAGATAATGGAGGATTAGTAGTTTTGTTAATGGAAACGGTGCTATCTGTTTGATTGTTTTCATTATTATTTATTTTCAAGTTTGAAGCGTAATAATTATCTTTATTTGTAAGCGTATTTTTCTTGCCAGGGGAGATAAATTGGTTTGTTATCCGACTTTCCTGATAATCAGCTTCTAAGTACGTAGGTTTTTCACTGAAAGGGGACCTTATGCTATTGCTTCTTGTTCTAAGGGAAGGCTTACTAATTGTATGTTTTTTCGTCGCACTGGTTCCTTTCTCGTCGCCTTTTTTCCCGAAGCTATTTTGGTGAATTCCAATCTCCCACTTGCTATTACTGCTTTTGAAAAAATCTCCATTGCTTTCCGGGTTTGATTTGATATTTTGTTTTATGTCTGAATGAAATCCAAAACTGTCACCTGGAGACTGCGATGTGAAGTCTGGTACTCCAATCTCTGTTTCTTTAAAGAACGGGTTATCCAATGGGTCCTCCCCAAAATATTTAGCTTTTAAACAATCTATTTGGTCTCCAAGCTTTCCGAGTCGCTGTTTTTCTGGTTGAGGTGATTTATTCCACTCTCCCTCCTTTTCTCGTTCGGGGACAATATTCTTTGGAGGTGTTGGTTCTTCACATCTTACTGCTTTATCTCTAGATTCATAAAATTCCATACCACCATTTGTTTTCTTGGGGATATCTTTAGGACTGGTTGCGTACCTTAAAGGAGAATACTTCGGAAAGCTCACGGAAGCTGGGGAATAGTAGAACGGATACTTCTCTGTGTCTACGGGTATTTCTGTTGTTGTACCACTGGCTGCGACATTTATCTTATCTGTTTGTTGAACTGGATCAGCACTTCGTCGAACGACAATATGCATTGGGTCCATGCCTTCACTATTTAAATGGCGAGCAAGATTTGAAATACGTTGCCTTGTTCTCATTGGAACTTGCTGATACATAAGTCCATGGTTTGGTCCAGAATAATGGGCTAGCGTTAGTTTCTCGACATGTTTTACCGAAGAATCTGATTTCGTGTCAGGTTCTTCTGGGAGGACTACTATAGGTTTTAATCTGTTTCCTCGTTTTATCTGTGTTTGTTTGTTTCGTTCATTTTGGTTATTCTCTTCTTTCACTGAAATTACCGAAGATAAAAATGGATTATTTTTAAGTCTGTGTAATGTGTCCTGATCAGCTTCTTGGCCACTCACATCTTCAGTGGTAGGTTTTGCTCTGTAAGTAGTTATCTTTGGAGTAGTGGTTGTTTGATTTTCTTCGTAAAATTTTGTCTTTTCTCCTTGATTTTCTTGACCTTGGAAAATCGAAGAAAGAAACGGATTGCTTTTCAATCTAATGAGAGTCTGAGAGGGATCCTCGGGAACATATTCCGTAGTGGTTTTGCTCTTGATAGTCGTCACTTTTGGAGTTGTTGTAGTAGTCGGCTCTTCAGTTACTGAAGCGAACTCAACATCTTCTTCAAAGTATTTTCTTACAGGAGGGCTTGTGGTTGAATCATATTCATTTCTTATTTTGACATAATCAATTTTTATATCACCACTCCCATCCCTCGGCAGGAAAGGATGTCTTATATTCACATCTTCATCAGTCAACTTAACATCGATTTTATCTTTTTTATCGTCAATGGATTCCTCTTGGTTTTGATTAGGCGTCCTGACAATTTCATTGTACTTTCTGGCAGTACCTACTTCACTACTTCGTGACCTTGATCTTGGAGGCCTGTCGAAAGTTTCTCTTGAAATTTGAGACATATTATCCTCTATTACTCTAAGAGCTGCTGTAGGATGAGTAAATTCCCCGTTAAATACTTCACCTCCCACACCATCAATTCCTACTGCTGTTAAATCTCTAGATTTTCGCTCTTTGCTTTGAGCCCCTAATTCCTGTGTTACATCATATGACCGTTCAGTATGAAAACTACTTTGTGATCTCAAGAGAGCTGGATTTCCATTCGTAGTACTTGCAAATCGAGAAGAATACTTTGCATGTAAATTTGGGATCTTGGCAGGTTCGAGACTAGATTCAACGCTTCCAAACTCACTTTTGGGCCTTAAAGTTTCAGAATCGTAGAATATAGCTTGGGTTGGCTGTGCAGATTTTGTAGAATCGTAATCTTTGTTTTCAACTGAATCTTGTCCCGGATAGTAGTTAATTATATTATCAGTAGATTTCTTTTTTTGGGGTTGGATGAATGAAAATCTGTTGTTCCTACTATTGTAGCCCGATAACTGAGGAAAACCAGTGGAGCTTTCATAATGAAAACGTGTGGGTTCGAGATCAATACTTGGTTGGCTGTAAGGTTTTGTAAAACTATTTTTTACTTCGTCCGATTCTTGCGAAGAAGGGTCTCCCTGCTCTCGACTTGCTATGTAGCTTTGGGAGGTGTATTCGAGGGGTGAAGTATAACCTAATACTTCATCTTTAGGGTCGTCGGCAAATTTATTGTAAACGACTGCTTTCTCTTCATTAGTTCTTACGTTTGCTGGGGAATGCCTTTGGAAAGAAATTGCGTCTCCATGATTAATAAATTGTAAAGGAGAATCAGTTATTTCCCTAACAATTGGAACTCTCTTGCCATCCACGTCTAAATATTTTCCTTCGACTCCTTCCACCTTTGTAGGATGCTTCTCAGTCAGGATCCCTCCTTTTCCTTCTTCGTCTAGGAATGCTAAGCTTCTTTCGTTTGTTGTTGTTTTTTGCTGTTTCCAGGAACCTTTCACCTTCGGCTTTTCACTAACCTGCACCAGCTGCTTTACTGACCCTTCGCCCGTGGGATCTCCTTTGGTGTCCTCCGGGATCTCTTCCAGATGCCTCAGGTGTTCCTCGAAGACTTCCTCTGGACCGGTAGCCTCTGGCCCCTCGGCCTCCGCTGGTGCGTGTTGTTCTCCGGAGTTGAATTTGTTAGAGTCCGACTTGCTTGCTCCATGTTTCTTGTACCCTCCGTGATCGTACCCCGAGTCTTCGTAACCTTCCTCTTCATATACCTGTAATCAAAAATTAATTTATATATTGTTAAACATCAATTAAAAATAAAGATTCAACTAAATTAATCAGAATAAATCTATATATTTAATTCCGTAAGCGAATCGGTCCCCACGCAATATATATATAGTTAGGAAGAAGTTAAGTTAGGTTATGACGATTCATTTTAAAGCTTGAGTGCCAAGGACGGTGGGAAAATATCAGAAATGTCAAAAATTACGTGGGCTACGCCCCACTGGACTTCAAAGATCCAATGATTTTTCTATGGAAATATCACTAAAATGTTTTTATTAATAAGCAAAATGAACTAATGATCAGCAGTGATTATCCTCTTACACAAAAACCATATGTTAGGGGGTATAATAGCCTCTGTAAGCCACTAGTATAATTTATTTTGCAAAGACAGAATTAAAATACGTATTTTGGTTTGAGTGAAAGTTAAAAATACAACCTGAGATAGAAGATAATATTAAAAGTACTAAATACAGTAAATTAACTACAGTTAAAACTAGTTTATGATTGGTAATAAAAACCATGATACAGTATTATTTGCACTATATGTTCCGTAATGAAATGAAACATGAAAGAGTACTCTGACGTTAAGACTTTAATGCTAATATATTTAATACGGAACTTATATAGATTATTTTTGACCAATGAGACAACAAAATTGTCTCTAAAATAAAGGATAATGGAGCTAACACAGCAAACAAATTAACTTACATGTTATCCAATTTGTTAATACTACTAGCTTTTATTTAATGAAAAAATAAAAATGTTCTTCATAAGCCTAAGGTTTTATGGGACAGTAGAAAGTTACTATAGTACTAACAGTAAAAACAAGTACTATAGTCTTTACTTGCTTTTAGTGAAAATGGTTCAATCTTTGTTAAACTATTTTACATTGAGGTTTTCATTGGTATAACCGCTGATCATGGATACCAAAACAATTCATTTCCTTATAAGACCCAGAAATTAATTTGAAACCAAAACAATACAAACAATAATTGTCTAAAGCTTAGAATCTAAATTGTAATAATAGTACTCGTTGATTCGTCAGTAAACGCATGACAGCATTATACAGAACATCCCCACCAGCTGCCTCCTCAAATGAAACAACCATTAATAAATGTTGTAATATCAAAAAATATTAATGTTGTAGTAATAAATGGAAGCAATATCATTTTAGCTTCTATGGGCAGAAGGACGCATAGTAGCGAAAATTGTTGTGCTCGTGATATAATGTAAATGCTGCCAATGCTTTGGCAATTTGGGAATCAGGATCTGAGTTGTCTGATTCGATGGCTAAATTTCGTAGCTGTGATTAATTACTGAACCCAATTTATTCTAGTTTCAGTTTTTAACCAAAGGAGACATATACTTCTGATACTATAGTCAATTTAAAACCCAATCTCAGAAAGGTTTAATTGAATATATAACCCACACTTAAATTACCCTGAAGTCATTTTCGATCCTATACTTATCACCTATTTAAAAGTCAGAGCAAACAAACACAATGTACTATTTTTAACAAGATGGATAATAGACGTATCGCAAATTGCAGTGCGTGGAAACAGCAATACTGTTTAGCAACGACAAGGGAAACAGCTGATCTTGCATAATCAGCTGGCCGGCTCACAACCATGTGATTGCCAACCTAACCTAACCTATAGGCGACCACGTGATTGTGCCAACATAACCTAACCTATACTCACGCGTTAACCCTTTGTGTTAAAGCCCGGTTAAGGAGAAAGCGTTCAGCCACTGGCAAGGTCGAATTGCTCAACTCCTATTGGCCGTTTAAATGGGTTTATGCATTGAGCTGACCGGTCATTCTGTCGGAGTGCCTTTCCCTAATTTATTTTCAAGTGGCCTGGCTGCGCCTGTAAACTGAATTTGAATGGCGTTCTTGGTAACCAGCAGTACGTTCAGTCATCAGTCAAATACGTTGGACAATTAAAATATCTGTAAAATAGTCGAATGATTTTATTTGTAATTTTTCTTTAGTTCTCATTTTTATATTGAAGATATATACATATTTTTATAGTTAGGGTAGTTTTAAATAACTAAATGTAAAGTGTTTGTTTGTCTAGAATGAGGTGGTATTTTGTTTCTTAATGTGGAAAATAGAAAAATCCCAAGCAACAATCAGAAAATACTTAGCTACTTTGTTTATTTGCTTAATTTAGTCAAACCAAAAGCATTTTATAGCGAATAATACTATTATTGACTATCTTATTTCAAAATTTTAAATTTCGAACGAAGCCATTTGCCCCCTCAAGTCACTTCACCTTTTTTTGGGTACTATAATTATTTGGAAATATTCCCAAGTTGACAACCTTCATAGTTATGCTTATTACACCTGCCTTGGATATAACCTTCGTCATCAGATATTGAGTCAAAAAAAGGGGAACCGGTTTGTTGACAAAAACACCGCTTCGTTACATCGAATTATATTTCAAACTACTTTTAAATCTTATAACACGTTTGTCACATGACGTTTTATGCTGTTTGTCACCATGTTAGACTTTAAATGAAGTTTAATTATTTCCTTTACTTATAGAGAACCTTAAAAAAAGATAATTCATTTTAGGTAGGTGTTTATCTAATTTTCTGCACACAAATAACAGATTTAATATATATTTTGTTAGAATAGTTTACGTAACTAAGTAAATGTGTAAATTAACTAAAATAACAAAAAAGTGCAAAACCTCTAGTGTACAAACAATATATTTTTATTAAAGGAACAATTTTCTTAATACAAAATGTTTACTTATAAAGACTGCAAATCATTATATCTATAGGTATTCAAATTGTGAGTGAGAAGTCCATACCTCCGCTTGACCCTTCATTATTTACAAGCTCTGAACAACTACAGTAGACCTAGATTTATTTTACCTTATGCCTGACGTGCACGTTTTTTACAACTAGCCCAACAGGCCCTAAGTTAGGGTAACACTAGTATTTCTGGTCCGTCTTGGTGATTTTCCAGGTATGCATTTGATTTCCGATCGTTTCTACAAGGATGAAACCAAAGGAGGGATATAATAAGGTACGTCAGAAAGGTTTGATTGGAAATCATGCCAGACATTGGCCTACAAGCAAGAATTGAACGAGACGCGTCAATACCAGGGTCGAGTAAGTAAGAGGGTCAATCAACGTTGATAAGGTGGTTTAATTGTTTTTAATTAAAAAAGAACCATCATTATTAATCTAAATAATTACTCAACTAAATTATATGTCTGCTGAAATATCCTTACTCTCATCGTGAAACTTTCTCTATTAATAAATAAATCACTAATCAACCCGATAGTATCATTAAATAAAGTAAATCGTAATCGCTCATTTATTGAAAATGGTCAGGAAATATAGCGAATTATTACAAACTTGTAAATAAGTAAATAAGTAAATATGTATTTATATATTTTATGCATGGTTAACCTTCACAATCACAAGGTGCTTGCATACAAATTATTCTTACTGCAGAAGAATCTTTGTTTCCAATGTTTTCTTTATAAAATATCCAACTATCCTTTCTTCTATATAGATGTATGTACTCCTTTTTAGTGAATTTCCTATGACAAGTGAACTATTAGCATGACCCGCACGGTGAAACTTAAGCCAGGGACCACTATAGAAGTTCCTAACGTGACCCCCTGAACACGTTTTGGGGGTTCGTTCAAAATTATATATATATATATATATATATATGTGTGTGCAGGCACTCTAGCGGTCGCATTTTTTGTCCGATTTACTTCAAATTTGGTAGGAACGTTCCTTTCTATAATCAGTTGGACATGTTCGTTGGGCAAAACAATCGGAAAACTCTAAACCCCTTTTTTGGGGATTAATCTTTCGAATTTCGAGTTTTTGGACCCAAAAAGGGTCAGAAAAGCCCCTGATGTGAAATTAACGAATGTAAAAAGATGGGAATTAGTGTGGCGAAACTTTTAAGTCCTCTCTCGTCATTCTAGCGTATATATTTACCGATTTATTAAAGGACACGTGTATTGACCAAACACAGTACGTTGTCTTATGGGGGTTTTACATTAGAAAAGCCTGTTAATCATTTTTTGGTGTACTTTTATCACCCCCAACAACCTCACGCCTACTTTAAAGCCCGACTGGACCTTCTCCTAACCTTATAATGCGCAAAATTGTATTCCCAGCATTGCAGGTAAATATAACCAGGAGTATCAGAACAGCCAAATATCAATATTTTCAGATTTGAATAAAAATTGGAATAATAGTATGTTTTAGTATGTTTTTAACTGATTTTGAGTTTTTATAGTTTTTTATGTGGAAATTCACTTCCCTCACGTCAGCGTGCTGCGTGCGAACTCGTTATTAATTTAATATTAAATATGTATGAAATTCTTTGACGATAAAGATGATTAATTTTGTATCTTGACATCTCATCCATAAAATGAACTGGGAAATTTTAAGTCTCGTACGATATGATTGGAAAAAGTCAATATCGCTTGTACAGTACAGAGCAAGAAAAATTAAACAACCATAAAACTGCACTGTATAGGAAAGAGAGGACACAAATACGGAGGTTTTGTACCCACCTTTGACATATTTACTGAGACCATCATACAAATCCTGTCCGGAATACTGAAATGTTCATGTAAGACATTAACAACTACGGTTTTCAATGACCTCTTATACTAGATGCGTTGAGTGCAATATACATATTTAAAATACCCGCATCTGCAGTTAGTATAATGAATGAGACAAGCGGAGTAGCACATTATACAGAGTGTTTCCTAACTCTGCCTGGAAACTTCAGGAACTTGTTTCTGGGGTCAAAAGAAACCAAACATGTTACATGAACATAGCCTATGTTTTTTCGTTTCCCATCTGTATGTGAATTTTAGTAAATGCATTGTTACGAGTACACATGTTTAAGTGTTTGATATAGTGTACATTCGTATAAGGTTTGCTGTGATTTTGGCGGCCTTTGAGTATATAGTGTGGGAAACGACGCAAGGCTCGGCCCTTTTCTCAATTGGTTATTCTACAAGAATCACGACAAGTTTTACCTCTGATATGAGAATCGACGGATATGGTCGTCGCTTTGGCTGACCTGTCGTTACTGAACTGCCGCTGTGGACCCGCCATGCCTGATGCACTGACCTGCAACACCCGATCTGCTGACCTGACACTCCTGAACCACTGGGTCGCGCTGAAACCAATCGTACCGGCACCGGCGGGAGATGCAGGGACCTTTGAGCGGCTGGCGTATGTGACTCGCTCTTGAGGACCAGCTACTGCTGTATGAATGGACCCCTGCCTACAAACTCGATGGTATTGCAACGGTGGACCGTGAGTTCAAAACTTCTCTTTTGTATTTAAACTTCACTATCGGGCTTGAACTCAGTTCGAGTGGCAACGGAACTTTTGTGTGGTGTGTTCCTGATGACCATCTTTTTCTTCTAGTCTACAACTCAAGGAACTTCAACGTCATCCTCTCAGCTCTTTCAAATATAGTCAATTTAGGAATATTTAGTTTAAATTGGTTTTTATTTTGTAAACAAACAAAAAATAGAAATAAATTCTAAAATCTCATTTAAATCAATTTAGGACCTCAATTATAAATTTGAGATGTAGTAAATCAAGGTGTATCCTATTTCTTGTTTAGTGTAAATTGTTAAAACTCATATTGAGTTTTGATTATTATTCTGAGTGATGTTTATTTTTAGCTGAATAAAAGAGTTTTATTTTGTTCTCATGAAATGTGTGGTTAATTGACAGCCTACTGTTTAAGCATTGTAAGGTTGTTGAAATATATGTTTTGGAGTGCAGCTCCTTCCTGAGTTGCTGGCGCCCTTCAAAAATTTATTTGAGTAGAGATTTTTTTTGTTAAGAAGATTGTGGCCTATTATGTTAGTACAGTTTTGTTTACTCGGCCAAGCCTATTTCGCCTCAATTTGACTGAACAGTTCAATGTATTTTGCTTTTGGCCTAACTTGTGTAAATCCACGACCCAGCTACGCACCTAACCCTAGCCAGGTTTCCGTGTAACAGCATCTTAGGAAATATTCAAACTAGCTTCAAAATTGGCTCGTGTATTATACTTGTTTAGCTTTAGTTTGAAGTTTCTATCTTTTATCGTTTCCAAATGGATGTTATATTAATTCTTTAAAGTTGAATATGCTAAAACGGCAAATTCTTTAAAAGTTTCACTAGGTAAGATAACATTTAATATTTAAATTATGAAGATTTTCTAGGCCTCTCAACTCATACAAATCGATTATAAATCTTTCCGAATAAAGACGTGGTCATGACTGGTAATGGAATGAGTTAACTTTTTAAATATGCATACCATATTTTTGGCTTGACATTATCAAACTTTTCTAATGTATAGCTATATATAGTTTTTAATTTACGTTTTTTAAGATATGAAGTTTTACAAATCTAAATAGCCGAATTTTTCAAACGGTAAAAGCTAGAAACGTACAATTCAAAACTAGTATAGCCATGATCAACTGTAATAATGAGTGTTTAAGTTTCAAGTCTATAACTTAAGTGATTCCTAAAATATTATGAGTTAATTAAAAAGTACATACAGGCACAGACGGAAAACTGACTGGAATAAACCCTATGTTGATATAAAATATTTAATTTATTTTGGCCTAAGGAATACGTTTTTGAATTTTCCAAAAAGAGAGGTCGGAAACACTCTGTATATTGCTATGTAGCTTTAAAAGTTTTCGGTACACCTTAAAATAAATTGTATTATGTAATCATCGTACGCGCTGTATCATATACACATGGTTGGCCAAAACTCTGAAATATAGTTAATAATTCCTGAACTACTTGCAAGAATTTAATGAAACTTAGTGTTTTTGTATTTTATATTGTTGCTCATCTCTAGACTTATTCATTGATTTTTTAGATGACCAGGGGACGGCCCAAGGAGGAAGTCGTAACATTTTAAAAAGCAGCCTATGTAGAGTTAGACCTCATTTCAAAGGCCCCTTTTAATGAAACACAACGGTGCAACTCTGGTTGCAAAGGGTTGACCCAGTCAAAAGTTATAGCTTATCAACATTTTCCATATTTTCTTAGATCAAAATAGCTGACTTTGTTTTGTTGATTTTAAAATAAAAATATTAACAGAAACGACAGTAATTATTTTGATTACTTTTAAAAATATTTAGTTGCATAACAATTTAAATTTAAATAGATGCAAAACAATGAAACACGTGTTTGAAATTAAAACCAAAAAACAAAGACAGCTGATTTGCACTAGGAAAATATGAGAAGCTGTAACCTCTGACTGGGTAACGAAAATATGAGAAGCTGTAACCTCTGACTAGGTAACGAAAATATGAGAAGCTGTAACCTCTGACTGGGTAACGAAAATATGAGAAGCTGTAACCTCTGACTGGGTAACGAAAATATGAGAAGCTGTAATCTCTGACTGGGTAACGAAAATATGAGAAGCTGTAACCTGTGTCTGGGTAACGAAAATATGAGAAGCTGTAACCTCTGACAGGGTAACGAAAATATGAGAAGCTGTAACCTCTGACTGGGTAACGAAAATATGAGAAGCTGTAACCTCTGACTGGGTAACGAAAATATGAAAAGCTGTAACATCTGACTGGGTAACGAAAATATGAGAAGCTGTAACCTCTGACTGGATAACGAAAATATGAGAAGCTGTAACCTCTGACTGGGTAACGAAAATATGAAAAGCTGTAACCTCTGACTGGGTAACGAAAATATGAGAAGCTGTAACCTCTGACTGGGTAACGAAAATATGAGAAGCTGTAACCTCTGACTGGGTAACGAAAATATGAGAAGCTGTAACCTCTGACTGGGTAACGAAAATATGAGAAGCTGTAACCTCTGACTGGGTAACCCTTTGCAACCGGAGTTGCACCGTTGTGTTCGATTAAAAACTAAATTTAAAATCAGACTTAACTCGTCATAGGCTCCCTTAGACTTCCTTCGTAGGCCGTCCCCCGGTCATGCAAAAAGTCAGTGAAATACGTCAGATGTGGGTAACAATATCAAATACAAAAACACTAAGTTTCATTAAATTATGACTAGTAGTTCAGGAGTTATCAATTGTATTCCAGACTTTTGCCCAACCTTGTATATGCTACATGTAATAGTTATAGCAAAATAAGAATATTTATAATTTTGTATCTTTATTTTTACAATTTGAACTACCATTATGCCTTTTTAAGTTACAAGAATGGGTTAACAAGCTAAATTGTACTACTAAACAAAGCAATACAATTACGAATTCAAAGTGTCACGAAAGTCTCATTAATAACTGTTTCTAATAGATGACCGTAGCTCTGAGACTGCAGATGACCATCTATTTCTCTTTGGTCATGATTTATTGACCATCGAATCAATATAAATCCTCCCGATTGTTGGATAACTCCGTACTTTCCATTGCTTGTCTGGAGCAGGAGAAGCCCACAAGAGTCTGGAGCTGGAACCAGGGATTACTCGCTCTGCTGGACACCTCAGCAATGACGTCACGGTTCAGAACTATGACCAAATATTAAGTGAACAATAAACATAAAACGTGTTACGTTGTGGTGGACCTGCGGTCCGGTAGTTCTTCATTATTAACTTTTAAATTTCTTTATTGTTTTAGAAAAACGCTGTTGTGTTTGGTTTCCATTGATTGTAGGTTTCCAGAAAGTGCCTTACCTGGTCAGGATTAAGAGGTTACTTTAACCTTTTATGTCAAGGAAGGAGGATTTACGTTAGAAAATCTAACTCCGTTAGAAAAAGTAAAATTTAAAATACACTTATAAAAGTTTTTTTGAAGTAACTAAGGCCGTTCGTGATCTTATGCACAAACTGATCGGACATTTAACAAATAGTTAAACTATTATTTCTAAAGCCTTCCAAAGCCTTTGCGCATTGTATAGTAATGTAAGAATTGTATTCTATTGCTAATTCCCAGTGTAAAAACGATGCTTAAGTTTATATATTCTCACTTGTATTATATACAGCTTAATCCAGCCGCAGATGGATAGCCCTATTTGGGAACATTCTGATCAAAAAGAAAGTGCCTTCGATTATTATCTCTGAGTAAAAATATGCTTAAAAATATAAATATGAAATATTTAACATTATAAAGGATTTTTATAAAATTGTAACGGTTGTACATTTTTTCAGACAAATTAAGGAATATAATCGCTCAATGAAAATGGTTTCAACATCGAAATATTGAACTCCAACATAATTAATTTTTTACTGAAAATCATCTGTTTTACAATACACAAAACCTACTTTAAATTAATTGTATTTAATTGTGAAAAAAACACATAATTTTCTACAAACAAAATTAAAGACTATCAACTAATCTGTAACCCAAGGCCGTACTCAGATTTCACGGGCCCCTGGGAAGGCCTGGTGGTGTGGGCCTCCAAGTTGGTGACCTTTTTTTAGACGCCGACCCGGCCGCGCCCCCCCTTAACGAGCCCGGGCCCCCTCTGATGGGCCCGGGCAGTTATCTCCCCCTGCCTCCCCCCCCCCGAGTACGCCCTGCCGTAACCCCACTTATTTTCATTTTTTTAATTAATAACAAGTTTTTTTCTTAAGTATTGCAATTCTTATTTAAAATTCTTGGTGACTACAGATTTTGACAAATGTATGCCATCTTCAGCCCCTTGATTTACTGATTGCGCCATCGGAAGTCACATGATCTTAGCCGTTAAGCCGCTTTGATTTTTGGGGTGAAAACATTTAAAATTCCCAATTACAATTACGGACACACATCAAATCCACGTGGTAACAACTGTTGCGATTTTTGTTTGTGTGTCTGTTTTGTGTCCGTAAATTGTGAACTAAATTACTCCAAAAATCAACCTGGCTTCACGACCAAGCTCATAATGACTTACGATTGCGAAACTAAGATATCAAGGCGCTAAAGATGGAAACAATTTGACAAAATACGTAGCCCTATTCTCAAAAAATTTGAAATAAGGATTGCACGACGTAAGAGAAACAATTGTTGATAATTGACAATCCGTACTATGATAACATTCCCTATTTTAAAATCACATAACAACCCGAATCTTAAGGAAATTACAGACCCACAAAATTCATTTTTCCTTGCAAAAAGTGCACTGTTGCCTGATATTTCTGGTGGTGCACCAGAATTGAACCGCGCTTTCTTCCTGGTCGTTTTTCCGGTGGGCTGTTTCCATATCTATTTCCGATACTCTTTTTCCAGCAGCTTTCTACAGCCGGGGTTTCCATCAATTTATGTAACAAGGACATAATTAGTAACGCGACATAACGCTGCGGCTGGGTTTGTGACCATTCACTCAGAACAGGTAAAAAATGTCAATAAGTGGCGCCATATGGTCACCGGACCGTGCAAAACGTCGTAGGTTCTTAGGACTAGACAAATATTACCCGCTCATTTGCTTCTTCTGTGTGTGCAATGAGGTAAACTAGTTTAAAACCACGTCACAACTTCTTAGTTCGTGACAATTTAATTGTAGTTAACAAACTACATACTTCCTCTTTAGTGGGACGAATCAGCAAAATTATAGCGGAAAATTTCGTAGTAAAATCGTAGAATACAGCATAGAAAAATAAATTCTGTATTACTAACAAATATAGCTGTTATATTGGGCATTTTGTCTAATATAAAAATATAATATTCCATTCCTGTACTTTTTATTTACCCAAAGGAAGGAAGGGGGGTTTGTACTTTTATAACAATGTGTTTAAATTTTTACAGTGAATTTAGGAGTAACTTGATTTTCGTTATCACCCTAAAATCATCCAAAAAATACTAGCAATATAACATTTTGGGTTTTTGCTTCAAACCAACTTGACGCCTGCGCCGGCGTTGAGGATATACAGTGTGTAAAAAAAGTCTGTCCCCCACCTTTATTTATTTTTTGTTAAAACAAACAAATCACCTTTTGGGAACGATACTAACTTAACCCAAAGTTATATTCCGGTAGTTCTTCATTATATCCGAATGAAGATATAAAAATATCCTATAAAATATTCTATATTATATCCGTTATCAAAAATTTGGAGTGTCCCCAAAAATGGGGGATTTTGGGGGCAACTCAAAATGGTCACGAAATGGTCAAAATATGGTAGAGTGAAATATATACTAACTTTTTTAGTTGGTTCCTATGATGACAACATTAGAATATTATTTCCAAAATTCACCATGACAAAACTAATGTTCACAATCCTCTTTATGGTGATTTAATCCCCCTAAATGTATACCTCCTAAAAATATAAATACCTACCTTATTGTCAAATTTCATCAAAATCAGTGTATACCAACCCAGATATACCATTTGATTTATTCTTAAAAACACATAAGACAACAATCGAATCACCAATATACAGTGTGTAAAAAAGTCTGTCCCCCCTCCTTTATTTTGTTTGTTTGTTAAAACAAACAAATCACCTTTGGGGAACGATACTAACTTAATCCTAAGTACCTTTTGACGTTATCGGAAATTTTGAGTGTCCCCCAAAAATGGGGTATTTTGGGTGCAACTCAAAATTTTCAGATGTAAACCCCTTTTGAGTGACCCCTCATTTTAAAGAGCTTTAAAAAAATAGGCGAATGGTGGAGGTTGGAGGTCTGTAACGTGTTTCTATCCAAAATGGCAGCTTGACAAGATTTTGAATACAACTCATTCTTGAAACCTGGCGTCTAGGACTTTTGGAGTTTTAATTTCACCTTTGATAACTTAAAACTGGAACGAGTCTTGAGTCAATGCTCTTGTTGAATAAATGTCATTAAATGAAGAAGTGGTCTCTTTTGGTGATATTTAAAATTTTGAGAACCCACAAAAATGGGGAATTTTGGTGGAAACTCAAAATTTCCTAAAGTAAACCCCTTTTTAAGGGGTTAAATTTGTAACTGTCACCCTTCGCCTAGGTTTAAAATTCTTTTTAAAATGAGGGGTCACTCAAAAGGGGTTTACATCAGAAAATTTTGAGTTGCCCCCAAAATCCCCCATTTTTGCGGGACACTCAAAATTTTAAATGTCACCAAAAGAGACCACTTCTTCATTTAATAACATTTCTTAAACAAGAGCATTGCCTCAAGAGTCGTTCCAGTTTTAAGTCACCATAGGTGAAATTAAAACTCCAAAAGTCTTAGACGCCAGGTTTCAAGATTGAGTTGTATTCAAAACTTTGACAAGCTGCCATTTTGGATAGAAACACGTTACAGACCTCCAACCTCCACCATTCACCTATTTTTTCGAAAAATTGAGGTCCGTATCGGCAGGTTTTTGAAAAAAACCCGAAGGATTTGTTTTATTTTTGTGTATGTCTTTTACGACTATTGTACACTCATATGCTACACTGAGAGAAATACAGCATACGTACGTAATGGTGCATTCCAATGACGTCATTTAGGTATTACTGCTCTTAATTCTGTTTCAGCATTGCTGGCAGATTACGTATGTAGCAGCCCTTAATTAACGAGTAAGTGTTTCACTACTTATTGTACGTAAACGTTTACGTAAACTTGTAAAGAAGTATGTTTTGTTACTATTTTAGCGGTCAATGCTTACCAACAACAGTACACTGAACATCCGTGTCCTGATTTTAAAAGTAAAAACTGTTTTTCCAAATGTGAAAGATGTATGTTACATCACTATATATTAAGTATAAATCATGTGCATTTTTGACCCTAATAGTGTGATATACTGTTATTGTTTAATAAAGAATAAACTTATCTGTTGTAACGGTCAATAATGATTTATACCTATACCTGTAAGCAACATAACTACATTGATATAAAAGTAAAAATTATCATTAACTTAATATGAAATAACATTCTGATAAGTATATATTATTTTATTTGCAGATTTACCCGTGATACAAACTCTGAAATGTATGTAACACTCGTGAAAACGAATAAACGTTCCCTAACATTCTGATTCTGGAAGCGTTTTGTCAGCTAGTCACTTTGTGACTCGTCGCTCTGGTCGGTTCGGTGGTCAGTGCTCTTGTATATTGTGTTACTTGTTTAGTGTTCTGTTACTTATTACTCGTATTACTGTGTTGGTAGTTAGTCGTTACTGTGTGACTGTTCGGGTTGGTGGTGATCAGTGTTCAGTGATCTTGCGAACTATGTTACTTGTTAACAGTGTTCTGTGTTACTTATTATGCTGTGCTACTGTGTTGGAGTTTAGGTGTGTTGGGTACCGTAATGCCAGTTCAAAGATTTTGTGCTAAAACTAAAATAAGTTAATGTTTGATGTGTTTTCAATTGTTTGATCCCACGTTAAAATGGATGGACAATGTGATTAACACAGATTGAGGTATACGTGTATTTTTCAAATTTTTACTGATAGTAATTTTTATATTAATTTTAGCCAGTAAAATAGATAATCTTATATGATTCATGTTTTTTAGAGTGT
This sequence comes from Allygus modestus, assembly GCA_963675035.1. Lineage (NCBI taxonomy): Eukaryota > Metazoa > Arthropoda > Insecta > Hemiptera > Cicadellidae > Allygus > Allygus modestus. The sequence goes on along the minus strand of OY776117.1, from coordinate 41,939,942 downwards.
AAGTTATTTCTTCTATGTTTTGTAATTTGTGTAATAAAAATCCGATTGAGACAAAATTATATTTTCCTTATTTACCAACCTGAATCTCCATATTAAATGTTTTATTCAAACAAGTGAAAATAAACCACATTAAACTTATATATAATATACAAATGCTATATCAATAATTATAATCTTAAACACAATCAAGGTGTTAAAATATTTTCACAAGCAGCAGCATGGAATAAGACGAAATATCCTTTTTTAATTTTGACTGAATTGTCTATTGACCTTGAAATGAACTAATAACTATCTAAGATTAAATTAAATCAAGGTGTATTATCAGATACAGTTTACTTTATGCTTACAAAGTGATGGTTTACTCAATTTTAACATTTAATTCAATTTAGAGTGAAAATAAGATAATTTGTGACATTAAGATAATGACGTACATTTTGGCCTTTATATACTTTATTCTCAATGCAGTATATTTAAATTGTTTTAAGAAGGCACCCGAAAACTACCTCTCATTAATATGTTTTCAGTTCAAATGAAATGACACTTTTTATTGATTATAAAATTATGTAGTTCAACTATTTATGTGTGAAAAATACTTGATTATTGTATGTAGCTCAATTATCAATGTGTATTATTCATGAAGTATTATACATTATTAAAGGTCATTAACACAGTATTTTAGAATATACTTGATTGCAGCATATAATATGATTACCTTTAAAATAAAAACAATTGCAAATACATCAAACATTAACTTATTTTAGTTTTAGCACAAAACCTTTGAATTAAATTAATTTATCAAACTATAAAATTTAACATGACAATAGGTAAATATAATAGGGTTTGTTTATCTATTGTAACTGCTCAATTGAACTGTTCCAAGTTATCGTGCCTTTAATTAATTTATGTCTTTCAAAATTAACAATTTATGTGATTGCAGTTATATTTTTCTGTATGGTAACCATATTCTGAAAACAACTATATTTCATAATGCGGTGTAAATGACCTACATATGTATAATATTTCAACCAAGTATGATTGATGCACATTGGTAACTAAGCAACATTCAAAATTCAAGTATGTTTTACACCTAGATAATTGAGCTACATACGACAAAGTAGAAACCTCATGGGGTAACTTCTTTAAAATAAGTATGTTTCATAGACAGAAACATAAGTTACATGCAGTTGCATACATAAGTTGAATCAGGAAAACTAATATTGAATCTTCATTCAAATAAGTATGTTTTTTTATAATATTGCTTGAGTTTCATACGACAAAGCAGGAAACCTAATGATAAAACTTAAATAAAATAAGTATGTTTCATACTCCGACACGTTAGTTACATACAATAAACCAGGGAACAGAATTGTGATATTTCATTCAAACAAGTAAATTTCATGCACTGTTAATTGAGTTGGGTACTGTAAAGCTGGAGTAATTGTGAATCTTCATTTCAATAACAACGTTTCACTGGTGTGTTAAGTAAGCTTCATACTTGATTGAAGCTAGTTATCTTAAAAACAGTGACGTTACACGTTGTGACGTCACTGACTTGCTACAGTTCTGTATCTCTGTAACACCACTATTCATTTGGAACTAAATAAAATGCAGTAAAATACTTAAAGAATCAAGTTCTAAAAACTACATTATTTAAGGGTGTCTCTGCGTTATTTAAGTATGTTTTTTTCTCGGTGTATACTCATACCCTAATGCCTTTGCATAATTAAAGCCCAAAAGTGGAGCTACCCAAAAAATGTTATAAATATATTGATATGCTATAAATATAGTTTTATCCCGATCATACAATCGAAATTAACAGAGTTTCCATTTCATAAAAGTATTTAAAAAATTACGTTTAAAAAATACTAAGTATTGCTTTTAATAAATAAACGGCTGAATATATTTATAAATCTTCTGATAGCTACGTTAGCGAAGTTAAAATACAATAAATATATTATCGTCTTTATCAAATACCGAGTACTGTAGGTTCAAAGTATTCTATCACCATAATACTGTGTATTAAAATATTAATCTTGAGTTAACATAAATATGATAACTGCCTATTTTAAGTATAACTTTATATAAGATCCTTTCTCGTCAATTTCCGGTGGGCTTATCGAATTACTTATCGAATTATTTCCGATACTCTATTATCAGCAGCTTTCTACAGCCGGGGGTTCCATTAATTTTAATAATACTATACTTTTTTATAGGGGGAGGAGAACAAATTCTTTTACCCTCTCAGGTGGCCACCTGTAGTGTGAGACTCCTACTAAAATATGTATACTACCTACTAAAAGCCCCTTCAACTCTATAGGACTCACATTACTTCATGCTATGCCTAAATTTGGCTTAAGCCCACAGGGCTCGCTCTGTTTCCAGCCGTCTAATCAGTCGATCAAGTCCGCTTCCCGGTCTGGATAAGTATTTTGTCTGCGGAGGATGCCCTGGACAAAGCGTGACAAACATAAGTATTTTGTCTGCGGAGGATGCCCTGGACAAAGCGTGACAAACATAAGTATTTTGTCTGCAGAGGATGCCCTGGACAAAGCGTGACAAACATAAGTATTATGTCTGCGGAGGATGCCCTGGACAAAGCGTGACAAACATAAGTATTTTGTCTGAGGAGGATGCCCTGGACAAAGCGTGACAAACATAAGTATTTTGTCTGCGGAGGATGCCCTGGACAAAGCGTGACAAACATAAGTATTTTGTCTGCGGAGGATGCCCTGGACAAAGCGTGACAAACATAAGTATTTTGACTGCGGAGGATGCCCTGGACAAAGCGTGACAAACATAAGTATTTGGTCTGCGGAGGATGCCCTGGACAAAGCGTGACAAACATAAGTATTTTGTCTGCGGAGGATGCCCTGGACAAAGCGTGACAAACTGTCCCAGTTGTCATCGCCCTTAGGACTCTAATAATACATACTTTAGTAATACTCGTAATAATTACTTTGACAACGAGCGAAACCCTTAGAAAGCATATCTGTTCAAAGCCGATCAGAAAGCTGGGTCATAGTACTATAGTAGTTCTTTGTTTAATTGCATCAGTTGTGTCAATTGGCTGCCGGATGACACGAAATCGTTAAATCTGCTAGAAAGCGTTGTAAACCGAATCAATCAATTGTTGAATACAAAGACCTCTCTTGGCCTCTCTTGGTAGGCCAAGTGCAACGGCTGGGGCGCATCGAACTAGTTGTGTTTCAGGTCTGTTTGATACTTTTAAATGTCACAAAGAATTTGCCCTAGAAAAAAGTTGTTTGCTGGTGTTATTTCGTTAAACTAAGGAAGTTATTTATCTTAAGTACCTTGTCAGGTGGTAAATAGTCTATTCAAAAATTCGCCAAGTTTTAACGAACCAAACCTCAATTTTATCTTACAGGTTCAAAGAGAACAAGTAACAATGTTCCTATAATGTAGGGACATTTGCAGAAATTATATTTCAAAACAATGCAATTTTTCAAACCTCATTTTTATATTTTCTTTTGGAAGAGGTTGGAGGTCATTGATGTTGGGAGAAATCTCTCCATTATTTTTTTGGAGCCCCCTCCTAACCGTTTACCCGTGATCTTGTGGCACAAAAATATCTCTGACGAAGCCCCTAAGCTCAATTGTGGAAACAGTCAATCAAAATAGCACACTAAGATCTTGCCAGAGTCCTTGTTGTGTATAGGGGAGGCAGTGCGAGAAATGCGATGAATACCCCTTCCACTCGACTCCCCTCCGACAGGTTCATACAGAAAATGAAATTTTGAAATAACTTGTAAACAATTATACCAAAATAAATTCAAATTGGTAAGGTGTCTGTACTAAGACGCTTAGAGAGCAAATCCATGTGCACATCAGGCGTCTTACACTTTGAAACTATCCGTATTTTATTGTTTTCCTAGCATATTCCTATTGTTTTCCCTACCATATCATATTGAAACCAGTTGGTGCCAGTTAGTGTACCCGGTGTTCATCCCATTAGTAATCACCGATTACCGTGACAATTACTTAACTAAAAAAACTGCCGTCTCGCCGGTTGACGCCTCGGAACTTCACGGTGGCTCAAACGCTCTGAAAGTGGAAACCCTGACTTGCACTTTCAAACTCATCTGCCCCGATAGCCGTGTCCAAGCGCCTCGGCGCGGCGTGCTCGTTTGTTAACGGTTATCCAATCTCCCATCACACCTGGGGAATTAGGTGACAGTGAGTGGGCTCCAGTCATGAAACATTTGGCGTTTCTTCCTGCTTCCCCCGTAAGTTCAATGCCAACTGTCAAAGTCCCTCCTCCACGCATTATCCGATATCGTTGATTTATGGCTTATTATTATAAGGGAAAAATACCTAGCGATTTCAGTGAGATAATTATCATATTATAAACGAGTTCGCACGCAGCACGCTGATGTGAGGGAAGTGAATTTCCACATAGAAAACTATAAGAACTCAAAATCAGTTAAAAACATACAATTATTCCAATTTTTATTCAAATCTGAAAATATTGATTTTTTGGCTGTTTTGATGCTCCTGGTTCTATTTGCCTGCAATGCTGGGAATACAATTTTGGGCATTATAAGGTTAGGAGAAGGTCCAGTCAGGCTTTAAAGTAGGCGTGAGGTTGTTGGGGATGATAAAAGTACACCAACAAATGAATAACAGGCTTTTCTAAAGTAAAACCCCCATAAGACAACGTACTGTGTTTGGTCAATACACATTTCCTTTAATAACTCATTAAATATATATGCTAGAATGACGAGAGAGGGCTTAAAGGTTTCGCCACATTAATTACCACAGTTTTTCATTCGTTAATTTCACATCTGGGGCTGTTCTGACCCTTTTTGGGCCCAAAAACTCAAATTTCTAAATTTGAAATCCCCCAAAAAGGGGGTTAGAGTTGTCCGATTGTTTTGCCCAACGAACTTGTCCAGCTGATTACAAAAAGGAACGTCCCTACCAAATTTGAAGTAAATCGGACAAAAAATGCAACCTCTAGAGTGCATACACACACACACACATATATATATATATATATATATATATATATAAAATTTTGAACGACCACCCAAAACGTGTTCAGGGGGTCACGTTAGGAACTTCTATGGTGGTCCCGGGCTTAAGTTTCACCGTGCGGGTCATGCTAATAGTTCACTTTCCATAGGAAATTCACTAATAACAATCGTTTAGTAAAATTACAAAATATTAAATTTTTACAATTATTGTATGGGCGAACTATTTGCGATATCGAAATTGTGCTCACCTAAATCGCTAGGTATTTGTTTTGTTCTGTAAAACGATCCATGAATTAACGATTTCAGATAATCCGTCGATGAGGGGCGGGATTATAGTCTATGTTACGGGAGAAGTATGTAGAAGTTAATGACAACATTATTTGTTTATCCTAATTGTAGTTGATTCATATTTTGTCAGTGATAACTAAATTTCTGAAGTGAATTCACTCGATTTAATATATTAATTTGGTATCACGCTGCCGAGCGTAAAGGCACGTTGTGTAATTTCGAACAGACAATAAAAAATGTAGTTGTTTAATATATGTTTAATATTGGTGTCGCTGGCCTAATTGCCATGCCACCATGGTGGCGGCAGTTGGACTGTAGCGGCTCTTCCCTTGCTTGCTTGATACGTTCCATGCTGAGTCCCGAGACCCATAGGGAAAAACAGGCTAACAAACTCTTTAATCTAAAAACGCGTTATGTATGTTTCTAAAACGGTGTAATTACAGTGTGTTATATGTAAAAATTCAAATTGAAATCGAGTTTAATTAATTAATTTTAAATTCCCCTGTATAGCTGACCCTTCCTTCGTTCGTGTTAAGTGGTTTTAGATACCCATTAATTGAATTGTCAAAAATGCTGGAAGAAATTATCAAAAATAAAATGCCTATATGTAATTAGAATGTCACTGACCGACCTATCGGTCGATATCATTCCAATCGTGGCATTATGGAGGCATGCTTTGAATCTAGTACCTATTTAAAAATTAAGTGAAATTTGAATTTCGCTAAAGTGAAATACACTCAACCCATCGAAATAATGTATACAGCTTTATTCAATTTAACTATACGAATTTCCAATTCAAACAGTGGTTGTATTCTTACCTAGGGTGACAAAGTGACACCACTATATGATATTTAGACTACTTCGCCTTCAGGTACATAATTTTACACAAGAGAAAAATTCGTAAAAAGGGTAAAAACAACTGATTGCCTCTTACAAAACCTTAATACACAAAGAAGAAACTCCAAACGACATTGTAGACCATGAATTTTCCTTCCCGTCCCATCTTGCGTCACCCTCTCCTAACCCAGTTAGTTCCATCCGCCGAACACGCGTGCGTTCTTGTGGCGTAACTCGTGTTATAATATGGCCACAGGATTTCCATGTTCCATATTTCACAGCGAGGCTCTTTGTTCAAGAAAAGCTAACGAGATGTCTGCTGATGTCACTTTCCTTTGCAAAATGCTCACGTAATAGTCCTACAAGAATGTATTAGTTGTCATGTATACATGTGTCGTTATGGTATCTATAGTTTTAAGAGTGTAGTTTCCGCAATTAAACTACAAATTACTTACAATTTGATCATCGTAATCAATATCACGATCAGGAAAATGTTCCGTGTAATGCTTGTTAGTTACTCTTAACCATACGAAACTGTTAAATAAATCTGTACGATTTCCATGAAATAGTATGAGTAGTATTTTGCTGTTAGCGTTCATCATGATTGTTTGCCTATGTTATTTTACCTTTGGCTGTTACTGAATAATGATATGTTAAGCTGTATTAAATAATAGAAGACCCGTTGCGGCTTCGCCCGCGTAAACTATGACAGTTGTGTCTTCTGCATTCTGTGGTTAGCCGTGGAACTACCTCAAATCAAAATCAGCTGTTTGAATTTAAATTTCTATAAGGAATACATGGTCACTTTGAAGCCCATGGGGGAAAGCCCTAAAGTTGAAACTGTATGAAAACACGTTAACTTCCTTCACGTTAACACGTTCACGTTCTTCGTTAATTTTAGATCTAAAAAATCAATGTACCAAATTTAACACTCTTGCATGCCGAGAAGTTAGAGAATTACTGGTTATGAGTGAGTGAGGGCTTTGGATTTTATATATTGTTAAATATTATAAATCTAATGTTTATTTATTTCAGCGGACAAATTTACCGGTTCTATCTACAATAATATATAATAACACTTACGTCTCGATGGCTAGTATAGTGATACAAAAACCATATATTTTCCCACCAATCTACCCCATTTATTAGTATTACATTTTATTTTTCATTATTTGTGGTTATTTTATTTTTGCCTGTCTTTATATTTATTGTAATACAAACTTTTATTCTTCCAATCTATCTTATTCTTTAGGATTACATTGTATGGTTGCATAAGCAAAAATAATGAAAACCCATTTACGAAGTTAATACGTTTAGCCCCCATTATAATAAAGTCTCGTGAAACTGAAACGAATTTTTCAATTTATTTTCAAGCATGATATAAGAAGAAGCATTGAAGCGTGAAACGCTTGCAACAGGCTGCGATTTGGAGGTCAAACCAAACTGGACGTTTGGCAATGTTGCTTCTGTTTTGTAAAAAACAATATACTTAAATATGGCAGACACTTGAAGCTAATTCTAGAATGACCTTATATATGGAAATCCTCATATGGGGTTTCCTAATGTAATAGCTAGTGGTCAGGTTTAACATGAAAGAAAATTATATGGTGTGACTTAATCGACTGTTTAAATACATTATATATATATATATTTTTTTTTAATTATACTTGTGCAATAAAACAGAGTTCACGTAGAGGTGAAAGATGTTACAATATAATCAGACTGTAAACAGACTGTAAATTAAATTGGAAGTTTGACATGGAACATTGCAAAATAATCTAGGATGATGCATTTAAATCTTCCCTTAGACAGCTAAAAAAATTTTGTCAAAATTAATATAACCACATTTTCTTTAAAATGCAAAAATGTGGTCCATTTACATAACCGACGGACATACAGAACATCTGTTATCACTAATTTATGCGTAAAACATTAAAATTAAAATAATTTAAAAGTCTAAGCAAACGTAAACGCAAAACAATAATCTACGCGTACATAAATAACTCGTTTATCTTTTTAATTAACTGAAGGATAAAAGGTATTAAATTCGAATAAATCTCGAATTAATTTTTGTTTCCATTATAGTATTATGTCGTAGTTAGGAATTTATTATAATTTAAATGCAAATACGTATGATGGTAGCAATTTGTTCTAACTGAATAACATAGTACCTAGAAATAGTGTGTTAGAATTCTGATTTTTTCAGGCACAAATTTAGTTGGCACATAACATTTGTGAAGCTCCATTTCAGGTTAGATGAATTTTCACTGTCATAAACTTAATTTCTGTTTATTTTGAACTGTTGGTTAACGAAATGAAACCTACATTAATTGGCCATCGTATTAAACAAACTTAAACATATTTGCTCGTACTCTAGTAACATAATCATAGTCTGTTGGCTTATCCGTATGGAAAATGAACTTCCAACATGGATAAAGTCGAATTTCATCTTAACTCTCAATTTAACTTGTCGTACACTTTCCAAAGAAACAAAAGCTGATAAGTACGAAGAATGAAATCCATTCACAAGAATGCTAGTCCATTAAACAAGTTAGGCGTTTTTCTGTAGTGTATATTCACTACTACGCAACACATTTACTCATCATTTTCCGTCAGATCAGCTTCCGGGTTAAAGATAAATCTAATTGAAACAGGTCGTGCCATAAGCAACCTTGACGGCAACAAACTGATCTCAGCCCGGCGCGCCTGAATGTCAAGGGTTTACTGCCTACTGTACATCACGCAGTAGTTTTTACGCTCATTTTCTTGTCATAATAAACAATCCAATAATGGATCTTGAATTTTTTTAAGTGGCTTTGGAAGTGATTACTGCTTGTTGGTCTGGCTGTCTGTTATATGAGTGTACAAAGGGGCCTCACAGTTGTCAGATTAGCTGTGATTGTTGTATTCAGATTCTGCATTACTCATCAATAAATTATTTTAATGTCTTATTTTTTTATAGGAACATTATCTACCTAAAGTGGTGAAATATGTCAAAATAATTCCTCAAAGTTTACTCATTTGATTATTTGTTTTGCTATTAGGCTCTAGTAGTTGTTAGTTCCTAAAAAATGCACCACTCCCGGATTCGGCCGGGAAGTTTATCCGCATCAAATTTATCCGGGAAGTGATCCGGTATCATGAAGAGCGAACTCGCTCGATAATTATTTTATTTTTTATAAAATCGAATCCGCTCTACTTATTCGTACCTGGTAATGAAGATGTGGCGTTTAAACACACTTGTGGAGAAGGCCATGGCAGGAAAGATGTCAATATCACCGCAGACAAAAGTAATTACATTTAGCGACCCAGTTTCACTACTCGAATTATAACCTAAAACCGGAACATTAACGATTAAAGAGAGTTGATTGTACTTTTATTAATGCGACAAACGTGCTAAATCAATGGTCACTGTAGGCCCCCAAGTCTTAATCCCAGGAAACTCTTCAGAAACCCTTTCACGAAGACGTCACATTCGATTCAAAAATACCTCATCTAGATTACTCAACATCAAGTAATGATTAGAGCTGAATAACAGCCGCAGTATGTAATTTCCTCTGTCCATAATTGTCAAATTGGGTTATTTGATTATTTCCGGTATAACATCCAGCGGCGTGACTGAAGGAAATCCTCCATATCGCATCGACAGCTTCCTCGATCCATCGAACGTCGATCTCGACCGTGACCGGTGACCAGGCATCGCAATCGATTAGTCGGTTAATCGTTCAACCGGAAGCTGTCTCTGATACCACTTGATGTTTCCGGTCTCCATGACGTCTAACGCCGCCTTCTCTTTGATGGTGTAAGGCCATTGGAATGCACTTTCTAACACATTTTTACGATTTGATAAAAAATAGTAAACAATGTGCTAACAAATCCAGCTGCTCTAATTTGAGCAGTTTAAATTGTGATGGCATTCTGGAAGTTCGCTTAAAACAGATGATTTTGCCTCTGTATTGTGTTTTGTTACCTTCAACGCAGCTATAAATGCTCATTTTCAATGATTACCGTTCTTCCATAAGAGTAAAATTGCAACTTTTGAAGGGCTGTGGGGCGCCCTTCAAAAGCACTTCTGTGAGGCTGTGGGGCTGTGTGTGTTGTGCCCTGAGAACAACAGTGAATTCTAAAAAATTAGGCAAATCTACGCATTAGCCCCTTTAATTTGACACATAACTTTTATAAATCGGTTCAGCAGACACTGAGAACTTGGCGTTTCAACCTTTTATTACATAGGAAACACGATTTCATGGTTATAATAACATATTTTAAGTAGTCAATAAACGACTAAAAAGAATATCCCATACAATAAATTGTTATAATATATGTGTTTTTGGGAGTTACTCATATAGTTTTACTAATTATATTTATAAATATTGTTTTGTAATCAAAATTGTGGTTTACTAATTTACTTATTTTTTGTCACAATAGATACAAGCAAATGAAATCTCTTCCACGCTTGTTTTTTCGAATTAATCAAATTTAGTGAACAAATTTTTGCTTACGAGAACACATTTAAACGAGAACGAAAAGGCGAGGAATGATTGACTGTCAGTTATAGGGCGGTACGGAACAATTAGTGCCAATTAACTCGTTCCGCTAAAAGTTTAATATACTATAATTGTTAACAAACGTAATAGTTTATCATACTTTTCACAAAAGTAAAAATTTAAATACTACGCCCACTCCAGGCTAAGGTTTATTTTAAAGTTATTATGGTGTTTTCAAACAGTTTTAGGTTTAGTGGTGTTTTTTACTTTCTCCCCTTATACATAGTATATGGAGAAAGTATTGTTTTCGTCAAAATTTTCGAATTTGAGTTGTTAGTGGAAATATTCGTTTTGGTGCTCCCTGAACCCAAAAAAGTGGTTTTTACGTGATGTCTGTCTGTGTGTGTGTGTGTGTGTGTGTGTGTGTCCGTGTGTGTGTGTGTGTGTGTGTGTGTCTGTGTGGATGTGTACAGAGCTAGAGCCCTAACCTATGGGCCGATTTTTATGAAATTTGGTATGTAGGTACTAATCCACGATATCTCCAGGCTTTTTTTTCATTTTTTTGAATTTTTGATTTTTAAGGGTAATTATTCCCCAAAAACCACCAAAAAACATGATAAATCCAAATTTCTCAAAAACGGCTCTAACGATTTTGATTAAACTTTAGTGGTTTGTAGAACCTTAGGTTTCCAACAAAATGACACCACCCGCATTTCTGGAAAAATTCGGGTTCAGAAATTACAGGACTTAAAACATCCAAAATTCAGTTTTTTAGATTTTTCATAAAAAATCATAAATGTTAAAAAAGATTACTATTCACCATTCAAAAGAGCTCAAAAAACTAAATAAATTAGTAATATAAATTATTATTCTACGATTGCTAGTTGCGGAGAAAATTGAAATTTTCATTTAGCAGTAAACGCAGTACGTTGTCCAATGTTATTCTTATGGGGAATACAAAAATAACTATTTCTCTCTTATTTACTGATCAATTTCATTAAAATTTGATATGCAGGTCATTGACCAACAGAGGATGTTCTAAATGTGTTACTATTTAATCCTGGGGGGGCAAGGGGGCATTTCCCCTCTCAAAACCACTGTGTGTAGCAACGGACTCTATAGTGCCTCCCAAAAAGGGATTTGGGTGGATATTTCTGAAAACAACTATTTTAGACAATTTTCTGTACATTTATCTATACTTCATATTCTATACTTAGTAAATAACAAATATTTTTGTCATTAATGTTTGGCTAAAAGGGAGAAAGTATGTGTCAGTTTCCTGATACCGTTTATTTTTTTATGAGTATATTGCCATCCTAAATATTTTTAATCTTAATAAACCACAACACCAGCATAGAATAGTTAGAGCCTAAGAATAGTTAGAGCTGGATAGAACTAGCTCAGCATACATATTCCTTCCAACCAACAAACCTAAAGATAACTTGTGATTAGGCGGAACAAAACTCACCTCCTGGACCTTCTTGTGGCTGACGACCTCCCGCAGCCTGGGAGCGTTGATGATCTCCTCAGCGGTAGAAGCAGCTTGGAGCGCCGCCTCCCTCGGGAGGTGCCGGACCACGTTGTGTTTTCTGGTCTGCGTGTAAACCTTCTTGGGCACGAACCCAAGGTCAACCCCGGAATCAGGGTTGGGCTTCGCCCAGAGGCCTCCTCCGGGGTAGCGAAGGCGAGTTGGAACTTTGCGGGGTTTCTCCCTATCACTCACATGGTTCCTGACGCGTTCTTCGTCCAAATCACGAGGTGGGGGTGGTGGTTGGTAGTCTGAGTCTGATGCTTCTTCAGCAGACTCTTCAGAGCTGTTTCTTTCTTTTGAAGATTCCTTATTTGACTCCTTTTTTTCTCTATGTTCTACTGGAAGTTTGTCACCCTTAACTTTCCTTTTTTCTTGTTTTTCTCTTTTTAGAATGTGTTCTCCATTGTCATTAGGTTTAACACGGTAGCTTGTTTCTTCTATACGAGGTTTAGTGCGTTTTTGGTTTGAACCTTCTTGTTTGGTCTTTGTTTCATCAACCTGATTTAAACTCCTCTCTTTTCCAAATTCATCCCAGTTTTGGAACCCGGAATTGTACTCTCCAAAGTCATTTTTCAAAATAGAACCACCATTGAGTAACCAACGTCCGTTATTAGATTTGTACTCAGGGACGTTTTTATTTTCTTGAGAGGTAATGGATTTAGCAGCAGGTATGATAGGAGTCCAGGACTGACTGACTCCTGTTTCAATCGGAAGAGAAACTGGTTGAAAATATGATGGGGGAGAAAGGTATCCAAACCTGCTCCGAGGGTCGTGCGCAAATGATGGAGGATTGTAAGGAGGTCCTGGGGGAAGAGTTTGTCCATCGTATGAGTATTCTCTACTTCTGTGCGGAAGTTCACTACTATAAAATCCGTTATTATTGTGATACTGCTTATTATATTCATTAGCATTGCGATATTCAGCTGAGTTCTCGTAGCTTGGCGGGGATTGTAAAGGAGCACGTTCGTAATTTTCAGCCGAATTTTCGTATCGAGGAGGAGGTGGTGATGGAGAAGGGTTGTAATTCTCAACTGAATTTCCGTACTTCGTAATTGGGGGTGGTAGAGCTTCTCTGGAATTTTCAGGCGAGCCATCGTATTCTTGAGGTGGACGTCGAGAAGGTTCTTGATAATATTCAGCGGAATTTTCATATTGTGGAGGAGGATATGAAGGAGGCTCTCTGTAGTTTTCTGCTGAGTTTACGTAGCTAGGAGTAGGCCTAGGTGGGGGTTCCTTCCCATTGTCTTCCCCTTGATATGAAGGGGGATCTCTGGGCGTTTCAGCCGAATTTTCATAACTCGGAGGAGGATGTATAGGTTGCCCTCTATAATTTTCAGCTGAACTTTCATACCGTGGAGGAGGCCTGGATGGGGGTTCCTCCCCATTGTTTTCTCCTTCATATGAAGGGGGGTCTCTGGGTGTTTCAGCCAAGTTTTCGTATCTTGGAGGAGAATGTATAGGTTTCCATTTATAGTTTTCAGCTGAATTTTCATACCTTGGGGGAGGCCTAGGTGGAGGTTCTTTCACATTATTTTCCTCTTCTTCTGATTCACCTCCTTCCTCTTCTTCTTCCTCTTCCTCTCCTCCCTCCTCTTCTGATTCCTCTTCTTCTTCTTCTTCTCCCTTTCCATCTTCTTCTTCTTCCTCCTCCTCCTCCTCCTCGTCCACTTTTGTTTCATCCTTATTGTTACCCTCAACTTTTACTTCTTTTGGAGGTGAAATTGGCGTAGTTGATACTTGTTCATATCCTTTGTTCTTCATGTCTTCGTTTATATGCTGATTGGCCATGTTCATTAGAGCTTTTGTAGGTTTCCAGGTAGTTTCATGGTCAGTATTGGATTTCCAGCCTATGACTCCAATTGTAGGTGGAACATAAGGAGCTTGTTTTGTATAATGATTTTGCAAATTAGGGTCATCATTTGAGTTATCATAGTCACTTTTTTCCTGTGACTTTTCATAGTAATCATTCGATCCCGTTTCACCATTATTATTCTTGATTATTTCCTTACTCGATGAAGGATTTTGATGATTATTTTCTCTACTGGAATAATCGTAATAATCCCCAGAACCACCTTTTTGCTTGTAGCTAGGTGTTGAAAAGGGCTGAGGCGGAACGATTTTTTGTTGAAGAAACCGGTCTTCAAATCTTGGAACAAGATATTGTAACGGTGTAGGAGTTACGTATTGAGAAAACCCAGAAACGCTATCTGTATTTCTCCCTTCAACCCCTTCGTGAGCAACTGGTAAAATGCTGGAAAATGTACTCAAATAACCCGAAGTATCATAATTATTTTCATACAAAAGTGGAAAGGGAGTACTAAACACTGGAATAAATTCTTGACTGACTCCCTGAGAACCTGGTTCTGTATCCCTGTCTAATGGAGGATCGGAAAATGAGAACGAATATCCTTTAGTAGCTTTGTTTAACCCATCTTCTAGTAAATCCGTCGATGGGGATTTGTTGCGTGAGAACAATCTGTCTAACAGTTTGTCTCTTCGATTATTTAATCTAAGATGGTTAGAAGACGAAACTGCAGGATTAAACAACTTAGGAAATCTGTTTTCACCACTTCTCCCCGGACCATCTACAGGAGAGCTTAAAGGTAACAAAGTTGGGTTAGCATCTGAACTACTTTTTGTAAGAGATGCAAACATCAAAGCCGAAGCAGGTGTGTGGGGAGATAAGACCTCAAAGTTTCTAACTGAGTCAATATTGCTTCCTTGAACATAAAGGTGGTCCTTACCATCTCTGCTGTTCCTTTTTGGCGCAGAAAGGTAATCCCTAACAGGTAACTCTACACTTTTCCGAATTATCTGGCACTGAATCTGAACTATAAAGCTTAAAAACAGCAAGAGGTAAAAGTACTGTCTATAATTACGGTCCCATAACAATTCTACTCTATCTTTCAACATTTTGAAAAATTATTCCATCACAAACTACAGCGGTATGTACTAATTAAAAAGTAAATTTGACTATTGTTCAACACTTCACAAAAAATACCGACATTAATGCACTACTGTCGACACCGAACGGCCACGACCGCGTTCAAGATCGTTCACTCTCGCACCACCAGAACCAGTTCGCCGGCGCTGCAGTCTGCTACTGATATCGCACCACTACAAACACTTTTACCAGACCTTTCTCCCGTGGAAAGCTGGCCGGAAAACCGACGGCCGGGGACGGCGTGGCGTCGATCGTCCGGAACCGTGGAAACTCTTGCTTCGTTAATCCCTGTTTATTACTTGTCCATCTTTTTTGCCGTTTACACCGACTATCAGCCCCCGATGGAAAGTTGGAACCGCTAATGTTATATGTAAAGGGCAGTAAACGGTAAAATGGCTTGTTTGGAAGTTGATTGTTTTGTTTTAGAAGGTTTAAGAAGCCGTTATGTAGCACAACGAAAGTAATGTTACCTTGAAAAAAACTGCTTCGTTTGTCAGTGACACTACCGTTGTAAACCGGGGTATAGATTAACCTCAAATTTATTCATTGAAAAATGACGCTCTGTGCTTAAGTTAGTTTAAACAGTTTTAATAACAGCCAAACCTAATAAATTTATTCTGCAGTTTAATTTGGAGAATTCCAAACTCATCTGAAAAAATAATTTAATAATTTTACTGTGATTCAAGAAAACAAAATAAAGTTTCCAACGACATCTCTCAGATTATTATTACAAGTCTATTAAATGTTATGTTTTTAATAATTGTAATCATAAAGATATTTTAGATAATTTGTGGCTTTCCCAATTGCGTACATTACTTCTCTGCCTCGTTTTACGGTAACATTTCGGATTGAAATCTTCCAATTTAGATCTTCAGTTGTCCTCAGTGCCAGTACTATGACGAAAAGCGTTATCGTCTACTTTTATAAGCAAGAGGTACAACAAGTACCACAAATTACATTGTTGTCAAAAACGCAGTTACTTTAAATGCAAGCGAAATCTGAACGTTTGAATCGTACCGAAGTAGATTAAACTGGTTTTACTTAACACCAAAGCCTGAGAGGTTAATTGATGATCATTACATAGGCAGTGTATCAACATTAAACTTTGTTAACAGTTTTACTTTGTTTTTAAAATTAAAGTTAAAAATTGTTTACCCATCTCATTTTCTCAACAGGAATAGAAAAACGTGAAGACTGTGTAGTGTTTATTGCATGGTTAAACCCAAAACACATTGCGGATTTACAAATTAAGTAAATCGTTATACCATACCATAGCGTCTCAAATTTCGATTTACATAAACTGACCTTTCAAATATTTCTAAATAAAGCATTGCATTTTTTTACGTAAATAACTTGATTTTAATGTTATGTTAGCATTTTTATCGATTTAAATAACTATATTTCTAAAGCAAATAGTTTTAAAAATTCATTTCAAAGATAAATATCCGAAATAAATCATAGTTCGGAAACAATATGCACTATCAAAATACGAAGTGGCTATTTTCCATCACAATGCTAACCTTCAATTTTTTTCGAGCTTTTGAGTGTAACATACAATGTTAGTTTATCTCTTAAATTTGGAAAAAAATATTAAGGAGAATAAAGATAAACTTTACTAGCAAAGTATATCTAAGTTATTTTTAATAAGGGCTAGAAGCATATTAAAGTTTCTCATTGAACAACAAGATTTGGAACTGTCAAATGGGTTAAAATTTAAATATCATTCCAGTGACCCAACCAATATAGCACGGAAACCCGCGGCCCTTTTAATATAACGTCGGTATTTTATCCTGCACATTAATTAAGAAGCCGGTTTTTCTATAAGAGCGAGATCTAAGAGACTACTCAAGTGATTTTTATGCTCGACGTGTCAATTTTAAGAAGTTAAGGTTTAAATTCTACTATTTTCCTTATAATTTACCTTTGCTCTTAGGGCTTTGCCCAACGAGGTTAATAAATACATTTATATAGAGGTCTCGTCTGGGGTAAAAAGTGACAAACATGTAACTTGAGAGTGGATGCGATTGGTTGCCATATTGTTTGACATGGGAGCAGAGTTGATAGAGGGGCAATATGGCGTCGACCATGTAGACTAAACTTTTATACACCAGACGAGATCTCTCGTTAATATTAACCTCGTTGGCTTTGTTCCACAGGCCTTCGACGCTTCAGTGTAAAATCTTATGGAAGAATGTAAATCAATAAACGGGTTCGCACGCAGCACGCTAACGTTAGCGAAGTGAATTTCCCCAATAAAAAGTTTAAAAATCAAATAACAGGTTTAATCAAAGATTTGTGACAATTTTAGCAAAATAGAAAATATTCAGTTTTTTGGCCGTTCTGATGTACCTGGTTCTATTTAAATGCAGTATTGGGATGGCAATGTTGTGCATTGTAAGCTTAGGAGGATGTACCATCAGGATCAAAAATCGGTATGGGGGTATTAGGAGTGATACAACTACATCAAGATATGAAAAACAGCCTTTTCCAATGTAAAATCCCCATAAGACAACGTACTGTGTTTACTCAATTTTCATTTTCTTTAATAACTCGGTAAATATTTGTGCTAGAACAATGAGAGAGGGCTTAAATTTTTCGCCTTTTTAGTTGTATAACCTATTTTCTATTAATCTTACATTTAAGGCTTTTCTGACCCTTTTTGGGCCCAAAAACTCAAATCTCAAAATTTCAAATCCTCAAAAAAGGGTGTTAGAGTTTTCCGATTGTTTTACCCAACGAACTTGTCTAACTGATTACAAAAAGGAATGTCCCTACCAAATTTCTAAGTAAATCGGTCAAAAAATGCGATCACTAGAGTGCAAACACATACACACATATATAAATAAAATTTTGAACGACCCCCAAAACGTGTTCAGGGGGTCACGTTAGGAACTTTTATAGTGGTCCCGGGCTTAATTTTCACCATGCGGGTCATGCTAATAGTTCAATTTCCATAGGAAATTCACTAATAATAACAGCTGTTAACACATTGACAAAACACAGCACACCAGCAAGAACGGATGTTACAGACTTTATATAAATTATGACTATTGAAATGATTACAACCCTTTAAGCACAGTATGTTATGTAAATTCAGAATCACGAGAAAACAATTGGCTCGAGTTCAAGCACCAGGTCCTATTTGACAGTATTACAATCATTCAGATAATACTTCAATGATTTACATCAAGTAATAAACAGCTTTAAACACTTTACCGTGCAAATTATCTTCAAGGATAAATTAAAGTTATGTTATCAATTTCGCTAATCATTGCCGTGATGCCTTCCTCTTCCTTTTTCCTCCTTATATTATTTGAAAGTGAAGACACTAGGGACTTTCACTCTGATATAAAGCATTTGCCATATCATTTTTGTTGCAATTTCATCGTAATAATTAGTTTCGCAACAGGAAGTATCTTCAAAACTCACCATGAATACTGATTCTACACTTTCCTTGTTAGGATGGAAATGTCAATAAAACCCTTTGTTTTGACTATGTATATTTGGTTATTTAAAAAATTACGTTTATCAATACAGTAATTCTTTTCTAAGTGTCCTTAAGTCAAGATACAGTACTTGGAATAGATAATAATGTTGCCCATGATACAGTGATTCATAGTTCAAATAGCTTATTAAAGATATAACTGTATTCTTAAATCACTGATATTATAAAAATTAGGTGGTGTCTGTCTGTCTGTCTATTTTTCCATCACGCCAAAACCACTGGACCAATTCTGCTGAATGTTTTCACAAATATAGTCTATGTATAGGAGTGTCATAGGCCTATTGCCGTTTAGCAAATTCTTCAGGGCTCTTCCCCACAGGTCATCCAAGTCCCATGAAATTCAAATGGAGTATAGTTTTATTGGGTTTTGTTACATGTGATATTTCTTAGTTCATTTAATTTAAATAAACAGATGTTATAAGGATTACAGACTGTCAATGTTATGTTTACAATTTTTCTACTCAGAATTTTCACCCCGTTGCGGAGCACGGGCATAGCAGCTAGTCTATCCATATAGTATTATAAAATACCCCCGTAGCAGCAAACCTGCATACTCAGCAAATTTCCAATGCATATTAATTAATCTTAATACCACACAAAGCCACATACCAAGTTTTATCAATATACATTCATAAATAAACGATATATGGCATTTTAACTATTCTCCATAAGAATAACATGGCGGATGAGTATGTAGGTTTGCTGAAATAAGGAACACTAAAAATGGATTTTTATACAAATATCAATATAACTCAACTAGGTAAAGCCACATACCAAGTTCTATTAATTTATGTTCATAATTAAAGGAGATAACACGTTACTTATTCTCCATAAGAATAACATTGGGCTGAGTATGCAGGTTAGCTGCTACGGGAACTATCGGCCAAAAAATGGGTTTTTGTGCAAATATCAATAGACCACAGTGAAATGAAGCAATATACCAAGTTTCGTCAGGATAAGTTGATAAATAAGCGAGATATAGAATTTTTCTTATCCTCCATAAGAATAACATTGGACAACGTACTGTGTTTAGCACTTTCAATATCTCAGTAACCAATTGACGTAGAGCAATGATTAAAACACCAAATTGTAGGTATTTTTAAGCTTATTCCAATGGAAAAAATAAAATTGTACTTTTTCAAAAATTATATGTAAAAAACTCAAAAAACCCATTTTTGGGGTACAAAACCCCCCCAAAATACCCCTTCGGATAAGTCGATCTGTCTGGTTTTCGAACTTAAAGTCATAAATGCTGCTTTACACGTTTGTACCAAATTTCATCAAAATCGGACCTTTTTTACGAGAGTTATCGCACCCACGGACACATATATATATATATATATATATATATATATATATATATTAGAAAATAAAAATTCAACTGAGCACCCTTTTTAAAATCTTTTATTAAAAGATTTTAAAAAGGGTGCTCAGTTGAATTTTTATTTTCTAATATTTATAATAATAGCAGCCCTATACTGTGAATTGTTTAGTAACATATATATATATATAGTTTCGAACGAATGGTGTTTTTGGGGTCTGGGGACCTCAAAACGAAAAGTTATCATGGTCCCAGGCCTAGGTCTTACCATGCCGACTACGGTGATAGCTTCTTCCCTATAGGGGAAATTCGCTAAAAGAGGGGGTTTATGTCTGTCTGCTGTTCCGGGGAAACGCAAAAACTACTGAACCGACTGGGCTGTAACTTTACACAAATGTAGATCTTGAACCCTTGCAACACATAGGCCAATTCACTTCCTTAAAATCCCCTCGGGCTAACGTCCTCGTTTTGAAGTCCTAAGTTTCAATGTTTAAATTTCAGAAAAAAGTAAAACATTCAGAAACTGTAATGCGAACAGCTGTGGATACTTCCATTTGACAGCTTAAATAGCAGAAGCAAGAACTGCTATTTCATGATCTCAACCTTTCTAACCCGTGCGAAGAACGGTTCATCAGCTAGTTTGAAATAAATGTCAGAACGAACGATGATATTTCAAAATCTCCAAACAATTTAAGGAGAAAATCAATAACATCTATAAATAAAGCCAAACCGTTCCATGAACTTTTGAGAAAACCATAAGTCCAAGAACCATATACTTGGATAAGGTAGGTCTCGATACAAAATTAGAGGACAATTATTGGTTTTCCGATGCAACGTTGTCTAAGGCCATAAATGAAATAAAAGTGTCAAGTTAGATAACATTTTTAAATACTAGAATTTGATCAGCTGTGATACTCGATTTAACTATACAACTGAAATCAGGTGAACAAGCCAAGCTGTGGGCAGACCTAGTTTCAATAAGTATTAAATCAGTTGCATCCATTTAAACTTTCGTATACCTTGAATAACTCACATAACGTCGCCGTACCCAAAGCAAATACCAGAGCAGAGGCCAAGGTAACTGGACAGGCACTGGTGGCTAATGTTGACCTTCCACTTCAACACCGGGGAAAGGAAGGTAATTAAATTACAAGAGATATTTCCCATTGTAATCAGCTGGAAAAGTAGATTAAAACATATGCAACTGTAAGTAAAAATAAACCGTAAATCAATCAGGACAAGCCTTTTGTAGATTTTAAAAAGTTCCGTTTGTAATTTGTACTAACTGTTCTAAAAGTAGGTATGAAATAAAGTTTGACTTATTATAGTTACCATTTCCATTTAAATAAGTGTGTAATAGTAAAGAATGGAAGAGTTTACCTACGTTAAGAAGTGTTTTCAAAATCTATTACTATACAGTATTTTACTATTCACTGTTCCATGTACATTGTACATGGTTATACGTTATCTAAAAGGCTCGAAAACGGCCCCTCAAACCTGCTCCTGGACCATACCATGTTCTTGCAGTGGTACTATGGATTCGTTTTTCCAACCTTAGGGCTCCGCCCTAGAGATCTTTAAAAGTTGTCATATTATGATGAAAATTGATCTTGGAACGACGAAAGGCTCGGTCTAGCTACTGTACCTAGAATAAAAACTAATTTGTATAACTACAAGTTGTTTTATAAAATAACTCTAATACCTTTTCAAATACTTAACTTTAGAATTATAGTTTCAGAAGCCGCACAACAGAATGTCGTAGTTGACCGCCTGTTGTGTATGGTTACCTAGCCAGTAAACACTTAATTGGGTGACTGCGTTCTTTTAATGGTTTAACTGTCCACTCTAGGCGCTCGCCGCTCTACTTTCATTTCTGATTTGATTAGGAGAACGGATTTCCATTCCTTGATAGTTTCTTTGGTCGGGTGCTCTCCGTTTTGCAAAGTTCTGGTTACATCAAGGGTATTGAATGATTGTCTAAATACTTCAAATTAAAAATAAGTATTTTTTTGTTATATTTTCAAATAAGTTATATACTAATAACGCGGTATTCTATAGCATTGCATTGCGAACTTACTTACACAAAATCTAGATCCATATCCATATTTGTAATTAAAATCACATTTTTAAACAAATATATTATTTTATCATGAAGGCAATTATTCAATCATGTTTTATATTTGCCCCCTACTCAGGTGTAACTTAGATTCTCAGTCCTAATAGTTGTTTAGTGATGTTCAATGTTATTTCAAAATCAATCTTAATTATTATCGCTAAACCAGCAATTAACCGTCATGTATTTTCAATTTTTAGGATAAGTTAACTTACCAGGAAGAACAGCATACCAATATTCTAAAATAAGGTTTTATAATATCATGCATTGACTTATTTTGTTCCTATCCAGTGATTTAATCTTTACACTTTGATTCTGTATAATATTAATCCACTCATACATTACATTATTCATTCTGTATAATGTAAAATCTCACATTATAACATGTTAAACTTTGATAGATTATGGGCGTAGCTTCATAACGGACGATGTTTTTACAGCTAACAAATTTATTGTATGCATCCTCGTGATACAGTAATAGGAAAATGATTGGGTCTCTAATTCAATAAAGCTGTTTCCTGTGGAAAGCGAACTAAATCCCGTAAGCGTAATTGACAGGCAGACGGTAGGTAACATCGACTTCGTCTTATCTAATCATGAAACGTCTAAACCACTCAATAGGTCCAAATAAGCTATAGCAATAGGCAAAATTCTCTTATGGAAAAACCTTTGTTAAAAATATGGGAACGATTATACGTAAAATGCATATGGATACATCAACAATTATTTTGTCTATCAATATTCAGCAGCACCTGTCACATTAATTCTCTCTATTTGTTAGAGTTTTATCTCGACTAGCTAAGGTTCATAAGTCATGAAACGGCAAACGTTATTCATCTTTTTAAGGAAGAGTTTCCAAATTTTCATATGGTTTGTAGTGGTTTAGTTGAAATTCACAATTAAAGTTCTCACCATGTAAAAATGAATTACTGTACTATTCAGTTATCCTCAATTTGTTTGAAAAATTTTACATATCTTATAAGTTAAAAGTAAAAAGACTCTATGACAAATAATTGATTTTCAGGGTTATTACTATTAATTTAGAATGTTCGTAAGTATTTCTACAGATCATTAAGAAATCGTCAACTTGCTGGTTAATTGGAGTGGTTAGTGTGCTCGCCTCGTAATCCGAAGTTCAATAGATCGATCCCGAATACAATGTGAAAAATTTGTCAAAATTCGATATTGGATCCCGTAGTCATTTTTCACCGGTCTATTAGTTCATGATGCTTTCAGCAAAAAGGTCGAAGTCAGATAGTAACAAGACCAGGGTTTGTACCGTTCCCAATCAAAACGGTCAAAAATGTAATCGACGTATATACTATTCTCTTCTGGTCCCCAACAATGTCGTAGCAGTGGTCAGCACCAAGCAGTGGACAGTGAAAGTTACGCGGAACTGGTCTACAGTCTGCCAGTGCTCCAGTTACTGCCTATTCGATATACTTCACCTTTATTCCTGCGCTGCAATATACGCTTAACTGGCTACCAGTGCTTGAGTGATTGACTCCCACTTTTCACTCCCTCGCTTTCATTGCCTGACACACATTTTGCTGCATTCCTGCTTACCAGCCTTGCATGCACAGTGTTTTCCAGCTGTTAAAAAATGAATTCTGCAGTTTAGTCCCTGGTCTTTCCTAAAAAGATCTGCGGTCATAATGTTGAATGCAAAGACAGTGGACACCCTGAAAGGTCCAATATGGAGTTGCCGAATTTTGACTTCCCTGCCTATTTAAATCTATGGGGGTTAAGGAACTTAAAACTTTCACGTTTGTTTGTATAGTTATCATTGGATGACGATTTGAAAAAAAACTAAATCAACATATTTTTCTTTCCCATGAGGAATGTGTGAATAGTACCTTTCTATATGAAGGTAATTTACATTATCATGAAGTGTCAAGCATCATTTCAATATATCAGTAAAAGCTTACATCGGCATTGTGGAAATATTTATATTTGAACCCAGGGACCTCATATAATATTTTCCAGCAACATTATTTCTCCTTGCAATTACTGTATGTCCCATTATTTTCTTTTATTTAACTGACCTATTATTATAGAATTATCACTTACCTGGAACTTATTACTGTCACTTGCCTCTCATATTTCAAGTAGATATCTGATTTATTCTGAGAACATTGAATATTTTGGGGGAAATACAAATGGACAGTTAGGCTGGGAATTAAATGAAACAAAAAATACGTTTTATCCGAAAATGTATAGTGAATTATACCCTTAAAATAAAATGTTGGATTACTTAGGGGTCGATTTGAAACCACTTTTCTATTTAATATTTGCAAAACACAAATTTTGTTATCAAATATTTATATTCCTTTACATCCTAAGGAGTGGAATCAGGACACATCATTTCAACCATTAGGTCCATTTCCAGTTGTCTTAGTAGGTTAATGTCTGTCGTCAGGGAATGTTCACACATTCTTTAACTCTGACCACAGCTAGCTAGTAAACTGTAATCTGACTTAAACACTCATTTCATTTAATTTTCATTGTTGCTGGATTAGGAAACCCCAGCACAGCTGCTAGGCACTTCTTCCACAAGCGGGAATTTTGCGCAGGTTACCGAAAGGATATGATATAGCAGGAAAGGAAAGGGTGGGATGAGACGTAGCCAAATTGACCCTTCAGAGGGCCAAATCCCGTACCCCTGTGACAGCTGGGATGAGGCTCAAACAGGGAACCCACCCAACTGGCCAACTCAACTGACAGGGTATCCATGTACAACAGCCAGGGACCATACAGTCTCAGGTTGGGGACCAAACCAAGAGTTTCCGTCCCTAGCTGCTGCAAATGGAGGGACCAAAGGTGAAAGGGAAGTTTGTCATAATGGACAGCCAAAAGACTTACCATATGTAATGACAACTTCATTTGCTGTACCCAATGTCAGCCTCAAGACTGGTATAGACCAGTTTTGAGGTAGTCCTGGGACATGTGTCACCCATATGACTTCCTTTGCTGTAACCGACAAGCATTTTAACTACAGCTGGTAGTTTTATAAATGGTTTTCTCATATACGATTTGCATTGGCTCTTACAGAACCTGTAGGGTGGAGTCCTAATGTTGGATGTAGACATTGTCAGGTTCATATGTTATTGTGATATGTAAGCTATTAAGCATTTTCCAATAAACTCTTTAATAAACTTGAAATTGGAATAACATATAAACTACTAACGGGAAACAAAATACTAATTTAAATTATTATTATTTGTGTATATTGTAATTTTGCTATGCAATCTTATTAATTCTAAATGTTTCTGCAATATTTAAGACTATTGTTTATAGACAATAAGTGATTGTTGTTATTATTAACCAACACATTATTTATACATTCACGCAGTTGTAATATTCGTTTAAATATTTTAAACACTTACCATGCCCTAATGTCAACACCACTGATAATATACCTGTGTTGGACCTAAAGAATGGTTTTGCCATAAAAATGAACTGATTACGATTGAACCTACATGGGTGATTGAATGAAAAACAGTAATTCAGAGAATCAAGATTATTAAATCAAAATAAAATTAGATAAAAATGTATTATATCATAACTAGCTGCCATCGTTCCTGGTTTTACCGACAATACGACAGTTGTGTGTGCTACATTCTGTGATTGACCTGTGGAACTACTACCAATCATAATCAGCTGAAAGAATTTTCATCAGCTCAAACCAAAGTGAATGTCCATAAGAATAACACAGGGTTGGAAATTTGAAGCCCCGTGGGGCATAGCCCTATGGGAATTTCTTAAAATCCCTTCTTAGTGGGTGCCGATGCTATAAGAGAAGTCTACATGCAAAGGTTTGTGCTTCTAGGTGCAATGGTTTGGCCTGGGCTTTGATCGGAATTTCATATTTATAGATGTAGATATGTGTAATCTAAAATGTATAGAACGACATTGTATGAAAAATCTCTGCTTTATGTGAGTGAAAGATGAGTTAAGCAAGTATAAAATCAATTTAACATTAAAACAAATTTCCACCAGGAAAATATAATATTAAAAACAATTTTTACAGAAAATCCATTGCACATCATGTTATATGTATGATGATTTTAAGGAACTTTAATATTGTAAATAAGTATTTTACACATTTGTTTAAAATTTGGTTCGATTGATTGACAGAGGGATGTCCAGGATGTAAACTGTGCATATAATTAATACCCCCGTCGCAGCAAACCTGCATACTTAACGAGTTTCTAATGAATATATAACATAACACATTAAAACACTTAACAGGATTCATAATAAATATATTCACAAACAAGCAAAATTTAAAATATTAATTATCCTCCACAGGAATAACATTCGGGATGAGTACACAGGTTTGCTGCAACAAGGCACACAAAATAATGGGTTTTTATGCAAATATCAATAGAACTCATCTTAGTGAAGTCACATACCAAGTTTCATCCATATACATTCATAAATAAGCGATATATAACATTTTAATTATTTTCCATAAGAATAACATGGGGACCAAGTACCTAGGTTTGCTGCTACAAGAACCACAGGCGAAAAATTTTTTTGTGCAAACAACAATAAACCCCAACCAGATGACGCCATATAACAAATTTTTCCAGTTTATGTCCATAAATAAGCGAGATGTACAATTTTTCTTTTCCTCCGTAAGAATAACATTAGACAACGTACTGTGATTAGCACTTTCAATATCTTGGTAACCAATTGACGTAGAACAATGATCAAAATACGAAATTGTTTGTTTTTTAAGCTGAATTCAATGATATGAATTAAAATTTGATTTAAAAAAAATTACATGTGAAAACCCCAAAAAACACATTTTTAGGGAACAAAACCCCCCAAAAACCCCCCTTTGAATGATGCGATTCATCTGGTTTTCGAACTCGTTCAAATAAATGGTACTTTACACATTTGTACCAAATTTCATTAAGATCGGACCTTTTTTACGAGAGTTATCGTGCTTACGGACACACACATATATATATATATATATATATATATACATATATACAAATTTGAACGAATGGTGTTTTTGGCATTTGGGAACCTCAAAATGAAAAGTTATCATAGTCTTGGGCTTAAGTCTTACCATGAGACCTACGGTAATAGCTTCTTCCCTATAGGGGAAATTCGCTAAAAACAGAATTATCGGAATGAAATATTTCAATTTTTACTGGTATCAATGTTGATTTCATTTGTGTGTTTAAATACATAATAAAACTCTTGAATGTTGAGTTTAAAACCTCCATTTAATCAATAAACAGTTCTTATATTCACAGCCAAAACAAAAATATAAATATAGATTTAGTTTTAAAATATACATAAAAGAAATATTTAATTGGCATTAGATAAAATGCAAAATCTGTAATAACTCAAAAACTATATAGGTTAAAACTTAATTTAATAATTTATAGTTAATTTGGTTCAGTTGCAGCCAAATCTTCCTCGGTTTGTTTTACAAAAATATAGGGAATGAATTATTAAGACAGAATTTTACACAGTGTTGTTATTTTTATTGCAATAGCTTTATAAATACAATAAAACTTAATATCAATCAAACTTAATAAGTATATACATAAACATAAAAATACATTTTTTAAAGCTGCTATCGGGGTATTGTCATGTTACGTTTCTTCAAAAATCGTAGTGTCAGATATTTAATGAAAACTAAACTAAATGTTACATGTATTTAAATTCACTATACAAAATAGCAATATTAACAAGTTGCAATTACATTATATATAATTCAAAGGATCACAATTAGTTCTTCATTGAACTATTGTTTAATATTTACTAATTAGCATAGAGTGACTTTGTATTTGAGTATAATTTGATTTGATTGGGTTTTAAATAACCATTTTCAACCATAGGCAATGCTATATACATATTTTTCTAACATTGCTATCAGAACTATTGCCATTATTGTCAGGCATCATTGCAAAAACAATTAAATTATTATAAATTAAATTGATTTCAGCTTCAATATTTTAATATTTATTTAATTTGGATAAATAAAAATAATTTATTTTGTACCTCATGCAAGAAAAATTGATGAAAGAAAGTGCAAAATGGTCTGTCCTGGTGTAGTCTCTAGTATATTGTATAAAGAAACAAGTTATTAAAGCACAAGCATATTATAAAATACTTAAAATTAAAATGTAAAACTAAATTTATTCTAATTTGTACAGTATTTACAAAGGCACCATGAATGTTTTAACTACTGCTCAGTAATCAACTCATTACAGTTACAAAATAACTTTAAATGTTTGGTAAAGTGTTCCGTCATCAGTCAGTAATATTTAAATCAATTTTACTATCCTAGGAAATAGTAAATGATTCATTGTCAATTCTAACAAACATTAATCGCTATTTTTTCCAATAATGAAACAGTATTTTCATCACTCAAAAGATAGTTTTGGGGAGAAAAGTAAATGTTTGCTTTATCAAATACCCTTATACGTACCAAAATAGGAGTCTTTCCTAGCAAATAATAATCTTTGAAAATTATGTTACAGCACTGCACTCCTTTACCGGAAACCGACTGGTTAAGAGGTCCCCAAATTCAATCCAAATACATCCTCCGCCAGTCCATATCCAACATTACTTCACATTGGTTGACTCTGAAGAGCAATAAACTCAAAACTTTCTTAAAGACATGTCTTTCACATGCCAATCCCTCACATCACCTCACCCTGCATGAGTCTAGTTCCATCCGTTATAGGAGTCCATTCCGCGTTGTTCACACCCTCTTGAGCAACCCTTGTGTTAGCGGTCACACTGGTCTTGAAGAAGTCAATGATGGGATGGTAGCTGTAGTTGACCCTCTTGGACCCCTGGGCCTGAGGGGTGGTCAGCATCCTCCGGGTGGTCAGTAGGGGTGGTACTGCCGTGGAGGGGTGGGTGGCTGAAGCCCTCTTGGGTGTCGAGGTCTGGTACGCCCTCGGAGGTGGTTGGTAGTCGGGGACGGATGTGACAAAGGAGAAGGTGTTGTCTGCTAGGAGGCTGTCGATCGGCAACTCCGGGTGTCTTTGGTTCAATGATGGCTGCACTGGGTGGTATTTCGGTCTGGAATTTGTTATAAGTTTGGATGAATTTTCTTGACAAAAGATGACATTTTTGACAGCGATATAAAGATTATTGATAATCATGAAATACATTTTGCCCTTACGAATAGTCGGACACTGTTAAGGAAGAAAACTAAAAAGTTGTTTATATTACTTTGAAAAATACAATATTAAGCACAATTACAGTACAATACACTAAAACTCATTTTAGTACACTTGAAAAAATTTCAAAAAAGTCATATATATTGGGTTAAAAATATATAATAAAATTCCAGATTCTTTTGTAAATCTACACCAGCATTAAAATGTATTTCATCTGTTAAAGATATTTTATTAGTAAAATCATATTACTCACTGGTTAATTTTTTAAATTATAGTTGGAAATATTGACCAATTTAAAATCAATGTTGATTATACATTGACGTATTAGTTAATTTTTGTATGGTTAAGTATGTCAACTAATTATTGTTTTATTATTACCCTATTACAATAATATCCATCAAATGTAATGTTCAATAAAGATTTGTCTATTGTCTACTGTCTAAAAGAAGTTTAATAGAATAGCAGTAATCGAGTGATTGCCGGATACAATTTTTATATGTTCACAACTTCTTGCCTTGTTGACTAATATTGACAATCCTCATCACACCAATTAGTTTTGTTTATATTTTTTAGACTCCTAAATACGTTTGGGTTCCTTTATCTTTTAAAGTTTTATTTTACATAGACCTACTGTTTTAAAACTATTTTAAAAATGTAGTTGTTGGCTATATACAACCTGATGCATAATGGGGTCCGAAATTTTTCCGTCAGTGTTTTATAGTAGTTAAAAATCCTAAAAATGGTTGTTATGGACAATATAATACGCAATGTGGTCTGTAATAGTCATATAAACAGTTTTTAGAGTTATTAGAATATTTACAAAGACTTGGTTTTTAACAATATTGTGGGATGGCTATTATAATTTTCCATGATTATTTTTTAAGGCGAGGTAATTAAGTAAAGGAGTAAGTGTAAGATGAATAATTTCAATCTTTGTATTTTACTAAATGTCTCAAAACGAAATTAGTCCTTTCAATATTGAAGTGTGTGTTGCAACATTTGTCATACCTAATTTCATTTAGCTCAGTGTTGTTTCTAGAGATGGTCCTCCGCAGAAGATTCTCATAAGGGGGATGAGCCACTGTGTACCTCACGTTGTCACTAGGGGGCTCTCCCAGCATTTGAGGGGGTCCTCTAGGGGGCTGGGGCCTCGAGGGAAATGACTCTCGCTTGGGGATGTTGTGTAGACCACCACCCGGTCTTCTGTTGAAGATCTGTCAAAACACATTAATGTAAATAAGCAGTTTTGATCAATTCTTTCAATTTTTCCAAAAGATAAATTACCTTAAACATTAAATTTAAGGTTTTAGTTGAATCATACTTGAAGTTAAAACAAAATGTTTTTCAGATGCAATTAATGCACAGAGTCTATTACAACTATCAAATATAGTTAAATCTAATGTATATTGGGAAGTAAAAATTATCATGATTTTTGGATGTTTTTTCATGACATTAAACCACAACATGACATTCATGACATTTCATGACATTTTTTTCAAGAATGTAGAAATTAGCTGTAAGCGATGTCAAAACTACTGGGAAAATAAGTGTTTGAACTAGTAAAAACATAACCACAAAAGTTAAAAAGTTTTTTTATGAATTCAAATAAATTTTTTTTGAATTTTGTTTGGTATTGTCAGGCACAAATTCAAGAGGAAAATAACCAAATTTCTATCTGTCAAACTCCAGCTCAAAGTCAGTCTCCATCACCTTATCTTGCCTTTACTCTGGGATAGCAAGCTAGAACTTTGATGTCTGTGTTAATACTTAGCTTATCAAAAGGCAAGACTCTATGAACTTGACAGTCACCATTACTTATTTGATGGATCATGATTCAATTTGTCCAATTTTGGGTGCACATGAGACACAAGGCCAAATCTCTTAGTTCCATGGCCACATATACTGGCTGACACACACTTTCCATGATTCTTACATTCTTTATATACCTATTTCCTAAAGCCATAATATTGTTGTAATTAGGGAGACAGTATTTAATTACAGGATAGGTAACACATAAGAGTCTTCATCCACCGGAGGTTGACGGACGCCATCTTGGAGTTTTGATCCATCAGGCCAAAGTCAACTTTGTACCTCCGTTACTCTTCACCTGATCGTCACATAGAATTCATTCTGGTGTCAAATTAAAGGTTTTGTCGTCCTCTAGTGAATACAATGTTGAATATCTTAATTTTTACATTATGGTTTCATAATAAACTGTTTAATTTTCAACTGCAACAGTGTACATTTTCTCATTAATTTGTAAACAAAATCTTAATTCCATATTGCATTTCATTAGAGGACGATGACATTTTTAATTTGACACCAAAATTAGTTGTATGTGACAATCAGGTGAAGAGTAATGGAGGCACAAAGTGAACATCGGTCTTATGGGAGAAAGCTCCAAGATGGCGTCCGGCAACTTCCGGTGAAGAAAACTCTTAAGCCTGAATGAGATGAGGATTTGCCGCTTGAGATGTCTGTAGATGCCACTGCCTACTTCAATTGTCTGTAGACGTGGACAAACCCCATATCATTGAAGTACATAGCACCTAAAGGCAGTCCCACAATTCTCACGAACACCTCCGAACATTTTGCTGAATTTTGCTGAACCTATGTATTTAATTTTTTGCCTCTTAATTCGGTAAAATCAAACCAAAGCTGAACCTTCAGCAAAATCGTTAATGACATGTTAATGACATGCAAAACTCACTTCCAGAAAAATATTGAAAGGTACAATTATCTAAAGTTAAGTTTTACCCCTTGATCACTTCAGCATAATTTCTACTGTCACTAAAGATTTATTGTCACTAAACCCTTTCACATTTTTTAAGTTTAGACCCTGATTTTACCCTGAATCCTGAGGAACCTATCGATCCAAGTATTTTACCTGTTTCGGAGGCGGTAGCCTGTGCACGGCCTGAGTGTCCTCAGCGGCAACAAAGTTTGTCTCTGGGGCCTCAACGTAGTTGACCCTGGGCGGTGGAGGGGGCAGAGAGGGGGCGGGATGTCTTTGAGGCTCTGCTCCACTGGCCTCAGGCCTCTGGACCCCTAGAAAGGGGTGGGTCATGACCTGGATATGACAGGAGCAGCAGGTGGGCACCTGGAAAATAAGAAACACTAAGATATATTTCAATGACAATACTAAAAGATATATTTTAACCCTTTGCGCTCAGATAGGTTCTTTAGAAATGGTCCTCTGGGGTCGTCTGTCCACACTCTGTGGCCGCAGCAAGGATTTTTTTCTGTCACACTTATGCTCAGCGCTCACATGTCCACACCCAGTAGACAGAGTTAAATGGCGCATGCGATCGCGAACACTCACATGTCCACTGTGTGTGTACAGTGACAACGCATACTTTTACAACATTTAATATTCTTTCTACTGTATTGTGCTGAAATCTGACAGTGGCTTTCGAAACTAGATCAATTCCAGAATACAATAGGCATAAATTTCGGCTGTTGCATTCTAATGTAAACAGTAAACAACAACAGTTAGTCAAGAGCTTTTGTCTTACGCTGTGTAGTCTTCGGCTTATATGCCTGATAATTATTATTATATGTAATATTTCAAGTTTTCTTATTTTTTAATATGGAGGAAACATTACGTTCCGACGAAATTCGTAACGCGCTTGAAGGTGAAAGTGAGTGCGGCAGTGATTCGGACCATGAAAGTGACCTTTTTCATGTTGTTCTATTTATGTTATAAGCAGTTTTTTAATTATTTCTTAAAATTCTCTTAAATATAATTAACAATAAGTAAATTATGTGATTTTCGATAGTAAATAAATAAGTTTTAAAGTATACAACGAGTTTTCCCTAGACCTTGAATTTACGCTTCAACTTCACATTTCAGTCTAGAGTGAAGAAAATGATTCCGAGCTGGCAGAAGCAGACGATCGACAATGGCTGCTGAGCTGACGACGAAATCTGGTGTGACCACTGAGTGTCGAAATCTGGTGCGACCACTGAGTGTGGACATGCGAGTTCTGGGCGCTGAGCATCAGAAAATAATTCCCAGCTGACGCAGACTCCAACTGAACACTGAGTGTGTTCATATGAGCGCAAAGGCTTAATGAAATCACTAGTCCTAGGACAACGTTAAAACTGGTCAATACCAGTTTCAAGGCTGACATTGGGTGCATACAAAAGTTGTCATAACATATGGCAAGTCTTTTTTTGTCCGTCCGTTTATTACTACCTCCCCTTTCACCTTTGGTCCCTCCATTTGCAACAGCTGGGAACGGAACGTCCTGGTTCGTGCCCCGACCCGAGATTATGGTCCCTGGCTGTTGTACATGGATACTCTGTCAGTTGAGTTGGAGGGCAGAGCGGGTTCCGTCTGTTTGAGCCTGATCACAGCTGTCACAGGAGTACGGGAGTTATGGCCCTCTGAAAGGTCAATTTCGCTATCTGACCCATCCCACCCTTTCCTTTCCTGCATATCCTATCTTTCCGGTAACCTGCGCGAAATTCCCACTCGTGGACTATGTGCCTAGCAGCTCATCTAGGATTTCTACAACAGTGACAATAACAACAATGAAAACACTAAGGTATATTTTCCCGAATTGTACATTCGTTCATTGTGTATTTTGAATTGTTACATGAGTTTATATAGAGCTAAGCCAGTTTTGGTTGGGACATAAATCACAGACGTTGATATTATGTTTGAGGTAACTCTATTTTAGGTATTAGATTTTTATTTCCTGTGTTTAATATCAACAACCTGAGATTCGTTTATATATATATATATATATATATGTGTGGTATCAATAATCTCGTAAACATAAAAACGTGCATGCACTCACTAATCTTTTCATTATTTTATATTACAAAAATTAACTCAGTTTTGTTGCAGGAATACAATGCTTTCTATCAAGTTAATGTTGATCCGATGATTATGCTGATTTAAACATGCACTTTTTATAACGTTTTATAAGCTCGTTATAACAATTGGAAATGTTCACTTAGTAAACCTTTCTTTAGCATTTTGTATAAGTACAAGACTCAGTTTACAACCTTAAACAACAACAACCTGGTCACAACCTGGTTACAACCTGGTCTGGGTTTCATTGCAGCATTTTTTCCCCTTTTTGGAGGAAATTGTTAAAATTTATGATATGGTATACTCCAAGGTTTCTATATAAATATGAACTTCAGTTTTGGAAATAACATTGATAAAAAAATACCCCCCCGCAGCAAACCTGCATACCCAGCGAATTTCAAATAGAGGTATAAATGTCTTAATACTACATAAAGCCACTTACCACGTTTCATAAAAATATATTCACAAATAAGCGATAAATACAATTTTAGTTATTCTCCATAAGAATAACATGGGGGATGAGTACGCAGGTTTGCTGCTACGGGAGCCATTGGCAAAAAATTACTTTATTGAACAAATATCAATAGACCACAACCAGATGAATCCTTATACAAGTTTCGTTAGTATACGTTCATAAATAAGCGAGTTATAACATATTTGTCTTTTCCTCCGTAAGAATAACATTAGACAACGTACTGTGTTTAGCACTTTCAATATCTCGGTAACCAATTGACATAGAGAAAATACCTAATTGTGTGTTTTTTTAAGCTAAATCCAATGGTAAAAACTAAAATTTGACTATTTCAAAAGTTATATGTAAACAAATCAAAAACCCCATTTTTGGGGTACAAAACCCCCCAAAATACCCCTTCAGATAGAGTGATCTGGCTGGTTTTCGAACTTAAAGTTATAAATGTTGCTTTACACATTTATACCAAATTTCATCAAAATCGGATTATTTTTACGAGAGTTATCGTGCTCATGGACACACACACACATATATATATATATATATATATATATATATATATATATATGTATATATATACATACATACAGTTTCAAACAAATGAAGTTTTTGGGGTCTGGGGACCTCAAAACGAAAAGTTATCATGGTCCTGGGCCTAGGTCTTACCATGCCGACTACGGTAATAGCTTCTTCCCTATAGGGGAAATTCGCTAAAAGAAACTCAAACCAAGTGATCAACATAATATTACGCACCTTAAATATATCCATAGTGAGTCCTGACTTGTGATCCCACGTGAGGAGGCGATGGTAGTTGTAAACCTGCGTACATTCGGATTTGAAGTTATCCGCCAAGTACGAGCATGACTGCTGCGGTTTTCTAAAACAAATATAATTGTTTTAATTGGATATTATGTAGTTGCAAGTAGCCTGTCACGGCTTCGCTTGTAATCACAATGTAATATTATACTGACATTCCTGTATAAATATTGTGTTACCGTTCCAAAGCCAACATGGCCTGCTAATTAACTGTTTACTCTATCCAGTTGATTGCTTAAAACTTAGTTTTTTCCCAATGTTAAGCTTATGGAAAAAAGTCAACTTTAAGGGGCCCCAGGGCCTCACTCACAAATTATTTTTCTATAAAAAAAGTTTCCTGCACAACTTCACGCTAGGCTCTTTCTAATGACACCAAAAACATAAAAATCGGTTCAGTAGTTTAGGAGGAGTGATAGTCACAAAAAACCAGCTCGCCTATTAAATAAGTATAGAATAGATAAACCACCTTCACAAATTTTGTATGTTATTCTTTATCGAACTGATGTTTTAGAGGAGCCTTCGTGAAATCAAGTAAAGTTTCATACACTAGAAACCTTTTATTTTCAACAATATGTTTTATCTAGGGTAGCTAAATGGACAAAACATATTGTCTTTTATCATTTATTGACAGATAACATGGTATAAAGGGTAAAACTCCAGTGGAAAGATGAATCTCAAAGTAAATACATATAAACATTTGAAGAAGGATAAAATAGCCTGGCTTTCTTCTTTCTTAAAATTAACTAAGCAAACATTCATTATTTAGATAAACTTAATTTTCTTGAATTTGTTTTCACTGCCGGTTGGTGTTTTAAGCATGCTGTACAGCTGATTCCTACTAGATCGTTATTAATTCTTGTGGCGTGTCACACTGGTTGACAATTCATGAAGGACTGCTTTGTGTTTGGTTAATTTTGTTGACACAAAGCCCATACCATTGCTACCAACCTCACAGCTTTGTAAAAACAAAAAAGTTTAAAACCAGGGCAAAATTCCCTAGCGAAGGCCCCAATGCCCGACTTGACTTGACTTTGCCCCATTGAATCGACGCTATCACGTCGCTAAATACACCGCGGCATTAACGCTCGTATAACATGGCTCGTATAAGATGTTTTGGAGATATTGCACATATTTTTTTGTTTTTCATTAACAGTATTTCTTTTTAATCAAAAGGCATAAGCTTGATTTCAGAAGGATATAAATTTTAATTTTTCCAAGTTACAAGGGGGGGATATATCCCCCTAATCCCCCCTTACACCCCCGGATCCACGCCACTGGTTTGAACCATCTTATATGGCTGGCTTCCTACACAAAAGTCATAGCCAGCAAACCAATATGGCTGCAAACAATTGCGAAAATAACATACCTTTTGAAATACATGCCCGCTGAAAGGTCCTTTATTAGTGATGGTCTTATGATCTAAACTTCGCGCTACACATTTTAATCATTATGAAACCATATTTAATATTTCTCAGGCCAACTTCGGGATTCATTGGTGCTAGTATGGAGGAAAATATTGAGTCAGGTAAAATATGTCACACAATGTGAGTATTTGTTTACTGTCTATTATGATACACCTATCTTTCATTTACCTTTTTTCCAAACTATATGTATAGTTTGCAGGACAGTTGAGCATATACTAGCTTATATAGCAAAAGCATAAGTGTACTTTGAATATTTCAATTTAATGGGAGGAAGGAGCAGAAATCCTAAATTGTATTCATACAATATCAGAATTAACTGTCCCCAGATTATTGAAGGGGAGAAACTGTCCCTTACCATCTCCAAATTATGCCTAATCGTAGGAGAAGACCTTCTTGCCTAATGAGGAGAATGCGGGTAACATCCTTGCAAGTGTGTTTTTTACTACTGTTGGCTAATAAACCTTCCTAATAAATTACTCATTTACCTTTCTCGCAAGTTCCTCTCCTTCCATTGGCCAGTGCAATATCTCTATTGCATAAAACCCATCTAGCAACTCCACTAAAGTTGCGTTAAAAAATATCCTCGCACCAAACCTCTACTGATGATTTGTCAATGAAACGACTTAAACTCACGAGCACATCTCAAGCCTCAGGGTCTGCGTGTAGTCTCCCGTGTTGACCACATACTTCCACTGTCCGCTGGTCGCTCGCGCTCTCTTGGGCCTCGCGATCTCTACTTTGGAACTGCACAGAGACTGAGGCTCCTGCTGACCTTGCCGCCTGTAACATGCCTCATTGTAACATCTATATTACACATTTTTGTTACAAGTGTTATTATTTCTGACACATATAACTTTAGTATTACAGAGGTTGTTGATATGTGGTAGGGGCCCTGAATTTCAAATAAAAATAAACATTAAAATAACCAGAAAGGTGTAAAAGGACTCAGGTTCTAAATTATATTCATTCGGTTTTGATGCTGATGTTTTATAATATACCTGGAAGAACTCATTACCATAATCATAAAATAAAAAACAAAAATAGTAGGTGCACCTAATAGGGATTATTGTAACCCGTCTCAGACCATCTAATCATCATAGTAAACAAAATAGATAGCCTTAGCTGTTTTATAGTTAGGGCTTAATAAATTTCACAGCTGTTAGGGAATTAATACAGTGATTTGTTAAGAAGTCAAAAAACGTCTGAAAAAATTTGTTAAACCTTGCTTGAAAATGGAGGCAGACAACTGGCTAATGTGGAACTTAAATTTTCGTTATTAATTCTATGTGTTTCGCTATTAGCTATGTGTATAATGCTAGATGGAATTTAAAGGAAAGATTTGTATGTGATGAAAGGTTCAAAAACTTAGTCAGTTCGCAAACATGTTTAAAAAGGAGGTATATTTTTAACTTGTTATTAATGCACAATACCTTTTGTTAGTTTCCTTAAAAAAAATTATAATTCAGCTAACATAATTGAAAGCTTAGTTATAATTACTTTCAACACATATTTAAAATAGACATTATATTACCTTTCCATTTTAGGACCAACTTGATTAAATGATTCTCCAAAGTCTTGTTTTGAATCCATTCGAAGTGCCTCAAAAGCATTTTTGTTTGGAGTGCTCTGAATACTTTTTAGGATTGCCTCCCTGAAACATATATGACATAATGTTACTTAAGTTATTATAAATGAGAGTTTTGCATAACAGTTTATCGCAAAGTGCCACCCTCTAGAGTGGTGCAACCCTCATGCCCCGTTTGAAAAATATGTTTTATTTCAAAGCCAAAAGTACTTAGCACATCTTTTCGGTCTTTCTGACTGAAAAGTGTTCATTGATAAACAATTAAAATTTTATTGAACTTGTCAATAGCAGCATTAAATTCTCAATAGCTTTTCTAGGTAATAAGCTGGCAATGAGTATGAGTTGGGGTAATTTTAGTTACATCGGGGCCTTTCAAAATTGAATTATTAGTTGCACCATTTGTCATACCTAATTTCAACGTGTTATTTGGGGGTAAGGTGGGGGGGGGAGAGGCGGTAGAAAATATCACTTCCTAGAGGAGGCAGATACTTTAATACGACCCTGGACTCTCTGGTCAACCACAGTATCCTCGTATGAAAGTCAAAGTAGCCTCAGGCCAGGAAATCCACCTTAAGCCACATTCTAAGTCATTCCGATCATGATTTATAATTGAGTTAAACCTTTAGTGAAATTTTCTATTTAAATTATGTTTCTGCAATTCCAGTACCTAATACAGAAAAATCCATGCCAAAAGTAAATAAATTTAAAAATACATTCCTGGGATACGTGATTTACAACAATAATATAAATAATACAGTAAGAACCCCTCGTTTCCGACCTCTAAATCTGAGTCAAACGGCAGGTTAGCAAGGACTGTGATGAGGATAACAACCCCTCCTAGTAATGCTGGAGGGGGGGAAGCCATTCCACCACTCTCGGCATCTCTATTCTAAGGTGTCTCACAAGCAAATTCAGTTATTGCACTGATATGTGTAAACAGGCCTTTCCTCACATAGGGTAGTCGCCAACTTGGAGGCACAAGGAGTCAGAGAACAGCTGGCAGTCAGAGCCTGCCTCTAGGTCAGTATACAAGGCAGGCTGAGGAGACGGCCGTCCCACCTGCAGCTTGTTGCCACCTGGCCGCCTAGGTATCTTGACCCGTGGCGGCAGCGGCGGCGGTTTCATATCTGTTCAGAGGGCAGAATTGTTAACAACTAACGTGTACAGTCGTATTTTCATGGTCGTAGAAAATATCTTACAAATATTACAACTTTGTCACTGAGGTGATGATATAAAGTTGTTGAGTGTAATTTAATAGAGGTGTGCATTGGAGCTTGAACTATTTCTTTGGAGGTATTTATAACCAAGGTGAGGGAGCTAGAGCACTACTAATACCCGCTGAAGTTAATTAAGTTAGGTGGACCAATGATTCTTGGGGTCAAATGCCTCATACAAAGATTAATTGAAAATAATTGATCATTGTTCCTGAGGTGGACCAATGCTTCTTGGGCTCAAATGTCTCACACAAAGATTAATTGTAAATAATTGATCATTGTTTCTGGGTTATCTGTAAAAGTAAAGTAAATAACGTTTCAGTATACCTAAAATAAAAAAGTCACTATTTGTTGAACTTTAATTAAAAATCTGAAATAAAAACAATACGCTCAACACTAATTTAACAAGTTTTACACGATTTAATCCAAATTAAATCACTGCACAAACCCGACCTTTGAAACACCAGGCCATTCACAAATGACAAAAACGCTAGCAGTCAATGAACATGGGACGGCCAAATCCTAGACATTCAATATTGAAATATATTGTATTCAACATAAATAATTGGTTTTCTCTGAGTCTCATTAATTGGAACTAAATGAGTTTTTTTTTCAGTAGCTATGGCAGGATTTCAATATTAACATTTTGGAATTATCCATCATAATGCTAATGGGAGAACATGACTTGTTTTTTTGACACGTTTATTATGATTAGTTTGCAAGAAAAGTTTTCTCCTAAGAGAAAAATTAAGTTGTATTACAAATGTCTATATATTTTAATACTTACCATCATTTGGAACTTCAGTGTTTCGCCTATTTAAGGTCTGCAAAGGCCTTCTTCTGTAGGGAGGATGTCTCTTGTAAAGCTATAACATAATTGGATTTACTGACTGTGTGTATAAATATGTCAAAGATTTTCTCAGAAGTAAAGCATAAAACCTTTAACCTACCTTAAAGCTTATGCAAAACTTTTTCGATCGACTTCTTTAATTTATGAGAATATTTAATATTTGTAAACTCAAATAATGTCACAGTTTAAGGTTGACATTATCCCAACAAATTGGGTGAGACATTAAAACCCTTCTCTCATTATCTGAATTTATTATAAATCACATCCTTTACATTATACCTAAAATGAAGTATGGTCTTGGAAAAGACAAATTTAAATCTATGACGAAAATAGAACTATTTATGCAATAAAAAAACATTAAAGAAACAACAAACTTGATCAAGATAAAGACCTTTCTTCATTAAAAAAAATTACTCCCTAAAACATTTTTGATGTTTTCTGTTATTTTCCAAAAGTCTTAAGTTCGCTTGTCAGCTCCTTAGCAACTCAACATCTCACCATTACTCTGTATAGAACGTTCTTTACTACCCCACAACTTACATCTCCTCTGAAAAGGTTGCTCCTGGCAGCATTGGCGTCCCTCCCTAGTCCTCGGAACATGGCAGCGATGTCCATACTAATGGGAATCATCAGATCATCGGTGAGGTTAGAGTTGGAAGAGTTGATGAGAGGAGGGGGAGGAGGAGCACCGGGGGGAGCCATCAGCTGACTGGTGACCAGGCCTGCCAACGCGAGACGCTGGGTGGCTGACATTGTCCTCAGGATGGGCATCACCTGTACAATTTGTTTTATTAAAAAGAGGTTGGCAACTTTTTTTGCGTTACTTATCCCGTCCACATAGACTATACATCTGTGCTTAGAACGTATCCAGCAAAGCAAGGGGGGAGCCTTAATTAATTAATCAACCACCTTTCCTTATTAATGTTATGTTTGGAGAGAGGGTAGACATGGAAAGTAGGTCAGAAAAAAAATTTCGGGAGGGTCCATGTTAGATGAGAAAGAATAGAAGAGCAAAATGAAAGATTGTTTACAATAAAGAGATTTAAAATAGCGAATTCCCAGCAAAAGGTGATTATACTCCCTTGCCGCTCACTCTTCCAAACAATTATGTAGTCTTTGATATTTAAATTAACAATTTTAAGAAATTAAAAAAGTTGTTTTATTATTAGTTTATAACAACTAGCAGGTGTCCCCTCTGCACAGGAAACTCTCAGGCATAGGGTCAGATATTTTGAAATATTTACACACTATAATCAGCTGACTATCTAAATAAAATAACTCCATAAGATTAACATTGAAACTTTCAAAGCCTATGGGGCAAAGCCCTGAAGGTATATATTTTTCAACCCCATAAAAGGCACATCTAGAGAGTACGAGCTTTTGAATGATACTAATAATATATACAAAATAATAGTTTAAGAGGTCGAAAATTGCCAAACAAAACCCAAGACAATTTTTAAATAATATAGATGGATTAATTGTTGATTGTTTGGTATCATCTCCAATGGTAAATCCCTTTATTTGACTAAATTACTGTTACGGATCAAAAATTAAACATCAAAAATGCTTATTCTTCATGGTATTAACTGACATTCTAGATTATAAATTTTTAAGGGAATTGTTGATTGGAATTTTTCTAAGGAATTAATAAAAGTCCAAAAATTCTATAGGTTAGACAAAAATGGCCTGATAAGAGCTCCTAAAGCTACGTTTGTGCATGTGCTTGCGGCTGCGGTACGGCAGCAACCTGCAAAATGTTGGTGGCAAATGGTGGGAACAGTTTTATACCATCCAGACAGTCTTATACCAACGAAACACATAAGTGGAAATCAACATAACTCATGTAACCACATAGTAGTGGATTGGGAATACTGATTGCAGAGAAAGACCACCCCGCAGAGCATAAACAGACCGATTTGACTCAATGGCATTTTAAACCATCCAGCCACCGCACCGCAGCCGCATCTGCAACCTTAAGTATATTAATGGTATTTTTCTTCTTAAAATGGAAAGCTAATATGAACAAATTAAATTTACAAAGAAATAGAATGAAGTGATCAAACAATTGATACAAATTAATAAAATAGACACAGCTTATACACCTGAAGAGGAAAATACCATAAGCTAAGCTGATCGGCTGTCTGACTTGTCAAAGGAGATAGTTAAAGATTTGGGGAAGATCATTGCTCACAAGGATTCAAATAATACAAGGATGTAGCCACAAAAATGTTTTGGGGTTAGAGGGTTGGTCCAAAGAGAAGGAATGACTTAGTAGCATTTAAACTTCCAAAAGAACTCTGTAGCCACGAGCCTTCCCTGTTATTGCCTATATTCAATAAGTCTAGTGTCTTTCTGACTGCCAATTGGTGGTTAAATTACTGGCATTGCTCCAAAATTCATAATTCTAACATAAATGCAAGTTTGTTAATGGTTAGTGATCTGTCATAATGTAGGCAATGTACGGGTTAAGCATTTCTTTTAATGTTTACTGGCCATTCCATACTCCTTAGGTGTTACTATGTCACTAGTGCAGGTACCTGAGCGAGCCGTTGACGGGTACCCGGCTTGGACATGGCCGCTGCCATCACCTTCCTCAACAGCTCCTGGCGACTGCCCTCCGTGGCCTCCAGCTCTGAGAGGTCTATGTCTTCTAACCTGCAGCAGAAGGCAAACTTTAGAATGAGTCTACGTCATAAAATTGATTCTTTAAGAAAATGGAAGGAAGGGATGGGGAAGTGGGAGGGAAGAATGGGAGGACAAGTGATGGATTTAATTGTAAAATAAAGAGCAAGCAGAATGCAGGAGGTTTGCTATAAATAGTGTTGTAATCCATAATCCTATCCCATACTATGAGCAATGTCTGCGATGGTTGTTTATTTGACAAATTTATCTCGGAATCCAGCGGAAGGATTTTGCTTAAACTTTGGAATTGGGGGCTTTTGGACCTAAAAACCCAATTGGTGAAAACCTTAACCCCAGGAAGATTCATATTTTGTAAAAAAAATTTGAAGATGGACATTTTTACATTGGACATGTGGAGTTTCAAATCAAAACGAGATTGGACACAGCATGCTGACATGAGGGAAGTGAATTTCCGCATTAAAACCTTAAAAAGATCAAAAAAAGGGTTTAAACCAACACTGGTTACATTTTTTTGAAAATTGAAAAAAAACTGTGTTGGCTGTTTTGATACTTCTGGTTATATTAGCGAATTTCCCCTATTGGGAAGAAGCTATTACCGTAGGTGGCATGGTAAGACTTGAGCCCGAGACCATGATAAATCGTTTTGAGGTCCCCAGATGCCAAAAACACTATTCGTTCAAATTTATATATATGTATATATATTTATATATATATATATATACAATTTTTAACGACCCCCCAAAACGTGTTCAGGGGGTCACGTTAGGAACTTCTATGGTGGTCCCGGGCTTAAGTTTCACCGTGCGGGTCATGCTAATAGTTCACTTTCCAAAGGAAATTCACTAATAAACGAGTTCGCACGCAGCACGCTGACGTGAGGGAAGTGAATTTCCACTTAAAAACTTTTAAAACTCAAAATCAGTGTAAAAATATACATTTATTCCAATTTTTATTAAAATCTGAAAACATTGATTTTTTGGCTGTTCTGATGCTCCTGGTTTCATTTACCTGCAAAGCCGGGAATACAATTTTGCGCATTATAATGTTAGGAGAAGGTCCAGACAGGCTTGAAAGTAGGCCTGAGGTTGCTGGGGATGAGAAAAGTACTCTAATAAAGGAATAACAGGCTTTTCTCGTGTAAAACCCCCATAAGACAACGTATTGTGT
The DNA here is from genome assembly GCA_963675035.1 of Allygus modestus. Lineage (NCBI taxonomy): Eukaryota > Metazoa > Arthropoda > Insecta > Hemiptera > Cicadellidae > Allygus > Allygus modestus. Next base: position 41,895,772 of record OY776117.1, on the reverse strand, counting down.
TTAGTCGAAACAATTTCCTTTAATAACTCGGTAAATATTTATGCTAGAATAACGAGAGAGGGCCTAACTTTTGCCTCACTAATTCCCATCTTTTTACATGAATTAATTTTACATACGGGGCTTTTCTGGCCCTTTTTGGGCCCAAAAACACAACATTTTAAAGATTAATCCCCAAAAAAGGGGTTTAGAGTTTTCCAATTGTTTTACCCAACGAACTTGTCCAACTGATTACAGAAAGGAACGTCCCTACCAAATTTGAAGTAAATCGGACAAAAAAATGTGACCGCTAGAGTGCAAACACACACACATATATATATATATATATAAAATTTTTAACGTCCCCCCAAAACGTGTTTAGGGGGTCACTTTAGGAACTTCTATGGTGGTCCCGGGCTTAAGTTTCACCGTGCGGGTCATGCTAATAGTTTACTTTCTAAAGGAAATTCACTAATAACCAGTGAACCGTCAAAGTAGTACTTACATACTTGTAAAAGTATCAACAAGTGATTTCTTGAATTGACAGGCAAGTTCAACAAGGAGATTACTTTAATAAGTATTTTGGTTAAGAGAAGACATCTGGCAGCTTCACTTAATTATCATGAGAAATACTCTGGTGTGATGATTTATGAAGTGGGTTTAGGGTTGATTCTTTCATAATAAATGGTAGTGATAAAAAAGTCCTGAAAGTAAAAGTGGTATTCAAATTCATATTCATGCTATAATATGTTTTACCTGTGCTATTATTTAGTATTTCTAATTTATCCATATCTTTTTCTCCTTTACTGAAGACAATTTTAGCGAATTTCCCCTATAGGGAAGAAGCTGTTTACTGTAGGTCTCATGGTAAGACTTAAGCCCGAGACCATGATAACTTTTCATTCTGAGGTCCCCTGATGCCAAAAACACCATTCGTTCAAATTTGTATACATGTATATATATATATACAGGTATATATATATACCTATGTGTCCGAAAGCACGATAACTCTCGCAAAAAAGGACCGATCTTAATGAAATTTGGAACAAATGTGTAAAGTACCATTTATATGAACGAGTTCGAAAACCAGACGAATCACAATAACCGAAGGGAGGTTTTGTACCAAAAAAATGGGTTTTTTGGGTTCCACATGTAATTTTTATTTAAATTAAATTCTACTTTTTGCCATTGAATTCAGTATAAAAAAAACAAACAATTTGGTATTTTGATCATTGCTCTACGTCAATTGGTTACTGAGATATTGAAAGTGCTAACACAGTACGTTGTCTAATGTTATTCTTATGGAAAAAAGAAAAATTGTATATCTTGCTTATTTATTAACAAAAACTGACAAAATTTGGTATATGGCTTCATCTGTTGTGGTTTATTGTTGTTTGTACAAAAAAAGATTTTTCTCCTATGGTTCCCGTTGCAGCAAACCTAGGTACTTGGTCCCCATGTTATTCTTATGGAAAATAATTAAAATGTTATATGTCGCTTATTTATGAATGTATATGGATGAAACTTGGTATGTGACTTCAATAAGATGAGTTCTATTGATATTTGCTTGAAAACCCATTATTTTGTGTTCCTTGTTGCAGCAAACCTGCGTACTCATCCCTAATGTTATTCGTATAGAGAATAATTAATATTTTAAATATCGCTTGTTTATGAATATATTTCTTATGAATCCTGTTAAGTGTTTTCATGTGTTACGTTATATATTCATGGGAAATTCGCTGAGTATGCAGATTTGCTGCGACGGGGGTATTTTTTTACTAATATTTTGTCAAGGGTCTTGTTTTACAACTACTACAGCTACAACTGCTACAACTCTTCCCACCCGCGAGGGAGAGCGTGTATACACTACTTTGGTTGTATCTCTCCAACCCGGTGGGCTGCGGGGCACAGCCCTTTGGCGACCCATATTGGCATTTGCCTATATAGGACGAGAACTGTAAAACGCAACTCATAATAGCCAGTCCGGATTTGAACCGGGGACCTCCCAAGTGCGGGGAGCATTAACGTTATGCTCCCCAAATTATGGGGGAGGGGGGCAACTGCATCCTCCAAATTATGCTTGTTGAGCTTATGCTTACTATCAGCTGATCCAGTGCATCAGCTACATCTTCCTCCCCTTATCATCATAATCATCAGAAGAGACATGACTCCCAAGGCACATCAGCTGTAGTGGGCTTATTGTGCACCCCTGAGAAAGAGATTGAGAGTTGGTTTCCACCCCTTATCACAATTCACAAGTTTGTAAAGTGTGCATTAGTAGTGTATTTGGTGTAAGTCTTTAATGATAAGACTTAAATTAAAGAACATTTAGGAAGACAATTGATTTTGATTGTATATGGTTCACTGTCAAAGATAAATTATATAAGTGTCAGTCAATTTCAACTATTCAGTTTCAATAACATATTTGCATATTAGAGAGATCTTTGACGTGAATGTTATTATTAGATATATTAAAAGGAGTTAATTAAAGTGATGAAAAAATAAATCTCTGGTATTCAGCTTCCCAAATAACAACCCTAAATATTTAAAGTTGCCTGGTCTGACTAGGCATTAAACAAATTGTCTGGTTTAAGGCTACATGATTTATAAACTTGTAAACTGCAAAATAACTAAGCAGTAAGCATAGCAAAGTGTGAGAGTAATAGCAAGATATTCTACGCTGAACGCTGACCATCTTAAATTATCTCCCAACTACATCTACTTCTCCACTGTCTCTATACTTCCTCTACTTCTACTTGTGCTATTTCTACTTCTTACTCATTCAGCCCCTGTTCTCCTGTCTCGGTATCTATCCTGTCTGTAGCTCCTCCAGGATCGTCCAAGGGGAAGTCTGCCAGACCCTCCTCCCCCTCCCCCTCCACCATTCCCTTACTGCCCCCCTCGTCCCCCACCACTCCACGGTGTGTCAAACAGATGATGCATGCCTGAAACAAGAATAAATAGGTGATGAAAACAAACATGATGTAGCAAACTAGGTGAATATTTTATGGGGGCAATTTGTTGATGGAGGGGATGATAGTTCTTCTATACGGGATATTTTATTTATGATTTAACAGGATGAATTTTAGAATATCTTACATCACTTCAAACTAAATTTACATTTAGGCCTATACTGTATTTATATAAAAGACAACTTGCATAAAAATGTGATAACATCGTTATTAATTTAATACAAAAAATAAAATATTTGTCATAAGTCAATCACATTAGTATTGTTTAACAGTTTTCATAGAAAATATTCCTTTATTTTGAAAGACCAAATTGAAAACTGTTGAAGGCTGTTTATATCAACTCATGAAGGCTGTTGTACATGGATACCCTGTCTGTTGAGTTTCCTGCTAATTCCTATCCTTCCGGTACCCTGCGCAATATTCCCGCTTGTGGAAGATGTGCCTAGCAGCTATGCTGGGGTTTCCTAATCCGCAACAATGATGATGATGATGATGATGATCAACTCATAATATAAAATAATCTGTCTCTTAATTATTTAATTTGTATTTCTGAAATAATTTGCTATTTCAAAGTTATTTTCTTACAACCGAAATTAGTTTGCGCAACAAACAAATTTGTATTCTGCATGTCTGGGGTTTGTCACAATAACTCCTTCAAAATTAGTTATGTTAAAAACATATTTTGGATAGATTTCCCATTCGCCCACATCTCAGAGCTCCGCCCCATTGTTGCAAGAAGTTGCCATGTTATACTTAAGGAGAAAATATGTTATTTAAATGGCTCGAAAACAGCTCCTCAAACCTGCTTCTGGACCACACACGTTGTTAGTATAGATACGTTTTTCTGATAGTAGGACTCCGACCCAGTGGCCTTAAACAATTATTGTTATGGTGAAAAGATTGTTTTTGCAGTGACGATAAACGCTCGGCCTACGTACTAACTCCTTCAAATTTAGTTCCTGACTGTTCAATTCATTGTATTTCAATATTAGGGTTATAGAATTTAGATACTTGGCTAAATGATTAGGCTAATTGCTAAAATACAAGCAATAAAAAAATTAATTACATGATAAAAATATCAGTTTGCTTACATAATTCTATAGTTTTATTTAAGTTAACAATAATTTTGTTAGCAATACCTAGAGCATGGTGACAGGGATTTTGCTAGAAATGGGAATCAGAAACGGAATATAAATAAATAAACTCTAACATTGCTTAAAAAATACACATTTTTGAGAAATTCTCTTACAAAACGATGAATACAAATTATTTTGATCAATAACCGCTTAAGAGGAGTTTATTTTGATACTGTACTTAGTAAGTTGTATAATCTATAAATGTTTCTTGCCTGTCTTATTGTTTTTGATTTGTTTTATGGTATTGGTGGGGAAATCTGGTAACATTTTAATTGTGGCAAAATGAATACCGTCTTGGGATTTTGTAAGAGATTTAATATTTTCTCCACAGTTAATTCGCCGAGTAAGCAGGTTGGCAACCTAAGGGGTATTTCTTGTCTTTGTTTTAAAAATAACATACAGCAATAGCATATTTTTGTAATTTTTAATAGCACTCATCCTATAAAGGTTAAATACTGAAGAATTCTAGTTTTTAGCAGGTTTTGTTTATGTTAAACGGTAATATTTTGATGTTGAAATTTCAACGAAAGTGATAAGTAAGTACACTCACTGTGCTATCATCATCAGGGCGTGGGCCATATGTATGTTATTATAAACTTGTCATAGGACGTAGCAGTCTTCAGAACAAATGCATAAGTTCATTTGGAAGTTGAAATACAATTGATGTCTTGTGATCTTAGATATTCAACAAATGTTTTGCCAAAGTAACACTAAGGGTAATTGTTAATATTACCTATATCAAAATATTCTTCAAAAACTTCAGTGTGCTATATAGTTGTAAAATATGCATCAGAATCAGTTACACCTTCAATGTTCTCATCTCTACTTCTCAGCTCAGGTGTAAAGCAGATAGATCTTGAACACACAGAAGGCGCAGAAGACACCGCTGCACAGATCAGGGCCTATGTGAGAAGTACTGCATATCGGAGCTACTCTTTTTTACTTTCTCCACCCTATACATAGTATATAGAAAAAGTATTGTTTTCATCAAATTTTATGAATTTGAGTTGTTAGTGGAAATATTCGTTTTGGTTCTCCCTAAATCCAAAAAGTGATTTTTTAGTGATGTCTGTCTGGATGTGTACAGAGCTAGAGACGACACCAGAGGACTGATTTTGATGAAATTTGGTATGAAAGTACTAATCCACGTTATATCCAGGTTTTTAAATTTTTTTTAATTTTTTACTTTTAAGGGTAAATATCCCCCAAAACCGCCAAAAAAATGTAAAATCAAAATTTCTCAAAATCTGCTCTAACGATTTTAATTAAACCTTAGTAGTTTGTAGAGCTTTAGGTATCCAACAAAATGAAACCACCCGCATTTCTGGAAAAATTCGGGTTAAGAATTTACACGACTCAAAACATACAAAATTCAGTTTTATTTTTATAAATAAAACATAAATGTTAAAAAGGATTACATATCACCATTAAAAAAGAGCTAAAAAACAAATTATTTAGTAGCTTGAATTATTATTCTACGATTGCTGGTTGCAGAGAAAATTTAAATTCTGATTTTGTGGTAAACACAATACATTGTCCAATGTTATTCTTATGGGGAATACAAAAAATACAATTTATCTCTTATTTACTGATCAATTTCGTTCAAACTTGATATACTTGTCAAGTTAGTATTGACCAACAGAGGAATCTCAAAACATGTTGCCGCTTAACCCTGGGGGGATGAGGGGGTATTTCCCCTCTTAAAACCATTGTGTGTACCAAAGGATTCTGTAGTGCCTCCAAGAAAGGGATTTGGGTGGATGTTTTTGAAAACAACTTGTTTAGAAGATTTTCTCTACATTCAACCGTACTTTATATTCGATATTTAGTAAATAAAAAGTAATTTATTCATTCAAGTGGGCTCAAAGGGAGAAAGTATATCAGTTTCCTGATACCGTTTATTGAATTTGAATGAATCGATGGTGTTCAAAGACCACGGGAAGAATTAATCTGGTTTATCTGATACAGAATTTACAACTGTAAAAGTTACTGCGTTCGAGCAGGACTGAATTACAAGCGAACCAGCCACAGCTATTACTATCTATTATTTCCGTCTTCCGTCACAGCTATTGCTATCAGTAAGATCGAGGCAGTTTTAATTTAATCACATATTTTTGAATGCCCCTATCAGCCCCTTGCGATATTATAGATGGAAAGTGTTATCGCATAAGCTCGACTCCTGTGCAGGAAAGAACTTTCATAAATCCTCGCTAAACAGCACGAGAAGTTAATTAAACTAATATATATGACTTGGTCTAATAATATGTATAAGATTAATGTTGTTGTTTTGTGAGGTTCCAGTGGGCGGGAAAGTCCCTGGCCCACTGAGGCTGCTTTAGGGCGCTTGGGCCCTCTTCAGCCGTCGGATAGGGTTGGTTGGTAAGGTGGAGATTGACGCACTGCAACAGGACTTTTTTTATTATTTTTTTTGTTGCCTGCTACAGTGGCCAGGGAATGGTTTGGGGTTGGGGTGAGCACACTGCAACAGGACTTTTTTTTTTGCCTGCTACAGTGGTCAGGGGATGGTTTGGGGGAAGGAGGGATGAACAATCAAATGTAAGATATATAAAAAGAAATAAAGACATGCAATCAACCCTGAGATCGTATTAGAGTTTTGTTTAATTGCCTAGATGATCTGCACGTCTTAACTCTGAGTTTGGCACAAAAAGGTAAAAAACAAGTATCCGTTGTATCGGTATAGATTTAATATTAAAACCTTTGAAAATTATTATTATCTCAAACAATGATGTAAAATAATGACAGCTTATTCCATATGCTTTACTTGTGGTGTAACCTACCGGCGCCAGATCGAGGTACGATCTTCATTGCCGACATCTACTAAGCTCTACTTCGCCGTGCTCGAATTTAGATTCCAATGCTTTTCACTTTCGGAAACTGTTACCGTGTGACGTGAAAATGAGAAAGACATTAACACTCGAATTTCAAGCACAATTTTTCTTACATCTTCAATTTTCGACACCAAACAACATTAAAAAAATTCAATTTCATATTTGTATTGAATTCACGACACTGAAGTTATAAACAAAGTCAGTTAGCTTGTTCCAAAGCAACAATCAATCGAAAATCCTCTTTTGCTCACTGAACAGAAAACAGCTGTGTCATGGTTGTGTTTTTAGATCTTAAAGAAGCACATCAGGCGCGGTTGAAGGAAAAGGTTATTTTTGGGCTTGAACTCCCCACTACTATCCTCAAAGAAACAATGACTAATTGCGTATTGAGAGAAGTATTATTAAGTGAATTATTATGACATTGTGACTGTTTACTATTACAGTGTATGTTGCCAGCCTAACTTCACATTGTACTGTGAATTATTGTTCTTGTAAATTAATGTATGATATTGATAAATTCCCAATCCCAAAGCTTGATAATACCCGAAGTCATCTGTATACTTAATATATCAGCCATTAAGATTCATATATAATTTTAATTTATTAATAAATAAATAGGACAAACAAACTACGTCTTACAACACTACAAATTATATTTACAATTACACTGTACTTACATACAAGACGGTAAAATATACACAAAAGATGGTACAAGGCTATTATTGTAATATGTTTTGCCTTGTGTGTGTATTTTACTGTCTTGTATGTAAGTATAGTACAAGTGTAAATACACTTTGTGGGGTTGTGTTGTGAGACGTAGTTTATTTATCATATTTAGTTGTAACAACACGTATCATGCTACTAAAGAGATGACTTATTAATAAATGCATAGTATATATTCTTCACATTTGGTAAATAATAAACATTCAAGACCTTCAAAATTTGCAGAACAAACCCATTCACTACACAGGAACACGTTGTGAGTGGCGGCTGGTCCTTTTACTTTTGAGCTTGACTGTTGATCAGTGTTTACTGGTTTATCAATTCATTACTGTTTAAATCAAATTAGTGTCAGATATTTAAAACGAACTAAATAAATAACGGCATTTTGAAAGGATATTTTAATAGTTTTAGCTTCTCAATAGTTGTATTTTTTATAAAAAAATGTTTTGGGGGAAACAATCTCCTTATTTATCTCCTTTTCAGTCCGTTTTACGTTTAGACAATTGTTATGATAACCAGGTTTGATAATCCCGATTGCACTAGATGAATTCTCCGAAGTTAAACAACGTTTTGGTTGTACTACATTTGGTTTTAAAACTAATTAACATTTTCGGATAATAAACATAAGGTTATCATGGTAAAGTTCTCCTCTGGAATTGATAGATACAAATAAAAACCCTCAAGGTCAACAAGGCAAAGTCCGGAGGGATTTACAAATAATACTGAATTTTCTTACATGTAGGAATAGCAATGAAAATATTTATAGTAGGTTTTACGAAGTATTTCTATAGTAGATTTTATTACGATAACACTTTCAAATTTGGTTCAGTGATACAAATTATATTGAATGCATTTAAAATTATTACTTATTTTGAGTAAACTATATCTTTCTGCAAATTTCTCTATACCTTTCATAGAGATCGAAGTCGTATAAAACAACTGATGATTATCTAGCCAGAATACAATTCTCCCCTAAAATTGTTAGATTAAATCAAAACTCTTAATGCCAACTATTTTGAAGCCTTATAAGTTAATTACTGTAATTCAATTTTCTGAATTTTATACAAGTAGGAAATACAAAATCTATAATATTTTAAAGAAGAGGTGGTTTCTGTCTGTCTGTCTGTCTATCTGTCTGTCTGTCTGTCTGTCTGTCTGATGTTCCGGGTGAACGCAGAAACTACTGAACCGACTAATGCGAACAGCTGTGAATACTTCCATTTGACAGCTTAAAGAGCAGAAGCAAGAACAGCTATTTCAAGATAACTAAAATGCAAATTGCATTGACTAAAGAACGGGTAGAAAAAACCACTGTGCGAAGAATGGGTACATCAGCTAGCTATTAATTAATATTAATGAACAAATATTAATGTGGCTTCATCTGGTTGTGGTCTATTCTTAATTGCACACAAAACTTCTTTACCGATACTTACTGTACCCCCCCACGATTTTATATTTTTGCTCCCCCCCGATTTTTATTTTGTCCCATCCCCGATTTTATATTTTGCTCCCCCCCTCTTCGATTTTATATTTTTATTTTATGTCCCCCCCCATTTTATATTTTTGTCCCCACGGTTTTATATGTTTTTGCCCCCCCCCCCGATTTTATATTTTTGCTCCCCCCCTTTGATTTTTTATTTTTATTTTATGTTCCCCCATTTTATATTTTTGCCCCCCCCCCCGATTTTTATTTTTGGCCCACCCCCGATTTTATATTTTTGCCCAAAAGCGAATAATTTTCTATTATAAAAGCGAATCCAAAGTGTTATGTGTACCGATTTGGAGTCGGAAACCACACGCCGTTCACTACCCGACAGAGTTCCTCGACTTAGCAACAGGACCCGAACTATCTGCCAGTATATTTCGTTAACTTTGACTTAATTGTACATTAAACGTGTAAAATATAATTTTAATATTGTAAAATAATGTGGATTGTTATTTGCTTTAGTGTGGTCTATTCTTAATTGCACACAAAACTTCTTTACCGATACTTACTGTACCCCCCCATGATTTTATATTTTTGTTCCCCCCCCCGATTTTTATTTTTGTCCCATCCCCGATTTTATATTTTGCTCCCCACCTCTTCGATTTTATATTTTATTTTATGTCCCCCCCATTTTATATTTTTGTCCCCACGGTTTTATATTTTTTTGCCCCCCCCCCCGATTTTATATTTTTGCTCCCCCCTTTGATTTTTTATTTACATTTTATGTTCCCCCCATTTTATATTTTTGCCCAAAAGCGAATAATTTGTCTATTATAAAAGCGAATCCAAAGTGTTACGTGTACCGATTTGGAATCGGAAACCACACGCCGTTTACTACCCGACAGAGTTCCTCGACTTAGCAACAGGACCCGAACTATCTGCCAGTATATTTCGTTAACTTTGATTTAATTGTACATTAAACGTGTAAAATATAATTTTAATATTGTAAAATAATGTGGATTGTTATTTGCTTTAGTTAATCTACCATTTATATACAACCCGTACGAAGGACGGGTACACAGCTAGTACAAAATAAACGTAATGATAAACTATGTGTTAGGATTCTATTACAATTATTATTACACATTCGTATTTAGTACGGCGGTTTTTTAATATTATATATATATATTTCAACATTAGCATTTGAATATAAAGATAGGTCTTTCGATCCCGTTACACTGAGACAATGTCTACCCTTTTCCTATAAATCTTTTCATAGAGGTCGAAGATGATTGTATGCATTTTGTAATACGCCTAAATAATGTTTACGGCTGAGTTATTAAACACATGTTTGACTAATCATCTGTTCAAAATATCGTAACACGTTTATAAACTAGGGGTTCCTGGACCCCCTATACCGACAGGGTGGTAGCCCTGCCAAAACCAGGCTTCAACAACTGTAACTGGCTGGTGAATATTAAATTATTAGGGAGGTATAGTCTATGATGTATAGTCTTTTATTCCTTGTAGCTTTTATTTGCTCAGGAGACAATAAAATTTCAGGATTTACATATTAATATATGCTCACGATAATTTTTCCCCCCCTTTGAATACTCAAATCACGCTTATGGATAAAGTGCACGTGGGTACTTTTCCTTTAGTTCGATCTCACCCCAGTTACAGTGCGCTGCGGTGGTTAGGCTGGTCTAGGTTACGTAATTATAAAGAACGGTCTTCTACCCATATAAATAACTTGTCTGGTCGTTAAGACTCCCCGCTTTCCTGGTCGCAAAGTCACTTACTGTCCAGTTCGTCACGGCTTCGTTACGTAGTCGATTGTTCTAATCTCATATCGTGCATATATAATGTATACTTTCCAAATTGGTAGTGGAGACAACTGCCTTCCTGTACACTCCCAAAATTACGCCTGCGATTTTATTTTGATAACACATAAATCAAATAAGCTAATCCTCTAGTGGAGAAGAGTTATTCGTACTCTTCACCAGTGACGCATTCTAGCGCAGATATCAAGAAGTTCATGATGCATTCTAGCGCCGATAGCAGGAAGTATATGCCGCATTTTAGCGCCAATAGTAAGAAAGACATGAAGCATTCTAGCGCAGATATCAAGAAGTAAATGACACATTCTAGCGCCGATATTAAGAAGTATATGCCGCATTCTAGCGCCAGTAGTAAGAAAGACATGAAGCATTCTAGTGCAGATATCAAGAAGTAAATGACACATTCTAGCGCCGATATTAAGAAGTATATGCCGCATTCTAGCGCCAGTAGTAAGAAAGACATGAAGATTTCTAGCGCAGATATCAAGAAGTAAATGACACATTCTAGCGCCGATATCAAGAAGTACAATCTTCCTTGCCGACATCGTTTATATGTGTGTGTGTGTGTGTGTGTCTGTGTGTGTGTGTGTCTGTCTGTGTGTGTGTGTGTGTGTGTGTGTGTGTGTGTGTGTGTGTGTGTGTGTGTGTGTGTGTGTGTGTGTGTGTGTGTGTGTGTGTGTGTGTGTGCGCGCGCGTGTGAGCGCGTGTGTGTGATCGCAAGAAGAAAGTGCAATCTCTTTTGCCGACGGCGCCTAGAAACGTTGACCTTATTTGTTGATGTAAGAGGGGGCAGGAGTAAGATAGAATTCCACCTTTTGCTTTGGAGTTTGGCCACTAGAGCGCTAGCAGTTATTCAAATAATTCTTCCTTACCGACCGGCAGCGTGCGTAGGCTCGGCCTTCAGTCAACGGATCGGTATTGTCTAGTGAGATTTACAACACCTAGAATGACGGGTTCACTGTCACTGGCGGCTTCTCGCACGCCCCGCATACAAGGGACTAAACTCAAAATTCCTGTCAAGACTGTTTGGTGGAAAGGCTAATCAAATATGTTTCAACTTCATCTAAATCTTATGTCTGATAATAATGACTAGCAAAAATATTAAGTTAAAAGAAGTACATTAGACATTTATTAATTTTTCTGGTGAAAAAATTGTCTTTCGGAGTTTCAGTTTTGTAGCCAGCGCCTTATATCGATTTAAAGAAAAACGTTTAATGAAAGTGTAACTATATTCTTAAGTGTTGTAAGATGTATTTTATTACATCCTGTAAGAAAATTGCATAAGCTTTAAGAATATCACTTTTCACTATTATAGTCGAGTTTTGAAATTTTCATTAACATAATTTGTGATCTATTTCTAGAGACCGTTGTATTTTTTGTTACCACGGACTTTGTTGCTAGTTAGGATATAAAACACTAGTGGCTTGTAGAGGCTATAACTTCTAACCTTCTGTTTATCCTGAATTTTATCGACGGTTAACTGGAAAATTAATCAAATAATGACTCCTTTTTCTACAAACTGAGCTAAGTTATTGCTAATAAGCTCTACGATTATCGAAAGAAAGTGACTGGCAGAGCGGCCGTGCGGCAACCAAACATTCTTTTCATATAACCTCGTGAAAACATAACCTTCCAATAAACGTTATTTAAATAGCCAGTTAAACACCTTTGTAGTACATTTTTCAAATATTTCGCACCTTATTCCGATGAGTTTATATTGATAGTTTAATTTTTGTAAACACTAATTGAGAAATTTTAAATTTAAATTCATGCTTTTTAAAATATAACTATCCATATAAACGCATCGGAATGATATAAAAAATTTTTGAAAAGGGCTCAAACGTGTTTAACTGACTATTTTAATAACGTTTATCGGAGATTTTTACCCATGTGTTTTACGTTTCCATGAGGTTATAAAATAGAATGTTCGTCGCCGCGCGGTCTCTCTGCCAGTCACTTTCTTTTGATAATCAGACTGTGATAATCTTGTTATCATTTCAGTGGTTTATGTATCGGTATTTATCTCATAACATATGTTACTGCTGTAAGCCCTGTCCACAATGGTGCGCTCAGGCCTAAAATCGGATCAGAAATAACAGAAGAATTATCTTAACTAAAATCGGCTTAGCGTAGTATTTTAATGATCCAATGAACAGTCAAAGCCAACATTCGAAATTGTAAAAACGTTTGAATAAGGTTATTTGAGGTTAACCGCATCAAACCCTGTTCACATGATTTATTCTCGTTGGTTTTAGAACCCATGACAGTCAATTTTCTTTTACATAATTAGATATTTCCCCTCGAGAAGACCTGTCTATAAATTATTTTTAAACCAAAAATTACAACTTTTGAAGGTAATCGTTGCAGCCGTTCTTGAGATCAGAGTTGCAAGCAAGCAACCAACAAACTTAGTAAGGAAATCTTACTCATATTTAGAGTGTACGATTTAACAGCTGTTGAAACATTAACAAAAAACAAGCCTTGAAAATGTGTACAATGTTAATCAATTAAGTCTTTATTGGACAAACAATAATTCACAATTGCTAATTTCCAGTTATACACTCAACACATGTAAATGGAAATTTATGTTAAATATTTATATTTATGTCCATTTTGTTACATACGTTTTAATAGTTTATTTACAACTATCCCAGTATATTTTTCGTATTTTCTTACTCCTCTAAAAATGACAGATCCTCTTATGGTTATTTAAAAATTGCATCGAGTCTGAAATCTGATCACAATGGCTTTCTTACATCTAACTCTAAACTGACGGCTCTAAAGCTGACAAATGAAGACTTGCAAGTTTTGTGTAGGCCCTATGATAAAACCAACAATAAGCTTATATCATTCAGATTAAATTAACAATATTCGAGTTTATTATGTCGAAGCTCTAGCTATTTTTACTGCCATGAAGTAAGTAAAAACGCTACCACCAAGTAAAATAATAATAATTCTATCTGATTCCAAAATTATTATTCATACATGCAATAATGCAATTATTACATGCAATTATTATTATTGCATACATGCATCTGCATACATCGAATATGAAATCATACTACAGTTTACAAAATTATTAAATTTGAAGTACGAAGTAATTTTGTTTAGGATACCTTCCCCATTGGCATAAAAGGGAATGAGTTACCTGCTTCTTTTGATAAATATGATTTACATTTAAACAATATTAATAACTCGTTTCTACCTTGTTTCAATTACACGAATTCGTTCGTCACCAAGAAAGCTTATGTACAATGGGAAGAGGATTGGGAGGCTGCATCAGTTAGGCCTACAAAGCCTAAGTTTGAGTCAGCAGAGATTTTGGACTGAAACCTCAAATTACGACTCCGACTTGGTTTCTAAAATTCAAGACATCAAGATCAAAAATTCCAAATAATTCCACGTTTTAGAATCGGTCAGTGCATTGTTCCGGAACATCTACACAGACTCAAAACTATAAATTACTCTTTTTGTGAAGGTGTCGGGGGAAAAGCGGCCAGCGAAATAAGCGGCAATTGCGAAATGTTATCTGTACCTGTGCAAGGCCACACTAGTGTGGCCTTGACCTGTGAGGTCAACACTTCAGTGAAGTTAGTGACCAGCGAAATAAGCGACCATCACGGAATTTCCCCTGCACCTAGGAGGCCAACACTTCCTGTGACATACTGATTTACATCACACTTTACCCAGGTTTGGACTGGCTAAATGACTGACAGACATTTATAATTGAAATACTTTTTATATTTTATGAATAGTAATACTAGGGGTTTCCGGCGCGTTGCTCAGTGAGCTTTATACAATCTGGAGGGACTAATGTCTAGCAGTTTATGAAAAAAGCGTGCCGTGTTTGAAAAGCAGCTGGAAGCACAATATCTCTCCTCTACAGTACCAACGAACAGTAGCAAAACGAACACCATGTACTAAAGTGCCATTATCATTTTGTAAAACAAAACACAGCATAGCAGCAAGAACAGATGTTACAGACATTAAATCATAAATGATTACTGAAATGACAGACAATGTGTCATGAGGAGCCATGTAAATTCAAAATTTTAGAAAAGATTTACTGGATTTCGAGCAGTAGATGATAATGGTTTCAAGAGGAGAATCAAATTTGCCTCGCGAAATCGGTTGCGGAAGCGGGATCTTTGGTCGGTAAGAGACGTTGCTGCCATCTATCGGGGTTAAAAATAACATGACTGCTATTATGACGTTTTCAAATTTAATTTATATAAAAAGTGTCATTTTAGAAATTGTTTCAAAAGAACACAACTTCTTATGGGAAACAAGAAAGTTAGTTTACATATTTTAGGTGTTATTTTTGAAAAAAAAAAAATAATCTAAGGTCATAGGGCTAACAACTATCAGATTGTTTGGCCTGCGATCATTTTTGCATTTAATGGCGGGCATTCAATAAAATAAAACATTTATAGTAGCGCCCCATGTTAAAAGACGACCGGAGCCGGCGGCTGGCGGAACTAGGTCCGGCGCCCTCTTAAAACAAAACATTTTGTTCTAATGCGCAGGTTAGACTGAAAGCAATTTCCACTAAAATATGAAAGGGAAATATTTTTAGTGCTATGGTCCGTAAGGCACAACGATCTACCGATCTCTAAGTCCTACTTGTCGTGTTATTTATCTGCAACTATAAACAATTATTGTTAACAATTGCATGTTTAGAAATTTCTTTAATTTTCCTGTAGAAATATAGTTTCGTATCACATAAAATTGAAAATTAAATTTAAAATTATTAATAAACCTGAAACTTTAGAGTAATAGTGAACTAGAAAATACTTTTTGCAGACAACACCACCGTTTGGTATTCATGGGGAAGCCACACGATTTACTTGATTATTACTTAAGGTTTCGGACTACCCTACAGAAAAAACAGCGCCCCCGCTTAAAAGTACACTGTTAAGATAGGGTAAATGGGCGGTAAGAAGGTCTGCAGGATCCCTGTTTGCGGCTATGATAATTATGTTATCAATATACTATAAACGGGATTTGATAGAAGGACATTTTTTTTACTTATGCTCTTTTTAGAGTCTCAAAATAATGTGACCATGATAAGTTGTTGTACTTTGAAAAAGCTCATTTTTGCACATTTAAAAAGGCTTGTAAATTCAACACAGTTAAATAAAGTAAAAAGGTACACTTTTAGATATTATATTTTACTCTTTAATATTATACTTTAACTTTAAATAAAGAGTTGATGTAGCATCTGTAAAGAAGAATCCTGCAAACCAATCCCTGGCGCTGCGCCGAAGGGGTGGACCGGAGACTTAAATTACTTGTGTAAACTATAACAAAGTTACTGTCGTTTACACTGCTTCGAAGCAAGTCCCCGTTTAGCGGTACCAGCATGTGCGTTATCGCTCCGCCATGCGCGGTCGCTGGGAGCGGAATGTGGATGTACCGGTGGCCGCCAGTCCTCATGCAGTGGCTGGGGATGTACGATGTACAGTTGGTAACAGCAACGACTACATAAACTACAATTGTGGTTTATGTAGTCATTAGTAACAGGGATTGGTCTCAGTTTCCATACGAATAACTTGAAACTTAACATTCAGTGAGACTTCCAAAACTACTTTTACAGATTTTGAAATTTTTACTCTATCATGTATGCAAATATTTCAAACTATATTATATTCCAATTGTAAACGTGAACAAATTTTAGGAAAGCATATTCATAGTTATAAATAATCTCTTACAACGATTAAGTCTTGATTCTAATCTTCCATCACAAGCAGGTTTGACCTTTATAAATAAATTACTAAAATGTAGACAATTTTGAAAGCAACTCAAATAAATGTTAAAAAGTAACTAAAACAATGTTTAATACAAACTAATTGCATCATGTGCCTGAATACATGCACCTCTCATGATTATGAAATAATTAATAGTTTGGTATATACCGGATTAAAAAAATATATATATACTGTATTGTATACAAAACTATGTCATATCTGAGACTATATTCTTGTCCTTTTGATTTGTATAATATTTAGATTGTTTAATGGATGCATTACCATTTAGTTTAAAAAACTACAAATTTCTAGAACTTGTAGTTGATATCTCTGCAAACTATTGATTGTATGATTCATTGATTGATTGACCAATGATAACATATTAAATTTGTTTCGTATATGTTAGAATTTATAATTTCTCCCTAAACCAGAGTTAATTTGCACACAGTGAAACTTGTGTTCAATGATAAAAGCATATCAATAACTTAATTATGTTAGTATAGGCATTATCTAATAATTATTTGTAAGTCCTAAGTAATTGTTTAGAATATTTCCCCTATGGAGAAGAATCTATGTGTGTGTGTCCGTGCAGTAAGCATTATTCGTAGGGGGTTTTGTACCCCAAACATGTTTTTTCCATATATTTTTTATACAAAAAACAAACGATTTGGTGTTTTAGCGAATTTCCCCTGTAGGGAAGGAGCTATTACCGTAGTCGGCATGGTAAGACCTAGGCCCGGGACCATCATAACTTTTCGTTTTGAGGTCCCCAGACCCCAAAAACAACATTTGTTCAAAACTGTATATATATATATATATATATATATATATATATATATATATATATATAAACAGATGGCCTCCTCGTATATATGTGTGTGTGTGTCCATGAGCACGATAACTCTCTTAAAAATGATCCGATTTTGATTAAATCTGGTATAAACGTGTAAAGCAACATTTATGACTTTAGTTCGGAAACCAGCCAGATCGCTCTATCCGAAGGGGTATTTTGGGAGGGTTTTGTACCCCAAAAATGTTTTTTTTTAATTTGTTACATATAATTTTAGAAATTGTCAAATTTTAGTTTTGACCATTAGATTCAGCTTAAAAAACACAAAATTTGGTGTTCTGATCGTTCCTCTACGTCAATTGGTTCCCGAGATATTGAAAGTGCTAAACACAGTACGTTGTCTAATGTTATTCTTATGGAGGAAAATAAAAATGTTATATCTCGCGTATTTATGAACGTATAATGACGAAACTTGGTATACGGCTTCATCTGGTTGTGGTCTGTTGATATTTGCTCAAAATAATAATTTTTTGCCAAAGGCTCCCGTAGCAGCAAACCTGCATACTCAGCCCCGTGTTATTCTTATGGATAATGACTAAATGCTATGTTTCCTTTAATTATAAACATAAATGAATAAAAACTGGTATATTACTTCACCTAGTTGAGTTATATTGATATTAGTATAAAAACCCATGTTTTGTGTTCCTTGATGCAGCAAACCTGCGTACTCAGCTTCAATGTTATTCTTATGGAGAATAATCAAAAGGATATATGATGCTTATATTTGTGAATATATTTTTATGAAACTTGGTAAGTGGCTTTATGAAGTATTAAGACATTTATATCTCCATTGGAAATTCGCTGAGTATGCAGGTTTGCTGCGACGGGGGTATTTATTATCACTATACGTCAATTGCTTACTGAGATATTGAAAGTGTTAAACACAGTATGTTGTTCAATGTTATTCCTATGGAGGAAAAGCAAAATGTTATAACTTGGTTATTTGTGAACATATATGATAACACTAGGTATAAAGCTTCATATGGATGTGATATATTAATATTATTATAAAATACCCCTGAAGCAGCAAACCTGCATATGCCTACACAGTCCTATGTATAAATATGAACATTGTGTTATCCATGTTATTGTTATGGGAAATAAATAAAATTCTATATTTCCCTTATTTATGAATATAATTTGATGAAATTTATACTATATTACATAACCACGTGGTTAGCGCATGCTTAATTGCATCTATCAGTCATTACAATTTAATATTCAAATCGTAAACGTGGTAGGAATGCTGAGATTAAATAAAGGGTTAATGTTTTATCAATGGAATGCTGTTTTACCTATTTTATTCCTCTACAGCTTTCATTAAATTAAAGTGACGGTAACAAATTAAGATTTACCTATACAATAATCTACTGTACAAAAAAACTGTCAAGCAATATTTTTCCTATGTTAAATATTGTATTATTTTATAAAATATATTGTAAGTCTTATGGTTTTGAGCCATTTTCAATCATCTAAAACAATGTGGTATGATATAACTTAGAGGGTTTCTGCCTAATATCGAGTTTAAGTGAAATGATTACATTGAAACGAATTAATTTCTGAATTGCTAAACTATTTTTTTAATGTGTGATCACACTTCGATATAACAAGTTCAAAACATTGTAGTTTACTGCCTTTATAACTGGTATTTAGACCACATCTTGATATGTCTATAGGGCTATACCTTTTACTCGAATAATGCTTATGTTCAAAAACTTATTATTGGCCCGTGGAATACCTACTTCGTGGGGTTTGGCCAATGAGGTAAAATATAATACCGGAGTCACTACTCTCTGACAAGTAACCTTAAAAAGCGTGCCGTCGTATTCGGTAATTTGTTCTGTTGTAGTGTAAACTTAGTGGTGGGACGCTGTCATTCGACGTACAAGACAGCTTGATTACAACACTATTTCCAAAGCCACACTACAAGGGTGTTTTCATTTCACTCAAATTATAACGTTGATTCAAGATAAAAAATCAGATTCCATCTAAATTTGGTCCCAAGATATAAAGTTAAGTTTAACATCAAGTGCCACATAAAATGAGACAATGTTTTATTATTTAAAGTCTTTTGAAGATCGCCGTTTTTACATTGAATCAAATGGGAGATTTTTACACCGTCCCACCAGAATTACTGCCAACATAACGGAGTAAAAATTGACTTTCTCAGCGGCACGCTTTTTAAACCAAGAGTAGTGACTTCTGATTGTACATAGAGCTCATTGGGTTTGGCTACCTGGAAAATATTTCCATTTATTCAGATTGTCCTCTTACGAGGCCGGACAGGGTTTATATAAATGGGACGGTTGTGGTTTGTAAATATTACCTGTTTTTTCATGTGATATATTCATATGGTATATATGGTATGGTATATCATACGATTTTAAATCTGACGAAATGTCAAATCCTTTCTAATAGATCGCTCAAATTCCGCCCCCAGCCGTAAAATCAAGAAGAAGTTGAAAACTCATGATCTAAAATTCGTTTTATAATCAGTTTTATAATTCGTGGGTAGGTGTATCAGCCCACGTCAATAAAACTAAGATCGAGTGTCTTCGTTTTATAATCGGTAGATGCATCAGCTCACGTCAATAAAACTAAGATCGAGTGTCTTCATACAAAGGTTCCACTCAGCAAATAAAAATAAACCCTAGATAATTCCTCTAATAGTCACATATTATCTCTTGATCTGGAATGATAATTCCTAATTTTCCCTTGACTTTCTAAAATGTAGACTACTTTAGTTAATTTATATTAAAGTATAATTATTTTTGAATACATTTGCATTGGTTGGTTTTAAATACAAATCAATAAAAGAATAAAACAATTGTGTCGTACAATATTTTCTATGCATTCTACTGTACTTTAAGTTCTATATTTAGTACATTTATTGAGTAAAATTGGTCTAAAAGGGGGCAGTATGTGTCAGTTTCCTGATGTAGTTTAACATCATCATATATACAAGTACTAGCAGATGTCCCGATCCTCGCACGGGGGTCTAGCAAGCATACAACCAGACGTTTTAAAAGTGTATTTACATTATAATCAGCCGACTAAATAAATAAAATATAACTCCATAAGATTAACACATTGAAATTTTGAAAGCCTGTGTGGCAAAGCTCTGAAGGTGTAGGTTTTTCAAACCCCCAAAAGGCACATCTAGAGAATAAGATCTGTTCATTGATACCAAACATTTATACAAAATGATAGTTTTAGGGGTCTAAAATTGCCGAACAAAAATCAAGAAATTCTTGTAATAATATAGATTACAAATTGGTTTCTGGAAAAAATTACGGTTTTTTTAGATTCTAATTTTTTACGTAAGATTGGTTCAAGTTATTATTTACTCAAATAATCCAAATGTACATGTTGTTAAAACCACTGGTCTTGTGCTTGTGATATAGATCGGCAGTTAGTGGCAACTTTGTAAACCCACCATTTAAAACCTGTTTCGGATCCTAATGATAATCATGGCTTTTTATTTTAGTTTGATTTGAAACCAATATAGATTTAACAATGATTATCATTGGCAACATGTATAATTTGCAAATGATAAACATTGTACATAGTTGAAGGTTTGAAAAAATTAAGGTCGTCTAAATTATCCTATAAACCTGTCAGTGGAAACATGCAGTTATAACCTTTAAAGTAAGGAAGAACTTTCATAAATGACAATCCTCATGATACAGCGCGAGAACACTAGTATTGTAAAAATTAGGGCTGGTACATATTGATAGAATATTAGGAATTAAGCATTTATATCATAAATTTAGGTAAAAGATTGACAGAATAATTCGTTCGCTTCTCAGTGGCGCATTCTAGCGCCAACCAGTAGGAAGAATTACAATCTTCTTTGCCGATGTCACTGTTGTTTACCGCAGAGATGAGATAATACAATCTCCTTTGCCGACAACAACCAGAAAAATAATAAAAACGATCAAATATACCGTGTGTCCCCAATCCAACCCCCCCCCCTAATATTTGTTTAACGATTGCATATATCGAGATTATCTTCCGGTGAAGTCTTAGTGACCTAAAAAGGAAACTTTTTATGAGTCCATATTTTCAACCCCTTCCCCCTAAATAGAGGTTTTGGAGGATAAGTCAAAAACCTTAAATGGTAACCCCCCTCGAGTGATATATATATAATTTTAAAGGGTACAAAAGAAGAAAAATAGTACAAGTTAGGGGTGCAAATTAGAGGTACCTACGATGATCCTCTAATCATAACAGCTTATTAAATATCGTTGTAAAATACGACATTTAATAAGCTGCCATGTTTTAGGGGAGGATCATCGTAGAGACCTCTAGTTTGCACCATTCATCTTCTTTTATTAAGACCTTTAAAAAGAGGCATCACTCAGTAAGGGTTTCTATTTAAAATTTTTGACTTAACCCCAAAAACCCCTATTTTGGGGGATTGGGCCAAACTTGTTCACTCACTAAAAGGTTCACTCACTATATGGCTTGGTTACTTAAACATTCCCATCGAATAATAATTAAAATTTGATATCTCGATTATTTATGAATGTATGTAGAAGAAACTTGGCATGTAGCTTCACCTAGAACTGGTATACAGTATTGATATTTGCACACAACAATATTTTTGCCGATTTTCCCTGCAGCAGCAAACCTACATACTCAGCCCCCAAGTTATTCTTATGAAGAATAAGTAAGTTTTATATCTCCCTTAATTATGAAAATAAATTAATAAAATTAGTATGTAGCATCGTCCCATTAAGTTATATTGATGATTCCATAAAAACACATTTCTTATCTTCATCGTTGCATCAAACCTGCGTACTCAGCTTTCAATGTTATTCTTATGTAGAATAAATAAAATGCTGTATATCACTTAATTATTCGTGTATTTTTATGAAACTTGGTGAATGGCTTTATGTGGTAGTGAGAAACATATATATGTGCATTGGAAATTCGCTGAGTACGCAGGTGTGCTGCGACGCGATATTCTTTAGCTTGAAGCATCGCTAAAGAGTTTTAGGTAAGTTTAAAACCATAAATCAAGGTCTAAGGACTTTACGACTTCACCCCACTGGCCTTTAAAACATTTAAACAATAACAACAATATAATAAATAATACAATAATGTAATAAATTAAAAAATAACAATAATTTTGAAGTTGCAATCTTATTCATATGAAGCAAAGATTGTTTTGATGTTTTTCTGATGAAAAGATTACTATTGATTTAAATTATATTTAATATCCGTTTATTAATTTAAGTAAAGAGAGTTTAATTACATGTAAATATTATGAATGAAACTTTTTCAGGGACGTATTCTATACTTGGGCGCAGCAACGCGCGCCGGGGACTGCTAGGGTATGTTTGTATACTGAATGTCCCGTGAGAGTGTGGCACAAATGCAGTATTTGGTAGAAATTATCAAAAGAAGCACAACACTTAGTGAACAAATTTTTCTACATCGCTCCATTCTCCGTCTGTCTGCGTTTTATTTTATTTTGAATCAATACAGCATATCTTAGGAACCACTTGAGGTACTGACTCGAAACTCGGCAAGTGCAATTACTAGTTGAGGACTAATTTGGTATTGAATTTAACGTATATAACTTTACGTTTCAAATGACGGTCGTTTAAGCACATTATAAAAATATAAAGTACTAAGCAAAACATGATTGTATAAAGACTGTACAGATCACTAAACCCATAGCTGAGCAATTGAAATTTGTAAGAGGAAAACTGTTGGAATTCTTTGTCAATTAGCAGAATTACCACGATTTTACTCATATAAACTGCAATTGCTCAGCTATGGGTTGATTGATGTGTACAGTCTTTATATCATAATTGTTTGCTTAATATTTTACATATTTTCCTGTCAATATATATTTATATATATATATTTATTTATTTATTTATTGACGCCCATAATAAAATGTTATCTTACGTAAGGTTATTACGGGTTTAATTCGTTATGTTAGATCATAATTTGAACTTAGCATACGTTTTAATTATATAATAGTGTTTGGTAACAAGATAAAACCGACTGCTCTTAATAAAATATTGAACATAGGAGTTTCAATAGGTTCGTAAAACACTACAAATAAATCTAGGCGCTGTTTGAAATTAGTGACAGTCGTCGATGCGATGTTTTTTCTGTGAAAACAAATAATAACTGACACATATCAATGCGTACTCCCTTTGAGGTTTGAAACAGCAAGGCGAACACGCCTAGCGAATTCTATAAATGCAAATCCGTTGTTGAAAATCGAATACGGGAAGTGAATTTTCGTATAATGAAAGTAAATTTGTTATTTAAATAACTCCTAAAAACACATTAAAAAAAGCAAATATATCATAAAACAAGCTAACAACATAAAATAGGCTATAGAGTATAGCCTTGTCGGCCTAACATTTAGCCTCTTGTAAGGTTGTTATTTAATTTGGTTATTTGTATATTTTATTTTGGTTTATATGAAATTGATTACAACTCACAGTTGTTATTGTTACATTAAATTCTTTAAGAATAAAAAAAATATTGCACTTTAAAACATTAACGAGCAATGACGACTCTGTGACTAATAAAACTATATGTTAATATCCTTATCTAAAATGTATATGAAACTTTTGAAAGAGACCGTTTTATTACTTTGTTTTGACGCTTTTTCTATCAGCTTCTTTAATGTTTTTATTGTAGCCGAATGGAAAAAAAACTGTTAATGCCTTTTAGGATTGTAATAAGTGTCAAACATAAACTCGTAGGCATAATAACACACAAGGTAAAGTGTCAAGAAATGATTTCTTAAAAATAGTGACTATAACCATTGAATAAAGATTGCATACAGAGTGGAAATCTTTTTCACCCACCAAACGGATTAAACGTCATCGAGTATGCCTCGGCCTCCCTGGTACGTTATACATTCAATAAAAAAAAGCGTCAGATAAGTAATTTTATTTTAAATATTAAGAGCATCCTGACAATAAACTGTTTAGAATTCTAAAATAATTTACTTCTGTAAATTTATTTAGGGTCTAAAATGAAGTCATAATCGAGCAATTTTTCTTTCCAACTTTATGAATAACTTTTAAAATATGTATACAACAGTGGATTGATGGTACTGTGATGTGGATAAGAATCGATATTTTTAAATTGTATGTACCCAGCATTTTCAATTAAAATATCTTCTGTTTTAGTGGAAAATGTACACAACAGAATTTTAGATTATGTTAAAAAAGATAAAGTACACCTTCAATTTTTTAACTTCCATGACAAAACTGAAGAAGGGTCAAATTTAACTAAATGTAAGAGTAGAACCTAAGCAACATACTTTATTTGATTTCATTTGTAAGATAAGCCTACTTCAGCGACAACAGTTAGATCTATACCGTGTATAAAATTGTATAAACTATCGTAAACTTTAATACATATTTTCGCTCAGTAATAATTCAAATCGATTCCAAATAATTACACTATTTAAAAATTACAATAACGTTTTATCGTACACAATCACAGTTATGTTCAAGAATTACATTACTATCAATGTGTTGTATTTCGAACACAATATTCTAAGCAACTAAACCATATTGAGTACATACCAAAAATAATAATCTAAAAGTATCCATTTCGGAAGAGCACTCGGTTTCCACAGTTATTTCACAGGACACAACACCAACTCGCGTGCCGGGTTCACCGCGCCGATTTCCATGGCAGCTACCGCGGACTACGGTTACATCTACATCGGCCGACCACAGTGAGCCGTCTGCCGCCAAGTTACGGGTACCGCTGGCCGAGGGGGGGGGAGGGAAGAAAGTTGGCCGTGACCAAGAAACGAAGAAATGCGTCAGTGCCACGTCCAAAGCTCGAGGTACTTTCTGCTGGCCGCGGCGCGCATTCGGTCATACCCCGCATTCAACTCTCTCCAGCTGACTAAGGTCTTCCTCGTTCCCTGCGCTCGCCTGGGGACGGGGCGTGGAGCTCTACTTGGGAAAAGTGGAGTGGAGGAGTTACGAGTGTTGTCGATTGTTTATGGGCATTAAGGATTTCGACTTTCCAATTTTCAGTGGTTCCGTTTCGTTCTCCTTCGTTAGACTATACTGCGCTTATTTAAAGGGTATCGCCCATTAACATAGGCAATTTATAGAATATCAAATGTTATATTTCAAAGCATAGTATTTTGTTTTAACTATCCTGTACTCGATATAAGTAAGGTTTGCTTGGTTGATTGGTTGGTTGGTTGCTTGCAACCGTAGTCTCAAAAACTGCTCCAACGATTTCCTTCAAACGTTTGAATTAACTAATTTCTGGAATGAAAGTAAGTCTATTCCCCATAGACAGGTCTCATCCTGAGAAAAATCAAATAATGTAAAAAACGAGTATGAAAGTTAAGCAAAATTAACACTGGGTGTTAAAAATTATCTTGTTTAAAATCAAAACAAAAGAATTACAACTGATTTTTATAATCAATCAGTGAACTGTCAAATTTCCTGAGAACAGTGACTAAAACTAATACTATAATAATATAATGGAGATTAAATATTGAGTGGCCACATCCAAAATGAATGAAATTAGCATATAATCAAAATACTACCTTAAGAGACATTGAGCTATAATTACATCTGGAGTGACCTTAAACATGCAGAAAAATGAGGCAAATGAGTTAAGTAAATTGCTTGTCAGTTAGGGGCACAGTGAAAAATTACTCCAAGTAATTTAAAAATACTGATCAAAATACTACCTTAAGAGACACTGAGCTAAAATGACATCTGGAGTGACCTTAAACATGCAGAAAAGAGGCAAATGAGTTAAGTAAATCTGCTTGTCAGTTAGGGACACGGTGAAAAATTACTCCAAGTCATCCAAAAAAAGTACTGTCCTCCCCCAAGCAAAGCTCGGTCACCTAGGTACTCATAGAAAATAAAATGATTATATTCAGATTTGGGTTTTACTATTGAAAACATAATATGATCATATGTTTATCACGGAAATATTTTATACGCTAAGGCAACTTTGATACCAGAAACCCTCAGTTATTTTTGAATCAATGTCAACATTAAAATATTAACAAGGATGGCCTGGATCAGTTTTACGATATTATTTTAAATTGTCAATATAATATTCATTATGGTGGGCATAGACCGTCCAATTCTTCGTTTTTTCCCAAAAGGAAAGCAAGGAGACTAATTTTAATTCAATTTCAATCTAAAACGATAAAAGGGCTTCACACGTCCCAGGATAACCTTAAAACTGGTCTATACCAGTTTTGAGCCTGACATTGGGTACAGAATATGAAGTTGTCAATACTTGTGGTAAGTCTTTTGGCTGTCCATTATGACAAGCTTCCCTTTCACCTTTGGTCCTTCCATTTGCAGCGGCTGGGGACGGAAACTCCGGGTTTGGTCCCAACCTGAGAATGTGGTCCCTGGCTGTTGTACATGGATACCCCTGTCAGTTGAGTTGAGTTGGCCAGTTGGAGGGCAGATCGGGTCCGCCTGTTGGAGCCTGATCACAGCTGTCACAGAAGCACGAGAGTTGGCCCTCTAAAAGGACAATTAGGCTGCCTGAATCATCCCACCCTTTCCTTTCCTGATATATCCTATCCTTCCAGCAACCTGCGTAAAATTCCCGCTTGTGGAAGAAGTGCTTAGCAGCTAATGCTGGGATTTCCTAACCCAGCAATAAAGAAAAAAGGTACTTCACGCTGTCCCTGTTGCCGTTTTGTCACTGACAAATATAACTCGAGTGTTATGTCGGCCATACCTGTGAGCAGTTTGTCAATTTGTCACGTCTAGGATTGGTTGACAGCCCTGTTAGCCACGCCCTCAACAGTCTTCTCAACTGCTCGCGGAAATAGCTCTTAAAAGATCAAGAAGGAACAATTTTGTTCCGTTTCGAGCAACTGGTCCACTAGTGTTACGTTTGTAATTTGTATTACACATAAACGGTGTTCTTCTTAGGAATAATGGAGCAAAATAATATATACAGTATGTACGAAGACGTTTTTGAAAAATTTTCAAAGACAAAACCTTCAACGAGGCATAGTTTATTTCTGTACAAATTAATTATACAACAAAACAAAAACACTATGCTTAGTTATAAAACATAGGTACAGAGAATTATGTAGGTATCATTGACATGTTAGCTGAAATGTCCTTCAATAACCCAGTAAGCCAAAAATAATGTAGTTTAATTTCTCAATGCAATTACAAATAATAGATTTTAACATACAAATAATTTAATTACAATCGATTCTTTGAAAAGAAAATTATCTGGGTTCGGATATTTCTTAAACATGAGTTTGGCTACACAGTTAGTTTATTTACAAAAACCGGTGTTGTGAGGTTAAGTATAATGTAATGTGTGGTTTGGTCGATGACCTTTTTGACCTTGTACCCAAAGGTCAGCAACTTTCGCGGGAGGGGCTCAGTAAAATGTTAATGCCCTCAGACACGAATGTTGAACGCACAAGTCTCACGACATCGTCGCTCTCTCCTACCGTTGTGGTTTATTAGGCATACTAACACTCTCTAATCTACTATAGCGTTCTAATGTGTTTAGATGTTGGTGGGCGTTCTTTTAATGTATACGGGCTTTAGGTAAGAGAAATATGAAAGTGTTCTAGTTTGACTATTAGAAATACCTCGAACTCAGCTGAAAATAATAACAAATTGTTAAAATAATGTTATAATGTGTTCTGTGTTTCACAAATAAATCACTGTCTTTTCCTCAAATGAACGTATATAACTTATATTTAATCTCCTAGTAATACAATTGTTATTTTAACTAATACTCAATATCAATTCAAATTATTAAATATATAAATGTTGCTATTCTTATACACCTGGCTCTTGTCCGACTGTCAGGTTAACGTAATCGCTGGTCGGAGTGTGTGGGTCGCAGGGAGGGGGAGGGTTAGCGTGGATTAGAGCCTTCTTCTTCTTAGTATCAAGCATGCAAAGATAAAATATAATGAAGAATTTATTGCAAACTCAAAGAACAAATGCTCTGCGGCTTGGCAAGCAATTAAATCTGAATCTGGATTGCTAAAAGGTGGAGGTGATCCACCTCCACCTTTTTCGGCTAATCAATTCAATGATTGGAACTCGGACTTAGGTGAGCAACTTTTTCTAAATTTTATAATCAGTATCCTAATGGTAATTTTTCTAAGTTCTTGACAATTTTTGGCAGTTTTCCCAGTGTTCTGGAGCTGGAGCCTTTTTCGGTCCAAAGTTTGTATAGGATCATCAAAACATTAAGCTCCTCAAAAAGTGTTTTATGTATGGTGTTTTAAATCATGTTATAAAGTCTATAGTTTCTGCGGTCTTGGAACCCTTATCCTAAGTGGTAACTCTCTCTCTTATTCAAGTAATTTCCCTGCCTGTTTTAAAGCTTCAAAAATGATTCCGTTAAATACAAAAGGAGGTAGAAAGAACATATCGAATTACCGACCTATATTCGTTGTTCCAGACTTTTAAAAGGTGTTAGAATTATGTGCAAATTCTCAACTTTTCGATAGGTATTGTATTTGAACAAAAATCAGTTTGGATTTATCCACAAATCTTCTACAGTTAAAGCTCTCCAGTGTGTCGTGACAGAGATTATGCAACTTTTGAAGCTGGTGAGCATTTAGGGTTGGCCATGGTGGATTTGAAAGTCTTCCTCATGGTTTTGAAGCCTTTGAAAGTGTTCCTCATAAGATCCTTCTGGAAAAACTGAGCTATTATGGGCTTAAAAATAGAGCTCTTCAATTGTTTAGACTTACATCTGTGGAAGGCAGCAAATAGTTGTTTTAAACAATCATACTTAAAATGCCAGGTCACTGGAATTCCTCAGGGGTCAGTTTTGGGACCAATTCTTTTCATAATTTTCATAAATTATTTACCTACAAATATTAACTGTATCACTATTCTCTATGACTTATTTTATGATTCCGGGGATAAACTTTGAAACAGTTGCAGTAGGCATTGAAAGGGCAATTAAAGATTCTGCATTATGGTTGTATGGTTTGAGGCAAATTGTTTAGAAGTAAATAAAGATAAAACTGAAATCATATATTTCACTTTGAGCAGCATCTCACAAAAAAAACAGAATTCAATTCGTCTTTTGGGTAGACCTTGAGTCTACATTGTCTTGAGAATTTCATACTACAGTAGTTCAATCATTTCTAAATTGTCTCGTATTTGTTACATGCTCCGAAAATTGAAAACCTCCGTTTCTCTGCAGATACTAGTTATGGTATTTTCTGGGGCAATAACTCCGCTGCAGTTCAGGTTCTTCTGTGGCAAAAAAGCATTGCGGATAATTGCATAGGGATTCCAAATAGGGAGAGCTGTAAGCCCTGGTTTAAGCATTTTGGTATTTTACCTGTTAAAAGTATATTTATCTTTCAAAACCTTTTGTTGTTAAGAAAAACTGAGATGATTTCTCTTACAGAAGTGCCATTCATAGTTAGAGAACAAGACAGTCTAATGATCTTGTAATTGCTCGTCCAAGGTTGCAGAAGATCGCTAAAAGCCATAAATATTTACAGATTAAAATGTTTAATAAATTGCCTGTGCATTTCGGTAACTTAGATGGGTAACAAAGATGGTAACAAAGACAACTTAATAATTTGTTTTAATTGGCAACGTCTTTTATTCAATTGATGAGTTTTTTAATTTGAGTTTTTTCTAGATTTTTAGTGTATCATGTTCATATGGTTTTTGTTTCGATTTATTGTAGACAATATTATATAATTGACGATGTCTATTATACATTGTGAAATGTTTTGAATTTCAAATAAACGTATCATTATTATTATTATTATTACTCCACAAAATGTTATCCTGATGAATGGTGTCCGGCAGTGGCAAATAATTTGTAACTACAAACTACAAAGTTTACGTCGAGTTACCTGGTAGAAAATTCTGTAACATATATTTCGGAACATTATTTTTAAACTCTTAATAATACACTAGTTTCATAATTCTAAAGGTGGTTTACAACAATTGAGATAGGGTAATTCGGATAAAACCTGTATTGGCTATAAGTACTCTCATAAATAAAGTAATGCTATTGTACCAAATACTTTATGAACATATTTTTTATTTACGTCTTATGAAAAAATAAATTTCGAAGACAATTTAACACGTCAATATGTACCTTATTAGTGTGTAATTTATAGATGTTGCCCTACAGTTTTTTCATGGACTAAGTTTCTTACTTAAACTACTCTGACATCTTAATAGGCATTGTAAAATCTAACTATACAGTTACCTTAAACGCCATCGAGTTTTTGTAAAGTATTATTTGGCAAATTCATAAATTTCTGGAAGTCCCGTTGATCGGAAGAGTCGCCCGGGGAGGACTATGGGCTGTCACAATGCTTTGGTACGGATGAAACAAACCCCCATTTCCGGAATCACATCTGTTAACTCAAACTAAGGAAAACCAAATCAGAAGAAAGAATGACGTCTGTGTGTCTGATCGGCTTCACTGAATGGGCCCAGTGTCTTTGAGGAACGGTACTTTAATTTATGGAGTGTTAAAGGTGAAACAGCTACGTGACTTGATTCATAATCTGACAATTTTAAGTATGGAGTAGGCCTACCATTTGACGGACGCTTCACGACTGTAGCTGACACGTCATTCTAGCAAGTGCTTATTGTTATACACCCATACATTATACCTGCCTGATTGTCCAATGTATCACGCTCTTTATCTCTGAGTTGGATTTAATATAGTTATAAATAATTGATAGTATACACCTACACCTAACACCTACACAGATAAATCACAATCAGAGATAATGCTGGTGAGTGTTGAGCGTTTGAGCTAGACACCACAGAATAAGTGTCGCTAGTCAACCCTTTGACGTAACATAGAAAGTTACCTCTGTTTCTTACTTCTCAATGATACCTACGATTTCAGGAGAAACCAATAACTATCCGAGAATCATATACAGTACCTTAAAGATTGGAGTAGGGCCTATAAAAAGCACGACATCTATAAAGAAAAATCTTTACGGTGTTCACAAGCTTTACGGTGTAAACAATTTTAATATACAGGGTTTTTATAAAATAATGGTGCGGTTACATTAGATAATAACCTAACTAATGAAAGTATAACACGAATATTTATTTGATTGAAATCGCTATAAGAAACAGTTTATTATAGATGACTGGTAAGTTTTAACACGTCATTAATTTGTAGCTCTGCAGACATCTAAACGATGATACACCCACACCCATATACCCATACCCCCTACACTCATACATGGTGCAACGTGTCCCTTATTGTTGGGATACCTCCTCATATATATGCCTCTTAAATGAGCCACAAAACGATTTTTTTACTAAACTATATTGTTTACACACCCTCCCAAAAAACTCTCAAAGAGTCAAGTCTGGGCTCCTAGGAAGATAGTTCCCTATCCACCTTGAAAATCTCTTAAAAGGTAAAAAACTGAAACCTAAACATAAATGTCTTTACAAAACACAAGATTATAATCACAGAGGGTTTTAACGGTGAATTCAAACACAACTATTTGAGTTGTAGAATCCATTTCTACCAACCTGGATTCTCTAAATTGCCTGGTTTTTTATAAGCAGTTGAAACTGCGCCATTCATTTACGAAAACGCTGTATAATTATGTCAATCGCTATTATTATGGAGACAAAAATTATTTCTCAAATAAACAGCGGAGAAAGCATCGCAATTATTGCCTCCACTGATGGATCCCTAACAGTAAACTGGTTATCCAGCGACCATCGCTGTAAAAACGGTTTCACAGAGCGTAACTCACTATTGTTCCAGGCATAACAGAGAAATCTATCATCTGTGATCGCTATCGCGAGCTTTACAAAACAAACTAACTGTACCTACATTCGAGTTGGAATAATTCGAATACCATAGCCTAACCATACAATCTTTCAATAGCACAAAGAGGCGATATAAATATTGAAATTTCAGGAAGAGAGTGAAATCAATAAACTACTAGTACTATGTGGCGAAAACGGGACACCGGCCATCTTATTTATAAAGAAACGAGCGGGAGAGCAAAGTGTGTGGGAAAGATGGAAAAAGGGTGATAAGTTTTGTTTACACACAAATTCCTGGAAAACCGAACACATATCCCGCACAAAACGGGAACACATAAATACAATAATGCTTCAGTTATTAGTGAATTTCCTATGGAAAAGTGAACTATTAGCATGACCCACACGGTGAAACTTAAGCTCGGGACCATCATAGAAGTTCCTAACATGACGCCCTGAACACGTTTTAGGGGGTCGTTCAAAATTATATATATATATATATATATATATATATATATATATATATATGTGTGTGTGTGTGTGTGTGTGTGTGTGTGTGTGTGTGTGTGTGTGTGTGTGTGTGTATGCACTCTGGTGGTCGCATTTTTGTCCGATTTACTTCAAATTTGGTAGGGATGTTCCTTTCTATAATCAGTTGGACAAGTTAGTTGGGCAAAACAATCGGAAAACTCTAACGCCCTTTCTAGGGGATTATTCTTTCAAATGTCGAGTTTTTGGGCCCAAAAAGGGTCAGAAAAGCCCCGGACGTAAAATTAATGCTTAGGTTTGGATGGGAATTAGTAAAGCGAAAGTTTTAAGCCCTCTCTCGTAATCCTAGCATAAATATTTAACGAGTTATTAAAGAAAATGTATAGCGGCTAAACACAGTACGTTGTCTTATGAGGTTTTTACATTAGAAAAGTATTAGAAAAGTTATTCATTTGTTGGTGTATTTGTATCATTCCCAGCAACCTCGCGCCTACTTTCAAGCCTGCCTGGACCTTCTCCTAACCTTATAATGCGTAAAATTGTATTCCTAGCATTGCAGGTAAATGAAACCAGAAGCAACAGAACAGCCAAAAAGCCAATGTTTTCAGATTTCAATAAAATTGGGAAAAATTATGTTTTTACACTGGTTTTGAGTTTTAAAAGTATTGTATAAGGAAATTCACTTCCCTCACGTCAGCGTGATGCGTGCGAACTCGTTTAATTATTTACTAGGTGTTACCCGCAGGCTTCGCCCCGCCAATGATTTATAAAAACTGTGACAGTTGTGTGTGTGCTGCGTCCTGTGGGTAGCCCGTGGAACTATTACGAATCAAGATCAGCAGTTTGTATTTTCATTAGCTCAATCAAAATGAATGTCCATAAGGAAAACATGGAAACTTTGTCAGGGTCTCTGGCGGATCCCTAAGGTCGGATCAGGATGAAAACCATTTAGTTTTCCTATTTTATGTCTAAATAATCAGTGCGACAAATTGCAACTCCCTAGGTAAATGGGAAGTAGCAGAATTAGTGGTGAGTGAGTCAGTCAGTCAGTGAGTCAGTCAGCCAGGGCTTTGCCTTTTATAGATATAGAAGAGAAGATGTATAAAATGAAGGTTATTAAAACCAAGTATAGTGTACCTGGATGTTACTTTAACATAAAATGGACTACTTACGTACAATTACAAATCAGATTTTTTACACAGTAATTTTCGAAATTAGCTGATACGTAACGGGATGGTTCCGTTAGTAAATAACTTATTTATATCATTAAAATATAAATCTCAATGCAGTACTGTGAAGAAGTGTGTTGTACTCAGGGACTCTAGTGAGTTAATGCTACTGGGCACGACAGTGACTACGAAGGCTAACTGTGAGAGTGGCATTCAGGTTTGAACGCCGCTGACACGTTTCTCACGGTAATGTTGCTTTTTTCGCTTCCGCACTTCGGTACTAAAATCACTTTTTGCAGCGATTAAATTGTTGTTTAAATATCTTCGATAGTTAATGGTATGATATTTATTTTATCATAGGTTTAAAACGAATTTTATCGTGTCGATATAATTACCATTGTGGTAGTTCTTTAATTACTGCCATTGTTTTTTTTTAATCCCTAGAATAAACTAGTGGTTCATGATTTATTTTTCGGTTTATTTATAATTGCTAAGTGACTAAAAAAAACATCGTGGAAATTCAGACCGGTTTATGCCAGTTGTGGGGTTGACTTTGGTTTCAGCAAATGAAGATGGCATACAATGTGGTTAGTCCTTTGGCTATCCATCATGACAAGCTTCACTTTCACCTTGGTCCCTTCTTGTTTGTAGACAGCAGGGGACGGAATATCTTCCCCAAGATCGTGGTCCCTATCTGATAAACATGGATAACTTGTCAGCCTCGAGGGCAGAGCAGATCACCTGTTTGAGAGGTGATATAAGTCGCGGGAGTGTCCTATAAAATGTTGATTGGAAACTCCATCTCGTCCTACCTTTTACATCCCTTCTTGTTCCTCTCCTTCAAACTAGCTGTGAAATACTCCCTTGTGGAAGACGTGCCGGCTCTGCCGAGGTGTCCTAACCCTGCAGTATAATACATCTAACATGGTGGCAACTGTATCAGGAATGGCGATTCACCAGTTGTGTTGCCGAATGTTCGGAGTATTCGTGAGAAGTGTGGGAGCTGCACGAACCTTTGAAGACATACGGGAACATACGGGTCGGAATGTTCAGAGAACATTTGGGAGAATTTTCGGTCGAATGATCAGGCTTGTTCGCGAGAAGTGTGGGACCGCCTTTACAGCAAGTCCTTCGTCACCCACACGGTTTAACCCGGACCCAAGCAACAGGAACGCCCCGGGAATCGAACCCGTGACCTCTTGAACCAAATTCCAAAACACAACTGTTTGTTTATAGCCCAGCGAGATGTACAACAAATTTGATTTCAATGACATATATTTCTAAGGGGCGTCCGTTTTTTATTTCCAGAGAAATTAGAACAAAGTCACGTGTGAAAAATTATGCAACTTTTTCCTAAAGAGTTTTAACCAAACAAATAAGACACTGCAAACCTTACTCATACGGTCTTCCGAATCGAAAACATCACTTGACAAATATATTTTCGTTTTAAAATGCAATCAAAATTTGTTAATACTATATAACACAATGTTGTGGTAAATTGTTGTTCAAGTAATGCCTTTAACATGACATGATATGACCTGAAATTATATTTTCTCTATATACTTTTTTGTAAGCTTGGAAAATAAGTATGTGAACATAGGGAAAGCTAAGTATATTTTTAGAGGGGTTAACTAATTTTGAACATCACAGCAAACCTTACTCTTTAAAGACATTTTTCTAAAATATTGTGTCACATTTTAATTTTTGTGCAGTTGCATTTCAGAACTGACTTTGACCAGCTGCCATTTTAACTCAAATTCAATATGCCAATAATTTCCCCAAAAACAAAGGGATTTTAAATGGGGTACCTATTGAGATAATAATAACTATAATCGACTTTTGTAAGATTTTATCTAAATCTATTCAAATATATTTTTTCAACGCTAATTTTTGAGTACATGTAATAACTTGGGAAATCCGCCATGCCAAATTTGAAGGTGATTTCGTGAGAAAACCCTAAAATAATGCATATAAAAAAGTTCTTTAGAACTCATACATGTGTCATAATTCTAATAATATTTTTTTAATCGTAATACTTAATTAAATTAAGTTCTCTGCATATTATTGTAGTTTTTTCTTAACAATTACAAAATTTACGAAATGCGCAGCAATGTTATATTTTCTCCTCTCTTACACTACCCAAGGCTAGGTCACGTCAGAATCGCCAGATGGCACAAGTTCATGACAATGAATGTCTACGGTCGTGACTTTCGGAGTCGTGCATGTCGTTTCATTGATGTTTTTGCATTCACCCATTCTTTGGCTTTCAGGTCAAGCGTTCGACTACACAATCGATTTGTTGACAGTATGAACTGAGGGTGTTCGCATGAAATTGTAAAACAGTTATTTGGATGTTCCACGGTATGGAGTGAAGAGAAATGTATCTCGAATACGTTCTCCATTTTTTTTTTGCAGGTGGCCGACTTAATGGAATACTGTGTGTTTTGTGTTTTGAACGTTTATGGAAGCCAAATCAAAAAATAAATGGAGCCTAATGTCATATATTATCTACCTAAAGACAGAAATAAAGCATCAGCAACGGCTGGATACCGTAAAACTACTTATAGAGTCAGTTAAATTAAATGGACAGTCAAGGAAAAACTTTAGATAATGTGGTTGAAAAGTTTGTAAAACATTATATTTTGGTATCAATAATAAATACAAATATACCCATCAATGTTATCATGTTTTATATAGAAAAATAATATACTTAACTGACAAATAGAATCACTTAACTGACATTAAAATTATTGAAAGTGGCAGATTCATTTATATCAAGATAATACACCTTTCCGAGATTTTTATTGCAAACAATTATTATTAATATGCTTATTTTAGGATGAAATTCAATAATATAATGAGATGAGATGTTAAGGACAATAGTTAAGCATATTTTAAGCCAAATTGGTTAATCCAATTTGAATTCAGTGAAATAAGTGTATATCCACGTGGAAAGAACAGGTTCATCGTACAAGAAAATTTAAGTTTTAAAAGTTCAATGTACGGTTTACCCACAAAAAAATCTGCATCTGATGACATGGCAAAGATAGGGAAAAGAAACGTGTCAGGATTAAAGTCCAGGTATAAAGTTTGTATGTTATCAACACACAATAAACGGGATTTAAAAGAAGATTGAAAATATAAAAATAATGTGTTTGTATTAAACTATTTTAGACTGTAAAAAACTACTTTTATTACACTTCAATGGGCTAGTCAATATGCCACAATTATTTTTTTTTATTTTCAATTAAGTAAGGGCAAGAACAGGTAATATATTTTCAAAATTAAAATCCATTTTTCTAGCCCCTGAGCTGCTCCTATGACTAATTAGAGAATATATTTTCTCTAATATCACACTTCAACCCAAATTATAACGTTTATATAGCCGATGTAAAGTGTAATCCAGGAAATCCTTACGCTGACTGAGGGAGCCTCAACCCTTGTCTTCGTAATATTTGTTTACATTTAAAATATGTAGCCAAACCAATATTTAGAGGCTTAAAAACGTCTATCCTTTGTGTCCCTATAAGTAAATCCTACCTTTAAGTGGTGACAAGTGTTCGTCAAATGATTGTACGACTAAGGAGAGACAGTGACAATCAGTGTGTTTACAAAGGCAAAGTCAGACCCTCCAACAATACAAGATATCCTGAGAAAAATCTCGATCCTGTTATGAAAATAAGTCGTGAAATTCCATACGTTCATTCGAACGCACCTACCGGAAAACAGCACTCACCTGTGATTAGCCTCACATATTAGCCAGCTAACGTGCCGCATCTCCTGTCGTTAGACTAACACGTTACCGCACAGTGATTACGTCACCAGGAGGAGGTGCTGTTTAACCCAGGAAACGTGAATGGAACGTGACTTTTTATAATCCGTTTCCTTGTTAATTTCACAGTTTGTGAACAAAATGATAGAGTAATTTGCTAAGGGATTTAGTTTACTGTTGATAAAGGTGCCGTACTAATCAGATTCTAGATACTCCCAATTGCTTAAAAGTTTATGTTTGAAATAATATTACGTAAATTAATGATTTTAAAATAAAATTGAAAATTTGTTATTGAGATAGTTTTAGACTGTTAAAAGTATCTGGGAAATATATAAAAATCCTGTTTATAAAAAGTACATTATTTTGAATAAATATAAAACTTACTTGCAGTGCGTACCATAAATTCCATTACAAGTTAAACAATGATCAAATAAATTATTATATTTTGTTCGTGAACATCACAATGTGTGCACGACTTGTGAATACATTAATGGGAAAATGTGTACCCATATTTTGAATTTGTACATTTTTTATTGTTTCTCAGTGTCATGTTCATTCTTGTGTTTATTACGAACTGTTTAAACGTCGAGATGATCTCAGTGCTCTAACTTCTTTTGATATGAAAATTTGGTTCTGTATAATTTTGTTGTTTTTAAATTTTGATTTTATCCGCCTTTTTTCAATATGGTGGTCAACTGTAATTGATTTAAAATCCACGTGATGGTTTTGGGTAGAATACACAGTTTTAAGAATATTATATTCTTGTCTCTTTTTTCATAAACGTAACTGTTTTAGAGATGTTTACGATTTAATTTGTAAACTTCATTATGCAAAATGAGATAAGATATATAAGTTTATTAATATATACATATTTACAACAATAAGGTTTAATGAAATTATATTTTTAACATTTTTTGCAGATGTAGGCAAGTAAACAGTTACCAACTAAACATATGCGTTACTTATTTATGTTTAATATTGTTTTATTCAAACTCTTATTGCTGTTTTTATTGTTATTTAATTAAAACTAATTGTTTAATATATTTATCTCATCTCGTTCTGCGTAAGAAAGTTTACGAATTGAATCGTAAATTTCTCTAAAACGGTTACGTTTATGTAATAGAGGAAAATATGGTGTTTACATTAAATAAATTAAAGTTGGCCACCATATTAGGAAAATGGTGAATACAATACAAATTTCAAAATCACTACATTATTCCGAACCAAAAATCCAGGGAAGCTTTTTAACTTGTTTTAATAGCTCTTGTCCTTCAAATAAAAAACCTGGCACACTTATATCAATCACCATGCATAAAAATGAAAAGTATAGAATTAGAGTAACAAAAAATTTCTGTTTTTAAAAATATAGTTTTCTTTACATCCATCGGAAGCAAGAAGGTCCGTTTCAAACATATTGCAATGGATAGATACATACCAAACATGTGTAGTGCCAGTCTCAACAATCATCAGGTGTAGTGTCAATCCTCAACAATCATCAGGTGTAGTGTCAATCCTCAACAATCAACAGGTGTAGTGTCAATCTAACTATCTGAAATTCAGTTACTGTTTATTTACCAATCTGTATTTGCAAACAAAGATTACGACAGTTGTGACTTGTCCTCATATCATGCATCACTGGCTGCATCAGCATAAATACATTAACAGATTCTTCAGTCGTCCCCTGTTGTCCCGTGAGATCAAGAAGTTAACGAAAAAATGCTCAAGAGTACTATAGTTATTTGTTTTTGCTTGTTTATACTAATTGATTTGTATATCATTAAGTATTTTTCCCCTTGTAGATTAGTAGGAGTGAAGGCGGGGCTCCAATTCTCTGCTTCTTCCTGCTCAACCGTAGACTAATGTTACATTGAATATTCATCCTTTCTCAACGGATTATCCGAAATCGATAATTTATGTATAAGTTAAAGGAAAAAAATACCTAGCGATTTCAGTTAATTGCATTTTGATATTATGAAGAGTTCACCTATAAAAGTTGTAAAAAATGAATGTTTTGGAACTTTTGTGAACGGTTATTTATTGTGATATCGAAATGTTACTCACTGAAATCAATAGGTAATATTTTATTAATTAAAATGAGCCATAAATCAGCGATATTGGGTAGACCGTCGAGGCGAGACGGACTTGATTGTTAGCTTTGACATCAGGGATATATCAGATAGAACGTCAAAAGTTTAGTGATTGAAGCACCATCTTAAATTTTTGATATTTATCTAAGGTTATATTGTAGTAATGAGTTATTTTTAATCGTATTAAAAAATGGGTAAAAGGGAAGGATTATTTAAGATAGTCGTTCTGCCACTTGTCCATTGAGCCACAGCTTTCTGCAACTTGCACCGTTTTACTTACCTTTGTGGTTTTTATTTACCAACTAAGAAATGTTACTAAAACGTTCTTATTCGATTAAAATTCAAAAATCAATTTGAATTTTACATAACCTACAATTATTTATTTGTAATATATATTGCAAGTACAAATTTCTTAACAACTTAAATTCACGCACTGTCTATTATACAGGGTGTTCAGAAACTACCGGATCAAACTTCACCAGGCTATTATATAGCTAAAAACATGCAAGATTCATCATATAATGTATAGTCCTATCTCACTTGGTTTTCTGTCAATCTGTCTGTATGTGTTTTTTACATGAAATGTATTATCTCTGTAAGGGTTTGAGATATCAAATTGAAACTTTGCAAATTTTTTTATCTTAGCAAGGCAAATTTATTTTGAAATCTTCAAAAAAACATCACTTCCGGTTTCAAAATGGCGGCAATTTTAAATTTTGAAAGCTTAATATCTTAAAAACGAGAAATGTTATCAGAAAATATTAAGAGACAAAATATTTAGTCCTTCTTAGCGAAAATATTTTGGTACCTGACTGAATGTTCTCCGATAACTATTAACGGAACTGTTTAGAAATTTCTTAGTTTAGGTTCTGTGAAAATTTAATGATTTACCTAAAGATGTGAAATTATTTAACAATAATTATTGCTGTCCTTTTTTATTGAAATTTGACCTAATAAACAATGAATTAACTGTGTAATTTTAATTACTATGTTTAGTCATTTTGATTTATTTAACGTACTAACAAAGACATAAACTTCCGAACTCACAGTGATTTAAAAATGGAGTTCGGAAGTTTATGTCTTTGTTAGTACGTTAAATAAATCAAAAACTAAAAACATAGTTTTGACGTTAAATGAGTAAACATAGTAATTAAAATTACACAGTTAATTCATTGTTTATTAGGTCAAATTTCAGTAAAAAGGACATCAATAATTATTGTTAAATAATTTCACGTCTTTAGGTAAATCATTAAATTTGCACAAAACCTAAACTAAGAAATTTCTAAACAGTTCCGTTAATAGTTATCGGAGAACATTCAGTCAGGTACCAAAATGTTTTCGCTAAGAAGGACTAAATATTTTGTCTCTTAATATTTTCTGATAACATTTATTGTTTTTAAGATATTAAGCTTTCACAATTTTAAATTGCCGCCATTTTGAAACCGGAAGTGATATTTTTTTGAAGATTTTAAAAAAACTTTGCCTCACTAAGATAAAGAAATTTGCAAAGTTTCAATTTGATATCTCAAACCCTTACAGAGATAATACATTTCATGTAAAAAACACATACAGACAGATTGACAGAAAACCAAGCGAGATAGGACTATACATTATGTGATAAATCTTGCATGTTTTTAGCTATATAATAGCCTGGTGAAGTTTGATCCGGTAGTTTCTGAACACTCTGTATATAAAGTACACCCAATACTCTCTATAGCACAGCGATTGCACTTGTAAACGTAACCAAGATAACAATTTAGTAATTCTTTAAATCATATTTTACAAGCAGTATGACCCATATTATTTATCTACATATTATCCACTGCTTATTCACATTATTTCATCTTCGTTGAACGAATATCTTTAAAATAATTGTAGCTATAAATATTCTTTCATATTACTTTAGATGATTACTATACTGTCCCTCAACGGTAACGTGTTTAATAACTTATCTGGTATTTAATTATATTCGACTAAAAGTAAAGGTAACTTACTGAATTACTGAATTTCAGTTTATAACCCCAAGCATAATAGAAAAAAATAGTTAACAGATCGTGTAACAACACCTATGTTATTTGTATTAGAGGCGGCACCCAACAATAAACCAGAAAAAAAGGGAAAATGGACACCAGAAGGAGACAGAAACCCATAAAAATGGGCCCTCATCACCAACGAAAAAGAGCCAATACGGGTAAGTACCAGCGTAGGCAGAGCAAGTTACACGAGCGGAAAATTCACTCAAGTTGACTGGTGTAAACTGGCAAGAGAAGTACAACGATTGTGACAACATTTAAATTTAAAATGTTTTCTGTACCTAATAACTGCATAACTCACAAGAATTATTGTATGTATCAATGAGTTATTTGTTTAACATAATTAAATTAATTTTTTCTTAAAGTTACACATTGATCAAGTTATCGACTATCAAGTTACACATATTACAAGTTGATCAGTGCATCGAAGTTAAGCTACAGAGTTTGTAACTGTGTTAGCAGAAATGAGGTTTTAGCGCAAGCAAAAGCTCCTATAAAACTCCTCTGTATAAGTCCTATACCAATCCTTGTAGCTATTAATTAGTAATTAGTCATTGTACCGAACTTGTAATTAGTCATTCGATAAAACGTTTTGAGAAAGGGCCCACTTATTTATGTGTAAGGATTTATAATAGATTGCCAGCTCAAATCAGAAAATAACATAATTACTTTAAAAAAAAGGTTAAAGAATATTTTCTTGCAGAGAGTCCCTACCTAATGAGTGAAGCCGGGTGACCTACTCTATGGAATGATGTTTATTTTATTATTATTATTTATTTATTTAGTCTTTTGTTTTATTCTGATACAGTAACATACAAGATACAGGATATAAGACTATATGGATTTGAGTTTGTGCTTTCATGTGTAGTGTGATTTTTTATTTGTTTTTACTGATGTTGTTGTTGATTGACGTGTTCAAAGTTGTAAACTATTGAAACGAATAAAGTGACTTATGACTTATGACTTATAGAGGGATGCGCAGCGCAGATAGCCATCTATCTACTTGCGTGCGTACAGATAGTAGTGCCTACATTGTAGTCCCTTGCCTGTAGTTGAAGATGAAAATGTCTTCATTTACTCATTAGCATGACCAGTATTCCCATTACAGATTGGTAACGGGCTGTTCTGCCGCTCCTCCTCCGGCGCGCTGGTCGAGTTCAATACGGGTCGGTGTCACCCGATGGCAGGTCGGCCAATGTGGATCCCTTCGCCTTCATGAGTCCTCCTACATAATTCCTTTGCAATAAAAAATCACTTTTATACATACTGTAAAAAGTAGTTGTAAAATAAACGTTGCTTTTGAAATGTATTCAATAGCAAACACGTATGTTTCTATTTTCCCTTAAGGACTTTTTTTGATGGATTACAACAAATTTTAGTTTGGGTTTGTTATAACTTAGTTTACAACTATTAACCGTAGCATGAAAAAAGACAATTGGGCTTCAGCTAGTAATAGGGTTCCACGCTGTCACTGCTGCCATTTTGCCATAGACAAAAAAGTTCAATACTGAATCCAGTTGCCATTGGTTATTGGGCTATTGATCCTGGCTAAAGAGTCAGTCGGTATTAATC
Source organism: Allygus modestus (assembly GCA_963675035.1). Classification (NCBI taxonomy): domain Eukaryota; kingdom Metazoa; phylum Arthropoda; class Insecta; order Hemiptera; family Cicadellidae; genus Allygus; species Allygus modestus. The sequence continues at coordinate 41,852,362 of OY776117.1, read as the reverse complement.
AGTAACAACGCTACACAAGGCATCTCACCAATTCTACACTGATAATTAATTCATATTGCCTTAAAATAAGCCCTAGTTTCGTCGGCGTCTTACAAAGTGATTAAAGATTTTGCACAATCAAAGTGCAAACATCTTCTAGGGGTATAAAATAAAATATAAGCAAAACCAAGTTTCGTAAAACTTTAGGTCATTGTCATGGAGGTATTATAACGGTTATAGCCATGGAGGTATTGTTATGTGTGTGTGATACCGCTATGTTTACATAGTACACTATTCACCGGACATCATTTATTTTGAGGACAGTAAAACAAAGTTTTGGTGGGGATGGGTTCAAGTTTAAGTTAACTACAGAGTACCCGGATTCTAAGGGCAGAAACAAAATGTTTGAACAATACAAAATAGTTGCTATGGTTGAACGCGAGTGTAAAGATGAATGTGCAAGCTTCTTGAGTCACATATGTTTATAGGTTTTATTAATGTCAGCTAAACAACAATAGCAAAATATGGGAAATATAATTAAATACAAATTTTCTACTAAAATTATACCATTCGAATACTTACTGCGGATAGTTGAACGCGATAAAACGGTCCAACGAAGATATTTTTAGACTGTCTCAATCTTCTGAGATTTTGAATAGAAAGTTGCAAAATTATGATTGCTCATTTAAAGGCACTGTTCCAGTAATTCGTGTTAGAATGCATTAGACGCACATATTAGCCACTTAACAGTCCGTATTCTGATCGTTAGGTTTAAGCATGTGAGTGTACGGTGATTATCTTAGCTGTGAGGAGATACGGTGGTTCGCCCAGGATGTGAACGTGAGTGTGTGCAGTAATAGCGGGGATTTCTCATGAAGTCTTATCATAAGCTTGTTCGCTTCATTATGCTGGGCTGTTGGATTAAACTACCGGGTAGAAATCGTTGAAGATAGATTCAAGAAAAATGATGTTACACTTTATAGATGTATTTTAGTATATTAAGACTTTAAAATCACATTACCCTATTAGAAATTTATTTGAAGCACTAATTTATAACACTCCTCAGTGTCACCTTAATATTTATACTGATGTTATAACACTCCTTATTCTAACATCGCTTTAAAAATGTTTTGTTTTTAAATATGAAAAAAGAAAAATACTACTGACTGCTTCTTGAGATCTTCAGTCAATTCTAACCTAGCAGATTGTGATTTTAAGTACTACGTGTAAACAATAGCCAGCGTAAGTTGCCTACGTAAGTTGGCACACTCTCATTGTATACATATGGCTCCAAAATTTGCTTGGCTCTGAAGTTATACTTGGCCTAAATCCGTCCATTATTTGGCTTTAGATTAACATGCACAATACATAAGAAAGACAACTAACAGACAGGTAATTCATATAATGATACATTTATAACTCCTACACTCTAATGCGAGCAAAGCCCGGTAGTTTGCAAAATGTATCATGGAATCCAGCAAAACGATTTCGTTAAAACTATGGAATTGGGGCTTTTGAACCTAAAATATCTGGTAGTAAAATCCTTAACCCCAGAAAAACCTATGTTTTGTTAACAATTTCATTTGAAATTGTGCATTGGGCTTTTGGAGTTTTAAATCAAAATCTAAGAATCATGACAATTGTGAATTAATTAACCATGTGAGTAGCACATACACGGGAAAGTATCAACAAGGGACTTCCTCAAAGCAATGACTAGAACCATTAAATAAAAATTGCATTGTTAAAATAAATTGAATGTGTATTCATAAAAATACTAGGGAGAATTGAGTTATGACAGTAATTAGAGTGACTCTAATATGTGGGAAAGAGGTATCTAAGCGAAGCAAATCTCTCTTAATACAACATTTATCTATTGAATTTCTAACCACGAAAATCATTTTAATTTCATTAAGCATGGCTCAGTTCCCCCCGGTACTGTACTGATAATAGGACGAGTGTATAGCCAACAAGTGTAATGATAGATCGAATCTGCAAGTTCAACAAACAGCTTAGGACGAGCAGGCGGTAAAACAAAATTTACCTACAGTATTTTTTATTACCTTGTACCGTAAAAAACAACAACAAAAATACAACAGAAATGGAGTAATTCAGATGAATAAAGTCACCACTAACCCACTAATCAGTCGATAAACAAGAGATTGTCGTCAACACAGGAAGTGACTCGCCAATGACTCGCTAATGTTGGTCGTCAACTCGGTGCGTTTTTCGCTCGGATCGTTTATTTCCATTAGCCGGGCGATTTCCCATGTTACATGCATCCATTACCAACTGATTGAGGGCTGTAAGCTTTCACAGGCTTACTTACTGTACCGTTGCATCCGTGTGTACCAGGTGCTTTTCAGTAAATTGAGACATTCAATGTTTTGTTAAAGGAACACGATTAAAATTAAAATTTTATTGGTTAGAAAATGTCACTAAAGCGAGGCTTAGTTTTATAGACATTCTTTACTGTAGAATTTGTATTTATTGCTAATGAAAATATAAAAAAATAGCACGTTATAATTATCATCAATTAGTAAATCTGCAATCTGAAATTGTTTCAACCCAAAAATAAAAAATGTAATTTTATTCTAAACTTAGTTAGGCCTATATACTGATCATAATTTAGGAGTAAATGCATGTATAGCCATGGGTTTTGATCACTTAATGCGTTATTTCTTTTTCACAGGTGTGCTATAGTTGTATTAGGGGGCAGTTTTTTGTATGTTTGCCTGAGTTTATCAAATCAGAACGAAGCAGATGTAATATTTTGAAATTAACAAAGCCTATTTGTGTAAATCGGTATTTTATTTCATTGAAGGATTCATAAAAAAAGCAATGCAAGTAAATCAACTAAATATAAAACAATGATTGTTTTTTAATGACAATAAATGAGACAAAGTATGTTATTTAATTTACAGGACTTAAAATTAACTTGGAAAAGATGATTTAAAAATTACTTATAATTATTCATACAAATGGTATGATTCGTATGTATGACTGGTATGACTGGTATAAAATGGTATGACTGGGAAAGTTTTCGAAACACATTTTATTTTGTAAAATCACGAAAAATTTGTTTTTAAGTTTTCGCATAGAAGGACTTACCACATTTAAATAAAACAATATATTAAAAATTCGAATTTGGAAACTTGTTGTATTGCGTGTATAATTTTACGTGCTTTTGTTTTTACAACTAAATGCAGATACTTACTCTTATTATAAATATATCTCCCTCAAATATAGGGATAACTTTTAGGCTAAAAAATAATTAATGTTAAGTGGTGTCGTTATGTATATGATAGATTATATTTAATAATTTCTTTAAGGTCTTGTATGTAAGTACAGTATAAGTGTAAATATACTTATAGTGTTGTAAGACGTATTTTATTTATCCTGATTATATTGAACAAATCCATCCGTTTCTAAAACATGTGTTTATGAGTATGTATCCTCAAAGCTGCATTTTTATTTAATGTCTTAGCTCGTCTATGTAAATTGTAAAGATAAACACTTAAAAAATAAAACCCTTTAAAACTACATATAAGCCGAGATAAAATATTCACTTCGGAAATGAAGATAGCCAGTTCACTCTCTGGGATATCATGGAAGTGGTTCATCCTATGTCATTTGCAATTAGCCTCTAAAAGTTCATGTGGAGAGAAAACGGAAATAGCTTGTTGAAGCCTAGGTCAAACATTCCGTTAATTTCCCTAATTGCAGCCATCGCAACGGTGGTTCAAACCTAGTGGGAAACCAGTTACGTTTTTTATACCAGACAGGTGAGGGATAATCGTTTTGAATACTAGTCACATAGTTTCAACTTCGGTTTAAGTTTTGGACCGTGGCAATATTTTAAACAAAATTGTTTAAGTGTCATGATATAGATTATAGCTATCTATCTATACTATCAAAAGAGTTTCCTGATTTTTGTTCGTCGATGTTTGACCCTTAAAACTATTATTTACAATACATATTTGCTGTCAGTGGAAAGCTCTTACCCTCTAGATGTGCCTTTTGGGAGTTTGAAAAACATCCAAGTTCAGTTAATTTTTCAAAACGTATGGCTCTACGTCTGCTAGATTCCCGAGCGTAAAACTACGGAACGCATCAGCTAGTTTTAGTAAATTAATGATATTGACGGTTCATATTTTCATAACGGAGATTTTATTCATTTTGTTCATAACGATCACCAATTTTGCTTTTTGAGTCCCCCAGTGGCCAGGGAAATTGAACGGTTAAATCGCGGCCTTTTTACTTTCGGAGACTTACTGAACCCAATAAGTCATAGCTAACTTACATAAGAGCATGATTGCAAAAAAACTCTAAGAATTGTCAGCAATTGAATTATTCAGTCAGTAGAGAGTATAACGCTCTAAAATATAAATAAAGCTCGGGCTCAGAAGGGGGGATGGATTTTACTTGTAGAAATAGATAAAATTTACAGATTTTAGTATAAATTTAGTACAATGAAAATACAATTAGTAGCAACATAAAATAAGCAATTCGCATACCAAACTGCAGTACACATATGAATTAAATAACTATATATATTTTTATTTTTCTAAGCATAAAAACTACTTAATTTGTAACAAATTTGAATACCTAGGGTGGCAATACTTATTACTTCAATTTTGAATAAAGTATCCTAACCTTCTCCAAGTATAAAAAGCCCCCCTCCTCAATAGAACTCATGGTCACAAAGAGACTGGTAAATACAAATTTTCAAAGTTTAGCTGCAATGTCCATAATAACACAAAAAAATTTTATTATATTTACTATTTGCCAACATAAATATCACTCAACAAAGAGACCGTTCAGAGACAATGCTGCAACCGCACAGACTGAGCTTGCGCACGTCCCCGATAGCAGAGAGAGCAGATTGTGGTCTCGCACATCGCGCATAAGTAGTGCTAATGCGCCGCACGCCTGCGCCTACCTCGCTCTGGCGCAGAGAATGAGGCGTGACGAAAGGGTAAATAGGTGGTAATCGCCGGGGCGAAAACTGGTTCGGAAATCACTTTCGTCTTGAACATTATTGATTTGTCTGCGTGGTTTCGATTCCTCTTGTAAAGGTTTTTTTGTGTGTAGGTCTCTAAAACTCGAAATTTACTTTTTGCTTTTTACATTTACTTCTGAGTTTTTCCTGTATAGGCCTACCAACTAAATCACCTTCCTGTAAACTTTTTGGATAACAGAATTACTGCTACCTACTATTATGGACTTTAAATTGTAATATATTTATGTGGTAATGATTGCTATAGTGTTACCAGTAATTGTCCTCTGACTTATGCTTCAATGTAAATTTTCGTGATTATATCTCAAATTTTACTTAATTTTTTCAGCCTAGTTAAGAACAAAGTGTAAAGTAAATTTTAAAAAATTGTAATAGAAAATAATAGATTAATAAAATGCAATAGTTTCTTAAATAACAAACTTACCATCACCAACAATGAATTTTAAACAAATAAAATTGATTAACAACTTTAAAACTCGAGTCCGTAAAAAGGTGATTGTTTTCAATTCTTTAGGTGTTAACTACCCACCTCCTACTGAACCAGTACCGCTATAATCAGTTCTAATCTATAGTAACATTAATGGATCTCTGCGTTTATTATTGATGGTAGATTATTGATATGTAGGTGGCAAAGAATGATATGGGTCGTTTTCAAGATAACTCTTCCATTCATAGTCATAACACAAGACAAAAAGATAATTTATCAAGACCTAGTATAATATTGAACAAGTACTTTAAGAGCTATAGTTACTACCATTTACTACATTTTAATTGCTGCTACCTAAGAAACTGTACAATGGTATTTTCTAAGTGGCTTAAATGCAAATCCTTCTACACGACGGAAGAATACTTTAACTGCAGTGATATTAAAATATTTTAAATGTATGAACTTTAAAATAAATAATCTGTTTTTATTGTTGTGATAACAATGCCTATTGTAACTTGTTTATTTTATGGCAAATAAACTTGTTGATTTCTTAAGGAGTTTGAAGATACAGTACCTTGAGAACAGTGTGTTCCAATTTAATTTATAAAAAATTAAAGAAAACTACTTATAATGTGACAATACATATTTATCAAACACGAATTTCATTACAACACATATTATACCACGAAATTCGTGGTTTCACTTAAAACAGTAAATAATCGTACATCAGTTATTTTTATATGCATTAAAAGTGGGTTATATTCACTAGTTTCTTTGTTCTGTAGTTTATACTGTATTACTCTGTGCTGCTTCTTCTAATGAACTTAATAAACCGCTCATTGAAACATTTACAAAGGTGCAACCTCATCAAACTGGGTTTATTTATCCAAAACAGTGAAACTTGATATGTTAGTTAGTTAAGCCACAACGTGGTTTTTATTACTGTCTGTGTTTAAAACATTACATTACTAACAACACGAGTTCGCACGCAGCACGCTGACGTGAGGAAAGTGAATTTCCACATACCAATTTTTTAAACTAAAAATCAGTGTAAAAACATACATTTATTCCAATTTTATTGAAATCTGAAAACAGTGATTTTTTGGCTGATCTGATGCTCCTGGTTTCATTTACCTGCAAAGCTGGGAATACAATTTTGCGTATTATAATATTAGGAGAAGGCCAGATAGGCTTGAAAGGAGGTGTAAGGTTACTGGGTATGATAAAAGTACACCAACAAATGCATTTAAAATAGCAATAATGCATTTTAAAATGCATTTACATGCATTTATAATGTAAAACCCCCATAAGACAACGTATTGTGTTTAGTCGAAACACATTTTCTTTATTAACTCGGTAAATATGTATGCTAGAATGACGATAGAGGGCTAAAAACTTTCGCCTCACTAATTCCCATAGTTTTACATGCATTAATTCTACTCACGAGGCTTTTCTGATCCTTTTTGGGCCCAAAAACTCTAAATTTGAAAGATCAATCCCCAAAAAAGGGGTTTAGGGTTTTCCGATTGTTTTGCCCAACGAATTTGTCCAACTGATTACAGAAAGGAATGTCCTACTAAATTTGAAGTAAATCGGACAAAATGCGACCGCTAGAGTGCAAACACACACGCATATAGTGAACACACACACCAAAATTGTGAACTGTAGTTAAAATATGTTCGGCAAATTTTGATTTTGGTACACTGCAAGAAAGTTTAGAAGTTTTGTCTATTGAAAAGAAAAGTGACAAAATTAATGCCAAAGAAGATCTTCACATTTACATGAATTATTCAGAAGACAAAACTAATATACTAAATATAATGCAGGCGCAACAAAAAAATCAAATCTTTGAAACAATCAAAAAAATCAAAAGTAATTAATCATATATAGATAGATAATTTAGCATATGTTAACAAAATTATTATACTGTTTTCTTTATTTACAGATTATTTAATTTTAATTTTAAGGTTATTAGCTGCACTGTGATCATGAGGTAAACCTCGAAACACGTGTCAGTGAATAAAAAATGAATTTTGAAGGGTACTCTGGTAATTTTCATTTAAAAATAATAATAATAATAGTAGCCCTATGCAGTGACCTAAATAATATAATATATATATATATATATATATATATATATATATATATATATATATATATATCGTTTTGAACGAACACCCAAAACGTGTTCAGGGGTCACGTTAGGAACTTCTATGGTGGTCCCGGGCTTAAGTTTCGCTGTGCGGGACATGCTAATAGTTCACTTTCCAAAGGAAATTCACTAATAAACAACCTAGACATGGTAACCAAAGTAAATTTAAATGTACCTCCCCCGATGTAGCATATCACTCAATAAAACCCCGTTTAAAGAAAGGTCACACAACACATGTTATTAAATGTTTAATAATGAATTAATTTATAGTAAGAAAGTCGGTTTCTGAGCAAGAGAAATCCTCCAAAGAGGAAGAAGGCAAGGAATCACCGCGACCGCGACCCTACCCAACAACGTGACTTTTGAATTAATTACTAATAATCGTAAATGGATTTGAATAGGTCGTGAGTACAAATCGTCGGGGCCGCTTTCCCGCCTCCTCACTTTCCACTGCCTTATTACAACTCTGGAGATACCGGTAAGGTAACCAGAGGCCTTCAAATTGAACTAACCAACCGTATAAAACCAAACTATAAGTATAATTGATTAGTAACACGCACATTAAGTAATTGTAACTTTCAAATGTGCGCACGCCCTGGCCAAGGGCAAAAGGGTTGCAGGGCCACAAATAAGGTCGCAGCTGAAAATCAAGAAATACTAAACTGCCTTGCGTTTTTAGGACAACCTAAGGTCTCCAAACCACCACGATCATTAGGGTGGATTACGTAGGGTCAGCTCACAAAATATATATTATGTTATATATCTAACAACATTTTTTATAAAAGGAATTTAAATGTTCTTTGTTTAAAATATGTCATCACTTCATACTATACATTTTTCCGATCAATAATCAAATATGGGCTTACTTTTTATGGAAATAGTCTGAAACTCACCATACCCTAGGAAAAAAATGGTTGTTATAGTACTCACAAACTCATCATGGACAGCGCACCTCAAGCCTCTCTATAAAATTCTAAAAATTATGACTGCATAGAATTTATAAACAACATTTATTTTATTTATAGAACAAAATATATCAATTTTATTTAAAGAAAGAATATTTACTCCAATCCACGCGAAATCAGTCAAAAATATATGTACTTTATCGAATACTTGTCTAAAAATCAGTCTAGTCGTGTAATTACAGGAATTAAATTACATAACAGACTACCGAATCCTGCTCCTGGTCTTCCACTCAACTCATTTGTGAAAATCCTCTAATATGCTAATTTTTGAGTTTTAAAATATGAAAGCTGTACCCACATGAAGTGTGGTTTATGTAGTTTAGGTATATTCAAACGAGAGGTCTTAGGGTAAAAATCTAGCAAAAATCAATATTTTTGATTATTTCTTCCCTCAAGGGACGAATTTAATCGCGTTTAATAACATAGTATTTTTACCAGCTGCGCAATTTGATTATTCAAATGAAAACAGTTGAGCGAGTGGTACTTCAGAGGACCTTCCAGCTAGTCTCATAATAACACCGTACTATAGTTGGACCTACTGATCGAACCCGAGCAGGACCATTTGCATTTACAACACTCCTCACAGTGTATTGAATATTGCGTTGTCATTCCATACAATTTTCATTACAGCTTTGAAGGCCTCTGGGGGAGAACACTAAACACGGATGTAAATTACTCGTATAAGGAAATAAGTACAATCTACACCTCGACTTCTTTTTGCTTGCAGATCAAGCATAAAAATCGGTCCAGTAGTTCCTTACATTTCACTCTTATAACAATTCCGCTTCTGTATTAATATCTAGAATTATTCCAAGGTGTGTCATGTATCCTATACCATATACTCTAATATGAGTAAGGTTTGCTTGCTTGCTTGGTTGCAACTCTAATCTCAAAAATGGCTTGAATGATTTCCTTTAAATGTTAGAAATAACTAATTTATGGGTAAAATTAAGTTCTAGACAGATCTCATCCCCAGAAAAATCTAACAGGCCAAATGTAAAAAAATTCACAAGTTGAAAAATAAATATGGGGCTTATGGAGTTTAAAATCAAAATAAATGAGTCAAAACAGCTGTTTACAATCAAATAATGAACTATATCAAAGTAATACTAATGTAGTTTTAGCATTAACATGTGGTTTCCTGAGAACAGTGACTGAAACCATTGAATGAAGATTACATATAGAATGGTCATATCCAAAATGAATCAAAGCGACATTGAGCTATAGTAACAACTGGAGTGGCATTAAACCTGCAGAAAGAGGCAAATAAGCTAAGTAAATCGGCTCATCAATAGAGGTACGTGGTTTTAAATAAAATTCCTGACCTTCTCCAAGCAAAGCTCGGTCCCCAGGTACTGTATAATTAAAGTAACAAGCAGAAAAATCAACACATAAACTGATCCACTTCCTCCTAGCGCAATTAGCGAGTCTAGAACGCCAATGAGCATATTACAGAGTTGCAAAGGAGAGGCAGGTGGCCGGGCCTGACACATATACCGGGAGAGAGCCCAAGCCCAGTCCTCCACCTCTGGCTCAGGGCGACGCGGATGGAGGTCACGTGACGTCAGCCACAAGAATGTGGACCTTCCTCTGCCACGAGGTTAAAGATCATCGGAGTCAGCGTACCGTGTATGCGAGGAGTTCAAGAACTTGAGAAGGTCACGGTTGCATAGAAGCGCCATCGTGAATCATCAGTGTGAAACCTTATAAGAGTATCGAGGTTCTATTTCAACCTGGACTTCTCTATCTTGTTCTGATAAAGAGTTATTGCAAGTACAATACCAACTCGACCACTAGTTTGTTTTTCCCAAAGCCCTATTGATGTTTTCTTCTAACTGTAAAGCACTTTTTCAAGCCTCCAAGAGTGTTTACTGTTTTAGAAACCTACTAATTATATGTTCAATAATTATAATTTCCCCTTGCAGTGTGTCCCCTCAACCGCGGATACTGTAAGAGACACTAGTTATGATTTCTCCCGTGGGAGTTTGTGGCCGAGACAGACCACAGTCCAATAAGCATTGGTTTTATTTTGTTTGCTCATCTGTAAAATCCTCAACACCGACTGTAACAGAGTGACATTCCTTGATGGTTTAAAACGTTCAAGCCTATCAAAGAAGGTTCTTACGGAGTTTTATGATCGGTTTTCTCGCTCTTAGAGAACAACTAGGCCGCTTTCCCAAGAGCTTGTGTTTTGTCTACCTTTCTAAGAAAGTTCCTCAGTCGTCGATGTATATAAAAAATCACGTATTTAACTTATTAATTTATCTAAATTTTATTCGTCCGTTTGATTATACAAAGATAGTTAAAGTATCGTTGGTAACGTTGGGACATTTATATTTGAAAGAACCTTTTTTAACTAAGATTATTTTACAAAAACGACAATAGTCAATTTATCCCCCCCTATAGATTTTCTTTTTTGACCAAAGTAATTTTTCTGATACGTACTTGTTTGTTTGAACATTTTTAAACACACCTTCCACATCGTTTTGTTTCTAGAATCTGCCTCATATTAGTAAATAATAATAATGTAATCCCTAAACCAAACTCGGCTAATTTGTAGTTTGCTTTCTTATACTAGAATCATTCCAATATAATAGCGCTGTCAAGTAAACAATACAACTAAAATATTCTTAATTTTCGTTCAAATTTGTACTATGCTTTGACTGAAATTTGACAAGTTAAGAAAAAAGTGTTTAAATATTTTACTTTATTAAGTAGGATTCAGGTTTACGATCATTATTATTTGAGTTCTTTTAAAAACATGAAATAATTAATTCAAACAAGTGAAACAATTCAATACGAAAGAAACACCAACATCCAAGAATCATAACGCTCTTGATTCCTGGTTCTAGTAAATGGTTTTTGAGATATCCAACTATCCAGCTCTTTTAGCAGCATTCGTAAAGAACCAGGACCAAAATTAGCTTTCTAGGATTTTGTCAGCCAATTTAAATTTGTTAGATTCGGACTGGTCCTAGCACACAGTTTACGAAAGGTTAACAAGTGCATATTTTTAAATGTTTTACGTTCTTCAGTTTTTTCACTGATTAAGTGGAAATATGCGAAGTCTGGATGTGTTCATTCAGTTTATCCCTTTTAATCTAAGGGACAAGTCTCCTTTCCTCGGTCTCCACTACTTTCAACAAATCGGGTATACTCGATGTATAAGGAGACCCTCGATGGCCCATTCTCTGTCTGTTAGTTCTACTAGCGGAGTCGATAGTTCTTGCAGACAATCACGGTCTACTGGCGAGCGGCCACTTCAAGGATCGTTTACCGCCAAATTCTCACCGCTAATAATCAATGTGGCGGCGGTACCGGCGGAAGAGCGGGTAAAGAGGTTATGTCAGTTGATCCTGGGCATCCGCTTCCGGACGAGACTAGCGCTTCCGTTGCCGCTCCCGTGGCCGGTTGCGTAACTACTATTTTCTCACCCGTGTTGTTAATGAGGTGGTTTGATTTGAATGATAATTATCTTTAATGTAAAATTGTTTATGACGTGAGAATTTATCAAATTATATCCGTGTTAATTTTTAATGGAGAAGGTGAGAAATAAAATGTGTTAGCACAATTGGTAGATGTCAGGAATAGTATGAAGAAGTGTAAAAAGTACAATTATTAGTATTTAGGCCTACTAGTGGTTAAAGGGGCAATAGCCCCTATTCTTTTGTTTGTGTGCTAGTTGATATACTGTGATATAGTTGTATATAGTTGTTTGTGTGCATGCTGAGTAAGTACAATCAAAACCAAAGTATAAACACATGTTATTACGCAAACAAAGCCAATACTTAAACCACATGTGATAAAGTAATCCAAGCAGTCCAATTACAGTTCAGTCCCAATTATTTTCTTATGGGGACAATGTGTCCTTATTAGTGAATTTCCTTTGGAAAGTGAACTATTAGCATGACCCGCACGGTGAAACTTAAACCCGGGACCACCATAGAAGTTCCTAACGTGACATTTGGGGGGTCGTTCAAAATGTTATATATATATATATATATATATATATATATATATATATATGTGTGTGTGTGTGTTTGCACTCTAGCGGTCGCAATTTTTGTCCGATTTACTTCAAATTTGGTAGGAACGTTCCTTTCTGTAATCAGTTGGACAAGTTCGTTGGGTATAACAATCGGAAAACTCTAAACCCCTTTTAGTGGGGATTAATCTTTCAAATTTCGAGTTTTTGAGCCCAAAAAGGGTCATAAAAGCCCCATATGTAAAATAAGTGGACGTAAAAAGATGAGAATTAGAGAGGCGAAAGTTTTAAGCCCTCTCTCGTCATTCTAGCATAAATAGTTACCGAGTTATTAAAGAAAATGTGTATCGACCAAACGCAGTACGTTGTCTTATGGGGGTTTTACATTAGAAAAGCCTGTTATTCATTTGTTGGTGTACTTTTACCATCCCCAACAACCTCACGCCTACTTTAATGCCTGACTGGACCTTCTCCTAACCTTATAATGCGCAAAATTGTATTCCCAGCATTGCAGGTAAATAGAACCAGGAGCATCAGAACAGCCAAAAAATCAATATTTTCAGATTTGAATAAAAATTGGAATAAATGTATATTTTTAACTGATTTTGATTTTTTATAGTTTTTTATGTGGAAATTCACTTCCCTCACGTCAGCGTGCTGCGTGCGAACTCGTTTCTGGTTGACATGGAAGTTTTTAACCAAAACCACTATTTCTTCTGATCACTTTGCTTTAATTTGAGCCATTCGAGCCATTCCCATGGTCCTGCAGTTGAAACAATTAATACCAATCGTCCACAATTTCTCTTCCAGTGTTTCTGTTATACCGGGTGTCCCATAAAGGTCCCCCCCTCTTAATTTTTGAACGACTGTAAATTTTCAAACAATCTTTGATAAATGTAACTAGCATAAGTCAAAGTATTTTTTTAAGTGGTTAAGGGTTTCAACCCTCACCCCTAAAATAAGGGTTGATAGGGGTCGTTTTTATTTTTCAAATAGTAACCCCTATCAAGTTGCATATCATTTTAAAGAGGGGAAAAAATAAAATGAATGCCGCAAACTAGACCTCTCTATGTTTATTTAATATAATGTTATGGCCATCAAAAAATGTATTAATTTTGTTATTTATACTGCTTAAATTCCCCTCCTTACCAGAAATATACATAGTGGGACAATCCAAGTTTCTCTTGATCAGAACTTTGAAAAAATACCATTTAAAGTGCAAGAAAGTTATTTGAAAACTATTTATTTTTCCCAATAAGTTAATGGAGGCCATGACAAAAATAAAGAAGGTTTTAAACGACTTTCTTGCACTTTAAATGGTATTTTTTCAAAGTTCTGATCAAGAGAAATTTGGATTGTCCCATTATGTATCTGATTTCTGGTAAGGAGGGGAATTTAAGCAGTATAAATAACAAAATTAATACATTTTTTGATGGCCATAACACTAGATTAAATAAACATAGAGAAGTCTATTTTGCGGCATTCATTTTCTTGTTTTTCCCTCTTTAAAATGATACGCAACTTGATAGGGGTTGCTATTTGAAAAATAAAAACTACCCCCAGCAACCCCGATTTAGGGGTGAGGGTTGAAACCCTTAACCACTTAAACAAATACTTTGACTTATGCTAGTAACATTTACAAAATATTGTTTGAAAATTAACAGTCGTTCAAAAATTGAGAGGGGACCTTTATGGGACACCCGATATAATTATAGTAATATGTAACGTCGCAGACCAACCTGTGGTGAAAACGGCAGTTGAAACATTGAAAACTAAAAAGACTAAATCTCTAACATATCTGCTGCCATAAAAGCATCCAAATCTAACTTACCGATTGACAACAATAACAAGAATCAAGATTACATCTATACCTGTAAAATGTTTGGATTAACATAGCAAGTAGCCTAATCAAATCAAATTTAGTTTTATCTTGAATTTTATCAGTACAGTATACAGTATTACCTGAATAATCAAAATAATGTTTTTTTTACAGTAAAATGGGTGTTTTATTAGTTCCATCGAGTGTGGAAATAAAATTTTAAATGTGATATTTCGTCGCTTTGGACGTCTACTATGTTATAAAAGTGTACATATTTTGAAGGTTGGTAACATTTTGAAACTTGCAATAAAAACAACGAGTATTTACTTAGTTTTTTGGGATTTCCCGCCTGGTAAAACAAACTCTGAGAAATATAATAAATATTTGAGCTAAACAACAACTCCATTTCATTTTTTGGTACGTTTTGTATATTACAAGAACGACAGTATTATTACGAAGTGGATTATAATTTATTTTATTTTCTCAACAAATACATGACAATTTCATCATAACAAATTCCATCTAAGCTATTGATTACTGTAAGTCAACTATACACATGTCTGTAAGAGGTATACAGAACTACCTGACTACTGTTGCAACTAACTAATACCAACTAAAAGATTAATTTGCGAAATGTATGTATTTTTACTCAAATTTGCATTTTTATCCTAGGGTGAAATTAAATTTCACCGGATTTTCTTTTAAAAATTAAGGTTCGTCTAGATTCAAGACACAGTAAAAGGATCTGCAATTTCATTTAACTATGAAGTAGTATACAATTTATTTTTGAACCGTCTGCGTCTCTTTGTTAGGTTAAGTATTAGAATACCAGCATGACCCAAAGTATTGCTGCACTCTTAGAGAAACAAATTAAAAATTACAAAACTACAAACAGTCACAACTCACCGTTGCTGACCTGGCTCAACGTCAAACTGATTTCGGCCTAATCATGAGTCACTCGATACGGTTGTCCGCCACTGTTCCGACTTACTTGTTTGAAAATCATTATTCACTTAGTCACCGCCGCCGGCCCTGCATAAGTCATGGCTTCGTTCAGTCCGGTGGTGACCAGTGGCCATGTCGTGGTGTGTGACGCTTCTCCTCATCATCTTCTTCGGTTGTGTCTCCTTGGACCAGCCCCCTACGTCGGAGCCTGAGGGGTACAACCAGTACAGCCGAGGAACACACTATTCTGTGTTCGGTGGAAACAGCAGAACTGTCCCAGCCCTGAGAGGAAACTACACCTGCATGGCGGACTGGGGGATAATTGTAAGTTTTCATTTATTTAATAGGTTATTTTTATTGCAGTAAGTAGTTGTGGTGTTAAAAGATGGGGAACCGATACTGGAAGTGCTGTCATTTTTGGTATGTTTGTATTTCCCTATTTGTTAAATTGTGCTCCTGTATAGCAGAAAATTACACGGTGGAGATTTCATATAGGTTCATCATAGGTAGAATTAGTTGTAATTTCGTAGCAACTTCACTTTTTTGGCTCATTGCAGCTCTGTTAAAACATTACTAATAAACGGTATCAGATACCTGACCCATCAATATATTTAATTCTATTTACTCTACAACTAATCTCTATACAGGGTGTATACAAACTCCCTGGACACACTTTTTGTATTTTTTCCTTACGTCGAGACAATCATACACAACATATAAACATAAATACAAAATTCCTAGTTTTCTGCCTGTCGGTCTGTTTGTCATTTTAAAATTGTGTTTATTACTCATCTTTTATTTGAGATATAAAACTTAAATTCGGCTCAAATGTGTATTTTAAGACTATCAACAAGTTTATACAATTAGATTACTGTAACTGCGTCATAATCAAGATGGCGGCCATTTATAATTGTTAATGTCAAGTTTCCGAATATTGTCAGTTTTATCCATGATTGTTTTTGGTAATAAAATATGTAGAATTCTAAGACAAACAAAATGACACCTTATTTTCCGCAATCGGATAAGAAATAACTGAGTCAATGGCTATTTACATAATTATATAACAACTTATAAGGCAAAATGTATAACAATAACAATATAAACAAAATTGTAAATACTATTCAAAAATGTGATATTTAATTTAGTAAATACCAATAACTCAGTTACTTCCTATTCGATTGTGGTAAACAAGGTGTCGTATTGTTTATTTTATAATTCTACATTTGTATTTCCTGGAAACACCTTTTGATAAAACTACCGGTTCATGAAATTTTGACATCAACAATTGTAAATAGCCGGCATCTTCTTATGCAGTTATGGTAATCAAACTTGATGCAATTGTTGTGAGTTTTAATAATACACATTGGAGCCAAATTTAAATTTATTATCTCAGGGAGAAGCTGAGTTATAAGACAACTTTTAGAAATGGCAAGCAAACCGACAGATAGAAAACTAGGTATTTAAGATCTTTGTTTATATGGCGTTTTATGATTGTCTTGACTTAAGGAAGAGACTACTATTAAAATGGCTCTAAATTGGTTGAGGAAGTTGGATTTGGCTGCCAACTGAATTAAATACTAAATCTGAGTTTGTTTCATTGCTTTCATCAATCAACGCAGTAGATAACATATTATTTTGCATACTATTATTATTCCTATTTCTTTTAATTAGTATATTTGACTGTTTTTGCGTTCCTTATATTTTACGTTTTATTTGCATAATTTAAAGCCTGGGCATTTGTATGAACTCAAAATAACACATTTGACCGGTTCCATATAATAGTTTTGCTTGCCCACCATATTATCCTTGTCCTTGGCAACCTTGCTTAAGGTTTGAACACCCCTTGATTTGATTAATGATATTTAGATTAATGAAAATGTATCACTTTTATGAATACTAGAATTCCTTATTCACAGCTTGTGCATCCCATTTTGAGAAGCGAGAATAGTAAATAGTTAAATAGTAAACAAAACAATGACGTTGCCTAGAGTTGGGTATGATCCTTATAACAACTGTCTATATAATTGAATTTAATTAAGAAAAGACACATGTGACATAAACCAAATAAAACTCTATTCCATTAGAATAACATGGGGACTTGGAAGTCCCGTGTGGCAGAGCCCTGAGGCCTAAATCTAAAATCTAAAGCCAGTTTGCACATTTGCACACCTAGACGTGCGTTTTAGTGTATGATACTTGGGAGTGAATCTTAAATCAAACAAAAAAATTCTTGTTTACAAAGTTTGCATATATCATAACAGCTGTCTATGTAATTGAATTTAATTAATAAAAACACATGTGAGAAAAACCAAATAAAACTCTCCTCCATATGAATAACATAGGGACTTGGAAGTCCCGTGGAACAGAGACCTGAGGCTTAAATCGAAAATCTAAAGCCAGTTTGCACATCTGCACAACTAGACGCGCGTTTTAGTGTGGGGGTAAATCTTAAAACAAAAAAAACTTATTGTTTACATAGGGAGATGATGGGAGATGGCTCAAATTTAAGGTTTTGATCCCAAGGATTTCTAAAAAGTCACCAGTAAACAAGAATTAACGTAAAACATCCCCCATAAGAAAACCATGGAGATTTAAAAACGTCTGCTTTGTTTAGATTAAAACATGTGATTAGGTGTCTTCTTTGTTTACGAATTGTCATGTGTTCACACTTATATTGTTTTACTTTCCTCAGCATATAAAGAGTGAAATAATATAATGGAGAGTATTAGAGCAAGGTTAGGGGCAATGACTCCTTCAAGCCACTAGACCTATTCTCTTTTCTACAAACTCATACTAGGTTTACGCTCCTATGTCCCGTAATAGGATGAAGCGAGGATTTGTAACACAACCATAGGCAGTATAGGTAATAAATTATTGTAAATGACTTGTAGGCAACGTTATAGACCACCCACAGGAAAGCTTTCAGCTGTTATAAAATAACGAAGGTCTTGCTGTCGTTGTGGGCTCTTACCCTATTGGTGGAATCCAAATTTTTAACCTAAGTAGCCTAGCCTAAAATGATCCGAATAAAGTACAAAGCAATGGTAAATACATATGGCTAAACTGTTTATCATGCTCATGATGTCTAGGAAACAGATCATAAACAAACCTATTAATATTGATAAACTTTCATTTAGGTTTGGGAATACAACACAAAATGAAGTTGTCAAAATTTGAAATATTTTATTAGCTTATCTTAAATACTCTAGGTCTGTTTAACAAAAAAAAAACATAAGTTTGCAATATATATATGGAAAAAGTCCCTATATAGTCTAAACAAATTGATACCTTACGGTTATTTCAGGCCTAGAAAGTTTCAATACATTTTTGTTAGTTATTTAAACTTTTTTTATGTGATCAGACACATAGGCCTATTTGAAGGAGAAGGATTAGAGAGAACTGACTTCAAATTATGCGTTTAGACGAGTACAAACTGAATTTTCAAAGCAAAATTTTCTCAAAGATATAATTTAGGGTGTCAAGTACAATTTGAGAATAAAGAATAACACAAGGCTGCTTGTTTTGTAAACAAGTCTCCCACAAAAAAATCTATTTATCAAATTTGGGTTGCAGCTTTGTAAATAATGTACAATGATATTTATACAAAGCAAATAAATATTGAAAATTAATGAATAATAAAATTGAGACTTAAAATGATATTAACCAACTTTTAGATTTTTAAAATAGATAAAAAATACTGGTAGAATAATTATTAATAATTTTGAATGATCTTGTCTTGGTTACAGGTGAGACTAATATCGATAAAGTAATGAAAAATCATCTTTAAGTGCTGCGGACAGTATGCAGATATATGATCATATTTTTTACTGCTTACCAAGAAATTCAGTACTGGTACAATTGCCAAGTCAAATTTGCTTAATCCACGAGCACCGGTACTCTTCGTAGCACATTAAACTAACATTCATTGTTAGACTTTAAAACCTTGTTACATTTTCCCTGCATCAGAGTGAATAACATTTAACAAAAACCACATTGAACAAACACAAAATGAAAGAAACATTTCAGAGCACGTACACAAATTACGCCTCAGACCATTGCAAGCTGCAAACCATTCTGCTTAAGCCGTGCATATGCTCTTTAATGTTGCATTCTTGCCGTGTTTGTTCAATGTTTATTTTATACGTTACTCAAAGTAACACAGTGAAAATAAAGAAACTGTTTTACATTTTGCAATATGAATTAGCCTAGTTAAGTGTTCAAAGAGAAAACTCCCAATAAAGTAAACTCCAAAACAGCCTTTGTATATAGGTGAAATTTTGATTTCGTATTGACAGTAAGCAGTGAAATGAAATATAGCCTATAGTCATGAGGAATGTAGTCTATATAATATTTGTTTTATAATAAAGGCTATCTTAAGTGATTTGTTATTATTATTGTTAAATAGTTTCACGTTTTGTTAGTTAATAATAACAGAAATGAACTAAACGTATTTTAAACCAATAAAATAGTAAAAAATCACTATTACATGCTTGTTCCAGACAGCCCTAAAATACTGAAGGTGAGATTAACATGTTATTGAATAAATCAATATCTTATACCGAATCAAATAGGCAAAATTAAGCCAATTGTAAATAATATAATTCAATCTGTGAAAGTATACAATGGGCCTAGTCTGTTAAAAAATGGTATAATGGTCAGTCCTTCGTAAATATAAGGTTAAATATCAATTTTAGGTTCCAGGGAAAAATAAAAGCAAGTCTAAAGGGTAGGCTTTCATAAGCGGAACTATATAAAAACCGAATGAAATTGTTCGATACGATGTATCGATTAGGTATTTTTTTTTATCGTTTGCAACATATTTTTTCGTTTTATATTAGTTATTACGTTATGATTGTTTTGTTTAGTTTGTTTTTTACTTAAACTAAAACTGAAAATAAAAAATAAATAAACATGACAATGAAACGACATTGTAATGTTGTTTCTGGCAATACATGTTGTTTAGGCAATAATGGAATCAACGTTTATTATCTGGTCAAATTTCAAGACACCTAAACTGAAACATAACTTAACCGAAACCATAACCAAATAACCTAAATAATCGTTATACCGGATCGAACAATTTCATTCGGTTTTTAATATCGTTTCGCTTGTGAAAGTCTACCCAGCCTAAACAATATGGCATCCGTTAATACCTACAGAAGGTAATTATAATTTTACCATAGGCCTAAAGCCAAAATGATGTTATTTGAACACATGACATGACAGATGATTTAAAAAAAATATTAAAAAAATTGTTACGAAAAACAAGAACAACTAATGGCTTTTTTCCAAAGGCACCAAACGCTTCCGATTAAACCAAAATAACTGACACTACGATTTTTTAAGATAAGATACTACCACTTACAAGTGTCATGCACAAAATTGTGTTCAAATTATAACAACAATTAGGCTATATTGATCTGTTACTGCTACGAGGTAATTTTTTATATGAAAATTAAAGTTAAGAATCTCCTTTTTTAAAAGGTATCAATATTGCTCCGTTCTGGGATCATTTGCATTGCGTTATAAGCAGTTGAAAAAAATTACCCTATTTGCCGGATTCCGGCAATAGGCCATCCAGCGTACACATGCAATTGCCGTACATCCAACAAAAGACAGTCCTAGGGTTAATTTATTGTCAGAATCACAAATGAAGAAAAGTTAAATATGTAACTATGTTTACAATAACTAACTTATGAATAACCTATTTAGGCGCTTAAAAAAATTGAAATGTAGTAGGTTAGAAATCTATATCTCTTACTGAAATAGGCCCTATAAGGTTTTAAGTAACAATTTTAACCCATAGCGTAGGCATAGAACAACGCTACATTAGTCTCAGGCTGTTTGGTGACTTTAGTTTTGTTGTTGGCTAGGATTGATTTGTTTACATTCTACAGTTTCTTTTAGTGTCAAAGTCATGACTTAAGTTATTTAAACAATAAGAAAGTCATAATAATTAGATATGTATAACATTAGACTACGCCTAGGCCTAACCAAATTTTTCATAAACAATAACCAACAAGTAACAGGGGCGTATCCAGGGGGGAATATCCCCTAGAAATTTCAAAAATACATGTGAAAACGGGAGAAAGAGTTGGATGTAGGTAAGGCCAAATCCTATCCACCGCAAAAAAAGAATTCTGAATAAATCCGCCACTGACAAGTAATAGAGCTAACGCAAACTTACCGTACTACTTACTGGAAATTATATCTTAAAAATCAACCCATTCTATTGTAAAAGAAGACAGTTTGTAATTTTTGTGTGATAGGCTATCAGAACTTTTCAAAGCTGTAGATCTATTGAACCATAGTTTACATCGTACCGTACAGGTTAAAGTCGTAACCGAGTAGACACAGACTGTGTGTGTAGCCTTTCCATATGGCCTACAACTACCATTACATCTTATAGGTACTTTCACTATAATACTGAATACATAATTTTGATTGTTTTAAAAACGAATAAACGATTTTATTAAAAATTCTTGATTCAAAACCCATTTATTAGCAAACGCCATTAACTCATGAGCTGAACTACTAAACTAACAGGCCAGAGGCCAGGAGACCACAGACGACACAATCGGTTGTTTTGGTTAGCTGCTATCATTGTCAACATCCGGCCGTAGTCTGTTTGACTGCAAAATCAGTTGAGCGACTCTTTGTTTACCACCTACTACCCAACCCAAGACACATCTGAATATTTCCGGAAAATGAAAAAAATAGAAATATATCAAAATCCAATTATAGTTTATTATCACCCTTTTTACACTTAAGAGCTGCTACCCTGTAAATTTCAAAGCACTTCATCAAACCGTTAAAAAGGAGTTAGCGTAACAAGAAATTGACTAGGCACGAGTATGAAGGATTCAACTCGCTTCGCTTGCTTCATCCAATAATATATTAAGATAAATTGATATTGAAGAAGTGTTCCGAAATGTCTACTCTCAATCTCACAATGTCACATCTAATTGCTATCAATATAAAATATCCAGTAAAATATTAGTCGGGTCAGGCCATTCCAAAACCTAAATTAAGATTAGGTAGTCCGGAAATCATTTATTACTGGTACAGTAATCGGGTTGAAAATGGTTTACCCATACAAACTATCTTCAACTTCAGACGTCTGACTAAACACGTAAATATGTATTAATAAAAAATAAGGCAATGTTGTGACAAAGATACCAGCGTAACTGTTATCTTAAATTACATATTATTTGTATTATTTGAAACCTTTTGCGCCTTTTAGGGGTTTAGAAAATATACACCACCAAGATCCTCTTTCAATACAAGACTTGATAAATGGCAATACAAATTCTGATTTTTGATTTCTGACAACATGAGGTTTCACAGTTCCAGTGATAATGTTATGGATGAATTGAACTACATTTTACTGACCATTTTACACCACGCTAAATTATGGAATTATATTATAATAACACCATATCCAACTGGGTAATCCAAAAATAAAAATATTTTCTCAAATTCAAACATCTGGATTCGTTTTGTTCTCAAAAATGATCAGTGGAGTGCAAATTGTAAACATTTACATTAGATTTAATTAAATACAAATTATATTTTGGTTTTAGTTTACCAATACTATTTAGTTTTGTTGATTGCAGTGCACAAAAAATTCACAATGCTGCTCAGGATCCTGCCTTGTGCCTTTTTGCAAAATAATCGGCATTGAGAAGGAAAAGAAAAGAAGAAGAAAGGTACATCGGGGAAACAAAATCCCTGCATCTGAACGCAAATGAGACAACACACTGTCAAACAAGGCATTCTGGTACTCTTGTTTGATTTTTTCCATGTTTTTGCTACTATTTTAAATAAACCTTATAAGGTAATATGTGTGATATGAAACCATAAAATAAATGCATTTGTTTAATTACTCACATGTGTTTCGATTACACCTTACTTATATTGTTTTTATTATCATCAATTTGCTAAGTTGACAACTTGTTATGCGTGTTGTTGTGCAGCAGGCTCTCCATACTTATACAGTATATTGCTTATGAACTGATTAAAATCTTATTAAACTGAAAAAAGTTAGTATCAAGCCATTTTATTCTAATTAATATTTGTTTCTACAAGTCATGACAAAATCAATTCGTCGAAGAGATTTAAATAAAAATAAGAAGATTTTCTATTGCATTATAAAGTTTTTCCTTAAATTCATAAGCTAATGACTGATCATATTAGTTATAATTAGTTAGAGCATCATTGTGGTGTAACGCAAAACATTACTCTTATGAAATATTAATAATAACTTTAAAATAGTAGTGGTATTTCCTGGATATCATGACATACAACATATATTTAATATTTCTAAGGCATTATCTACAGAAATATTGATCAAGCAAATTGAAGATAATGTCGGTGTGACAACGGCAGATGATGAATGAAGAATTTATAAGATCCATAAAGAAAAATTGGTTTGTTGGACTACAAATAAATAGTTGTATTGTTTGAGCAATTAAAATACAAAATTCTGACTAGTTCAGTATATGTGTTTAAGTGTGTATATTAAGTTTATGTTTATATTATTTATTTGTTTATATACTATTTTGTTATATTTGTTTACTGCGGTACCACGGCGTTAAGAACGGTAGAAGGACCTTCAGTTCTACAATCGTTAAGAACAACATAAAAACAGTCCATGACAATATGTTCATTTAGTTTTTAGTATACTACCGTTTTTGTTCGAGTTTTTAAATCAACAAAGTTGAAATTTATATATCTGTATATCCTTCCCGTGGCTGATCATTGAAAAAAGGGTTTTAAAATTAATGTATAAGGTGTGAATTTTGAAATACAATTTTCTAACTTCAGCTTCAATGGGAGGATAAATATATTACAAAATGAAAAATATAACTTCAATATCAAATGATTCCAACCGATAATAATATTTTTCAAAGGTTATAATTTACTATAAAGGTGTGGTACATATAAAGGACACAAATTTCAAATTTCAAACCGAAATGTTTACTAAATTAAAATTACGAGTTTTGGGGAAAAATCCGCTTATGAAATTTTGTTAATAATCGCTGATTATTGGAGGCCGTCAAAGAGACAGTATAACCTATATTTACTAAATGGTGTATTACATGTTAAAACAACGCAAAGCTCTTATTCTATTCTATTTTCTGTTTTAAAATAAACTGATAAGACTACACTGCTCTAAATGTTAATTTTGATATGAATCTACATAAAAAACCATCAGTAGGCCTACACCAATACACCGATATACCAATACTCCAATACATCAATATTATTATTCCTCGACTTGTGCCACGCCAATATTTGAATACTCGCTCAACAATAAATATCCGATTGGCTAATTTACCGTTGTTTCGTTTAAATTTGTGCCCTCTCCTGCCAGTTGCGTCTCGTCGATTTCGGTTTTGACACCAGAGCCCGCGGCGCCCACCCGGTCAAATATCGATCAGCGGGCCAGAACCGGACTCGTTTAACCTACATATTCGCGGCCCTCCACACGGCTACTTCCTAAACTGAGAATATTCAATGACATCGTGACCAACACACACGGCACACAGCGGGTCACAGCTGATGCGAGTCATCATGACAATGTTGAAAACAATATTTACTCATACCAAATGTCAAGGATCAAATCCGGCTGTGTAAAGAATTTGCCTAAGGAGTTTTGCAGGTAACTAATTAATTCCTCGACTGAGAGAAAGATAGATGACGCCGCGCCGTTTAGCGTGGATCACTTGCAACCCAGCTTCAAACTTTCTATCTATCAAAGTAAAAAGTTAAGGTTTAAGGGCAGAATGATATGTTGGAAGTTTATTTTTGACATTTTGGACGAATAATTAAACATATTAATCACAGGATTCTCTGTAATCGTGTTTATATCTCTTTATTCTGTTTATTTTGCAGGGTTATACAATTAATAACTGTATTCTATATTTATACCGCTAGTTTTGTAATGTATGTATGCCATCAAATGGGAAATCCTCCGTGAGGTGTTATCTTGGCAAACCCATAACATATTGAATTCCAAAATGTTCGTTGGAGTTCCACCATGGGTCAACAACCAGAACACCATTTTAGATTCAATGTTCATCCATGAAAAACTATGATTTTGTTGTTTAACTTATAATATAAACATGCGTATCAAAATCGTAAAATTGCATTATTGTCTCCACAGAATGAAACAAATTAATGTTTTTCTTTCTCCACGAATTTTTCCGGTGTGACTGGGATAGTCAGAGCTATAGTAATAATAATAAATCTATTGTTTACACTTTTGGAGTTCTTTGTACAAAGATCTGTAGGCCCTTGAAGTGCATCTTGGTTGTAATTTTGATCAGGAATGTATCAAGGTCGGAAGTGAATCGCCTGCGAGTAATATCTAAAATTAGACACCCATGCGCATAGGTATGACATATAAGAACATTGTTAACGCGTATCTATAGAGGTATACCCCTTTCTTCCTCACGTTGCTCCAGTAGGCCCTATCACCCATTCCGCAAAGAATCCGTCGTTTCCTTTGATTATTTCTGCAGTTTTCTGTAGATAATGTTTCTCCTGGTCTCTCCCGAATAATTGTTCGATGTATCCGTAATTTACAGGTACAATTAAAACTGCTACTAAAAATACAAGCTATTCCTTCCTTTACAATAATTTCCTGCAAATCAAACCCTCAATATCCTTCCTTCTTCGGCGTGCATTACCAAGCAATTAGTTAATTGGGGTGAAAGTAAAATGAGGAGTTTTGCGGCGGATTGGAAAGCTCCTGGAGTCGAAGTCTCAACTGCCTCGCTGCCGGTGACCCGGTTCCCGCGCGGCCGGAAGTCTAGGGGTGAGAGGCTCATCGGGCACGAGTAATTGGGAAGAAGAGGGAGACTTCCGCTATCCACTGGCGCTGCCTAGCGGACGATCCGGGAGTCAGCGAAAGTCCTTAATTAGTGGAAGAATGCGAATTGCGCACCGTGAGACCGACGGCTCGAAGGTCGATCGACTTGCACGGGAAGTGATCTTATCCTGAGGTCTTTCTCACGATCTTGTACCAACCGATAACCCTCGGATCTCGAATTTGGAGGTTATTACTGGGATGGAAAACAAATCAGTGTTTGTTAGGGTTAATTAGGACTTCCTTCTTCAACGAGAACTGTTTAGGTAATTACATCTTGTGTCCGGAATGATTATTCTGTCGTTATTAGACTCTACAGTAGTTGGTGTCACGATCAACGCTCTGGAATTCAACAGTCATAAAGAATAACTTATTTTAACATAGTCATTTTTGAAAGTTAACTTATGATTTATTAACGGAGTCGTGTATTACTAAAAATACAATAGCATGGAAACTTTAAATCTTATGGGGCGGGAATCCTGAGGGATTTTAGATTCGGGTATGTGTATGTGATTACCAGATAACCACCGTAATTCAAAATTCCAGCTCGAGTTCCGAATAGGAGTGACGATAGATAGAGACCACCTTCTTTTTTCAACAATATGGCTTAAACCAATGGACTGACACGTGGTTTTACTCTTTCGGCCCGGTTGTGATTATAAACTGTAATTATTAGACATTTTATATTTTATATTGTAACTTTGCTCTCTACCTTAGTGACTTACATTGACAATAGCAATGATTGACTCACATCACAAACCATCAACAATTCCATTTCTCATACATATAAGCCTCTTAAAATTCCGAGCTTACTAATAGACTTGAAAGAAAAATTTCGAACAACTTGTTTCTGTTTAGCCAGGCTAAATTGTTGCGAAGCGAACGCATTCACCATAGAGGAGCGAGTCTTTGCATAAAGATGTTTTCCTGCTCGGCAGCGTGTGAAGTGGCTAGCCCCACTACCTGCGAATGACCGCAGAAAGAAGGTGACACGGTTCAGATCTAATCAGCTGTTCTGTCGAGCACTCGCAGTCAGCTGACCTGATTACTTCCCGCCATTGTGACCGGTGTATCCCAACGAGGTTAATATATCTAGAGGTCTCATCTGGGATATCAAAATGTGTGACCGGTGTATCCCAACGAGGTTAATATATCTAGAGGTCTCATCTGGGATATCAAAGTGAAGCCTACATGCTGACAGCTATTTTCCTCAGGTCACCAATCTAATCCTCTCTACACAAGCTAGCAGGCAAACATGTAACTTGTGTGGAAAGATTAGATTGGTTACCATGTTAGTTGCCATGGGAGCAGAGTTAACAGAGGGCAAAATGGCGGTCGACCATGTATACTACATTTTATACACAAGAATCTAGTCATCTCATAAAATGTAATGAATTATCTTTCAAATGTCATTGTTTGTTTGAGTGTTGTGTAATTATTTGTAGTACTGTTAAGATGAATTTTTATCACATGTAAAAAAAGGCTCTGCCGTTGATAAAATAAAATAAATAAATAAACAAGACAAGACCCCTAGACATATTAACCTCGTTGGTGTATTCCAACAAGTTATTCTGGTGCTTGTTAAAAATCAGTCCTCTGGGTGTTGTATTTGTAAACAAACCTGGAAGGCGAAGTCTTGTAACTATTACAGTACTATCTAAAGCTTTATATAAAATATGTAAGTAATCATACAATTGGGAAAAAATATTATTTCGGCACAAATAACCTTTTGAAGGAACTAGCTTACACGGTTATTAATATATCGTAATTAGATTTCCTATTTTTACTAATTTATCAGGTTATTTAGGTGGTTATTAGATACCATGAACAAACACGAGCATGAATAAAATCCTGACTATCAACCATCAATTTTACTATTGTTTGACTCATATGCGTAGTTCCTATTAAGATTATCAATCCCTGTGTTGCTTCACGGGTAAAATTATGGACATAATTGGCCTTACACCATCACGTAAATTGTGCTCGAGGAGTATAACTATAATCCACAAAAATCGGGATAAAATCCCGTGATTTCCCCACGTATGGCTTTCCTGAGCCAACTGAAGCTCTTCTCCATTCACAGTGGAGGCGGGAGTTCCTCTTGCCTCTTGGATCTCAGATGACCTGCTTCTCCGACCTTGAGAGAGAGTTGCCGTGGGTCCGTCTAGGTCAAGGTTATGGAGAGTGTTATCAATAAACGGTACAGCAGCTAGCTCCTGGTTCAACTTTCTCCTGGTGGATTGCTCTATTTGTTTTGAGCGCTGGCGTTAAATTAAGCTTTGATGTTCGATAGGAAAACATTGAGTAGACAGTGCATTTCCAATATTTACAGTCTACTTTTTTCTATCTTGAATGAGGTCGTTTCCGTATTTAGGGTGCTGTTTTATTTCTCAGGCTTCCAGGTTGTTGTTGGAAGGTAACATATCTTATTATTACTTGTGTTCTATGAAAAAGGGTATATGAATCCGACGGATTGTTTTGTGTATAAGTCATATAAATCTGAGGGAAATTAAGGATGAAAGAAAAATGTTTAGGAGTAAATCAAGCGATGGTAGTTTAATCGCCATTGATATCACGTATAATGCCATTTCAGGCCTCGTTTTATAAGAAATTTAGGTTTTGATGGAAATTGATATCAATTTAAAATTAAACGCAATTTAAATCTGCGAATACCCTTTTATTATATATATTCTTGAAAAAAGAACTAGCCCTGGTATTCATTATGAATCATTATAAATAATTATAATAATAAAGTAATGACTAAACTATACAATGCATACATTTAAGTATATTCGCATGAATGCCTACACACATCACCTGCTTCTATGTGCAATAACATCCTGATGTGTAGAACGGCAAGGCACTCGACGAAATGTGTGAGCTAGAGCCTCTCTATTAAGAAAGGTTTTATTTTAGTATATACTGTTTTACAACAACTCGTGAATCTACTTTTGTCTGTGGTGTTTCTACGACTTGCCAAGATGCTAATAGGCTAGGTTTGGAATTGCTTCCAATGTTAGAGAATTTCCATTTTAAAATGTTCATGCTGTCAATAGTTGTTTGGCCTTTGTGATTTTCAGCTTGAACATAAATAAATATAGTGAAATTCCAAATCCGTCTACACTTAAGGTCATGTACATATAGATGCCTGAAATATACATTTCAAAAATGGCTGAGTTAGTTGAGTTTCTCATCTTATGAGTAAATGATTGCAACTTACATCAAACTCAATCAAAAACTCAACGCAAGACTTTGAAAAACGTCTTCCTGAAGGGCATCCAATCCTCTCCCCATTTACAAGGTGAAAGTCTATGGAATGGCGATTGACCTGGGCGAAGCTCTCGGGTCGTATTGAAAACATCACTCGCGGAAGTGACCGTACCCTGGCGACTCGCCACCGTCGTGGACTATGGGACTAAGGACGTGAAAGCTTGGAACGGCGAGGATGACAATGCTGCGGCATTGTAGCACAAACACGGCGGGTTCTTTGTACGAGTCTCCCCATTGTGGGAGACCGCTCAGTCATCCCGTCCAGATTGGGTAATTATTTACACTTTTTGTCCTCTTTATCGCCAAGTAGACTCGGTTTCCCTCTTTTTAACGGGAGGGAGAACGGAACGGTGTGTAGGGAAAGTGATTAACAACCTTGTTCAAACATTGTCCAAACAGGGACGAAGGACAATGTTTTATTTGAGAAATCTTCTGACTTAACAAAAGTATTTAGAAAATCTTAAGGAAAATTTTTCTTCTTCCCTGAAGGTATAAAACCCCATTCTAGATAAAATTTTAACATATTCCCAAAACAAAATTTGTATAAGGAAGGATCAGCTAAGCTATACTGATTTTTTGTATTTTCATCTCCATCAAATTACTATCTACAGTCAATACAACAATATCAAGAATAGCGGAGCACTTGTTCTAGCCAAATCATAATAATTTAAGGTCAATCACAATTATGGATGAAACAAGTCATTTTATTGTTCACATAAACAAATCAAACTAAGAATATTCTGAATACAGTATGTTCTACATTTATACATATTGAGCATACAAAGTGACAGAGAAGGATTGTTACATTCGGTATTATTTTTAATATTACATCTTCATTGGTTTTACCTTGAGAAGTAGACAAAACGTAAAAAGAATTTAGGAAATTTTTCAGCTAATATCTTACAGTAACACAAAACATAATAATAAAGAAAAGACCAAGACTTAATATGAGACAAATCCGCATCCCTTTATATATTTCAGTGTCTCAAACAAAAGTTGAATCAATAACAATTAAAACAAATATTGACACATCCATTCAAATATCCCTCCAAGTCGAGTAAAGACCAAGAGGCGATTACAGCGACCTTGAAATCTTCAACTAGCACAAAATGTAGTTCTTTGCCAAATTCAACATCAGAAAGTTTCTCAGAAGGCGTTTTCTATGACAGCTCTGGAGGCCAGCGTCACATTGACGAGACAGGGAGGTACGAACGTAGCGTAGGTGATGGTGTCCCTCATGGTATAGAAGGTGCTGAGGACTGTGGCCGAGGCTCCAAACCCCACCAGGCACGCTGTGAACATCTTCTCCCAGAAGGCCATGGGGCCTATCGCCGGGTAATTGTCGAGGGAGACCAGCCCCAACATCCGGTCCCGGAAGTACAGGAGGTTCTGGACCACTAGGTTCCGCGGAGGGTCGAAAATCTCGTCTCTAAAGCTGGAAAATAATCATGTTTGAAGTACTTCGACATATTTTGAGAAACCTTTTTTAAATTATGGAGATAATTTTCATCAGTTCATGCTTGTAACAAATCTACTGCTGTTGTAATGAGTTTGTGCCTTAAACATGGACTCCAAAGGGTTATCGAAGTAATCAGTGTTGAACTTGTCGGACTTTATACAAGAAGAATACGAATCCATGATTTTTGTTTGATCTTGAAAACCATTTCACAAAGTTGAATCATCTCAAGGATATTCCAATAATTATTGAATTATGTTGTAAATTGCAGAGACTTAATGACTGTTTTGGTCGATGACTATGGTTTTTCACAACCGATTTGGAAACACCAAATGTGACATTTGAGGGATTTTAATTTGAATCTTGGACATTGATACCCAAACGGTACTATTTATTCACTGAATGGGTGCTAGTATCGTACTTAATACGCAGGTTTTTTATTCATATAAGTTTTGGTAATAAACACGGATTCATATTTTACAGGGAATCATAACTACTGGAGCTAATCATCGCAATTTAGAGGGTGAGTGGAAACACTCTTTCGAAGTAGAGAATGCAAATTATTTAAGCTCTAAATAGTTGTCATATACACTTAAAAGTTGTACATGCCAATAAATAAGACACTATATTCAATTATATAAAGTGAGAAATCTCTATACCTATCCGAAGACATGACTTGACTAGGATCATGGAAGGTTCCGTAGTTCTCCACCAGGAGAGCTCGTCGTCTCAGCTCCTCGTAGCTGTCCACCGTCGTGTGAATGTCTAGGAGGGTGACCAAGTTGCTTTTTAACCCCTGTTGATTGAAGTTCTAGCCATTAGTGAAATATACATAATATGTCAATACAGGCTAAATGACTCGTTAACAATATACTATTTAAGGAACGGTAGAATTCGTAATGGGTTTTAGGGGGTTTAACATTCCAGAATTTAGGCAATCATAGGTATAATAAAGAAAAAGGTTGGGTTTATTTTTCTTTGCTATGAATTTATCAAAGCCACTATCACTTAAATATGTACCGTACAAATTATAAACAGAATAATAATAATACAAATTTAAGTACTACTGATACCTACTTTTCAGCGAGCATTTATTTAACACTTTTCAAATCCTGTTAAAGACCATTTACACTTATAATAAAGTACTAAACATTAACTAACTTTGTAGAGAATAAACTATTTCCCTAAGAAGTGGTAACAGAAATAGTATAGGAGAAAGGGATTCTTGTTAAGAGTGTTCAATGTATTCATAGTATTGTTTTGGGTTTGGTCTAGGCACACGAGTTGTTCTTCTCATCTACTTTTTCTTCATAGAAATTACTTACAATCTGAGAAAAAAACTTAGTAAGTTCTACCTATAATCAATACTTTCAATTCAACATTTGTAATTAATGTTGAAGGAGTTATTTCTCAATGCCACGAGTGTTGTTGCTGTGGCATTATCATTTCAACAAAATGTTATTCCTGTGTTCTCAGGCAAATTAGTGTCCTGAAGTGTAACAACAAAGTAACAGAGGTAGGTAGGTAAACAATACAGTCAGAGTATATTCCTTTGGAGGAATGTTAAACGTATAACGTACTCCTAGGAAATTGATCATAGTGTAATATCACCAAACACAATGTCGTTTTTGTTGGCGTTCTCGCCGATACCCTACCCCTCGGTAATTTTGTTTACCCAGTGGACCTCTCTCAATTTCTCACCTGACCCACGATGGTGCTAGAGGTGGCCACGAAGGTCGGCTGGGGCTGCATGGCGCGCAGCCTCGCGTAGAAGAGTGGTGGCAGGATGAACATGAGCGGCCCCGTGAGCGCACCCCCTATCAGCCCCATGACCAGGTCGAACCTTGGCACCGCCTCCCCTAGTAGCACGGCCAGGAGGATCACCGAGGACCGCACCACGCAGCGCTTCCAGGTGAAGTCTGGGGAACAGACGGGAAAGTATCAATCAAACCGCACCACGCAGCGCTTCCAGGTGAAGTCTGGGGGAAAAGGTAAACTTCGTGGAACTTTCTGGCCAAGGTCTGTTAATAGAGTTTTCAGGTCGCAGTAGTGCCTCTGACATGACCTATCGACTACTTAAGTAGTCGGGACCATCGGCTTAACGTGCTATAGCTAATCTGGGGAACAGTTGGTAAAGTATCAATTCAAAACACTGAAGAAGCACTCCAAACTCCAATGCAAACCACTAGTTTGTAATGCTCTTAAAAACATTTGGATGATTTTTGCTACACTGCGTATGCTTCACTTAAGCATCTTATAATGCAACTAAGACTATTTTAATGTATCAACGGTATACCTTGGCTTGATACATTGTAAAAGAACCTAATCATTGTAAAACAAAATGTGTGAAACAGATAACCTAAATATCAGGAGACCAGGTCCAAGTCCCTGATATTCATGTTTCTTGAGCGAGTTCTCATTAGTGAGTGTTGTTGTTTAGTATAATGTCTGGTGCAACAGGGTGAATTCAGGATGGGGTTTGATATGAGGTTTTTGGGATATTGGATTTTGTGAATTTTTTGTTGTAGTTTCCTGTTTTTTCATATTTTGGTGAAACAAAATTACAGCAAAAGAAACACCTATAAACGGTGTTTTGACAATTTGTAGAGCGATAAAAGTATAAACAAATAATTGTTACTAACATGGTTAACAATAAGCAACAAATTGTACATGGTTAAATTATTTAAAAATGAAGTTCAACCATTCTAAAATTGTGATTTATTAACAGTTCGAACACATATTCAGTTCCCTCACCGAATGGAAGGATTATAGAATAGAATAAACGGTATCAGAAAACTGACACATAAGTTCTTCTTTTTAGACAAACTTTAATGAATAAATTAATTTATATTCGCTAAATATAGAATATAAAGTACGATCGAATGTACAGGAAATATTATAAACAAGTTTTTTTTTCAAAAATATCCACCCAAATCCCTTTTTTTGTGGGCACTACAGAATCCTTTGCTACACACAGTGGTTTTAAGAGGGTAAATGCCCCCTCCTCCCCCCCAGGGTTAAGTGGCAACTTACTTCAAATATCCTCTTTTGGTCAATGCTAACTTGACATGAATATCACGTTTTAACCAAATTTATCAGTAAATAAGAGATAAATGGTATTTATTTTATTCCCCATAAGAATAACATTAGACAATGTACTGCGTTTACCGAAAAATGGAAATTTAAGTTTTCTCCGCAACCAGCAATCTTAGAATAGTGATTCAAGATACTAATTTATTTAGTTTTTAAGTTCTTTTTAATGGTGAATAGTAATCATTTTAAACATTTATGTTTTTTTATACAAAATAAACAAATGAATTTTGGATGTTTTAAGTTCTGTAACTTCTGAACCCGAATTTTTACAGAAATGTGGTTGGTGTCATTTTGTTGTAAACCTAAAGCTAACCTAAAGCTCTACAAACCACGAAAGTTTAATAAAAATCGTTAGAGCCGTTTTTGAGAAATTTAGATTTTTTGGCGATTTTTGGGGGATAATTACCCTTAAAAATAAAAATAAAATGAAAAAAAATGCCTGGAGGTATCGTGGATTGGTACCTACATACCAAATTTCATAAAAATCGGCCCATTGGTTAGGGTTCTAGCTCGGTATACATCCACACAGACACACACACCCACACACACCTACACACACAACGACAGACATCACGTAAAAACAACTTTTTGGGTTCAGGGAACACCAAAACGAATATTTCCACTAACAACTCTAATTCGGAAACGTTGACGAAAACAATTCTTTCTCCATATACATTGTATAGGGGGAGAAAGTAAAAAACTATTCTGTCTATATTAATGCTTTATAGTTCTTTAAATTGAATAACGTTCCATGGCTTGTCAATACACCGCTAAAGAGTGTTTATTTTACTTGTAACGCTAGTGTGAAAATATTTTAATAACACGGTTTTTGATGCTCTTATAATCTGGCTTTTGATAAATAACTTTGTACCCCGCTCACAATGAATAAAAAGTGGTTCCCCTTCTATTTGTTGTTAAATTATTATTATATAATTTCCAACTGGTCAAAGCCAAAAAACAAAGAGTAAGGACAAAAGCATGTAACTCTGACTGGAAAATCTAGTTCTCTAAATACCCTTAAACGCTTTGCAAAATCTATATAAATAAACAAATATATGTAGGTACCCTCCATATTGTTATCTCTTTGATTGGATGAAAGGTTATATTAAAAATTTAGGCTCTTCTTTGAAATATAATTTAAAATGTCCGAATCTGCATTATTCGCAAAACCAAACATATGATTTATTTTGCGATACAAAACAGGAAACAGTTTGAACACTGTCGTATCGCAAGGAAAGCACCATTATCAATTGCAACCAAGCATATATTCAAGACCGTGTGATATCAAGATTAGATCGAGCCTTCTGCTATCACAGTTTATGGCCTAGCTAGTTATTGGCTGGATAGTTATTGGCAGGTGGTTTATGTGTCCACTCTCTCTAGAAAGTGACACGAGACTGACATCTGGTCATTGACCAGGACTTCGATCGGCCATTATCGTATCTGGACCTGCTCTCTGTTACAGTTTAAATGTCTATCTAGTGGTCATGGTCGGTTGAACTCAATAACCAACCATTGCTGTCGAAACTGCTCGCTTTTTGTACAACAGTGACAAAAGAAATGATAGTTGAAAACTGCGAAGTATATTTGTGAATTTAAAATTCTAATTATTTACGAGATGCAGGACTCAAAATGTATAGGTATAGAAAAGGACCCTATTTAAATCCTACAAATTTACATCTTTTTATTTAACCAAGACTTAATGAGTCATTGTGGTTTTTACAATGGGATACAATAAATAAACTAACCAACAACCAATTCATTTGAGTAACTATTAGGTTTTACGTACGTGAATCACAATATAAGATGCGATTTTATTGAATTTACTAACAAACAGGATGTTTCAACAATTAAGAGCACAAGCTAATTTGTTAACCTTAAGGCTAAAATTGCACACAGTCTTTGAAAAACTAATCAATATCGAGTCAAACCTTTAACTTATTACAGTATTTATTTTTCTATGACTAAACATTGAGCAAAATCATGTTTATACTAAGTTACTGAGGTTACCATATTGGACTTCAGTTCAAGGGGGCATGGCTTTGGTTTCCGAGATGTTCGAGATGACCTTGAATGTGTTTATGTGCTCTTAAAAAAATATCTCTGGTTTTCAAATACGAACAAAATAAATATCAGCAGTTTGTTTACCTCTTCTTGCTAACATAAACATTAGAGCAAAAATAGAGTTTCCTTGCTTGCTTTCTGAATGGTATATTTAAGACATGTATCATTAGTGTCAAACGCATAGCATGATGCAAGACACTACAATCTACATTAAAATGATGTACTGTATAATCTTCAGATTACCGTGACTCACCGAGAGTACTAAATCCCATGGAAAAGAAACATTATACCTCTCATTTCGCGTTTCCTGTGTTTCTGCGTGACCTCACAGTTAAAATCTAGGCTGTGAAACTACTTCCAACAGTTTCTACACATTAGCTGCCATTAGAGGTGGGAATCTTCCAAGAAGCGACTCCTGCTTCCAAATGGCGAGTGTTCGATGACAAGCCGCAAAACACCGAAATGTAACTGGAAACCAAAGAGGCCAACTGGAATAATCAGATGATTCCAGTGGTTTGTTGTACAAATTCACGTTTCGGTGGGTTATTTTAGAAAATGTTTAGAATATCATGTTTCTCATTAAAATTCATAACTGTAAATTTCACGAGGAAATTTAATTTGGATTTATATTTGTATAATTATTTATGTTCTACCTTTTTACGAAAATACTGCAACTGTTTACTTTAAATGCTAAATATACATACGTTTTTGACCAGTTATATTTAATCAAGTAGATAAAAATATTTTAGCAAATTCTTTGTGTAGACTATATTTTTCATAAGCAGATTAATATTAATTTGGATAAATTACAATATGAGTTTAGTAACAATGTTACATTTAATGGTTAAAACAAGAAACATAAATGTTAATGTTAATGTTATGTTAATGTAACATAATGGAAAATTAAGGTGTGGTAATTAAACATTTAAAACGAGTTCGCACGCAGCACGCTGACGTGAGGGAAGTGAATTTCCACATAAAAACTTTTAAAACTTAAAATTAGTGTAAAAACATACTTGTATTCCAATTTTTATTGAAATCTGAAAACATTGATTTTTTGGCTGTTCTGATGCTCCTGGTTTCATTTACCTGCAAAGCTGGGAGTACAATTTTGCGCATTATAATGTTAGGAGAAGGTCCAGTCAGGCTTTAAAGTAGGCGTGAGGTTGCTGGGGATGATAAAAGTACTCTAACAAAGGAGTAGCAGGCTTTTCTAGTGTAAAACCCCCATAAGACAACGTACTGTGTTTAGTCGAAACACATTTTCTTTAATAACTCGGTAAATATTTATTCTAGAATGACGAGAGAGGGCTTAAAACTTTCGTGTCACTAATTCCCATCTTTGTACATGCATTAATTTTACATTTGAGGCTTTTTAGACCCTTTTTGGGCCCAAAAACTCGAAATTTGAAAGATTAATCCCCAAAAAATGGGTTTGGAGTTTTACGATTCTTTTGCCCAACAAACTTGTCCAACTGATTTCAGAAAGGAACGTCCCTACCAAATTTGAAGTTAATCGGACAAAAAATGCGACCGCTAGAGTGCAAACATATATATATATATGTATATATATATGTATATATATATGTATATATATATATACATACATACATATATATATATATAAAATTTTGAACGACCCCCCAAAACGTGTTCAGGGGGTCACGTTAGGAACTTCTATGGTGGTCCCGGGCTTAAGTTTCACCGTGCGGGTCATGCTAATAGTTCACTTTCCAAAGGAAATTCACTAAAAACACATCTTATATTACCAATCTGGACGAAGAAATATACCGGTATTTATGTTTTACCTGTTATTTAATTAAAACAAGCAATGATTCTTTAGATAATGTCGACTGCAAGACTATGATAGTCCATTTAGCGGAAAATAATGACTGTCGAAAAGAAAATATGCTCATTCGATGCAGGGGAGAAAAAGTTGAAAGAACGTGAATTAATGTTATCAACATATACTTTGCATATGTTGTTGTTAATTTTGACAATGAGAAAGAATTTTTTGTGAAACTGTGACAATCTTTATGAAGTGGCAGTGTTCTTAATGACACCAGAACATGTACGTTTTAAACATTCAATAAATGTATCAATTCTACATTTACAGAGTTCCTTGTTGTAGGTGTGAACCTTTAGAGACCGACCAAAATCATTGATTGACTTGAGAATCCACTTAGAAGATACATTTGAATATTTGAAATGGTCATTATGTATACAGAAGAAAAAAACATCGTGTGAGGAATGACACCGACAATTTTCTGAATTTCCTGTTTCCCTTGCTATAGAATTATTTTCTTTTGGCATGTATCGAATGCTATTTAGCTTTTAGAGTAGCTAAACCATTAAGCTAACCTTAGACCGTAACATATCAGATTAATAATTTAGACCGTAGAACCAATAACTAGATGAGGCAGATTGAGTAATATTAGACTGAAAACTTCGCTGTTAATTGTTATTTTAGGTTTTAAACTTGTCCTGATACAGTAAAACGACATTGCTATCACCTTTCTTTAACCGTGGTGCATTACGGACTCTTGAGAGAACT
Organism: Allygus modestus; assembly: GCA_963675035.1. Taxonomy (NCBI): domain Eukaryota; kingdom Metazoa; phylum Arthropoda; class Insecta; order Hemiptera; family Cicadellidae; genus Allygus; species Allygus modestus. The sequence goes on along the minus strand of OY776117.1, from coordinate 41,813,763 downwards.
GAGTATGCCGCTTCAACAGAGGGCATTTTGTAGTACCGCTTCAAGTAGTAGATTTTGGGCTACTCTGTTGGGCTATGATCTAGACAACATAGACCCGACAAGAGGAAGAGTGAAACTGATTAAAAAACCTACCTTTAGACACACCGAGGTTGTGCTCCATGTCCTGGAAGAGGGCGGTGCCGCTGACTACCATGCTGAGGCATATCTGCAAGGTGACCAGTAGCTCGTCAGCCAGTAGAGGACCGCTGGGAGGCAGCCCTTGTAGCAGGTTGTAGCGTAGCTGGTCGCCGAACCGGAGGAACGCGATCACGCAAGTCACCAGGAACAAGCTACCGGTCACTGAATATGGAGGAGAAGTTTAGGAAACGTGTGAGGAGGAATGTAGAGGGACACATAAACAATTGAGATCTGAGAGGTGTCTTGCAATCGCTTTCATTAGTAACAAAATCATAGTAATTTTTAAAAAAATCAAAATTTTTCAAGTCCAAAACCTTTTCCTTGAGTAGAAGAGACAAAGCTGGAACCACAGAGTTAGTCGGGTCCTTTATGTTTGCCATTCAAAGCCTTTAGATCACGAGTCAGCATTTTGCTAAATTTGTCTTTCTTCCCAACAGCGCTAGACAATGAGAAAGAATTTTTTGTGAAACTGTGACAATCTTTATGAAGTGGCAGTGTTCTTAATGACACCAGAACCAAAAACTCAAGGGTGTACAAGCTGACGCAGTGAAGATCTGCAGTTCTTTTAATATTCCTCTACAGCTATGCCGCCAACTTGCTCCAGCTATTACGTGTGTGATTCTCTAAATCATCGTTACACACTCAAGGGAAAATGTTTTCTCTGTTTGAATTGACAATAAAAGAAGAAATAACCCTGTCGCAGCAAACCTGCTTACTCAGCGAATTTCCAATGCATATAAATGGTTATCACTACTACCTAGAGCCACTTACCAACTTTCACAAAAATACATTCATTAATAAGTGATACCATTTCTTTCATTTTATTTATTCCCCACAAGAATAACATTATAATTGAGTACGCAGGTTTGCTGCAACAAGGAAGATAAGAAATGTGTTTTTTTTCAATTATCAATATAACTCAACCAGGTGAAGCTACATACCAAGTTTTATTAATTTAGTTACATAATTAAGGGAGATATAAAACTTTACTTATTCTCCATATGAATAACATGGGGGCCGAGTATGCAGGTTTGCTGCTACCAGGGAAAATCAACAAAAACCATTTCTTTTGTGCTAATATCAATATACCACAACTAGTTGAAGACACATACTAAGTTTCATCAATATACATACATAAATAATCGAAATATAACATTTTATTTATTCTCCATAAGGATAACATTGGACAACGTACTGTGTTTAGCACTTTGAATGTCACTGCAACGGTTGGACGTAAAACAACAATTAAAACGCCAAAATGATTGTTTTGTAGAGCTAAACTGGTTGGTAGAAAAAAATGTGGAGTTTTTGTAGTGAAATTATCTGAGGAAAATCTAAAATCCGTATTCCCATAAAATTAACATAGACAATTTTATGGACGCATTTTTTAACTTTTCTCCACAACCACTAAACCTAACTTAATGATTCAAAATACTAAATTGTTTGGTTTTTAAGCTCTATAAAATGGCTTTCACCAAAATCTAGTGTTTTTAAAATTTTAGGATAAAAAGTTCAAAAAACTGATTTTTGTACAATTTTGAACCCCGATAAAACCCCCTTCCCATAGACCGATCGATCTGGTTTTCGAACTGAAAGTCATAAATGTTACTCTCCACATTTGTACCAAATTTCATCAAAATCGGGCGCTTCTTTCAAAAGTTATCGTGGTAACGGACACACACTCATATATATATATAGAGAGAGAGAGAGAGAGATGAAAAATAAGTAACATGAGTACCCTGAAGAAAACATTTTAATTAATTAACACTACATGTTTCGACTTATAAAAGCCATGATCACGTGCTGATTTGCTAAATACATAACCTTATTTTCATTATCATTCACATATTTTGTGAATGATCATGATAATAAGGTTATGCATTTAGCAAATCAGCACGTGATCATGGCTTTTATAAGTCGAAACATGTAGTGTTAATTAATTCAAATGTTTTCTCCAGGGTACTCATGTTACTTATTTTTCATCTATCATATAGTAGCCCTTCTATATGACTTTAATTTTATATATATATATATATATATATATATAAATTTGAACGAATAGTGTTTTTGGCATCTGGGGACCTCAAAACAAAAAGTTATCATGGTCTTGGGCTTAAGTCTTACCATGTCACCTACGGTAATAGCTTCTTCCCTAAAGAAAATTATCACTGATAATTGTGTTACATTGAACTGCCGTCGAAAAGGTATATAACCAAACTGTTAAATCAAAAACAGTCCGGAGGCTTAAATGGATACAAATTATTAAATTGTCACCTGAACCAACATGAGATAACCTTCCAGTACTTTATATACTCTAACAGACGTCTTCACAATTAACGAAAATATAGCGAATCAACCTGAACCAACCTGAACCTGAATTGTCACCTGAACCAACATGAGATAACCTTCCACTACTTTATATACTCTAACAGACGTCTTCGCAATTAACGAAAATATAGCGAATCAACCTGAACCAACCTGAACCTGAATTGTCACCTGAACCAACATGAGATAACCTTCCACTGCTTTATATACTCTAACAGACGTCTTCACAATTAACGAAAATATAGCGAATCAACCTGAACCAACCTGAACCTGAATTGTCACCTGAACCAACATGAGATAACCTTACACTACTTTATATACTCTAACAGACGTCTTCACAATTAACGAAAATATAGCGAATCAACCTGAACCAACCTGAACCTGAATTGTCACCTGAACCAACATGAGATAACCTTACACTACTTTATATACTCAACAGACGTCTTCACAATTAACGAAAATATAGCGAATCAACCTGAACCAACCTGAACCTGAATTGTCACCTGAACCAACATGAGATAACCTTCCACTACTTTATATACTCTAACAGACGTCTTCACAATTAACGAAAATATAGCGAATCAACCTGAACCAACCTGAACCTGAATTGTCACCTGAACCAACATGAGATAACCTTACACTACTTTATATACTCTAACAGACGTCTTCACAATTAACGAAAATATAGCGAATCAACCTGAACCAACCTGAACCTGAATTGTCACCTGAACCAACATGAGATAACCTTCCACTACTTTATATACTCTAACAGACGTCTTCACAATTAACGAAAATGTAGCGAATCGGCTTTTAAAATAACCATGTGTGTAGGATAAAAGCTGAATGCTGTATACAATTGTAAAAAGCTAAAAACATTTTTGTTCAAACTCACCTGTGAAAGCACCCAGTATGGCGTGTCCAAGTTTCTTCTTATCTGCCATGTCAACTTGCACTGTCAAAATCACTGGGTGTATATCAAACTGAAATAAGTCATATACAAATTTTAGTATAAATACGGTGTGTGTTTAATCAACTATTTATTGTCCCTGCATTCATCGTAATGCTACTTTCTAAATAGCAGGAATGATTTAATTTGAAGATTCAAGAATTCTAATTAAGTTTTAATCTCTCTTGGGATGGACTAAATTACTATCTGGAGAAGAACAGGATAAATGATCATGTCGGATATAAGAGAAACTCCCTGGTTTGCCATTTGAGGGTGGGATAACCTGTGACCTCCCTGACCTTTGGCGAACAGCGTCGTGTCGCTTACCGCTATATTAGGCACTCTGTAATTTGGATGCGGTGCTCCGGACTGTGGGAATGTAATCGGAAAGTCTTCCTTATACTTGGATCCTCCCATGCGAATTCGACTTTGGGGTTTGCCTACCGCAATGTTTATTGTATTAAAATATCAATTAGCATGACTGTATTTTTAAATAAAATCAACCTGCACAATCAATTAATATGTATTTTGTCCGTTTTTAAATACGAAGGTGGCACTTGTCTGTTGACGTCTTCTCAGTTCCAGGGTTCCATAAAAATTACTGAACCGATTGAGCTGATTTTTGTTAACATTTTTTAAAAATATATTTTATCTACACATATAGCCTTAGTGTGTTTCAAGGTACCTTATGGCTAATATATACACTACATGAGTGTTCTAGGTTGCATTGGTATTCTTAAGAATATTTTTTTTTAATTGTGTGCTCACTAAAAAAAGCCAAATGATCCTGATAGTTCGATGGAAATTGCAACACTTTGTTGGTTATAATACAGTACCTGGATTTTCATTACAACTAATTAGTTACGCTGAGATCCAAATGCTCATAACGGCTAGTTAATTATGCCAATCCCCATTGCTCATTACACAATTATGTATGGTACCTGAATACTCACTAACACAGTTTCATACTCCTGACACACGGATTTTCATTACTGCAGATTAATTAATCTGATACCTGAATATTCCAATAAGAATGTTTAACGTCATGACGCTTGGTTTCTCATTACAACAATGTAATGGTTCGGATACCTTCCCAGGTTTGATTATTCTAATACCAACATACTCATTACGACAGTTTTATAATTCGGATACTTAGACGCTCGTTATGAAAGTGTACCTTCTAATTTGTTATTCGGATCTGATAGCCACCCTCACCTCTTGCTCTCATTACGATTACACATCCGATTAATATTCTTATATAATCATTGTTGTACTGTAATAATTCCAATAGATGAATGCTTATAGCGTCAGTTTAATGCCTTTGATACCTGGACACCAATTAAGACAGTTTGATATCTTTGATACCTGCATACCATTACAACAATTGTATTACTTTGATACCTGGACACCAATTACGACAGTTTGACGTCTTTGATACCTGCAAATCATTACGCCAGTTTGATGTCTTTGATACCTGGACATTCATTACTAAAATTGTATTACTTTGATACCTGGACACCAATTACGACAGTTTGATGTGTTCGAGTACCTGGAAGGCGAGTATCCCATAGGCGAGGAACACGCCCTCCCAGGAAGGTCGGGGCACCACGGCAGGTGCGGCTGGCTCAGCAGTCAGCAGACACGTCCACGTCAGCAGCGACACGCTCAGCACGGTGCCCACACTGGTACCGGCCACCCACCTGAGGAACAGGGGCTGTTATCGTATAAAACTAACTACAAACAATTATAAAACGTTATAAAACTAATTGGTTGTCCACGAGGGTATCGCATCACTTACGATAATTGGTTGTTCTTTAGATTTAAAGAATACATCTAGCTCAGATTTCCGTCATATGTGATTTCTTCTAAATATACCATCTTTTAGTACATGAACTAGATGTATGAAATACTATTTGGGTAATTGGTTTATGGTTTCAAACTTCTAATTTTTCGTTTAAAATGGCTTAAGCTTTTACTTATTTTCAACATTATATATAAAAACTCCTGTAAAATAAATTTAACAAGGTGTCGTCTCGTCCATTTATCTAATGAAGTGAATACTTTTGCTATGCTATGTTGTTATTATTTTTTACTTCAACTGCCCGTTGGTCAAAAGACCCTGTGTGGCGATTTAAAGATAGTGAGGCGCTGTTAACGGAAATAGTCACATGGGCAAGACAATGGTGACCGCTCGTGAGAAAGTATCATAGCAGGCGGAATAGAACTACGGCTGACGTTCGAAGCCAGCGCTCTACCTCTGAACTACCGTGACCGGTATCATGTTTGTAAATGGAAAGCGCTTATTTTGAGTAAATTATGACGATTAGTTTGAATTAATTATATTTATATTGCTCTGCTAATTTGAGTGCTACCATCATTTGAGTGTAAAGGAAGACTACACATATTTTTATTTTATATAATCATATTTTAAAGATGTGACTTTTTTTTAAATTTCAAATATGGCTTTAAAAATAGGAGTAATGGGGGATTACACTAGGAATTGATTGTATGAAACTGATTAAGAATTAAATTAGAGACATATTATATCTATAGTTGGGAACTATGCCATGTAAATGTGGTAATGGGAGCTAATACACAACAAGGAATTGATTGCTTACTTTTTAAGCCAGTCTTATTTAAAGTATTATCCTGCCAAATTAAAAATAAAAGATGTGGTAATCTAAAACGAAATCGACATTATGTACGTCATTTCGTTAGTAAAACCTAACTGGTCACATTATCTTAAATTCAACCTTTTAGGGGAGGTCATATAATGGGAATCTTCATACTGGGTTTAATATAATCATTTAACTCTCCGTTAGGGGTTCAGCTTCCAAGTAATTTGTATGTATCATTTCATAAACCCCCTAGGTCACAGGTTAACAATGTGGCAAAGCCTCAAGACTAAATTAACCCATTAAATTTAGCATGGCGTAAACTAATTATATATATTTTTTAATAATACATGATATAGTTATAGTAATAGAAACTGTAATCTAATTTGGTAATTTAAAAACGTTTTTAAGGATGTGTAACTTTTGTAAGAGCTTACTTCATGTCTTTGGGACTCCCTAACCACATGACGGGACACAGAGCCAGGCCCAGGAGCAGCATCCAGTAACAGAAGGAGAAGTCGAAATTCCAATCTGAGGCTTTCAGTCCTAACATCTGCAGATTTTGAGAGGCTGAAATCATTAAAAACATGTATTAATTGCCATGATATTTAAGTAATCAATGACTGATTTTCTTACAGATTAAAATCCTCCGTAAGGAAACGATCGGGATACCTGGATCCGATAATTGTGAAAGAAACTGTATATCAAATTGTTGCCTTTTTTAATCTTTCTGTGCCAGAATCTTTATACAGTATATAATTCCGTAAGCGAAATTTTTAACTCAAAATTGTGGGAGTTTGGCAAATCGCATGATGATGGGAGAGGGTTCAAATTAAAGGTTTTGATCCCAGGGACTCGGGAAAAATAGCAGTGTTTCTAAAAAGTGACCAGTAAACTAGAAATAACGTAAAACATCGCCCATAAGAAAAGCATGGGGATTTAAAAACGCCTGCTCTGTTTACTTTAAAACACGTGACATGTGTGAAACATGTGACTTATAATGTTATATATTTTTCAGCATGAAAATCAGATGAGTCAGTATTGGAGCCAGGTTAGGGGCTATGGCCCCTTCAAGCCACTAGTATATCTTTATTTGTACCGTACTGAAATTACACTTAATCTCTGCTGTAATCTATTTATAAATAGAATAAGGATGTTTGTGACAAAGCTACAGACGAAACTATTACCCCTTAAATGACTGTTTGTGTTCTATGAAAGCCCAAAGGCTAGTTGCCCTTTTTAGGGTTTTAGGAAATATGCCTAGTAAAATATTAGGGTTTTGCCCCTGGGACTTTAAAAGCTCCAAAATGTTCATTATGGAACTAGAGAAAAATGTTAATAAAGTTAATTGAACATTTAACAGCTGTTCATAAAACAGCTAAAGAAACACATAGTATAGAATAAATAACAACAAAATTTACTCTAATTTGAGCCACTAGATTCGTTTACCTAAACTAAACTTGAGAAATACGAATCTCACACAAACTCACCCACTAGGAGGTTCGGAATCCCACCGCCAAACACAGCGAGGTCTAAGAGGAACGTCACCATTCGACTCACCCCTCCGCCAAACGTCATCTCTGCTATGGCGGCGTATGGGTACCTGGAAACCATTGGTACTGTACTTTGGTTCAAAATTGACAATTTCAATTAGAGTGAAAATTTATGACCATAAATTTGCAAAGACAATAGATGCCATCTAAACTCAGGAACCTCACATTATTTTAAGTTAAACTTAATGAGTCAAATAAATACCAGGAGTATGCTCAAATGTTCCTCTAATTAAATGAGCAAACTCATAAACTGTAGATGAAAGTTAGTATGCTAACGTAAGTCTCAATCAAAATTTGGTCACAAAATATTAAACTAGTAGCCTTGATACAGTGAACTCCATAGGAAAATATATATTTTTGGTTTGATTTATTTTTCCGTCTTAGGATAAATATCTGTTTGTAACAAAACCATAAATATGAATAATATCATGAATGTTTACGTTACAAAATATATTATGGCAAATTATATTTTCTGAGAGGTGACCAGTACTGAATGGTAGGTTTAAAGAAACCGTCACTTTTAAATTATTGCGTCCTATTTATGGAATATTGAAAACAGTAGTAAAGCAGCAAGAGCAAGAACAACCGTGTAAGATGGTGTTGAGTTTCCATTCGCAATTTTTCCAGCTAAACTAAATAAATAGTCTTGAAAACCTCACTCATAGTAACAGTTAATATTTTTTAAAGAAAGATCAAAACAAAGAAAATCTTTCTTCTTCTTGTACACGTTGATTGCGGTGGTTCGACCTAGAAACTCCTGCGATTCCTTCACCTCTAGATCTTGTACTTTGTTATGGTCCACAGTACTAAGTAGTTTCCTACACCCACCGACTCTTGTAGGCGATCTCCGGACTGATCTGTTCCGCCATGAGCCAACACCGCCCCAACAGCATGGCGGTGTACACCTGCACCCCGAAGATGCAGAGGGCCAGGGGGATGCCAATCCATCCTACAAGGAATCAAATCAAATAACTGGTTATTGCCATTGAACATGTTACAAATATTGGTAGTGTTCAGACATACTTTTAAACAACAAGTTACAAAAGGTGAGGTTCTAACGGTTTTTTCCAAAATAAAGATATGCTTTGTATGCGTCACCAGATCACCAGATAGCAACTGCATAAAGGCTGTCCCACTCTTCTCGCAAACAGGCCTGAACTTTCGGCCGAACATTCTCCCAAACATTCCGTCATTGTTCACTGAACATTCCGTCCCCTAATCAAAGTTCGTGTAGCTCCCACACTTCTCGCGATCATTCGGAGTTCGGAAGGGTTCGTGAGAAGTGTGGAATAGCCTGGAGTCGTATGTGGATGAAGGAGGGTATGATAAGTTGTGAGCAAAACGTCTGGGCTTGCAAATGATGACAATCTGCAATGAACGAAAAACCCTGAACTTCCCAGCCAAGCAAACTATATGGGAGTAATATTTCTGGTTACTGACAATCGAGATGCCCAATAATTTCACTTATTTTTCGGACTCAACTACAGCATCGCCCTTGTACAGACTAAATTCATCGATTGTGTGAGGAAATATATAAAAATCACTTACACTGATTTTTCCGTACGAATTAAAATCGAATTGTCAAATATAAAAAATGATAAGTATCTTTTGGAAAAATTTTGAGAGAAATGGATGAAATATAATAAATATTTTGAAAATATTCAAATCAAAGATTATACACACGTGGAGTCGCCTTGTATGAAAGAAGGTGTAAAAACTAGCAATTGAGGCTAAACCTAAAACTAATTGGTTCATACATATTGTTATGTAAAGTTTAAGAATGTCTTAGTACCGGCGGAGTTGTTTTACAATGTCTATTCAAATAGCCAAAACAATCTTGAAACTGTAAATGTGAATCAATGCAAGTGAAACAAGATCAACCACACTTGAATACATATTTGCTTTGCAATAATAAACTCAATGTTGCAGAATTACATGTATTTGTAAAGTAATCCAATTTAATGCTCAATTTGAGTCAAAAATTAAATTAATTAAATTAATTCGAGTAAATTAGAATTACTGTCAAAAATTTATAAATTTTTTATCGATGTGTTAGTTCACACAATTGTAAATAATAAAACCAATTGGACCAATTACATTATTCTATCGTAATATCGCAGATTAAATTTAATAAATAACCTCATTTGACTATTAAATAGTCTTCAAGTTACCTGGACTGTAGGGCTTCTTTATACAATCCAATCTGAAAACGTCAACTAGAAATAAATCTAGACTTCGTAAGATGTATATTAGTGTTTTTATGATCAACAAAGTATAAACTGTAAAACATGTTAATAATTTTTCAATAAATTTAAATATTTAAAAGTCAAGAGTATTTTTCATTTAATTTCTCTAGGTCGTTCACAAACCCTGTAGACTTCAGCAATATACTGACCACATCCTATGATTGCTCTGGGGAGTGCGACGATGGGAAAGACGCCGAAGAGGTCTATGATGCAGAGAGTGGAGAAGAGAACAGACAGACCCGGAGACCCGGGGTGGCCAACGATGGGAGTTGAGGAGGTGACCATAGTCAGGAGGCGATCATATCCGCAGTTCCAAGGAGTCTGTGGAGTTCTGGGGTAGAGAAGTGTCCTAGAGGCATCTCAGGGTTGACTGGGGTCGTTAGTTTGTTCCATTTCTGGAAATAATTACAAGCAAACTCTTGAACTGTTAAGATTCTTGAGTTATTTTACTCATTAGTAATCAGAACATAAATCGCCATCCATAATCTGTATAGTACATTTTCCAAAATTAATCGTGAAATTTATCCTGTTATATCGCTATGAACTGTCCTATTATAAAGGAATTTGGTACAAGTACTGATTTTACCTTACTTACCTTTTTAACTTACTTAAATACCCCTACAATTGAATCTGTGTTTGTAAGTGGCGGCCGATTTAAACATTGTTATTGATAGTTATGTAAATATTGGAGATAGCGGAAAATGATTTGAATGAAAAGCTAAGGAATTAAACAATGGTTTACGACTTAAAAACTAATTTAAACCATAATTGTTTAGAAAAATAGGTTTACATGTCTTACACGTCTACAGTTCCTACATGTTTAGTTGCAAGTTGTGTCAGCAAAATGTTTCGGTGTGATTACACCATTTTCAAGCGGTACAAAAATGTGAAATTGTGTATCCACTTGGGGCTTTGTTATGACATAATACATGCAAAAACGTACATATACACTGAAAGAGATAGAGTCGGCAGTCTACTTCGTCTTGTCATAGTCATGTCGGGTGTGTTGATTTGCCTATCTTCCGTATTTTAGACTTTTACAAGGTAAGTAATCCTAGTTATTGTTTAAATAAACAGTTATGAGGTTAGCAAAACTATTTTCAATAGAAACATTGAAACATTTAAACTCCCGCCATTTTGAAATGTAAATTGAAGGAATACCAAATTTTCAAGGGATTTGTAAACTATTTACACTCATTTTCATAACAAGTTTTATAATTTTATCTTTGATTAATTTTGATATATTAAGATTTTGTAAAAAGAACATCCAAACCCACAAACAAAAAACATACTTTGATAGAATAAATGTTTAGTCTGTTGTTTAATTTGTTGCTATATGAAAAAAGCACAGTAAAGTTTGGTTTAGTCGAAGCTGGAATGTTTATCATGACTTGTAACTTTGTGTAGTTACAGTAAGACAGTACACTTAATCTAGAATTTCTATTTACATATACCTACAATTTAAAATCGTTTTTAATTAAAAACCCGTTATTTTTATTAAAAAAAACCAAAAACTGTTTGATTGTATATGCCTTTCAATATTTGTATCACACATTTTTCTCCATCATCAATATTTATAAGTAGTATAAGCAAAGAAGTGAAATTTTAAATTGAAGGATACTTTTTTATTGAACATACGATACAAGCAACATTTGCCCCAAGTTCATGGCTTCAGCTTATTTATCAACTTACCTGAACATTCAAATAATTCAAGATTAAAACCAAAATGCGATCGTTTTGTAGTTATATGTTACATACGCAGAAATAAAAAGTAATCAATTTTGGAATTGCTTAACACATTCAAAGATATCACCCCTTTCCCTATACGCATATTCTGAGCCTGCCGCCATTGAAAGTTACATCATTCCTATGCGATCCGCAAAGGAATAGGCTACACAAAACAAACAAGAATGTGGAGAGTTTATAACTGTTTACATTTAAAAGCTTGTTGTTGAATATTGATCGTGTTCTAGATCGTGATGAAAACTTCTGAAGTTTCGCACTTTACTTGAGAAAGTAAACTCTGATCCTTATAACATAAAATTTAAGATCAATACAATAATATAAATAAAACACTACAATTATAAATGGAGATTTAGTAAATTTATGTAAATAATTTCATACGACCATTATATTTTATTGGTTAATTAAGCTTGAAAGAGATTTGCTTAACTCATCAAAAACATTCTAACGCAGCTCTTCACTAAACGTATACGACAGCTGCTTACTAGACGAAAACCTTTGTCTACACAAAAAGGTATTAACCGTAAGTGAAGACATGTCTGTACGTTATTACTAAAACAAAACATAATATTTTACAACCAGTAGTGCAAGAGAGGCGGATGAAGCCATAGATATGACGGACCTCACACGAGGAAAGGCGATTACGTCTTCCTCTGTCAACACTTTCCCAAGATGCCTGACTGTGGGGTTGTATAATTATAAGTTTTTCACTTAAAATTATAATACCCTCATATAATATTATTTAAATTAAAAGTCAATCCAATGATAACTCAGCAGTGCTTCACACAGATTTCTAATTTTTTGCGTATTCTTTTCACTTGTAAAATTAAGGTTACAATATACAATAAACTGTAACGAAAATGATAATAAATCTGTTATCAAAATGTATAAAACCATGATTAAAATGCAAAATCATTTTGTCCGTATTAAACATAGTACCTGGGGGGCGATCTTTGCTCGGGGGAAGGTCAGTCAGTTTGTTTAGATGACTTGGAGTAATATTTCACCACTTCCCCCTACTGATAATCAGATTTGTATAACTCATTTGCCTCTTTTCTACATTTTTAAGGTCACTCCAGTTGTCATTTATAGCTCAATGACCCTTTGATTTATTTTACTACTCTATATACGTAATCTTCACTCAAATCTTTTAATCTCTGCTCTCAGGAAACCACATGTTAATAATCATAAAAAACATGAGTATTACTTTGACAGTCCCCTGGTTGATTATGAACAGCTGTTACAATTCTTTTGTTTTGATTTGAAACTCCATAAGCCCAATGTTAATTTTGTTAACTTTTCATTTTAGTTTTTTTACATTACTTGATTTTTCCTGGGGATAAGGCCTGTCTAGAACTTATTTTTATCCCAGAAATTAGTTATTTCGAACGTTTGAAGGAAATCGTTGGAGCCGTTTTTGAGATCCGTGTCGCAAGCAAGCAAACCTTACTCATTAGAGTATAGGATAGACAAAAAAAATAAACTAGTCAGGGTATTTGCACTGGTACTTTTTTGTTACTTAAAGTCAGTCTAAAATGAACTATATTGGTTAACTGGTTGTGAAGTTGAAGTTTTTAATAGACAACATTGGTCTTATGATAAGGCCAAGGCAGGCGTAAATTAAATGTTTGGAAGCAGAGGCAGTGGCTCAACGTCTTCCAAAGTCAGTTTGCCTGATGACTGATGACGCGGTTTGACAGGATAGAATTACCATGTTATGTAAAAAAACTTCATGCAACTTTTAGATTGCGGAGATCACCTTGACTTAGCAATTTTATGGGCGAATCGTAATCATTTGGTTGAACCTTGCACTTCTAAAGTGCAACGGAAATCAAGTTTGACTATAAAACAAGGTTTCAGGTTGTGAAGGGGTCAAGGTTGCGAGTATGAGGAGTCTTGAGTTCAGGTTACGTAAGCTATCTGTGGACAATTTCAATTGGACAGTGTGGCTGATAGAACTCCCAGCACTCTGAAATTATGCTTGTCTTTGCTTTGTATCCTCTTTTATATTTAAAAAGCACGATTCCAGATTCCAGATTCAATAGAATGATTTTAAAAGTTCCAAAGGATATTGTTTAGTTTTTATTAATTTACAGTATGAAATCAGAACAAATACAATGCACATCGCAAAAATAAAAAGTATTTAGTTTTATCAAAATAAATTTAAAACCCGATTAGGGCCTATTGGTAAATGTATGAATAATTTTAAATAGCCCAGGTTGTCTCTATGAATCAATATTTATAATGCAAATTTAAACTTGCTTGCAATAAATCAAGAAATCTGTCGTGCCGAATATGAAATTGCTAACATGACAAAATCATTAATCGTATTAATCGGCAAAACGAATACAGTATATATAGGTACGTAAATAATATTCTAGCAACATTCAATAATCCTTGGGAGCTTCCCATCGTTCAAAATGTCAATGTTTTATTCATCTTATTTTACACACGATGAGTTTATTTTGTTGGATAATTAATTAAACACATGCTTTAAAATATGTAATTTTACCTTTTATGCACGCTTTCAGCTTTCTGAATTATGGCAATTAACAGTATTCAAGTATTAATTACTCTCGGTAAATATATTAAGGCAGTAATATATATGACTACAAACAAATAAACTACTATTTATGAGATTTGGTAAGAAATTTTAGTCTTTAAAGATATACAATAACATATTCTGTGGACAAGATCTCTAAGCTATTTTAAATTGAGATTATATTATAACATAAAACACTTGGTTACATGTCTACATGCAATACTGACTGCAGAGAGGAAATTAACGGAATAAATGGTATAAATATATTATTGTTCTGTATATTTCATCACTTTTAACTTTACAGTTTTTATTACTTTAAATACTAAATGCCTCCCTTATTACATTTAAACACATTTACAAATAAATATAAAACGTGTGTAGCGGGCTTGAAGTTGAACTTCGGAGTTATGTAATACTTTATGTAACTGATTTCAGCAAAATTATCAGTCAAAAGCGCTGAAAATATTAAAAGCTAACTACCATATATAACTGTAGCGTAACACCATAAAGAATCAACCGTTTACATATCACGTACTAGAATTGTCTATTATACGGCAAGACGAGAATACATGCTTGCTACGCCGCGCCGGCCGTGCCGTTCCCTAACGATGATACCAAACGCAATACTAGGCTGCAATGCCAGGAAATTGGGAGAATTCGGGCGTTAGTTTTTAAAATTTATTATTTAAACTAGATTGATGGGAAATGTTTACTTTAAAAGGTATTTAGGTTTTTGTAAGAATGTCAATACAAGTTACTGTATGTGGTATAATTTATTACTATTTGTTTATTTCTATGATTCATTATCAATAGTTAATAGTTAAAACAGGTACGTACTTAAAACTAAACCGACGTACTATTTGATTGTTTATTAATGCTTCACTATTTATTGTGTGAGTGTTTTTTTTTAATTAGCTTAATCAATTTCTTTGTATAAAATATTAATATACTTAGTATTAAAAAGTCGTCTAATTCATATGGAACTGTGCGTATTATTATAGAAATAAGTGTGTCGTTGACAATTTGAACCAGTATTTTGTTATGTTAGGTGACTTTATTTACTTTAATCCATAAAACTCTGGAGTCTTCTTATCTTGAGCCCTTGGGAGCTTAAAGCCTCGTATGTTTATAAGGGTTATCGAGTGAAGTATCTCAACTTTTTGTTATATTTTTAAGATTCCTTAAGAAATACCACAAATTTTCATTATAAACTAACACACAGTCATATTTTAGTGGATACTGTACAAGAACTGTAGCTTCCGTGACTTTCTATAGATCATTAGTCAACATAATCTAGAGTAAGCCACAATTGAGTTATATCATTGACTATATGAGTATGGTCATGTATATAGTCAATGGTTATATTGATGGCATTCGATCCGGAAATATGTTCTATTGTTGCAAATGTGATTGCACAAATGTAGACACATAGAAACTGTTAAACAAATTTGATAATGTTAGCTTTTCAATTACTATATATTTGATAATTGTTACGTAGAAAAACTAAGTTTTACTTGGAAATATTTTTACGTTAAGCTGAATTTAAGGTTTTCTAAGATCAACATTTAATCTCTGTTAAAAAGAAAAAAATCCTTTAAAACAATTAACACAATTATTTATAAATAATTCTAAAGATTACTTATACACATATTTGTTTGTAAATTGATTTTCTATACAAGCCGAACGAGTTTTGCAGAACCTCGTCTCGCAAATGTGCTGAGTAAATCCAACGTGAATAACGAATAAACAGTTTTATATTACAACAGTCAATTTCAGTTAGTGCGTTTATAGTTTAAGGACTATGAATATTATAAATTTTAAAATTTATATCTTCATGTCTAAAAGATAATTTGATTTATAAAAAATAATATATTAGATAGGAAAATCGTTCAACCTCAAAAGTTAAAATACGTAGTTGGAGATTGTAAAGAAATTACTGCTTATTATTTAAAACAGATAAAAACATCAATTACAAATTATTAACGGGAAACCATGCAATCAGATCAGTGCCGAAATTCCAAGGCAAAGTTATTTACATAATATTGCAATGGAGCAGATAACAGATACAGTTGTAACCTATTTACATTCCTTAAAACAGCTGATACCTAAATCTAGTTCTCTAAATGGGTCATGTGGGTAAAGGGAATCACGGTTTTGATATATTTTGGATTCATTTTAAAATTGTTGAGGAAACACAAGGTTTTTTAAGATTTTCGACAGTATTAACTCTCTATGTTTATTAAAATATTAATGGGGCCAAAATAACACAACTAATTTAATCACACATGACAATATATCAGTTAACAATACCTGTATGCAAAGGGAACATACAATTTTGAACACAAAGATGATATTTATTAAATACGTCGTGAAAATGTCTGCTATTTAAAATATTAAGAAATATTTGTTTTTTCATCACTCTGTATTCGAAAATAGCCCATTGCCATACAGCTGAGATCTTCGAAAATCGTCGATTTCCATACACCAAAACAAATAATGATCAGCTGACTTTACCTGTCCCAAACAATACTTTACCGGTCCCAAACAAAACTTTAAGTGTCCTAAACAACTGAAGTTCCCGTTTTACTCAACAGGAGCACGAGTGTGATTTCGTTATTTTTGACGATTATGTGTTCAAACAGCTGACTTTAACAATAAAACAGTTTTGTGTTTACTTATACAAAATTACTAGACTATGAAATATCAGATCATTTTTGTTTAAGTTTAATGTGGTTATTTGCATCGCGATGAAAAGTATTGTTCACTGCTCGTCACAAAAGTCATCTTTCGGAGCTCGATAGCATTTTCCACGATAGCGAAATAGGCCGCTTTCGTGACTAGTAGTGAAATATACTATTTAATTGGTCTTTAAATCCAAACTCTATTTGTTTTATTATTTCTGCATTTAAAACCTCTCTTTACAGTTAGTGATAGTGCTGAAGTAGGATACGAAGTCATTTAACTCCGTACCATAACTATAGTGCAACCTTCCCCTCCCTAAAAACAATACTTACTTAAACGTCATCATGTTTTTTACAAAATAAAAGTTAAACTCTCAAAGCGAAATTTAAATCACGGTTAAACTTAAAACATGTTTAAGTCAACACATCTCGAAGCAGTGAATTCCCTATGTGCAAAAACATTTTTATTTCAGGATGAGGAAAAATAGAGTACATATATTTATCTTCCTAAACTAAATTGAAGCTCTATTTAGAGTATAAATTTAGGAATGCCGAGTTATGATGTCTTTTATATATATTGTTACTCAATACAAATTAGTGAAAAGTCTTATCTTAATCGCTTTGTTTACCAAGAGATTTATGATAGAAAATATGTTTTAGATCATTCCCAGGGAGCTGCTAGTCATTTAATGTAAAGCTGTTTAATCATTTTAAAAACTCCTTTTAGGCTACCAGTTGTATTTTAAGGATTAAGTTCTGAAGGATATTTATATATTTACGTCGGTTAGCCGTGCACCGTTTTACATTTTCATGTTTCGAATTCTCCTAAAAAGTCATCGGTTTGAACCGATATTTAGCTATATAATAATTTATTTTTATTTTTATTTATTAAATTAAACAGAACAATATCGATTTATGTACTCACCAAGTTTCCGTTGAACCAGAGCCCTGTAAAGTCCGAATGAAACTGATGCCGTCCCCTGCGGTTGCGTAAGTTGTCACACAATACGTCGAAGCCCCGAGCGCAGGGCTCTCACGTTAATATTGCCCCGACATCGGTATCGTCTGTGTGTACAGTACACATAACAGGCGAATACGTGCTCCCGCGCGGGCCAAGCTTGGGAATATTCCCGAAAATCTCGCATCCGTGGCTTTACTGGGTCTTTTAGGATGGAGATAACAGATTAGGGGGAATAGGTCATCAAGTAATTTGAGAAAGAATAATTTTTAATTTTATAAATAAAGAAGCTGGTTTATTTTCACAATTTCCCAATTTATGTATACGGATAAATTTGTATTCTCAAGTGATTTACTACGTTTTTACTTTCTCCCTCTATACATAGTACATGGAGAAAGTATTGTTTTCGTAAAAATTTTCGAATTTGAGTTGTTAGTGGAAATATTCGTTTTGGTGCTCCCTGAACCCAAAAAAGTGGTTTTTACGTGATGTCTGTCTGTCTGTGTGTGTGTGTGTGTGTGTGTGTGTGTGTGTGTGTCTGTGTGGATGTGTACAGAGCTAGAGCCCTAACCAATGGGCCGATTTTGATGAAATTTGGTATGTAGGTACTAATCCACGATATCTCCAGGTGTTTTTTTAATTTTTTTTAATTTTTGATTTTTAAGGGTAATTATTCCCCAAAAACCGCCAAAAAACATGAAAAATCCAAATTTCTCAAAAACGGCTCTAACGATTTTGATTAAACTTTAGTCGTTTGTAGAACTTTAGTTTTCCAACAAAATGACAACACCCGCATTCCTGTAAAAATCGGGTTCAGAAATTACAGGACTTAAAACATCAAAAATTCAGTTTTTTGGATTTCATACTTTCATAAAAAGACATAAATATAAAAAAATATTACTATTCACCATTAAAAAGAGCTAAAAAAACTAAATAATTTAGTGTTTTGAATTACTATTCTACGATTACTGGTTTCAGAGAAAATTGAAATTTTCATTTTGCGGTAAACGCAGTACGTTGTACCCATGTTATTCTTATGGGGAATAAAAAAATTACTATTTCTCTCTTATTTACTGATCAATTTCATTCAAACTTGATATGCTTGTCAAGTTAGCATTGACCAACAGAGGAAATTCGAAATATGTTGCCCCTTAATAACCCTGGGGGGGAATAGGGGGCATTTCCCCTCTTAAAACCACGAGTGTAGCAATGGATTCTGTAGTGCCTCCAAAGCAGGGATTTGGGTGGATGTTTTGTAAAACAACTTGTTTACAAGATTTTCTGTACATTCGACCGTGCTTTGTTTTCTATATTTAGTAAATAAAAAGTAATTTATTCATTAAATTTGGGCTAAAAGGGAGAAAGTATGTGTCAGATTCCTGATACCGTTTATTTATATAATTTTAACTTCTTAATATTTAATTGCGTAGTTGAAAAAAATGGCAAACTTCATTCTTTTCCCAGGTTTCTGAAGTTAGCTTACGACCTCGAAGGAACATTCATAAAAAGTTAGATTGAGAAGATCTCCATAGAGCCAGATTATTAAGTTTTTACCCTTATTTACCCTTAAGAATGTCCTTTAAGTACAAAAAACATTTCAAAATGAATTAAATAATTACCAGCTATCATTATATATAATATGATTTAGGCTTCTGATTGGTCTACTTACTAACATGTTTTCATATATTCATACTGATTTATTTTATTTAGCGTGTAATAGGTAAATAGACTACAAAAATAAAAGAAATGTGCTTCTTTAGTACCTACAATCCATTAGTTGTTAATTGCGTAAGGAAATAATTTTAAATTTGTGTCTTTTCGCAAGTTTTTGAAGCTATCGTTCGACTTAGAAGGTTGAAACCTGAAACATTCATAGAAAAGTAGATGGGGAAGGACCAAACTAAGCCCGATTTTTATTTGTTGCCCTTATTTTAACTTAAAAACCACTTTAAATTAAATAAAACTATATCAAAATTGTAAAATTAACTGACGATCTGTAATTATTTATATTGTTATATAACCATCTGTTTTTTAAGTTTAATTGATTTATTACTAAGTTTAATACTTTCATATTTCATATTGGTTTTTTCTCGGCATGTAAATATTAAATACCCATATACACAAAACACTAATGTTTAGGGGCTCCTTCAATGGGCACTTTCAAGTCACTAGTTTCAAAAATTTGTAAACAATGATCTTGTTGAAGCATTAATAGAGTAGTTTTGTGCAAAATATGGCCGCGTTTCCCCTTCTAAGGTTTTAATGTAAATTTTAAATGTAAGTAATTTGAAAATTTTCCCCCAGACGATTGTTTCTGAGTATTTTACTTTAAATTATTAATAAATTTTTTTAGCCATCTATAGAACGAGTTCTTTCTTACATGAACTATCGCGAGAAGAAGAAGGTTCTACACATAAAGTAATTCCTGTTTTAAAGAAGATTCTCCGAACATAATAAAAAACTTAATGCGATCCAAGTCTTGGAATGTTTACGAGAGCCCTGGAATTCTTTATTTAATAGGTTTATGATATAAATGCAGTGAAGCTTGGTTGGGAAGGATCTAAAAATTTGATTGTTCATACGCATCAAGTTTCAGATAAATTTAAATAATTCATCGAAACAATTTCTGTCTTTAGAAACAAAACTGATCCCTAAAAATTTAACAAAATGAAATTTTTCTGCTAACAATAGAGTGAAGTTTTCTATTAAACATTAGTTGACAAGGCATTTTTTGGCGCATTATTTACTGAAAGCACTAGTCACAAGAACCGAAACATAAAAACGAAATATTAGTGAAGTTTAAATATATTTATTCTTTCTGACCAATTCAAATCTGGTATCCTAAAACGACGTTTGACGTTTGCCACCAAGTGGTATGTAGACAGAACAATAAAAAAACAGCAGTAAATAGCTAGCTGACGTGGGTTTTAAATTATACAATAGACATACCAAACAAACTACATGGTAGAAATAACCCGGAAAATCTAATGTGCCGGATGAGTGTCTAAGACCGTGGCGGAGGTGTAGGAGAAAGACGGGGCCGGATGGGTTTCTAAGACGGCGGTGGAGGTGTAGGAGAAAGACGGGACCGGATGGGTGTCTAAGACCGCGGTGGAGGTGTAGGAAAAAGACGGGACCGGATGGGTGTCTAAGACCGCGGTGGAGGTGTAGGAAAAAGACGGGACTGGATGGGTGTCTAAGACCGTGGTGGAGATGTAGGAAAAAGACGAGACTGGATGGGTGTCTAAGACCGCGGTGGAGGTTTAGGAGAAACACGGAACCGGATGGGTGTCTAAGACCGCGGTGGAGGTTTAGAAAAAAGACGTGACCGGATGGGTGTCTAAGACCGCGGTGGAGGTGTAGGAGAAAGACGGGACCGGATGGGTGTCTAAGACCGCGGTGGAGATGTAGGAAGAAGACGGAACCGGATGGGTGTCTAAGACCACGGTGGAGGTGTAGGAGAAATACGGAACCGGATGGGTGTCTAAGAGTACGATGGAGGTGTAGGAGAAAGACGGAGCCGGATGGGTGTCTAAGACCGCGGTGGAGGTGTAGGAAAAAGACGGGACTGGATGGGTGTCTAAGACCGCGGTGGAGGTATAGGAGAAAGACGGCGCCGGATGGATGTCTAAAACCGCGGTGGAGGTGTAGGAGAAAGACGGGACTGGATGGGTGTCTAAGACTGCGGTGGAGGTTTAGGAGAAACACGGAACCGGATAGGTGTCTAAGACCGCGGTGGAGGTTTAGAAAAAAGACGTGACCGGATGGGTGTCTAAGACCGCGGTGGAGGTGTAGGAGAAAGACGGGACCGGATGGGTGTCTAAGACCGCGGTGGAGATGTAGGAAGAAGACGGAACCGGATGGGTGTCTAAGACCACGGTGGAGGTGTAGGAGAAATACGGAACCGGATGAGTGTCTAAGAGTACGGTGGAGGTGTAGGAGAAAGACGGAGCCGGATGGGTGTCTAAGACCGCGGTGGAGGTGTAGGAGAAATACGGAACCGGATGGGTGTCTAAGACCGCGGTCGAGATGTAGGAGAAAGACGGGACCGGGTGGTTGTCTAAGACCGTGGTGGGGGTGTAGGAGAAAGACGGGACCGGATGGGTGTCTAAGGCCGCGGTGGAGGTGTAGGAAAAGACGGGACTGGATGGGTGTCTAAGACCGCGGTGGAGGTTTAGAAAAAGACGTGACCGGATGGGTGTCCAAGACCGCGGTGGAGGTTTAGGAAAAAGACGTCACCGGATGGGTGTCTATGACCGCGGTGGAGGTGTAGGAGTCAGATGGGACCGGATGGGTGTCTAAGGCCGCGGTGGAGGTGTAGGAGAAAGACGGAACCGGATGGGTGTGTAAGACTGCGGTGGAGGTGTAGGAGAAAGACGGGACCGGATGGGTGTCTAAGACCGCGGTGGAGGTGTAGGAAAAAGACGGGACCGGATGGGTGTCTAAGACCGTGGTGGAGATGTAGGAAAAAGACGAGACTGGATGGGTGTCTAAGACCGCGGTGGAGGTTTAGGAGAAACACGGAACCGGATGGGTGTCTAAGACCGCGGTGGAGGTTTAGAAAAAATACGTGACCGGATGGGTGTCTAAGACCGCGGTGGAGGTGTAGGAGAAAGACGGGACCGGATGGGTGTCTAAGACCGCGGTGGAGATGTAGGAAGAAGACGGAACCGGATGGGTGTCTAAGACCACGGTGGAGGTGTAGGAGAAATACGGAACCGGATGGGTGTCTAAGAGTACGATGGAGGTGTAGGAGAAAGACGGAGCCGGATGGGTGTCTAAGACCGCGGTGGAGGTGTAGGAAAAAGACGGGACTGGATGGGTGTCTAAGACCGCGGTGGAGGTGTAGGAGAAAGACGGCGCCGGATGGATGTCTAAAACCGCGGTGGAGGTGTAGGAGAAAGACGGGACCGGATGGGTGTCTAAGACCGCGGTGGAGATGTAGGAAGAAGACGGAACCGGATGGGTGTCTAAGACCACGGTGGAGGTGTAGGAGAAATACGGAACCGGATGAGTGTCTAAGAGTACGGTGGAGGTGTAGGAGAAAGACGGAGCCGGATGGGTGTCTAAGACCGCGGTGGAGGTGTAGGAGAAATACGGAACCGGATGGGTGTCTAAGACCGCGGTCGAGATGTAGGAGAAAGACGGGACCGGGTGGTTGTCTAAGACCGTGGTGGGGGTGTAGGAGAAAGACGGGACCGGATGGGTGTCTAAGGCCGCGGTGGAGGTGTAGGAAAAAGACGGGACTGGATGGGTGTCTAAGACCGCGGTGGAGGTTTAGAAAAAGACGTGACCGGATGGGTGTCCAAGACCGCGGTGGAGGTTTAGGAAAAAGACGTCACCGGATGGGTGTCTATGACCGCGGTGGAGGTGTAGGAGTCAGATGGGACCGGATGGGTGTCTAAGGCCGCGGTGGAGGTGTAGGAGAAAGACGGAACCGGATGGGTGTGTAAGACTGCGGTGGAGGTGTAGGAGAAAGACGGAGCCGGATGGGTGTGTAAGACTGCGGTGGAGGTGTAGGAGAAAGACGGGACTGGATGGGTGTCTAAGTCCGCGGTGGAGGTGTAGGAGAAAGACGGGACTGGATGGGTGTCTAAGTCCGCGGTGGAGGTGTAGGAGAAAGACGGGGCCGGATTTATGTCTAAGACCGTGGTGGAGGTTTAGTAGGAAGATTGGACTGGATGCATATTATACAGAAATTGTACTCTTATCTTGGGTCACTCAAAGGTGGTTTACATTTAAAAACTCTTAGTAAAAGTTCCCCTATTTTTGGGCAATACTCAACATTTTGAATAATGTCAAAATATACTACATGTTAAGTTAGAATCACTACCCAAAATACATGAATTTATTTAACAAATAAAAAAAATATAATGTGGGCTGGACTTATTTTACACCCGGCATATCTTTACAGTAAATATCATTAAACCGTACCAGGTTCTTTTGAGAAAACTTTAAGTCTGAAAACTGTCGTGATGTGGTAATTTTAAATATACCAGATGTTCATAAAAGTTGGTCACAAACTTCGGGGGCTGAAAGTACCCATCAAAATAAGAAAAGAAGTTCATATTAACTTATCTCCTAAAAAATATAGTTTTCCGTCTATCTGTCTGTGATTTTTACATAATTTAATAAATCTTACGAACCTCTTAAAGTATCAAGTACAAACTTCGTACATGTATTACATGTAATAAGACACATTTTGGAATGGAATATAAAGTTTCTACTTTATAACATTTTAAAATGGTTAGCTCAATGACAAGTTGAGTATTTAGTAATTTGTAATATCGTATTAAATGTTGTGCATTCTTTATTGGTATTACAGTAACTATCTCTGTAGTTAGAAAAATAACAGTGTAAAATTCCTCAGCAATTATGCAAATTGTTGTCAAGTCTTCAAATTCTTTATTTTAAATTTTAAATTTTTTTTCTGAGAAATCTTATAGGGAAAATAAATTTTTTTCAGAGAAACTACTTGCTTTACAAATTTAAAAATTACAACATGTTGAGGCTAAGAATGTTTTCATGATCTCAGGTGCTTTAACTCTTATTAGACATTTTAAAGGCACTTGTAATTTTTCATCAATCATTTTTTGGACAGTAATATCCATAGCACCGCGCTAGGTGTCTAGCCAATGCAGCGTCAAGTAAAAACCTCTAATGATTTTTTGTCTGTTTCATGTACCGCCTCCGTCGATGATGGAGTTCCGTGCTGACCACGAGCCAAACGGAAGGAGGAACATTGGTTAAAAACAAATCGGGAGACCCCCTGGTTTCTTACAACGCTAAGTATAATTAGGTTAAGAAAGGTGGAGGGATCAATATTGTAACCCAGGTGAGAACCCCAAAAGTTTCTCCATTCCAGGAGTGTGTGGACGGTGCGGAGCTAGCATCAGGTAATGGAATGCAATTAGGTAATGAACAGTAACAATTTTCAAACATTTCAGGTGTAACCCCCCCTTCCTATCCCAAAGGTGTTTGAAGCTTCTAGGTTTCAACCAGCAAAGCACCTCCCTTTCCCATGATACAGTAGCTGGGTACGCCCAGGGTCTGTATCAATATCAATATCAAATATAATTTTTGGACAGTAATATATTTATAATTATCAAACTATTTGAAGAGTCTTGAAAAAAGGCTCCATAATCATATAAAACAAGAGGGAATTTACAAATTTGGAAACATGTCAGATGAACAAACACACAACTGAGAAATCATGTAAATATATAAAACTAATCCATGCAAGCAGTGTCAAATCAGGCAGAAGTTGAAACGTATTGAACAAATTAGAAACTGATTACCATGAAGATAGTGACAGGTTATTTCTAGTTACATCCTTACATGGTTACAGTTAAGCATATTTAATATCTGAAGGCATGGTTGAGAGAGTTCAGATGATATGATAGGGTCTAGTGTGACAAACAACTATATATCAAAACAAAAACTTTGATAAATGTTAGCCATTTTATTATTTGGGTCTATGTCTGCTAACCAAAAGACTGAAGTTTTCTTATACTTAAAACCCTTGTTATTTCACCATTATTATATTAGGAAAACAAAATATGCAGTCGTTAACTTGATAACAGTATAGGCTACAATAGTTTATAGGCTACAATAGTTATAGGTTTCTAAGGAATAATAATAACTTTTTTATTGTTTTCTTAAATATATTTGCTATATAAGTTCTAACCGTATTCTTACTGTAATATATTTGAATATTACAAGTTTGTGTTGTTTTACATAGTTTGGGAAATTTAAAACTAACTCAAAATAAAACAAAACCAAAATTTAAACAAAGGAATTTTCCTTTTAAATAACACTATTTAAAGATGTGCATCCAGTTATTCCTGTGATTGGCTTGATTATCTACACTTTAGATGCCCAACGGTTTTAATCAATTAATTTAAAGCCAATTCATTAATAACAGTTGAGTTTTAACAACAGTCAAAACCTTATAAGAAATTGAATAGGTCTATGTGATATTTGATTTTTTAATGGACTATTTTCCAAAATAAAAAATGTTTAATGAGTTATAAGAAAAGGAATAGTAAAATAGTTGAACTGTTTCCATCATTTTTGAAATATTAACTGTAACAAATCCACTGTGGTAAGGTGCAATAGCAAACTCCCTTAAATTATCAATTCCTTATAATAAATATGGATATCAATCGTAAGACATAATATAGTAGCAGTAAAGGAGTTTCCATTGCCTCTAAAACTGCTATTTAAACATAAAATATTTAAGTAGGTGGTAGACCACATGGGATTAGCGAGGGGTGATATCAGGATAAAAGGGTGTTTCATGATAACCCTGACAAACTTCAGGAAATTAATCCTTGGGTCAAAACAAGAAAAAAATATCAGATAAACATAGGTCTTAAACTCAATCGTTTCATTGCTACAGCCAAAAATAACGTTTTTTTAGTTTTTACATGTAATTAACTTATATTTGGACTTATAGACAATCTAATAGTGATCATATTTTTATAAAAATTACACAGACAGTAAGAGGAGAAAATTCTGAATAAGAATCATTCGTTTTTCAAGCAAAAGTGTTGACTGACATTCGGTAATAGTCCTTCAAAGATAAATTTTTTATTAAAAACTGTGCCTAAAATATTTTGTTCACATTTAACAGGCATTCACAGAAATACTAACCAACCAATTGGGCTGAAAATTTATCAAAAGTTGTACAATTTTATTCAGAGTAAGGTAACATCCATATCTTACACTTTTATTAGTACAATTTACTGGATAATACTGCAATACACTTAAGGATACACAAATTACAAAGGAAAGTTAAATTGCTGTAAGCTTGGACTCTGCTTTCTTACAATTATTTTTAAATTAGTTTATTTATTTGATTTTGTTACAACCAACAACAATCTAAAAATGATCTTTCTTATGAAAACGAAGACATTTTTCAACATTATGTAAATTATGTATGCTTATGTATGTTCAGCAAATATTCACTATTCTTAGTATCCATCTAATTTAGGGCACATAATTGCCACTTAAAATTAGTTAAAAAAGGATGCTTGGTTTAAAAATGTGCATTATTTACATTTAAAATTGTACATACAAAACAAATAAAACCTTGGAAAGCCTTGAGAGTCAGTTCTTGGACGTACAATACTTAAATTAGCTTATGAGATTTTCAAAATGCAACCCATTTTGATCTCACAAATCCTCGCTCGCTTCATAATGGATGATGAAGCTCTTACCATGTTAGGATTGTCTTTGATTGTTTGAGCTACATTTAAGATTATTTCTAGAAGCTCCTGTCTAGTTTGGGGTTTTGTTTTATACACATCCCCCTTCATGAACCCCCACAGGAAGTAGTCCATTGGAGGCAAATCTGGTGACCTGGGCGGCTAATTCACAGGTCCTTGGTGGGCGATCACTTTGTCTCTATGATGCTCACTTAGTTCCTGAACCACATTGCCTGTCCCGTGTGGAGGTGCTCCATCATGTTGGTAATACATTGATGTCCTGGTTTGGATGGGTAGTTCCTCAAGAAGCTCTAGTAAACTATCCTGTATAAATTGTAAATACGTCGTACCGTTAAGTGTCCCATCCAAAATGTAAGTCCGATTAGTTTATCATTAATGAGTCCGCACCACACGTTCACTGAAAATCTTCGCTGACAGTTTGTTTCCACTGTGGCGTGTGGATTTTCTTCAGCCCATATGTGGCAGTTCTTGGAATTATTAATACCATTTCTTGTAAACTGAGACTCGTCTGTAAAGTGTATGTACTTAACCAACCTACGATTTGCTAATATCCACCGACAAACTCAGATCCCTTATCATTATCGCCGGGGTAAAGAGCCTGTCCTTTCTACACATAGTATGGGTACAAACCTTCTTTCTTTAATATTCTCCAAGTCTGTGAAGAAGATACCAAATGCTGGCGTGAAAGTCTTCTTATACTAGTCTCTGGGCTTTGTTGAACCGAAACTATGATGTTCTCTTCCCATTAATTGGAGTTTGAATAATACCGTCACGTTTACCTTTATCAAATGAACCTGTCCCTCTCAAACGATTGTGTAGGTCCGTCAATACTTGTCTATTAGGTACAGTCTGTTGGGGTATCTTCTACAGTACTCAACTATAGCTGCTCGTGAATTTCCATTATAAAATCTATACAGAAAGTGCATATCAGCATATTCACTATTAGTAAACATGCTAAACTGATTGTCGTAACACAAGACCTTATTGTTTCATATTTTTAATAACAATGTTAGTCAACAATGTGTATAGCCAGCTGTTTTAACACCAAAGCTGATCATTGGGCTTTCCAATGTTGCCAACACGATTAAACAGAGTGCACTGTCAAAATATGACATAATTGGTGTATTTGAACTGGGTGTAATACATAAGGGAATAAAGAAAATGTCGGTAAACTATTTTAGAAGATTATTTATTTTTCATCTGTCGGTCTGTGTGATATTTTACAACTTTTCCTAACTTTGCAGCCAGTTGGTCCGGAATCAGAATAGTTATGATAATGATAGTATTAAATATTGAAATTTTATAAACAAAGTATAAGTAGAAATACATAATTCACATTATGTAGAAAAATGTCTTCGTTTTCATAAGAAAGATCATTTTTAGATGGTTGTTGGTTGTAACAAAATCAAATGAATAAAATAATTGTAAGAAAGCAAAGTCTAAGCTTACAGCAATTTAACTTTCCTTTGTAATTTGTGTATCCTTAAGTGTATTGCAGTATTATCCAGTAAATTGTACTAATAAAAGTGTAAGATATGGATGTTACCTTACTCTGAATAAAATTGTACAACTTTTGATAAATTTGCAGCCCAATTGGTTGGTTAGTTTTTTTTGTGGATGCCTGTTAAATGTGAACAAAATATTTTAGGCACAGTTTTTTTTTATAAAAAATTGGTCTTTGAAGAACTATTACCGAATGTCAGTCAACACTTTTGCTTGAAAAACGAATGATTCTTATTTAGCATTTTCTCTTCTTACTGTCTTTGTATTTTTTATAAAAATATGATCACTAATAGTTTGTCTATAAGTCCAAATATAAGTTAATTAATGTAAAAACTAAAAAACGTTATTTTTGGCTGTAGCAATGAAACAAATGAGTTTAGGACCTATGTTTATATAACATTTTTTTCTTGTTTTGACCCAAGGATTAATTTCCTGAAGATTGTCAGGGTTATCATGAAACACTCTGTATATCCACCTCTTGAAATTTAAATAAAAACACACAGGGGGAATTTCACACGCCAGTAACACGTCTGGAATTTGTAGACGTAAGAGAACTGTAAAAACCTTTTGTATAGTTAAACATACACTAGATTGTTTACAATCCTAACATTTGTGGGTTGTCAAACCTGTACGTCACCTGTACCACTCTCAAACAAGGAGATCTATTACAGCTACTGGAGGCAACACTAGGTTACTACATAACACTAAGTGCTGTTAAAGATATTTTCTTGCTGGAATAGAAATACCAGTTTCAAAGCATATTTTAGGGCCTTACCCTCCCCCCCCATAACCATACTGTATGCTGCATGTAATAAACCTGAATCTTATTTCAGGGAGCCAAGGCTCCTACTGAGATGTGCACACTGCGACGGGATGGTGACATCATCAGAGAGGACTGCGAGCAGTTGAACCCTGATTGAACACAGTCCAAGACGATAACACGACCGACGAAAAGACGGGCGAGAAGATGGACAAGTAACTTGTGGCTGATTTCAATGAATACAGAGTCTTATACGAATAACACGCCTTATGGGCCAGAGTCTGTCGGTTTTTGAAACTTGCCGTGTTAGTTTTACGCTCGGCCACGAGGCAGCGCGCTCTGTCTACCCAGCCACTCCTCCCCCCCGACCGCCACTACAGCCAACCCCACCCTACTACAAGAGCGAAGGGACCTAGGCCACGGCGACACCTCGTGTTTCGGCAGTGCTAGAGGTGCTTCACAGCAGCGGGGCGCAAAACTACGGATTTCCAGCGCGCCAATTTCAACTAAGCGACAGAATTTTTAACACGGGACCTGTTCTTCTTATAAGACTCTGTATTCATTGCTGATGTGTAGAGTTACTGTGCAGGGAAATTACAGTAGTTAATTTAAATAGTTTATAGAAGCTTGCTTTGGTTAAAAAAAAAATTAATTTTTTCCACTCTCACAAATTTGTATATGTACATTAGTTTTAATTAGCTTGAAGGTCAATCTTATATATATATATATATTGCCTGTTTTGGTAAAATTATAAAAATTTGCTACTAGCTTGGATAGTTTTAGATTAATACATTTTTAGGAAAACATGTTATATAGAGATGGTTATTACATACAGTAGTAGAAGAACCTAACTTTTCAAAATACTCAATTTCTGATATTTAGTGCCATTAGGTAGAATTATTCAATAGTATAATAAAGTTGTATATGAATGTGTGTATTTAGGATACAAGACCTTTAAGTGATGTTATCTTAACATACTAAAATGAAAAATGGCATGTAATTTTTGTACATTTTCTTGAAGAAAAAGGCAAAGTAAACTCATTCATACTGATTGTGTAGGGGTTATAGTTACTGTGAATTTGCATACTTAGGTAGATAATTGAAAATTATTAAGTAAAACAAATAACTCAACGGTCACAAAGAGAAGGTGATTGAGTTATAGGTTAATTTTGTTCTCTTACCCATGGAATAAGCTACCAGTTGCCATTGGCTAAGAATGTGCACCATCTAATGACAGCCTAAGGTAACAAAATGTTATGTTATGGCCAATAAATATTCTTGATTCTTGACAGCGCCACAAAGGCATTAGTGGGCCACCTAGTGGGAATTCTTAAAAAGTATTTTTTAGTTATAAGCAAGGATTGAATCACCCATATTTGACTTGTAAAGCTATTATCCACTTGAGAATTTTGTCTTCTGTATATATATAGAGAGATATCCTATATGAAATACATCAAGAAACATTTAATGTTTAATAACTATTTATTTTATGATTTAGGTCAGGGATTGTGCAGAAGCTGGATGACGCGGACCAAAAGAAAGAAGATTCGCTACAGCAGCTTAAGAAACAACTTGCAGAACTAAAGAGAAAGTTCGAGCTATGACAGAGCATACTGAGAAAGCAAACACCAAGTCAGTGGTGTATGAGACAGGAGACCCTTATTCCAGGAATGGAGTAGGTTATTTAAAAAGAGTTGAAGAGTATGAACCTGACAAGCATGAAATGGCTTATAACCTCTGAAACATAAAGAAGCCGATAGAGCTTATCCCAAAACAGCAAGATATATGATTCGAGAACATAAAGAGAATATATTGAATTATGGAACTCAAAACTGATAAAACAACTGAATAAAAAGCTGAATGAGGATCAACTTAATGAATCTTACTCGTTGACTAAAAGGATAAAGTAATAGAGAATGGAATGGAATGGTATTAGAAAGCTTCATAAAGCTCTTCGAACAGAATTTAGATGAAAGGAAGGTGATATATGATGTCATGTCTTTCAACCCAGACTTCGGGGAGGTGGATCTTAGTGGAAGTGGTACAAGGAAAATTCCAGGTGATCAGTCAGTTTCTTTTTCACTCAATCCATTTAAGGATATTGCTCCAGAAAAAATTGCAAATCCTGTATCCGTTTCAATGAGGCCAGAAAAACCAAGCAAGCCTTTAGCGGAGCCAGTTAAGTAATACATAATGGATACAAAGCTCTCTGGAACAGGATGATGAACCCTGAATCAGTTGTTGAAAAAGAAGGGGATGTGACAAATGGCAATGAAAACTCGACAGATGACAAGTATAATAATTCTTATAAAAAAGATTACTATGATTGGCAGCAAAATTCAGCCGATGAAAAAGAAAAGGCAGAGGCTACGTACACGTCCGACGTGAGCCGCTACTGTTCACGTCCGTTCCAAATTATGCACCGTACGTTACTTTTCCTGTGATTTTCAAAACAAATTGAGAGCCAGAAAACCTCATAACCTAACCTAACGTAACCTAACCTAACCTAAGCAGTAGCGAAGTGAATTTGCCCTTACATTGGACGTGTACGTAGTCACTTCGAAAACAAAATGACCGGTATGACTATAAACAAATTAAGAATACAGTAAAAAAACTAATTGCTGATTATGAACTTTACAAACAGTCCACCTTGTCAGAGAAGGAAAAAGAAGAAATTGTAGACTATGCTGTCCAACAAGTAACATCGGTATTTAAAGATTCTGTAGAGGGACCGAAAGAAAATTCTAGTAGTAAGAAGAAGAAGATCAATTTGTTAGAATTCTTTGACGAGGATGAAATATTTAATTATGGTAGACGGGCACTGAAAAAACTAGTCAGGAGAAGTCTGAAAGGTTTTGATTTTAATCAATTCATACTCAAGGATGAAAAACTAAATGATCCTGAACTATCTGAGAGGAGAGATGCATTTTATCAATATTTAGGTGGCGTTGTAGAAGGGAAAGTAAAAGAAAAAGATCCGTTACCGGTTCCAATAATGAACAAGAAACCTAAACAGGAAGAAGAACCAGAGCAACAGACCAAATGGAACAACAATTCTATTCTGTCGAGTATAAAAAGATAAAAATCTGTCGGTCAGAAAGATAAAAATAAAACTCTAATTTCAGAAGAAAAAGTATAATAACCTGAACAGAAGATAACAGATATAGATTTGTTGTTTTCTTGGCTTAAGGCTAATAAAGAAAGAGATACTGTCATGGAAAAATTATCAACTCAACAAAATGAAAACGTCCCCAAGGTCAAATTTCGTTTTTATCAGTTGGAACCGGAAGCTAATTCTAAAATTGAACAAAATGAAAGTGACAGTAAAGGTTTTGATCTTAAGTCACTCCTTAAGAAAATTCAAGAAGCAGCAGTGAAAAAGCTTTCTGGACCTAAACCGACTAAAGTTATTGAAAATGCCAATGAGGAGTCAATTCCATACCAAGAACATGAACAAACAAATGTAAAAACAACAACAGAAATGTTCAAGAACGAGAATTATATAGATGCAGCTTTGTCCAGAATCAGAACAAATAATGATGAAGCCTCAAACACTAAAAAGGTTATAAAAACCCCCCTACCTAAAAGAAAGAATTTCAAGATTAGACTCTTTCCCATTGCCGAAGATAGCAACTGCTTCACCTCTAGGGAGGAATGCAGACTATACTGACAAAGTTTTATTCCAGTTAAAGTCCCATAACTATAATAATACCAATAAACAGGAAGACAAGTCGAGGTCATTAGGAAACCAACGATTGAGACAGGTAAACCTAGTTCTCGTGAGCAAGACTTCCAGCCATGGCGGTTTGAGTCTCCAGAAAGTTTTGTGAAAAAAACATTTACAGAAAAACCATTGATGAAAGAGGGATTCATTGACCCGCCAATTATAAAATCATCTTTTTCAACTGGTGGAAATGGGTTTTCCACAGGAGTATCCTTCTCATCTGATAATCTTCTTGAGAAGATTTGATTTGTTAACAGACAAACATGTTTTCTAATTAGTTAGTTTTGAGCGAGTTTAAATATCCAGTTCTGAATACTATTTTTGGATATCAAGTAAAATATTGGTCTATATACTAAATCTATAGAAGGAATGAGGTACTCTATGTAAATACCAATGGGTTTGTAATGTAATTTATAGATATGGGAAAATTTGAAGCACCTAATTAGTTAAAACTCACCAATTTAGCGCAGAACTTCTATAATTAAAAATTATAATTATATCAACTTATATGACTACTTAATTGCAAACTGTAGTTGAATCTGAAAAATTGGTTGGTTTGGTATATATTATTACCAGTTTTAAGTGTCCCTTTACTGCCCAAAGTTTGGTTCAATAGATATTTGTATAATTTATTGCTGTTTAAAGTAAATGTATCTTTCACAACACTGTAAAAATCTATTTATTTGGATCCAACAGTAGATTTTTATACTTAAATTGTATATAGTTTCTATAGCATAGTCGTAGCCCAATACTAGAAACATACATACATATAATACATAGATTGGCTTAAACTCTTTTAATCCCTTAATTCAGAACAGACATCTTTGAATGCTATTGTCAAAACAATTGTCTTTTAAAGCACAACAAATTTATGAAAAGAACAAATGGCAGCCATATATAGTTGTTATGTTTAAGAAAGTTTAGCTTAGTTTGAGAGGTACAGCTTTTCTCATTTGCTGTTGAAAAATGGTCAGTTATGGTCTTGTAATACTGTAAAAATGAACATGCTAACTCTTAACTTGGTAAATTAGAAGGCAGGATTGATGAATCAAATTTTCTGTTTAACATTTGATTAAAACAGAAATTTGATATCACCTCTGTATTTTTATAATATTATAGGTTTGATTTGTAAATATGACTGACGTATTTGTAACTATTTACAACCCCAACCCCCAACCCAGGTGTTTTTTCACTGGTTAAGCAAATGTAAAAACTCCCATTATCATAGAAAAACACCGTATCACAAAACTAAGACCTGGCCGGGTTGACTGTAGGTATTACATATTATGTACACTAAAACTTTGTGCCGACCCAGTGCATCTCACTTGGGTGGTGGGCTCACCCCCCCCCCCCATAGGACTAAATACCTGGATGATACTTTTATTATTAATGAAAATAAGAAACAAAAGGGATTTTTTTACATTTATATTTCAACATAAAACAACTGGCCGAGAATAATATTATGTACAAAAGCTGTTAATACTTGAAATGGCTACACAAATAATATATAGTTAAAGGACAATAGTAACACAATTTTTGGTAAAAATAATACATCAAAGTAGACTAGAAGAAGAGTATTTTCCCAGATAGAAATATTGTATTGAGTATTTCAAATGGACACTTATTTGGGTAATAATACATATTACATTAGGAAAAAATTACTCACACTAAATCAACGGAAATGGATATAAAAATTGTAGTAAAACCTGTGTAATATTTTTAATATTTCAAAAGTTGGCTAAATCTTTTTTTGCCTGGGAATCAGGAATATTATATTTTTAAATTATTTAGTACAAGTGAAAATGTATAAATGTAAGATTTTATTCTGCACTAAATCAATAAGAGTGATTACAATTAAAATGGCTTTTATTATATACAAATTTTTACAATTACATAATAACTATATTCTACTATTAAATATAATAATACTGTACATAATATAATACTGCCCAGGTTTTTGCTTATAAATTTAAAAGTCAATAAATTATTAAGATTAATTTTTCAAGTTTTATATTATAATCATCTGTAATTTTAAAGCAGCAAAAACTATTAATAAAATAACATGTTAAAGGGAACATTTATCCTTATTATGATTTACACTCTTTCTTTTGTTATAAGGAATAACATTGATCTTATATATTTATTTTTTTATCCAATAAGTTTCACTTAAATTTTAATAAAATTATTTTTATTTTATTTACATGGTTTTTTTACGGTCATAGACAATGAATATAACATTAATTTGTTACATTCAAAATATCTTGTTTTCTTAACAAGATATAAAGCATAAATTTTAGGGCAGCATTAATGACATATGTTAGAAGTCTCAATCTGAAATCCCTGATAGTGTTTTCCCTCTCTGCTGCTTTTCTCTACTAATCAAACTATTCACTTAAATTTGGCCAATTGTTGGATCATGTGACAAAATAGAGTTGAGTCATGCAATTTTGGATTTTTTTTCACCAGTTACTATATTTAATTTTTCTTCAAGATCTCTATTAAACACAGTTATTTGAGTAAAAGTGCCTCTGGGAATGAATGCTTGTCTAGTGATGTGGTAGAAGTACCTTTTTGGGGACAAAACATACTCTTGGCCAACCAGACCTCTACTGAGATTTAAAAGCCAAGATTTTTTCAGATGGAAACAACTATACATAAAGTATGGTAGATGTCAAAATTAGCGACACAGTTCTTCAGATGGAGCGACCCAACTGATCTTTTGCTGAGCAAAGATTGCAATTACTGGGATTGGCCTACCTTCTACTGTTCCAGGAACTTCTATATCCTATTATATTATTTTAGTTACTTGGTGAACTGCGTTGATGGAACCAGGACATTGTTGAACTCTGTTTAAAATGTTGTTTTATTTGTCTAGTTCAATCCAAAAAAGTGCATTTAATAGTTTGCATAAGGTTCACTTAGCAAATTCTAGTAGGACATTGAACTTCTTGGAACAGCAGGGTATTTTGGTGATGACGGCCAGATGATTCTAACAACAGAATGTTTTGCAACAGAACATCAGGACTGGAGAACTGTGCCTCTAACTTTGACACCTCTATAAACACGGTTGTTCAGTGGTGCCTGTGTAGAGTATCTCGCCTCATCTCGTCAGCGAAGCTGTCTAAGTCCACGAAGCTCCCGTGAAGCTCAGGATCACTGAGGAGAGCCGCAAGCTCAACCTTGAGCTCGGCAAAAGTTGGCCTCTTGGATGGCTCAGAGTGCCAGCACCTGCAGTAGACAACAGACAGACATTATTGAGTTACTGTACAAATTTGAAAATTTTTTAATTTACCACCAGGAAATCGGATTTTGTATTAAGCTACAATGCCTGATTATGTATTGATTTATATAATGCCTCTGCAAAAATACAAAAGCATTACTTGTTTTAAGTGTACATGCTGAAAATGCAAATTCATTTGGCAAACTGCCAGTGGAGACTTCCTTACAGGTGTTTTCCTAAACAGATATAAAAACTAGTGAAATTTCCCCATCCCAAAAATCAAGTTCTACCAATGTCTGTTTGGTGTCAGAGTGGTGTTCTTTTATTTTATTTTTTTATTGTATGTATGCCATAGGCATTTTTTAACGTTTTGATAGGGAACGGTCCAAACCTGGTCTTGTTAGTATCTAAGGTTGACCTGTTCTTAGAAAGCATTATTACTTAATAGCCCAATGACAAATGGCAGCTGAGACCAGTTCTGAACCTTCTCAAAATGTTCCGATTTTGATCTGGCGAACCTCAGATTAAGAGGCGAGCACGATAACCACTATGCTACACAGCCAATTGTGTTGTGTGTATGTGGAAGAGGAGGAATCTAGCAGCCACATTGCGGCCCCCTCCGGCAATCCACCACATACTCCCCTTCATCACACACATATCTATAATATTATAAAGAAGAGGTGGTTTCTGTCTGTTTGTCTGTCTGTCTGATGTTCCGGGTGAACGCAAAAACTATTGAACTGACTGGGCTGAAACTTTACACATAGGTAGATCTTGAACCCATGCAACACATAGGCCTATTCACTTCCTTAAAATCCCTTCGGGCTGCGCCCTGTGAACGTCCTAAGTTTCAATGTTTACATTTCAGAATAAAGTAAACATTCAGACACTGTAATGCAAACAGCTGTGGATACTTCCATTTGACAGCTTAAAGAGCAGAAGCAAGAACAGCTGTTTCAAACTAACTAAAATGCAAATTGCATTGACTAAAGAACGGGTAGAGAAAGCCCCTGTGCGAAGAACGGGTACGACAGCTACTAATTAATTAATATTAATGAACAAATATTAATGTGGCTTCATCTGGTTGTGGTCTATTCTTATTTTTATTTTCGCCCCACCCCCAATTTTATATTTTGCTCCCCCCCTCTTCGATTTATATTTTTATTTTATGCCGTCCCTCCATTTTAAATTTTTGCCCCCCCCCCCCCGATTTTATATTTTTACTACTCTCCCCTCGGTTTTTATTTTTGCACCCCCCCCCACGATTTTATATTTTGCTCCACCCCTCCCCGATATTCTTTATTTTGTTGTACTTGAGTTATTTTATTTCTAAAAGCGAATCCAGAGTGTTAGGTGTACCGATTTGGAGTCGCATACCACACGACTTTTATTACACGACAGAGTTCCTCTACTTAGCAACAGGACCCGAACTATATGCCGGTATATTTCATTAACTTTGATTTAATTGTACATTAAACGTGTAAAATGTAATTTTAATATTGTAAAATAATGTAGATTGTTATTTGCTTTAGTTAATCTACCATTTATATGCAACCCGTACAAAGGACGGGTACAGAGCTAGTTTTAAATAAGGATAAGGTTATAAATCCCACTCTAGCAATGCAGTTGACTTATCGAGTACATATAAAATACTATATTCACACATCTTCCACAAGATAATTTTGTTACAGCCTTTTTATGACTCAAATTAACAGCTAATGATGACCTAACTAACTTAGGGTTACCACCCGATTAATTCAAGCTCAGATCTCATTTTTTTAGCATATTTCCCTTTAAAAATCAGGTCTATTGCTTCCCTATGAAAGCAAGATTATACTTTAGAGCAGCTTTCCATAAATCGTTTCAGTAGGACAGTTACAAAGTAAATTCTGGTGTTAATAGCTGTGTTAATAGCTGTGTTATGTTAATAGCTAGTGTTAATAGGGTAAAGGAAGCTATAGTGGGCAAGTGACAAGAGAGCATCGACTTATTACACAGCTTTATTTGATCAAGCTCTTAATATACACTGCCCACTACCTTCCGTTCTAAAAAAATCGTTTGTTCTCTTTGAACTCAAGTTACCTTTTGGTCACCAAGCAGTAGCAGGTTAGTAACAGATCGGCTCAGTGGTGCAATGGTGCAATGATGCAAATGGCAGGTGTTTTGTGCTGCTTGGCAAAGCTATCTGAGCAGGCCGTCATGTATTTGATGAAAATATTGAATCAAAATTCATATTGGATTGTATCTTAATCAGATTTTGATCAATTTGGTATGAATTATGCTGGATGAAATGAATTGCTGGACAATGGTTGGATTAAATTATGGTTCTTTAGACCAGTTGGGTGAAAGAAATTCCCTCTCCTCCTTCCCACCCTCTGCCATCGCTGACTCCCTGCCCCATGCATATTTATTTACTTTTTCGTATTGCAACGCTAGTGACATTTTTGATAAGCATGCATTACGAATACTTTTTTTAAGGGAAAGCAGTTAGAAACCCTCTAATTGTTTTTGGACGTCCCAGGATCCAAACCTGTGACCCCTTGATCTGAAGTCCAAGACGCTAACTGTTAGGCTAGCAAGACGCTCTCTTATTGATTTTTTTATTTTTTTACCATAACATAGCTGTAATTTAAGCCAATACCCATGCCAGGTTCAAAGTTATGACAATAGTCAGGAACCTGTCTGTGAACGATTTTTTCCCTTGATACTACTTTACTACTTTAATCGTGTTACTCTACCTGGATATCATCCTGAAGAGCTCTGGCCGGCAGTGTGAGGGTCTCTCTAGGCGGTAGCCGTCCCTCACCCTCCTCATCACCTCCCGGGCTCCCATCGTAGCGTAAGGTGTTGACCCTGAGAGCAAACAGGCATTCAGAAGCTGGGAGAGGTAGATATCATAATGTATAGAAAAAATATAGAAAGTCAAACCTTCTAAATTTGGGTATACTGGGGAAATAAATTAATTCTAATTTTTATAGCTGAATTTTTAAAAGTTTATGTTATCTAAAAGCTTTATCTTAGATATTCTTTCCTAGAACTTTTCTATTTTCTTAAAGAAAATTAGTAATGCCAAAAACACCCTGACTAAGAGTGTTCATCACTGGAAATAACTAGAGGCCATCTTGAATGTTCCGTCCCATGTTAACTTCCAGGGCGTGTTCCACCAGATATGTTTTTAGTGTCAATCTAAAGGTGAATTAGTTCTCTAATGAGTTAAATTTCAGAATTATAGATATATCTGTGGACTAATAATTTTCAATAGTCAAACTGAAAATTTAAGCGGACGTATTTTGAAATCCAAATGTTCTTTTTAAAATTTACTGTCAACTTTACTTCCAACTAAATTTTGTGTAAAAATGGGGTGAAGAAGAGTAACGGAGCCATGAAGTCGAAATTCTTCTCATGAAACAAAACTCCAACAAGGCGTACAGCATATTCCATAGATATGAAGTCTCTTTGTCACAGCATGCAGCTTTGACATAACATATTGTGGCTATCAATAGGAAAAGATCAATCAGTAGTTTTAAAGTTACAATCTGTCAATTTGTTTTGTTTAAAGAGGTTGGCAGCCTCTTTTTGCCTTACTTTGCCCGTCTACATTCATTACAGATCTGTGCAAACGCAAAGCAAAGGGAGAGTCAATGCAGTACGAGTTGAGTTGACTTGCCTAGGCTGGGATTCGAACCCACACCAGGGACGTTGCAGTGTTTTCGGAGTCTGTCACCATGACAACTTGCCAAAAACTCACCAAATTAAGGGTTGGAGAGGTAACACTGGCGAGAAAGAATGTACTTATAAGTAGTTTCTTTGAATACCTAGAGTGACGATCTCCCACATTAGGATACCAAAGCTCCAGACATCGGTCTTGTGTGTGAACAGACTGAAGTGGAGAGACTCGGGGGCCATCCATCGGATAGGGAGAGCACCCTGGAACAGAATATGGAGTATTGGTGTTGAGGTATCAAAGTTTAACAAAACACTACAGATGGTATATACTGTGATGAAGCTGTAGTGGTGACTATGAGACATTTTTCACTCGCCTCCATATACACGTCCCCTCCACCAATCTGGTCCAGTGGAATAGCTAAGTGCTAGTAACAGCAAGTGTAAGGCACTAGACGGTTCTAACAATTGCTCTTACTTTACTCAGCCACATCAGCAGACCAATCTCGGATTAACTTTTTTCTCTTTTAGCGAATTTCCCCTATAGGAAAGAAGCTATTACCGTAGGTCTCATGGTAAGACTTAAGCCCGAGACCATGGTAACTTTTCATTTTGAGGTCCCAGATGCCAAAAACACCATTCGTTCAAATTTATATATATATATATATATATATATATATGTGTCCGTAAGCACGATAACTCTCGTAAAAAAGGTCCGATATTAATAAAATTTGGTACAAACGTGTAAAGTACCATTTATTTGAACGAGTTCGAAAACCAGACGAATCGCACTATCCAAAGGGGGGTTTTGTACCCCAAAAATGGGTTTTTCGGGGTTTCCACATGTAATTTTTATTAAAATCAAATTTTAATTTTCACCATTGAATTCAGCATAAAAAAACAAACAATTTGGTATCTTGATCATTGCTCTACGTCAATTGGTGACTGAGATATTGAAAGTGCTAAACACAGTACGTTGTCTAATGTTATTCTTATGGAGAAAAAGAAAAATTGTATATCTCGCTTATTTATGAACATAAACTGACGAAATTTGCTATATAGCTTCATCTGGTTGTGGTTTATTGTTGTTTGCACAAAAAAAATTTTTCACCTATGGTTCCCGTAGCAGCAAACCTAGGTACTCGGTCCCCATGTTACCCTTATGGAAAATAATTAAATTGTTATATATCGCTTATTTATGAATGTATATGGATGAAACTTGGTATGTGACTTCACTTAGCTGAGTTCCTTTGATATTTTGCATAAAACCCCATTATTTTGTGTTCCTTGTTGCAGCAAACGTGTGTACTCATCCCCAATGTTATTCTTATGGAGAATAATTAATATTTTTAATATCGCTTGTTTGTGAATATATTTCTTATGAATCATGTTAAGTGGCTTAATGTGTTATGTTTTAATTCATTGGAAATTCGCTTAGTATACAGGTTTGCTGCGACGGGGGTATTTTACTTTCTCCCCCTTATACATGGTATATGGAAATACCCCCGTCGCAGCAAACCTGCGTACTCAGCGAATTTCCAATGCATAATATATGTCTTAATACCATGTAAAGCCGCATACCAAGTTTCATTAAAATATATTCATATATAAACGATATATACAATTTTAATTATTCTACATAAGAATAGCATTGATGATGAGTATATAGGTTTGCTGAAACAAGGAAACAATTGGTTTTTATGCAAATATAAATATAATTTAACTAGGTGAAGCCACATACCAAGTTCAATCATAAGTAAGCACTATATAGCATTTTAATTACTCTCCATAAGAATAACATGGGAGATGAGTAAGCAGGTTTGCTGCAACAAGAAACTAAAAAAATGGGTTTTTATGCAAATATCAATATAACTCAACGAGGTGAAGCCACATACCAAGTTTTATTAATTTATGTTCATAATTAAGGGAGTCATTACATTTTACTTATTCTCCATAAGAATAACATGGGGGCTGAGTACGCAGGTTCGCTGCTACAGGGATAATCAACAAAAAATCAATTTTTTGTGCAAATATCAATATACCAGTACTACGTGACCCCACGTGCCAAGTTTCATCAATATACATTCATTAATAATGGAGATATCAAATTTTATTTATTCTCCATAAGGATAACATTGGACAACGTACTGTGTTTAGCACTTTGAATATCTCTGCAACGGTTGGACGTAGAATCACAATTTAAACACCAAAATGATTGTTTTGTGGAGCTGAGTTGATTGGTAAAAGCAAATGTGAAGTTTACATTAAAATTAACTTAGGTAAAGCCAAAAACCTTTTTCCCATAAGATTAACATAGGAGATTTTATGAGCAGGTTTTTTTGGATTTTCTCCGCAACCACTTAACCTAGCTTAATAATTCAAAATACCATATTATTTGTTTTTTTAAGCTCTATAACATGGTCTAAACCAAAATTAAGTGTTTTAAAAATTTTAGGGTAAAAAATGCAAAAAACTGATTTTTGTAAAAT
Organism: Allygus modestus; assembly: GCA_963675035.1. NCBI lineage: Eukaryota > Metazoa > Arthropoda > Insecta > Hemiptera > Cicadellidae > Allygus > Allygus modestus. The sequence goes on along the minus strand of OY776117.1, from coordinate 41,771,388 downwards.
TTAAAAGCCCCATAAACCCCCCTTCCCATGGCTCGATTTTTCTGGTTTTCGAACTTAAAGTCATAAATGTCACTTTACACATTTGAGCCAAATTTCATCGAAATCGGACGTTTTTTACTCAAGTTATCGCATTCACGGACACATATATAGATATATATATATATATAGATAGATAGATATATACATATATATAAATTTGAACGAATAGTGTTTTAGTCATCTGGGGACCTAAAAAAAATAATTTGTCATGGTCTCGGGCTTAAATCTTACCATGAGACCTACGGTAATAGCTTCTTCCCTATAGGGAAATTCGCTAAAAGAATTGTTTTCGTTAAAATTTTCGAATTTGAGTTGTTAGTGGAAATATTTGTTTTGGTGCTCCCTGAATCCAAAAAAATGATTTTTACGTGATGTCTGTGTGTCTATCTGTCTGTCTGTCTGTCTGTCTGTCTGTATGGATGTGTACAGAGCTAGAGCCTCAACCAATGGTCCGATTTTTATTAAATTTGGTATCTAGGTACTAATTCACGATATCTCCAGATTTTTTATTAATTTTTTTTGATTTTTGATTTTTAAGGGTAATTATCCCCCAAAAAGCGCCAAAAAACAAGACAAATCAAAATTTCTCAAAAACGGCTCTAACGATTTTAATTAAACTTTAGTTGTTTGTAGATCTTTAGTTTTCCATCAAAATGACACCACCTGCATTTCTGTAAAAGTTCAGGTTCAGAAATTACAAGACTTAAGACATACAAAATTCAGTTTTTTGGATTTTTCATAAAAAACATAAATATAAAAAATATTACTATTCACAATTAAAAAGAGCTCAAAAAACTAAATAATTTAGTATCTTGAATTACTATTCTACGATTGCTCGTTGCGGAGATAATTTAAATTTTCATTTTGCGGTAAACGCAGTACGTTGTCCAATGCTATTCTTATGGGGAATACAAAAATTACTATTTCTCTCTTATGTACTGATCAATTTTGATCAAACTTGATGTTCTTGTCAAGTTAGCATTGACCAACAGAGGAAATTCAAAATATGTTGCCCCTTAATAACCCTAGGGGGGAATAGGGGGCATTTTGCCTCTTAAAACCACGTGTGTAGCAATGAATTCTGTAGTGCCTCCAAAACAGGGATTTGGGTGGATGTTTTTGAAAACAACTTGTTTACAAGATTTTCTGTACATTCGACCGTGCATTGTATTCTATATTTAGTAAATAATACCCCCGTCGCAGCAAACCTGCATACTCAGCGAATTTCCAATGAATATATAACATAACACATTAAAACACTTAACAGGATTCATAAGAAATGTATTCACAAACAAGCAATATTTAAATATTAATTATTCTCCATAAGAATAACATTGGGGATGAGTACGCAGGTTTGCTGCAACAAGGCAAACAAAATAATGGGTTTTTATGCAAATATCAATAGAACTCATCTTAGTGAAGTCACATACCAAGTTTCATCCATATACATTCATAAATAAGCGATATATAACATTTTAGGTATTTTCCATAAGTATAACATGGGGACCAAGTACCTAGGTTTGCTGCTACAGGAACCATAGGCGAAAAATTGTTTTTTGTGCAACAACAATAAACCACAACCAGATCAAGCCATATACCAAATTTCGCCAGTTTATGTTCATAAATAAGCGAGATATACAATTTTCCTTTTTCTCCATAAGAATAACATTAGACAACGTACTGTGTTTAGCACTTTCAATATCTCGGTAACCAATTGACGTAGAGCAATGATCAAAATACCAAATTGTTTGTTTTATAAGCTGAATTCAATGGTATAAATTAAAATTTGATTTAAATTAAAATTACATGTGAAAACCCCAAAAAACACATTTTTGGGGTACAAAACCCCCCCAAAACCCCCCTTCGGATGGTGCGATTCATCTGGCTTTTGAACTCGTTCAAATAAATGGTACTTTACACATTTGTACCAAATTTCATTAAGATCGGACATTTTTTACGAAAGTTATCGTGCTTACGGACACATATATATAAATAAAAATTTGAACGAATGGTGTTTTTGGCATCTGGGGACCTCAAAATAAAAAGTTATCATGGTCTCGGGCTTAAGTCTTACCATGAGACCTACGGTAATAGCTTCTTCCCTTTAGGGGAAATTCACTAAAAAGTAATTTATTTATTAAAGTTGGGCTAAAAGGGAGAAAGTATGTGTCAGTTTCCTGATACCGTTTATTTAAAGAGGTTAGCGACCTCTTTTGCCTTATATATCCCCCTCATAGACTATAGATCTGAGCGTGAAACCTATATCCAGCAAAGCAAGGTGTGAGCCGTTATAGTATGAGCTAAGCAGTACTGAGAAAATTTAATTACATGCCAGGGAAATTTAATTACATGCCAGGGCAGGGACTCGAACCCACGACAGGGCCGCTGCCATAGTTCCGGAGTCCGACGCCTTGACCACTAGATAGTTATAGTCATGTATGTACGTTAGTCTGTACCATCTGCACTGTATATAAACGTAGCCTATACAACAAAACATACGTTTGGGCGTCTCACTAGCCTAACGGTTAAGTATATTAACAATAACAACAAATTTAGCCAGATATATGTATATTTTTGGTGGCAGTCTTCTTTTAATTTAACTATTTGATATCATACGGGGGGGGGACGGTCATTAAATTTGGGACTTAAAAAATGAGTCTCAAAATTATATTGGAGGTTTTGACTGTGATGCATCCTCCTAATGTTTCTCCCAATTCGAATAGCTGCTGTAATGCAAGGGTTTTTGTTAATTATTTTATGTTTCAGCCTAAAGTCACTTTTAAAATGTCAATAATGTATTATGTAGAAAAGCAAACAATTTCTCGGCTCTTGGAATTCTATAATTGCACAACATTCTCTCATAGTGCTCTTACCTACAGTCTTGGTTCTGGTTTTGGTAATTTTCAGTTTTAAATATTTTAAAAATAACTAAAGCAATGATTATAATCAACTAACTGCATTTAAATGCAGACCAGTATCTGTATAAAACCAGTTTAACCCTTATGAGGTTGTTTTCCTTACTCTACACGTATTTTTATGCGTAGGGTATAGAAAAAACTGTTTTGCCTGAAATAGCCGTTTAAAATAACTGGTGCTTCATCTGAAGGCAGCTATGCTTTTGTCTTGAGTCCCTTTGGTTGGATATTAAAATATTTTTTTTATGTTTTCAGAAAGTATTTGCAAAATAGGACAAATTTTCATATAATACATTCAAAAATATAAAGTTATAAAACAAATATTTTACCTTGCTTTGTCTTTGTTCATATATTTGGCCAGTGTCTCGAACATTCCTGGACATTCCAAAGTCTGCAATCTTACACAGTTTGTTGTGGTCTACAAGAACATTGCGAGCTGCCATGTCCCTGTGAATGATCTGAAAAAGTAGGACTGTTAGATCAAGGATGCAGAAAGACTCAAAACATATGCTAAGACTATTTTCAAGAACATACAAAATAGGAAATATCCTTAAAAGTTAAATAATTCAATTTTGGTGAGAACATATTTCCTAAGGAGTGCTAAATATTATTTATGGTTTTTTATTTTATTTCTGTTACAACAGTAATTTGAAGGAATTCCTGCATAGTAACTGTTTTATAAAATCGATCATATCGCAAATAATTGGCGAGTTTTACCATAGATTAAGAATACAAATACATTTTTTTACTGCCCCTGCACTTTATCGCTGGTCTTGTTTCTTATGAAAGAAGGCCTTTCATCGATTGAATATGGTGTAATTTTAAGTAGAAAAAGAATTCATTTGGGTTTAATTCTGGGGGATAAAGTATGGATGGGGGTGTCAAAAGTAGTTTTGTATCTTGTTGGACTTATAATTGCAAATAGCATGGGTTCAGTAGTATTAATTATAAGGTGCATTGACAGCCTTTCATCCTAGTGAAAGAACTGAGAGGTCAATGAGGGTAGTGGTCTTTTCTCTTATCCATGAAAGATGAGATGAGGGTATAAAGCGAACAAAATAAAATTATTTACCATTAAGAAGGGCTTCAAGTCAAAATATATCTCTGTTTCTAGCTGTTTCTTCCAGGAGCAATGACAAGTCTTGTACTTAATCAACAGATTATATTTGAAATTACTGATTTATTGAAGAAATTGTGATTGGAAAGAACCAACAAAATAATTATTCCAGTGAGCAGAATGTTAATATCACTTATAGCTATTCTTTATTCAATAAAAATCACAATTATTTAGTACTTTAGAATTTTTGGAATGATTATTTGTAGCAATGACTACAGTATATGTAGTCATTGTTTGTAGTGATATACAAATTCAGCTTACTAATTGCTGGATAGTTTAGTTTCTTCAAAATAAACAAACAAATCAATGATTTTGTATGATCCATTGAGGACTTTATGGAACTTGAATGTTAACATTGGTCTTGTGGGATCAAGCAGGTATAATTGTAAAATCTTTCAAGACAACAGTCCACAGCTCTTAAAAAAAGTTCTGCAGTCAGGTGAAAATGTCTGGCGTTTACATATTTGAATTTTATTAAATGACTAGAGTACTTTCTCACACAATAATTTTGAATTTTTGTATTCTTCCACCATAAACTCCCTCCCTCTACTCACACTCTTGTTAGACAGGTAGTCCATGCCGCGGGCCACGCAGTAGCCGAAGACAGTGAGGTCACGGGAGGTCAGGGCATCTGTGGCATCGGAGAAGTTGTAGTAGTGAGCCCGGGTACGGTGGTCCCGCAGGAATGACAATAGCTTCCCGTACATCACATACTCCATTACCAGGTAGATTGGCTCTGGAACAATAAGGTACTGGGATTAGGTTTTGTTAAAAAAGTGACTCTCGGAGTCCAATTATTTGTGGAATCATTGGTAGACCTTTGAAGGGATCTTGCAAAGGCGGAATAGGTATAGTAGGAGGTAGTGAATTGTTAGAGTATTTCCTATAGAAAAACTATTAGCATGACTCGCACGGTAAAACATAAGCCCGGGACTACCTAGTTTCTAATGTAATTCCCTGAACACGTTTTGGGGGTTCATTGAAAATTAGATATATAGAAATATATAGGTATACATAGATACTCTAGCGGCTACAGTTATTGTCCGATTTACTTTAAATTTTGTAGGGACATTCCTTTCTATAACCAGTTAGACAAGTTTGTTGGGCAAAACAATCGAAAACTCTAACCCCTTTTGTAGGGATTTTAATTTGTTTAAATTTTGAGTTTTTGGCCCAAAAATTGTCAGAAAAGACCAAGATTTAAAGTTAATGCTTATAAAATAATAGCATGTAAAAAGCCAAAAGTTTTAAGCCCTTCCCTCATAATTCTTGCACAAATATTACCAAAGTAATGACTAAACACAGTACATTGTCTTATGGGGATTTTACATTGTAAAAGGCTGTTCTCATTTCTTAATTGATATAGTTATATCACCCACAATACCCACATCCCAAATTGTTATCCTGATGGGACCTCCTCCTAACCTTATAATGCACAGCATTGCCATCCCAATATTACATTTTAATAGAACCAGAATCATCAGAACAGCTAAAAAGTCAAACTAGACCCATTTAAAAAAATGGCATAGGTGTTTGTTTAAACCTGTTATTTGATTTTTTTAAGTGTTGATTGTGTAAATTCGCTTCCCTAACGCCAGCGTGCTTCATGTGAACTCATTTTTGTTTTGTTTTTTTTCACCAAAAGAATTTTTAACGTTCTGAAAGCGAACAGTCCAAAACCTTCAGTGGGATCTATTCTTTTAAAGCATCTGATTGAAAGGTCTTCCTTCCTGTAAATTAAGCCGGGTTAGTCGCAATTTCATTACCATAGAATCTCTTGAGGGAAGAAGGGAAGCATCTGAAAATATCAATCTAAGTATGCAGGTTACCGTGTCAGTTACCTTTCTCAGTGCAGCAGCCCAGCAGAGTGACCACGTTGGGGTGGGAGCCCAACTCTTGCATGATGCCCAACTCCCGCAGTAGGTCCTCTCTCTCCCTGGCGTTGGCAGACTCTTTCACTGTCTTCACTGCTACCAACCGTGTCAGCCCTTCGTGGCCTGAGATGTCATCTGCTTCCGCCTTCCACACCTAGGTAGGGGAGTTGTATCAATAATTTGTCAAATTCTACATGTGGCATTCTGCACCTTTTACATGTGGTATTTAAATTTGAGAAAAACGTTTGGATTGAGTAATAGGCATGGCAGACAAAATAAATTCACAAAAATGACTTGCCAAAATGACGTTTTATCTAGGATGAGAATTATTAAAAACTTAAAAAATTATTTAATTAAGGATGGCTTGGGTCTTTAAAATAATTAGCTGGAGTAAAGTCCGGTCAACTTCTTATGCCAACAGTTTTTCTCATCCTAGACTTAATTATTTTTTTAGACCAGTCGCTTACAGCAGTTTTTGAGTCACAGTCTTTCTGGTAACACAGCCACCAAGATCAAACCTCAAAAAACCACACTAAACTACCAAGATAGTGTAAGACATCAATAAATTATGTTCTGACTGTATAATCTTCCAAGATGTGTTTACTTTATCAAAGTAGCACAGGAAAACATTGTCATCAGGAGACCATGGTTTTTGTAAAAATTGAGGATTTAAATTATGTGTATTACTAAACTCTTTCTAAGCAGTGTTTTAACGTTTGCAACAACAAAAATCTAGCAAATCTGATAGTATGTAATGAAATATTTGCATCTATTCTCATGAAACAAGATGTCACGCCGTGATTTTAAGATTGTAGCAGTCATTCAGTTTATTTACTGCCAACATGGCAAATAAGGACATACTTTCTTTGAGTTTAGTTATGCCCCTAAACCCTATTGTTGTACCCTATTGGGTAAGGTTGTTTCTAACTGTGAGATGATTGGTATCTGGAAGGTTAGATTTTGTATATGCGCCATCATATTCAACAGAATTGAAAATGTTACCAGGATTTTAAATTCCATTCGTTAAATTTGTTAACCCAGTAGATTCCCTAGCAGAATCCTGACCTGTCCGAAGTTCCCTTGACCCAGGAGTGTCTGGAGCCGCAGCTTCTCCCTGGGGAACTCCCACCGGGATGACGGGGTTGGCACAGGAGTCGCAGGTAGGGGGGTTTTCTCCGGCTCTCGCTCTGACCAGCTCTGGAAATAAAAAGTGGTCAAATTAATACAGAAATACAAAAAAGGTCAAAAGTTGGGTGTGATCAGAAAGCAAACAAAATGAAACACACTGTTTATGTCTGTTCTTTAGGGGGAGAGGATATAGTCACCAGTGTCTTCTTGCTCCTTCTTCTAACTTTCAAAGCCCAACTCTCCTACCGGATAAATTGTGGTTCATCTTACAGAACAAAAATATATCTACTAGCAGCGAGTAAAATGTCGAAACCGCAACTAGCTAACCCATCAACAAAATGAAGATATTTAATAATTTTGAATTACAATAGATTATTATTTATACCATCGACATTTTAAGTATTTGTAGCTCACTGAAAGGTATTTTTTCTCTTTGAAAATTACTCATTAAACAACTATTTCGATGAATCCGTTGAGGAGGGACGGGCTTTGAAAGTTAACATTGGCCTTATGGGAGAAGCAGAAAGAAGCCAGAGACTGGAGCCCCCTCTTAAACAAAATAGTTTTGAAAGACAATTTACAACTCAACGTCTCTATCGAGTTTGAAAACGGACTCTTTACACTTCTAAGGTATCTGTTCACTTTACTTGAAACTCCCTTCCTCTTTTGGTCATTTAATAACTCCTTCCCTGCCCGGGACCCCAGGACCCCAGTCCCAGTGGCGGTGACAGCACAGCCTCGCCCGCTGTCTTGCATGTTAGCGGACAAAGGTGATTCGGGCGACACGATAATTGCACAGTTAACGTCGTCACACCAAGGTCGCAACGGACGTGCAAATCGTCCCCATTGTCCGGCTTGCGTCACCGCGTCCGGCCCGACTGTCCGGGCATCCGGGCTCGACTGGAACGGGAAGAAGAGTCAAAAGCTTGACGCTGACACACTTTGTTGAAGTGGTCTTGTTGCAATTATTGAAGTTAGCAATAAGTTTTATTCTAGAACTCAGATAACTTCGCCAACTATATTCCTCTCCCGAAAAACTCGTTAGACAAGGAAAACACGTATACTTACAATATTTAAAATAATATAATTAGAGAGGCAATATTCTAATAAATCTCAAATCACAAAATATAAATTTAACAATTACAAGGTGTAATGCTCAATTATATCGATTTTATACATTTACAGAAACAGAACACGATTACGTCCTGATATACTCGTATATTAAAATTAATTGTAAAATACTTTTATATAATTAAAATATGTAGGTGCAACTGATGATGGCCAGTGTGACGGGTCGAAACCGCATGCATTGTCAGACTTCATCGTTATATTTACCGTTGTAAGAACAGTATAGTGGTAAAGCAATTTCTCAGTAGCGTTGCTAGGTATAATTTATTAAAATTTGTAACAACCTGTAAGAATACAAAAGTCATACCTTAGTACAGTTCCCCAGGGCTTTCATAATTTGCAAGAGCACTTTCCTCACTTGATGCAATCTAGAAATATTAGGCCTGCGGATTCGTTCTAATTGTGAAACATGTAGTTAGAAACTAGACTGCTCCACAGAAAGTATAATCTCTGTGACTTCTCAGAGTGGCTGGTGCAGAACGAATGGAAGCGAGTCGTTACCGAACGAGGCGGGGTATTACAGGTTATACGATATGTGATAGGTCACGTACATCGGATCGAATGTTGCGACATATAACCTCACGTCGTATAACTGGGGGCAAAGAAGAATCATTCCCTACAAGGAAATGGAGACCCGTTGTCGTAATGGCATTACTTTCCTTTAGATATTGGTTTTCGTGATAATTCCAAAGATCAAATTGTGGCAATAGTGTGAAAAGCTGCACATTGATACTTATCAAATTTACAAGTACAGTACCAGTATAGAGGGTTATTTAACCAAGGTAGGGGATGTTTTAGCCATTGAAGATCTGTTGATGATAAACACGATCATATTATTACCCACGTTAGCTCTTGGTACTTGCTTTGTTATTTATATAACACCAAAACTTAATAGTGTCGTTAAAATTCCTCTTAAAAATGATATTTATTTTTGGCAAATATTAGCAGATTACATTTCAAAGGTTAGTTATTGCATTCACTTCTGACCCATGACAATTAACAAGGACTTGAGATATGATTGGCGCAATGATTTAATGAGCAGCAGGAAGTATATATCTTGGCTGGAACGCTAGAACTAATCTCAGGTTTGATCTCTTATCGATAAATGATCGCGCCGGCCTTCCCGTGGTCTCTATTGTTGTCCGGGGAAGGCGCTGGGTGTATGACGATCATTTATCATTTTAATTGCTCAAATCTGTTTCTTCCTTCAGAGGCACACAATTAACCAACCTAATAAACTAACCTCGAATATTAAAAATGTCCTCCAAAACCACAATGGACAATTATTTATTTGATAATTTAATTGTTCATGCAAGGTAATGTTATTTTAGTGGGTTAATATTTACAAATTAATATTTCTGGAAACTATACTGCTTATTTATCCCTAAGAGCCGTCTAAAAATTGAGTGAATCAAAACCATCAACTTTTTTATGCATTTCAACTCCGATTTTCCCAACAGGTTACAGGTTCAACAATCACGTTTTGGAATTATTTATTACTATTCTACCTGCCAATCTTAAATGGCCATAACAAATACGAGCATGAAAACTATGGGGCTGCTTCTTACTACCTATACTCCCCCCTCAGTACATTATGGCCGAAAAATAAACAAATTAAGTAATTACTTTCTAGTGTAGGTTTTATTCTAAATTATACTAGACATAGTAAACTTATAATAAGCAATATTACTGGAGGTTTACCAACAAAATAGAAAGTTCTTCATAACATAAGCTCTAAGAAGTAAGTTGGTATCACAGCTACTACACAGCTTACCACATGAGTCGGTATCCTCGGCAACTTGGTGGGTAGTGGCGAGGAGGTGCTGCCACCTAGCGGACTGCGGTTGTACTCCGACGAATACTCTGACTCGTCCAACACCTGCAGAACGTTGTCCTGTTTATCCTGTTTATTTATCAGTTAGTCAAGGTTAGTTGTAAACTGAAATGTTATTGCTTTAGATTAGGCAGATTGTGTGCACAGTAAATAATGATTATAGACTACATGCAACGAGTTCAAACTACTAAAAAATGCAATATTAATTTCTTGTTAAATTTATTTTGTTGTTCTTTTAATTGTAGCTTTCAGAGGTCATGAGTAGTTAAAACCATCGAAACGGGGTCGGTTATTAAACAATCACGGTTTTATCTGTTTATTCCACAAGATCAATGTTCATTTTGAACCATTGTAGCCCCTCAACGGAGTGTTGTCATTACAGATTTTTTGTTTATGACAAATTTGAAACAAATATGGTGAGCTACAAATATTTTATCTGTGATGTAACAATCTTAATTACTGTTTTCTTTTGTATTATATTTTTATTCTTTAAAATATCACATGAAGAGGTGCATCAGTAACGGTATTTTTGGCGTTTCTACATGCTCCTCCTAGGGCAGCGACCACCGTGGTCGCTGCCCTAAGGCCAATGTTATAACTTTCAAGTTCCCTCCAGTATGTTTATTTGTGAATGTATAATTTTAAAATTTTGTAGGAATGTCGTACTGGTTATTATCTAGCGATTTCAGTGAAAACATCTTCAAATTATGTTTTAAAATTCGATATTTCTTTGTTGGTATTTTGAGGCGAAATGATCAATAAATAATAAATAAATTCGAAACTTTGATCACTGAAATCTCTTTTTTATATTTTGCTCTTTAAAACAAGCCATAATTCATCACTATCGGACCACCCGTTTAAGCTGGATGGAACTTGAAGGATAACATTTCTCTTCTGGATTTAGAAATCTACAAGGATTTACTGGTGCCCCCTACATATTTAAACATAACAATTCAATTGTGCAGAGCATCAAACTTCTAACATTTTGTTATAGTATAAGGGATTGTCTTTACTGTAGAAGCCGGTAATAAGCTTAATTATTCATAACTGGAGTCCCTGTTAAATATCTCAGTATGCTTGATCTAACAGAAAAAAATCCTAACCTAACACCATTAAAATATAGTTTTCAAAGTAAAAAAGAAAAAAACAACATCCTTTAAACCACGTTAAAGGCTTTCCCGTCGTGGTTTGTTTGTCCATCAACTACCAAACAACCAACTAAAAATAAACATCGAGGACGCCCGATAAGTTAAACAATCTATATTGTGCTTTCCATTTTATCGTTGTATCGGATCCTTGTAGTTTTAAAAGCCACGAGGTTACATTTTCTGTTGTTATAAAATTTAAAGGACCTGAAATGTTCCAGTACTTTATCTTCACCTTTATCAAATAAGATGCAAACTACATTCCACAAGCTTTTAAATTTGACCCAACAACCAATCGAAGTGGATAATTACATAAACCGCGATTATACGTTATCATATTTAAGTTGTTTTTCCACACGACTGCAGTGAAGGTAACGGCAGCCTGCCATTCCCAGTTATCGAGAGACAGTGACAGGTTATTTCTCGGAGTCGTGGCCCAGCACGACCGTGAACTTTACTGTCACTTGCCGCTGGTGATTACGATCAGAATGCAACGTGCGGTAGTCGAGGAGAGAGAGGGGGAAGCGCAGCTGGTAGTACAGTGAACCGTCATGTACTACTCTTCACTTCTCTTTTAGTCTTTACTACAATATAGTCTGTGTTAACTAAGAAAGCGTCCTTTTTTTTCCTAAACAAAATAACAATTGAAAACCAGAAATAGCACTCACCTTTTTCCTGTTGTGAGCCAATATGAACCTAGCGCCAATTAGAGCACCTAGGATGACAGGGACCACCCCCAGAGCAGCTAGAAGGTACGTTCCTAAACCCATGGAGTCCGGATACACCACCTCCACCTCCTTGTTTACTTCACTCGCCTTCACCCAGTCTGTCACCTCTGCGGGTCTCGAGGTAGTCGACAAGTTCTTCTGCTCTTCCACCACAGCGTATTCCGTCTCCGGCCGGGTGTCCACCACCGGGGGTGAAGTTGTGAAGAAGATGGGAAACTGGTTTTCATTTCCTTCTTCTGAAGGATGGACTGGAATGTAGCTTACTACTTCCGAGGATTCTTCACTGGGAGGTTGAACAGACTCTGTCGCCACGTTAAAAGTATGTTCCAAGCCTTTGTCAGAAGGCTCCTCTTCATCTTGATGATCTTCCAGATGACTATTTTCAGTAATGATTACTTTCTTATCGTCTTCATGAGGTTTTACTGTCGTGTTTAGTGATTCACTGTTCTCTTCTTTTGTTGATTCTGTAGGTTTTGGTAGAATAACTGGAATGTGCTTGAACTGTGGAGTAGATTTTTTTAGCTCTTCATTATGAGCGTTCAAAGTAGTCGAAATAGGATTCGGTGGGAAAGAAGTCAAGGGGAGTTCTGTGCTGATTTTATGACTTGGAGAAGCAGTTCGTCCAATTGTTGTTGAGGATATTACAGCAAGAGTAGTTGCCCCCACTTTTTCTGTTGTTGAAGTTATAGTAACCGGTAATGTAAGAAGAGAGCTATTATTACTTATTGATGCTAATGTTGAATTAGAAGAGATTGGTTGCGTTAGTGGTGGTTTCACCTGAGTTGAATTTATTCGGGTGAGCTGGCGAGGTAGGTGTATAGGAATCCGAGGAGGGTTCCTCTGCCGATAGATTTCTCTAGATATCGTTGATACAGTTGCATTTCTAGCAGCCGAACTCTTGTGTTCTGTGGTAGCCTGGGGTTTGTTTTGATCAATCGTCGAATTGCTTGGAAGGTAATTGGAAGAATTCTTGTTTGATATGTAATTTCTTACTTGTGTTTCTTTTAAATCATTAGTATTGTTCTTCAGTACAACACTAGTGATGGGCTGAGTGTTGTAAGTTTCATTCGAAGGTTTAGTTATATTAACAATAGGAAGTTCGGTGGTGTTTTCTTGTTTAGAGTCTTTTAGTGATTCTTGAACTGAAACAGATGTAACTACAGCAGTAGATAGAATCTTTGGATTTGTCTTTTCCTGCCTGCTAATATGACTTGTGGTTTGCACTGAACTAGGAGTCGTTCTAGTTGTTATTTCTTTTTGATCAGCTGGTGTAGGATTTTGATTCTCAGTACTATTTGTAGCATTGGATTTTAATCTATTTGGCACAGAAATAGTAACATCCTTAGAAGATTCCAATTCACCACTTAGTTCTTCAGGAATCTCCTTTATGACGGTTTTTACAAGACTCGATTCTGCAGTTAGTGGTGAAGTGTGGGTTTCCTGTTTCAAAGCTGCTGATCTTTGAATCGGTCTGACAACAGTTGGTTTTCTTTTCTCTTGAAATACCTCAACATCTTTAGGAATAGTTCCACTTTCTAAATCATGTGATTGCTTGATAGGTACCTTTACGTCAATCCTAGAAGGCTCCACATGATGAACTTGGTGACGATTGACCTTCTTTAACACACCAATATGTTTCCCTCCAGAAGCGGGCGAGGCTGTAGAAGAGTCATAAGTACTAATGAGATTTTCCGTAGTCCGAACTTGAGCTGGGACTCTTTTCCTATAATAGTCCGATATACCTGACGTCTGCACTCGAAGTTTCCCTCTCGGGACAGAATTTCTTTCGATAGCCTTTTTCACCACGGTAACATCCATATCTTCTTGCAGAATCTCTTCATCGGACGAACTGCTTTCCTTCCCTTCGTGATGTTCTCTTGTCCTCAGTTTCGTAATGGACGACCTATTTTCAATCGAATTTGCCCCACTCGGGGTCGGTATCACTGGAGACAGTTTTCTTCCGAAGTCAAGAAAAGGAATAATATCATCCTGAGGTACATCCGTTTCCAAAGGTCTGAAATATTGGTAGAGGGAATCAGACATGGTCTGAGGCGCTAGAGTAGTGGTTGTCGTAGTGGATGACGGTCTTCTTCTCTTCTTCGGGTTGATGGTTGTGATATTAGGAGACTCTGACGTCACTTCCGGAGGATGACTTGTGGTGGACCTCCTCCTGGGAGTTCTCTGCACTCCCGGATGACCCTCCTCCTGGCCATTGCCTCTTTCCTCCTCATTCCCGCTCTCTCCGGTAGAGGAGGTCTCTGATGCTATCTGGTCATGGGCCGACGCGCTCGTCCTCCCCTGTTTTCTCTTGTGACTCTTCGCCTTGGCCTGGTCCTCTCCTTGTCTACTCTCCCCCTCCTCCTCTCCCCTCGCCACGGGCTCTGTCTCGTAGCTGGAGACGATCTTCTGGTACGGACTGTTGCGGGAGGTCGTCCATCGTCTTCCGGAGTGTCGTTCCTCAGTGTCATAACGCCGAGTCCTTAAGTCTTGGTTTGGAGCGTCTTTGTCTGTAACAAAAACACATTTGTTATAGGGAGTTATTTAATTTTTGTATACAAAGCCAACTTTATACATTTCTGGAGAAAAACTTGGATTGAATTATAAACATGGTAATAAATCAATTTATAAAAAAGTGATAACAAAATATAAGATTGCAGCAATTACTTTGAAGGAAAAACATCTAAATTTGCGTTAACTCACATGCAATTTTATTTATTTTAACAGTGTCTGACAAAATGCCTTCTAGCTAGGCTAAACTAATTTTTCGACTACTTAACCTCAGTGCGGTGGAAACGTGCGTTACGTACGGGGAAGGGAATGATGGACCCAACTATTATACATTTATGTTTAGTTTTATTAAAAGGTGACGGGAAATTTAAGTAACGAAAAGTACGTATCACAACGTGACGTGAATCACCCCTTACATCAGGTAACGATGGAAGGAAATGGAATTGGGGAACAATTTAGTAAACAAGGTTTACATAACCAGGTGCTCCGCATTGTTGGAGTGGAGAACCAACTCTGGCCAGTTGTTCTGGTTCAACAGCTCCATGTAATCTACGGAATCGTTCCGTTATCTCGTACTGAGATGATTGCCGTTTCACTTATATCCGTGACACGGTACATTAGCTATAAGTACAGAATCAGATAAACTGTCAGTTTTATGTAACAAGTTACAATGGGTATAAAGTTTACAATGGAATTTTAACTTGGAACGTTGTACCTGAACTGATTCCTAAGGCGAAGTAACGATTGTCTTCATAGAATACAGTATATAATTTCAAGGTGATAAATTCGTAACCAAGGGTTAATGTAGTTTTGGGAAGTATAGACCTATAAAAATCTATGCGAGGCTAAAGGACATGTTCATCGTTTCAAAATCTTTGTTTGCATAAATTTGGTAAATATAAAATTACGGGAATTGTTAAATCTTAAATTTTATTTTATCTGCTTTAGACGAAACACAACCGATTCTGAAATGGCTGATGCGGATACAGGTTTTCAAAAACAATATTGTATAATGTGATTCGTTATTTTTGACGTAAATGTCCTACGGAGATCCAGACTGAGGTGTTGTTTAACAATATGCAAGTTCTTTATAGTTAGGGATAATATGATCAATGCCTACGGTAAAGAAATCATAATATTTTATAATCGACTAACTTTAAGAGGTTCGTAACGACGTTATGGTATACGTAATTCGAAAGGTCTAACTATGGATTATACAATGCCACAAATTGGACCTTCGTGGGACAATAACAGCATTTTAATATTTTGTAAAGCTTGACCTGCTACTATTTCCGACTTGATCGTTTTTTAAGGTTGTGCTTAGGAAGCAGGGTCTTTAAAATTTGGTATAATTCGATCTATTCAACATTTAAGATTTTCTAAACCGCCTCCATAGGACATATCCCCTCAACGAAATATACCCGCTGATGTATCAAGGGGTAAAGTAACTAGTGTAAGGATATAATTCTTAACTTTTATTGTTGCTTTTCAACAAAAAATATTTAGGCGTTGCCGGATGATTTCCTTACACTTTTATAACAAAGATGAAATGCTTCAAAAAATTCCCAATAATGACCTAATACAGGTTAGTTGAATTTACTAACTATTCCAATCTATAGACCAATCCTACGTGTTCCCGTAATCATGAAAGATGGACAGCCATCCGTACCTCCTAGAGCCTAATAACCATCTGTCGCAAGAGAGACGACCGCTCCGAGAACACTTTCGAAATGTTTAGTCGGTAGCCCAAGGGGCCGTCCTAGTCCGACGCTTTAGTCGATTTAAACTTGTAATTAAACTCTATTTAACGCTCTCTAAAATTTTGGTGAACCCAGTGTTTAGGATAGAACCTATTATTACCTTGGACCCCCATTCCTTTGTCCTCCCCCGTTCTGTTTTATTGTTCGTCAGTTCTGAGTTTTGATAATCGTTCACGATTTATGAGCTGGTTTTACGTTAGAAATGATTTAGTGCTTTTTATGTTTTTATTACAGCTTTAAAATGATTAGCTATTGGTTTTTGTTTTTACAACCTCCAAATCATAATTATATGGAAATGGACTGTTTAAGTACAGATCCAGACGCGGATGTTTCAACAATAAAATAAACACCTTTATTTCGAAACATTTATAAACTCAGTTATAAACTGATTTTTAGGACAGCTTTATTCATGAATAATTTAATCAGCAAAACAAACCGTATGTAAAACATAAACAGTATTGTTGCTCTTGAGATGCTCTTTGACTTTACTGTAAAAAGTAAACAAACAACATGTTTTGAGGCACCCAGGGAGGTTATTACATGATGCTGGACCGAAATAGGCAATGCTCTTTTGGCCCAGCTCAAGCCTCACCCTTGGTTGTTTTGTTTGTTTGTTTTGTTTAAGTGAAGTTTTAGTGATGGGTGGCAGACTGCGAGACCTCATCACGATACCGCAGCCTCAGTGGTCATGAAATTCGTTGAAATTAAAAAAAAAATATTCATCACAATCCTCCCGATGTTTCCTTTTCCGATCCAATTTTGATATTTCAATATTAACAGCTTAAACATCCAAAATATGGGTTTTACAATAATCATTATAGTCATTACGTACAGGAAAAACTTGCAGTCTAAAGAGAAATAATTATTTAGAATAAGACACTATAGAATACTACAGACTAAAAGTTATATATAGACTCTTTACTGTACGAGTTATGAACAGATTCTGTAAAAGATAGTGGAATAAAAAATAAAAATCATAACAGTAGTACTTGTATCTTGTATCGCTTTGTCCTCAACATCAGGTGACCAGTGCGATAAGCACCTTCTATTCTTATCTTCGGCAT
Source organism: Allygus modestus (assembly GCA_963675035.1). Classification (NCBI taxonomy): domain Eukaryota; kingdom Metazoa; phylum Arthropoda; class Insecta; order Hemiptera; family Cicadellidae; genus Allygus; species Allygus modestus. The sequence goes on along the minus strand of OY776117.1, from coordinate 41,754,148 downwards.
TGTTGAAGGCATTCCAGTACATTCATGTTTTCCCGATTTCCATCAGTATCGGTCCGAATTTCATATGGAGTGATTGCTTTAGTTCGCTTTCCTTAGTTCGTAACCAACAGCTTTAACTCAGCTTTAATTTAGTGTAGTGTAAGAGTTTCAAGGGCAAGAACGATGTTTTTGGCGACAAATTATTATTATGGGGGTTTTCCTTCATTTTACGAGGTATGTTTTAGATGTTAATTAAGGGTTATTTTAATACTGTTTGCCATTTTGATAGAGGAAAAGTTGTATAGAATGAGTTAAAACTATGATTATAAGAACAACTGAATTATATCCATACCGATATAGCATTATACAATGATAATTGTTTCTAAAAGTAATTATGATAACATTTACTTTAAGTATCAAACATTACCATGTTTTAGTATTTTTTTTCATATTAGTTCACTTAAAAAAGTTAATTTACATATAAAGATTTAGCCTTAAAGTCGAAATTAATTATCATAATGTAATTTAAAACAGTTCTGAAAAAGTTATGTCTCATAACTTTCAGCAAAGTTATTACTTGCTGTAGCCGACGCGACAACGCGACACTGGCTCTCACTCTCCCGTACTTAATTCGTTTTCCCAGAAATATTTCAGTAAAGGTTTAACTATTAAATAATGTATGTGATACACTAATTCAATTATTAAAAGATATATTACGTGCCCTTTCGTTGTTAGAATTATAGATGCACAATCTGAAATTAAGTTGACAAAATCGCGATGATTTTGTAGAATTTTACGTTAGTAACTAATTTTAAAGTGATGTTCTTAAACATGTTTTGCTCTAGCATCAAATACGATCTTGACTGTATCAAGACCGCAGGATGTTTACAAACGTCACAACCTTTGTTCAAGGTCTGAGTGCATGGTTGTTCTATAAGGCCGTATTATTTGATACTGGATTTTTGTATTGCACTACAACGACGTAACGCGTTTTAGAAAAACATTACATTGCCTGATTTGTTAAAAGAATAATTCAAATATTGGACAGCATCACTTGTTCGGAAAATACTAGGTAGCACCACTGTTAGATAACCAGCATATATTCTAAGGCTACAATAACGGATTCTATAGTGCTGATCAAGTTTTTCATGGAAGATTGAACTTTTGTTTTGCCTAATATAGAGCCCCATCGTACTGTCCACAGGTACGGCTGTAGACATTATTTACTGGGCAATGTTTATAAGCCAGTTAAACAATCATGAATATGCCTTTATTGACATTTTGAAACAATAAAGCGGAATTCTGTAATGCAGTGACAAAAACACATAATTTATTATATTAATGTATTCGATTTGATTCTTAAATAGATCAAAATCCATAATGTATTGCAGTCGATGATTTTATTTGGTTAAGTGACTATTTATATAGTTTTATATCTTCCATTCTAACTGTGATTTTCATGCCTACTTTTATATTAATACTGTTATTTATTTATAATACCTTAATTGAAATATAATTTACGTTGCACTGGTGAAGAACCATAACCATAAGCTCAATGATAAAAACCATCCCTAGTCTTATGGTCGGCGTGGTTTTTCACTTGTGCAACGCGCTGTTTGCTGTTTCTTCTGAAACTACACGAGTGAGTCCAAGGATATAATATGATTATTTTACACTCAATATGTTGCTTGTTGCTCGTCCCGCAACACCTGTTCAGTTCAGTTGTAACACAATTGACGCATGCGCCACACAGTCACGTAACGTTCTGAACGTCACGTCCGGTCATCATGTGCGGAAGGAAGGAATCAGCTCGGGCGGCGGAACGGTGGCGGTGGCGCCCACGGGTGATGCAACCCCACCCGGCACCCATGGGTGTACCCTCTCACCCGTGGGTGAAGGGTGGGTAAAGGGCCAACTGAAAACGGCGCGCGAAAACTTAACTTTAGGAAGGGGTTTTGCAGCAGGTAAAAACATAAATTGAAAATTAAAGCAACACCAGTTTAATGTTTCGAGCAACTATTGGAAGAAAAATGTTTTTGTAATAAAGTTACAATCCCAGAATCAATTGAGTATTATTATAGATGTTATAGAGGATATACGTCGTAGTGCGAACCTCGTTTTCATCGTACGTTAAACTCCCTTGATAAATTCGCATTGAGGCATAGTTTTCTCTCTTATGGTACCTAATGTTTTCCCCTTTAATACGCCAAATTCTTATCAATACTAGAATACGCATTTGTCTGTGGTTCCGTGCGACCCTCCGTCCGCGCCTGTTTCTCGATCTGTAATGGCTCCCAAGCTACGAAAATATATTTTTTAGGGGTAATCGAGGTCGGGAAGCTGCACGTGTAGTTTGTTTTTATTGAAAAGCAACCATATTTCAGTAACGGTAGCTTAAAGCTTTATGTTTTTAGGCCATTTTAACATATATTAGCGGAGCCGGGAGTATTCATTCAGGTGTGAATTTCTATCTCTACAAGCTTTGTTCCTGAAACAGCTGATTATTTCCTGCGGTCGCAATAGCGGCCGTCAATACTAGTAAACTATATGTTAAAGCCAGTTCGAGTTTTATAATTTTAAAATTAGATGGTTATTTAATGAATAAATATGTTTTTTCCAAAGATTAATGCCGACAGGCAATTCACTCCCACATTTCAAATCACTGTGACAACATTTCTGGGATTAAGAAATCAAATCAACAGAAAGATATTCTAGATTTTAATTTGCTAATGTTTAAACAAATTACCTGGGGGGCAATCTTTATTTGGGGAAGGTCAGACAGTCTGTTTTTATGACTTAGATTAAAATGTTGTGTTACTTTTCCATTAATGAACTTTTACCAACAAAACGTGTGCATTGAATAACGAAGACAACAAACGTTTAAGAATACACAGGTAAAACGTTGTAATTCTTATTTAAAGACCCTGAACTTTTAAATTCAAAGTACTGTATAAACCTTTTGCGGCGAGCATTAAAAAAATCACTTTTCTTAATAATGCTGATGCGGAGTTTTTACGTTATTTCGGACTTTAACATATGCTACGCCGTTCCCCTGTAAACGAGCTGTCAAATCACACTGACAGCCAAATATTATATATTGAGGCCAAATCACATTGAGTTTTGTTAACTATCTATGAACAAAACTGATGGTGGAAACACATATACATTATTATATTTTGCACCATATTAAGTCCATATTCATTTACACTGCCACTTCACCTACTTTCAAGACGGTATATATACAAAAATATGGGGCAAATAAATCTATTTTGATTGGTAACACCATAGAATTACCAAAGTACTATTCAAATCGTTATCTTTCGAATTAGTGTAGACAGGAGAAACACCCTTATGTATTGGTAGCATCTCCTTATACCACAGCTAAATAAAATAAAAATTTAAATAGTATATAAAAGTATAATATATCAAATCGACAAATTTAAAATCGAAACTTAATATATATTTGTAGTGATGAGTGTTGCGTGGGGAGATATGTTGGTAGCAGCGACCTCTTCCCGCCCGATGAGCTCGCACGCTCATTCTTGACTCTTGGCATTTGGATCACTCGGTCTATCAGCAAGACCGGGGTCATAATTGATCCGGAGTTCGAAAGGTCTGGGAACTCGATTATTTTGGCAGTAGGTCAATCTTTTTTACCTTCCCGAAGGAGATTTTAAATGGTTTTGAAAAATGACTGGTTTCTTATTGCTTCTTCAACAATTATGTCTACACCGGATTCTAAATGTTTATCAATGACAAACTACGGTTATTTTGTATGACATTATGCTACACTTAAAATTAATAAAAATATGGGCAATTGAACCCAAACTTTTACAATCTCCAGAAGATGACTAGCAAATATTCGCTTCTACATCTATAACTGTATTTTTCTTTTCCATTGATGACTTAGAACGGGATAATGATGTATATAAATTAATAGGGGAAATAATTGATGATACGTCTCTTTAATAGTCCCAGTTTTTGTGTCCCAGTTTCAAAGCCAACAAATAACTTTGAGCCAAAAAAGCATGTAGGTTATCATGTAGGTATTTGATAGTTCTTCTATACATAACAACCTTATCAAAAATATATTTCTCACTCAGTCACTCACCATTTTCAGTCCCTATTATCGTTTGTACAGTTCAGTAACTTAACAGCAAACAACCGGAATGCATTGAACCGATGTAATTAGGTATACCTATTAGTATAGTTTGAATTGGAAAAGTTAAGATAATCTATTTTTAATAATTTAAGCATCGACAAAATATACAGGGCTTCGCGTAAGTAAGTAGTCAAACTTTGGGAGTAGTTTTGGCAGGCCGATTTACGGGAGAGTTTTTGGAAAAATTATCATAGGCTCTTATGGGAGTAAAAATGCAAAGTCGCCTAGCGTCACTAAAAACGAATTTAAGCAAACGAAAATGCTCGATGGCTCAAAGGCGGTTCAAGATCTTTGATTCAACACAAAAATTGTAGAATACGGTTTATTGGTTCGGCAGGTCGACTTACAGGACGAAAGCTTGCGTTGTGTTATATAGAAAATAACAGAAAAATAATCATTCTTTATATTTTTAAAATATTCTTTTGACAAGTATATTTATTTGGCCAAAAATGTAGGTGTAGACCTCCAAACGGCACAGAAATTAAAGCATAATCTCTAACCTAAAGCAAATCGCAATTAACCACTGCAACATAGAAATCGTTGAAGCTGGGAATGACCTTGGGAAATTTTACGGGTGTTTTCCCGTTAGTTGGCACGACTGTTCCCATTGTTGAAGGATGCCACGTGGTCACGGATGGTCAGAGGGACCTTGGTCATCCACTGTGACGAGCGGCGACGACCATGCGTTTTATATAAAACAAATTTCGTATAAATTAGTAAAAAGTATTTTATTAACTTTATCCCCTATACTGATAAAATTAAAGTGAAATAAAATTAAAAAGGGGTGGGGAAGTTGTAACATACATTTACTTTTTTTAAGATTTTATTTTTACTCCTCTGCTGAAGCATACCAGAACAAGTTCTCTCTAAATTATAACAGTAACCCAGATTACGCAATTATTACTTTTTTTATTTGTATTGTTACGATTTTGTCTCATCAAAATTGCTGAGGAGATAATGGAAATAGGGTGCAGAACAATCGTTTTAGGCGAACATTGATTTTGTGTGTTTTTAATGCTAACGCCCACTGAACACAGACGAGATGAATGGAACTGAACGAACCAGCTCAGCGTCAGTGGCTTCGATAAAGATTATGGTTCTTATAATGTTTTTTACGAAAGTCACTGGAGCTGAAATTTGACATGTTTTGTCACCGGTACGATCGGTGACAGTTTGGTACCAGTGGCAAAGTCACCGTTACAAAAATATCAAACATCTATACATTGTACGTCTTTTTCCCTATTTAAATACATTACTTGTCAATTTAACTGAATAAATTCTGTTATAATAGATAAAATAACGGACCAAAAGATTTGTATCCTAGGTTTACGTTTGATGCAGGGCATAACTTTATAAAAATAACTCTGGTTAAAAGTGCCCAAAACTATTTTAGAATTACCTTACAGAACCACCTAACAATTTTGTATTATTTATTGACGTTTTAAAATGCGTACACATTCTTCAATTTAAGCCGGACTCAATGGATAATGTAAATAAAAATAGCATTAGCTATTCCCATTCAGTTAGAATTGAGTATACATGCCTCTTCTTGGGCTAAGCTTTATTCACATCACCCAATAAGTAGTAAACGGAGCAGTTTAAAATCCAATAACCATAACACTTAAACCCCTAAGTAGACATAAAATCTTTCAAACAAGACCATTAGGCTTTTAACTCGTTCACTAAGTTAATTCAGTGAGTTAACCTCTCGAGATAGCACGTGAAAGCTAATTCCCACTGCATCTAATCATGAGCGCGAGGTTGCTGTGTATGTAATGAGCGATTTTATCTCAATTAATAGAAAGTAGTAGGAACAATGCAGTTCGCATTGACCCGATAGCAGCACACGCGTTGGCTGACCCGCGAGTGGTCACGACTGTGCCGCACGACGTGGCTGTGAACTTTGTTGTTTTGTCATGTGGGATCATGCATGGGAAATTTTAGGGGTGAGAAACAAGGCCAAGCTCCCCCGTCGGTCATATTGGATTGATTCTCCATAAGCACAATTCTAACTAAACATCTATTTAGGACCCACATTTTTATTTCATTTTCAATCTGATTTAGGTAATTGTTTTGACTACTCAAATTAAAGTAAAGAGTGATTTTTGCGAGTGAAAATTCGTATAAAAGTTACAGATTACCAGAAAAAATTTCAAACTTAAAAAATTACTTTTTTTAATAAATAATAATTCATTTTCAAAATATCTACCACAATAATCCCCCGCGATAAGAATATCTTTCAATTGCCACCAAAATCAAAATTTTATCCCAAGAGGTAAGCGAAAAATTGGGATCTGAACTTAACATTATTCTAATGGGCGATAAAACCAATATGGCCAACAGGGTAGCCGGCTCTTAAGTATAGCTGTTACCCGCGGTTTCGATCGTGAAAAATTAAAATAGATTTAAAACACTAAACAACACTACACAAACACTAAACACTAAACACTTAACTAGCACTATCAAATTTTTGTTTAAGTTTTACCACGTGATTTGTTTTGTAGAAACTGACAAAGCTAGTAACTCCCGCTGATAACTTTATTAGTGAATTTCCTTTGGAAAGTGAACTATTAGCATGACCCGCACGGTGAAACTTAAGCCCGGGACCACCATAGAAGTTCCTAACGTGACCCCCTGAACACGTTTTGGGGGGGTCGTTCAAAATGTTATATATATATAGACATATATATATATATATATATATATATATATATATATATATATGTGTGTATGCACTCTAGCGGTCGCTTTTTTTGTCCGATTTAATTCAAATTTGGTAGGGACGTTCCTTTCTATAATCTGTTGGACAAGTTCGTTGGGCAAAACAATTGGAAAACTCTAAAACCATTTTTTGGGATTAATTTTTCAAATTTCGAGTTTTTGGGCCCAAAAAGGGTCAGAAAAGCCCCATATGTAAAATTAATGCATGTAAAAAGATGGGGATTAGAGAGGCGAAAGTCTTAAGCCCTATCTCGTCATTCTAGCATAAATATTTACCGAGTTATTAAAGAAAATGTGGATCGGCTAAACACAGTATGTTGTCTTATGGGGGTTTTACACTAGAAAAGCCTGTTATTCCTTTGTTAAAGTACTTATATTATTCCCAGCAACCTCACGCCTACTTTCAAGCCTGTCTGGACCTTCTCCTAACCTTATAATGCACAAAATTGTATTCCCAGTTTTGCAAGTAAATGAAACCAGGAGTATCAGAACAGCCATAAAATCAATGTTTTCAGATTTCAATAAAAATTGGACAAATGTATGTTTTTACACTGATTTTGAGTTTTAAAAGTTTTTATGTGGAAATTCACTTCCCTCACGCCAGCGTGCTGCGTGCGAACTCGTTTTCATTTTGAGCATGTTCGTTTTATAATCAATCTTCAGTTTGAATAGTTCTCGCAATTTATACATACCCTAATCATGTATATTTAAAATTATGTATACACTGGTTATGATACCCTCCCATAAGATTTGCATTGGAACTTACAGGCCCCGTGGAGTGGACCCTGAGGTTGGATTTGACCATTATCAGGTCTATATATATGTTAATGTGATTTGTAAGCTATGGTCATGCGAAATTTTAGTTTAATAGGTCCAGTAGTTTTTGTAATGGAACTACAAACATCCAAACATACAACCAAACTTTCACATTTATTAATAATATTAATAGGATTGCTTGTTAGTTTCCTTGAATTAATGACAGCAAGTAATACAGAAGTATTTTCTTACCCCATATTAAGGGATTTCGAAAATGGATAAGTAGTTAATTGAGTTGGAAAAACGTGTAAAATTGTTTTGTTATGTATTTCGTAGCCTAAAGTAATGAATCTATGAGATAATTAATACGTCTGATAGCAACTGATGATTGGCAAAATAATAGATTATTTTACTTGTATTATTGTAACTACACTTAATTATTCTGTTTCTTTGGAATTTATGAGCAAAATACTCTGCATAGTTTGTATTTTTGCCTGATTTAATTTTGTCATAGTATGTACACAAAAATAAAATGATAAAAACTATACAATAGCCTATCATAAACTACTATAAATAAATACAGCGATACAGACATAAATGCGTGGACAAGTGCATTATCTGATTGAGGATTTGATTGTAAAATAATAATCAAACCGCTTTTCTATATGATCAATTGTATCAATGTTTTTCATTGCAGTGGATGTTTATCAAATGTATGCAAGTGATCTAAGAGTTTCATGTATTCATTAACGGTTACGCCATTTTACATTTGTTAAACAGACAAGCAATACAATATGTAGCTTAAATGCTCACGAAACAAAGAAACAAAATGCCAAAGATAGTCTGTGATCCAAGTGTAAACCCATGCTACATAAATCACTAACTACATAAATGCAAATACCCCCGTCGCAGCAAACCTGCGTACTCAGCGAATTTCCAATGCATATATATGTGACTCAGTATTACATAGAGCTACTTACCAAGTTTCACAAAAATACATCCATAAATAAGTGATATATAGCATTTTATTTATTTTCCATAAGAATAACATTAGGGTTGAGGACGCAGGTTTGCTGCAACGAGGAAGATAAGTAATTTGTTTTGCAATTATCAATATAACTGAACCAGGTGAAGCTATATGCCAAGTTCTATTAATTTAGGTTCATAATTAAGGGAGATATACAACTTTACTTATTCTCCATATGAATAACATGGGGGCCGAGTATGCAGGTTTGCTGCTACGGGGACTATCAACAAAAAACTTGTTTTTTGTGCTAATAACAATATACCACAACTATCTGAAGCCACATACCAAGTTTCATCAATATACATTCAAAAATAATCGAAATACAGAATTTTATTTATTCTACATAAGGATAACATTGGACAACGTACTGTGTTTAGCACTTTGAATATCTCTGCAATGGTTGGACGTAGAACAACGATTAAAACATCAAAATGTTTTTTTTGTTGAGCTAAACACATTAATAAACAGAAATGTGAAGTTTTTAGTAAAACTATCTGAGAAAAATCTAAAAACCTTTTTTCCATAAGATTAACATGGGACACGTTTTTTTGATTTTCTCCGCAACCACATAACCTAGGTTAATGATTCAAAATACTAAATTATTTGTTTTTTTAAGTTCTATAAAATGGCTATAACCACAATTGAGTGTTTTTAACGTTTTGGGGTCAAATTTGCAAAAAACCAATTTTTGGAAAATTGTAAACCCCCATAAAACACCCTTCCCATAGTGCGGTCGATCTGGTTTTCGAACTTAAAGTCATAAATGCTACTCTCCACATATGTGCCAAATTTCATCAAAATCGGGTGTTTCCTTTAAACGTTATCGCGGTAACGGACACACACACACACACACACACATACACACACACACACACACACACACACACACACACACACACACATATATATATATATATATATATATACATATATAAATTTGAACGAATAGTGTTTTTGGCATCTGGGGACCTCAAAACGAAAAGTTATCATGGTCTCGGGCTTAAGTCTTGCCATGCCACCTACGGTAATAGCTTCTTCCCTATAGGGGAAATTCGCTAAAACGAGTTTGCACGTAGCACGCTGACAAGGGGGAAGTGAATGTGAATTAATACATAAACAACTTTTTAAAATCCAAAAAAGTGTTAAAACATACATTTATCCAAATTTTTATCAAAATCTGAAACGTTTATTTTGTTGGCTGTTCTGATGCTCCTGGTTCCATTTACCTGAAATGCTGGGAATACCATATTGCACATTATAAGATTAGGAGAAGGTCCAGTTGGGATTGAAAGTAGGTGTGAGGTTGCTGGGATGCTCAAACCAACAAACGAATAACAGGCTTTTCTAATGTAAAACACCCACAAGGAAACGTACTGTTTTTGGTCGATATCCATTTTCTTTAATAACTAGGGACATATTTCTAGAATGATGAGAGAGGGCTTAAGACTTTCGTCTTACTAATCTCCATTTTTTTAAATGCATGATTTTTACATCCAGAGCTTTTCTTACCCTTTGTAGGCCCAAAAACCCGAAATTTGAAAGATTAATACCAAAAAAAGGGTGTTAGAGTTTTCCGATTGTTTTGCCCAACGAACTTGTACAAGTTGTTACAAAAAGGAATGTCCCCACTATATTTGAAGTAAATCGGACAAAAATGCGACCGCTAGAGTGCAAACATATATACATATATTGAGAGTATATATATCACTTTGAACGACCCCCCAAAACGTGTTCAGGAACTTCTATGGTGGTTCCGGGCTTATGTTTCACCGTGCCGGTCATGCTAATAGTTCACTTTTCTATAGGAAATTCACTAATAAATATGCAGTTTAATAACAATACGGAAATTAATGTAGCATAAACATGAATAATTTTAGGAGCAAAAACCAAAATTTATATAAAGTAGTCATGAAAACATTTTAAATAAGCAACATGCAATCAATCCAAGTAGCAAAAAGGAATTAATAAATAAAGCAATCACTAACTTAGAGTGATATGCTCTTTGATACTTAAAATGATCTTGACTTGTATTGTTTGTAAAAGACTAAATCGCTCATTGAATTCAGGAAAAGAAGGATCCACGTACTAGTTAAAGCCCCTTATGGCTCTAAATAAAATAAACTGTATCAGGAAACTGACACATACTTTCTTTAGCCCAACTTTAAAGAATAAATCACTTTTTATTTACTAAATATAGAATACAAAGCACGGTCGAATGTACAGAAAATCTTGTAAACAAGTTGTTTTCAAAAATAACCACCCAAATCCCTGTTTAGAAGGCACTACAGAATCTATCGCTACACACGTGGTTTTAAGAGGGGAAATGTCCCCTATTCCCCCCTCAGGGTTATTAAGGTGCAACATATTTCGAATTTCCTCTGTTGGTCAATGCTTACTTGACAAGTATATCAAGTTTGAACGAAATTTATCAATAAATAAGAGATAAATAGTAATTTTTGTATTCCCCAAAAGAATAACATTGGACAACGTACTGCGTTTACCGATAAATGAAAATTTCAATTTTCTCCGCAACCAGTAATCGTAGAATGGTAATTCAAAATACTAAATTATTTAGTTTTTTGAGCTCTTTTTAATGGTGAATAGTAATTCTTTTTATATTCATGTTTTTTTAATACAAAAAACTGAATTTTTGATGTTTTAAGTCCTGTAATTTCTGAACCTGAATTTTTAAAGAAATGCGGCTGCTGTCATTTTGTTGGAAAATTAAAGCTCTACAAACCACTCAAGTTTAATTAAAATCTTTAGAGCCGTTTTTGGAAAATTTTTATGTTTCATGTTTTTTGGCGGATTTTTGGGGACCCTTAAAAATCAAAATGTCAAAAAAATGAAAAAAAACACCTGGAGATATCGTGGATTAGTTCCTACATGCTAAATTTCATAAAAATCGAACCATTGGTTAGGGCTCTAGCTCTGTACACATCCATACAGACAGACAGACAGACTGTAAGACAGACAGACAGACAACACGTAAAAATCACTTTTTTGGATTCAGGGAGCACCAAAACGAATATTTCCACTAACAACTCAAATTCAAAAATTTTGACGAAAACAATACTTTCTCCATATACTATGTATAAGGGGAGAAAGTAGAAGGGATAATTCTTTAAGGTTTCCTAGGAGAGGAGGCGAAGGTCGAACTTCAGATTGTCAGGCAGGGCAGGTCCACAATATTTATTTTCCCAAGTGTCCACCCGTTGCCGGATAAGACAATCATCTTACAGTCACTTCCCGTTGCGTCGCATGCAACACGTGATTGGAGAATGTGTGCTTGTTTAGTGCTGACAGAAGTGGGGCCCAGATTTTTATCAGGTGAAGAAAGTCATAATTTAAGTCCACAAATCGATCTACTACAATTTTGTAGCTACCGGATACTGTAAGCAGTGATTTAAAATGGTTGCAATCAGTTATTAAAAATCATAAACTGCCCAAGACAGAACTAAGAAAATTAAAGTTAAATATCATGTTAAAAAGACAAAAACCGAAAATATAAGGTTGCAATTTAATAGGAGGCAAATCGCATTTAGATTTTAAAATAAAAATCATTTTAAAACTCATAGTTCGAAAAATAAAAACTATGATGGAGTTTATGTTTGCTATGCAAATTTTTAAAAGATATATGAACAGTAATCTGTCGTAATATCTTACGTTTACTAATTTATTTTCCAGTTCAACTTCTTCCATACATTCACGGATGCCTGCAAGCTTTCAACATCACGGAATCGACCAAGAACCCGTATAAGCGACTTTCAGTGTTTTACGCAAGGTTATTAACTGAAAGATGATACCACATAAAGTTAACACCGTCACGACCGAAAGTTTAATTACATTCTGGCCTTTGCCCTCGCGGCGCGGCAGGGCGTGAGGAAGAACTAGAACGCTGCTTGTAAAGCAACCGTGCGGTTATAATTATAGGTATATTGCCATATATAAATGTTGAGGCACTTTCTTATACGAGAAACCATTGGGAGAAGTCGTAACCTTTCAACCATCTTAAGCTTCGTTTCGAAAACTGTTGAAAATATTTATATTATAAATCCTGATCAAGAAGAGCAAATTTCGGTGTTATAGAATGTGAACAAGTTAAGAGTCAAAAGAATTTAAATATTTTATATTTGAAAACCAAATACTTGGTTACGTTAAATACCCCCGTCGCAGCAAACCTGCGTACTCAGCGAATTTCCAATGAATATATATGTCTTAATATTACATTAAGCCTCTTACCAGAATTCATAAGAAATATATTCATAAATAAGCGATATTTAAAATATTCATTATTCCCCATAAGAATAACATTAGGGATGAGTACGCAAGTTTGCTGCAAAACAGAACAAAAAATAATGGATTTTTATACAAATATCAATAGAACTCATCTAAGTCAAGTCACATACCAAGTTTCATCCATTTGCATTCATAAATAAGCCATATATAACATTTTTATTATTCTCCATAAGAATAACATGGGGACCGAGTACCTAGGTTTGCTGCTTCGGGAACCATGGGCGAAAAATTGGTTTGTTGTTCAAACATCAACAAACCACAACCAGATGAAGCGATATACCAAGTTTCGTCAGTTTATGTTCATAAATAACCGAGATATAAAATTTGTCTTTTTCTCCATAAGAATAACATTGGACAACGTACTGTGTTTAGCACTTGTAATATCTCAGTAACCAATTGACGTAGAGCAATGATCAAAATACCAAATTGTTTGTTTTTTAAGCTGAATTCAATGGTATAAATTAAAATTTGATTTAAATAAAAATTACATGTGAAAACCCCAAAAAAACCATTTTTGGGGTACAAAACCCCCCAAAAACCCCCCTTCAAATGGTGCGATTTGTCTGGTTTTCGAACTCGTTCAAATAAATGGTACTTTACATATTTTTACCAAGTTTTATTAAGATCGGACTTTTTTTACGAGAGTTATCGTGCTTACGGACACACACACACACACATATATATATATATATATATATATATAAATATTTATATTGCATTCATTTGTTAGGGCTACTAATATAATAATAATCAAATTAAACATTTTTTTTGGTTAGGTATTTGTTGACCATGATGATGGGCTTATGTCCCGAAACATGTAGTCTTAAAAATAAAAATAAATAAATTCCTTAAGGGTACTCAGTTGAAAAATGTTTAATTTGATTATTAATATATATGAATATATATATATATATATATATATATATATATATATATTGAACGAATAGTGTTTTTGGCATCTGGGGACCTCAAAACGAAAAGTTATCATGGTCCCGGGCTTAAGTCTTACCATGAGACCTACGGTAATAGCTTCTTCCCTATAGGGGAAATTCGCTAAAAACACCCTGAATAAGGTTAAAATTATTATTTATTTCAGATTCTTATCATACAAAGGATTAAATTTGTAGATGGTTTATTTTAATGCTGAAAAGATAAATTGTTTTTAAAAATGTTTCATTGGTATACTTAAAGAAAACGCTTGTTGGAATCTAGTGAAATTGTATAAAATGAGTGGCCCAATTTCCAATTTCCAATTTACTATTTATGTTTTGATTTATATGGCACCAATAGGTCTCTATAAACCACATATTGATCAAATACAATCGAAACGTCCATATCTTAGGTTTAAGATATGGGCACAAATGGGTAAACCTCTTTAGACCACATATTGGTAGTAGACAATCAAAAAGTCCAAATCTTAAGTTTAAGACCACAACTGAGTCATAATTCTGGAAACTCTTGGATAATTTATTTAACATATTCGTCGAGCACGCGTTCCTGGTAAACGAACTTACGATAACAATCGATCAGCTGATTTTCAAAGGTTACAAAGGTGCTTTGCACAGATTTTTTTAGCGAATTTCCCCTATAGGGAAAAAGCTATTACCGTAGTCGGCGTGGCAAGACTAGGCCCGGGACCATTATAACATTTCGTTGTGAGGTCCCCAGACCCCAAAAACACCATTCATTAGAAACTGATATATATATATATATATATATATATATATATATATATATATATATATATATATATATATATGAGTGTGTGTGTGTGTGTGTGTGTGTGTGTGTGTGTGTGTGTTCGTAAGAATGATCTGATTTTTTATGAAATTTGGTACAAACATTTAAAGCAACATTTATGACTAAGTTCAAAAACCAGCCAGATCGCTCTATCCAAAGGGGTATTTGGGGGGTTTTGTACCCCAAAAATGGGGTTTTTGAGCTATTTAATTTAATATTTTAGTAAATCAAATTTTAATTTTCACCATTGGATTTGGCTTAAAAAGACGAACAATTTTGTTTTTTAGCGAATTTCCCCTATAGCTATTACCGTAGGTCTCATGGTAAGACTTAAGCCCGAGACCATGATAAATTTTCATTTTGAGGTCCCCAGATGCCAAAAACACCATTCGTTCAAATTTGTATACATGTATATATATATATATATATATATATATATATATATATATGTGTGTGTGTGTGTGTGTGTGTCCGTAAGCACGATAACTCTCGTAAAAGAGGTCCGATCTTAATGAAATTTGGTACAAATGTGTAAAGTACCATTTATTTGAACGAGTTCGAAAAACAGACAAATCGCACCATCCAAAGGGGGGTTTTGGGGGGGTTTTGTACCAAAAAATGGGTTTTTTGGGGTTTCCACATGTAATTTTTATTAAAATCAAATTTTAATTTTCACCATTGAACTCAGTATAAAAAAACAAACAATTTGTTATCTTGATCATTGCTCTACATCAATTTGTTACTGAGATATTGAAAATGCTAAACACAGTACGTTGTCTAATGTTATTCTTATGGAGGAAAAGAAAAATTGTATATCTCGCTTATTTATGAACATAAACTGACGAAATTTGGTATATGGCTTCATCTGGTTGTGGTTTATTGTTGTTTGCACAAAAAAACAATTTTTCCCCTATGGGTCCCGTAGCAGCAAACCTAGGTACTCGGTCCCCATGTTATTCTTATGGAAAATAATTAAAATGTTATATATCGGTTATTTATGAATGTATATGGATGAAACTTGGTATGTGACCTCACTTAGCTGCGTTCTATTGATATTTGCATAAAAACCCATTATTTTATGTTCCTTGTTGCAGCAAACCTGCGTACTCATCCCCAATGTTATTCTTATGGAGAATAATTAATTAATATTTTAAATATCGCTTGTTTGTGAATATATTTCTTATGAATCCCTGTTAAGTGGCTTATATGTGTTATGTTATAATTCATTGGAAATTCGCTGAGTATGCAGGTTTGCTGCGACGGGGGTATTTATCATTTATTTACGTTTATTGGTTACAGAGATATTGAAAGTGCCAAACACATTAGGCCTACGTTGTCCAATGTTATTCTTATAGAGAATAAGAAAAATTGTACATCTCGCTTATTTATCAACTTATCCTGACGAAACTCGGTATATAGCTTTATATCATTGTTGTCTATTGATATTTGCTCAAAAAACTATTTTTTGCCGATAGTTCCCGTAGCATCAAACCTGCATACTCAGCCCCATGTTATTCTTAAGGAGAATAAGTAAAATTTTATCTGCCTTAATTATGAACATGAATTAATTAAACTTGGTATGTGAGTTTATCTAGTGGTTTGTATCTAGTGGTCATATCTATATTTGTATTAAAACCCATTTTTTGTGTTCCTTGTTTCAGCAAACCTGCATACTCAGCCTCCATGTTATTCTTATGGAGAAAAATTAAAATGCCATAAATAGTTTCTTTAAGAATTGATATTTATGACACTTGGTATATGGCTTTATGTGGCATTAAAATACATATAAACGCATTGTAAATTCACTGAGTGCGCAGGTTTGCTGCTACGGCTGTATTTTCTGTTTTCTCATACTGTGAATATCCTTATTGGGATACTATTTCAGATTTATCCATCACCTCAAGTGCCCTAGGCGGTCACACAACCTAGGCTACGGCACGGCCGGCGCGGCGGTTATCTTGGGTTGGCTCATTGCTAATGCCACCCTACATTGTCCGGCTGCCGATTATCTGGCCGATTATCAGAGGAATGTGGTATCGAACAGCTGATGGACAATGCTCGGTGGACAATACTGCACAGTGCTCCGAGCTGTCGCCGGCCATACGAGATCATTTATGGGCAGAGAATGATAAATGGGGAGAATGACTATGGGATAATTCATCCCCGCTAGGCCATTGATGCGGTTGAGTAGTTTCTGTTGCATTCGATACTGGTTTATGCTTCTACATAGTCACGTGTATAACCCTATACAGTTTTAATATAATTGCATTATTGAAAGGAAAATGGGATTTTTTACAAAGACGCTGAGAGAACCTAATAGAAATTTGCATGTGTTGTTTGGAAGACGACAATTTTATCTTCCTCGATTTAGTTTCCACTGTGATTATTAGAAAAAAAATAAAGGCTTAATATATTTTAAGTTGTATCTTAACCTTATATTAGTTTTAAATAATGATCACATACTTTTGGGTATTAAATTACGATGGTACTTATCTTCTATCTATATCTATAAATACGAAATTCCGATCAACGCCCAGGCCAAACCTAGGAGCACGAAATTTTGCATGTAGACTCCTCTTATAGCATAGGCACCCACTAAGAAGGGATTTTAAGAAACTCCCATATGGCTATGCCCCACGGGGTTTCAAAGTTCCAACCCTGTGTTATTCTTATGATGGACATTCACTTTGGTTTGAGCTGATGAAAATTCTATCAGCTGATTATTATTCGTAGTAGCTCCACGGGTCAGCCACAGAATGCAGCACACACAACTGTCGTACTCCCGGGTGACACCGGGAACGATGGCAGCTAGTTAGACACACTGTAACTAATATCGTAGTTACCACCATTGTCAACTAGAACACGCCTTATTACATGTTTTTTGGTTACCAAAACACAAGACAACTGCTACCTGCTACCAATGAGCTTAAAAGCTCGTTGCATGCTGCTTGTTATTACAACATGCTACAAACCGTTTTAATAAGAAAAGTTTTTCATTTTTACCATCATCTTCTACAAAAAATGCTCCTTCCACTGGCAAACCACCAAATTGTTGACACAGCCAAAGCATGTGCTATTAAATACAATTAATCTCTCTAAAATGAAAATTTACGTTTTCTTGATTGCCCAAGGTCGTGACTGGTGTAATACAGAACAGGATACATCCATTACACATTGTCCTGGACACCCCACTCGTTTAGCCGTTCGTCGCGGCCGACGCAGTTTCATGTGTCGTTATGGCGTTTGGATTTCACGGACGCCATTTCTAAGTGTTCGATACCCGCTATTAAATGCAAATAACTTCTACTTTCTCTCTTTTGATATTATGTATAATGTTGTGTAATTCATGTAAGTGTATCGGTGTGACTATCGCAAGAGTTGGATTTACATTTTACTTTATGGTTGCTTTAACAATTAGTTGCGTTCTAGAAGGAAATTTTTATTTTTGCAAGGGTTGTTTTATATATATAATTTTTATGTCACTTATTAGAGAATACATTTATAAACCAAGAAACTTCTATGTATTTTAAACATTGTTCTGTATTTACTAAGATAAGTTTGCAATTTTGTGCCCAAACACACTTTGTCCACCAGAAATTCCTGTTAATCAACTTGAGTTATTAATAAATTCAGGTATTATTATAAATCTTATTTTGATTCTGTTTTTCTATATCGCAATTAACCTATGAGTTATTGAACACTTTTATATCTATCGTTTTACATGGATAAAAGGTAAAGGTGAATTATAGTTATTATTAAAAAAACAACAAAGAAACACCCAATAAACCTCAGGAATAATTCCTTCCATATAACGCCACTCTCATAGAGTTATAGACCAACCATAAACTAACTCTCCATTTGTTCTATTAGGTTTGTTTAAATTGTACTCAAAAATATATTCTTTACAACAACAATTTCCCTTGACTTGTTTAAATTCTAGTCACTGATTCACTGTTCAACCCTCGTCCGAGGTCATTTACCTTTACGAGGTCGGCAATATTATGTTGTAGACATTACGACCCACTAGAGACGTGATGATACCCACAATCAGATGTTGACATCGGCTGTCGGGTCACAACATCAGCTGACGTGAGGCACATGTCAAACTACAGCTGATTTGGCAACAGTTGATTGTCATGACGAGTGAAACCACCTGTCACTCCACACCTGGGCACGACTATGGTCTTTAGGTGATGAAGATGGTTCAAAACGACCGTGTTAATGCGCTTTTGTTCTGAGTTTGAAAGGTCGAGTGGGGAGAAGGTGTAAAATGTGTCTTCAGCTTGCACCACGCAGTAGTAATAAAAATAATCGTATGTTTTCATTGGAGGGAGTAAAATAACATATACGTTTACTACCTAAAAGAGGCCCTTCTTCGGTATTTTGGACACAAACAGGATAATGTTTTTGAAATAATAATTTGTGTACAGCTAGCTAATCTTTAATTGACTTATTCATAACAAAAAACATATAACGAATAATAGGATGTTGTGTATGGTAAATCGTCACAACTTTTAAGAAACATATTTTTTCTTCGCTTCGCTTTAAAATATATTATTTAGCTTTCGATTATTGAATAAAAAAAGTGTTACACAATTTTAACAATTTGGTCCTTGATGCATACACTGCTAAAAAAATTTCTAAAAATGTGTCGATTCTTGTGAATTCAGGTGTCTATTTCGCAGTCAAACCACGAGCAAATAGCAAAGTAAAGAAAACAATCTAAATACCATCTTAGTTTCATTGAGATATATTGAAACCAAAACTTATAAACCAAAATACTAGTCTTCAACAAGGTAAAAAAATAAAAAAAACAGTTTGTGCACTAGAAGATCGACAAGTTTGTGCTGTCACAATTTCAGACCAAAATATGCGTGGATAACCACCCTCAAAAACCAACCGTTTAAAATAGTACAATCCCACTCGTCCTTCCCCAATGAGGTTCCCATTCTCAACAACCTTCGCAAGGTCATCCACAAAGGATGAGATCCGTTCCACTCGTCCACACAATTCACTCGTATCAACAGACGATATGAAGACCGTGGAATATTCAGCTTTCATCAGCACAATCGGGACTATTTGCATGACGGGGTCTGGGCGTCTCTGTCTAACGAGTCAGGGCCGTTGCGCCGGTCCCGGAGGTGGTCACACGCTCCCGTCGTGTACGAGATATTGTACGGTTATTGTACGGCTATCAGGTTCTACCTGTACATGTACTGTATCGAAACTGGGTGATCGTGAGACGGTAGTCGTGTGAATTGGCTGCGGGCCAGAAACCTTACCTGTAGGCGAGACGGAGATAAAACTAGGATGGAGAATTATAGACCTATAGTGTTTCTTGGAGTGTTTTGAAATAGTTTTAAATTGCTTCAGAGAAATGTGAAAACATTAATGATCCCTGAGTTTTAGAGGCTTACGATATTTTGTCATCTTTATTTGAAGAATACCCAAAAACATTAAGAACAATTTCAGCGTAATAATTTAATTAGTCTGTCATGTTTGCATACCAATTGTAATTTTTCTTACATAGATTTTATACTATTTTTATGAGTCTAAAAATAACAATCACAATAATTTAGTCAGGTAGGCCCTATAGGTTTTCCCTTTTGATCAAATGTCTATAACGTGTCTCTCATATTTTATAGTTTCAAATTAAGTCTTGAGCTACTATAGACAATTAATGAAAATCATAACCTTTTTCCCCTATTCATAAGTATTCAATTAATATTTTTAGGCTCAACACTCCAAGGGGTTGGTCAACCCCTAGCTGCCATCGCTCCCGGTTTCACCCGGGAGTACGACAGTTGTGTGTGCTGCATTCTGTGGTTGACCCGTGGAACTACTACGAATAATAATCAGCTGAAAGAATTTTCATCAGCTCAAACCAAAGTGAATGTCCATAAGAATAACACAGGGTTGGAACTTTGAAGCCCCGTGGGGCATAGCCCTATGGGAGTTTCTTAAAATCCCTTCTTTTACGTTCTAAAACGTGAACTCAACCTCGTTACATCTCCAAACGGCAACATCCTCCTACCACAATAACTGTAACTAGTCATTTCCAAACAACAGTTTCAAAACTAGAATGCACGCAACAATACCATCTGAACGCATCGTCCAGAAAATCGGCGTTGGCACATCGCAACGAGATCGGACCGGATTACGCATTTTGCAACAGTCCTAAAGGAAGGGCCATTCTTCTGTTTCACCCAGGCATGCAGAGTGCAGAGCGGCCACAGGGGCTTTCCCCCATCAGTCATGAGGACAGCGACAGACCGTCGTGGCGGATAAATTACAAATTACAAGTGGTCGCTCCATTATGTCACAACAGAACTGCAGCCTCTCACAACCTGATTTATATTCATTTCTCTCGCTAGGAGACGGCCACGGCGACTCGACTGTGACCGAGCGAGACGCCTTTGATTGTCCAGAGAGCCGGTTCTTTTCAGCCAAAAGGTGTTTTGCAGGGTTCCGCTTGGTACGGTGTTGTGAAGTTTTTTCAGCACCGGAGGAATTATCTATAATATTGGTTGGATAAGGTGTTAAAAAACTGTTGTTTCTTTATTCACATTTAACAAACAAAATCGATTTTGATCACAATGTTGAAAATGTTTTGACGTTTCGAAACTACAACCTTAATTGCAACTACTGTACCCCATTTTTATCCATAATTGTAGCTTATTTAGAATGCTGAACGGATAATTATTTTCTTCTTCCTCGTCGGCATCGTTTAAAGCTCTTCCCGATGGGTTATGCCACGAAAGTCTGATTGTGAAATGGGTTCAAACAGACAGACGGACGGGGTCTGCCGACTATTGGCTTGTGTGTGAAAGCGAGCACGGACTACGTAACGGCGTTGCCACACTGCGCATCTGCCTTCTGCCTGGCCCTGGCTGTGACTGTGCATGGTGCTCAGGCAAACAATACAACAGGTCAGAGGCTTTCTGAACATAACTGTGAACGTGGCGAAACATATTTTTCTTGGGTTTCAAAACGAATGTCTAAGGGATTAAATTATTATTCTGGAATAGGTCTACCTAAGGGAAAAGGTTGGTCCCAAGAATCTTTACTTTGCGAGTCCTCATCATTATGTTATACAGTCTGCAATCTTGCAAGAATACAAGAACCCGCCCCTTTGAAAACGTAAATGAATTCACCTGAAAATGCAAACGTTAATCGTATAGATGTGGTTTCGATGATTACTTTCGCACCCGAACCACTTTAATTTAGATTAATACATACTTTCCTTACGAATTTATGAAATACGATGAAAATATTGACTCGAAAAGTTAGATATAACAAATGG
The DNA here is from genome assembly GCA_963675035.1 of Allygus modestus. Taxonomy (NCBI): domain Eukaryota; kingdom Metazoa; phylum Arthropoda; class Insecta; order Hemiptera; family Cicadellidae; genus Allygus; species Allygus modestus. Next base: position 41,732,161 of record OY776117.1, on the reverse strand, counting down.
TAAGGTATAAATGTGCTAATCATCTGCAGTGTTCAGACTGGATCAATGATTTTGGAAAGTTCAAAACGGCGCCTGCAGTAAAACTGCCCATAAAGATGGAAAAGTTCTTTATGGTTCAAAATCCATGGTAAACTTCGATTGTAAATCACATTGACTGCATTGAAAGGTGAATCAACAAATAAATAAAGTGGATTCGAATATGTCACATTTTGGTCCATAAAACAGCTATTAAAAATATCTCGCTCGAATATTCACTCGCTACTCATTCATTTTCTCCCATAATAAACGCAATGAGTGTTTTTACAGTGAGTGATAAAGAATGGCATGTCAGGAGGCTGCTTAACATACATAAATATTAATAATGTTTAAATCACCATTGTTAACACCATGTTAAGATTTCCATACATACAATAAATCTGACTCATAAACTTAGCTCGTTTATTTTCTTAATTTGTAGAACAGACTTTCTGATACATTCAGAGGAAACCATATGTGTACCGTTGCACTGCTGTTGTAAACTATTCAGAAACTTTCCCCGTTGGTGTGCGGAACCAGTTTGGGTTTAAATGGTTTAACTGGCCAAGATATCTCGCAGATAGCACGAGTCTACGACGCGACGCGTTGGTGCTGGTTCGCTCACGAACATTCCAGAATTTCTCCTGTCTGTCAGTTGCACGCATGGGAATTCCAGTGCAGTAGTTTTATTAATCTCGCCCTCGTAAAATTAGATTGTTTATCATGCGGCACGAAAAGCAACTGTTTTTGGGTCTGTAATTAATCCGTAAAATCGCATTTTCTGATATCTTAAAACAGCGCACCGAAAAATCAGCTGTGAATTTTTTCAGTGCGCTAACCTCAAAGACTGGTATTGATCCTTTTACGTTTATGTATTTCAAAGGTAATTACATTTTAATTGTAAATAAAAAATGTAAATATTGTAAAGTGAACCTATCAGAACTACCAAAACGATACAAATACTAATTTTTGGTCCAAATCTTCAACTATCGAAGGCTTATATGGGCAGTATGATAAAAAAAGTTGTATTGAGTAAAAGTGAGTTTTTAGTACCTTATCGTAAAACACGATTGCGCACCAAAGACAACCACGTTTGCTCCTAGTGATGAAAACTCCTATTTTACTTTCGTCTCAGAAATATACCGAATAAGGAATTAAACTATATACTGAGTAGTTTAATAATAATTGCCTTTGCTATTTTATTTTTGGATATTTGATCCACTAAATTCAACCGTGGATAAATGAATACTGGGTAGTATTGAATTGGGTGATAAAATAATGTTAAAGGTTAATTAAATACATTTACCTTTGCACAACCTTTGCAACCTTTGCGAACCTTTGCACGCTATTATTGAGAAGCTCGCCCAGAATACAAGGTGAAATAAATAACAGAAAAATAAAATACTAATTTAAAAATATACTGTACTAGCAGTTACCCGCGGGCTTCGCCCCGTTTGAATTTACTGTGAGTCTGTTTGTCCAAATAGTGTTAATTTTGTATCCATATCAAAAATTCAAAAAAATATATATACAAAAGAAACCAATAAAAATAAAAATATTACTAAAATTGTGTATTCATGACAAAAACAAAAAACTAAAATATCATAAAATTCAAAAATTAGCTTTTAACCTGTCACACCACAACACAAAATAAAGATCATAAACATAAACAAATTCAATAAATTAGCTTTTAACCTGTTACACCACAACACAAAATAAAGATCATAAACAACAGAAACAGGTGGTAATGTAGAGTTTGCAAGACACTCGCCCATTTTTAACATTATTGGCTTACTCCAGTTCAAAAGAATTATAAATCAACGTTCTACCGTGGTTTTACTGTTTGTGTAGAATAGCAACAGCTGTTTACAATATTTTAAATTAGTCATCTGATATCATCAAAACAAATCTTTCTTCCATAAGAAAAATATGGTAACTTTGAAGGTCTGTGGGGCGGAGCCCTATGGAGATACCGGCGTGTAAACTGCTTAGTTGTCCTATTTAAGACCTAAAGAATCAGTGTACAAAATTTCAGCTCTCTACCTACATGGGAAGGTGGAGAATTCTTGATGAGTGAGTCAGTGAGGGCTTTGCCTTTTATAGGTATAGATTATTTAAAAAGTAGTATTTGAAATTCTTTAAACGTTACAATAGAGTTAACACTTTTATTTTAGTACATTTAGTTGGAAAATATGATACAATCTATTACACTATGTACAATGTATTTAGTTACTACCCCTCAAATACTAAATACGAATATATATTGTTTATTGGTATATAGATAGTTAAAAGGGATTTATTGCTCTCACTTTTTAAATATTTTTTCTTGTCATCTTTGAAAGTAAACTGTCCAAAATTGAAAGAGAGCGAGATCAAATTCGTATACAAAAACGAAGAAAACTATAAGGTTTTCTCATCGTTGCGCCAAGGATTAATATCTCTTTTGGGCCGTGAGGTGACGGGAAACCGCAAAACACACAATGGCCAAACAAATTTTGCTCAACAATGGGTAAACAAATCGGCAAGAAGAAAGTGGCCAAAACGGCGTTTTTCTAGGCAGGAGGCGCGGTTTCGTTGCATTAGGCGTCATTATCAGAGAAAGTCTCGGTCACAATGCGGATCCTTCTTCTGCGGGTGTCTTGTAGCGTTTTGACTACTGTAAAGTGTTAGTATTTGACGTAGAATATATAAAAAGATCTCTGTCGAAGCTGTGGTTTATTGTGGTCCTAAACGTTAAGAAAATGCAATCATTGTATTTTATCATATCCGTTTTATTAAATAACTGTATATGAGTGAATTATTTTTCTAACAAATATCTTCATTTTTATTTAATCCAACAATTATTTAATTAGCCATTAAAAAATATTTTCTAATTACATAATTTCAATTCATTTAGTCTAAATTAAAAAGCAATCAAAACGTTGAAAATGTGCGATCTTTCTTTACAAAAATCAGAAACCGTATGTTTTACAACCAAAGTCCGTTGGTTTTGAATTGCAAGTGAAAGACAAACCCATATTTAGAGAAATATAACTCCTAAGGTTGTAGTAGGACCAAGACACCTTATTCGTAAAAGTTGTCATTATTCTAATGTTAGGAAACTATAATATAAACGAGACTTTAACGTATAGGTTGATACATTTGAAAAATTAATGGTCCAATATTCTCGAGGACGATAGCAATCAGTTAATTATTTATTTTTAAATATTTATCAGTAATCGTAATATTGCAATAAATAACAACACTTAAAAAATTCAAAATATACTGTTAAATTCGTATTAATGCTAGAAGAGAATACATATTTGTAATACATAAACTTTATATACATTTGAATGTTTCTCAGTGTCTGGGAGTACAATTCAATGGAGTAAAACTGAAAACTAGAACTTGATCAAGGTGAGGAATAAGTGAGAAATGTATGCACCGTGTTAATATACAAACAACGCCAATAAATATAACTCACTTATTACTGTACTGTTGTCCGTGTAAAAAACCTTTAAGTAGTAAATTTTACAAAAAGACTTAACAAATTAGAGAATCACTAAGATTCTTCCTCTTACCGAAATGCCTTTCGGAAAATCCCTTATTTTCCTCAAGTTGTTGAATTTATATTGCAAACCACAAACTCATCCTCTGCTACAAACAACAGCAATTTAATTTAACAAGACAAGATCACTGTTTACCGCTTAACTTATGAGGAAACATGAACTCCCAACAATAACCCTCTAAGCTGGTAATCCCCTAACTCATTAAATCCAAGGACCTCTCACCTCATTTCAATTAACCGAGAACAAACCTCTTTCTCACCATAATTACTTCAATTACGTCTCAAACTCCACTACGTCCGGCTGCCTGGCTATAAACGCTGTTTGCTTATTGCCGCGATTACAATAATCGAATATCCCGCTGTGACTCATATCCTGCATATCCTGTGGCTTGGATAACCTTCTATAAGTAGAGTTTTCTGTAAAGCAGGCGTATCCGACGTCTATCAAGTAGACATGGGAGTCGGGCTAATTGCTGTTTACTGACTGCCTCGTCGTCCGTCCGATCGTGCGTTGCATGGACCGAGACGTCCATAGCCCAAAGGTGTGGTGGACTCGGGGTAACATTTCCATACAATCGCGTCGTGCCTAGACCATCTGCGATGTAGCAGCCCGTCCGTCAGTTCGTGTGATCTGAGCTCTTCGCAGGGACAAATAATCACGCGGTTAAGTTTTATAGATAAAAGATAACTAGAAGACGAATGTCGTCATTCTTAAACAAAGGTGTAATACTTTTCATACTTTTCACACTACTACTAGTACTACGGAATCTTTTTAAGAAGATCATCAATTTTCTGTTAGAATTATCAAATGTGGCCAATACTAAACGTGGAGTGATGCTCTCCAAGCATTTTATTTTACGTGGACAATAAAAAGAAGTTGTATGTTTTTCACCTCGCACTTTCGTAATATAGTATTGTTGCATTTATTTTCTATGAACAAGCTGTTCAAACATTCCCTACGTTTTTAAAATTATTTAAGCAAACATTTCGAAGATTTTGACAAGCAATAACATTTCAAAGAAACCCAATAACACTTATTAATACATTTTAAACTATTTTGTTAACCTAAGAATATTTATCAATAAAACAACTGATTCCCGAAGATGAGCACACTAGGAACCAGAAGGATATCCGGATTCAAAAGACTAAAACAGTGAATATAATAGACAACGATCACTCGACACTCAAAACCCCCGATTAAAATCCAACCAAATCATAAAATTATTAATAAGTCTTAATTTTCCTTTTAGTTTTCATATTTGTTATGTTTTTACAAACAGAAATATTGATGCTAAACGTGTTTTTTATTAAATACTGTACGTATATTAGTATTGAATTAACTTATTTCGAAGAGTAACCATCATAACACCAGAATTTGACTTATTTAATAAACATAAACATAGGTCTGTTTAAGGTGAAAGTTGGCTCTAGGAAATAAACTATTTATTTTTATTAGAAGAAATGTAAACTCCCATCTTTAACTTGATTTATAAGCTGATACACGAAATTATTCGGAGCTGCATTTTAGAATTATTTTCTCAATTATATACATTATGGTTGCTTAACCTATACTTAATTATATATTCAAACCTACCGCTCCGAGCCCTTGACAATATTTCGGTGACCTCAACCTGCTTAGTGTCGTCCAATATGGCGTTCCATGTCCCGTGGCATGCGGTTGCACATTTACTACAGACAATGTCGGGCCTAGACCTCGAGACCTCGATGCTAATCACTATGTTTTATACTTAACGCAGCCTTGTAAACAATGCTGGTATACAGCCATAGCCAGGTTTACATAGAAGCTATAATCGCATCTAGTTATTCAATTATTGTATCCATGCTCGGGTGAATGTTACTTTTGCTCTTTGTTATTGTTGCGTTGCTGGATTTTCTACTTGACTTTTGTCCTCTACCCTCGATTTTTCTGGAGTCTGTGCTTAATAAACAGAAAGAAAAGATTATTTTTTTTTTTAATTCCATGGCTTACGAATAAAAATTTATTACTGACAAAGGATTGTGTATGAGTGTCATTCGTTTGGGCTTGGATAAATTATACAATTAAATTTCTAACACATTTTGACTGTCTTTTGCTTAACTTTCTTCTACGACTCTTGTTTGATTAGGAACCAATAAAAACAACTATAATGATAACAACTACAAAAACAACTATAAAGATGATCATTATTTCGTCCGCGCACTTTATACTGTTTATCAAGAGTGATTTTTTTATTTTTAAGAAATATTTGTTAATACTTCATCGAAACCAGCAATTGAGCCGTCACTTTAAGGATCGAGTTCACCGCTAAATGCAAAAAATAAATAAAAACTATAAAAATTACACTTTTATTTATTTGCCACCATCTTACAGTGACAATGCAGGAGTTTCAATGCGATTGGGCTATTGTACGATCAAACATTTGCTACTCGAATTGACAAAAACCTGCACCATAATTTTGTTTATCCTTGAACAAAGTTCATCCACTTAATATTATACTTAACATTCCTCGAGTGCTGCACAAAGATAAGAAGCATAAGCATACACGGCGGTCGTGGGTACCAGTCGCCCCATAACTCTGGTGACCACTCCAAGCCGCCTATTTAGGAGAGCCACTAGGAGGCACCGTAAATGGTAAACCTAATTACCATTAACTATAGAAGTAAATGGTTATTGTAATGGTATTGGTAGTAGAAAATGGCTTCGATCGCTTGACCATATGGGCAGAGCAGCCTTCTCACTGCGTGATGGTGGATGGGCATTAAAACATTCGGATTTTCCTGATCCAGCAAAGAATTAACGAAATAATCATTTTAATGCTGAATAATTGGTCATGATTGGGATATTACTGAGGAAACAATATTGTTTGATGATGAGTACATCACGGCCAAATTGGCATCTGTTAAAAATTAACTGTCATCACGATTGCGACGGAGTCTATAGTTATGCAGCAGGATTTGAGGAAAACAAGAATTTTCATCCATTGATGATAGGTTTTCCTAGGCTAAGCATCCCATATATTGCGATTAAAAAATAAGGGGGTTTTCTAAAATATTCTAAGGAAGTGAGTATAGTAGAGGCGTGGTTCTGAATGTAAATTACTTTTTAATTTCATAATCTAAAGATGTATTAACAACCTTTTGACCACCCTACATCAAGCCACGAATTTGCTGACCTGACAAAGTTTCAGTGAACTTATCCATTGGTTCGGAATCCACAATAAACCGCAAGCTCACCAAATGACTTTAGTCATGAACAAGTTAATGAGCGATGCTCTTGTATCCGAAACAGTCAGAATCTGTGCTTCTCGGTCAAACTACACCCATTTTTTGCGCGTGGGTCCTCTATCATTTTTGCTGTATTTATTATTTTTTTCTGTAAAAATAACTATTATTTTCCGATGACACAACCACAATTATGTTTAAAGGAGCCAGCTGAGTGAACCTGTGCAGTACCGCAATTCGTGATCTCGGACTCCATGACTGATTCTGCGTAACAATATCTTTTTTGTCAGTGTCACCATAGCTGTGCAGCAATTGTATGACGATCAAAAGGGTCTACTGCTACAAATATGTTGGTGTCATTGTGCATAGTAAATTAAAATGGCGGTGCTATGGTATGCCAATCAGAAGCCGAGAAAGCTAATGAAAACCTAATGCTGCTAATGCTGTTTAGGCTAATGCTGCCTTTTCTCAGTTCAGCCACGTTCTAGGTAATCTCCTAATGTTATCCTATTACGCCTATGTACTACAGTGTGGCGTAGTGGTGAGGGCAGCAGCCACTCAGTCAGTCATAAACCCTTCGTCAGTGCTCAAAAACCAATTATAACAATTGCCTTACGTAAACCTAAACGTTTCCTAGAGAAGGAAATTGTTTAACATATTAAAAGTATGTAATATTTGACAACCTTTTAATTAAAATCTATACCTATACTAGTTAAATTCTACTTATTCATGTAAAACACATTATCTCATAATCTTTAATGACTTTGAAGCTGAAAAATGGCATGGTGGCTAATCTTATGATGTGCATTAAGGTTTTGAAAAATTTCATCAGGGCTCTTGTCCAATCCCACGTTATTCTAATATACATAAAATTTATATCGTAATAGATGATAATTTAAGAATATTTCCCACCGTTACATTAATCATAACAGCACAGATATAGGTTCTATTAGCAATGTTTGTTCCGTTATCTTGCATGTATTCATGGTACTTTATCAACAAAAGCACAATGGTTTCTGTTGGTTTTGAAAATCGGAATAAAAACCTTTTTTCTTTTGATAGGAATTGATTTTTTTTAATTGTTACATTTAAGCTGTTCAATAATATTAATTTTGTATTGGTATCCAGTGTTATAAAGTGATTTTATTTAGTTTTTTTTATAAATATTTGCTTAGATAATTTATTTAGTTCTTTTATCTTATTTTTCTTTTTTAAATAATCATGCAATCTCCACTCGTCAATTCGGTTCAGTGATGGTAGTAAAAAGGGACTTCCCACGCACAGGGGCTATGTGGGTGCTACATTTCCAATTACGATATTGCAATCTTTTTTTAAATATTTGTTGGAAATAATTAAATCTGTATTTGTATACTTGAACAAATTTTTTTTTAACCTTTCAATCTATTTTGACCATATTAGGATATAATTGATGTACAATTTTACCTAAAAGAGTGATTGGAAAGTTTTACAAAATTGTTATGAAATTCTTTTTAATTAGTTACAACATAACAAATTAAACCGAGTCAATAACTAAATATTTTAAAAAATTATGTTATCTTTTAATCATTAATTCTTGCCTTAGTTTATTTTGGCTAGGAATTATCTTGAATACTAGTGATCGAGGAACGTTTTAGTTCAGGTTTAACTGTGAACATAGTTACCCTAAACTAACTCTATCAGGCCATTCCCATTCGAGTGCTGTATCCATGATTGTGATTTACTACCAAAGCTGAATGAATCACCACAACGCTTTGGTCAAAACTCCCAAACTGTACCAAACTGGTAAGTTAAAAACAGTCTTTATTCAAAACAAGATAACAATGGAAATTGTGGTATTCACGATCCGACCTATTTCTGTGGGCGGACCTTATGTCTGGATATTATCTTCAATTTTTGGTCAGGACAGTTTAACACTTGCACTCGCCTTGACCGCCACGCCCCGCCCTCGGGTCTGTGTATGTGGGTTACCTGCAGATAGTGCCACAGTCGACCCGCGCTGTGATTGGTGCAGCCGGTCACGTGACCGTGACAATGACCTTTGGCTGCACCACCTGTGTCACTGTGGCAACAGAATAGGGCATGACTATCTAAAAGCTGTGTGGGAGGTTTTCGCCGTAATTCATGTATAAGTTTATTGTTTTGCAGAGTAAATTACATGGCCGGTTACCTAAATTATACCGAAATTATGATAGAAGAGTATTTTCGTCAATGTAGGGAAATCCCAAACAAGACTCGCTTGTGAAAGCTTTCATAAAAAAGTTATCAGGATATCTCAATTCGACGTAAATTGTGATTGATTTGAAGCGAATATAATTTTAAGGTTTTTGTAGCTTTATTTTCTAGAGTCAAAAATCCGAAAGGCCAATTGTAATCCGTGCGATATTTGTTTTGTGTAAAACAATTCCCACAAGTTAAGAGGGGGCTTCAGTCACGTAAAGTTTCGCTTTTTTATCTCCTTATTTTATCAAAAACCCAATGTTAACTTTCAAATCCCGTTCCTCCTCAACGGATTATCTGATATCGTCGATTTATGGCTGATTTTAAAGAATAAAATTAACAATTTTAAGAGCAAAATACAGACAAACAAAATTCGAAATATTCAATATGTTATGATCTAATTGTATGGGTGAACTATTTTTGTGATACCGAAATTCTGCCCACTGACATAGCTAGTTATTTTTGTCTTTAAAAATAACCGTAAATCAGCGATATCGGATAATCCGTCGAGGAAAGACGGAATTTTGAAGTTGACATTGATCTGGGAGAAACAGTCGAGGGGAGCCTCTTAAAACAAATCTACGGTACAAACCAAACACAGCGCAGCAATTGAAACCAGTCACCGAATGAAAGTGGTCATTTATCAGTGCGGCTCAAAGTCTGACCGACAACCAGTTGTTGTGTTGTGAGTTGTGAAGCATGTAATCAACGCACTCTGGCGGAAGCGCTCGTTACCGGACCGGTTGCGCCCTCGCACCGGATTTACATAGCTATGTTTCCTGCTCCCGAGATGGCCTGATCGACCTTTCGGATAGAATACCACTTTCGCTCTCCTCCTTCCGTCCCATCGCCATTCCGGGCATGCGAGGACGATGATCTTTATTATGGCTGCTCATGGATCCGCCGTGGGAATACAACACAATGGGCAGTTTCGGGGTTTGTGGAAGAATCGTGAGGTGGAAAAATGTGTTGTTTTTCGTTTTATATTCGGATTTACATATTTAGAACATCTTAAATGTTGTGGGAAAACTTGTTGATTTCTAAATCTTACTTTTAGTTGGATACAACATCGTGTTTTTTTGTGATTGAATTTTATTTTTTTGGTTTCCGAAATTAGTAGCTGCAGAAATTCAGTAGGTGAGGTTTGAAAAAAATTCAATATAATTTTAACAAAATATTGTCATTATTACTAAGCTTTAGCAATAGAACCTAAACAATTTATAGTTATTTATTTTATTATTATTTCATAACTTACTTCCATTTATATACTATTAATTAAAAATGATTAAGTACTAGTATAGTGATACCAAGGGGAATATGTATTGAATAATTTTTCTTCTATAATCTGACATATTTTTAAAGTGATTTTGATGGTAAAAAATTTGTACCAAATTTTTATTTTCAATCAATAGTTATATTTCTAGAGTGGTTATAACAATACCACCCCTTACATTAATGAGCTCACTAATGACCATATTGAATTATTAACGAACCACTTACAGAGTCAACATATGCTCGCTTAGGAAATTGGACAGGGTCTTGAAGTTTAAAAGTTTTATTTTCCGTTTTACCAACGCTATTCATCTTTCTAATAGCCTATTGACAAGCCGACCGTGGGTGGACTATTGCTTGTTACCACGACTGTTCTGTTTTATTGACTACTAGCAACCACCGAGTGCATTTTGACGTTTATAGGTTCATCAATTCTAATTAAATAGGCGTTCGAGAGTTAGCCCTGCATGAGTGCCACTCGGCACAACCAATCGACAGTGCTTGGGTTGTGGTTTATGAGGTACTTAACAAGGATGCTTTCAATTATCATTAGTTTTTAAACACTCATAAATTAGTTAAGCTCATTGATTAACTTGGAGAAAAGGTCGGTGTTTGTAAGACTCTTAAGATTGTTATATAATTTGTTCATATAATATTTATATTCTTACATACACCTAAGAATAAAAATAAGACATTGATATCTTTCGTTCACAAAAGATATGACAAACCAATAAAGAGTAACTTGATTTAATTAAAGTGTCACATGTCATTTACCAGACAAATTAAACATGTCAGCCCCATTTAATGAATACGTGTTGTTTTGGCAGTTCTGGCAGTTATTATAGTTTATTATTGTGTTTCCGACAAGTGAAATCTTATGGTCCATGTCGTGATATTAAAACCAATAACGCTTAAATGGAAATCATTTCAAAGTTTATGTTTCGCGAAGCTTTTTTGCGAGGTTATTGTAGGATTGGACTTAAATTTTCGTTTGCCTACTGCCACTCCTTTGTTTCAGAATAAATTATTGTAATAATTTGTATTTTCATATTTTAGTTTAAGTTCACCAATATATTAGGCCCAGTCATTATATTTTAGAATAAAAACTTGATTAAAACTTTAGTATCATGTGTTGCATATTTTTGATAGTAGACTATTTATTAGAATGTTCTCTTACATGACATAGGTATCAGATTTGTAATTGCTAATTTCTGTTTACGAAAATATCTTGTTACTTAATCCTTATTTTCTTTTATTTCGTTGCGATATAATAAAGACATTTGTTATAAAGATAGAGAAGAACTAAACAAAATAAAACTCTTCGGCAGTTTCAAACAATAATCCTAATAATCCAAGGCTTAATCCAAGGGATAATACAATCATTATTTTACCACCCCATGAAAAGAGACGCTATAGATTCTTTCTGGACAAAGCAGAAACCTTCAAATACCATATTTGGAGCGAAAAGCACCTCAGTTATTTAGCTGGAGACGACCGACGCGGCGCGCGGCGCTAGTGTGTGAAAGTAGCTCAACCACTGAACTGCCTTGATGCAACAATTAAACCAATTAGGGACGCAAAGCTATGTGCGAGAGAGAGAGTGATTTTGAGGAGAAGGGGGAGGGAGAGAGAACATACTATTATTCGTCCCAGCCCATCAACTTTGAGTTGCGTACGTGTTGATAATTTCATAGACCGTTGTTTGTGTGTGCTTTTCCAAAGTAGCAGCCGCTCTCTTTCTACAGGCCCTCATCGTGGCATAGGGTATAATCAACTTTCTCCAGGTCATAATTAATTTTCTGTCTCTTTGTACGTGTACTGTCATTACTGTGTATTTTTCAGTGGGTTAATGTTCCTACTTGTAATTATATGACTACTTAACGATCAGTGGATATACGAATCAAAGGGGTTTTATGTGTTTGCTTGCCTGCGTCAGTGGCTTTTTAAAGCGGTTAGAGAACGGTCTAAACCACTCAAAGCCATATGGGCAGCCCGGGAATCGAACCAGTGACTTGTTCATCGAATTCCCAGATGATGACTGTCAGGCTAGCAAGGCGCCCAGTCTCCCTTACGTTCCAGTTATTGAGAACTAACTCGTTGGTTTACCTAAAAACAGCATTTTGAACCACTAGTTGATTAAATAAAAATATATACTTGTGGTTTAAAATGGTTAGGCTTAGTTGAGTTTTTCATAAAAAAATGCTCTCTCAAGAGATTTGGTTGAAATGTATACCTCTTTCAGGATGCGGTTCATTGGGGTCTGAGCTGCAGTGTTTAAAAATTTTACATATTTAAATATATATTTTAGTGTGTTTAATTTTGATTTACATATTTGTGAATGTTATTTGTTCTTGTACTGTAATTACCAGTAAAAAGGTTTGATTCTTAAATCTAAAACAGAATATGTTAATCGATGTAGGGTTTTTTATATTTTATTTAAAGGAAGGTACTGTAATGTGAACAAATTTCACAGAGTGTAAATATTAATTGCGTATTACAAAATTATCAAACAAATTTATAATCATACCACATTTATTTATACTTATATTTATATTTATTGTACTTTCATGAATTATGTTTTAGGTTTTATATCGAGTTACTAGAGGGTCATTCGGGGAAGGTTTCCCTTGAAACCTTGGATGAAGGTGTTTAATGTGGGGTGAGGATATTTAGGGTGGACCGGGAAAGTGCCAGTTATGCGAGGGTCGAAAAAGGGTCAGCCTGGAACGCACCCGGAAAGCGCCAACGCTGCCCGAGGTGGCCGGGTAGCTCGGTAATCAGGTGGAAGATGGAGTTTTCAAACAATGAACGCTACGGATTCTTACCTCATTGGGCTCTAAACTCATCGGACCTTTGGCGGACCACAAACGCCTGTGAAAGTTTTCATAGCAAGTTTAAAAATCGTGTCCGTCTCCTCACCCGAACATTTTCATCTTTCTCAACGCCCTGAAGGAGACCCAGATATATACCTACATTGGTACGAATACCGCTAAAACCAGAGGACCTTCGCAAAGAAGAAAAAATAACCTTGTGCATCAACAGTTCATTAATAGGAAACTTTTTCAGTGAAAAACGGAAAAATTTATATATTAAATTTCTTGAAATGCGTGTCTGTGAAGGTGGGCTGATTGCAAATACGCGTTTACAAATCAAATAAAAATGGCTAATTTAATATTATAGAAATAAATACTTGTTGTCTATTTAAGTGATTTGATTTTTTATTCCTGAATTAAGTAAAGTCGACATGCTGATTTTAGGTAATCGTGGGTAATCGCAATTCAAAGTACAGGTAATTTCGCATTAAATAAAAGTCAACATAAACCCATAATTAAGAGAGAAACTAAACTAAATATATTGGTTTGAACTGTAAATAAATAATGTACACCATTATTTTCTAGGACAGTTTCTCAGAAATATTTCTGACTAAGGGAAAGCCTCACTGGCGCTTTGACGGTGCGTTTTTTTTGGGGGGGGGGGGGAATTTGGCGGTGGCGCTTTGCCGGTGTGCTACCTGGCCTAGTGGCGCTTTCCCGGAGGACCGATTTATAGTCCCGAATTCTATTCGAAAAGGTATGGTCATCTTGCATACTAAACTAAATATATAAAATACTGAAAGGGCCTTTCATTTTGACCAGTAGCACCAGTCATTTTAAGAATATTTCGTTTAGGACAATATTTTATGATTATACATTGTCTCTTGAAATGATTTTTTACATCTACCACGGTTATGTCTTTGTTTATAACACCACTAACGGTAAAGAACTTTCGTTGGTTATACCCATTGAGTACAGAATTGGGTATACCTGTTGACTCACTGAACAACAAAAACTAATTTTCCGATTACTGATTGACTAATAATTGAGTAATAACACTTTTAATCAGCCGATTGGCTCATTAATGTTATTGCTTATTAGTCAATCATTGACAACCTCAAGTGATTACCTCAATCAAATCTTAGGAAACTGTTGATTAGAGCTTCCAAGTGGAAAGCGGTGGTCAAGCAAGGGCATCCATAAATACAGCGATTCCTCAATCCTCGCCCCTCCGATTATGACATTACCTCAACAACGAGTCCGTGAGTCTGGATGTTTGGTAATTGGCCAATCAAACGCCGGATCATTGCCACCTGGGCATCTGACTTTCGCCAATCAGATACCGGATAATAGCACGTTTCCGACATAACAATGATGGATCTCGTTGCAGTTGCATCCATCAGGAAGACGGGCCACTGCGCAATGCAACTGACCATTTACCTAATGCCTTTCACTTCGAAATAAATAATGAATGTAAAATTTGAGGAAATGATTAAATCGTTGGATTATGCGCGGAACAACTTTTACGGACCCCGGGTATGTATTTAAGTGTATGAATGTCGTCAGCTTACGTTGGCTTAACTAACTTTAGTGTTGTAACATCTAAACAACACGCCTGGTCCAGTTTTAGGTCTGATAACACAAAGAGATCACCTGGAGCGCAGAACACCCACTTCGCTCTCCATGAATCATCTGGTCACACTTGACTTCATCTTATAATGTGAGGCTAGTGGAGAACGTCCATATAGCCATGACAAGACAGATTCCTGACCTCCTAGCCTCAATTATCCATTAAATCTGACCTCAAAGTCAGCTTAAATTACCACGCTATCAACGTAAGCCCCTCCACTCGTTACAAATCAATTATTGAGCTTCGTATTAGATAAATAATGAATTAGAGTGGTAAAGTTTATTTTCCTCCTCAAATAAAGTGGCCTCGTTGGTCCGAACCTCTTTTATAAACCCTCTTTGACAGTTCTTTGACAACGAGAAGAAAATAAACATCAGTAAATCTTTACACATAACATACATGAACAAACCGTGCGTCCGCTGCATCTTTAGTGAATCTAATGCACTTTCTTAGTTAGTTAACCAGTAAAACATAGTGGTACCTATAAGTAATAAGCTGGCCCAAATCATTCTAGATGACAGGCTTCAAAATCAGTAGCCACTGAAGAACGTTGGATTTCCGGGTTGCCAGTCAAGTAGATCCGTAAATAACAAATCTTGAACGGCAACTCAAAATCTGTTTTCGTTTGTTAAGAGTCTTCATCACCGGAAGTTGCTAGACGCCATGTTGGAGTTTTGTTCCATAAGGCCAATGTTAACTTTGTGCCCCCATTACTCCTCACCTGATCGTTACTTACAATTCATTTTGGTGTCAAATTAAAGGTTTCGTCGTCCTCTAGGGAAATACAATGTCGAATTCCTTAATTTGGGTATCATAGTTTCATAATAAAAAGTTTTATTTTGAACTGAAACACTGTACATGTTCTCATTAATTTGTAAGAAAATCCAAATTCGACTATTGTATTTCCCTAGAGGACGACGAAACCTTTAATATGACACCAAAATTAATTGTTTGTGACGATCAGGTGAGGCGTAACGGAGGCACAAAGTTAACATTGGCCTTATGGAACAAAACACCAAGATGGCGTCCGGCAACTTCCGGTGATGAAGACTCTTAACTGCCAACTCCTGTTAATTTGAAGATCTGTGGAAAACGATTCTCCAGAAAACTATACAGTTGAATTAGAAGAATACATTTAAGCAAATCGACTATATATTTACATTTAAATTTGATACTTAAGACGTGAAATATTCCTTAGAGGTTTTTGTTTAGTTTACGAGTATTACACAACCTATAATGTTATGACTTGCTGTACGATAATGTATCAAACCTCCCTGGAATTCCGCAGGGGTTCCAATTAGAGCCAGTATTCGCACTTACAAAAGACTTACTGACGGGTGTGTTTTACTACCCTGTCCTCCTTGGGCGCTGCGCCCATACAACGTCTAGCCCTTTGTCATGGTAATCTACAGTCCCGAAGGCACGCACGCACGCAACCACACGCACGCACTCAAAAACGTGTTACTTTGTCGGCTATAAACTAATATCGGTTCGTTGATTGGTCGAGAGTAGGGCAAACCCGAACGAACAACTTCGTTATCGAATTGGAGTGTTTCTTTGGCATGATAACTGGACAGGTTTTGGAATGTTTATGTTTATGGCTCTCTTTCGGATTGGAGAGCATTTAAAAACGCCCTTGTAAATGGTACAGCATGTGTTTTTCATGATAGTTAGTGTTCCTGTTTTTAATAAATTTGATTTATTCCTATGGTTTAGATATATCTTGTATTTTGTCTCAATTCCAAAACACCTAAATACATAATTTTAAAATATCTTATTTTCGGATCTACTCAACAGATTTTACTGTGTCACCTCAGAAGATATGTACTACCATTTAGGGTCAAGTAAGAGATTCAGAACTCCTTATTTAATCGATATTCTCGGACGGTGTCCAAGATCAGCACATCAACACTGAAGAATATAGAATTTGCCTATAAAGTAGAGTTTCTCACTTTTAAATTGTTGTTCCTACAGGTAAAACTTGTGGTAAGGTGGTCATTATCACATAAGATCAGTGTAGTGTAATAGTTAAGCGAAATTTGGATACGAAAACGAATATGTATTAGTAGGAACAAAATCAATCGAAGCTTCAAGGTCAAGCTTTAATTGTGTCATATGTTCAATCAAATGATACTGAGGATTTTTAACATGACTATTGTTTACATTTTGTCGGTAATGCACGCGCTTGTTTTTACTTTCTTTGTATAACAGTTTTTATTGATACAGTTAATTTTGTTTTATTTATTTTGAAAATGTTATTTTTTCTATTGAAGTTGTTTTGTTTTTCTGGACATAATGACTGGAAAAGACATTCAAAAGCAATCGAAAAACATAGTTTTCAAAATAATAAACGAACAATGCAGACAGCAGAATAATTCATATGTTTAAATAACTGGATTACATGAATGACCTTGAAGCGTCAATGGATTTTGTCCCTATTATACTATTGTTAATGTTAATGGGATGGGTCAGTTGGAAAAGGTATAAATTCCAAAAACCCTTATTTTCAGAAAACTAAAAAAAACGTTTTACATGAAAAGTAATTTTTTACAGCAACATTTTCTTTAGAAAATGTGTTCATCTAAGTTAGGTAGTTGGCCACACTTAGCCATGAAAATGAAATATATGATTTAAAATATATAAACTAGTTATATAACCATTCCGTGGAATATGTTTCTTTTTCAAATCAACATTTACAAGGTGATATAAATGACTACTTTTCAATGTTTTTGAAAGATTAGATCTATTTTAATACATTTATTTTACCTTTTCCCTTTTTAAAAAGTTATTAAAGATATATACGGTCTAATAATGTTGCAACAGTTACTGATACAACAGCACTGTTGAGTGGAAGAAGGACATATTCCCGTAATATGGTCGTTGTTCCACCCAGTCAAAATTTCCCTCCTCGTTATAGTGTTTTGAAAGTTGAGGAATATTGTTCTTTTTATGCCCAACAAATAGCGGTTAGTCTAAATGCCTATCTCAACCCATTTTGTAATTTTTACGGAATATGTACCTTTTTCAACTGGCCAATTCAATTGTTATCGTGCAGTTGCTACACTGAAATTTAAAGAAATACTCTGAAACTGAACTGAATTTATCGAAACTTCGAAAATAAAAATAAAAATAAAGAGTCTATTATTCATTAAACAATTAATTGATTGTTAAACAACTAAAACAAAATTATAACCACACGCACCTCCCAAATATGTTGCCTATATCAGATGTTAAAAATTAAAAACTTACATAAAATTACCAAGTCCAGCCCAAAGCTATCTACTTTTGACACTCACCTGAAAAAGAGCAAATACGAAAAATTAATTACAAGATTTTAATCAACTAGTAATGAATAAGCACCTACTCTAAAGTATTATTATTATTATTGGTTTTTGTAAGTTTGACAGAGGTAGGACGAACTGAGCCGTGGTTAACTTAAGTTACCTTAGTAGGCCTAAATATGCTTACAAATTTGTTTACACGCAATCAAATCATATATTACCTTTCAAATATTATGTGACACAGAAAAATTAAACACAAATAACAAAATAAATACATACTATACAATACGTCCATGTTTCTTTCAGTTTACGTTCAACTATAACTAATTACGTATTCAGTTAGTAAAATTATATTCATGAGTAATTGATCCTTAGAAAGTTGAATTTAATTACAAACCCAGCTTATCCACAATATCATTTTTTGCAAGAAGTTAACCCATTTTGAGGATAAGGGGAGACAAATCAAGACTACATTTGTATTCGAAAGATATCGTTTATATAGTTGGGGATGCAATGTTAAAATTGTGAACAGTGTTTCGAAACCCAAAGAGCCTAGAGGACAATAGGAAATTATCGGAAATATGTTTTGTCAATCAAGAGTTTTGACTCATAAGCATTGTTATTTTTCAAACTTTCATATACAAAGTTTATTAAGAGGGGGCTCGAGTACCCTGCTTCTACCCCCTTCCCCCTTAATACCAATGTTAACTTCTAAGTCCCGTCCCTCCTCAACGGATTATCCTCAATTGTTGATTTATGGTTCATTTTATAGAACAAAAACTAGCGATTAACCAATAGCAAGCAGGATTTTGATTTCATAAATGATAATCGATAAATAAAATTCCAAAATATTCAATACAGTGATTTTTTATGGATTGATATGTAATGGTAATATATTGATATAATATTTTGTCCACTGAAATCGCCAAGTATTTTTTCAATCTTTTAAATATACCATATATTTATGATTTTGGATAATCCATTGAGGAGATACGAGCTTTACAATATAACAACGGTCTTACTGAGAAATCAGGTAGCATCAGAGGACTGTAGCCCCCTCTTTTACTTTTAATATTATTTTTTAAATAACCAAAATGATGGCGAATGATTAAAAAATCAGATTACCTAGTAAAGTGATAATTACTATAGTTCGCGACGGTTGCGAAGGTCTGGTTTGCTCGTCGGCGTGTGAGAGTTGCGTGCTCGTGGCCACTGGTTGCGCGGTGTGCTACCTTTAATGATAATGATAACCGGATGCCCGCAGTCATTTACCCCGGGCCAGCGCCGGATTGCGCTATCGCAGCGGCCAAGAGAAATAAACCCACTAATGAGCACTTGTCTCGTACTGTCCTGGAGGTTAATGGAGAAGTAATGCTGAAGCTTTGGGCGGAGCTTTGAACTTTTTGAACCGTTCCATTTGGAGACGTAAATATTTATTTAATTTTACTAGTGATGGAGGTGATGCAATTAAATATACATACAAAAACACAGAGGTAATACATTTTTTAACTAAGTTAGTTAGACTCATATTTTAAAGTTAATTTACAGCTTGACCATTATGGGAGATGCACACAAATAAATTATATATATATATTATTTTACTAATAAATAATACACAGGTCAGATTCATATGCAGCACTGGACTGACCGGTATGGAGTCTCATGAACCAATGTTAATTTGTATTGGACAGTTCAGTTATTTAACGTTTCGGATGATTGACTTTTGGATAATCGATGGTTTGTTGTAATTCCCCTACGTAACGTGGCCGTTTATAAGAACCGGGCATGTAGATAATCATTATTTAGAACATTAAATTAGCATAATGGTGAAGATTTGTCTCCCGTTTAACGTAAATAAAGACCCCAAGTCATGAATTATTATTTAAGCTTCCTCTCTCTAGCTTCCATGTTATTTTTGAATTTGTCAGTTGATGTTTTTATGAGTAACGTTTCAAACCCGGATCTTATACCTTGATAGACCAATGAACAATGGCTACAGAATAAAGTTTCAAAGTTGTATATTTTTTAAGGTTTTGCTAAGAAATTCTAGTTGAACCGCAGACTCCTGGGCAAGCACTCTAACCTGTCCACGATGACGGTAGAACCTAAGCCTAAAGCAATCTTGACCACGGTGGTGCGCAACCGGGGTGACTGTGCGATTTCCCATTACCATGTCACAATTCGGAATCTGGAAACACCCAAGTGACACGTTCCGCGGTCCTGGTGTCTGACAGCCAATCCTCAAAGACACGTCCCAGAAGCCCCCGGCTAACACACGCACGGACGCGCCCGTCCCCAATCCCAATTGCCACATCTATTGATGGTCACTCCTCACAATGTAAGCATAGATCCTTTGTCTGCTGACGCAACTGTCATTGTCACTCTTGCGTTGTCTGTCCTTCTTCATGGTCCGCCGCTGGTTAATAATGTCCACCTTCGGGTGATCTTTCGTCCCGGTGGTTTATGTGGCGCAAGCCGGGTTAGGCGCAAGACGTGTAGTCACGGCTGGTTTGGCAAAGTATCGCCTTATAAACCGAAGGTCGTATTGGGTGCAGATTGATCCCGGGAGGGAGTGGTGTTTGCACTGTGGAAGCGGATAACTCAATTAACCTTTTTGTTGAGATTGGAGGAATGCTTTACCACATATATTGATATAAAAGGTGTACCAAAATCCACACAATGATTCTTAAGTTTTTTTTTTAACACAATAACGAAACCTAGCCATTTTTTTAGCAAAATAAATAATTCTCAAACGTCATTCGTCACATTCTACGACGGATGCATAGGCCACAGAGAGTCTTTAAAATCGGAAATATCTCACACTGAACGTTTTTTCGGTAGAGCACTTTGCCATAAACCAATCCTCGGATAACTAAACCAAAAATTACAGCATTATTAGCAATATTTATAAAGAAAATTAACTATTTAAAAATCTACTGTTCTTCAGAGATTTTTTGCATTGTGTACAACTAAGTATTTTGTAAAACACATTTTCAATCATGTACATTATGATCTGTGCACACCGTAAGCTGTTCAAAACTACCTTTAGGTTTTGGGTGGGGCTATGTCCCTTAACAAAGAGACTGGACTATTGTGACGACACTAGAATACAGGATCTCTTGACGAGGTTACGTGTCAATACTTTTATAAAAGTTATAACTAACAGATTAATGTCCCTATCACAAATAAAACTAACCACTCCTTCCACTTTTGAAGTACAGGAATGTGGAAATTCTCATCGCGTTATTTATCGTTATATGTTGTAAAAAATGTAATAACATTTAATCCACCGGAATTCGCCATGACATTAAACCAAACCAATAACAGCGTGTTTAATGTGCTCTTTTATCGCACACGACACAAGTACACGGCAGAACCTTTCGCCGCCATGTTGAAATGTCAAGGCGTCGCGGATAGGTTTACGTTCCAGGGGTGACAAGGACTTGGGATTTCAGTTTACGATGTCACTGTATCACGAACAGAGCATCTTTCGGGATATTTCGTAGTCGGGGGAGGGGGGATAGGATGGGGGAAGAGGAAGGGGGTGTCAGGTAAAACTGTTTATAACTCAGAATGTAACGAATTTGCCAATTAAAAACCTATTTGTTTTGAATGAACAAAAATTGTGGGTGGGTGAAATTCATTATATTTTCCGAGCTTATTTCACTCGCTTTATAAAATTCTTTCAAATGTTTCATGTGTATCTCACCAAAGAGATTGCATACTATTATTAACTTTAGAAAAAAAATTCCAAATAAAAAGAATCTTATCACTGAAATTTGTAGAAAATCTATTGTAATCCTTCAGCGTTGTTTGACGTAATGCAAACTCAAATTCAGAGTAATATAACAGTTACATAATGCGTGATTTCTTATTAATCAAACATGTATAGAGTTATATTGCTGTATATATGTTCAAGTAAATGTAAGCTGAGTAAACAACGCAAATACTTCAAATAACAGATCCATTTTCGATGATTTCTTGCGATGCATCCATTAACGTAGATTTTTAATATGTTTATCATTAAATTTGATTTTTCAAATGATAGTTGAACAATTTAACTAACAGAAAAATATATAAGTTCATCTACCTTCCACATTATAAAAGCTGGGAAATGTTTTTTTTTTTTTTGTTGAACAAATTATCTTCTTGTTTGAATGGCTATACAAAGTGCATTTAATAGTTGATATCGACAAATAAGAATTATAATCAGAGTTTGACTTCCCGATTAAACAAACGCTGTTTTTATACTCGACTGAGAATAGGAGAATACGTTTTGTAAACCTTGCGAATGTTCGCGGTGGATTGCTAAGGTCTTGATGATAAGAATCGTCGTCATGAAAGACTCCAACACAGAAGCGGCAAGATGAATCACACATAGCAAGGATGTGACTTGACGTGACTTGATTAGAGATGTCACGTGTAGCAACGCAGGAATGCCACTCTCTCATGACCAACAATGGCCTCAGAGTTGCCACCTGATCAGCAAAATAACTTGCTCAACAATAGCACCACCACCGACAGAATAACTTCATCAACCGTCTTGTCTACTGATAAGTATATCACACGGTGGTAAGTGCATTTGCTTGCAAGACCCACGCCTGGAGTGGAAGGGACATCACTGACAATGAAAAGTGCATTAGTCAAGCTAAGAATCGCATTTGTTATAGATGCGACATACGAGAAGACTAATATAGCTGCAAATAGTTTTAGAAGAACGTGTATATTAATTATATGGATAACGTTGTTTATGGGCGATGTCAATAGGGTATTTATTGAAAGATTAAGATTGGCATAACGCCGACACTTTATTAGATAAACCACCGGAAAGTAATACGTAAGCAGGCATAATAAATCTCTAAGTATAATAACTGATGGTCATGACTGCCAGTTTTACGATGTAGGCTGTTAGTTGTTCACTCTGTTTAGCCTGAACACAGTTTAAGTTGAAAAAATCTTGCTTATCAACTACGAATCTTTGGAAAACAGTTAATCTTTACATAGTTCAATTTGCAAATCTAAATATTTATTTGGTGTCACCTGTTTGAAAAAAACAGGTTATGGCTAATGGATTCATTCTCGATACAAACAAACAAAAGTAATATTGTTTTATAATAAGACTGGTAGATTATTCTTTTGAGATTTATTTAGGAAAAATATTAAACGTTTTCTGAATAACCGAAAAATAAAAAGTTATATTTGGGTTGTATGTCCGGAGGTATTTTCATTTTATTATCTTGCAACACCCCCGCACTCTCTAGGGATAGGGTAGAGTATAATATTTCCGTATACTATTAGAAGTAACTATTGCCAAGGGAAAAATTGTGAGGGTTGGTTCTACACTTACAAAGTATACTCCTTCAAGGCTAAATACTATCTTAATCTAATCTTATAAATCATCTTACCCCGTTCTAAACACGTTTGAATACAATAAACCATTAAAATCTACACAATGATAAACATTGAATGAAACCTTTCCCTTGGATGTCAAAATAAGCAATGGTCACTATGGACACGTTCGCAGCCGGTTCCCAGACCTCCACACGATTCGCACACCACGGGTTCCCAGGTGTATAAATAATTCATGATCAGGAGTACTCTTGGTAATTGGCGTGTGGCGTGTACCGTGTACTAGCGTTGGACGTAGACGTACGGAGATAGACGTATATGTATGGGGTGTCTTCTATCACGTCGGATCTACACGTATTGCGACATGGGCGTGTTTCGCCTACTCGTTAGTTGTAGGGTGTATATTTTATTTGTTGGAGTTCCACAATTTCACGATAGATAAGAACGATTTAGGGTTTTTGGTGTCTTGAGATTATAGTCTATACATAAAAACAAAATCGACTAAAAATAACTACGACTCGTATAGATATGTAATATTCAGGGACAAATTATAATTCTTAAGTCATTACGTTAGCGTGACAGCATTTACAGGATTATAAATAAATGTATATGGTTGTGGTTTTCCTTTTTGGTAAAAGATTAATACATTTATAAGTTTAGTTTTATTAAATACTAGAATGGAATTAGTATTGATTTAGGATTGAGTTTGTATCAGTATGTTATTTTGTAAATTAAATTAGCTAAATGTCTCAATTTAAATAAACACATACTATCTGTAGCTTACTACAATCTGGTCTAAAGAAGGTAATACAATAAAATAATTATTTAATTTTGGAATAAAACCTTTTAAACTACTAAAAAAATATACATATTTCTTCAAAGCTAAATTATGACCCCATGATACGTCACGATAGTTGAACTAAGTGTATCAGCGTAAATTATGCATAATTACTCATATGAGTTCAGTAATTATTGCGTGAGTTTATTGTAAATATTATTTAAAGTACTACATTATTCTTAGTTAAATTATTATTTTATACAATAGCAAAATGTAATATTACCAATACACAATTGATTGGCTATTTGGCTATATACCAAACATTGCTTTTTACGTTTACAAGTTATTTAGTTCCTTTGAATCGGTAGTTTAAGATACTAATTGTACGTCACATATCGTATGAAAAAACGCCCATTAACAGTTATTACAATCGCAATAACGACTTAAAATCCTAATTTCATCACCAATTAAATTACTATCCCGACAATGCACAATACTAATTAAAGTCGCAAGCAATGAGCATCGATACTAAAGATCTTATCACTCCCATAAATTTAATTTGATCAGCTAGTTCCTAGGTGAAAGGTAGAAAACTAAACAACACGTTACACTCTTATATCAGATCTGACAATTAGCCGGTCTTGGAGCTGGTGAGCGGTGATCCTTAACAGTTGTAACCACTCTAGCGTATCAGGGGATCTGCCACTAGCACACCACTTGTATCAGATCTCAGCTTGTAACAGCCACTTGATATGTAGGTTCGCCAGTATCGATTAATTGTTGTATGCTGCCTTCAAAGTGCGATCTAGTACAAATGATTCGAGTACTTGTCACACGCTCAGCTCGCAACTGATTATTTATCTAACTACTGTAGCTCTTAGGAATGGGCTCTTGTCACGTAGCATTACCAGTTTCTATTGCTTCTCCCTTAAGGTAAATGTTAACTTTCACAACCCGCCCGCGCCCTCCTCAAAGGATTTTTTTAAATCGTTGATTCACGGCTCATTGATAGTCCAAAAACTACGTAGCGATTTCGATTTCAGAATCCTTATATCACGAATAAAAATAGTTGAATAAAATTTCGAATATTCTGTATTTGAGATTTTATATGGGTTAATTATTTCTTGGGATCAAAATTCTGCCACTGAAATCGCCAGGCACTTTCTTGTCCTATAAAATTATCCACGAGTCAACAATTTCTGACAATCCTTGGAGGAGGGTCGGGATTTGAAACTTAACATTGGCCTTATGAATGACAAAAACAGGCAGCAGCAGGTGACAAGAGCCCCTTATTAACTATGTACGGAATAAGAGTCTTGCCGTTTTTAAATTAAAAACATATAGATACAAAATAAAAGTAGTTCCATGGCGTCTTTACTCCGAAATCGATTGCGCCGTAGAGCTAACTTTAAATATCAAACCAACAATTATTAGTGAATTTCTTTTGGAAAGGGAACTATTAAAGTGCATGACCCGCACGGTGAAACTTAAGCCCGAGACCACCATAGAAGTTCCTAACGTGACCCCCAGAACACGTTTTGGGGGATCGTTCAAAATTGTATATATATATATATATATATATATATATATATATATAGACATATATATATAGAGACATATATATATAGACATATATATATATATATATGTGAGTGTGTGTGTGTTTGCACTCTAGCGGTCGCATTTTTGTCCGATTTACTTCAAATTTGGTAGGGACGTTCCTTTCTGTAATCAGTTCGACTAGTTCGTTGGGCAAAACAATCGGAAAACTCTAAACACCTTTTTTTGGGATTAATCTTTCAAATTTTGAGTTTTTGGGCCCAAAAAGGGCCAGAAAAGCCCCAGATGTAAAATTAATGCAGTAAAAAGATGGGAATTAGAGAGGCGAAAGTTTTAAGCACTCTCTCGTCATTCTAGCATAAATACTTACCGAGTTATTAAAGAAAATGTGTATCGCCTAACACAGTACGTTGTCTTATGGGGGTTTTACACTATAAAAGCCTGTTATTCCTTTGTTAGAGTACTTTTATTATCCCCAGCAACCTCACGCCTACTTTCAAGCCTGTCTGGACCTTCTCCTAACCTTATAATGCGCAAAATTTTATTCCGAGCTTTGCAAGTAAATGAAACCAGGAGTATCAGAACAGCCAAAAAATCAATGTTTTCCGATTTCAATAAAAATTGGACAAATGTGTGTTTTTACACTGATTTTGAATTTTAAAAGTTTTGTATGTGGAAATTCACTTCCCTCACGTCAGCGTGCTGCGTGCAAACTCGTTTGAATTTTATCTTCCTCTTAAAATCTCTCGGGTAAATTACGAATTATTTATAAATGGTGAGGGAATTTATCTCGTTCTTCACGTATTCTTCGCTCACGAACCTTTAACAACGGGTATACTAGGTGGATTCGCTACGTCAAATGGTTTAACTAAATAGTACTAATAGAGATCGAATTCGCTTGTTTAAAACGAACCAAGCAAGTGACTTTACTCCTTTATTGTTTGCCTCCCTGTTTTTACAAACTCCTTCCAAAATAGGGAATCCAAGTAATTGCAATTAAACTACTATTTGTCTAATCTAGAATAACAATTTGCAAGTGTAGGTCATTCTTTACTCCCCTACATCGGCTGGGGGTTATCGCTCCAGCATTTCACTTTCTTCATATTCCCATGTCAAAGAGCGAGGGACGGGAGGTTGGCCTACAATCGTGGCACGGCCTCGACATGACGACTGTGGCGTACAATGACAGTAGGCGGGCGACGGGCGGCCACAGAGGAATATATTAAACACTCCACAGAGGAATAAATTAAACCGTTCTTGTATAACAATGTTATCCCGTCATCCTCACACTCGGTGGCATTGCGGGAGCGGCGACGGTGTGGCGGCTGACCCACCGTGCTGACCTAGAGAATGGTTGTATGTCACAGTATTACCAATAAAATAGGTTTACTAATATTGGTTATATTCAAACAACGATTTGAACATTTCTTCACAGTGTAATGGCACGACAAGTTGGCTGTAGCAGAAAGGCCAATATGATTTTTCCAGACCGTGATGTAGTTACTATGTAGTTAACAAAAAAGGACCAACCCCAAACATAAAATATTTCAAGCAGAAAAACATAATTTTTAGATGTAATTAGTTATATACGTCATATAACAATAAAATTCAATCTTTACACTACATAGTTTAAGAGTGTATTAGTGTTAGGATTAAAATAGTACTACAATTAAATTTCAGTATAGAAGTTGACTATAAATTTCAACTATTTAAATTAGAGAATAGTTAGTTAGAGTATAACATGTTTCAAGTTGGAATAAAAAAATTCAACAAAAACAGAAACAGTTTATTTTATGTACTATTTATTAATCTTACCATATATAAGTCAAAGTCCTCACTAAGGCATCACAATTCCCAAACTTTTCAAAATGCAAGCGAAATTTGGTCCTCTGTTTTTAGTGAATTTCCTATGGAAAAGTGAACTATTAGCATGACCCGCACGGTGAGACTAAGCCTTAGAAGTTCCTAATGTGACCCCGTGAACACGTTTTGGGGGGTCGATCAAAATTATATATATATATATATATATGTGTGTGTGTGTGTGTGTATGCACTCTAGCGGTCGCATTTTTTGTCCGATTTACTTCAAATTTGGTAAGAACGTTCCTTTCTACAATCAGTTGGACAAGTTCGTTTGGCAAAACAATCGGAAAACTCTAAACCCTTTTTTGGGGATTAATCTTTCAAATTTCGAGTTTTTGGGCCCAAAAAGGGTCAGAAAAGCCCCGGACGTAAAACTAATGCATGTATTAAGGGGGGAATTAGGGAAGCGAAGGTTTTAGCCCTCTCTCGTCATTCTAGCATAAATATTTACCGAATTATTAAAGAAAATGTATATAGGATTAACACAGTACGTTGTCATATGGGGTTTTTACATTAGAAAAGCATGTTATTCATTTGTTTGTGTATTTGTATCATTCCCAGCAACCTCGCGACTACTTTCAAGCCTGACTGGACCTTCTCCTAACCTTATAATGCGCAAAATTGTATTCATGGCATTGCAGGTAAATGAAACCAGGAGCATCAGAACAGCCAAAAAATAATGTTTTCAGATCTCAATAAAATTGGAAAAATGTATGTTTTTACACTGTTTTTGAGATTTAAAAGTTTTTTATGTGGGAATTCACTTCCCTTACGTCAGCGTGCTGCGTGCGAACTCGTTTAGACTCAGAAAATGTAAAGGATTTTGATTATAATCTTAACTTAAGGCTCTGCCCCGTAGTTCCTCAAAGTTCTAATGTAAAATGTTGTATGCTCACATAAATTCCCGATATTAAGCATATTTAAGACATCTCTGTAGAGTGATTAAATTACGGCGTTAAATCTTGACTTAAGCTTAAATAAAAAAAGAAAATACCAGAATGAAAAGTGATATAATTTTAGGGCCAGCAAAGATTCAGAAGAAACATTCGAATATATGTAAACCTCTTTGATAATAAACAATGCTGACAACAATGCTTCGATAACAAAAATCACGTGACTCAGTATAGCGGTTATTACATTAGTTACTTCCTTTTGTTATCAATCCGATAAAATATCTCTTACAATATACTATAGGCTACACAATAAAACATCATTGGAAAAGCGACCTGATTGCAAAAAGAGGACACATAAATATGCCAAGTGAATAGAGAATAAATTGAATTCATTAGCGGAGTGGAAACAGGTGTGACAAAACCTTAACATATTCATACTTTCACAACCGTCAATAGTGTATGAACGAGAGACAACTGGTGCTAGGGCTAATGCCCAGGACTTTCACCGCCGCTTCCGACATCCGACGACGTTTCCTGTAGACAAATGTCGGTGTCTGTGTTGTGCTATTGCAGGTGCTTAAAAGTGGAGACTATTAATATTTCACTAGAAAATGTCTGAGGGCCGAGCTTTGATAAGAGAAAAATAAATATCAATTACCGAAAGGGTCTTACTTTGACCCCACTGGTTGTTTTTGTCAACAGCTATCATAGCTTTGTTATAAACTGAAACTCCATAACCACAATGTTACAATCTTAAACTGTCAATTCAGTTATTTGGCAAAATTTAAGTTTTTATAGGGCACAACATTCTTATGCTAATACAATATATTTCTGAGGCAAAAAATGCTATTTTTAGAGTTTAGACGAAATACCCCGCAGGATTGTTAAACATTGCTTTTCTTAGGAGTAAAGGATTAATCTGTATTATGTAAACTTGTTTGTAGATTCAGATCTTGGATGTGGAAAATGGCTATTACCATACAATATAATGAAAGCGAGAATAATTTAACGAATAACAAACGAATTTAACGAATAACGAGAAAAATTTAACCCTACACTGAAAGAAATATTATAAAAATCCAAACAATATTGCATAGTAAATGCAATTCTGGTAGTTTTTAAAAGATTTATCTTAATTAACACAATAGTTATGGTAATGTCCTGCCATCACGTCTGTCCAAACTACAATAATATTCTTGCTAAATTATTTGCAATGAGGCTGGTAATTGCATCAACATATTATTGTTGCTAATACATCATAACGATAGTAGTATAGTAAGTAGAAATGCTTAGCGAGAATATTCTGATATATTATACCAGATTATGTTTTTGATTACACGACAATGTCTCAAAGTGGAAATGAGTCGTCACCGGCCTGACCTGAAGCGTGAATGCAGACAAGCAATGTTATAGTTTATCGTGTGATCGGTATCGGAATGTGTTATACTGCAATATGTATGTGTTAAGTGTCTCACTGTCTCAGTAATGTTTTAATAATGTAAAGAATAAATCTAAGGAATAAGTGAAGATGTGGCTGTAGCCACAAAACATGCAATGACATAACCTCAAAAAGTATATTGAACAGGTAAACCTTTTTATTGTTTGAAAATAAAAATCCAGCAGCTTCAACATCAATTCAGAATATTATTTAGGCTTTCTATAGCCTAGGTTGGATATTAACAAGGTAAAAGTAACAAAGAGACTGAGATTAAGTTACTGAGCCTTAAATAATAAAAATAAATATTATCAAAAATATGATTAAAGCCAAGCGGACCCCATACTTCTGCAGCTTTCATGTAAGCAATTTGATATAACTGATTTTGGTTAGTTTTCAGGTTATGTTCGTTAAACTGTAGGGTTTTCCGTAACTACTCCACTGTATTAACCACAAAAACAACTTAATGTAGAAATTAAAAAAGGTATTGCCATAGCTACTATACATTCTGAAAGGAGAGTCAACCGAACTTATAGCTGCAGCAATAACTTATTGTAAAAGTAAAAATAAGAGTTATTGTTATAAATACTATAAACTCTAGTAACGATTCTCATCATGTTTAGTTTTATTAACAATAACTTATTGCTCTGGCAGCAAGATGTATTGCTTGGGCTCCAATTTCATTATTGTAATATTTGCAATAATTTCTGTTGCACGCTACAATAAAATATTGACAATAACAGGATTGTAGCTGCTACCAAACACATTGCTGGGACCAGCATATTTACAATAATTTATTGTTCCACATACCATATTCTGGTTCATATAACAATAATCTTTTTTCAGTGTAAGAAATACATTTAACTACCGATGCCAATCATCGTCGCAGTCTGTACATGCGTATTCTGATATGTAAATTAATTGTCGCTGTAGGTTCAAATTGCACAGTTTTTTTCAGTATACATCGTTTTTCACGATAAGTAAATTCGATGCAAAGTTATTTTCCAAAG
The DNA here is from genome assembly GCA_963675035.1 of Allygus modestus. Classification (NCBI taxonomy): domain Eukaryota; kingdom Metazoa; phylum Arthropoda; class Insecta; order Hemiptera; family Cicadellidae; genus Allygus; species Allygus modestus. The sequence goes on along the minus strand of OY776117.1, from coordinate 41,701,277 downwards.
TATCCACAACACCCTTAATACCACAGGCATTCAGAATTGACACAGAATATAAGATTACTAAATAAAACCAGAAAAAAAGAGAAATCTTAATGAGGTTTTGAGATAAATTTAAATTTTAAAGTTATGTGATTTTACTAAACATCAAAACAATCTTACTGTATACCTGTTGAAAGAACGAGTTAAATATATATTTACATATTATAAAGGGAAATGGCAATATTATGTATATTAAAATGATATAAACCTAATAAATTGTAATTTGAAATGTTTTTTGAAAGACAAATTTAATTGTTATGGTCTATATACATGACAAACTTTAAGTCATGTTCTAAACCACCAATATTGTAAATTTGAAAACTAATTTAACTAATTAACACTTTTTCAAGTGTATAAACAATTTTCGATCGTAAAAATAATTGTTCTCGACCTTGGAAGCAAAATACGTCCTTTTATTATTCTAGAGTAACAGCCATACTGTAACTATAGCTTAACTTGTCACGTGACCCATACCCTTGACAGGTAGAGTCATTAAAAATCAACATACCATTTAATATCTCTTAGAGCAGTTTATTTCACCGTTGGCAATCCCTGCTATGAGCGGACACTTCCTTGTTTTAGACAACACCGACCAACACCGACTATGGTGATAAACGTGCTTTATGTCCACACAAGGAAACCGGCACTGAACCATATAAAGCAGAGGTTATAGTTGTAAAGCAAGTTGTTCTTGTGCTAATTATAGGTTATTTTATATCTAAAGGTCAGTCAGGCTACTGTTGTTCAATGAATTTATAGTTATAAACACGTATTATGTCCCCCTAACGTCCGTCTATCTTCTCTTTAGAAGTCCTGTTTATGTTTAGTTATTGTGTAATGAGACAGAATAAGCCTTGTATTGAGGGAAAAACGTGTTTCTTTTTCAAACAATTCATTTGATATCTTAGTATATACGATAAACGGAGAAATCGTGCATTAGGTTTATGTAATCTAATTATGTTAAGTAAATCAACGTTTTAGGACTATAAGTAACACATTGGTACAGTATAAAATGTTATTTCAAATACTTTTTCTGGAATATAAATATAAAAACATGAAATAAAATATTATATATAAGATAGTGTATTATGGGAAAATAATGGTGAGGCTGAGTTATCAACATACTTGTGATTAAACAGCAGAGAAATAATTTGACTGCTTTGTCTTTAACTATGGCATTTTGTATTTAATTATTAAAGAAAGAATTTCTTTTCAAATCTTTTTAGCTTCAAATTTTTACAGTTTGCTATACTATTAATTCTTTGCTAGTCACGACAAAGTACAAATTAAATTTGCATAGGATTCCTTTGGAATAAAAGTACTTAACAATAAACAAATTTAATAAAAACAACTTTTTAAAACGTTACGGTATAAATCAAGTTCATACCGTAAACAATTACACAATCAATGGAAGTGACTGACTCACCAATGTTACAATGTCACAACGGAGCATATATCTTCAATTTGTATAACCCTCAATTCGGCATGTCTCAACCGAGATATACTTGCCGAAGCTAACGATCCTTTGCTCAATCGAACCATCAACATAATAACCTGCTCGTCTTGTTTCTTGTGAAACGCAGCACATCAGATCAGGTGTTGCAGGGTGATTGGGGTGCCGAGGCGAGCACAAATTCAGACACCACAGAAATCATCTCGTGACCTTAATGTTTCTCACACCACATGTACTCAATTTGATTGCAATTCCTCAATCTCCCCATTCTTTTGTAGTCACCTCCACGATAAATCAGCTACGAAAAATAGATTGATACTAGAACACCGATTTTGGATTATCATGTAATTGTTTTATTTTATTTACAAATCAGTCTTGGTAGGTATTTTTCGCGCTATAAATTGCAAGTAATCCGTTTCTTCAGGATTTTGTAGTATTAATAAATTTACTAAATTATATATTTTAAAAGCTTTATCTATTATATAATGTTTCCACGTTACTGTATTAATAATTTAAAATTAATATCGATAAGAGAAAATAATATCCTTAACGTAGAACTCGAATTCCCATTCATAAAGCACTATGAGATTGTTGAATCGGGAAATTAAGTAAGAGTATCACAGTTATAGTATGTACCTTCATGCGAAATGTAGGCTCAATAGGTTTGGAGATTTGTTGTGATTCTATATACCAGAAATTCTAACGACAACTGAAATAAATAAATAACATGAACGCACGTCACACAAAATATTATCTTCATTTAACAGTGATAACTATTTGTTTAACAGTTTAAGGTAATACTTTCTTTATAGAGGCAGATATAGTTCACGCTTTAATTTCAATTTGTTTCTTAAGGACCCAGTAAATTAATGTAGGCTTTACTTAAAGATTCTATAGTAAAAACTTGTAATTTACGGTGAAGTTGCAATGTCTAGATGTATCAGTTTTGTACACTACTACTTCGGCAAGTAACGATGCAAACATTGTAGAAACTCCAATGGCAAATCCAAGATGTGAATCCTGAGGCACCCCGTTATTATGCAGTATCATCTTCAACCATCAAGACGTCTGATTTGAAATTCTACCAACCCATAAAAATCACCAATCGAATCATACCGCTGTTGTTGCCTTATCATCAGGCTACTCTCCATAATTTCACGTCTCCATGAACATCAGTGGTCCCAGTAATGACCCCTGAGGTACACTCGTGTGGTCAGACCGTTGGCCGCTCCTGATCGTGTGAGCCACGAGCGGTCAAGGCGAGCCTGTCCGATCACTGGCCTTGTGTCATGCGCATTTCCATGCTTCCGATTCCCACTTTGCGGATTTGTCCTGCTCATAATCGCCTCTTTGTGTTCTCGCCCTCGGTTATTAACACTGCTTCACGGTGACTGCGTCGTGCTCTGTTTTTCCACTTCTTCCGACCATTGTCATATTGACCTTGAGGACTTTTTGTTCTTTGCGGTTTTCTTCATGAAGTGTTAAATAAATATTGTGAAACTCTTTGAACAGCTGGTTAGAAAAATTATGATTACCTCAGTTTCAATTTTAACAAGGTGCTAGGCGTAGTTAAAACTGAGAGGAATCTAAACAATTGTAAATATTTTACTATCTATTAGCATAGATTAAGCATTATGCTTAATCTATGCTATTAGTTTCTCTATATAATGAACAAACAATTTGTATTTTGATAGACTGACAGACACTGATTGTGAGACCCTTTCTGTTCGTACGAATTGATGACATCTTGTATGCACGTGGAATTTACCTTTCAGAAGAAATTCTTTTGGTCCCAGTTTTTAGTTTTAGGTTTTCTTAAGAGAAGAAAACACAGTTTAGACGGAATGAAAAAAATAAAATGAGTGTGAGTTGATACTTATATATAAATAAAAGTTGTTTCATACTCTTCATCTCTTACCTGTAAATGAAAGGGTGGATAGACCTATTAGACAAATATTTACAGGGCGTGGGTCCAAACTGGAATTTAGAGTTATATAGTGTGAATAAGAAAGACCGGTTATTCAAATACAGAATTTCATCAGGGACTTTATTTATAGTGACAAAGGCTGGAAAGCGGATCAAGGTTGGAAGTATTAACACTAAAGTTAAACTAAAAGGTGACAACTCTAGGTACAAGTTTAATATTAATGCTATTTCCCATATTTCATAAATGTATATTTCCTATATTCAAAGTAAACGTTTTTTGTGAGGTTTTGGAAAAACTGCTCTAACACTCCCATGATTTGCATGTTTAAGGGCGCAATTAGTTTTAAAAGGATTAACCGTATAAGCAAGTTGTTTTACAAGGTTTTATGTTTATTTTAAAATATGCAGCTGTTTAAAGTAACATTTTCAGTTGGAATTATTACCAGTCAGTGTATGTTTAATTTCAATTAAATGTTTAAAGTAATTTAAAATTTGTCTAGGAATGAAAATATTTAGTACCAAGAAAATAAAATTATAGATGATACTAATAGTCATAAACTAAAATCCTTTCCTAGTAAATATTATTTTCAGTAGGAAATACAAATATTTTCAAATGTATTCTCAGTTAATCTAATAAAATAACTTTAAAGCCTTAACTTGGTAAAATAGCTGTGGAATAAAAGCTTAAATTTTGAAGAACAAGATTTATATAAGAGCATGAAATAAACATTTTTTACTATTTCAAACTCTAGAATCACTCAAATCCTTTATATTTCTGACCATTTTTTAAAATCCTACGTACATTCATTGTCTTAAATGAAATCAACATAGCATAGCTCTCTCGATTTTTAAAAACATGATTGCCAACATAAACTGACCACGACGCTGTGATGAGCACTTCTTGCCCTGATTCGACCCTGGAGCTGCCACATTAGGTCTCATTCATTCTTTTTCACTCCCGCGCCCTCATTAAACGTGTCCAAGGCCCTTCCTTATCAGCCACCCCATTGCCTCTCACTTCCTAATCACTTCCTACACCTGACTTTTGATGTTCAAAGTGATTCTTTACGTCTTCCTCCACTAATGTTTGCGATTTATTTGTAATCAAACAATTCTCTGCTGATCGTTTTTGGTTCTTCTAAAATAGATTTATTGGTTAGTTTTTTTACTGTGGATAACGCAATACAACATGAGTCATTACCATTTTATTTTACTTAACTACAACTTAACTAATTTTTTATTTTTCATCCTATACCGCTTTCAAAATGTTTGAATTTTGTCTTCTATTGGGGAGCGTGTTTAGATAAAAAATTAATTCTACGAAACTGCAAGGAGCTCTGGTCATCTGTTTCTCAGCCCATTGCTAACGTTTTGGCGACACCACTTCTCCACGGGCTATGCAAAATCATTGACGTATGACGTATTGACGTACGACGTACTTAATTTGTTGTAATACAACCATTCGTGATACGTAGGTTTCGCTTACTAAACTCAGCAGGTAATATATTGTTCTTCAAAATGAGTCATACAGTTTACATTTTTCATACATAAATAATTTTCAATACGGAAATCAATTTTGAGGATGGATGGGGATTAACCTTAACACTGGAGAAGTAGAGAGGAAACATCTTTCATGGCTGAAGATCCCTCTTAATAACAGAATACGAGTTATGAGTTTTAAAAAATCGCATCCTTGTACGTATCCTTATTGCATCCTTACACGCTTTAGCTTTGTTTTGTATACATCGAACAATCATGGATATCAATAGGAACAATAGGAACATAAATTATATAGAGATTATAAACATAAACAAATTAAGGTAGTGGATCGAATGTAAACATGTTTGTTTTTATTCTCTCATGGAATTGTCAAAACACTAATCCTCTCAGCACTGCGGACGAGATTGTACCTTCCAAGAATCAGATAAATGAAAGGTATGTCAAATATTGCATTTATAGAAACAAACTTGGGATTTTTAAAAGCCTCACGCGCATTTTGGCATAGTTTATTCAATTTGTTTCATTTGCTGTTAGAGAAGCAAACCATATGGTTAAAGATTGACATAGCAATTAAGAATTATTATTTTAAAAAACTGTAAATTAGAAAGATAATATTTTACAGTTAAAATGTAAATAAATATACTAAGGAATCTGATGTAATTCGTTCACTTATGTAATTTTATAACGTTTATGATTCTTTCCGTTTCCATTCTTACAACCGTGACACCAGTAGGACTTCTTTAATGTCCTAAAGCAAGGTCACATTTCAGCATATCTCCTATCTTAGGTCTACTGGATCATATTCCTTGGAAAACGAGATTGATAACAAATCCTGTATCAAACTCTAATAACTGTTTAGAATCTGTGCCTGTTTTTCGGGGTCACACACTGTCACCCGATCATTAGAAATTTCAAAACCAATAAAGGAGCCGAGCTCAACGTTTTTATAGGGTTACCCATAATTTAGTTTGGGTAAAAAAACATCAATGTTAACAAGAATATCAAAGCGGCCATACAATACACCTTCCTCCTCGTGGGGTGGGGTTAACATGAACACAAGAGCCGTGAAGAATCGGTAAAAAGACGTTTCGTCTGGACGGTGGAGTGATAGTCTCGAGTCTCGATCAACAAACATCGTGAAGACTGGAACTTCAGACAATGGATGTGGGCACGCTTACATAACACTGTAGACATACGCACTCACACACAAACACGCGCGAGTGTGGAGCAAGAGAGCAAACACGGAGGAAGGAGGACGAGGATGAGGTGGAAGTGAGGCGCGAGGAGCTTCAACTTCAACCCACGGACCACTCCTTGGTCGCGAGTCTTGGGTTTCTGGACATCTCCTATAGTGTAGGGCAGATGTTTGTGGTGACACGAGAGGAGGACATTGGAGAAAAAATAGGAAAATGCTACATTTTTGTCGCCAGGGATATGGGTGAAATTCAAGCTGGAATGAATTCGTCTTGTTTCAATGACCTTTAAAACACTTGCTTTTTGAATTTGCACACACACAACCTGTTTTTAGTATAATTGGACGATGCCATCAATTATTTACCCGGTATTAGAAAGTGTGCGTCGAATTGTGCTTACTGGTTCTTTTTCTCTAATTGATGAAACAGGATTACTCCAGTTTCCCAAATTAATTTGCCACCCTTTAGTGTTACAAATACATGAAACTCATTTATTATAAAGAATATCTGTCAGCAGATACAAGTTTCACAAACAATTAAAGGAAATGTAGATTTGCTAGAATTTATTATAAGGAAGATTGTAACTAACTTAGAGGCTAGCGAGTGCCACACTAAGCTGATACCCGATACCTGCTGGTCGGCAAATTAGTCGTACACATACACATTTGGATAAAAGGTGTTAAGACAGCCGGCAATCTTCAGTTTAGAATTAAATCGAAGTAAATTAAATCAAATGTTTACACTCATAGTAAATGAAAATAACAAATATTATTGTATTTTTCATCTCAGTGAATACCAATTGAACTTGCCAGACTTTATGTTATACAAAAAACATAAATTATTTATTTATTAGCATGGTATGTACAAAGACTTAAAACTACTGGACCGCTCGCGCCCGTGGTGAAGCGAACCAAATTTCGGTCCGGCCGCGTTCGAGGTCGCGCCGCAAATGGTGGGCTACCGCGGCAGCGCTTAGCATGGGGGATATAGGGAAAAACACGACGCGCGCTCACTTGAATTGAATTTGCAGCCATGGAACATTTTTTATGGTTGAATGGCCTTCTGATCCGTATTCCTGAATAGTTTCTCGAATTTTTAATACCCAAACTAACTATATTTGACCAGGGTTAGTTGCGTAAAAATAACAGAGAGTTGGGAGTTTTGTAAAATAATCTCCTCGATGGCTGATTCTTTCATATTTCCAGTCATATAAATTTATGTACGATCCACTAGGCTTTAGGTGTTGTTCAATAATGATGTTTTGAAGTTTTTGGTATTGGAATGATTTTTTTATGAGCAGTAATATCGTTCTTTGGACTAGTGAAACTTTGAATTTTAGCATATAAACTTCGACGTTCGCCAAAAGTTGTAGATTGTATGAAAGTTAATTGGCCTATATCATAACATTTTGTTGATGAATGAATACCAAGACAGATACTTTTTAATAGCAAATGTATTCTTAATAAACATTAATTACCAACATGGTTCGTTCACCCGTCCACGTAGAGTAGTAAGAACGATTACATAATGTTGCATTAATACACCATTTCGCTTTTGAATAACAAAAAATTATCTTCAGTGTATGATAACAATCGATTATGATTTATTTAAGAGACGATACAAGTACAGAATAATAATAATGGGGTATAGTATAAATGTATCCGTAGCATTAGTCAGTTTTAAGTGTATTTTGGAAGGCATAGGTTTAAATGAAATTATTTTTCTCAAAATTAATTTGTATTTACTGATGAACTGTTACATTACACATTACAGTTGCATTGTAGAATGTTGTAAGATTACTTCAAAAGACGACTAAAACAAAAGTCGTATAACTATGTATTTTATTAAAGAACTAGGCCACGTTGTAACACAGCATCACTGAGTTGAATTTAACAGCGCGGCACGGCGCGTCTTGGATAGAGCGCGGCGAAAAGTTTCAGCATCTTTCCAAACGAATTGTAGGCAAACCAACAACTTTACCGAAAAATGTTTCAAATAAAAGTTTTAGAGAAACTAATTATCTACAACTTTCCCGCTGGAAGTTTGTTTCTAACCTAAAAATAAAAAACTTTCTCGCTGAGTAACTTTTTCATGTCCCTCTTTAATAACACGTAAGATTTTTAATTATTAAAAATATTAAAACACGGTAAAATAAAACAATATTGATACTTTTGGATTCCTTAGTTCACGTACACAAAGAATATATAAACTTCATTACAATTCAAACATGGCAGTGAAGTCAAGGAGCGTGTAAACGACAGCGCGTTCAACGCCAGAAACAGCTCTGAGCACACAGTGGCCCACCATTTCTGTTCCGCACAGTCCCACGCGGACCGTTTTTAGCTCACTTAGCGATCTCTCCAGTAGTTTTACCTCGATGGGTATGTATTGTTACAAATAAACCGGATAAATAAAATAGTCTTACAACACTATAAATAGATTTCAACCAGTTACACCAGTCATCATCAGGCCCAGTCAGAGAATGACAGAAACAAGATGGCGAACAGCTTATATACTGTTGGCAACCGGAAGTTTCGGAAACAAGTTGCGATAATTACCACCAGAGTCAAAGTTGACCTGTTCATTGATCAATTTATCCCTATCCTTACATTTTTCCTTAAATTCTTTACAATTCTTCCTAAGCATTCATTACATTTCCTTTCTTACAAATATGGAGAATATTCAAATTGTCTTCAATTGTTCCCAATGAGTGGCCATTTTCCAGGAGGTGTTTTGCGACATTTGATAATTTGATCTTTCCGGTTTTCGGTTCTTCCATGCTGAAACATGATTCTTGTATCTTTTTACAAAATTGACAGTTTTACCAACATAAAAATTATCACAATCATTACAACTGATTTTATATACACCGGGCTTATCAAACTTATCACAATCTTCTATGTTCGGATGCAGAATTTTACTCATGGTGTTTTGTGTCTTGAAGGCTACGGATACTCCATACTTCTTAAATCGATTTGCAATATTCTGTGTTTTATCACCTGTGAAGTTAAATGCAACATATCTCGTACTCTCCTTCGCCCGTTCGTTGCTCAGAGTTGTCATATTTCGGAGCCGTTCTTGGTTCTTCATCTTATTCAATATATTCGCCCCCATTTCATCAATGAGTGTAGATAGGTATCCATTGGCTCGAGCTATAGATTTGATTGTAGCTATTTCCTTTCTTCTGCTTGTTTCACTTAATGGGATCTTGTAGGCTCTGTGCAGCATTACACGAAATGAAGCGGTCTTGTGGCTTGATGGATGTATGGACTTGCTGTTGATGGATTCGTTTGTGTTGGCTTCCTGTAGATTTCAAATACCAGCTTGTATTCTCATTAGGGTTAAATCCAGGAAGTTAATTTTTCTTTCTTCTTCCAGTTCGCTTGTATAAGTCAGGTTTTTGTGGTGGTTGTTGAATATTTGCATCTTATCATCTGCTTTACCATCCTTGGTTTCGCTATAAATTATAAGGACATCATCTACATATCTAACGTACATTGCTACTTCATGATCTTTGTTGAATCTTTCCAAAATACATTCTTCATGATGTTGCAGGAACACATTATTGACATTATTGCGGAAAGTGGACTCCCCATAGCTAATCCATCAGTTTGTGCATAAAACCTATTGTTGAATCTAAAATAATTCTGTTTCAGTACAATTTTTAACAATTTTACAAGTTGATCTATATAAACTTTATACAATCCGTTATCTATGAGCCTTCATTTAATCAAATTAACCGTTTTCATGACAGGTACATTTGTGTACAAATTAGAAATATCAAAAGAAACTAATCTATTACTACCCTTTACATTGACGTGTTTCACTTTATCTACGAATCATAGCTATTTTTGACATTATACTTGTATTCTAATTCCAAGTCCTTTTTTATGGTGTTGTAAGACGTATTTTATTCATCCTATTTAAAAGGACAAAATGGAACAAAAAGCCTTATTGCTGACTAGTTTCACAACGTTGTTGACATTATTTCTTTATAAGCCGCTTGTTAGCCAGTTAGGTTGGTACACCTGATTGTTGACAGATAGCGAGAGTGGTTGTAGTGGTACGCCTACACGGGTGCCCTCTCCATTCACTCACACCCACTTGCTTGTTCCCGTCCCCCGGACTCCTCTACTCCCACGGGATCTTGGGCACCAGGGTCATTAGGTCTCTTGCATTATCCCTGTTGAGGTTGAGGTGCGTTTTGGTTTGAATGTAGTTTTCGATTACTAACCCGGCTCCAGACAAGCGTCATTCGCCGTGCGCCAAATATTTCCGAGGCGAGCTACTTGTGTTGATTTTCGCCGACTAAAGAGCAGACGTATCCTCAGATTTTCCAAGCACCCTGTTCGTTGTGGGAATACAGAATATTCGTTCTCTTTGATGTGTGCAAAATACCGACACTGTGCACGTATGCAGGAAAAGACAAGTATTAATGCTTGCTGCTTGCCAAGTAGACAAATCCACACATCTACTGATTCAATGAGTCGCTGCACGGCGAATGACGCATGTCTGGAGTCGGCTTAGGCAAAAGTTTAGATACATATCTCTCTAAATCATCCGTACTATATCTGACTGGTGCTGTTTTTGGTAAGGGTAAGTTAACTTTTGCGTGTATCAAAGACAGTTAACCATTGCTTGTTGCGTTCCTTCATGCTCATCTTAATAGATTATATTTGATTGATTTCATTACTTATATTAAGACTTAATCGATGGAGAGTAACTCAACCCCCTTAACCAGTAAATTTTTTTATTTCATCTCCAGTACAGGACAGTAAACTTTTATTGAACCTAATAAAGTAGTATGAGCTGATGTAGCTTATCTCGCAGTTGATTAACTAGGCGTGATAATGGTTTTTATGTGCAATCACAATAACAAAATGTATTAATGTTTTAAAAATGCATTGATCTTTATCATCTGAAATTAACTAGTGTTTTATGTTTATAGAGGTAACCAACGTCATTTCTACCTGTTTAACAATGGTTTAGACATAAACAATATACATTAAAACGAGCCTTAACTTGTTTGGTATTAGTTATACTTTATCGTAGGTATAAATTTGCATGAATAATAAGGGTTACACAATCCTACGATCCCTAGAAAACTCTATGAACTGTGTAGATTATAGACGCTACCTACAATAGAAAATATTATATCAGAATAAAAGGTAATATTTCATTAGATTTAGTGGACCCTAATTTCAACACGAGTCTTCTTCCGGTATTACTTTAAAATCTTCAAAAACAATAAATATACAGATTAAAATCCTGATACTGCTACTGATACTACTACTTCTTCAGTTTTAGGATCATCCACAAAATTATATCACCATATCACGTCCCCGATTCTCGAAGACAAATGTCACCAGGAAATGACCCAACGTCTGATGTCGCCACGTGTCAGTTACGATCAACGACCAACGACCAACGACCAACGACCAACGACGCTGATCAAGTGATCAATGTGGATCGGTGATCTGATCCAGTGGGTCGACTGATGGCGTTGACTGACGGGTCTGAGGATCTCGCAACACGCGGAACCCCGTCAACTTGTTTCCACATTTCCACTCGCAAAGCTCTTCGCGACCGTGACGTAATAGCTGGGATCTGTTTGGTGTGAAACGCCAGTTGGGGATTTTGGACGACTACTTGTGGTTAACGTTTAAAGTAACAACCACTATAAGTGATACAAATATTATATACCGTTTATGTTAAGAGTGGGCTCCAGTCACGAAACATTTGGCGTTTCTACCTTTTTCCTCCATAAGGCCAATGTTAACTTTCACAGCTCGTCCTTCCTCAACGGATAGTCCGACATGGTTGATTTATGGCTCATTTTAAAGAATAAAGACCTAGACATTTCAGTAAGCAAAATTTAACTGTACAACAAATCCTAATTACGTTTATGATTTTTTACTAGCGCACTCTTGATGATAAACAAATTATGCCTACTGAAATCGCTATGAACCCTTTTGATTTTTAAACTAAACCTATAAATAAAAGATGATGATGAGATGTTGTTGATGGTAATTAAAACGTTAACTTTGGCCTTATGGGGGAAGCGGATAGAAACGCGAAAAGTTATTGGAGCTTGCTTTGAGAAGATCATGTGGTATGTAAGATTTGAATGTCTCTGATGGTAGAATATAAATAGATGCCAGAGAAAAATACGGGAAAGACATTCCAATGAAAGCCAGGCACTTTTGATCATAATGGAGGGGTCTGATATTAAATTATGAGTGAAAGTACCGTGAATTATTACATAGTTGATTGAATTGTAACTCTGTTAAAAAATATATTACAAAGTGCGGCATGACAATAGAATATAAATAACTTTTTGCTATAGCATGCATGCATGTATAGCATGGTGATGCATGTATAGTTATGGGATGCAATTAAAACAACACATAAACACATCTGGCATGAAAATATATGCATATATATTTACAGGATGCATTTACAAGTGAAAAGTGTATTTAAAAGAGGGCACAAGTCACACCGATCATCAGGCCCAATGCGAGAAAACAAAACAACCATGTTTACTGCAGTTGGTCACAACGTTCAATATAACTTGTTATACATGCAAAACTTATACAGTACAACTCCTGTGAAGACTATACAATTTAAGATATCTCTGAACAAAAATAGATTAAGATTTCATACATTTCTTTTATATCGGATGTTTGTACCTTACAAAATCGGTTGTATAAAATGGTGTCACACAGTTTATACTTTTAGCAGTTTGCACTGCAGATGCAACTATTTTTCCACGTTCAGCAGTCCCTATTCAGTTACGTCAAATAGCGCGATTTCCCGCCATAAACGGCACCAGTGATGATTGCCTCCAGCTCCTGTAACTGTAACAGTTTTGAAACATTGCACTCGTAACAGATCTGGGATGCAATTCAATTAAATGTAGCAATTTGTCGGTCGGCGGGCTAATGCGGGTCACTTATGCAACCGGTCGTGCGGGACGCGGTTCGGTTATGGTTGTATGGTTGCATGTGTGAGGCGGGCCATGGAATGGAACTGTTCACCACCAATTGTATCGACTATGGCGTTTTGCATGTAGAGTTGTATTGCTGTAGTGAATGGTAGAGACTGTTCTAAACAAAGTATAACGGAGAATGTGCTCTCCCTGTGGTAATTTGGTTTCATTTGTAGTATATTGGATTGCAAATTGACTAATAACGCCTAATACTAATAAACCGCCTGAAAAAGTATTAGATTTACAAGTTATTAGTACAAACTCGTGTTCCCGTTTCTTCATCAAGAAGACAGTGTATCTTTGAGTTTCAGGATAAACCGTATAGTACAGTATGACTTAAATTAAGTATTTTTATTTTTTTAGTACAGTCTGATCTAATATTCATACGTATCTCAAGATCTTAAGTTCAAAATTAAGATATTATAGATTGTTAATATATATTTCACTTTTCAGTGTAATGGAAGCATGCAAATTATGTGAAGCAAAACGCAAAGGCAAGACTTCCATCCCTCCTCTAACGGTAATGCGAGAAAAAAACTGTTAATACTTGTTATAAACTTAAAATGTTTTATTTATTAAAATGTTATACTTTTATTATTTAATTTATAATCTAAATAATTTCCAAGAACAATAGTTTTGAACAGTACGGACAGTCAAAAATCATCAGAAGAATTCTTCGTATTATTCAATTTGCCCTGCTCAAACAATTACAAACTTACCACCACATATCCAAGTATTCACACTGATATAGAGGCCTTATTATATTTATTATTATATTATTATATTATTATATATTATACAGGACGACTGCAGATGCGACTTTCTCACCGAACCTCGCTCGAATGGTGTTGAATAATGTTTAAAGTGTTATAAAAAAGTAAATAAACGGATGATAATAATCAAAAGCATTTTAGCCCATAGCATATGATCTCCTCTTATCGATGTCTACTATGAAAATGTTACGAGATCAAATGAAATATATAAATTAAACATTAAAATTGTATGTTAATTTTTTGGAGATTACACTATTATTTGGGGTCTTGGAGATTGAACGCGTTTAAATCACATACTGAATGGTGCACGTGACATGTATGATCAATTTAAAGTTTTAATTATGTAGTTACGATTTATAACCTTCTGAAGGCAATGAACAGACCTTACTCTGACATACTCGACATAGTCAAGATATCGTTATTTAAAAATAATAACATTACTGTAAATTTATAATTATGTTTATAATATCCACCATAACAAGTGTTTTAAATTACTTACTTTTCCAATGCGTGTTATTGTTTCTATAAAATTATGAAAGAGCCTTAACAACAACTGCCGAGTGTTACTGGCAACAGTTTTTTTCGATAATACCTTTAATAAGGTGCCAATCTCCACAAGTCTGACCGACCGCCCATACACCACGCCTAGCCTCGGCGGCTCATATTTATTACCTATTATTTCCAGAGCTACAACTATATTTGCGGCTGAGTTACGAACCATTGTGTCACTTTTATTTTTGGTTTTGTGCAATAATAAAGCTGTTTCACGAAACTAATTATCTAACAAAGAACATTCCAATATTTTTATTTTGTCCTAAAGTCGGGTCCACAGTTAGCACGAGGTGAAAGATTTAGTGGTAGGGTATATTTTGAACGTTTTATCATATTTCGTTCGTTCGATATGTTTGTTATAGATACGGAAACAGTTTTACTATGAGTTGGCTTTAGATTATAAACTTAAATTGAAAATTAAGACGAATGTATGACATGACAACAAAGTATAACAAATCATTAGGTTATATTATTTTATTTTCTGTGATCCGATCAATTCACTGTAATAATAAGCTAAAAACTCCACCCTTCATTCATACTAAACTAAAATAGAATCGTAACGATTCACAAACTCTTTCCAAAGACCACGCACGATGTCGCCAAAGCTGAAGTAACAACCGGCATTGCAACCACAACCACGTACAACCATATGGCCGATCCTCCGCAACTCTTTGAGATTCCGAGCACACCATCTCCCTCCAACCACAACCAGCTGGCTCCAATCAGCTGATAATTGGTCACGTGACCTACAACAATACCCTGTCTCACACCTAGCACATCATTACATACATCAGCTGACGAGGCCACCGAGCCACTCCGCCTAACCATCTACGTCCAAGTTATGGTTATTGTGTATTATTTTCTCCTTTTAAACTACCTTTTGTAATTTAATTTGATACGGGGTGCCGCCGGTACTATTTGTAGAGCTGATCTCATTTGTGTATGAAAATGAATTATCACGAGGGTTTTCATTATGTTTGATAATTTGACGTAAGAGCAAGATGAATTATAACTAAACAGAGGTAAAGTTATTTCACAAACTCGACAGGAGCCCTAAATGATATTATTTCTGGAAGTGAGTCCCTTTGAGGTTGAATTCTCATCCCACAGATAACAACTTTGTTAGCGAATTTCCCCTATAGGGAAGAAGCTATTACCGTAGGTCTCATGGTAAGACTTAAGCCTGAGACCATGATAACTTTTCATTTTGAGGTTCCCAGATGCCAAAAACACCATTCATTCAAATTTGTATATATGTATATATGTATATGGCGATATATATATATATATATATATATATATATATATATATATTATATGTGTCCGTAAGCACGATAACTCTCGTAAAAAAGGTCCGATCTTAATGAAATTTGGTACAAATGTGTAAAGTACCATTCATTTGAACGAGTTCAAAAACCAGATGAATCGCACTATCCGAAGGCGGGTTTGGGGGGGTTTTGTACCCCAAAAATATGTTTTTGGGGTTTTCACATGTAATTTTTATTTAAATCAAATTTTAATTCATACCATTGAATTCAGCTTTAAAAAAAACAATATGGTATTATGATAATTGATCAAAGTCAATTGGTTACTGAGATATTGAAAGTGCTAAACACAGTACGTTGTCTAATGTTATTCTTATGGAGAAAAATAAAAATTGTATATGTCGTTTATTTATGAACATATACTGACGAAATTTGGTTTATGGCTTCATCTGGTTGTGCTTTATTTTTGTTTGCACACAAAAATAACTTTTTGCCTATGGTTCCTGTAGCAGAAAACCTAGGTACTTGGTCCCTCTATAATGGAAAATACTTAAAATGTTATATATCGCTTATTTATGAATGTATATGGATGAAAATTGGTATGTGACTTCACTAAGACTTCACCTAATCCATATTCCCCGACACAACACAACTTCCTTTCAAAACCAAACTTACTATTCTGCCATTAAGCTTTTTAATGTTCTCCCCCAAATTCTGAAAACTCAGGTGGATGTCGTAAAATTTAGATATAGACTAAAAAAATACTTGATTGAAAAAGAGTACTACAGTATTAAAGATTATATATCTGAAAGAAGGGATGTTTAGTTGGAAATGAATGATGTATTTTAGCAGTCTGTTATTTTAGCTATTTAAGTTTGTATTTGTGACGATTGTCAATGCTGTATTTATATAGTCGTGTGACAATAAAGTATTCTTGATTCTTGATTCTTAATTAAGATGAGTTATATTGATATTTGCATAAAAACCCATCATTTTGTGTGCCTTGTTGCAGCAAACCTGCGTATTCATCCCCAATGTTATTTTTATGGAGAATAATTAATATTTTAAATATCGCTTGTTTGTGAATATATTTATAATGAAACCTGTTAAGTATTTTAATGTGTTATGTTATGTATTCATTGGAAATTCGATGAGTATGCAGGTTTTCTATGACGGGGGTATTTTCTTATTACAATGGAATTTTTAATTAATAAAGTTTAAAAAGTTTATTCGGATAATTTTGATAGATTTGTTTTAATAAATTGTGGTCTTAGAATAAATTGCTTCCCACTATGTTGAACGTCCGTTTGTATGTTGAATATGTCACTTTGTTGAATGGGGAAATAACATATACAGAATAACTAAATTTGAATATTAATATTAATGTAACAAACGAAACCTTTTTTAAAAGTGTAATTAAATTAAGTGATTGTTGTGATTAGGTATTTTTAAAGTTTTTGTAATTTGTCTAGGATCTTAATGGTATATTTCATGTTTGATTTGAATATATATATATATATATATATATATATATATTTTATATACTTACAAATGTATAGTAATACACAACAGATTCTTATAAAAAAAGCCTTCAGGATAAAATTCTCATTTAAAATCCGAATAAACATTAATTAATCAACCCAAATTACACCGCGCGTTACATTGTGCTGAATCTCATCAGTCTCCCAGTTAATAAAAACCTGTTTAATTAATCATCTGATTAAAATTCAATTTGTACTGTACAATTTGAACTTTGAAGGGCCAATGGAGGTGAAGGCGTAATATAAAATGCTTGTGAAAATGTATATCTGTAAATAATTTCCTGTCATAAAATAGAGAGCGGATAGAAAGGCTTGGCGAATTGTTAAATTTTTTCTTAAGTTATTTAAACATCCTTTTCAATTACTTTTATAAATTTGTATGAGAGAAATATCTTTCAACAAAAATAAATTAAAAGTATGAATAATAATAATAAGTAAATAGAATAAAGTAGTAAAACAAAAGAACAATTAAGAGAGGGATCTAGTTATCAGCTGCTATCTACTTCTCTTACAAGGTCAATATTAACTTCTAAAGTCCATCCCTCTTCTTTTTGGATTATCTGAAATTGTTGATTTTTTCATCCAAAAGACATGCATTGGTCGTGTCAAAAAAACATGGAAATACAACAAATTTGCAATTTGAATTAAATTAAATCGATACTTACAAAATAAAATATGCATACACTTCATCAAATTAAATCAATTCCCTTGTTAATTTAATCAAATAAAAAAACTAAAGTATACCCTCCAGACATACGTAATAACTTAAGAGCCATTAGTCAGGAAGTCACTTATCAATAAGAAAGGATTTTAGATTTTTCCTGAATTTCAAATGGTTTAATCTGCTTTGAGGTGTGTTGGAAGTTTGTTGAACAAGGTTAGCTTATTTGTAATATTATAAGTAAAAAAAACACATAGTGTTTTCAGAGGGGATAATTTCTATATTATTACATAGTTCACCCCTTAAAAATCGTAATTGTTGAATATTTTGGAATTGTTTAGAACGATTATTATTTGTGATATCAAATTGAGCCGTAAATCAACGATATCGGATAATCTATTGAGGATGGACGGACTTTGAAAGTTAACATCAGTCGTATGGGGAAAGCAGGTAGAAACGTGAAACGAATCGTGACTGGATCGCACCCTTAGTAAAATAGTCTCTCTTTGTTACACTTTCAAGGCCTTAAACGTAGTAAACCAAGCTCGGAATATATCAAAGAATTCCCCGCCCATTATAACTCGTCAAATGTAGATCAGCAGAAGAATGGCCCATAAGTAACACACTAGTAGGCTTGGACCGCGGGGAGGTGATATCTCAAGTTCACTGTGTCTGGGTTCGGCCCCCGTTTTCGCAATTAGAAATCGATCTACTACCTGGGTGATATACGGGGCGTAACTGGCATCGTTAGACAATGTGATATGTGGCGATTCGTCATCTGAGCAAGCCGGGGGCAGATCTTCCGGCCGTTTCGGACGAGTTCAGGAGGCGAATCCCACGTGTAAAGGAGTGTCAAGGTTTTCGTTATGTTTATTGTATTTTGCAAAATCAATGGTTTATGTATTTCCTGTCTAGAACATGCTGTAGGAACTCCTAATATTTTATTAAGGATGTTTTAATTAGTTATTATTCTTAACGTTTGTCCATTGTTTTAGTTCAAGTTACAAATGGATGTTTAAAGTTGTAATTTATTATAATCCAATATAATCATAAACTAGTTGTAAAATCAGTTAACCGGAGTTTAACTCACTAATTAAACGGACAGAGCAGCGACAGTGGCAGTGACAGTGGCTGGCATGTGGCAGTGACAGTGGTTGGCGTGTTGCAGTGACAGAGAATCAAGTAGAATCAGGTAAAGTTCCAAATTAAATTTTTAAATAAAAAAAACCAACTCAAAAATAACTTTGATACCATGGTTTCGAACATTCTTATCAGTTAGTTAGTTACAGTTATCCTTGATAAGTTTTTAATCAGATACTTTTAAAACGACTGTATTATCAATTTAGAATTGCTGCGAGGTGTGCAATCTTCAATCGTTCATGTAGCTGTAAACTCTAATATTTTCATTTCGGTTCCAATTTTGGTTTAATTTCGCAAATTAATAGTCAAGAGACAGAAAAAACAGAGTAATTTATAACATGATATGTATTACAAAATATATCTAGCAGATTTTAGATTAAAGATTAAAATCTGATTAAAGGTTAATGCAAACGAGGTTGCAACACATGCCCTCGGGTCCCTGTGTACATTATATGCCTGCATGTGGGTGTATGTCTGTGTGCACATCTGAGGCAACCCCAACACAACGCCTCTCACTATCAGCCATCTCCACACATTATCTGGCACCATCGCCTCCTCCCGAAGGTCCCTGATTCCCTGAGGCCCTCACTGGACATTTCTGGGTCATCGGCTTGCGAACCCCATCGACGGTGGGCGGCCCTTCGCTGGTCATCGGCGGTTTGGAAACGCATTGCAAAAGTGAGCATTGTAAAGCAATATATTGAGGCAGTGGTTGAAACAGTGTTTTACTTTATCCAGTTACAAACTTTTGATGAATAAATAAATTTGACTCTGGTGGCACATACAGGAACTTATTTCCGTAACTTACGGCAGCCAACATGATATAAGCAGGAAATCAGTTTGGATTCTGTCATTCTCCCATTGGGCCTGATGATGATCGGTGTGACAGGTCGAAATCGATTGCCTTGTACCATCATGTTTATGTATTTAACGTCTTCTATGTGAGTTCAATGTAAGAGTAGATATATTCTGAAGTGTTGACTTTTTATTTACATCCCGTAATTATACAAACACGTACCATGCCAATTTAAAAGTTTATTTAAAAACCAACAACTTGCGGTCTGCAAAAAATAATAAATGTGTAGAGTACAACCAGAAACAATTATTAACAAATGTTAAAACAATATTTTTAAAATTTACCAGACTTGTTTATAGAAAAACAAGTAAAATTGAACACTTTTTCCTTTATTTGAAATAGCTAAATTATTGTATATCAACATTTTACTTACTCCTACTGCTACAGTCAACCCCAAAGTATTTACCTGAAACAGAAATAATTATTACAATTTTACAAAATTAAGTCGTTATATTTTAAATATAACACAACAGCGTGCCCCGCAAATGTATGTTTTAATAGTATTTATTTATTCTTAGTCAATTAGGAACTACCTTTAACTTTAAGTGCCTACTTGAATGTATAGATTTTATATATTCGGTAATTAATTACTTCTTTTTAAAAACATCTGCACATTTTTCTAATACTATATCCCATATTAACTTCTTGATGAACACAGCTATTCTTCCTAATATTTACAATTTAAAAAAACCCGCATATTTTAGGGGATACCACCCGCATATCTTGTAATGGATTGCTTTTAAAATACTGAAACAGTCCATTTCGATGCAAACGAATAAAATTCTTGGATTAAAATATAAATTGATAACTAAACTTTACAACTGATTAGTTACATGTATTTTAAAATGAATGTATTTTTAAAAATATTCGTTTAAAGCGAGTTCTGTGGTGTTTCGTCAACTAACTGCGACCAACCGTTCGTGATGAAGGTGTGGTAAGGGAATTCGTTTCTCAACTGCGTTATTGTAGTCTCATTGTTACATTCCGGCAGCCCGACCCAACCGGTATTGATCAATATAAAATATTGCGATCGTGAGTATGAGATCAGATCGTGGACCTTTTGTGTTTAAGTGAATTTCGGGACTTATTAAATTACGAAAGCGATATGCGAATACTATAAATAATTCTATGGAAGCATCTTACATCTTCCAGTTTTCTTCGACAGTCATTGAGGCTGAAGAATCGTCCAATTTGGGTTTAGTGTTGGTGTATAGCGTGTATAGCGTATTGTGAGCTCTTTTTTATCGTATGAGCCTAGTATAGTGATTATGATCTTTGAAGAATTCCTTTAGGCTGTAGTATGACTTGTTTGATATATATTATTTTAAGGATTTTATAAATTTGTTATTGTTTTTTATTGCATTATTTAAATTTTCTGGCAACTAATTAATCAATTTTACCCCCGTTTGAGGGTGCTTTACTAGTTTTTTTTTGGGAGCTTGTATTTTTAAAAGTTAAAATTTTATCCTGGCCTGACATTTTATTTGTCGCATTCCTGTTTTATTTGTGGTTGGTTTAGTTTTATGCGGTTTACTAATGTACTGTATCAAGAATGTATTGGGATGCTAGGGTAAGTTTGTGGTGTTTTTCAAGATCGGTTTGCAGTTTTCTAAATGAAGGGCTTGGTCGATCATCTGGTTGGCCTTTTTCTTGATAATGAGTTGTTTAGTTGTGAGTTGTAGCCTTTTTGTGTTGTGGGCTGTGAGAATAAATAATATATGTGATAACAAACACCATTGGTTATTTGGATAAATAAATGACAAAATGGTCTGATTATTAACACATCATATCCAACTATGATTGTACGGCCAGTATGTTTTAGTTTATGTAGTTTAACGTGGTGTGAGCTGTAAAATCAAAAGAAATTTGATAGTAGTTTTCAAAAAAGTGTGAATTTGGATGGATTTAAAATATTCTATTTAATATATCCATCGAACGGAGGGGGGGAGGTTAGTCATTATAAAACCATAGATATTTTAACTAAACAAAATACTATTTTCTAATTTATTTCCTGTGTTTTATTCCCTTTTATTTGTAATTTCAAAATTAACAACAAAACAATAAAGACATATATCGTAAAAAATACTGATATAAATTCAGTACTACTTATTCCCAACACGATTGCTTTATGGTGAATAATTCAGCCATCAACAGGCCAGAGCACGGTTTACACCAAGGTCTCTGTTGTCATGGAGAGCTACATCACCACCTCATAGTCGTGCATGTCCATACCGGTGCGTAATCGAGACACACGGCAGGCTAAATTGGACCCTACCGTGAAAAAGGGGCAATTTGAACCGCATCTGCATAATATATACCTTTTATTTTGTAGGTTCCAGACATAATTAGGTTTTTCCTGTAGCGAGAATGAATGTAGTTGCTTCGTTTTTAGAATTAACCAAACAAACAAAATACTTGGAAGTACAAATGCAATAAGATTTATGTTTACGAGCACTAAGAGATGGATTCATTGTGTAGTTAGTTTATAACAGTTCAATGAGGTTCTTAACTGGAGATTAACAAGGTTTAACTAAAGTACTGTTTTATATGTCGATTTACTAGAGTGAATTGGTGTAAAACAATACTGTAAACCGACCTGACAATAATGAAGAAAACATTTACTTGCTAGAACACTACTATAGAAAGAAATTATTGATTTGTATTTGATGTGATGTGATGTGTGTGAACTCAAATGTAAAGACATATGAACCAGCTTCAGGGTGTGTGTAAGGGTCTACCGAAGTTTATCTTTTTATTTATTAGTAAATGTGATGTAAATTTTGATAAGAGGGCCAACAAATAAATTGTTAACCCACAATGAACTTGTTTTGAGTAAAATTGGTATTCTATGTACTGTTGATTATTGCTCTCGTACGATGCATTATAAAATATGTGTAATAAAAAGCCAAATATATCACACCATTCTGTTGGCTAGCGGAATAGATGGTGTAGTGGAATGTTAAGAAATCAGTAAAATTAGAGATGCAATGGTTAAATTTGTTTCTTAAATGGATTAATTTCTTACTGTATTACGTTTATACTTCACTAACAAAATTGTAAAACACATGCTACTCAAGAATATAAATTTATACCAACTTGTAAGTCTAAACTTGTTCATGAACAAATCTTGTTCCGCGCATTTTTTAGAGATACTAATGAGTATAACTGTAAACCTTACGTGAAGGGATAATTTATAAAATAATTTCACAACCCTAGGGAAACGTACGTGATTGGCCCAGCGGTATGTGATTTCTCAATCCCAAGACACAGCTATAATAAACATTTTCACTGAAAGTACAGC
Organism: Allygus modestus; assembly: GCA_963675035.1. Lineage (NCBI taxonomy): Eukaryota > Metazoa > Arthropoda > Insecta > Hemiptera > Cicadellidae > Allygus > Allygus modestus. The sequence continues at coordinate 41,678,092 of OY776117.1, read as the reverse complement.
AAACGTGTCACAATTGAGTCTAGCAGGGGGAAATAGCCGTGTAAAAATCAAGAGCGTCTTTTAGTAACAATTTAATAAGGAAATTCCGGGTAACTCTTTTAATAAGACCAAAATAGCAACAGGATACCTATATTTAATTAGGCTGTTAACATGCTTACATAGTAGATTTCCGAGGTCAATATTTACATGAAAATCAACGTCTTCCGCGATACCGGCGTGCAGATTAATTAACAAGTCGTGCGTGGCAGTTGCTGTGTGGAGGGGGAGGGGTAAACAGAATTTCTCACGACCAGTGACTCCACGGATGTTTTACCATAAAGATAAGTGTCCTCACGTTCGTTTACGTACAAACAACGTATAAAGAAAACAAGAAGGTCCAATGAGTACGTTATTAACTTATTATTTGTGAAAACAATCATTCAATGGGCCAGAGACGTTTCATTTTGGAATTATAAATGCGTGGTTGTTTTAAAATTGTAATCAAATTTGGGATTTCTTCCACTTACCAACCGGCTCTCCTAAGCCAGTAGTTTATACCTTTACCTATTTTCGAAAGTATCACGACAGATGCCATAATGTTTACTCGCTTTACTTACATTTTTCCAGCTTATCAGTTTGAAGGCGGATTTATCTCAACCACCCACATATAAATACGAAAATATAATATACTCTACCTGACCCCTGGAGCTAATTGTACAACGACTTAAAACTTGTCACTATCCTCATCCGAATCTCCCTTCCGAACCCCGTTACAGCATCAACACACCCTATTGGGCTTACATAACGTAATTTTAGAACTATTGAATCGCGCAGGAAGAGCGCGATAGGCCTGTAGTTGGCGGACTCACAATACACCGTGTTGTGCAAGCTGCCTGCGAGGAAGCGACGAAAAGGGAAATCACTTTCCCATGGAGTCACGCAGCCGGTGGAAATTATGCACATAAGCGGCCGTGACTCCGATACAATGGTCATTGACATTAGAAGATAATGAGGACCATTGTGGTTGTAGCCCGAGGGCCGATCAGTGTGGGTACGTACTGTTGGGTTATTGTTATTGGTATATGTGCGGCGTCTGCCTCTCCACGGACGTGATGGAAAGGTTAGGAGTCGTGCCAAGGTTGGGTGTCGATCGGGTACCGGTCCTTTTATAGAAGTTGGAGTATTGTTCGTTCGATTCTGATTGGTGAGGTTTGTTACAACTGATGTAGAGTCGTGGAATGGATTATTCTTTAGGTCTATGATTTTGTCTTCTTCGAAGATACTTTATTTAATATTTATGCGTGATTTTAGTCGTTCAACCTTGAAATGAGTATCAATAATGGGTATATTGTAATCTTGGTTGTATGATGGTGTATATATAAATATCGATCTAAGTTGTAAAACAGCAAGATAAACTGAAACCCGCATGAAAGAAAAACACTTTACCACTTTGCTCTCTTCTATCCTGCAAGTAGTATTCAAGTATTAAGAACCCTTTGACTGTATTGCAAAATGTAAACACTGTACAAGTGTTGTATGTTTACAATGGTTAGTTGGATGGCCTTTATTTTCTGTAAATGTTGAGAGTTCAATAGATCCTTGGTGTTTCATGAACGAACCAACTGATAAAGAAAATGTTATGAGTCATTGTTGTGCAAGTTTGAAATCAGCTGATTTCATGGTAGAGTACCAACTGTTGTTAACTGGAGATTAACAAGGTTTAACTAAAATACTGTTTTATATGTCGATTTACTACAGTGAATTGGTGTAAAACAATACTGTGAACCGACATGGCAATAATGAAGAAAACATTAACTTGCTAGAGCACTGCTATAGAAAAAAATTGATTTGTATTTGATGTGATGTGATGTGTGTGAGCTTCATTATTACTGTGAGCTATTAGTGATATATTTTTACTTTCTCCCTCTATACATAGTATATGGAGAAAGTATTGTTTTCGTCAAAATTTTCGAATTTGAGTTGTTAGTGGAAATATTCGTTTTGGTGCTCCCTGAACCCAAAAAAGTGGTTTTTACGTGATGTCTGTCTGTGTGTGTGTGTGTGTGTGTGTGTGTGTGTGTGTGTGTGTGTGTGTGTGTGTCCGTGTGTGTGTGTGTGTGTGTGTGTGTGTCTGTGTGGATGTGTACAGAGCTAGAGCCCTAACCATTGGGCCGATTTTTATGAAATTTGGTATGTAGGTACTAATCCACGATATCTCCGGGCGTTTTTTTCATTTTTTTGAATTTTTTATTTTTAAGGGTAATTATCCCCCAAAAACCGCCAAAAATCATGAAAAATCAAGATTTCTCAAAAACGGCTCTAACGATTTTGATTAAACTTTAGTCGTTTGTAGAACTTTAGTTTTCCAACAAAATGACACCACCCGCATTCCTGTAAAAATTCGGGTTCAGAAATTACAGGACTTAAAACATCCAAAATTCAGTTTTTTGGATTTTTCATAAAAAGACATAAATATAAAAAAATATTACTATTCACCATTAAAAAGAGCTCAAAAAACTAAATAATTTAGTATCTAGAATTACTATTCTACGACTGCTGGTTTAGGAGAAAATTGAAATTTTCATTTAGCGGTAAACGCAGTACGTTGTCCAATGTTATTCTTATGGGGAATACAAAAATTACTATTTCTCTCTTATTTACTAATCAATTTCATTCAAACTTGATATGCTTGTCAATTAAGCATTGACCAACAGAGTTAATTCGAAATATGTTGCCCCTTAATAACCCTGGGGGGGGAATAGGGGGCATTTCCCCTCTTAAAACCACAAGTATAGCAATTGATTCTGTAGCGCCTCCAAAGCAGGGATTTGGGTGGATGTTTTTAAAACAACTTGTTCACAAGATTTTCTGTACCTACATTCGACCGTGCTTTGTATTCCATATTTAGTAAATAAAAAGTCATTTATTCATTAAAGTTGGGCTAAAAGGGAGAAAGTATGTGTCAGTTTCCTGATACCGTTTATTTTTTGTGTTTTAACATAATACAAAATTAATTAATGCACGTTTTAAATATATAGGAAATAAGGACTTAATTACGTCTACCAGTGCCTCGAAAAAACTAATATTTGTCAATCAGGTATTATGTTATCAAATTTTAATAATTGTTTTACTGTCATTGTATATAAAGACCTCACTGTTAAGTTTTTTAGTGAGGATGTTTCTAGTAAAAATGTGTGTTGGATAAAAAATGCATGTTTAGCAAATAATGTACATATCAAGTAATTTAAAACGTAATAATGTGAAATTCATGTATCGGTCTTTTGTTGTAATTGACTGTAGTGTTATACATGAGACACCATATGTTTATATACATATATGGCATTTTATTCGGTACTTGAGATTAATGTGGGTTCTATTGTCTAACTAAAGACAAATAAATAAAAAATATTACGATGATATGAAAACAGAACAGGTGTAAAACTCCACTGGTTTTCTATTCAAGAGTAAAAGATTACGCTTTTTCACCACTTATTTCGACTTGGGAAATTTGCTAAACATCGAAAATTACTTTACAATTTGAAAATCTTAAGTGTAAATTATATTAATTTATTGTTGTTATTGTTGTAATGTGTTATTGTACATTGCTAAGTTTTTTTTATTGTGTAATGCACTGCATTAAAAATGTAATGGTTGTAAATAGTATATGTCGTCACAAGTCCGGAAAGTGGCCGTTACCGGCACACGATCGAGTTTCAAGTACTTGAATTCGATCAAGCACCGGTATAGCACTTTCGGACGAGTTGTGAACAGTACTTTTCATCGTTCCACCTTTTATTTTCAATATTGATTCAGGAATATTAATATTTGAATAAGCCATTATTGAGTACGTTTACACTTTTACAACATCAGAGGTTTCTTATTGTTTCTTTTTTTTGCTAGAAACAGTCAGCTGTTTAAAAATCATATAATGGAATACTATAAGTAGAATAGCAGCGCTCGTGGTGACAAATTTTGGAACCTTCTTTCCCGGCCTAGACCTTTTTGCAGTTTTACTCGGACTGTTTACCCGGCCTATTGGGAATCGATTGGTTTCAATCACAGCTGATAGTACTGGAAACAATAGTTTATTGCGTGGGTATGATGAAAATATAATTATTTTAAGAAACTGGTAGAGTTAACAACTAAAACGAATACGGCAAAGTAAAGTAAAACATTCTGTCAATAAATTGAATCCATCGATAATAAAGTAAAAATAAAAATGTTCTAGTAAGGAGTGAACGTTCTTTGATAAACAAACCAAACATAACAGAACATGAGATGTATGTACATTTTGAACTATAAAATGAAAACATCAAAATTCCAATAGCTTCTAGTAAAATATGGATGAAATGCATGATTTAAACAAAGCTTTTGACTTTTACTTCCACTCAGTTTTCTGTGCCAAACGTAAATCGTAAAACGACACACGTCGGTTAACAATAAGTGGGTTCTCTATTGTCATGCGAACTTGAAGACCTTTCCAAAGATGGGCTGTTGCATTACATTGTAAAGAATCATCCAATTACCCTTTGCAAACTTGCATCATCGCATTGGTTACATCACTGATAAATTGGCGGCTGGGTCATACCGCGAGAATTCGGGGTTGTGGCGGATAAGACCGTTATTCACGAAGAAAGTGACACGTGGATCAGATTACGGGTGACCCGGGTGGGACCGGAAGTGATGATAACGGGTCACGACTGATAACAGGTCAACTTTCCCTGGCAAGATGAGGCTTAGGACCATATGTTTGAACATTGCACGGTAAAATGAATGGAGGATGGATTTTGTATAATAAATGGTTGTTGTTTTGTGCAACTCGTTAGACTAACGGTTAGGTCTTGGATTTCGGCGCAAGAGGTCACGGATTCGATTCCCACCCAAATTACTTTGAGAGAAAAGAAACCGTTGTCCTCTAGCAATGAGTAATACAAAATGTCTCTGGTGCAAACAACTATAAACAACTTGTATTCTAAGAATATAATTAACTCTCTGGCTATGGGGTGGTTATTGTTCCATGTTTTTTAATCCTCTTATCCACTTTAAATCATACAGAAAAATACTCAAACGAGATGAATTAAATATTATGCCAATAAACAGAAACAAAAAACTGAACATAATACAATGTGATAATTTTGCGTACTTTATGTGGAACTATTTAAGTTTTCATGGGTTTGCAAGCTATTACAAAATACGGTTAGTTTCCACATTCAGACTAACGAGAAATTTATAATTTTTCAAAATTACGGAACTGCCGATTTCTACCAGATTACTCTTTGTTATGAGACGCAATTTGTTAATGGCAAACTCTACTTCGGTTTCCAAACGATCGTACAAATAAGCGTTTCAAGTTACTCCAACACACACTAGTTATAAGACGCAATTTGTTAATGGCAAACTGTACTTCGGTTTCCAAACGATCGTACAAATAAGCGTTTCAAGTTACTCCAACACACACTAGTTATGAGACGCAATTTGTTAATGGCAAACTGTACTTCGGTTTCCAAACGATCGTACAAATAAGCGTTTCAAGTTACTCCAACACACACTTTTATAAGACGCAATTTGTTAATGGCAAACTGTACTTCGGTTTCCAAACGATCGTACAAATAAGCATTTCAAGTTTCTCCAACACACACTAGTTATGAGACGCAATTTGTTAATGGCAAACTGTACTTCGGTTTCCAAACGATCGTACAAATAAACGTTTCAAGTTACTCCAACACACACTAGTTATAAGACGCAATTTGTTAATGGCAAACTGTACTTCGGTTTCCAAACGATCGTACAAATAAGCGTTTCAAGTTACCCCGACACACACTAGTTATAAGACGCAATTTGTTGATGGTAAACTGTACTTCGGTTTCCAAACGATCGTACAAATAAGCGTTTCAAGTTACTCCAACACACACTAGTTATAAGACGCAATTTGTTAATGGCAAACTGTACTTCGGTTTCCAAACGATCGTACAAATAAGCGTTTCAAGTTACCCCGACACACACTAGTTATAAGACGCAATTTGTTAATGGCAAACTGTACTTCGGTTTCCAAACGATCGTACAAATAAGCGTTTCAAGTTACTCCAACACACACTAGTTATGAGACGCAATTTGTTAATGGCAAACTGTACTTCGGTTTCCAAACGATCGTACAAATAAGCGTTTCAAGTTACTCCAACACACACTTTTATAAGACGCAATTTGTTAATGGCAAACTGTACTTCGGTTTCCAAACGATCGTACAAATAAGCGTTTCAAGTTTCTCCAACACACACTAGTTATGAGACGCAATTTGTTAATGGCAAACTGTACTTCGGTTTCCAAACGATCGTACAAATAAGCATTTAAAGTTACTCCAACACACACTAGTTATAAGACGCAATTTGTTAATGGCAAACTCTACTTCGGTTTCCAAACGATCGTACAAATAAGCGTTTCAAGTTACTCCAACACACACTAGTTATAAGACGCAATTTGTTAATGGCAAACTGTACTTCGGTTTCCAAACGATCGTACAAATAAGCGTTTCAAGTTACTCCAACACACACTAGTTATAAGACGCAATTTGTTAATGGCAAACTGTACTTCGGTTTCCAAACGATCGTACAAATAAGCGTTTCAAGTTACTCCAACACACACTAGTTATAAGACGCAATTTGTTAATGGAAAACTGTACTTCGGTTTCCAAACGATCGTACAAATAAGCGTTTCAAGTTACTCCAACACACACTAGTTATGAGACGCAATTTGTTGATGGTAAACTGTACTTCGGTTTCCAAACGATCGTACAAATAAACGTTTCAAGTTACTCCAACACACACTAGTTATAAGACGCAATTTGTTAATGGCAAACTGTACTTCGGTTTCCAAACGATCGTACAAATAAGCGTTTCAAGTTACTCCAACACACACTAGTTATAAGACGCAATTTGTTAATGGCAAACTGTACTTCGGTTTCCAAACGATCGTACAAATAAGCGTTTCAAGTTACTCCAACACACACTAGTTATAAGACGCAATTTGTTAATGGAAAACTGTACTTCGGTTTCCAAACGATCGTACAAATAAGCGTTTCAAGTTACTCCAACACACACTAGTTATAAGACGCAATTTGTTAATGGCAAACTGTACTTCGGTTTCTAAACGATCGTACAAATAAGCGTTTCAAGTTACTCCAACACACACTAGTTATGAGACGCAATTTATTAATGGTAAACTGTACTTCGGTTTCCAAACGATCGTACAAATAAACGTTTCAAGTTACTCCAACACACACTAGTTATAAGACGCAATTTGTTAATGGCAAACTGTACTTCGGTTTCCAAACGATCGTACAAATAAGCGTTTCAAGTTACTCCAACACACACTAGTTATAAGACGCAATTTGTTAATGGCAAACTGTACTTCGGTTTCCAAACGATCGTACAAATAAGCGTTTCAAGTTACTCCAACACACACTAGTTATGAGACGCAATTTGTTAATGGCAAACTGTACTTCGGTTTCCAAACGATCGTACAAATAAGCGTTTCAAGTTACTCCAACACACACTAGTTATGAGACGCAATTTGTTAATGGCAAACTGTACTTCGGTTTCCAAACGATCGTACAAATAAGCGTTTCAAGTTACTCCAACACACACTAGTTATGAGACGCAATTTATTAATGGTAAACTGTACTTCGGTTTCCAAACGATCGTACAAATAAGCGTTTCAAGTTACTCCAACACACACTAGTTATGAGACGCAATTTGTTAATGGCAAACTGTACTTCGGTTTCCAAACGATCGTACAAATAAGCATTTAAAGTTACTCCAACACACACTAGTTATAAGACGCAATTTGTTAATGGCAAACTCTACTTCGGTTTCCAAACGATCGTACAAATAAGCGTTTCAAGTTACTCCAACACACACTAGTTATAAGACGCAATTTGTTAATGGAAAACTGTACTTCGGTTTCCAAACGATCGTACAAATAAGCGTTTCAAGTTACTCCAACACACACTAGTTATGAGACGCAATTTGTTGATGGTAAACTGTACTTCGGTTTCCAAACGATCGTACAAATAAACGTTTCAAGTTACTCCAACACACACTAGTTATAAGACGCAATTTGTTAATGGCAAACTGTACTTCGGTTTCCAAACGATCGTACAAATAAGCGTTTCAAGTTACTCCAACACACACTAGTTATAAGACGCAATTTGTTAATGGCAAACTGTACTTCGGTTTCCAAACGATCGTACAAATAAGCGTTTCAAGTTACTCCAACACACACTAGTTATGAGACGCAATTTGTTAATGGCAAACTGTACTTCGGTTTCCAAACGATCGTACAAATAAGCGTTTCAAGTTACTCCAACACACACTAGTTATGAGACGCAATTTGTTGATGGCAAACTGTACTTCGGTTTCCAAACGATCGTACAAATAAGCGTTTCAAGTTACTCCAACACACACTAGTCATAAGACGCAATTTGTTAATGGCAAACTGTAATTCGGTTTCTAAACGATCGTACAAATAAGCGTTTCAAGTTACTCCAACACACACCAAAACTCTTATCGAATTATACTCATTCAAAGCATCATTACGTTTTGACTGTCTCATTTTGGTTCCACATTATCGTCTGTGGTATTTTCTACAGCGTAATTTGTAACGAACCCAAACAACTTTCACGCTCTACTCGGATGTGAAAGCCAAGTCAAGGTTATAACCGTTGAATGTTTACCAAACATCACAGGGTCCCCCTTAGTTATATCTTTGGAATGTTTATAAATGATTCACCTCATTCTCTGAAAGTTTAATCTACTCGTAATTATCGTAAGAGTGCTCCAGCCAGGAAACATTTGGCGTTTATACCTGTTCACTCTGAGAATTCCCCTGAGACGGTATCGCGGACATTTTCCATCACTGAATAGTAAAACAAGGGTTCACCTCGTTTTGGGATCTGGACTCTGATTCCATAACCCATCAGGTGCCATCATATATTCCATCAGGTGTGAAAATACCTAACACATATCAAAATTATACTAAATATTAATGACAAAATCCAGGCAAAATTTGAAAAAACGAAAAAGGTATAACAGAGAATTGTAAAAGCAGTAAAAATAAAATTTACTAACTTTTGTCGCTGCAACAAAATGTTTTTGGGTATCTATAAATCTTTAAAAATTAATGCAAAAATAAGGTAATATTATTTAATTTTTGGCTGGCTAAGGGCATTTCATGAAAGTTAATATTCATTTTCATTTTGACTGCTTTAAAAGTTATCTATTTTTGTTTTTGTTTTTTTCCAGCTTTGCCTGGATTGTACAACTAATAATTTGTGTAGTTTTGTCATGTTTCAGGTATATTTCTTACCTCAAGTTGGAATCAGATACCAGATCCCGGAACGTCATGAAACTTGTTTTTACTAATCAGTGATGAAAAGAGACCGCCATAATTTTATAGTTTACATTATTATAATAATATATGTATGTTTATGAATCACGCAGATCATAGGGTATTTAAATAGTATTGTAAAGTATCGTACGGTAACCTAGGGATAGGAATGTAATTGGATAGGAATGCAATCTTTTACGCGTCTTGTCCTTATTTCCCTACGGTGAGACATATTACACTGCTCCGTGACAGGTTGTTTATCTCCAGCAGTTGATGGACAGTTCATAGATTACGTAACGATATGTAGATCCCAATTAACCTCATTCTTCCACAAGTCACGTTCGTCACGTGTTGTGGAACCCTCCGTTATCGAGAAGCCTAATTACTTAAAGAATCATCTTATCTGACGTTGATGCTAACCTTTGTTTCACCCTTAACTTTTGCCACTGCCAAAAATTTGACAATTTACAATTTAATACAAAAAGAAGGGAGACATTATTGACTTTTGGCTGGCTAAGGGCATTTCACAAAAACTTGTTTTCAATACCACGCAATACACCCAGTGTACTCTCTTGGTTTTTGGCTGATTTTAAACTCCTTGGTACTTCAGCTGATAGTGGTGGAATATGTAGGCTGTTAGAACCTATAATTTGCATCGCATTGTCATATGACGTTGACATATTTTGTGATTTTCTTTGTAAATTTAGAAAAATAATTTGGAAAAAATTATTAAATTATATTGCTAATGCTATTGCTGTGATTTATTTATATTTTTAAGAGTTTTTTCTTTGTTATATTTTACTGACCGTTTATTACTGCTGTATTACTTTTGCAAGTACCACTAACATTACTACCACTACCACTAGCACCAACTACCACTACCACTAGGACTAACTACCACTACAACTAGTAATACCACTACCACTAAAACTTGGACTATCATTAACACTACGACTACAAGTTGTAACTAGCAATACTACTACCACTAAAGCTACCACTACCACTAGCAATACCTCTACCACGACCAATGTTTGTATTAATGATGCTTTCTAAGAACAGGTTGACTTTGGATAGGAACGAATTCAGGGTTTGGACGGTTCGCTATCAAAACGAGAAAAATGCCACTGGCGTGGATACACAAAACCATTACCACTACCTCTGCCATACCACTATCACTGACCACTACCAGTACCACTACCATACCACTACCATACCACTGACCACTACCAGTACCACTACCATACCACTACCATACCACTACCACACTACTACCACTACCACTACCACTAACACTAACACTAGGACTATCACTACCACTACCACTAACACTAACACTAGGACTATCACTACCACTACCACTAACACTAACACTAGGACTATCACTACCACTACCACTACCTCTACCATACCACTACCAATACCATACCACTACCACTAACACTAGGACTATCACTAACACTATCACTACCACTCCCACTAGCAGTACCACTAAAACTTGCCACTTACCAGTTACCACTACAGTAGAACCTCGATAACACGACTCTCAAGGGGATCTCTAAAATAGTCTTCTTATGGAGGTGCACTTGTAATTGAGGGTCGTGCTATCAAGGTGGTTTTCACAACAAGACGTGATATCGAGGTCACCGACTTTTTGCTATACCAAGCAATTTTTTTATGAAACATTTCTTATAATTTGTCTTTTAAGTAGAAAATTACTATATAAATCAGTCATACATAAAAAAACACACGTACAAGTAAAACAAAATTCTTTTTACTCTAATTACAGTAGCAAAATTACAATTACAGTAATTAAAACAAGTATTAAAATTGATTGAAGAATAATAGGCCTAGTAAAGTTTATAATTAGGCTGCAATATTCATTTTACAAAATTCATGTTACCGTGAATTGTTCATTGTAGGCCTACTACTGTGATAAGTTTTCTTACTCAATATAATACTATGCAGAACTTACGGCAGTAAGAAAAAAAATCAACCGACTCAGTTCACAAAAGTATTGCGTTAATAAGCTCAAAATACAGTACCTTAACCTATTGTGAAATACTGATATGACCCGTGATAGACAAGGAAAGGCCGGAATGGGAAGGGGGTGAGGAAGGTGTTTTCCTGTTGAGACCTGAGCCCAAGACTTGTTGTTTACTTCAAAACATCCGTTCTAACCGGGGGAACTATGCGTGAGAAGGGTTTAGTCGTGCTATAAAGGTTCCGTAACGCAAAACGGCGCGCTATTGAGGTTAGAGTCGTGTAATAAAGGTTCACTTACCCAAAGAAGCGTGTTATTGAGGTGGATGTCGTGCTATAGAGGTTCAGTTATTTGAAAAGACGCGCTATAGAGGTTTATTTATTAGTAATATAAAATTACAAAAAGACGTGCTATCGAGGTATTTATTTGAAAATGAGTCGTGTTATAGAGGTATTTATAACATTGAGCGTTATGGGAGATTGACGGGGATTAGAAAATCAGACTCATTATCGAGGTTTTTGTCTTATCGAGGGTCGTCGTAGTGAGGTTCTACTGTATTAGCTTCTACTATCACTGCAACTTACCATTTCGACTATTACTAGCACTACCATTAGCAATACCTCTACCACTACCACTTTTTGTATTAATGATGCTTTCTAAGAACAGGTCGTCCTTAGATAGTAACAAAACCAGGGTTTGGACGGTTCCCTTTCAAAACCATGGAAGTATGATCAAAACGTAAACAATACCACTGCTGGCGTGGATACACAAGACCATTACCACTACCACTACCACTACCACTACCACCACGGTACCCAGCCAGTTTGTAACCCCAAGCAATCGCCGGCGGCGACAGTGTCAGGTGCACGGCACAGTTTAGCGTCTGATTGATCGTTTCTCCAACATCACAGTTACGCGGCTGGCCGACCCCGGGGTCCAGACCCTCGTAATGGACAACCGCTGCGGTTAGAACGTATGGACTTCCTCGAGCAACCGGCTCCGAACGGTTCCTCATGGCGCAATACATCTATGACACACTTCTGCAAAGTATCCATCACCTTCCTGGTGTTATGGTGTTGGTTTTGTACGTTGAATGTTATTTTATTTCGACTCGAGATCCTTGATTATTTTATTTTATTTCAATTACGTTGTAATCTGATATGCTGCTACAAGTTCTATAAGCTCCAACCCGACACCCAACCCGACGTGGATGGATGTAGTGACGTTTGACTTAGCCTATATTAAAAAATATGTTTGGGCATAAAATCCATTATTATGAGTAACTTAATTTTTTACACCTGTGCATTTAAATTTGTTTGTCTTATATAAATCAATGATTAAACATTAATTTTTATATCATTGATTTTAAACAAACTAATCCAGCTGTTATAATTCGAGAAAATATTTTTCTATTGGGATTATCCAGCTCACATACGGTTCTTATAGTTTATATTGAGATGTCTTTCAAGAGGCTACCTTGAAACAGATGTTCTTGCATGTGTGCTGTGTTGTGTCAGTGTTAACAGCTGCTGTTAAATATTCAATTAAATTTATTTCTATTCTTCCTTTAGATCAACATTGGAACTTTGAAAGCCTGGGGTAAATTCATGTTGGTGGATGTTTTCCAAACCTCCAAAAAGCAACTTCTAGACGCCAAGGGCTTTCAGGAACAATTTAAGTTGACTATGAAAAAATTTAAATAAACACTTAATTAAACTCATTATTATCTGTCGTAAAACCCGTGTTACTATGATGTTTTCTTCGTGGGTTTTCCTTGCGATTGCTTCCTTGTTCAGTTGTATTTATTATAATTACTACTTCTTGACGCTGTTTAGACCCCCCACAATCATCAAATGCTCTGCACGCGTTGAATCGTGACTTAAATCTTAGTGTCCAGGGTCCACGGGTTTGGTTTTCGTGTTCCTCAATCCCAAATGACCTCTGGTCAATGCCCTCTTACCCTCCACCGTTCCCCTACTGTCACTGCGGTAGAACGGCGGGAAAGGAGCACGAACAACCACGAAATCGGTGGAAAGTTATTGGTGGTAAAAGGTTTGCAATTGATCGCAATGAAATTGATCATGAAATGGTATTTATTGGCTATTACTATTACAGTTAAACTTCATTAAAACCGTACATATATTTATTAGTCTGTTTAAGCCTCCTTTTTATAACAAATACAATTTTTATGTTTGCATTTTTGCATGTTAAATTACTTGTATTGATTCTAGCATATTTATTGCTTGATGTTGATTGTTTGTTATGAAAACGCATCTTTTACATTTGGAATGTTGTAACATTGGAGGAGGGGTTGGAATTACCTCCTCTTCATCGATGACCAGCCTAGGCCGGATGGATGTCATTTCACAATTCACATACTAAACTATCTCAAGGAGAAAAATAATTTTCTTTAATATACAACTGTTATGCCAAATGTTTCCCAGAACCACTGATCTCTGTGGTTTGTTTACAATATTATTCTCCAGCGAGGCCTCACATGTTTACCTCAGACGAGAGCTCTAGATGTATTAAGCGCGTTGGTTTAAACACATTTTAAGATATTTAAACTTGATCAGCTGTGTGATTTGATTTGACCAAAGGTGAAATCAGATGAACAAGCGATATAAAATTATTTACACGATTAGAGGATTGAAGTTACAAACAACATAATAACAAGTGAAATAAGACTAATACATGAGGAAAGAGTGAACAAACCGTGACCACCAGCAATAACCATAGATTCGCCGACCTCAGATATGAAACATGACAAAGCAAAACAGCTGGCGGCAATAACAGTGACCCAAAATTAAGACGAATGTTCGCCAGCCATCAACCAAACAATCGCCCGTTTCGTCAGCACACTCGGCTGTTTCTCGCATCAACTGATCTGTTGGATGACTCGCGCCAATTCCGTTTGACCCATCCGAGATCAGAGTCCCGGGGATTGCAACAAGATCAGCCACACAATCGACCTTCCCTTAGCCTTTCGTGTGGCCCCCTCGTTATCTGGGATGTGCTGAAACCTCCGTCGCAACCGCGATCTATGCGATGGCGGGTTAAAGATCAAGTTTAACTCGCAGATGCAACTATGCGGGCGTTGCGATGGAATGAATATTCAATAGGATTTTATGGCAGGTAATGACAGGGTGGTTGATTTGAGACCGAAATGTCAACTGGGGTTGAGATTGGTTTCGGTTAATAATAGGGAGTTGAGTTGATGAAGATGATCAGGATGGCTTATAGTATGGAGATAAGTTTAGTGAATTTAAGAACATTATTTTAATTATTATTTTCAATGGATCTCTACAACCTTTGAGTCCACCTATAAATTTAACGTACAACTGGTATAAACTGGTCATACACGTGGTAGCCCATCTACAGATAAAATAAGATTGATTGTGAACTTTCAAGAAAATTATAGGACTCACAGAACCAAGTACTAATAACGATCTCTCCAAGAGGAACCTTGCAAAAAATATTGATTCGATTATAAAATGGCTCATAAATGTTTTAGTATCACTCCTATTATAATGTTATCCTCGGTTAAATACATATAAAAGTGGATATTTCTCCCCGTGTGATCATCAACTGCCGTTATAAAGCATTTATGCTGTAATAAACATGTTAAGCACTGACACCGAATAACATTTAACACATCAATTATTTCGAACATACAAAATAAATATATCAACTAGCTTAAAGGAGTTAACATCCTTTCGCAAGGCTAACGATGAGCGTCTTGGTCTTCGGTTTAACGGTTCAGGAGTCAAAGTCTCAGGGAGTCCACAAGCATTTGGACCTCTTTCCCTGAAAGTGGTTGTGTGTTATCTTAACAAAAAGTGGCGTTGAAATACACAAACATAAATTATGCGATCGTTTTGAAGTAGTCTTGGAAATAACACAAATTCTTTCATGAATTTTCCAAAAAATATATATATTCTATTTAAATATATGTTATAGTACAAAATCACTCTAACAAGTACAAAAATAGAGCCAACTATTAGCAACTACTATCTCCGACACCAATTTATGTGTTTTAAATGTAACTATTTTCAAACCTAAACATTTCTTACATTATGTGAAACAGATTTAATTATTCTCTTCACAAAACTTGGCCTGAGTTTTTATCACTTAAGTTAAATGTTCATAAAACCCTATCTAATAACACTGAGACTTTTACGCACCATCAAAGAGGAAGAGAAGGGCTGTAAAACAACACTCTCACGATCTAACGTTCAAACGATGAGCTATAAACCTGGGGACTGGAGACGACTGCGAACAGGAAGACGTGTTACAGGTGTTTATAACGGTTTACCTGCGAATGGTGTGAAATGTCATTTAGCGCTGTTATGGCGTGAGAACGTTTTAATGTTTTTTTTTAGAGCTTACGTGAATATATTTCGTATACAGTAAAACTGCTGCTATAAAGTTAAAGCGTTACTTCTTATTTCGGGTAAGGTGGAAAATAACCAGCGATAAATCTTATAAGCGAAGACGTTAACTAATAAATTTGAATAACCACACTTTATAGTTGTTATTTTATAATTGTTCTTTTTCTTGTTCTTCTCATTAGTCAATTTGTTGATTTAATTTTTCTTGCCTCAATATTAACACGGATTTAATAAATATTAACATGATTAACCAAACACAGTGTTATTCAACAAATTAATATAAGACAAAATAGTGTAGAACTTATGGTTACTAATGATATGTAATGCATAAAAACATACGGATACGAAAACGATTTCACTAGTGCATTGTAAGTTTATTTAAGTCTATTATATTTCATTCTATCCTTTACAAGTTAATATTGTTGGTACGAATACTTAGTCTAATAAAAATAAAATGCTTCTTTTTGAGCAATTGTTTTGTCACTTTTCTCAGCTTTAATTTTGTAACATAGATCTTGTAATATTTTCCTTTTACATATTGCATTGTATAATTAATGTGTAAACATGAAGAAAATGAAATATATTAACTTAATTTAAATTAACTATACGGTCTGCGTGTTTCAGGTGGAGTTTACAGCTTTTTCAGTAGCGTTCAAGTTTAGTTTTAAGTGAGTATTTTAAATCCTGTAAAAAAATATATTTGATTAGTGAGTTTTATCATGTATTTATTTTACAATTCTAGCTTTATCGGCTTGTAAGTCTATTTTTCAACCTTGTTCTGAAATGCTTCTGGTAGTTTTGCAGGAGGTTAATAGGCCACTAAAAGTAACACCGCAGTATTCCTGTCTTGCGGCCACATAACTCCTGGGATTGGAGGTTACGGGACAACAAAACCCTTTATATACATCCTAGTTATTGTTAGTGAATTTCCTTTGGAAAGTGAACTACTGTATTAGCATGACCCGCACGGTGAAACTTAAGCCCGGGACCACCATAGAAGTTCCTAACATGACCCCCTGAACACGTTTTGCGGGGGGGGTTGTTCAAAATTGTGTATATATATATATATATATATATATTTATATATATATTTATGTTTGCACTCAAGCGGTCGCATTTTTTGTCCGATTTACTTCAAATTTGGTAGGGACGTTCCTTTCTGTAATCAGTTGGACAAGTTCGTTGGGAAAAACAATCGGAAAACTAAACCCCTTTTTTGGGGATTAATCTTTCAAATTTCGAGTTTTTGGGCCCAAAAAGGGTCAGAGAAGCTCCAGATGTAAAATTAATGGATGTAAAAAGATGGGAATTAGAGAGGCGAAAGTTTTAAGACCTCTCTCGTAATTCTAGCATAAATATTTACCGAGTTATTAAAGAAAATGTGTATCGACTAAACATAGTACGTTGTCTTATGGGGGTTTTACACTAGAAAAGCCTGTTACTCCTTTGTTAGAGTACTTTTACCGTCCCCAGCAACCTCACGCCTACTTTCAAGCCTGTCTGGACCTTCTCCTAACCTTATAATGAGCAAAACTGTATTCCCAGCTTTGCAAATAAATGAAACCAGGAGTATCAGAACAGCCAAAAATCGACGTTTTCAGATTTCAATAAAAATTGGACAAATGTACGTTTTTACACTGATTTTGAGTTTCAAAAGTTGTTATGTGGAAATTCACTTCCCTCACGCCAGCGTGCTGCGTGCGGACTCGTGTAAAGATTTGCCTGATACGGAGTTGTAAATCCATCAATCAAACCAAGGAACTAAGGAATCACATTACGATCCAAGCATATGCTTACTGCTCCATATTTTCTCCTTTTATTTTACTAATTTTTATCAGGAATCACTCCCGGATATAATTTATATCTTCATTATAAACTGAAAACCCCATAGCATACTGTATGTTTTGACTTCCCTTTTTAGTGACTTTTCTGTAACATCATTGTTTCATTAATAACAATTTTTATCTGCATTACAGATTTTAATAATTAGATGGTTATGTTTTTATGTTTTCAATCTGCACACGGTTTGTTGTTTTGTATCAAAATTATTTTGCCCTACATTGATTTCTGTTAGTTTTTAAGAGTTCGCAAGTCCAAGCTAAGCATTTTATTTGAACTCTTACTATTTGTATTTCTTTTAAATGTTATATAAACATATTTACATCAACAAGGATCAGAGAACGAGACAACGCCTCCAGTTTCTTCGTTTCACAAGATTTAAATGATAAAATGTCAAACATACCCATTTGGTATTTTAATTAAAATATACAATATTAGATGAATGAACATGGAAAACAATACACAGTTGAGTAAGCAGTATTTCACTGCATTGTGTACCTAAGGCTGTCCCGGTTGGTTGGGTAGTATCATTAATTAGGATCATTTTAGAGCGGGTTAAGTCGCCGCGGGGGGCGACAGACATGATATGATCACCGGTGTTACCTTGACAGGACCGGAGTAGAAGGATCATTTATTGTTCTTTGGCCTAGATTACTCTAATAAATGACATTTTACAGTATTTTAATTCATTACATATATTTACTAAAGCATTTTTTTATCCAAAATAAGGCCTGTTGTGTGTAGACACGGAAATGATTTACAATTACACTTAGCGAACATTTCATAGTCTCCACTATGCTTTAAAGCACTTAAATAGCACTTTCCATAGTGAAAGCACTATGCTTCAGGGGCATTAAAGCACTTAAATTAAAATTATGAAAAATAATTTTTGGTAGGTAAATTTGTCAAATTCGGATTTTGTTATACACATTTGGTAGTCTAGGTTCGCATTTGGAATCATTTGCGTCCTTTGAAGTCTTCTTTGTCATATTGGGTGTGAAAAGCCTGCCCAACCAGGCGTGTACATCCTCCAGTGTTTACAAATAAGAAATTTGATCAGTTAAGTAGAAGCTCTGCGTGGTGTGTGGTAAAAACATGTAACTCTGATCTGCAATGACCAAGGTTCGATCCCCGTCATATAACAGCGCTGGGTTGAAACGTTATTACTTTAGGGCCTGATAATGGTTCGGAACTTAATTTTTTTGGTTCCTAGGGCCTTTGACCTATCCAGAGAGCAAAAACGGGTAGTTTTTGTGACGAGAATATCTCCTTTTACTAAAATTTATACAACTAGTTTTTCTATTAATAAAATTCAAACACCGGAGGAGCGGAGCAATGTCGCAATCACTCTCGTGGCAACCTTGGTCGCGCCACAGTGAGCGCACCGCCACCGCGCCATTTTGGCGATGGCGGCTTTTGTGCAATTCGTTTCACAGGGCTTCCGGTAAACCACGACCTCTAGCGGTGTCCGGACGTACAATCCGACATGAATTTGAGAATCCCTTATGATGATATAAATATACACTCATAAGTTACTCATATTGGCCTTAAAATACGTAACTAAGATTATGTCGACGATGTCTTAAAAACAATTAAAAAGCAGTCTATTCTGTCCAAAATTCTGTGTTGCGCGTGATAGGCACTAATTGCCCTGAGAATTATTCTATCGACTCTAATCAAGATTGTAACACTAGTATTTAAAGCATGCCATTGATCTTTACTTACTCATCTACTTTTGTTGTTGTTTATATTGCAT
Source organism: Allygus modestus (assembly GCA_963675035.1). Taxonomy (NCBI): domain Eukaryota; kingdom Metazoa; phylum Arthropoda; class Insecta; order Hemiptera; family Cicadellidae; genus Allygus; species Allygus modestus. Next base: position 41,658,765 of record OY776117.1, on the reverse strand, counting down.
TACTATTATATTACTGTGAGTAATTGTGCTGTATCTGATGTTGTACAAGGTCTTGAGCATGTAATTAATTATATACGTTATAACATTTGTGACGAGCATCTTTACCTTTTGGGAATTGGTAGCACTGATCGCTGATAGTCTGTACTTCATTTAGGAAATAGCTAGGAGTTATGTGATTGGTCGGTTTGAAACTGTCAGTTACGAAGTATTATTTAGTTGAGGTACAAGGCGGATTCGCTCTCTTTTGGCAACTTATAGGGCTAGGGACAACTGATCTCCTTTGAAATTATATTTATGCTCATCAAAATGGCTTGGCTTGGGGCTATGTCTGGAAACGATCCCTTCATCGGAACTCGGGTAATGTTGTGATTTTAGCCCGTTGCGTCGCACATTTTTGTACCGTAATAAATAAATGAATGTGTATTATTCAAAGATTTGTTTGAACTAAATTTTCAATAGGGTTCAATCAAACGGTCGCCCTTGTAGTATGACTCGTATTTTGTATTTTCATTAAAGAGAAAATTAAACGAAATACATGACAGTGGAACCAGTCATAGAGTTTTGGCCAGTACCAAGCTGAAAATATGTTTTCAATTACATTAATGAACATCTGTGATAAAGAACTCATTACTAACAGCAAGTTGGACCGGTAATAAAAGGAAGTGTTCAGAAATAATTAATACAATTTGAGTAACCAAACCTAACCGCACAGCACGAGGTGAATATTTTTTAATTTATTTTCCATAAATGTTACTAGATCCATTTACATTCAATCAATCAAAGAACATTCTTAATTCTGAAGTTTAAAGTACCGTTAGTTATCTTTAGAGTACCATAAAGCATAGAATGCAATAACAACACTCATCTACCCTTCTACTGCAAATACCGATGTGGCAATGGCATTTGTCTAGAGATAATACAAAAAAGAGTTGATAGGAGTTGACAAACTGTTAACATCCTTTCCATGTATTCCCAAACACACTAGCACGTGACTGCCAAAATAGACTAACTAGGCTAACTACCTAAATCTAAATACCCCCGTCGCAGCAAACCTGCGTACTCAGCGAATTTCCAATACATAATAATATCTTAATACCACATAAAGCTGGATAGTAAGTTTCATTAGCAAGTTTAATTCACAAATAAGCGATATATACGATTTTAATTATTCTCCATAAACATAACATTGGGGATGAGAGACATTGGGGATTGGGGATGAGCACGTAGGTTTGCTGCTACAAGGAACACAAAAAATGGTGGTTTTTATAAATATTAATATAACTCAACAAGGTGACGCCACATACCAAGTTGTATTAAATTATGTTCATAACTAAGGGAGAAATTACATTTTACTTATTCTCCATAAGAATAACATGGGGCCTGAGTACGCAGGTTTGCTGCTACGGGAATAATCGGTAAAAATTGCTGTTTTGTGCAAATAAAAATTGACCACAACCAGATGAAGCCGTATACCAAGTTTTCATTAGTATCCGTTCATAAATAAGCGAGATATAAAATTGTTCTTATTCTCCATAAGAATAACATTGGACAACGTACTGTGTTTAGCACTTTCAATATCTCTGTAACCATTTGACGTAGAGAAATAATCAAAATACCAAATTGCGTGTTTTTTTAAGCTGAATATAATGGTGAAAACTAAAATTATACTTTTTAAAATATGACATGTATAAACTTAAAAAAAAACATTTTTGGGGTACAAAACCCCCCCAAAATACCACTTTGGATGAGGCGATCTGTCTGGTTTTCGAACTTAAACTCATAAATGATGCTTTACACGTTTGTACCAAATTTCATCCAAATCGGACCATTTGTACGAGAGTTATCGCACCCACGGACACACACACACACACACACACATATATATATATATATATATATATATATATATATATTGCTTGACTTGTATATTAGGGCTACTAGTATTATTATTTTTAAAAACATTATTAACAAGATTAACAAGTACCCTTTTTTGAAACATTTTTATTTTGACTAACAAAAATGTTTCAAAAAAGGGTACTTGTTAATAATATTTTTAATAATAATATATATATATATATATATATATATATATATATATATATGTGTACAGTTTCGAACGAATGGTGTTTTTGGGGTCTGGGGACCTCAAAACGAAAAGTTATCATGGTCCTGGGCCTAGGTCTTACCATGCCGACTACGGTAATAGCTTCTTCCCTATAGGGGAAATTCGCTAAAAAAACTAATGTTATTCTAAACAGTATATTTCATTAAATTTGGGATCAGTTATGACAATACAGTATACAAAAATATACTTGCTGCATATTCATACAGTACCACTCCTCATATAAGTAACAGTGATTGGGGCATTTAAAACATAAACGGACAAAATTAACTTTAAACTAACCATTATCCTTGAACTGATAAAACAATATTGCCTTTTTAAAGGTAGCACGGTTCATAGTATCCGATAGCACATTGAACAGTAATTTTCTCTCAAATTACATTTAACCTTTCTTGTATAAGCAAACAAAACATAAAAAGTTTTCACTTCTTAATTATTATCTCAATTTTCACGCCTGATAGCACATAAACGAGGCAGGAGAAACAATATTTCATCGATTAATTGACAGTGGTAATCAATGATGTTATCTACCGACATCTGCACACCTGGCCGCCATAGTATCGATAGCTATCAAGTTCTCGGTCACGCTTCACTTGATCGATTGGTTGATCTTATCGATAATTCGGCTGAAGATCCGATTTTGATTCGTTCAAATATAATAAGTCAAAATTGAAACGACGTGTTAAAAAATCAATTACATTTATCCTTCCTACATCACAACAGGATTTTTCGACCTTTTACAAACACTTATTTTTTGTACATCAAAATTGCTTTTATCCTCTAGAAACAATAACTTGGACTAATGTGTGTTTGTAATAATTACATACATATACAGTATTGTTGTTGCTATAAAAAGTAAAATTTATCAGATATTTAGGGAATATTTTACTTTTTTGTTATATTGCACACATTTGTATTGCAAATGGAAGATTTATTTTGTTAATAAATACATTTTTAGGGTTAGGAAGATAAGCACGTTACCCATAACACAGAAAACCATAAAACACATCGTATAATGGTCTGGACCCAGAGCATTAAACGTTTTAACATTAAATTAATGATGGTGTATTCAATCGATGGTTACTAAAAACATGTTTACTGGTAACACAGATCATAATCATACATATGACATTGATTTATTTTTAGTGGTTCCATTCTGAAGGATTTATGTATTTAAAATAATAATCTATGAAATGTAATTTACTTATTTTAAACAAATGAATTGGCCAAATTGCGATGAATAAAAGTATACTTTTCTAGTATGTGACAAAATTAAGTTTTTTAAAGTGATGTTACTTGGTTAGTGTTCATTAGTGAACTTCCTATGGAAAGTGAACTATTAGCATGACCCGCACAGTGAAACTTAAGCCCGGGACCACCATAGAAGTTCCTAATGTGACCCCCTGAACACGTTTTGGGGGTCGAACAAAATTGTATATATGTATGTATATATATGTGTGTATATATATGTGTGTATAAATGTATATAGACATATATATATATATATATATATATATATATATATATATATATATATATAAATGTGTTTGCACTCTAGCGGTCGCATTTTTTCTCCGATTTACTTAAAATTTGGTAGGGACATTCCTTTCTATAATCAGTTGGATAAGTTCGTTGGGCAAAACAATCAGAAAAATCTAAACCCCTTTTAGGGGATTAATCATTAAAATTTTAAGGTTTTCGGCCCAAAAAGGGTCAGATAAGCCCCGGATGTAAAATTAATTCATGTAAAAAGATGGGAATTAGTGAGGCGAAACTTTTAAGTGCTCTCTCGTCATTCTAGGAAAAATATCTACCGAGATATTAAAGAAAATGTGTATCGAACAAACACAGTACGTTGTCTTATGGGGGTTTTACATTAGCAAAACCTGTTATTCATATGTTCGTGTACTCGATCATCCCCAGCAACCTCACGCCTACTTTCAAGCCTGGCTGGACCTTCTCCTAACCTTATTATGCGCAAAATTGGATTCCTAGCATTGAAGGTGAATTAAACCAGGAGCATCAGAACAGCCAAAAAATCTATGTATTTATATTTCAATAAAAATTGGAATAAATGTATGTTTTTACACTTATTTTCAGTTTTTAAAGTTTGTTATGTGGAAATTCACTTAACTCACGACAGCGAGCTGCGTGCGAACTCGTTTAAATTATATTATGCTCAGGCTTTCACCCAAATAAACCTTTCGACGACGCGACGATGTCCTTGTATAGATGTCTGATAAGGGTAAACCTGCAGCAACATATAAAAGATCCCCCAAAAACTCTTTTCCCAAGTGAGTAAAATGACGATAACAAGCGACGATTCAGATATTATAACGGATTCACCGTTTTCCCACTTGTGTCAGTCCAGACCGTTAAAATGGCCGCATGACACGTCCGCTGTGGTTGAGTGGTGCTGCGGACCGGAACTGGGAACTGGGAACCGTCCTGTTCCTGCTTGGGGAACGACCAATCAGATATCAGGAGCTTGGGAAGATTTTGGATCAGGTCCCGCTTAAGGCAAGGTTGAACGTTTACGGTGTTTGCACTGCAACAACCTCTTACCTACAACACAGGCTGCGGCGGTTAGAAGAAGATAGTTTACTTGAAGTAATAGGTTAACGTACCTTATCCGTTGTCAATTTTATGCATTATTGACGACGGATAGGGTACATTACCCTTAAAATTTAAGGCGATTTTAAATACATGAAGCTAATTATGAATAGGTTAGTTTTTAGTGTGTGAATTTTGTTACTGATCCATAACGTAGCCTAACCTCTGCAGCACGGGTATAAGTTAGTTCTCCATCAATAAGTTATTCCTCAACAATCACAGGTCGCTATAGAGCTTAAATACCAGGTTTAATAGAAACATTGCATTCTGGGAAATATATGTTCCGCCATTTCTTTTGTGTGGTTAGACCACGTGGAGTTCAAGTGATATAAATAACAAGTGGAAATATTTCACGAATTATTTACATTACTTAATGTCGTTGACGTGTGTTTACTGTTTATCTTGTTGAAATATGATCGGACTTGTACATTGGAGGTTAGGACTGACAACTACTGGCTTATAAGAATAGCAAGAGATCAAATATATGTTATTAGTGAACTATTAGCATGACCCGCACGGTGAAACTTAAGCCCGGGACCACCATAGAAGTTCCTAACGTGAGCTCCTAAACACGTTTTGGGAGGTCGTACAAAATTGTATTTGTATATATATATATATATATATATATATATATATATATATATATATGTGTGTGTTTGCACTCTAGCGGTCGCACTTTTTGTCCGATTTACTTCAAATTTGGTAGCAACGTTCCTTTCTATAATCAGTTGGACAAGTTCGTTGGGCAAAACAATCGGAAAACTCTAATCGCCATTTTTGGGGATTAGTCCTTAAAACAGTGGCGGATCCAGCCAGGGGGCGCGGGGGGCGCGCGCCCCCCCCTTGGACTCAGAAAATGTGTAATTAATGGTAATAGTATTGACTATATATCTTTACTAGACTGAAAACCTTATGGGCCCGTCTGATAACAAAAGAGGCGGGATTCTCCACGTACTTCTGATAGCGGCAGATCTAGGAATTTGTTGAAGGAGGGCGCACTTGAGATTTTTTTCACACTAAACGATAACGTCCCGCAGCAACCGGAGTCAGTTGGTAGTACTCGCTAAATTCAATTCAATCATGATGCTAATAGATAAAACACCACATTGTAACACTTACTTCGCAATGAAATGTGTAATATTGATGTATTCCATTGATACAATAAACAGTAGGTACATAAATATACACATTTTATACAACTACTACATCAGAAAAACAAAAATGTTATACCGATGTATTTACTTTCACGCACTACTAAAGGCTAAACCAACGCACACGAAATGGCTGAGGTAGAACGCAAAGGTTTCAGAAAAGAAGAAGATTGAGGAAGACTGCCGGATCGGTGCTGTGGTGTGTGCCACTAGGGCAACCAAAGGCAGTAGTGTGATGCGTTACCTTAGGGATGCTCGGCCCAAGCCCCTAGGCCGGTGCTGCGGTGTGTTCCGCTAGGGCAGCCAAAGGCAATAGGCGTTAATAGGGTTGGGGTCTAGGCCACTGTCTGTCGCTGTACTAGTTTTAGTTTTTAATATTTGCAAATATATTATTTGCACCAACACGTCTTACCTACTGGACGATGCTCTACAAAACGGAGCCCCCCCCCCCCTATAACGGGTCGCTACGAATAATTTTAACAGTACAATTATCATGGAATGTGTAGGCCAAGATAGTGAACCCCGTTGGTAGGACGGTAAGGAACCAAGTCGACATAAAACGATACGTCCTTTACGTGTGTTAAGTAACTTACTGCAACCAAACATTTGTAAGGTAAACAGTTGCCGATCGATACATAAAATTAGGGAGTCACTGAGCTCCTTAAATCCGACAAACACAACTTACTATCTGTAAGGTAAAGGCACCGGCCAGGACTGAGCATCCCCTAGGGTAACGCACCTCAGCACCAGACTATTGCCTTTGGCTGCCCTAGGGGAACACACCGCAGCACCGGCCTAGGGGCTTGAGCCGAGCATCCCTAAGGTAACGCATCACACTACTGCCTTTGGTTGCCCTAGTGGCACACACCACAGCACCGATCCTGCAGTCTTCCTCAATCTTCTTCTTTTCTGAAACCTTTGCGTTCTACCTTAGCCATTTTGTGTGCGTTGGTTTAGCCTTTAGTAGTTTGTGAAAGTAAATACATCGGTATTTTTTTTGTTTTGTTGAGGTAGTAGTTGTATAAAATGTGTATATTTATGTACCTACTGTTTATTGTATCAGTGGAATACATCAATATTACATATTTCATAGCGAATTAAGTGTTACAATGTGGTGTTTTATTTATTAGCATCATGATTTAATTGAATTTAGCTAGTACTAACAACTGCCTCCCGTTGCTGGGGGGCGTTATCGTTTAGTGAGAACAAATCTCAAGTGCGCCCCCCCCTCAACAAATTCCTAGATCCGCCCCTGCCTTAAAATTTTAAGTTTTTGGGCCAAAAAGGGTAAGAAAAGCCCCAGATGTACAATTAATTCATGTAAAATGATGGTAATTAGTGAGTCGAAACTTTTCAGCCCACTGTCGTTATTCTGGCATAAATATTTACCAAGTCATTAAAGAAAATGTGTTTCGACCAAACACAGTACTTTGTCTTATGGGGATTTTACATTATAAAAGCCTGTTATTCATATGTTCGTGTACTTTTATCATCCCCAGACGCCTAATTTTTAGCCTGACTGGACCTTCTCCTAACCTGATAATGCGCAAAATTGTATTCCCAGCATTGCAGGTAAATGAAACCAGGAGCATCAGAACAGCCAAAAAATCAATGTTTTCAGATTTCAATAAAAATTGGTATAAATGTTTGTTTTTACACTGATTTTGAGTTTAAAACGTTTATTATGTGGAAATACACTTCCCTCATGTCAGCGTGCTGCGTGCGAACGCGTTAATTCGATAGAAAAATTCATTGGTCCATAACACTGATCAATAATAATAGCTAAATAATAAGATTTCCAAAAAGTACAGATTTTAAGCATGCACTTGCTTAGTTTTTCATACCGGACATTGGTAACCACCTTGAATAGCATTGACTAGTCGTCGTAGTTTACTAAACGGTACCAAACGATGTTCCATCTTATAAACTCTTTGGTAGAGGTAGGTATATATAACAAGCAAACTATACAGGTTGTGTTGTTATTTCAGTTGTTTTTTAATTTATATTCACATCATAAAATATACAGATTTTGTAACTGTAAATTTGAAAGCATAGACAGCTGATTTTTTCAGAATTCATTTTGATTTAAAAACTTTTTCCAAAATATTATAATTTTGGGGAAAACTAACTTTTAGGACAGCTCATGTATTTCAGGATTAATGCGTCGAAAATTAAAACCAATTTGCATAACTACGGATCAAGGTAATTTTCTATACCTTAATCGTTGAAATGGGGTCATAAAAAAGGAGTTCTGTTAACAAAGACCGCATTAGCATATTATACTCGTAGATTTAGAATATTTCCATCTCTCGATACAATATATATAAAAACAGTCTTGTTAGATACATTCTTGAAAATGTACCAATAAATTATTCGTAATAACCTTTACTTCCGAATTATGTAGTTCGAAACATAAAGTGTACTATGATACAAATCTAAGATCCACGAAATCCATTGTTCTTTCTTGTCGTAACTATGGCGGAAGAGGTCACGGATTTATGGGATGATCAGAGAGTCGTCGGAAGTGAGAAGGCTGCTGATGCAGTCGCGAATTGATTATCGAAGAGTTACGTAACTCCAACACGTCCTTCTGCGTGTGTTCACGTCAAACCCGTGACTTCCATGGTCAGCAATAGCTCATTGGCCACACTTCCCAACAATCCGCTTTCCCCTACATTGATTGGGTTGAAATTGGATAGTATGAGTTAATCAGTCACGAATTCACAGAGAAACCAATTTTGTTGATTGAGACAAATTTATGAGGTGTATAAATGCGACATGAAACTCCTGAAGCATATTAAAGAGGACAAAATCTTGTTTGTCACTGAAAAGAAACAAGTACCGATTCATCCACAAGTGAGATACCCTCGAGTCTTCTCTTAAAATTATTGTCTTAATTTTTAAATGGAAACAAATAAAGGGACGAATTGTTCCAAAAGTTTTTACTAGAATATTACTTATAGGCCTAAACATGTTAAATCTTAACTGTAACTTCATACTTTAAATAAATGGCTGTCGGAAAACTGAAAATTCATGAAGATACATGTACTGTTCCGTTATAAAACGATTTATTATTTTGTAAACTATAAGAAAAATCTCTTTTAAATCAGTAACCAAAACAATTTAGATCCATCCCATATCGTCTCTACTATAATAATTATAGCAATGTTAAATATATAATTAATCTGTCGTGCCTCATAAATTGAAGAATGATAAATGATGGTAAAACTGCGTAATGCAGTTTTTTCTTTACAGTTATTGGGAATAAATACAGTTGTAATTTAAAAGCTCGTAAATATACGTTTCATAAATAACAATCTAAAATAATAAAATTCAAAAGTCCACATTTTTCTGTCCACTCATTGCATTTTCAGCAACGGACGTGGATAATTTTCTTTACCCCTCGACCGAATCCAACCATCTGTGAAAACACAATTAACAAAGACCATCGAGGCGGCAACACTCACCAAGAAGCGATGAGAACCGGAGTATTGTTTGTTCAGTTTAATTGCCGAAAACCCACCGATTTCGTTCAATTGCTTCCTTTGGGAAACCGCAGTAATAGCGCGATGGGCTGCAAATTGCCGGGCTCAGCCTGAGACCGCACCACCGACGCGGTTGCGGTCGGGGGAGCCCTTAATTATCTCCAAGGTCAGGATGAGTCGAGTCGTGTCCACAGTTTGTTTGTACAAATTATTTCCCCGGCCTTGAACCTGGGCGTGCGTGACTACGAGACTACGACGACGAGAGTGCGGTGCAGGAGGAATCCGCACTTTGGAGTCCGGGCGATCCTGCGACTCGTTAAAATACTGGAGTAAAGTTTACGAGGCGGCCTTGGTCGGGTTTATCGGGTCGGTAACGATGTGATGCCGCAAAGCTTGTTATGTCAAGGTGGTCGATAACTCGTGTGGTCTGCAACGAGTTGTATTGGGAAAGGTCGCCATGGTTGGAATTGCAGAGCAATAAATTGGTACATCGGACACGCGTGACGTTTTATAGCATTTCAAAGGTAATTTATACGACGGTAGAATAGAACTATTTTTTTTATTTATGAATTTAATAACTTCAATATAGTACATCATGTAAAATTGACAGTACGCGAAATGAAAGGTCAAAGATTTGAATAACAAAATACTACTAGTACTAGTCTATCAATTATAAATATTACAGTCAATTTTAAATTAATGATTCACCATATATTCACATAATGTTAGATTTACGTAACATGATAACACAGATTGTAAGCTATAAACGAGGACGGGATTACGATATCAGTACATCTCGAGACACAAATTAGTCCTATTATAATCTTCATGATACAAATATCTAAACGACAATTTTGGTATTTAGTATTGTTGCTACTATCCTTCTAGCGTTAAACATGACTAATACAATTTTCTGAAAATAAGAGATGATGTATGGCAATCCGTCATAGGTCTCACTTTCTTTCTTCTTTGAAAAATAAACCTTGTAATAAATGAATGTATAAAGTTCGATCGCTATTTTTATTTTCATCAGTACTGAAATTGTTTGCATATCTAATGTAAATTACTCTTTTGCTGAGCTCCTCTCTTCAACCTCATTTTCCTGCTAAATGTGAACAGCTGGACTCATTCAAGATCTTTATACATTGTCTCTGACTATTTTCCTCAGCCGCGTCACCCATCCGTGAAGGTCAAGTCCGGGACTTTGCACGCTTTTTCTCAGTATTTAACGTGGTAGCTTACCACGGTCCGGGTACCACCAGGTAAAAAGAGTCACGCGGAATTGGTGGGTTAATAAAAAGATAATTACCAACCTGAGCGTCACGCTCAGTCTGTTTGCGGCGTCTCCGCTACGGTGCCGTGGCTGCATGACCGCGGCGAGGAGAAGCGCTGGGGGAAAGCATGCATATACAATAGAATGCTCTTCAAAACCGACTAAAGCATAGAAGATGGTGCGCAAAGATGGTTATTTTAACTTATACTATCAGGTACCAGGTGACTTAGCAGTTTGGAAAGACGATTTTAATGGACTACAGACTGTGCATTTCAGTACAGACCGTGAAATTTCTAAGTTGGCTTGTCGAATGTGTAGCGTTTGTTATATTCCTTCAATACAAAATAATGAGGGAGGATTTCTTTGTGTAACACTTTCAAAACGGTGTCGCCCAGATTATTTTATGATATCAGGGATCTAATTATGCTTACATCAAACTTCGTCCGGTAGTTTGTTCTTTAACTATCAGAACATCTCATCCTTGTTGATTATTTTTTGTATTAGACTATACCGTTGGCTGTATTAGAATTGCCTTAAAACTAATTATTTATATACTTTGTATCAAGCTTTGAAAATACAGTTCAGGTCACAGTGCTGGGCATCTGGTATGCTCTGGAATGTTTTTGCCTCTATTTGGCTTAGTACCGTTAGTGTTACAGTCTACTTTTGACAACAGAAAGCAAAAGTCACTTATTTAATTTTAAAACATTTGTTTTGGTTGTTTTTGTTAATGCCTACTTTTATTCCCAAGAAATTTCAGTAGTTTCTCGCCTTTCCTAGGTGCCAAGCACCGTGAACCGAACTGTACCTTTTTATTTTACTTTGGTGATGGAGTTATCTATCTTCTGACCGTAGCACAAGATCGCAATTTTATTTTGTGTTTTAGAGGAAGTTGCCATACATATTTCCACGTAACACTGCATTCCAAGATACGTTTTCATTTTCTCCTCGAGAGAGTTATGATACCGAGTTTCCCCGTTGGTTGTGTTCCGGTCCAGCGCAACGAGAGCGTGGCATGTCCTTGGTCGACCGCTGCGGCGGACCGTGAAACCCATCGGTTCCGCGGCCATCCTGCGATACCCACTGGCAGTGGTATGGCACATGTGATAAGGCTAGCGCATCTGTAACGTCCAGATACGAGATGAGATGTGAGGATAACAGCTGATATTTGGAATAGTCAATACCGTAAAATCGGAATTTGAAGCTAGGTTAGTTTAGAGTATTGATTTTAATTTTAAAAACCGCGGTTCCATATGGTATTATTAGTTTTTGTTTTTTAGCGAATTTCCCCTATAGGGAAGAAGCTATTACCGTAGTCGGCATGGTAAGGCCTAGGCCCGGGACCATGATAACTTTTCGTTTTGAGGTCCCCAGATGCCAAAAACACCATTCTTTCAATACTGTATATACATATATACACACATACATATATATATATATATATATATATATATATATATATATATATATATATATATGTATCCGTAGGCACGATAACTTTCGTAAAAATGGTCTGATTTTGATGAAATTTGGTACAAACGTGTAAAGCAACATTTATGACTTTAAGTTCGAAAACCAGACAGATCGCTTTATCCAAAGGAGTATTTTAGGGGGGTTTTGTACCCTAAAATAAGATTTTTTGAATTTTCTACAAATAATATTTTAAGAAATCTAATTTTAGTTTAGACCATTTGATTTGGCTTAAAAAGACGAACAATTTGGTGTTTTGATCATTTCTCTACGTCAATTGGTTACCGAGATATTTAAAGTGCTAAACACAGTACGTTGTCCAATGTTATTCTTATGGAGAATAAGGAAAATTCTATATCTCGGTTATTTATAAACTTATCCGGACGAAACCTGGTATATGGCTTCATTTTGTTGTGGTCTATTGATAATTTTTCAAAAAAACAACATTTTGCCGATGGTTCCCGTAGCAGCAAACCTGCGTTCTCAGCACCCATGTTATTCTTATGGAGAATAATAAAAATGTTATGCCTCATTTAATGATTAACATAAATTAATATAACTTGGTATGTAGCTTCACCTAGTTGAGTTAAATTGATATTTGTATAAAAACCATAATTTGTGTTCCTTGCTGCAGCAAACCTGCGTACTCAGCCCCCCATGTTATTCTTATGAGAATAATTAAAATTGTATAAATTTCTTATTTATTAATGGATACGGATGAAACTTGCTATGTGGCTTCACCTAGTTGTGGTCTGTTGATATTTGCATTAAAAATTAACATTTTCTGTTCCTTGCTGCAGCAAACCTGAGTACTCAATCCCCATGTTATTCTTATGGAGAAAAATTAAAATTCAATATACGGCTCATTTTTTAATGTGTATCTATGAAACTTGGTAAGTCGTTGTATATAGTATATATATGCATTGGAAATTCGCTGAGTATGCACGTTTGCTGCAACGGGGGTATTTTTTTAGGTGTTTTAATCTAACCTTATGAAAAGGATAATGAAATATCCTTATGAAAAAATGATATTGTAGCTTGTTGAGTTACCGACAAATTGCTCAAATATAACCAACTTGTCTATGGCTTAAAACATTGTATAAGGACAATTTATTTTGTCTAAGGATAATTTTACTTTGATACGATGATGACATTGACACTAATCCATTTATTTGTCACGTTTAATTGTTACTGCTTGATCGTTGAAACAATATTTTTCTTCTGAGAATTTTATGCTAGACTCAAAAAACCCACAAAACGATCAAAATTGGTTAAAAAAATACATTCCCAGCTGCAATGCTGATTTCCAAACATTATCAACGCTATAGGCTAGTGACAATTATCTTTGATAAAATAATAATAAATAAATATTAATTCAAAAAGGTTTTTAAATGATAATTTAGTTATAAAAATAATGTGCATTACTGATTTTGAAATACCATTTAATATAATGAAATTATTGTGGATATTTGCACTGATTGAGAAAAAACCAGTTTCATGACGTTTTTATTGATCAGTATTGGCAATTATTTGCATTTCTTAAACAACATAAACTCACCATCACCATCAGTGAATTTCAAACAAAGGACCATTTCGTAAGTGCAATTTAATATCCTCTCCTAACACTGCTAAGATATAGCCAAAGTACCCTCACAAACACCCACTAAGCAATAGAAATCCAAAAATAATGTGACTGCAACTCAGTAGTCTCCCTTGTCGGATTATTATTTGATAAAGAGCGCCCAACAGCCCCTAGCGGCCACATTAACTCTGTGAACAATCGCTAAGTTGGCTCGCTAAGTGGGCTCGGCTGTTGTGAAACGTCCACAGCCTCAATAATAATATTTCGAAAACCAAACAAAGACGATAACGTTTGAAAAGTATGGACGCAATATCTGTCAAACCCAGAGAGTGGCGCGTCCCCTGCGGTCTCGGTCCCGAGTCTGCAGGTTGTCAAGGTTAGGTGGTCTCCGAGACCACAACCCAGCGAAGAAAACATTTCAACTGCAGAAGATGAGACGGTTATTAAAACTTACCAAATACCTTGGTAAGTGTGAAAATTGAGTAATTTTCGACAGTGTAACGCAATTAGTTTAGGTTAATCTCTCGCAACATTTTATTTTTAGTCCTGGGATTTGAGCGAATAAAATAAATTGCATTGCGGTAATAAATTTTAGAATAAAAAATAACAGGTATTTATTGGCTTACGTTTAATAGTGCAGTTTTATTTATACACCATTAAAATTTCAGATTTATTTTTTCTTAACATTTTTCCTTGTAACTTTTATTTGTATATACTACTCTATAGTAATTCAAATGCAGACGAAATACATTGATTTATTTTATACCTATTTAATTTATACATCTTTAAAATGTGTTTTCATGTCATGACTCCAACCAAATTAAGTAAAGCCTACCTCATGTTTACATCTCCCAAAATATTTTGGAACGTGATACATACATTATGCAAACCTTCCTGATCACAATAACACTAATAAGGGTCCAACCACACCATCAACAGCAAACTCTCGAACAAAATACTTTCCTAAGAACCACAACACCTTGTTAATTCTTCCTGGTTAGTTTCCTCACAGTTTAAGTCCGTCCTCTGAGCCAGAGCGTTTCCTACATGACGTCACGAGGAGATGCGCTCCGACCTTGAGACTCCGATTACAGAATCCGACCTTGAAAGTTAATCAGCAGGTGTTGTCCAAACAAGATTCAATCAGCAACCCAATCACAACACAATGCGGCGCTCGGAGCCTATTGTGACTATAGAGGCCTTCAGTCAATAGATCCACTGCGGATCAATCCGATTCCAATCATCCCATTCTGATGGTAATTAGTTTGAAATTTCTTTCAGTGGCAGAACTTTTTTATTTGTAATCCCAGCGGGGGATGACCAATGAAGGTAAGGTATTTTTTTTTTTAGTTTGGGTTTTATTTAAATTTCAGAATTCAATCCAACCCATCCTACGCTTTTAAGAGTAAAATAATATTTTCACGTTTTGTTAAAAACCATTTGCGGTTGGTGTCTTTGTTATTCGGATTATCATTTCACTTAATGTTATATCAGATACTTATTGCTTTTCGACAGTACATTTTATTCACCATGTAAAGTGTTGGTTTTTAGACAGATAACACAGACCATCAGTAATGTAGCTCAATTCATTCATTTTGCACGTTTGTAACGCGATTTCGTTTTATGTACTTTGGATGACTTATATTTATATTTACATTTTTTTTTTATTTACTTACAAAATAAATCCGAACATTCTTTTCAACTTATTTGGTCCAAGCAAATACGTCATTATTACGTTTACCAAAACCAGTAAGCCAAATATAAAACACAATACAGTCGAAAATCAGACACATTTTACATCGGAAGATTGCATGCAGGCAGAGTAAAGATCCGATTTGAATAAGAAACATTTCACTACAACAAAACTAAATATAATATAATTACTGTATTTCCCGTTGCACCTTTCTGTTTACTATCTTTAGCCATAAACATTGTCAGTATAAATGTCGGCCTTGACTGTTTCCTCTACTGCCGCCAGTTTTATGAGTGAATGCCGTTAAAAGCCATATATCAGTCATGACCTTGCAATCAGCTGATATTGAGTTGACGGTAAACCCAGTGTTCCCACACAGTTGAAAATATTACTGAAAAATCAAAATTCAAACACTGGCTGGGCGTCATTGATGGTGGTCTATTGATGCCTCTACCGCGGCGCTTGGTGCAGTATTTGGCCAGGCCTTGCTCGCGGTCGCGCTCCGTGACAATATCGGAGATTATGACGCCAAGGGCGAAATTCTGTGGTTTGGAGACTGCTTTGTCAATCGTTCCGTGAAGGGTAAACCTTGACAACTCGTGTTTACTTTGGGTTTTATTTCGGCATTTTGTTATAAAGTACTAATACCTTTCTAAAAGGTTAAAACTTTATTAAACAACATCTTTTAAAGTAGTGTAATAAGAAAGTAAGTCAACAGAATACAACTGAAGAAAAAGTAAAAGTGATTCCTGATGATTTACAGATAAGTTTTGCGTTTCTCTTGATTGATTTTATTTTGAAATCGAATAACATCCTGTGTTCGATAAACCAAATGACTTTCATCATGTGTTTTGCAAAGTTCGTTTGCAATTTAATTATGTTCGATTTATTTTCTAGTTTTATAAATACAACGCTCTAGGTTACAGAGACATAATAAGCAGGCAGATCAAAGTAAAGTTTATTAGGGTGTAGCGCATCTTAAATAATTAATGTTTAGAAACCTAGTAAAACTAATTCAAATCATAAGGTTTCCTAAAACTATTTTTGGTGAAACAGATTTTGGATTGTGAATGTCTACATTAGTTACAAAACGCTGAAGAGCGTGATGCTTTCTCGTGTTGTGGAACCTACCGTGAGGTGACGCCCTTTATGTTAATCATAAGAACGTTTAGATAACTATTTCTACAAAAAGTACCCCTAGCAACACGCCACATTTCAAAATTGAACAGAATCACGCAAAGCGTCTTTTCCTAGCTGATTGCTAGATTTCCCCTTCATGTCAGAAGAAGCTGTAGGCCACGGAGTCCAGCTTCTCCCAGCTAGATCGACGTCGTTGAATAGGCGAGCGAAAGCAGACCATCAGCATCAGAGATCACGCACCGTCAGGTGGACAAAGTGGCGGGAAAGCGTCGATCAGCTGTCTCCTGACACAGAGCAAAAAGTGGCGAGGCGCGCGCCTTATGAATGAGTTGTCAGACCGGTCCAGCGCTGTTTCACTTTCGGAGTAGCGCGAGTCGATGCAGTGGCCAGTTGTGCCACGAGGTCGCTGACTCTGATCATATCTGCATTTCAGCCGCACTCCCAACTGATGGGTTCGTGACTTGCGCCACTTCCTCGGTTCTTACGGATTACCTTTTTGTCCAATATTGGATTTCCCCATCAGTAAGCGATTAATAAGGTTGCTAAAAGGCTTTTAAGTTTTCTCAATTTCCTGGAATCTTGTTTTTGTGGTAGACCCCCGGGGTGGATAGAAATGTTTTTACTTGTGGCTTTGTTCGTGTTTTGATTGTAGTTAACGTTCTTTATTGATACAAATTGTATTATTACTTATACTATCGTAGTTTGTAAGTTTAGCGAAGGTAGCAATTAGCTGTGTTAATTACTAATTTCTCTGGCTGGGTAGCGTAGTAGTTAGAGTGCTCGTCTTATAATCTGAAACTCACCCAATCGATCCTGAGCAAAATCTGAAACATTCGTGTATGACTTTTAGTCATTTCTCACTGGCATATTGATGTTTTCTAAACACTGGTCAATCACAGAAAATAACGAGACCAGGGTGTGAACCGCTCCTCCCCAAAACGTTAAAAAGGTCAGTAAAAAGGCGTAAAAAGACACACAACAAAACAATTGTCCCTTAAATGTTAAAATCCGACGAGCCGTTGACAAGTTATAAAGTCACGGATTCGAGTTCAAAATCACGAATCACTTATTAAATAATATATTACCAGTGTACTGCTTGTTATAACCGGAAAGTCAATGACATTGTTATTTAAGAGGAAGTATTCCTACAAACCAATGTTAAACATAGTGTTAGAGTGTTCATTATTGTTATATTCACAAGATAGAAGTTCATAAATTATATAGCACTGACTTACAAGATGTTTTCGTCTTGAAAGCGAGTTTAGCAGTATGTGAAGCAAAGATCTTACCTGAAAACATAAAATGGAATTAAAAACATAATTATGAATATAATGTATAATGAAATCGCACACAAATGTAAGGATCTTAACTTCTAAAATGAGTTTTGGTTGGTCATACTTGTAGAATTCTGTAAAAATCTAAACGAATTAAAGTAAGTGTTCGTCATTTTATCTTTTTATGTCTACTTCACACATTTTTGTTACTTGATATACATGACATTGCTGTTTTTAAATGTGAACATAGTCTTGTCACCTTAGTGTTTCCTCTCCTCGATTACTCACATCACTTAATCCAGTGGCTGCCTTTGGCCACGGTTATTGTCTGGCTAATTTAGAATGAACTGACCAGATTTTCCTGATATGGATGATTCAGAGGCAATGGGAATCACCTGGTTATTACGTTGACATAACAGGAAAACTAATGAAATATATTACATATACAACCGTTATTTATAAAGTAAGTAAATATTTACTGAATGCGAAATTACTTAATTTCTAAAGCCTGAACCCTGAAGTTCATTAAGTCAAGTTTTTTCAATGAAAATTCATTATCTTTTGTGTCTTGCATCCTCAGATAGAGTGTCAAAAATCAATCTGAGAATCTAAGTACAATTAAGAACTCTGAAGCAATATTGTTTGCCAACGCTGTGTGAGTTTTATGTACTGCATAAAAGTAGATTTTTTTAATTGTAATATAATGATTTTGTTTTTCGTAGTACAGTATGTAGGCAGATGTGAAATAAATATATGAAGTGTGCGGTGAGTATATGTGTGGTGTGTGTGTCAGTGTGTGTAAATACAGGCACATCTACAACTTAACGTAGTTTTATGTTGGGAGTATAATAAAACCTTAATGTGTCACCGCCTTATTGTTAGGTTTACAAATCGTTATTTCATTTGGCGTTAAGAATATCCGGCCATTAAAAGTAGAAAGTTTCCTGAAACCAGTTTCTCTACACAGTGAATGTTTTATCGGTCATAACTTTGGTAGTAAACGCTGCATTTGCGATCGCTTTCTGAGAAAATTGAATATAAAAGATACCATACAGGTTTTCATCTGTAAAATATCCTATGTGGATTTGTACCACAGTCTATTACAGAACGAAGATATTCATCTAAATACGCACAATATGGGCAGTATTTTAGAACTGTCAGGCCCACAAGTAATCTTTTTTGTCGGTTAATTGAATTTTGAATTGACTTATACGACTATATTTAATATAAAAGAGAACAACAGTTTTCATCTGTAAAATACCTGCATTTGATATACAACACCCGCATAAAGTATTACACAACAAATACATTATCCAAATGCCCACAATCTGCGATGGAGGTACTTCGGAACTATCAGGCACTCAAGTTTCGTCATCATGGTCAGAAAATAACTTTACAGTTTTTATAGCTTCAATAATATGCCTTACAACTACCCAAACCATGAATGATTAAAGAGGAAATACAAAAATACAGTGAACTTATCATGGGGTAAATTGAAATTTGACAATTCTGCATTGTGACTTACAATACTATTTTTAAACTTTTAAAACCTATGTTTGGATTGTAATATGACACGAATAACACCAAGTGAATGTAAGTTGTATAAAGTCATCGCAGGCCCCCGCCTAACAGTACCTCCGCCTTCGGCTACCGGACGCGCTGCTCACGTCGTCGTCGTCATCATTGCTCCCGATCGTTCAACTCTCTACCGGTTCTGCATTCAATCACATTAAGTCAGTCATTAAACCGCTGCTCCCCGTTATTAAGTCGTCAAGAGAAATTGTAAACTGCCCACTTCCTTCCCGATTCTCTTAAACTGAATATGGGGAGAATTTCTTCGCCATCTGCTCACCCAGTGTGCTTTCACGATGAAATCGAATTGGGCATTAAGATGGAAAGGATTGAATTTTTTCTTCCATCGTCATGAAATTTAACTGATTTGTGAAAAGGTACTGAAACCACAAGAGAATGAAAACGTATGAAATATAACGGAATGTTTAGTATTTTACCTTTTTTATCATTGGACCAAGGTTAGTAGGCTCCTTAACGGATCACAGATGTTGATTTATGAATACTGTTTTGGTTTAAAGGAAACCAGAGGGAATCTAAAGAGCATAGCTTAGAAATAAAAAATATTTATTTTATGAAAACTTTGCAAGGTTTATTATTTTTAAACTCATTAACTGTTATCATTCTTAATAACGTAATTTTTCTACGGGCTCTCTTTGAACTTTTGAATAAGGTTTCTTTAGGACCGGCGTTCCTTCTTAAAGTTATAATTCTTTCTACGTCCTGTCTTAAACTAAAAAATACTAAATTTTTGTATTTGTTTTTATATTGTGTAACGTTATGGAAAATTAGTTTAAAACCTTTTTTTCTTTCTGCAACTGCTATAGAAGCGTTGACGATTCAAATATGCCTTATTTACAGAATATAGTATAATCAATTTTCTTTACTATATTACATAAAATATACTTACTTATCAATGTAGGCGTTAAATCCTTACAATCAACTTTATTTCATTCGGTTTACACCAGTGTATATTCGGAAGCCGCAATGAACCGTTACCGACCCATTTTACTTATACTCAGTGTTTCAAAACATTTCGAAATCCTCCCTCGACAGAAGAAAGCGACCGCTGTCAGGCGACTGTCCGCGTGCGGTCGAGGTGACACTTCCCGACAGCTGTTACCGCATCTCTGTCCTTTTCCCATAACCCTCTCACACCCACCTCAAGGCTTACTGCTTGGAACTACGACTAGATCAACACGTGTTGTGTTGAGAAATTCCCGAATTGTTAATCCGGTAAATTGTGGTTCCAGTAGAAAATTAACACTCCCATCTTTTTTTAAATTGGTCAACATAAATACATAAACTGTGGGGTATAACTGGGGTTTCTCAAGAATAAACAATTACAAATTATAATACAAATTAGTCTTTTATTCAAGTTTCTTATATTTAAGTATTTTTACTGAGGAATTACTTGATTGTCATAATGGCGTTTTGTTAAAAATATCTTCACTTTTGAATTATTTTGTAATTTCCAATATAAGTTTGGCTTCACTATTTATTTTTCTCAAAAATACCACCGCAATAAAAGGACATTTTTATTAAAGCTATAGAAAGAATCACATTCATTCTCGGACTAAGCAGTAAGTACGAAATATAATAGAATATTCTTTGTCATTTTGTGCATTGTCCATTAAGTATACATATTTCCTGATTTTGAGGTGTAAAAAGTAAATAAAAATCATATACAAACATAATACTTATCTAATACTAAAGACACCCATCATTAAGAAAGGGAGAGGATGTTGTATGTTGTCCAGGACAAAAGTACGTATATGGCATTATTTTTAGCGATAGAAAAAAAAAATATTATGGTATAGGCGATACTACTGGGTATTAAGCTATATTATCAGTCAAGGATATGATTGTGTAATCTGCAGGTTTATACTATCTGGAGTATAAATAGTGACGACGGTGTGGGTGTCAAAGGTAAATATGAATTTGCAAAACCGTATCATATCACAGGTCACATTCCTGTGCACAGGAAGCAGTACAACATAGCTGTCAACGCGGGCCACGCCTATGTGTAATACCTATAGTTAACCGTGTCCTATAGCAGAGCAGAACTGAAGAGAACCTATAGATAACCATGATACCACCGTGGGCCGTGACATGACCCTCATATGTAATCCACTCACTGCCAAGGACTGTCGGAGTACGGAGTCGAGATTGTGCAACCGTGCAGTGATTGTAGATGACGTCGGCACCAGGCGGAATAAATAGCCGTGAATGAATAAGGAGATAAGGATAATCGTATGGAACACGTGGTATCTCATTCAATTAATCTCAGGGTCAGCTTTAATTTTGATGCAATTTGATTATAGTGGTTTGTGGGACGATAATAATTGAAAAGTGCATACAGTCACGTGGTTCTTAATGTGCAATTAACCTGACATACTTGGTCATGCACATGAAAATTTTGTTTATGTTGCAAGAGAAAATTATAGATTCTTGTATGTGATTTTGTAATTATTTTTATCAAAGGCAAAGTGCCTAAAATGTTGTAAAATATGAATGTATGGTTTAGTTGGGCATTCCCAAATTAAAATCACTTCTTAGTATTGGGTAAAAATACGTTAGCAATAGCTATACAGTGTGGCAACAATGCAAGGATGCCGACCCTAAAGATTTGTCAATCCTGTCAAACAATGCTTCGGATTTGACGTATCGCTCTTCGCCGAACCGCAGGGAAACCCCAATGGCACGGAATCACTTACGTGTTCTCATTCTCACACATCCATCAACTTTCAAGGCCGCGTCAAAGAATACCGCGTTCCTTTGATAAATCATGACCTCAAGCTTGTTTTGGAAGCGGGCAGAAAAAACGTTGCGCGACTCGTTGTGAAGATGTTTGACAAATTGATTATGTTCTCAAGGAAGACTTGGGTAAACCTGTTACATCCGTGAATTCTTCGCTAGACAAATGTGACTGTCAAGGTCGGGAAAACCGGATATTTATGTAATGAAACTGCGAAGTTTGACATTGTGTGGTGAGCAGGCAAGTAGTATAAGCCGAGATGGTCTAATCCATTATACATTTTCTTGGGTAATTTTAAATTGAAAATGAAGCGGATACAACAATATATTTCCTTAATTTGATTATACAAACGAACAACTATTATAATAAAATTAACAGACGGTTTTCCTTAGACTTATCCTGTAAAAGTTAAATTGCATTTTCACCATACTACGCTGTAATCACCTGTTTTCGGAACGTCATTTGAATACCGAAAGTAGAGTTTTTCCACCCAAGGGCCAAAAGTCAGCTGCTCTATTTAGCCAGTGTTGCCAACTTGTTTTCAAGCGTACACGACGTTACCTGGTTAATACGTGCATACTATTTTGTGTTCTTTGGTTGAAACACTGGAACAAATGACAATAAAATTCAAAACCTTGTGCTATTGATGATTTTTTTATTGGTTAACTGTTTTTAATCCGAGATTGCATGAGGCCGCTCGTATTTTATTACCGATCACATTTAACCCGTTAATAATTGTAGTATGGTGAAAAATAGCGTTCACTCCTCTGCCGAAAGGGTTTTGCATAGCCCTCAAACGATTTATCACACGATCTCGGGCCAGCAAAACCCCACTTTTGGCCCTTGGTGCGAAATATACTATTTTGTTAGGGTGATTCAAATTTTAATTAAACACAGACTAATTTTTGATCATAACAATTAAACAACTACGAACAGAGGGATTTGTGATGTGATATATATTGATTAATACAAACACTTATTGTTATAACTTGTTTGTGTTTTATCTTATTAAAATTTGTACAACATGAGAATGTGCTAGGAGGGTTCTCCAATCACCGGCTTGTATCTATTTCTCCCATAAGGCCATTGTTAACATTTAAAGTCCCTTCCTCTTCAGCGGGTTATTCTAAATTGTTTATGGCTCATTTTAAAAAGTAAAAATATATCTAACGGTTTTAGTCAGCATAATTTAAATATCACATTTTTTTACTATAAACAATTTCAAATATTGAATATTTTGGAATTTGATTGAAAAATTACAGGCAAAATTTGGGAAAACCGCCAAAAATATATTTTAACAAAACATATAATTTTTAACGTGAATCTTGAGTACATGAATGTAAATTATTTATTTAACTTAAAACGATAATTTTTTAATATGGTGTCAGTAAGGTTGAGTCCTTGGTTTTGCACACATTGTTGTAGTCTGTGATGGAATTTACCCATGAAGTTCTGAAACATCTACAATGGAATGTTGTTAATTTCTTGCCAAATTCGCTCTTTCAGGTTTTCTTTTGTTCTTGGTGATTTTCCAAGGTCTGGAAGAGCGAATTCGGCTAGAAATGAACAACATTCCGTTGCAGATGCTTCAGACATGGGCGGATTCCATCTCAGACTCCTACAATGTGTGCAAAACCGAGGACGCCACCTTACTGACACCATATTCAAAAATGATCGTTTTAAAGTTAAATCATTAATTTACATTCATGTTCTCAAGATTCATGTTAAAAATTTTACTTTTAATTCAAATATATTTTTGGTGATTTTTTTAAATCTTGTCGTTTCAATGCCTCACCCTGTATTACACGTGATTTAAATATCATGCTCACTTAAATCGTTAGGTATTTTTTATAAGATGAGCTATAAATCAACAATATTGGATAATCCATTTATGAGGGGCGAAATTTAAAATTACCATTCGTCCTGTGCGAGAAGCAGGCGAGTGAAGTGAGAACAGCATAGTAAAATATTCATTATAAATACAAAATATTTTGGTCACTAGCTGGTCTAAAATGTACATTTTAAATACAAAATACAAGGCTAATATAGTTCAACTTTCATTCAAATGTATGGCCTCATTTAAATTCTAATCATCGCTTCCTTATTTATCCACTCAACCATCAAGCCAGGGCTACCTTCTTCGTGACTGAGCCATTACCAAATATCCAGTGTCGTCCGGGGGGGGGGGGGGTTCTCACGGTGAGGTCCTCCCCTCACAAGACCACCCGATCACCGTACCCTGGGTCTCAAGGCCAAGTCGACCACAGTCCTCCTCATACTCAGGTCCAGAATGTAGTACGAGGCCCACTTCGCTAATCACACTCTTTACATCTACAGTTCCACTTTCTTTGCAATTATCAGAGTCGGTATCACTTACCAGCGGTTTTGCCCCCAAGGTGGGAGAGATTGTAAACTTTGCAACCTTGTGCAACTGGTTTTTACCTACGATGTTTACATTTTGGTAGAAAATATGTTTTAAACTATAGGAGTTGGTATTAGGAACGTGACAAATGAACGAAATACATGACGTATTCCCATATCACACAGGAAGCAAAACGTTGGAAGTGGTTCAATACAATAAACATATTTTAAATTTTACATCTGGTTATTCTTAAGAGGTTTACAGTTCTTCGTTTATATAATGATTAAGAATACCAAACTGTATTCATCTGGATTGTAACAAGTGGAATTCCGAATAATCTTAGACAAGGTATTTAATTGATAACCTAGTTTCACTAGCAGTATTGAAACCTATGATTAATTAAGGCTAAACAACATTCCACACTGTAATTAAAATAGGTTGGAGTCCTAATCACGTTTTATTATCTCCTAAAGTATTTAATCACAGGAATCTCCATACTACCCTGACAGAGCTTATAACATTTCGAGAGATAGTGGCGAATACACCACGTGAATACTTATTAAACTGAATAGCTTGGTAAAACAATAGATGAGAACAAATGGTGCATATTTCTAATCCATCACATCTACCAGCCCGGAAACACTCTCTTCCATCACCACTCCCACACATGTATACGGTAGTTTATCCTGTGTCAACAAAGCCCAAGAAACAAAGCCCTAATTGGCATTTCTCGCTGACCACTTTCTAAGTTCCCACGCGAGAAAGCGCTGTTGTGCTCACTTCACATATTCACTTTCAAGTTCACCGGGGCGGAACGGTGTATCACGGTGGTACCAGTGGCTCATCCTATGCCACTTCCGCAGACACCCGCGTCCCTGTCCCCCGGCGAAAGTGGCTCTGGCTCGGGTGACAGTCTCTCCTAGCCACCCGATACGGTCGTGATGCTCGTGTTCGCACAGGTCGATTATGGTCCTCGGTGACTGGATACAGTTGATGTCAGATTAGATTTAATGGACTCCGTAAAGTTTGAGAAGTTATGCTCGTTTCAAACAAAAATAACTGTGTTTTTTATAATTAAGAGTCTTCATCACCGGAAGTTGCTGGACGCCAACTTGGAGTTTTGTCCCATAAGGCCTATGTTAACTTTGTGCCTCCATTACTCCTCACCTGATCGTCATATACAATTCATTTTGGTGTCAAACTAAAGGTTTCGTCGTCCTCTAGGGAAATACAATGTCGAATTCCTTAATTTGGGTACCATAGTTGCATAATAAATATTTTAATTTTGAACTGAAACACTGTACATGTTCTCATTAACTTGTAAAAAAATCCAAATTCGACTATTGTATTTCCCTAGAGGACGACGAAACCTTTAATATGACACCAAAATTAATTGTTTGTGACGATCAGGTGAGGCGTAACGGAGTCACAAAGTTAACATTGGGCTTATGGAACAAAACACCAAGATGGCGTCCGGAAAATTCCGGTGATGAAGACTCTTAAGACGAAGATTTTGTTATTTTAGTATTTTAACAGATTAGATAACAATTATTTTGTTAAACGCTCTTAACATAGGTTTTGATCGAGTCAGTATTGCAGGTAACTATTTTTTTGGTTGCTGAGCAATAATTTACTATACCAAGTTAAGAAAACGCCAGTATTTAAAAGTACGGACACACTCAAACATTTGTTTTATACTCGTCTTCAAATAAACAGGAATGAGTGAGTGTTTCAATAACCGTAGAAATGTGTGAGACTTAAGATGCGTCCATCTTTAAATAGCTACCGCTAAGCACAACGCAAAGCTAAGTCAGCAACTTCAAGCATTACGTTCGCATACGTACTTGATCATTAAATTATGTATTGATTGATTGAAACTACTGTATTGCCTTTAAAATCCATTTTAAGTCTCTAAGCAAAAATACAATTTAGATCAACATGTTTTCAAATAACGTAGGCAGAACATCAACCAATCAAATTTGCAGTTCAGTATGTTTTCTTCTGGACATTAAATCCAAAAAAAACACCACCATATCTGAAGTAGACTACAACTTGTTTCTTCTCTCTGCATATATTGAAAATGAGTGTTGAAATAAATTATATTCGTTATTTCATAATCTGACATACATCTGTCATTTGCCCCCTGCACTCTAAAAGTAGCACCACGACTTCGGTATCCCGCACCAAATATGGCTTGACAAATGTTGTCTAAATTTACAATGGGCATCCAACCGAAACCTAATGGGTGAACAGCTCTCGAAGCCGTTTGCGCAACAAAGGGGGTCAAAGTGCGCATGTGGGCCATTAAGACTCCATTAAATGATGGCATCTCCGAATCGTGTGACTTTCTAATGAACACCCATATGTGAAAGTGATTGGTTCACATATTGCGAAATGCGTTGAACTTTTAATGATTTGTTGAATGTTTCAATAGCTATTGTTTGCTTAGCAGTTTTGTTATCTTGTTATGTGAAGTAGTGACGATTATTTAGGGTCGTCTAATAATCAACTGTTATTTAAATGTGTATTTTTAAGCTATTTCCGATCTTGTATTGATTCCTAGAAATCCCCATTCACCCCATTTAGGTTGGATGTGCTAAAATCAAGTCCAAAGCGATAGAAACAAAGAACGAACTCATGCCATATGGTCCACATCAACTTAAGGTACCGGAAAGCTTAACCTTAAGCATGTAGGCCTTCATAACAAAATAAATTACTTGCTTTCCCTAAACTATGTTTTATGAGTTATCTTGAAGCTTATGTTGTTTTTGAATCTACGGGGTGTTCAAAAAAGGTGGGGACATAATTTACGTAGTGATTCCTTGGGTCGAAATAAGCAAAAAAGTTTATATAAACATATGTCCTATCTCCTTTCGTTTAGCGTTTGTCTGTCTGTATGTGTTTTTTACAAAAAAAGTCATAACTCCTTAAGGGTTTGAGATACAGCGTTGAGATTTTGCATAAATGTTCATCTTATTGGCCGATTTCTTTGTGCAAAATGTGAATAAAAACTCTTCAGCCGTTTCAAAATGGCGGCTATTTTAAATGTTTGACGCCAAATTTCACGAAAACTGTTAATTTTAACAAAAAATTGCAAGATACATAAAATTTAGTAAATTTTATGAAAATTCCAACAATACCTTGGGTTTAGATAAAGAATACCTTGGCTTTAGCTTAGTTTAGATAAAGAATAACTGAGAAATTAATTTAAATCTTGCTATACCTACAGTTTTCTCCATTTAAACTGTAGGTATAGCAATAAAGAAATTAATTTCTCAGTTATTTTTTGTCCAAAATAAGCTTAATAAGGTATCGTTGAAATTTCCATACAATTTACTAAATTTTATGTATCATGCAATTTTTTGGTAAAATTAACGGTTTTCGTGAAATTTGGCGTCAAATATTTAAAATAGCCGCCATTTTGAAACGGTTAAAGAGTTTTTATTCACATTTTGCACAAAGGAAAGCGGCCAATAAGATGAACATTTGTGCAAAGTCTCAACGCTGTATCACAAATCCTTAAGGAGTTATGACTTTTTTTGTAAAAAACACATACAGACAGACAGACGCTAAACGAAAGGAGGACATATGTTTATATAAACTTTTTTGCTTATTTTGACCCAAGGAATCCCTACGTAAATTATGTCCCCACCTTTTTTGAACACCCTGTATAATAGCCCATTGGTTTATTTTTTATGAATTTTAATAAGATTGATTTGTTTACGGTTTGAATTATTAATTTATTTCACTATAATTGAACTGAAGCTGGGAAATATATTAGTAGTACCATTGATTATAGAAATGAATGGGAGTACATTTTCTGAGTGTACCTAAATATAGTATCAGATAGAAAATTACCCTGGAGTTTTTTATTTATTTATTTTTTAGAACTCTTTGGACAGAATGCAGAAATTTCAATATTCCGTCACCAATAATTTGTACTATCCAGGAATGTAAAAAAATTAACTCAAACTTTTAAATTTTCTGACGTATACATTTAAAAGTCTGTATTGTTTAACTCTGACTACAACAAGACTGTTCCCTCAGCATCACAGTGCCTCGCAGAGAACGCCCGGTTCATCGCTCTCAGGTGTTAGACCGGTTACGTCCGAGGGGTGTCAACATCAAATAGTTAACGCCAATTAATTTCTCTGTGTAACCGGCGTTAACAAAAACGAGGAAGTGCCTCAAACCGATAACCACCAGCACCATCGCCTTTCACGAGTTTGGATTTCACTTTCATCCGTTTACATATTCATGAGAACTAATCCATTGGAGCCGTATGACCGGGTCTTCACAATGGCGAGTGGCTGCACCGCGCTGTCAAGTGTCAGGACCTGCGGCCTGGCCCGGAGGTACGGCTTTGTGCACGTACGTGTGTGTGTGTGTGTGTGTGTGTGTGTGTGTGTGTGTATGTGTGTGTGTGCGTGTGTGTGTGTGTGTGTGTGTGTGTGTGTGTGTGTGTGTGTGTGTGTGTGTGCGCGCGCGTGTGTGAGTGTGCGTGTGTGAGTGTCCCGCGCAGGTTTCACTTTCTCCAGGCCGTGTCGAGAGCATTAGATCCTACACTTCGACTTTCCCCGCCTCCTCAGGCTAGGCCAAAGGTTTCTTCATAAACGCGGATGTGCCTCTCTCGCCCTCCGGCTGTCCTTACGCAACCGGCCATTATGCGCCCGATAAGGAGTGCACATCCTTAACAGCTTTTGGAGAAGTTATACAGCCTAATTGGTGATTCAATGACCTTTCTAAACAGGTTGTTCTCGAGACCATTATGTCAACAGTACGTGCAAATGTAATTGTATTTTAATTGACCATTCGTGTCAACTGGTTACCACCGTTCTCCGCACGGGGATCTAGCAGGAGTAGAGCCTGATACTTTGAAAGTGCATTAGGACCAGCTAACTTTCTCAATAAAGTAACCCATAAGATTAACATAGGAACTTTGAAAGCCTTTGAGGTGGTAAATGTAGAGGCCGAAGATAAATGTTTTTCAAACCCCTTGTACATCTAGAGTAAAATAGCTATTGATTAACACCAAATATTTACAGAAAATAATACCTTAAGAGGCCTAAAATCGCGAAACAAAAATCAATAAATTCCTCAGTGTTGTAGGGGTACTTGTTGAATCTGGCTTCAAAAAGTGTTTTTTTGTTTGCCAAAGATAAATTTCCAATCTGCAGGTTTGTTTTCATCTGTTGATCCATAAACAAACATTGGGTCAAGGAAACAAAATATAAATAAAACTTCCAATTGTTCAGTTTGCCCTACTCAGTTACGAAGGTACTGATAAATCGCCAACGTTACGTTGCCTCCAATAAACTACCTGATGCCAATAAACAGCGATTTTACCCCAGCCTTGCAACAGTTCGGCGGTAAGTCATCCCGTCACGTTTACCCCGATCATCCGGAGACTTATCGTGGTCCTGACCGATCCTGAGGATATCTGCGTCTCTGATCACCCGGCTATGACGGAGGCTCACGACCGTGCAAGGCCGGAGGCCCGAGGCCAGAAGCCTCGCTGGCGAATTACTCACAGTAAGGAATCATAGACTGACGCAATCGCGGTATCTTCATGCAGACGTTGCATTACACGCGTGCGGATGTCAGCGGCAGATGTGGGAAAGGTTGAAGATTATAGGTAGTCTTGGAAAAAGGAGGAAAATCCTTGTGCGCAAGCAGAATATTAAATGTCCCTGCTGAATTTAGTCGTAGAACATTCATATTGTTAATTGAAATTCTATAACTAGCAAACCAAAGGACAGTTCAAGCAACGTATGGAGTTTTTGAGTGTAGTTCTATTTTCCCTAGTTGTTTATTAGTCTAGACAATCGTGAAGTGAAATGAAGTGTACCTCGGAATTTTTCGCAGTAGTTTTTATTTCTGTAATTCCCTATTCATTTTTAGTTCTGAATCCAAACTTTAAATTTGCGTAAAAATATCTGTTTGCCAATAAATCCGCTATTTAAAAAATTGTTAAAATGGGATAAACATTTCCAGATTGAATAGACTAATTGAATAATCTATGTACACTTAATCTTCTTTTTTCTCTGGCATGTTGTGATAATTGTGTAATCACCCTATTTAATACGCAAACCATAGAAACTAATAACATATTCACCTTTGATACTTTCCCACAGTCTCAACACAAAATCACAATTCTGCCGTTTTCTATTTATTTTTAAACCTAT
Organism: Allygus modestus; assembly: GCA_963675035.1. NCBI lineage: Eukaryota > Metazoa > Arthropoda > Insecta > Hemiptera > Cicadellidae > Allygus > Allygus modestus. The sequence goes on along the minus strand of OY776117.1, from coordinate 41,628,088 downwards.
CCCACTGAATTACAGTATTCACCAAATCCAATGCATATTCAGTACCACGGTTCTATCAAATGCTTCCACCTTCATTCATTCTTGTTTCCCAGTTTCAGGAATACTCCGTATTCTTCAGAAACTGTAGTATTCTCAGGTGTACCAACTGTATAAGAGTATTGCGCCAGAGGTTGGCATCCCTGCAGTCTGCAGTACGTCACAACACTGTGCCTCGCCCCAGGATTGGACCGGGGCGATTGGACGCGCCGGTTTTCTGGCAGAACCGCGGAACACCAACGACCTACTTGATTTTCCGCCGATTGTTCCAGATAGAAACGCTCCGTTTCTTTCACGATTGCGTCCATCTTCTCAACGGGCTGCTTCTTCTCAAACGGAATTCGAAACTGACTCCAAAAGTTGTGAACCAAGGTGGAAATTGCTTGTTTTAGCATTCTTCATATAGCTTGGCGATAGTTTATGCTGAAAATAACCACCAACTATATCGCAGAAGACAGTAAATCATATTGGAATAGTTGTTTCCAAATTGAACAGTTAAATTGCCTCAGATAACCAACTGGGTTAGTACTCGATTAAAAAGTTGGATACCATCTCAGATTGTACCTTAAATGTTCGAATTAGACCAAGAACTGCATTCTCGTCACGAGATGGTCAACTTTAGCTTAACAATGCAACTTAAGATTACTCCACAGATTTATCCGTGCTCATTACCAGAAATGAATTGGGAAATATTCCTGTTTAATATTCCAAGATCGAATTAAGTAAATAAATATCACAGATTCGAAGGTTTAGACCTCACTTTAAACTTCTGTATTCGGATAGCGTAAGTTTTTCTACTTGGAAATGGGCTTCAGTAAAAGCGTGATTACGTACTACAGTTATTAAACTCCCGCCCGATTGAAACCTTGAACAACCCGTTATAAAGAAAGTTCCGTAATTGCCCGAGTCCGCGAGTCAATGCGGCCCTTCACTAACGGTCCAGACCTTGACCTTCTGGGGAGATCCATCGTTACTGTAAACTCGACTGGTCTCTGGAGTCGCTAGATCGCTAGTTGCAGTGATCTTCCGTGAGTTTATCGATAACTTTGGCCAATCGCTCCTATCGCTAACTCAAGGTCGGCTCTGAGAAGGGAATGTTTCAAACACCTCCTTGATGCCGGAGCTTCATCAAGTGGGGCGTCGAAGTGGTTCAACCCACGCTGATCTTATCGCTGGGATGTTAATCAAATTGAAAAATCCTCATGCTTATCAGCGGGCAGTTAACAAATTATCAACAAGTTCAGACCTTAAAACATTCCACTGTTCTTTTGGGAGAGAGTGAATTTCCTTGTAGTGTCTCAAAATATATTGTAGTGTACAATTTACACTAACTTATGTGCACATGCACAGCACAAACACGAAGAAATATTGAAATATTTAGATGATGATTTGAGCTATTTTAAGATATAGTCAAATGATTATTTGTAAAAAAATAACAACAAAAACAATAAATTCATTAGTCAAGATTAATCTTCTAGGTCGAGCTGTACCGAGTCCAACATTAAATACTTCTGTTAAATTAAATAATGAAACTTTGCTATTGGTAAGCTTTATAATTTCCACTGGGTAGTGATGTTTTTCCTAATTGTAACATTACAGGTATTTTAGTGATTTTAGCAGGAGGGCACTTCTAGCTCCCTTTTAAATATAATTGTCCGAAAAATTATAAAATAGGCTATTCAATATTTACGATTGTTTTATGGGTAAAGCTTTTGTGATATCGAAATTTTTCTCTTCTTTACTACATAAAACGAACGGAAAATCATCGATTTCGGACAACCCGTTAAGGATAGACGAGCTTATGGACTGATGGGAGAAGCAGGTAGCGCAGAGGACTGGAATCTGCTGTTAACTCGATAATTCCTTTCTTAGCCAAAACTTTAGTTTTTCTTAGATCCTATAACTTTTACATTTTTAACCCCATCTTTACATCACGGCAATCCCAGTAGCTACTTGTAAACGACTTGTTTTACGCCTTTTTTCCTCCAACAATATCAGTGAATCTCTAGAATTGTGTAGGTGGAATTTCAAGGATTCCCTCCCAGCATGTGTCTGACATTAATAATAAGAAATGACAACACAGCCAACAAACTACCTCCATTTAGCTAATATACACACCATCCTTGAAACCGCCGAATGAAGAGTGGACTGTGCTCGTATTCTAGTAAAATAATGGGACCGGTTACCAAATAAAGTGGCTACATTCACCTGTAATACACGCGCTCGGACGGACGCCCGCTCACTCACACAGACACACAGACACACACACACACACACACACACACACACACACACACACACACACACACACACACACACACACACACACGCACGTGTTATGGTGACGCAACACGAGATCTTCGGGGCCTACGCGAGCGACTTGTTGGTAGTAAACTATAAGCTGGATGTCGCAATATTTGTGGACTCCTGAACTTCACAGGCTAGACTCTAGTCGCTGGCACATTGATAAAGGTATTCAATGTACCGTTAAGAGCTCCAGTAACATTTCGCATTTATACCAGCTTTTCCCCTAAGGTTAATGTTAACTTTCAAAGCCCGTCATCAATGGTTTACCTGAAATAGTTTATTTATGATTCTTTAAAGGAAAAAAACACCCAACGATGTCAGTGAGCAGAGGTTTGACATCACGAACAGTCCACCCATAACAAGTCTCAACTATTGAATGTTTTGGAATTTGATTTAACGATTATTGTTTGTGATATCGCTAGCTATGTTTTATCTTAACATATTTTAAATGCACCATAAATAAACGGTATCAGATAATCCGTTGTAGAAAGACGGGATTGGAAAGTTAACATCTGCTTTATGGGGAAGCAAGTAGAAACATCAAATAGTTCGTGACTGGATACCCCACAAGTGTATTCTCACACTGTGATGTGTCTGCTGCTCTCAGCATACTCCTGGAGGTAGTATTACCTATACTAACTCCATGGCATATTCACGGCCTATTTACTGTTGTTGATCTCTCTTGGAACACCTTTTGGAACTGAAGAGTACAAGTATCACTTTTGCTTTACGCCACTAGTACTAAGTATCACAGTGATATTGACTAATGTGGGATTGTATTGAACTTCAACAAGCAAACCAAACAGTCTTTGTATTTTTAAAATGAACGAATGCTGTTTAGACTTCACCTAAGTAGAAGATTAAACGGTGAAACGAAGTACTCGTACTTGGCACTTGGTACCTGGCCATTGTGTGAAAATGGTCACAATAAATCACAGAAAGTACCTTCTGTCATAATAATGTTGTTGTAGATTATGTCTACAAATGATCATCGCATATTGGCAACTATCAACTATAAATACTTCATTTGTTACAGCAAAGTGGAAGATTCATTCTACAAGAAGAGCACTTACGATGCAAGTTACAGGGTCTTGCAGCCTTCGATTGACGGGTATAGTACTGAACTCGTGTGTTCAGTATGTATTTATGTAAACCGTGGCCCACATACATTCGCCCTCGAAGCTTTGTCATCCTCCTTTGACATTATGGGAGATTTATGGTTAATAGCTTGTTGGACTAAGAGCACTATTTTCAAACCTAAAATGTTATTTGTGAAATCTAAAGCTATTTTTTCACCTATAAATCAATGGTTATAAGTTCTACTTTTGAGAATGTTTTGATCGTTATTAGTTTTTATAAGGACAAGAATTCTGTTTGGTACTTACAATAAATCTCGGATCCACCTTGTATTGACTTTGTCCATTCAATTTTTATTCTTATATTATTCAAAGAATGTCATTATTTTTGTTCGGCTCTAAAATATTAACTTTTTTACAAGTTTGATATCATTTGAAAGATCTTACCACTAAGGTATGTTTTTTTAACATCTACCTTCAGGGCTCTGCCCCATGGGCTTTTTAAACTTCCAGTGTTATTCTTATGGAGTTATATATTTTTAGTCAAACAGCTGATTACAATGAAGAAGTTTCAAAACATCAGAATATATACCTACTAGATTCCCGTGTGGAGAACATATCAACTAGTCCATATTATAAAAATTTACAAAACTTCGTTCTAATTGGTGCAATTGTTCGTAAGTTGGCATTACATAAAATTCCAAATAACCTGCAAGGCTCTCTCGTTAGCTCTACATTCGTTACTTTATAGGTTTATCGGTATTTCCCCAGGAGCGCCATGACCTTATTTACGGGAGGAAGTTGTATTTCATTCGCACATTCCAGATCGCCCTAAAGGTCACAAGTGCCCCGTACACAACAGCGGTTGCAACACTCCCGGGAGGGCCGTAGGTCGCGGCATTGTGCACCCACGGACCCTCTAATCTCATGCCGTAACCAGGGCATTGTAACACCTCAGGTGACAATGGTTGTAGACTGAGGCAGCTTGGGCTGGAGGATGAGATGTAACAATGATTAAAACAATATGGTAGTGCATTTAAGAGTCTTCATCACCGGAAGTTGCCGGACGCCATCTTGGTGTTTTGTTCCATAAGGCCAATGTTAACTTTGTGCCTCCGTTACGCCTAACCTGATCGTCACAAACAATTAATTTTGGTGTCAAATTAAAGGTTTCGTCGTCCTCTAGGGAAATACAATAGTCGAATTTGGATTTTCTTACAAATTAATGAGAACATGTACAGTGTTTCAGTTCAAAATAAAACTTTTTATTATGAAACTATGATACCCAAATTAAGGAATTCGACATTGTATTTCCCTAGAGGACGACGAAACCTTTAATTTGACACCAAAATGAATTGTAAGTAACGATCAGGTGAGGAGTAATGGGGGCACAAATTTAACATTGGCCTTATGGAACAAAACTCCAACATGGCGTCTAGCAACTTCCGGTGATGAAGACTTTAAGTAACGATTTTGAAATAATGTTGACTACAAGTAACATTCGAGGAAGTATTTTAAAGTGGTATCATGGTACCCTATGAGCAGATAGTAGTGCTTTATTAGCCACGGTAGTTATTTAAACTTATAAAATAACGCCGCCTTTGGGGCCTTCAAATTTATGACGACATTATTATTATTATGGATAGGTACCAGACAGGTCCTTGGATTCTAACCAACTCTGAACTTGTTTGTTTAATCTACCGACATAATAAATATCACGGCTGATCTAACCTAAACTAAACATTAATTCAGATTTATGGACTTAGGCTAAAACTCGCTATTTAGACGCTTAGAGAATAATTTTTTGTATACGATATTTCCTAATAATTTCTCGGTAATACCACCCATGTTAGAATAAAGTTACAGACGTCTGTTGGATTAAAAAAACAGGGATTATATTTGTGAATCAAGTAATTTTTAGTTAGGTGTATAAGATTAGTTAAAAACAAGTTTAATGGTTCTTTGAAGTTCGAAAGTGACTTTTATGAACGTTGGTTGATAACTTGGTTACCATGGCAGAAGAAAAAAATACTGTAAGCATAAGTTTTCGAAATATCCCGGTTTTAAGACTGTCTGGGGAAGAACGCGGCAGCAACAAAACTTGAGTAAATATTATTGATAGTGAAAAAGGTGATCGTCAATATTAGAGCGTTTGTTTTGCTCGTAGTTAAAAAGGATGTTATAATTTTCTCCACTCCTTTCATAGGCTCAGAACAAATACATTATACTACAGTGATTACATTTTTTTATTTTAAAATAATTTTGTTTTTGGTAACCAGCATTCTTCTAAGAAGGATAAACAAATAATAACAATCGTGTTTTTAAGGTTGAAATTCGAAGGTTTTTACAGAAATTGCTTCGGTTTTGATGAATGACAAGTGTATGCTTATTGTTTCGGATTGTTTCCAGCTGTTTCGACAGCTTGCACTTGCTTGTTAGTCAGGAGTTCGTGCGTCATATTTACAAACCCCAGAATAACCCAAGTTCAAGTTCAAATGATTGGGTTTCGTCTGTGATCCCCATTTTGCTAAGAGCGGTGACTTGTCTTCTTAATATTATTAAGAATGTGATTTTTGGGTTTACCAATTATTTTTAATTTTCAATATTTTGTTTCAGTAGGTTTTAATTAATAATATTTTTACAACAGTATAGCTGACTTAATTTCTCAAAACAAGATTAATTAGAAGAAGATTGAGGTGTGATCTACTGCTATTGAATATACAATAAATTATACACCTATTATTTTTTAACTTAAGAGCTTTTTTACAAATTTATTTTTACAAATTCACAAAGCAAATATATATACACAACTCACATAAAACCATAGCGTTTTTCAAAGTTGAGGTCTAATAGATTAAATATCTTTTAAGACGAGGTCGAACAAATTATGTTTATGCAAAACAATTCTAATTATGTCCTTAGACAGGTAACTGGTGTGAAAATCCTTGTAAACCTACCCGCGCGTCGAGCTAGGACAACCGTGTAATACTATAGTACACCGTGTAATACTATGCCACCCGCGAGCAAGGCTGCTGTGTAATCGAATAATTGTTAGATTATGCACATTTAGTCCAGCCTTTGCCTGCTCAACTTCATAATTAGATAATGTCTCTATTAGAAAATATATGTTGAATTTCCATAGTCCCTTTTGAATTGAGGTGAGTCAGTAAGATTGAATTATATCTTACCGGATGTTTATTCAATATATTTCATTTTTTAGTCTTTATTTTGAGTCTTTTTTTACGTGATTACTTAACTTGTATTTAGTTGTTGCTACTATTTCCATTTTATTTTGGTCAGCTATAATTACCACCAGTATATTTTATTGGAATAAACTAAAAAACTTATTGTTTCGGGGGATCAGACATATATTCCTCGTTGCAAGATCGGTCGTTTTAAAACTCGAATAAGTGATATGCGGTGTTAATTAGTGGGAAAATTTCAATATCCCCCAACATAAATTACATTCAGTTTACGTTAGGTTGTTATTTAAATGTCTTTTATTAAAAACATTTAATTTGGAAGCTCTATTCAGCTTTATAAAGGGTTCGTTAAAACAATATGAAATTACAATAACTAAGAACACACTGTAACGAATTAATCATAAAATTATTTAGGTTTAATAAGTTATTATTTGGGCATGAAGAATAACTTTAAATTCGTTATCAACAAAGTAATCTTATGACCAGTTCATCTTTCAGTGCTGTTTAATTAGTGGTGTTTAGCCACAGAGCCAAGTTACGGTTAGTCGTTGAACACATAACGGTATACGAGTTAGTAGTTGAACACAGAACGGTCAGTAGTGCGAGATAAGATTTCTAGAGCACTGGTGCAACCTGGGGGCTTATCTGGGCAATTAGCAGAAGTAACAGACGGTTAACCGAGTGATAAGAGATAAGAGACAATACCTCTGCTGCAACCGCTGTACCGGGAGCGGGAAACTTGGGAAACTTGGGAACTTGGTGAGTAACAGTCCAGATGTGAGTCAGCTTCTAGTATGTGTTTGTACTTGTTAAAGTTTAGAGTACAGTAGAAAATCGTTGTAAGCTTTATATTTTAGAAAACAGGTTAGAGAAAATAATGTAATGTTTAAAAGCTACACGAGTAAAAAAGTAAAACTGATCCGTCAACGCAAATAATGTTGTTGTGAGAGTCTAGAATATTATACTTTCGTTTGTTGTACTTATTGATACTAAGGAAATAAGGGTATTCAATGATCCAATTATACTGTATTGCAATATCAATTCAGTATATTGTACATACAATGAAACCATCAACATTCAGTGAAACTGGGAAGAATCAATCCAGGATTGAAATCCAGTTGCTTTATGGTCTAAACTATATTTAACTATGCATAAACTTGTTTACAAAAAATACTACTTAAAACATAATAACAAACTTAAAGAATAAAATTACGTATAGGTATTTTATTTTTTATTTAATTTACATTTTTGAGTTACACTTAACTTTGGGGCCTAATATTCCATTATAAAATTATTATTAAAAGGAAGTCATATTTTACGATTTAACTTTTTACAGTGAACTACTGAACGGGTCTAATCTCACTCGACCAAATGAGGATATGAAAAATAATAAATTTTATCTCATGACAATTATGTTTTTCTTCTTGCAAAAATAACAACTACCAAACACACTTTCTTAAATTTGGCTTTGGTGAAACTTAAGTAAACTTCTGTAAATACGTGTAAAATATCGCACCTTTTTTATTTAACTTTACTATTCATCTGATAACATTTTCAGGACGTAAACTGATAAGGCGTCAGAAAATGACCTAGTAATATTTTTCTTTATTGATCTCTTTAAAAATAATATCTTTCAGAATGGATAAATTCTCAAAAACTAACCGAAATAGACACCAGTTAATTAATATAAATTTAATAAATATATCTTCCAATATATTAGGTTCACTATTATTGCGATTAAGTAACAGTTTGATCTGCTTAGCAAAATAAGAGGACTCTGTTTAAATGTGAGCAAAATCACACGACCTTGGAGAAAGCAGGAGCGTCTAGGAGTGAAAGTCTGGCAGCCCTAGCCGTATCATTATGTTATCAGTGCACCGACCTGCAGCCGCATTCTGCATTCTTATCATCACGCCTTGCAGTTGCAACGTAACTGGGGTCATTATACATTTAGAGTCACGCAGCCTTGGAATGCATGTTTTCTGTTGCAACGTAGTTTTTTTCTCCTTGAAATTTTACATTTTGTGTAAACTACGCAAGGGGCCAAGATAAAGCTGGTTGTGAAATTATGTCATTTTGTAAAACTAAAACATAACATTATGAAACCGTTTCGTTATTTAAGGTCGTGTGACTCGCTATTTGTTAATTCCCTCAAATAAAATTGATGTAATTTATTTAATCTTAAAGCCCTAGTTATCTGGTAAATTTTAACAGCTAATGCCCCAATATTAACAGTACTATACAGTGCAGGTAATTATTTATAAATTATACATAAACAGTATAATTGTTTAGTATATTATTTTATTGCACAATACTGTTATGTATAATAATAATAATGTATTATTCAAATTTAGATTATTTTAATACAAAATATTGTAAATGTGTGGCAATACAAAAATCTTGTTATATTACATTATTTGCTTGTTTTATATTTGTCTTAACAAATAATGACAAAGCAAACTTTTGGACAGTCGAAGCCAAAATACTTGTATATGACACAATGTTAGAAAACATGTTTTCTAACTATAGACACGTTTAGCATCAAATATATTTTACATAAATAAACGTAAATAGCTTAATTGTACATGTTATTCCTGGTATATTAAAATTTTCACACATGCACAATTTCCTCATATCATGCTTTTAACCTAAATCGTGAATCTACCATTCACAAATATTAATTGTGATTAATATTTGTGATGTCTGTTTTTCATTGTTGTTAAAAATCCTATACTCTAATATGAGTAAGGTTTGCTTGCTTGCTTGCGACACGGATCTCAAAAACGGCTCCAACGATTTCCTTCAAATGTTAGAAATAACTAATTTCTGGGATAAAAATAAGTTCTATACAGGCCTCTTCCCCAGGAAAAATCAAATAATGTAAAAAAAAACTAAAATCAAAAGTTAAACAAATTAACATTGGGCTTATGGAGTTTCAAATCAAAACAAAAGAATTGTAACAGCTGCTCATATTCAATCAGAGAACTGTCAAAGTAATACTCATGTTGTATATGATTATTAACATGTGGTTTCCTGAGAGCAGAGATTAAAAGATTTGAGTGAATATTACATAAATAGAGTAGTAAAATAAATCAAAGGGACATTGAGCTATAAATAACAACTGGAGTGACCTTAAAAATGTAGAAAAGGGGCAAATGAGTTATACAAATCTTATTATCAGTAGGGGGAAGTGGTGAAATATTACTCCAAGTCATCTAAACAAACTGGCTGGCCTTCCCCCGAGCAAAGCTCGGCCCCCCAGGTACTTGGCATTAAAAAATCAATGATCCGTGGTGAGATCTGTTCAGACTTGTTGTTTTAGCTAGTTGTTTGCGTCATGTGTTAAAACAGCTGATCAAACGTCAGATGTTGTGTTTTGCTGAGTCGCCTTCTATTCGATACGTTATCGTTTAAAAACTAGGCTCCAGTACACTGTGATTTACTCATTTGATATGATTCAAAGTTTCGGAACTAAATTTTACATGAAAAACGATGGAAGGAAAATCTAACGACCACACATAATTATGACTAACAATGGTTTACAGTCATTAAAATTGTAGTTTTCAAAATCGATCCCTTACTTATATTATTAAGAGCAAACATTTGTCCTATTCTACCAAGATTTTACAATGTTAGTTTATAAAGCTTTGTTTTGAAATCCACATTACACTAAACGTTATCTTATTATACTTTATAGTTTTATAATATTTCAAATTGCTAAAACTACTCTTGTGTTTCTTTACAAATACAGGTAATTTTTATCCAACCCTTACTTTAAACACCCATCCGCCTGTAACGCTTCAAAATAACAACTATCAGCAGGCTTACAAAAATAATAACACATTTCCAATTTAAATGATATTATAATTCGTTTATTAACTATTTTTAATGATGAGTTTCGAAACAAATGACCACTACAAACATTTATTAATATTAATTTTAAGTAGTGATCGTTTTTACAAAAAAAAGAGATCATAATTCTTCCTGTATTTAAAATAGACTCTAGTATTAAAGTACATTTCATGTGTTTCATGGAATGCAGTTTCAGTTTCATAAAATGAATGTTTCAGTTTCATGTGTTAGGATAAATGCAGCTGAGGTGGCCCGTAACATAATTCATACTATGCTAAGAGTTTACTAAAAACACTATCAAACAACAATCCCACTCTTTCCTTACAAACACCCACAACTTAATGTCTTCCTAGAAGGCTGCGTAACCTATAATACATAGGTCCAGCATGATGCTGTGTCGTTACCGGATTCCCGATATATGCATATCGCCGCGACGTAGGTGTCCACGTGTTATGCGGATGGTTTTTATCGGGTTACGAAGGTCCCGGGCCGCGGTCGAACACGGAAGATCAACAATGGAACCAACCAATGGTGACGGCAGTGATGGACTTCCACCGGTAGTGGGGCTCTACAGGGGTTGCCAGAGGGACTAGGGGTCGGGCGGTGGTTGGGAGAGACGGTTGGGTGGTAGAGGGTAGTGGGGCTCTACAGGGGTTGCCAGAGGGACTAGGGGTCGGGCGGTGGTTGGGAGAGACGGTTGGGTGTAGGGGGTAGTGGGGCTCTACAGGGGTTGCCAGAGGGACTAGGGGTCGGGCGGTGGTTGGGAGAGACGGTTGGGTGGTAGGGGGTAGTGGGGCTCTACAGGGGTTGCCAGAGGGACTAGGGGTCGGGCGGTGGTTGGGAGAGACGGTTGGGTGGTAGGGGGTAGTGGGGCTCTACAGGGGTTGCCAGAGGGACTAGGGGTCGGGCGGTGGTTGGGAGAGACGGTTGGGTGGTAGGGGGTAGTGGGGCTCTACAGGGGTTGCCAGAGGGACTAGGGGTCGGGCGGTGGTTGGGAGAGACGGTTGGGTGGTAGGGGGTAGTGGGAAGATCATGCTAAGTGAATTTTGTTAAAATTATTCTAAGTAAAAGGCTTTAAGGGGGGACTCCGGTTTGGCGTTTCTACCTACCTCCCCCATAAGGTCAATGTTAAATTTCAAAACCCGTCCCTCTTCAACAGATTATCCGACATAGTCAATTTATGGTTCATATTAAAGAGCAAAGAAATGCCTAGCGATTTCAGTATTGATATTATAAATAGTAATCGTTCAAAGCGTTATAAAATATCGAATATTTATGTTTTTTTGTGAGTGATGTATTAATTTGTGATATCGGAATTCTGCTCTCTGAAATCGTTAGGTTTTGTTTTCTTCCTTAAAATTAGCCATAAAACAACGATTTAGGATAATCCGATGAGAAGGGGTTGGCTTTGAAAGTTAACATTGGCCTTATGGTAGAGCCCCCTCCTAAAAGGGAAGGAGGTCCCAACCGCTCTTCCCAAATTGGACTTTTTAATTAACTACGTAACCCTTAATTCCTCAACCCTTAGTCTACGTTCTTGAATCGGCGATGGTAACGCAGATAGTTTCATAGACAGATCAGCGCCGCAGTCCCAAGATTCGCGAGACTAACTGCCTCTCACGTAATACCAATAGAAACGTTTAGTTCCCCATTCTTTAGTAGAAGCATGTTCCTAATTCATTAATTTCAACGATCAAAAATACCTTATGATTCCAGAAAGCAGCACTTTGACAGGCATCATAAATAATATTCGTTGTTTACAATACAAAAATATTCAAATTTTTAAATGTGACGACTATTTTCAGTTAAATTTTGCACACTTGAAACCGCGATGTATTTTATTAACAAACAATAAATCATAAGTCATAAATCAATAATTTCGGATTATTGATTTAGAACCCTGTTAAAGAGAGAAGGGAAGTGGAGCTGTGTTACACTGGAGAAGCAGGTAACAAAGCTAAATATTTCCTGTCTTCAAATACTTTCTCGCGGCGACACCATTATTTTCGGAGGTAAACAAACAGTAAACAATTTAAAAAATTGCTTTAAACCAAAGACGCTGAGGGCATAAGAGAACTGCTTATGAAACATAGCGTGCGATGTATGCAGTCTGGCATTGTTTAAGCTTTCTCTCACTCACAGACATGCCAAATCGCTTGCGTGCCGCGGTGCGTGCGGGCGACTATGGGAGGGAGGCGTTGCGATATGCGGTGGCGAAATGTGACGAGTGGCTCTACCGGGTTGGTGCACTAATTAACCCAACAGTGTTGCACATATTGTGTTTACTTCTAGTGCAATTATAACTGTCAGCGGTGGGACTGTCATCTCGAAGACTCAGCCTGTCAATGTGTAAACGTTTCTCTCTGCATTACTGCATTTGCAACGGGTATCACAATCGATTTGCCCATTTATTCCAGATTACCTCGTTTGATTCATTCTCGGCCACGGACTGCAAACTGCATTGTTTGTGTTGACAATAAATAATATAATGATAGTCATTAAAAGACTACTTGTTTTACCAACTTGTTTTACTACTTGTTTACAAGATTACTTGTTTTACTTGTTTGTCATCAACTTGTTTTATTCGCAATCTGTCTGGTTTTTAATATCTATACATAAAAAATATAAAAAATACCTGGGAGGAAAGTCAAATATTATATCTTAACCACGTGAGTGTTATTTTAACAGCAGATATTGCTCGTGTTGGGAATTATTATTTTTACATTTGTAGACAAATCTTAATTTACATTGCGTCTTGTGGGCACCATGATAACATGTAGTCTTTATGTAGTTTTAATTTTATCCACTTCCAAAGAAAGTAGAAGTTTCCATTTCTCATTTAACCGTAAACACTATTCAGAAATATCATAGACGTTCTACTAATAAAGAGTGTCGTCTCTTGTCATACTCAGTCTAGTAAAGATTAAAAATTACATAGTTATAATAATAACATTGTAACTACTTTGTGTTTCCACGAAAACAGATAATGTTTTGGAAATTGAATATACTGAATGTTGAAAAACTATCGATATTGATAGATATCTACATTATTTATTGATTTGTATTTTTGTATTGTAACTATAAATTATCATTCAGGCTCAAACGGGTTTCTAACACTATCAATACTGATGAGTACGTAAACCTCACTTTTACGTATTTACACAATTTTCCTAACTGTGATGAGATTAATACCCCCGTCGCAGCAAACCTGCGTACTCAGCGAATTTCCAATGCAAATACATGGGTGTCACTACTACCTAGAGCCACTTCCCAAGTTTCACAAAAATACATCAATTAATAAGTGATATATAGCATTTTATTTATTCTCCATAAGAATAACATTATAATTGAGTACGCATGTTTGCTGCAACAAGGAAGATAAGAAGTGTGTTTGTTTTCAGTTATCAATATAACTCAAACAGAAGTAGCTACATACCAAGTTTTATTAATTTAGGTTCATAACTAAGGGAGATAGATATAAAACTTTACTTATTCTCCATATGAATAACATGGAGGCCGAGTATGCAGGTTTGCTGCTACCAGGAAAAATCAACAAAAACCTTTTTTTGTGCTAATATCAATATACCACAACTAGTTGAAGCCGCATATCAAGTTTCATCAATATACATACATAAATAATCGAAATATAACATTTTATTTATTCTCCATAAGGATAACATTGGACAACGTACCGTGTTTAGCACTCTGAATATCTCTTCAACGGTTGGACGTAAAACAACAATTAAATCGCCAAAATGATTGTTTTGTAGAGCTAAACTGAATGGTAGAAATAAATGTGGAGTTTTAGTGAAATTATCTGAGGAAAATCTAAAAACCGTATTCCATAAGATTAACATGGGAAATTTTATGGACACATTTTTTGACTTTTCTCCACAACCACTAAACCTAGCTTAATGATTCTAGATACTAAATTGTTTGTTTTTAAAGGTCTATAAAATGGCTACAACCAAAATCTAGTGTTTTTAAAATGTTGGGGTAAAAGTTCAAAAAACTGATTTTTTGAAAATTTTAAACCCCCATAAAAGCCCCTTCCCATAGACCGATCGATCTGGTTTTCGAACTTAGTCATAAATGTTACTCTCCACATTTGTGCAAAATTTCATCAAAATCGGGTGTTTCTTTCAAAAGTTATCGCGGTAACGGACACACACACACACACACACACACACACACACACATATATATATATATATATACATATATATATATACACATATATATATATATATATATATATATAGATATATATATAAATTTTAACGAATAGTATTTTTGGCATCTGGGGCCTCAAAACAAAAAGTTATCATGGTCTAGCGCGTAAGTCTTACTATGCCACCCATCTACGGTAATAGCTTCTTCCCTATAGGGGAAATTCGCTAACAAGGTAATATCACTGAATACTAATACTATAGATTTATATTCAATGGTAATATTGAATTTAAAATATTCCACGACGCTTTTTCTGTCCAATAAAACAAATTTTACACAACACATGATTCTGTGATCCATTTAAAATTATATTTAGTCATTTATTTCTTTTCGTATTCTTTGCTTAGATTTGCTCTGGTTTGCCTGGAAGTTCACAGACATAGGATGAGTCATGGATGATTATGAGTCTCCAGGAATTGCATAAAATCAGCTCATATCAGTTTTCAAATCGGTCTTAGTCAGTAACAAGGCAACTCAAGGAATCTCATTCATTTTTCAGCCATAACCTATGAATATTAAACTGATATAAATTATTATTGTAGATGTAACATTCAAGCGCACCCTTTTTTAAAGTGGTTTGATAAATAAATAAAAAGTAAAACAAATAAAAACTAAGAACTACCATATACTATTAGCAAGTTATCACAAAATGTTTCCAAACATTCCTTTTCCATTGTTTAGCCATTTCAGGTCCATCGACCCTAGATAACAGAGCTAGTTAGAGATAGAAGACGCCTCCCGTAGCTTCTTAATTAGTCAGAGAAAGGAACGCTCTAGCAACGGCTATTCAAACTGCGCGCTTTCACAGCGACTACAGCATACTTGCCACCCACTTTCGACCAATTTCATTTTTGCAACACATTTGCCAAAATTATTTCGATTTATTTATTATGTCTGCGAC
The DNA here is from genome assembly GCA_963675035.1 of Allygus modestus. NCBI lineage: Eukaryota > Metazoa > Arthropoda > Insecta > Hemiptera > Cicadellidae > Allygus > Allygus modestus. The sequence continues at coordinate 41,612,483 of OY776117.1, read as the reverse complement.
TTATTTTAGGTCAACCTTACATAAATAATATTTAATAGCCAGATATATGTAAGAAAAAACCTTGTGTGAAACCCATCCTGCTGAAAAGGGAACAAATAAGTAGTGCGCTCTTTAGTCAATGACTAGTAAAAGCCTAAGCCATTTCCTATAGATTCACTTTTACTTTGAATAATCTTAGCTTTAACGGAAGATCAGTTAGAACTTTTAATTACAGTAGAGCCTAAAAGATGTATGATGATATAAAACAGCCTGATATCTCTCATTTAGCGTCTCATGATATTAAAAAAATCTCAAATAAAAAATAGCATTTTCTCGTTAAAATGGTTGAACTTTGATATACGAAAGTAACAGACGAATGTAAATAATTTGTTTACTTATATTTAAACTCCTCCAACAAATAAAACGTAAAAATATTTCAACATTTGAATTACCTAGGCCATGTACATTAAATAAAAGTAATAATACATCAAGGAGGTTTGATATGTCAACGTTGACTTAGTTAATATGAACCAAATAAACACTCGCATACATTTGTCTAAGTAGTTTTTAATAAAATTAGTATCAATATAACTTTGTTACAAAGATATTCTAGGTAGATTTTAGCTGAAAGAGTTGAAAAGTATCAACCCCCTTTTAACTAACCGAGTTAACTCAAAAATGCAGTAGAATATGAAACAATTATTCTATCATCTCAGACAAAGAATTGCTTTGTCATTGGGTTTGTACAATTCCCAATAGACAATTCCAATATAGACTATAGGGTTAGCCAAAAGTCTGGAACCCCCCATTAACTTTAAAACGTCAAAGAAACTAAACTAAGCACACCTTTATATGAAATGAAAATGCACTTTTTGGTCGGTATTTCAATTTTGCCCGAGACCCCAAAATGGGGTGTTTTGGGGGCAACTTCAAAATTTTAAATGTGAAGCCCCATCGAAACACACATAATTTTAAAGGTCGGCGAAAACTAGATCTCTCTATCTCAATCCAGGACAAAATGGTGGCTACTTGAAAATGCTAAACTACTTTAAACTAAATTTTTATTAAAAAGCCAAACATTATTAGAAGAAATTTAAGTTACAATTCTAATTAATCACAAACCTTCCGTATGGCGTAGGAAAACAATATCTTAACATTAATAATTATCATCAAATTTTATTGCTCCTACTCACCTAATTTCCTTATAAAAGATGCTCGAATTGCTCCCCTTGTACTGTCTGGACATGTGCTAGCCTGTTGTAAAAATGTGAAACAGCACGTAGAATGGATTCTCGTGGAACATTTCGAATTCCCTCAACCATTCTGTTCCTGAGATCATTGATGCACTGTGGTTTGGTTTTATACACATTATCTTTAATGTGGCCCCACGCAAAGTAATCGAGTAGTGACAAATCAGGTGATCTTGCAGGCCACTCGACAGCACCTCGTCTCCCTATCCAGCGATTTGGAAAAATGTTGTTCAAATCCGTGCGGACATCCCGGCCATAGTGTGGAGGTGCTCCATCTTGCTGGAACCAAATCTGATCACAGTTATTAGTTGCTAACTGAACAGCGGGAATAATCTGCTGTTGGAGCATTGTCAGTTACACTGTAGAGTTAAGATTTCCTCAATGAAGAACGGTCCGATAAATCTATCTCCTCCAGTACAAAGCCAAACATTTAATTTTTCCGGATGTTGTGTATGTTGTTCTCTCATCCAGCGAGGGTTTACATCAGACCAGTAGCGACAATTATGCCTGTTGACATTTCCGTTTATCATAAAAGTTGCTTCATCCGAGAAAACAATGTTATTTAATCTTATAGTATTGTCATCAATATTTGCCATCATTACCTCGCCAAATTCTACTCGACGATCGAAGTAACCCTCAGACAGTTCCTGAACTAAATGAAGTTTGTATGCTTTAAAACCGCTGTTGTGTAAAACTCTGCCCACTGATCTTTGGGAGATCCCTACACTTTGGGCAACAACATTTGTTGAGACATGGGGATTTTCTACAACAGATTGCAAAACATCCAATGACTTTCTTCGTCTGAAGCAGTTTTCGGTCTTCCTGATCTGGGACGGTCCTTGACACTGCCTGTCTCTTCAAAACGTTGAACAGTTTTTATTACTACTGATTTTGAAATAGGGTTACGATCAGGAAAATAATCATTAAATAAGTTCTTTACCTGTTCATAACTTCTGATTTTATCACCATATCCTCGCATAATTAGTATAGTGATCCGCTCTTGTTTACTTAGCTCCATTTACAGTAAAATTATAAAACACACCACATTTGCTAGTGGTTAGTCTCACCCAAATGCCAGTCTGATAGTAACTGATAAGGTTGTGGTCCTAGAATGTCAAAGCCGGTGAAAGTTTGCTTCAAGAGTTATTGTTTGCCAATGCGGGTTTTTCCAGTAATGCGGCTGGTTTTCCTCAATGTACAATAATTGTAAGTTAACTAATAAAATGTCTCTGGGAGTAGATGACAAAGTCTGGTTTGCACAATTTGTCTTCTTTTATAAAGACCTCAAAAATGATGAACCACTCAAGGCGTCTTTACATGTACATTTTTTAGCTGACCACACAAATACCCCATTTTGGGGGCACAGTTTAAAGAATTTAAAATACAAAATTTATTCCTCTAAAAGGTAAATTCAAATGAATAAAGTCATTGTAAATAAGCCATACTTAATTTTACTTACTACTTACTCAATTTCATAACAGAGCTACTGATGTCTGCATGAGAAGTGCGTTCTCTCACGCTTATGACAATTTCATATTACCACCATTTTGTCCTGGATTTAGATAGAGAGGTATAGTTTTCACCGATCTTCTTCTTTTATAAATACCTTTAAAATGATGTGTATTTCGATGGGGCTTCACATTTAAAAGTTTGAAGTTGCCCCCAAAATACCCCATTTTAGGGTCCCGGGCAAAATTTTGATACTGACCAAAAGGTAAATTTTTATTTTTTATAAAAGTATGCTGACTTTAGTTTTCCTGCTATAACCTGTTAGAAAATTTAATAGGGGATATTCGATGCCTAGTATAAGTGGGTTCTATCGTGCAAATGAAAATTTCAAATGACCGCCATTTCGCCCTTGGTTGAGATAGAGAGGTCTAGTTTTCACCGATCTTCTTCTTTTATAAAGACCTTTAAAATGATTTCTACTTCAATGGGGCTTCACATTTAAAATTTTGAAGTTGCCCCCAAAATACCCCATTTTGGGGTCTCGGGCAAAATTGAAATACCGACCAAAAAGTGCATTTTCATTTCATATAAAGGTGTGCTTAGTTTAGTTTCTTTGACGTGATCTGTCTTAAAGTTAATGGGGGGGTTCCAGACTTTTGCCTAACCCTTATATATATAATATATAGTGATGTATATTACATGGCTATTTGGTAAAATATTGCATTAACACCTGCCCTCGTTGAAGTGACAGTTAACAACCAAAGGGTCAAAAATGAGTGTGAAGTAATATCCGTTGGTTATTTATATAATATATAATACATCAACAACATTCCTGAGCATGAGTTTTAAGTTTATACAAATACAAATCAAATAGGAAGTACTCTTACTTATGATTACAGTTTAAACTAGTTTTGAAAAACTTTTTGAAATCTAAATTCTTTGTTTTAGTAATTTTTATTGTGATTCCTCTAAAAACTCGTTAAGGTTGTAAAAAAATGTTCTCTCAAATATATCTTTAGCATGATTTTCAATTTCATAATGTTTGTTAATTTTCTAATAATTTAAGGAATTTTTCCCATAAATTTATTTCCCGTACGAGAGTTTTTTTTGTTCAAATATTTCTTTGTCATCTCTCTTTCAATATGTATTTTATTCCTGGTGTCATATTTGTGAGCCATTTTATAATTTATACTGTATTTTTGTTATCAATATTAACTAAAAAATATGCATGTAGTATTCCAGACTCAATAAATAATTTCGAACAGTAAAAAAAGTTTTAATAAATTTATTTGTAGTTTTATAGTTGTATTCATATTGAAATTTTATTTCACCATAAATACTTATGCCATATAACATGTGACCATGTATTTCACGCTATTTTTCGAAACACCTGGCATAAGGCGAGAACATTTAAGAAGGCTCAAGCAAAAGGTAACTAATATTTCAAAGACGAGTAAAATCAACGAAACCACAAACGCTAGAACATTGTAACTGAAAAATCATTTTAAAATCAAAACATTATTAAAGTACACGCCCTGTTACAGTTTAGAGTAGAAAATTAATTTGTTGTGTAATAATTGCTACAAGTTTTAAACACGCGTCTTTTCTTTTTAAATTGTTTATTGAAGAATTTCCAGAAGAATAAACCCGCCTTAATTCTGCGCCTTCTCCCTTTAACATGAATTACGATGTATTTAACAAATACCCCCGTAGCAGCAAACCTGCGTACTCAGCGAATTTCCAATGCATATATATGTATCTTAACACCACATAAAGCCACATACCAAGTTTTATCATTATACATTCATAAATAAACGATTTATGACATTTTAATTATTCTCCATAAGAATAACATGGCGGCTGAGTATGCAGGTTTGCTGAAGGAAGGAACACAAAAAATGGGGTTTTATACAAATATCAATATAACTCATTTAGGTAAAGCCACATACCAAATTTCATTAATTTATTTTCATAATTAAGGGAGATAACACGTTACTTATTCTCCATAAGAATAACATGGGGCTGAGTACGCAGGTTTGCTGCTAAGGGAGCCTTTGGTAAAAAAATGTTTTTTGGAGCAAATATCAATGGTCCACAACCAGATGAAGCCGTATACCAACTTTCGTCAGTATACGTTCATAAATAAGCGAGATATACAATTTTTCTTTTCCTCCATAAGAATAACATTAGACAACGTACTGTGTTTAGCACTTTCAATATCTCGGTAACCAACTGACGTAGAGAAATTATCAAAATACCAAATTGTGTATTTTTTTAAGCTGAATCCAATGGTAAAAACTAAAATTTGACTAGACTATTTCCAAAATTATACATAAAAACTTCAAAAAACCCATTTTTGGGGTACAAAACCCCCCCAAAATACCCCTTCGGATAGAGCGATTTGGCTGGTTTTCGAACTTAAAGTCATAAATGTTGCTTTACACGTGTATACTAAATTTCATCAAAATCGGATAATTTTTACGAGAGTTATCGTGCTCACGGACACACACATATATATATATATATATATATATATATATATATATATACAGTATCGAACGAATGGTGTTTTTGGGGTCTGGGGACCTCAAAACGAAAAGTTATCATGGTCCCGGGCCTAGGTCTTACCATGCCGACTACGGTAATAGCTTCTTCCCTATAGGGGAAATTCGCTAAAACATGAAACACGTAAACAACAGCCTTAAATCACGACATTAAGCAAATCTTACGGTCACACGTGTCCACATAACAATAAACACGTGTGCACAGATCAACACGTGTAATGGCATTTATTTGCCATTGTTATTGGGAGTCAATAAGATTGTTAATGAGACTAACATTGGATCCACTCCCTCTCGTAAACAATGGAAACTGCCAATTGAAGAGGAAAGAGTGTTATTATCAATCTCACAACAAACCCAAGATAGGTAAGTTTGCGTTTTAATGCTTACAGTGGCAATTAAATATAATGCAATAAACTTATTGACATTATAGTAATTATATAAACAAATTGTAATAGTATAAAATAATAAGTAAAATAATAGCTCTTTATAAATAAGTGAATGGTTAAAAAGTATTTTTGCGACAATTTTAGTATAGGTACAATAACAGTGTACATTGCAAGTGTCCACATTGAATGAATTAAATACAAGGGCCCTTTACACATCAGGGTTAGGATTTTTTAAATAATAAAAAGTTAGGCCTACAATAAAATAAGGTTTTAATGCGTATTGTTTATCTCTATGTAGGGTAATTTCTTTGTTTCTATAATTATATCAATATCACATTTGTTTGCATACATAAAATATCAAATATATTTGTAATGGTAGCTTAAGAAACACTATAATGCTTTACACATGTTTCTGAGAGATAAATAGAGTTAACGATTCAAGTTTATTTCACTAGTTGAACCTCCGTCGTCTAAATATTAACATAAATAAGTACTACAATAAACAACAGTATTATATCCGTTTATTCTTATTTGTAGTGAAAAATTAATTTACCTTAGACTATCTTAATCAATACAGTTGAGTTAAACAACTGTCAGACTCAATTTGACTCATTCAGCAAATATTACAAGTTCCATATGACTGATCTAAACGTATTCGTAAAAAACTATACTTTGATTCCAAGACGATAGCTTAATTTCTTCGCACAAAGCACATAATGCTTTATCTTTCTTATGCGTAGCTTTTCAAACGTTGTGTGCTAAACATATCTTGCTCTATTGTCGTTTCATGAATAACGTTACCAACAATTTGTGTAACAATTTCTACGTGATTTTCGGATATAATAAAGAAATGTACAGCAAAATACAACACAAACACTGCCGTGTGGTTTCTTAATCTGTCAAATATCTGATGTCCACATCAAAACATCAGCTTGCAAACAAAACACAACTTACCGTTCGGTCTATCCGCCGCGGAAAGCCATATTTGGATCAGCAGCAGATGTAGTAGCAGCAGCAATGCTGACGTCCTGACGCACATGTTAGGGCAGCATATCGCTGACGCACTACACTGTCTACATCGCACCGGCACTGTATACACTGTGCTACACCGCCGCATACATCGCTACACCGCATACAACGCGCGCTACAAGCGTACTGAGCCGGGAGTGCCACTTCTCTCGCGACCTCCTTCCACCTCCACCTCGACCGCAGCGAGAAGAGCCGGGGTCTTCCATTAGTCTAGGAGGACAGAGATTAAACTTGGGTGAAAATGAGTGAGGTGATGCTCCCGTAAGACTGATATCAACTTTGAAAACCCGTTCTCAACTGATTTTCCAAAATACTAGAACTATCTTTTATGATTTTTCGGGAATTTTTTCCTATGTGGAAGAAACTGTTCCCGGAGTCGTTATGGTAATACTTAGGCCGAGTTTGACCATGACCATGAGTTTTGAGGTCCCCAGACAACAAAACATGATTTTTACTTACTCTTACTTTATAGTTCTGTATATGGAAAAAGTGTTATTTTCTTAAACATTTTCGAATTTGAGTTATTGGTGGAAATATTCGGTTTTGTGCTTCCTGAATCCAAAAAAGTTGTTTTGTCTGTGTGAGTGGATGTGTGGATGTGTACATAGCTATGCTTACATTATATGTGTTCATTAGCTATAGACGACACCAGTGGCTAGAGTTTGATGCGATTTGTTTTGGTGGTACTAATCCACGATATCTCTATGTTTTTATTTTTTATTTTTGAGGGTATTTATCCCCAATAAAAACGCAAAGGAAACATGATGAATCCAAATGTATGAAAAATGGCAGTAACAATTTTTATTAAAATGTAGTGGTTTGAAGGGCGTTAGGTTTCTGGCAAAATTATACCACCCGAATGTCTAGGAAAATTCGGGTTCAGAAATTACAGGACTGAAAATGTTCCAAAGTTAATTTTTTGTTTACTTTTCACAAGAACCATAATTTTAAAATGATTTTACTTATCACCATTAAAAGAATCAAAAAATAAATTAGTATTTTTAATTATTATAACAGGATTACCGGGGAAAACTGTCATGTAGCTGTAAACGCAGTACGTTGTCCAATTTTACTCTCATGGATGTTACAAACATTACCATTTCTCTCTTATTTACTGATCAATTTCATTAAACTTTATATGTAAGTCAAGTTATCATTAACCAACATAGGATATTCAAAATATGTTACCCCTTAACCATAAGGGGCATTTCCCCTTTTAAAACCACTGTGTTCAGCAAAGGATTCTGTAGTGCCCCTAAAAAACGGATTGGGGTGGGTATTTCTGAAAACAAGATTTTAGAAAATTTCAGTTCATTTTACCGTACTTTATATTATATATTTCGTAAACAAATATATTCGTTAAAGTTGGGCTGAAAGGGAAAAAGTATGTGTCAGTTTCCTGATACAGTTTTTTTTATTTATTTACCATTTTATTAAAAAATAACCCGATTTTTGTGAGCAGGCTACCGGCAAATCTGCTTGTCTTAAGTTAAGGTTTATGTGTTATCTGAAAGTCTTTTATGAAATAACTATTTGTATTTGTTGTATCACTGCTGAGTGAAATTGCCAGATTTGTTGTCCTTTAAGCTAAGTCACAAATTAATGCTTATCCGATGGAAAGTTAACATTAGTCTTATAGGAGAAATGATGTAGTATCGGCAAACATTTTGTAAATTGAGTCTCCTCTTAAACACACTTTGAGAAGGAGGCAACTGCATATAGACCCTATTAAATTACCCCATTTTCCAGTCTGAGTCTTGATTTGAAGCACTGCACGTATACAACTAAATACAATAACTCAATCGATCACTGATTATTTTTTGATTGTACAAAACATGTCATGTACGGTTCCCACAAAACATTTCACTTCTGTTTGCTAGAAAAAAATAACATTGGAAAGGGTTTCAACTTTGGCAAAAAATATTTTAAAAGGAAAAAATATTTATCTTCTTGAAAAGAAGATAATGAATTTTATATGTTGGAACAGTACTGTAAGTCACTATCAAAGAAGTTTCGTGATATAATGTAGGCTCATTATAATCTATGTCAAGAGGGTTTCTTTCATAATCTTGGAATAACAATTTTACGAAACGAAAATAATATTAAATTTATAATTTACAGGAGGCCGAATCAGATTGATCTGGTCCAGACGATTTAGCAAATTACCCTTTATAAATCATCCTTTGTCGTATAAAATTGCATTTTTAGGAAATTATCAACAGATGATACAAGGGGGAAATACAAACAGTTAGCTCAAAATAATGGAATCGAAACCACGATGGTGGACACGCTCCTAGGGAAGAATAATTTCAACAAAAACAATAAATACTTTAGGCTCTGAAAATAAATAAATATTACAAATGCGTTATTGATAGAATTTTTAAAAAGACACATTTTTACTCCGGTTACAACAATAGTGAAAGTATGTCAATAAAAACTAGAGGTACAACCAGGTATTATCAACCTTAAATATATGTTCATTAAAAGGGGGTATATTATAGAGGTGATGGCTACACCAACCAATGCTTTGAAGAAAACTTAGAGAGCAAGACCAGAAAACAAAACGATCCATCATCAATACTTCAAACTAAATCCTAATAACAGCGTAATTTTTAACACGTTTTTAATATATTAAACATTAAACCATAATACAACAGTAATATACAGTTAAATTTTAGGAAGAATATTTAATGTATGGATATTTTTCGGATAATAATTCGAATAGTATTTGAATTTAAACGAGTTAGCACGCAGCACGCTGACGTGAGGGAAGTGAATTTCCATATAAAAACTTCTAAAACTCAAAATAAGTGTAAAAACATACATTTGTCCAATTTTTATTGAAATCTGAAAACATTGATTTTTTGGCTGTTCTGATACTCCTGGTTTCATTTACTTGCAAAGCTGGGAATACAATTTTGCGCATTATAAGGTTAGGAGAAGGTCCAGACAGGCTTGAAAGTAGGCATGAGGTTGCTGGGGATGTTAAAAGTACTCTAACAAAGGAATAACAGGCTTTTCTAATGTAAAACCCCAATAAGACAACGTACTGTGTTTAGTCGAAACACATTGTCTTTAATAACTCGGTAAATATTTATACTAGAATGACGAGAGAGGGCTTAAAACTTTCGCCTCTCTAATTCCCATATTTTTACATGCATTGATTTTACATGTGGGGCTTTTATGACCCTTTTTAGGCCCAAAAACTCGAAATTTGAAAGATTAATCCCCAAAAAAAGGTGTTTAGAGTTTTCCGATTGTTTTGCCCAACGAATTTGTCCAACTGATTACAGAAAGGAACTTCCCTACCAAATTTGAAGTAAATCGGACAAAACATGCGACCGCTAGAGTGCAAACATATATATACGTGCAAGTTGCAAGTGCTTACATTCAAGAAGTAAGTAAAACGTTTATTTTAAATAAGTTAAATACATTTTTAATATCCCATTTACCAGTTGCATACTCTAGAATTATGTTATTGATTTGGTAACGTTTGGTCGTTATTGCTTAAACCAAGCACAGCATAACAGAATTTTTATATCACAAATAATAATCGTTCAGTAAAATTCCAAAATATTCTGTACTTACGATTTCCCATGGGTAAACCATTCGTGATATCGAAATTATTTTGTTGTAAAACTAGCCATAATTCAACAATTTTCGATAATCTGTTGACGAGGAACGGGATGTGAAAGTTAATGTTGATCTCATGGTGAATCAGGTAAAAGGTGACTAGAGCTCCCTCTTATAGTTTCCTTAAAAGGAAATATTCCGAGAATCATGTTCTCTCTAACAGCGATAACTTCTCTCAAACAAAAATCCATCTTGTTTTGTTTACGATTATTACACTCTAAACGATTGTTTTTATTTAAAAGGAAGATTTTGAAATATCTGCCTGCTTCTCCCGTAAATGCCAATGTTAACTTTCAAAGCCCGTCCTTCCTCAACTGTAGGTCGATATAGTTGATTTCTGGCTCATTGTAAAGAGCAAATACGTGATGGCATATTAGTGAGCATCATTTTGATATCAAAATTCAAAATAGTTTAATATTATAATCAACACTGGAACACAACAATCTTTAACAATCAACAATGGAATACACCTCACAAGCAAACATGTCATTCAAAAATAAAAATAGTTTAGTAAAATCTCAAAATGTTCAATATTTACGACGTTTTATCCGTGATCTATTTGTGATACTGGAATTCTGCTCACTGAAATCGCTTTACACAATTCGGTTCTTTAAAATGAACCGTAAATCAACAATTTTGGATAACCCATTGCGGAGCCCCCTGTTAAACTCCACGACTACGACATGTCTGGTTATAAAGTGTAAATTCATGAACTGTAAATGAATTTTTAATCCCAGTTACAATTTATTCCCACTATTAATTATACAGTGCTCAATTAATAACAGAGTGTTCGGGTCTGGTGTTGGGACAAATTGATTATCCTCAACCGGTTTTGGCCTCCTGCGCTTCCTACATGATTAATTCTCCAACGTCCACACACGCAGCAATAGACTCTCAATTACTTTATTAGCCAACCGTTTAAGAAGAAAGAACGAGTTCGCACGCAGCGCGCTGACGTGAGGGAAGTGAATTTCCACATACAAAACCTTTAAAACTCAAACCAGTGTAAAAACATACATTTATTCAAATTTTAAATAAATCCCCCTGAAAACATTGATGTTTTGGCTGTTCTAATGCTCCTGGTTTAATTTACCTGCAATGCTAGGAATACAATTTTGCGCATTATAAGGTTAAGAGAAGGTCCAGTCAGCCTTGAAAGTAGACGCAAGGTTGCTGGGGATGATACAAATACACCAACAAATGAATAACATTCTTTTCTAATGTAAAAACCCCATAAGACAACGTACTGTGCTTAGCCGATATACATTTTCTTTAATAACTCGGTAGATATTTGTGCTATAATGACGAGAGAAGGCTTACAACTTTCGCTTCACTAATTCCCATCTTAATATAAGCATTAATTTTATGTCTGGGGCTTTACTAACCCTTTTTGGGCCCAAAAACTCGAAATTTGAAAGAATAATCCCCAAAAAAGGGGGTAAGACTTTTCCGATTATTTTGCCCAACGAACTTGTCCAACTGATTATAGAAAGGAACACTCCTAGCTACCAAATTTGAAGTAAATCGGAAAAAAATGCGACCGCCAGAGTGCATACACACACACACACACACACACACACACACACACACACACACACACACACACACACACACACACGCACACACACACACACACGCGCGCACACACACGCACACACACACACACACGCACACACACGCACACACACACGCACACACACGCACACACACACACACACACACACACACACACACACACACACACACACATATATATATATATATAATTTTGAACGACGCCCCAAAACGTGTTCAGGGGGTTACGTTAGGAACTTCTATGGTGGTCCCGGGCTTAAGTTTCACCGTGAGGGTCATGCTAATAGTTCACTTTTCCATAGGAAATACACTAATGAGAATTTAAATGTTTTTATCGTTCCCGGTAGTACAGTCGATTAATTATGCAATGTGTTGGATTCTCTCTCTCTCTCTTGTATTCAGTGTTGTTTACGTTAGGTTTCTTCGATGCTTTCGGAGAGATATTAATTCAGTTTGACTTTTGTTTGTTCAAGACCAAAATAAATTTGATATATAACAAGTTAAAGTATTGATAAATAAATTATCATTCCCCTAAGACAAAGTATAAAATTTATATGTCTATATCTTCGTTTGTGGCTAACGAAACATACAAAAAACGAGTTCGTACGCAGCTCCATATATATATGCATATATATATAAAATTTTGAACGACCCCCCAAAACGTGTTCAGGGGGTCACGTTAGGAACTTCTATGGTGGTCCCGGGCTTAAGTTTCACCGTGCGGGTCATGCTAATAGTTCACTTTCCAAAGGAAATTCACTAACAATAATACGAATTCTTCTTACATCACTGTATACTGCTGATGTGTTGGATGTGTTACGTAATTGAATTTGAGACAGTACTGAAACATTTACGATATCTATATTATTGCAGCACTGGCAAAAATCGAGTTTGTTGAATCGGGAAACCCCGTTGAATGCGTTGCAGGCGGAACCGATCAGTAGGCTTTCATTGGCAGTATGTGTTAGGTAAGGAAACGTGGTCATGATACATTTACGGAAGTTATTTGATTGGCGAGGTTTCCTACATACCTGCGCGCGTGACTGTGGGCGATTTGCATGACATAGGCTCAATGCGGGTTCGGAATGCGTGATGGTCCGAACAATGAGTTCGCTCGGGCCTTTTAGCGCGTTACTTCTGGAACCAATTTGTGGTTTTGACAATACCAAACGTTTAAGCACGTTTTGTATGCGATTTCGATGGGATTAGGCCATTTCGGTGTTGCGTATCAATTGAACTAGGCGGGTTTTGAAAATAGGTTGTTTTGATTTTCTGAGTAGCATGATGCGTGCTAAAGATACAGTAATTTACATTTCATCAAAATATTTCAAACTTGTGCTTACATACAATATAGTAACATAATGGATGGTACAAAGCGATCGATTTCAACCAGTTACACCGGTCATCATCAGGCACAACAGAGCATGACGGAATAACAAATCTGCAGAATCAGTAATTTTATTATGTATCGTATGTAAGTACAGTATAAGTTTAAATATATTTTGTAGTATTGTGAGGCGTAGTTTAATTTAACCTGTTTTAAATTTTGGATGAAAACTATTTGAATAATCTATAATATTATAAAGAAGAGGTGGTTTCTGTCTGTCTGTCTGATGTTCCGGATGAACGCAAAAACTACTGAACCGACTGGGCTGAAACTTTACACAAAGGTAGATCTTGAACCCATGCAACACATAGGCCTATTCACTTCCTTAAAATCCCCTCGGGCTACGCCCCGTGAACGTTCTAAGTTTCAATGTTTACATTTCATAAGAAAGTAAACATTCAGAATCTGTAATCCGAACAGCTGAGGGCACTTACATTTGACAGCTTAAAGTGCAGAAGCAAGAACAACAGCTGTTTCAAGCTAACTAAAATGAAATTTGCATTGACTATAGAACGGGTAAGGAAAACCCCTGTGCGAAGAACGTGTACATCAAGTATATATATATTTATTTCAATATACCGTATAATTAATCTATGTAAATAAAATTAGAGTTTTGTCTGTACATTGCTTGGAATTATGAAATTTTTGCATATTTTCACGTTTTACACCCTAGGGAAACCAAAACAAATCTTATCTCAATTTATGTCTGTCTGTCTGCCGGTAACGCTCAAGGACGGGTTTTTGTTCGCTTTTCACTGGAAAACGGGTGCAGTGACATTAATGAAACTTTGTTTCTTTGTTCTATATATGCGTGAGACGGTTTTAGGGCACTATAAACTGGCATAAGCCTTTTTAAAAAATAATGGCGGCCGCTCAAAAACGTGATTTTGTGCGGTTTTGGTCATGTTTTGTTCGCTTTTCACAGGAAAACGGGTACACCGATTTCTATGCAACTTGTTTCTATGTTCTATATGTGCGTTAGAAGGTTTTAGACTAATTGGATTGTTTTAAATTACCTTAGGACACTGCCCCATAGGGTTTTTAAGATCCTATGCTATTCTTATGGACAAAGCATTTATTTATATTGAACCAGATGATGGCATACTTATTCTATAAATAGGTTTTTTAATTCTTTTTTAAAACGTTGAGTGAATATTGGTAATAAATAACATAAGAGAATATATGATCTAAATCTATATTTGTCAGACTCATGCACTCACTGACATAGTGATCACTTTATCTAAGAAACGACAATGTCTATTGAAGATAAAATTTTGGATGGTGGTTCCCCTTATGCTGCGGATTCACAATAAGAATACGTTTAAAAAAGTCCTATAGGGTTCTTCGCTAATTTACTTTTATGGCAATTGTATGAGTATTAGTACTTTCTGGACCTTTGTAAGTTACATTTCGGTAGGAACATAACTAATTCATCAGAAAAAAACGCAGCCTATTCCTGTTACGAAAATGTTTATTTGCTTCGCCCCCCAGAATTTCAAAATACAATATTTTAACAATCTTGCACATACTCTTGGACTGATGGATCTGAAATTTGGTAGGAATGTAGCTGATAGGTCAGTGCAGACATTTACCTACTCCAGACACAAATATACTCAAGGACTCTGGCCCAATGGCCTTTAATATAAGCGCGTTAGTCATAACACACAAACTACTCAACCAGTAGAGCTGAAATTTGATGCCTTAAAGGAAATAAGAAACAACATCATAGCGAGTTACGGTGTTGTTCTCTGGAGATCTCACACAGACCCTTTGTCATAAGTGAGACATGAGTGGATGAGTCTACGCCTCTCTAAAAATATATTTTATGTAGCCGACCACTGAGCGTCTGAACTTAACAGTAAATATGAAAATGTATTTTTGAGAAGATTAAGGGGTTGATCAGTTTTCTTATGCGCTTTTAAAAGTTGAGATTGGGACATTGAAAAACAAATTAAGGTCTCAGAAACATCTATCCTTCACTCTGAAAGTGTCTGGCTCTGTGATTGTGCCATCCTCACGTCCACCAATGAACAAGCAACGGAGATAAACACAAATGTAGGTCTATTCCAAAGGGAGGAACGAACATATACAATATTTAATACCGTTCATTTAACCATGACCACTGTTAGAACAGTTCGTATATATTGATTTACATTTATTTAAATAAAATCAAGTACTGTAGTCATATGTTTTAAAATATATGATTTTTCCAAGTTTAAATTGTTTATTTACAATTATATTGAAAACAGGACCTGGCAAGAATGGCGATTTTAAAAGTGGTTTGTCAATGTTTTTAAAGTTTAATGTTTCGTTACATTACTATTAATTTATTGGAATGTAAAGATTAATGTATCAAAGTATTTAAAATGTTAAATTAAACAGGGTTAATATTTTGTTGTACTTGAGTTCTTTTATTTCTAAAATCGAATCCAAGTGTTACGTGTACCGATTTGGAATAGCAAAAACCACACCGTTCACTACCCGACAGAGTTCCTCGACTTGGCAGCAGTACCCGAACTATCTGCCATAGTATATTTCGTTAACTTTAATTTAATTCTACTTTAAAAGTGTAAAATGTAATTTTAATATTCTAAAATTATGTGGGTTGTTAATATTTTTAGTTAATCTGCCATTTATGTACAACCCGTACGAAGGACGGGTACATCAGCTAGTTATAATTATAATACATCCTATTTGGGATTCTTATTATTTATTTCTCACGGCCATAAATCAGTTTACAATCCTAAATTACTAAATCGCTGTATCACTGTATAAGACGCCGACGCAACTTGGGCTATTTTAAGGCGAATATGAGTGAAGGATGAGTGTAGAATAGGTGAGATGCCTTGTACTGCCTTGTTACTGACTAAGATCAACTGAGTCTGTATGATAAATGTATATAAAACAAATGGCTACAGCTAAAAAGTACAGGCTAGTATCTCATAGCATATTAATATAAAAAATTAAAAATTACTAAGAATTCTTATAACAAAAACTGCAACTAGACTACAACATGCAACAACAATAACTAACAGAAAATTAAATATCTAACAATACAGCATATTAATAAAAACAAGACAACAAGATTTTGTTACCTTTACTATTTGACATTTCAGGATAAATTAAGTGCTCATGCGCTAAAAAAACAAAACATATTCTATTAAGTTTACTTGAGGTGTGTGTAACCTTCAATGACACATTTTTAATTCATTCACAAATTCCACCTAATACTTGTAAGGAAGGTTCTTAAGTATAAAACCTCAGATTATCTATTTGTTTGAATTAAATCGTCCAGCATTTACTATTGATCTCAAATTAAAAGAAATTACATATAGCACTATAGCAACAATTTTGAAAGGGATTGTAGAGAATCATAGGAGCTTTGTTTGTTTGTTTTCAACCTATGTCTAAGTTTTGATTAAATACTCACAAATAACCATAACTTGCTATTGACGGATTGTAAACTATGTCCAAATGGACTGAATACTTCAGTTTATCAATTGTGTTAGACTACTAGAAACATTTCGACCAACCGAATATATGCGAATAATAAGCGTGCATCTATAGTTCGCATTATACATCCGTATTGATCAGTTCATTTTTATAAACAATTTTCGCATTGAACATTCTCGAAAAATCTTCGCTTAATATCCTCTAAGCGCTAAACACGTACCAAATTACAGATATTTTTACCCGTAAGTTTGATAGTCTGCATATACACAGTACTAGAGATCGACATAAAAGTCTCAAAACTGATTTTATTTACACTGTAAAAATAGTTGTGCTAATTTGACACAAATTTAACACTAAGATTTTGTCCTACAGGAAGAACTCACAAACTCTGTGTCGAAATAACACTCAGCTGCTTGTGTTGAAGTTCGCCCACTAATCTGTGTTGAAAATCAACAAAACTCCTTGTGCCACTGAGTAACAAATTCCATCCGTGTTAAATGTTTAACACATTTTTGTGTTGAATTGACTATTTTTGTGTGTTGAAACATACTCTATGATTAAGTAACACAGAAATACGACCCAAATGTGTGTCAATATAACCATATTATTGAGACAAAACATACAGCATGTGAGTCAACACATAAAATGTGTGTTCAATTTGTAGGTAATTCTTTGGCGTAATTCGGGGGTGGCAAGGGGGGACAGTTGCCCCCCCAATAATTTGGAGGAAATACTATTGAAATATATGAAAAGCCACAATAATCATGATCACAACTATTTTTGCCCCTCCAACCAAAATACTGAAATTACTAAATTGCTTGTGTTGAAGTTCGCCTACTAAACTATGTTGAAAATCAACAAAACTCTTTGTGCCACTGGGTAAAAAATTCCATCCGTGTTAAATGTTTAACACATTTTTGTGTTGAATTGACTATTTTTGTGTGTTGAAACATACTCTATGATTAAGCAACACAGAAATACGACCCAAATGTGTATCAATATAACCATATTATTGAGACAAAACATACAGCTTAATAAGTCAACACATAAAATGTGTGCTCAATTTGTAGGTAATTCTTTGGCGTAATTCGGGGGTTGCAAGGGGGGGCAGTTGCCCCCCAATAATTTGGAGGAAATACTATTGAAATATATGAAAAGTCACAATAATCATGATCACAACTATTTTTGCCCCTCCAACCAAAATACTGAAATTACTAAATTGCTTGTGTTGAAGTTCGCCCACTAAACTATGTTGAAAATCAACAAAACTCCTTGTGCCACTGGGTAACAAATTCCATCCGTGTTAAATGTTTAACACATTTTTGTGTTGAATTGACTATTTTTGTGTGTTGAAACATACTCTATGATTAAGCAACACAGAAATACGACCCAAATGTGTGTCAATATAACCATATTATTGAGACAAAACATACAGCATAATAAGTCAACATATAAAATGCGTGTTCAATTTGTAGGTAACCTTACTTGAACTTAAGATGGATTACACTACATTTCCTGGTTAGAGGATATGTAATGTATGACAAATTGACTAGGCCGAAGTCATTTTGTCAAAAGTCAAAGAAAACATTTTTGTCTTAGGGTGTGGTGCAAACATTATCCTCACTCAAACACGCCGCCTCCCTAAAGGAGCTGTAGGGATTAACTTACTTACAGCCTATCACTTAACACGCATTTTACGGCTAAATTTTCATTCACATCCTGTCTTGACGACACGTAGCAAAAGCAAAACCTACTGCCTACTGCACTGCAATACTCCACACTTGCCATTTAGAACTAAAACGAACATAAGAACGTAAAAAGCGACCGAAGAAGGTGGAAGAGAATTGGAGGGAAACGAACATAAATTACCCACAATCCTACTCTTCCAACACAAAATTACCGTGTTGAAAAGATATATTCTAAGACCAACACACTTTTGTGTTATTAATTCTAAATTGACACTGCATAGTTTTAACACGAATGACAATTGGTTACGCAAGCCTCTATTAAACCAATTCTAGTGTCAATTTTAACACAATCCAACATCTTTGAGTTAAAATACCCCAACAGTTTTTTACAGTGTATTAACTTAACTTATTTTGCAATTCCAAATTGATGTAACTTTTTTTGTAACTTTCAGTTTTCAGGTAGATTGTTTTACTCTCTACCCTAGAGTGTAATTTACCCCATTCACGTTAGTAGACTCTTGAAACAAATCAATCACAATTGATGAAATATCAATTGAACGATTATAACAGATTTTAGTTGATGTAACCTTACGTTTTATACCTATTCTATGAAACATTTCCCATTAAAATTCATTTAAAAATACTAAGCTATAAAAAATATCGGTAATTGTTTAACGTACGTTTTGTTTACCCGTTTGTAACATAACATTTTAATTGCTCATAAGATTCCGTTCCTACCTCCGCATCTTATTTAGAGATAATACAATGTTGTAAACGCATAGGGACGTTTTATACTATCTTTAGTTTTAACGAGATATGAGTATAGTTTGTTTTATTTCAAATTAAAAGGTATCAGGTTTTTTTAAATTATAATTTTACTTAGTTTGGCACAACGTACAAAGTAGTACCACAATATTGCAAACTATAAGTTTATTTTTCAAAGATTTTCTTGTTGAACATGTCGTTCATAATGCCTAGGTATTGTTGGCAGTCATACATATGCATATTACATTTCTGTCGTCTGCAGTGCTTTAGAACAAAAAACTTTATCTGTAAAATACGAAGCATTAGGAATGCATCAAGTAGGTACTATTGAAGTATGGAAACCTACATGTTTTAAGAACTTCTTTTTATTAAATTTGTCAGCAAAAAATTAAAATACCCCGTAGCAGCAAACCTGCATACTAGGCGAATTTCAAATGTTACTTCACTAAGTCATGAAGCCACTTACCAACTTTGATCAAAGTATATTAATAAATAAGCGAGATATCACATCTATTATATTAATAGGCAAGCATGATTTTTATCGTACGTTTTTCTCAGCTCGTGCGCATCGTAGGAAAAATCTAAGCACACCGTTAGAAATGTATTTTTCTGTAGATGTGCACAATACTATCGTAATTTACATTAGTTTCTGAGAAATGGAGAAAATTGAATTTGAAATTTGAAAAAAATTACATTGGCCTTATGGGTTGGAATAACAACGAAATATAAATATAACTTTCAAACCACATGTTAGATTGCAGCGTGCATTGAAAACTGTACATAGAGTACTTGATCATACCATCTGATAAGGAAAAAATAATGTTAGATTGAACCATTACTACGCAACTTAAGGCTGTGCAGTCAAAAAAAATTAATTTCTTTTCTCACTGTTTTTTGTTTATTACGATTATACAAATCGTAAACACACATTTTTTTTTGAAAAATGTTTTTGTTATGTTGGTTTTTTTCACCTTTTGAAGTGCCGTTTTAGAGGTATTTTGAATTATACACCAGTTGAAAACGGCCAATCACAAAAGTTTCAAAATTGGTTTATGTATTTTCAAAAAATATACTTAAGGGTCACCTAAATGGATTTTAGTAAAATTTGTATTATTTCAGGAAATAAAGTTTGCATCTCGGTTGTTTCTTATTCAAGTGGTTTTAAAACTTCAGCTAACCCAAGCCAAGGGTGTACAAAGGCAGTTTTACGCAAGAATATGTAAAAATTAAGTTTCATAAAAAAGTTGTGTACAATAAACTTTTTAATTTTAGCCCGCACCAGACACCTACCTACCCCTGAGCCGCCCATATCGCCCCGACTCGCACGTGCAGGCACCCGCGCACTATATTTCTCTCTCACTCGCACATCCCTTTACTCTCTCACACATCTCCTCTCCCTCTCCATCTCTCTATCTTACTAACCCGCATCGGCCCGGTGGTGGACTCAGTGGAGTATAATAAAAATTGTTAAAAAGCAATCATATATTGAAATATAAAATATTAACAATAAGAAACCAAATGTAATCATCAATAGTGATATGCACGATATTTTACTATTTATTTTTGGTTTTGTGGTAGTGAAAAGTCTGCGCGACATGAGAAACTAATTTGTTTTTTTTTAGTGTTTTTAGTGATACGTCCGATTTTTCACCTTTTATTTGTTATTTTGTGCTCGTGAAATGTCTGCGCGTCATGTGAAACTAATTAATTTACTATGTTGTTTCACTAGCTACTGGATTGGTAACACCCATCTATTATCCTTTTTACCTCCACGTTAAAAAAAATTAAACCTGTTTGTGAGGGGGAAGGTTGAGGGCTGGTGAGAGTGCGGGGTGGAGAGGTTTCAGGCATAAATAAAAAGGCTACTGTTAACTGGAATGGTAACGCCCTTCTGCTATCCTTTTTAACTCTACATTAAAAAAATACCTGGGGGTGATGGTTGGGGAAGGGGATAGAGAGAGAGAGAGGGAAGAGAGAAGGAGAGAGAGATGAGCGCAACAAAACCCACTAAATATTAAACTTTTTCAAATATTCGTCAAATAATATTTGGTTGAATTTCGACCACTGGGCGGTTTATAGTTTTATTTATTCCCCATAAGAAAAACATTAGGACTGAGTATACGGGTTTGCTGCATTAAGGGCCACAAAATCTGCTTGTTATGCAAATACCAATGGATCACCTCCAGATGAAGCCACATACCAAGTTTTATCAATTTATGTTCATAAACAAGCAATATATCACATGTTTATTATTCTCCATAAGAATAATATTATAGCTGCAGAGTACGTAGGTTTGCTGCCATAGGGACCACAAAAAATGAGCTTTGTATGCAAATAGCATTAAAACCCAACCATATAAAGCCACATACCAAGTTCCATTGATATATGTTCATTATTAAGCGATATATACAATTTTACTTATCCTCCATAAGAGTAACATTGGACAACGTTATGTGTTTAGGACTCTCAATATCCCGGTAACCAACGGACGTAGAGCGATGATCAAAATGCCAAATTGTTTGTTTTTTAAGCCGCATTTAATGGTGTAAACCAAAATGTGGGTTTGAAAAGAATCATGAGTAAAAAGTTCAAAAAACCCATTTTTGGGGTACAAACCCCCCCCCTTTATACTTTGGTATAAAGTAGAGCGATCTGTCGGTTCTTGAACTCATGAAAATAGATGCTGCCTTACAGCTTTTCGGACCATTTTTACGAAAGTTATCGTGCCTACGGACACACACACACACACACATATATATATATATATATACAAAATTTATCCTTAGGCAAATTTATATATATATATATATATATATATATATATATATATGAATTTGAACGTATGGTGTTTTTGGCATCTGGGGGCCTCAAAACGAAAAGTTATCATGGTCCCGGGCCTAGGTCTTACCATGCCACCTATGGTAATAGCTTCCTCCCTATAGGGGAAATTCGCTAAAAGGAATCTTTCTAATATTAAATAAATTAAACGCTGTTTAACGCCTTCCAATTGTACAAGCTACACGCAAAGCAGTGGTGTCCTGCAGGTTCCAAGATGAATTTCAGGCGCAAATGCCCTTTGCCCTACACAATTCATCTACACGGTAATAGTTCCATCCCTTTGATGTATTTGCTCTTCCTTTAAGCCTTTTTCACCGTTATGAAATCATACAATTATAAGCAATAACGAATTCAAGACAATTCTCTTTCAACGTTTATGTAAACATTGGTAGCCCCTAATTCTAAAAACATTGTAAATGTTGCGTGCTAAAAACATCAAACTCTTAATTTATTGATTTCAAAATTAAAATCGGTTGCCCAACGTCACGTAGTGTGTTGCGCCGTATCATCGCATTATTTTCGTAAAGAATAAAGGATTTCTTTGATAACATTTTCGCCTTCAATCGATGAGTTAGCAAATTAAAGAATGTGTGTACACCACTAAACTGATAGTAGAATGAAGGCGAATCTCACAACATTATGTCATTACTGTATTAATTTTTGGCGAGGCCTTGTAAATGATTTATACAGTTTATTATCCCAGATTATGGAGTAAGGAAAATATGAAAAACAAATATTATTCGTCTAGCAGTATAATTTAGCCAATTTATTTCATTATTCCTAAATGTTTTTACACTTTACTGTAACGTATTATGTATGGAATTTATCGCCAGAGTACACATGTTAATCTTATAGAGCAGATTGTATTTGATAATCCTATACTATAATATGAGTAAGGTTTACTTGGTTGGTTGGATGATTGGTTGCTTGCTTGTTTGCAACTCTGATCTGAAAACGGTTCCAATGATTTTCTTCAAAATGTTGTTACAAAGTTATTTCTGGGATAAAAATAAGTACTTGACAGGTCTAATTCCCAGGTAAAATCGAATAATCACAGAGAAGAATAGTATACCTCACTACTAGTCACGAAAGTGGCCTATTCTGGGGTATAGCATTTTACGCGCGAGGCGAAGCTGACCATGGAAAATGGTGTCGAGCCCCGAAATAGGAGTTTTGTGATGAGTAGTGAACAGGTAGTGAAAGATAATTTTCATCACGATGCAAATAACCACACAAAACTGATATTTTATAGTTTTTAATTTTCTATAAGTAAACACAACACGGTTTTACAATTTATTTTAGTTTTAAAATTAGCTGTTTGAACATAGAATCGTCAAAAATAACGAAATCACACTGGTGCTCCGGTTGAGTAAAACGGGAACTTCAATTGTCTAGGACAGGAAAAGTTTTGTTTCGGACAGGCAAAGTATTGTTTGGGACAGGAAAATTAATGTTTAGGACAGGCAAAGTCAGCTGATAATTTATTGTTATGTTACAAGGAAATCAATAATTTTCGTAGATCAGCTGCATGGTAAAGAGCTATTTTCAAACACAGAGTAATGCAAATAATTTCTTTATTTTCTGTGGATTATCGTAAAAAACAATATGAAAAGTTAAAAAATCAACATTGGGCATTGTAGTTCTAGTATTGCATCTGGTTTCCTGAGAGCAGTGACCCAAACCTTTGAATGAAGATAACAGTTTAATTTCGTAGAGTGGTCATATCCAAAATGAATCAATGAAACATTGATCTATTATAACAACTGGAGTGACTTTAAATATGCAAACAGAGGCAAATGAGGTAAGAAAATTTGTTCGTCAGTAAGGACACCAGGCGCGGATAAGGGGGGAGGTCATGGGGGTGCTTTTATCAATTTTAACTGTTCAGGGGTTCAATATATTTAAAAAATCAACAAAACATCACGGATTCAACCACTCCTTTCAGAAGCTTAGCACTCAAAGGGTTAATTATTAAGTAAGCGGGTAAGTCTCTACTGATACCAACAATTTTGACATCATTTTCTGCATACCAAAAGGAACAAAAAGTTCCTTACTCAGAACTAACATGTCTCATGTTTGTTATAGTGTATTTGCGAAGCGATAGTTTAGTTGTAAGTCAACAATTAATTATAATTAAACAGGGTTAGTATTTTGTTGGACTTGAGTTCTTTTATTTCTAAAATCGAATCCAAAGTGTTACGTGTACCGATTTGGAGTCGCAAAAAACACTAAGTTCACTACCCGACAGAGTTCCTCGACTTGGCAACAGTACCCGAACTATCTGCCATAGTATATTTCGTTAACTTTAATTTAATTCTACTTTAAAAGTGTAAAATGTAATTTTAATATTGTAAAATTATGTGGGTTATTAATTTTTTTTAGATAATCTACCATTTATATACAACCCGTACGAAGGACGGGTACACAGCTAGTTTCAAATAAAAATTGTATTTTATCCTTTGCCTGAGATTTTAGGCAGTCACGTCATTCGATATGAAATTGCAAGGACTACATAAAAAATGGAAGTTTTTTTAAATGTATGGTTAATCATGTATATTGAAAAGAATTTTAAAACTTTGTCGAGTCCGTCAGGCCGTTCACAGCGCCGATTTTCATTATTATTTTTTTTACTGATAGGTAATTATGCCTACATGTGTTATCACTCATCCAAACTAACATATATTTAATGGGCTTTGCGCCAAGTGGCTCTTAAAGTTCCCATGTTAATCATATGAAGGAAGATTGTTTACATCAGATGATTACTTAAAATCATCAGTCGATTGGTTACTGAGATATTGAAAGTGATAAACACAGCACGTTATCTAATGTTATTCTTATGGAGAAAAAGAACAATTTTATAACTCGCTTATTTATGCATAAACTGACAAAACTTGGTATATGGCTTCATCTGGTTATGGTTTGTTGTTGTTGGCACACACAAATAATTGTTCGCCTATGGTTCCCATAGCAGCAAACCTAGGTACTTAGTCCCCATCTTTTTCTTATGGAGAGTAATTAAAAGTTAAATCTCGATTATTTATAAATGAATATGGACTTAACTTGGTATGTGACTTCATTTAGATAAAGTCGCATACCACTTTATGTGATATGTGACACACATTTGAAAAGAAATATGCATAAGTTCTTTTGAAATTTGCATCAAAACCCATTAGTTTGTGTTCCTTGTTGCAGCAAACATGCGTCCTCATCCCCAATGTTATTCTTATGGAGAATAATTAGTGTTTTAAATATTGCTTATTTTTGATTTCTTATGAATCCTGGTAAGAGGATTAATGTTTTCTTAAGACATATATATTCATTGGAAATTCGCTGAATACGCAGGTTTTCTGCGGCGGGGAATTTTATTTTCATGTAGTCAGGAATGAACATGCAATCCAGATATTAGTGTGCGATGATACGTTGAGAAAATCACTCTGGTATTATTTCTTAAAGTCCTACATTGAACCCAAATCTAACACCACTTTGACAGGACATCACGAAATGACCATCAAAACCAAAATAAATTGTAGGGACGGTTGTGGTTTAAAAGAATTCGGGGTAGCCTTTACAAGTTTCGTTGTTAAATTATATTCAGGTGATAAGTTTTTTCTATATGTAGGTTACAGAAAATTAAAGCCATAATTACTCTGCACTTTACTTAAAACAAGAAAATAACTTTACATTTAGCGATTTTTCCCAAAGGGAATAAGCTATTACCATATTCGCGGACCTTTAGCTCACGACCTACCTTGGCCGGGGACGGGAAAGTGATAACTTTTCTTTTGAGTTCACTTGACACCATTCGTTAACCATTACTATATATATATTATCGTGTGTCTATGTAATAGGATGAGCTTACAAACACCATTATGACGAAAGTATGGATTCGACACGGCGTGGCTAGGAATGAATACTGAGTCAGCCAGCATTGGGATGTAAATCCTAAGAATATTATTCTTGACTACGTTTATACGTATGAACAACATAGTGATTAATTTCCTTTAAAACAACCATCATAGTATGGTCATAGATTATCCCCCAATAACTGCTTTATGCAGATATACTGGAAATAGAAATCACAGCTGTTAAAATAAATAAGAACTGATGCTGAACTCTAGCGGGAAAGATATTAGGTTAACGATTCCAAGGATAAGGAGAACATTATTTTTATAGTTAAAACTGATTAGTGTTTTCAGTGAAAAAATCGAAATATTTTTCCCAAACATACACATGTTTTGAAAGAATTTCGACTAGCCAAAAATTATGTTTAGATCTTACCATAAAAAATTACATTATTGATGTATGCATAAACCTAAAGACAATTTTAACTCAATAACACTTTACCCAAAAACTCCAGCTGCAACATTGCCTACACAGATTATAAATTAAAAAAATTATAAACACATGAAATACGGATTTATCAACACCATGTGACTATATCATGAATCATCCGTAATACACTAATGTTGTTTCATGATTCACGTTGACCAGAGTAAACGAGGTTAAATACCTGAAATCTGCCTCGGAATCCTCTGAAAGGATAAAACAAGTATCACGTTTTTATTTGCATCTCGTAATTGTATTTACATTTATCGTTAAACCAGTTGATTATCTGAGTGTGGCATTTAAAAAAGAGCGAATCTAACTGTGAGCTAACAGAATTATACTCTGAATAAAAATCGCAATATTTGACCGTTTTATTGTTAATTAATTAATGACCTATATTAATTCATGATATCAAAATTGTCACTGGTTTACCTGGTTTTGTTAAATATTCTCAGGAACACAGACGGAAGCCTGCTGGTCACTGTATGCGTCATAAGCCTTTTGACCAGGCTTACCACAGTTAATGAATATCTAGGCTTATGATAAAAGTTTATTGAAATAAAGAGTAATTTATTTTTTTAATTCTAACACTCACCAAAATCCTCACCAAAAGGCTACAACCAAAGGATTTTGGTGAATTTTAGAACAAATATTGTAGGTGAAGGCTTCAGAAGAAAAAAAATTTTGTCCTGTGCACTTGACAACTCACATATTTACAATATGTTTAGGTTAACAATGTAAGCCTAATGTGGCTCTGTAAATAAATAAATAAATAAATAACCCCAGATTTCAACCTTCCATGCGAGTAACTATGAAGTTCATAAAATGTGTATATTCTAGTAAGAAAAACAAGTTATGTAGCAAGTTTATTAAATAAAAATAAGGAAAATCTGCCCCTGGAGAGTTTAAGCAGGATAGCAGGCTTCAAGTATTGTAATACACTCTCCAATTGATAACTATACTGTTTAGCTTGCATAAAAAATTTAAAATCTTTGCTTGTGTAATATAACGCCTTCATTTTTCCAAAGCTTTTTAACGGTACACGTCTGTTATGCTCTCTCGTATTCAGTTTTCGCAGGCACAAAGTTTTCGCTGCTCTGCAGCATATGCTGCAGAGCAGCGCAGGTTTTTAGTGAGAATTTATAATCATTTTCAGGGATAATATCGGCTAAATTTTTTACACAGGGTGTCCACGAAAGCAGACTAATTTGTTAAGAGTCTTCATCACCGGAAGTTGCCGGACGCCATCTTGGTGTTTTGTTCCATAAGGCTAATGTTAACTTTGTGCCTCCGTTACTCCTCACATGATCGTCACAAACGATTCATTTTTGTGTCAAATTAAAGGTTTCGTCGTCCTCTAGGGAAATACAATAGTCGAATTTGGATATTCTTACAAATTAATGAGAACATGTACAGTGTTCCAGTTCAAAATTGAACTATTTATTATGAAACTATGATACCCAAATTAAGAAATTCGACATTGTATTTCCCTAGAGGACAACGAAACCTTTAAATTGACACAACAATTAATTGTATGTGAGGATCAGGTGAGGAGTAATGGAGGCACAAAGTTAACATTGGCCTTATGGAACAAAACTCTAAGATGGCGTCCAGCAACTTCCGGTGATGAAGACTCTTAAGTGTGTGAGTTCCATTATGTTAATTATGGAAGTGTGTTTGTTGTATCATTTAGAGAAACAAATTGTAAT
The DNA here is from genome assembly GCA_963675035.1 of Allygus modestus. NCBI lineage: Eukaryota > Metazoa > Arthropoda > Insecta > Hemiptera > Cicadellidae > Allygus > Allygus modestus. The sequence continues at coordinate 41,584,452 of OY776117.1, read as the reverse complement.
AAGTTGTAATTAAAGTTGTTCTTCAACTTCTCGTTTGCCGTGTTGTCACCACTTTTTACTTTCCCTAAAACAATGACACTTTTCAACGGATTGATTTCAAATTTGGCATTGTTCTTTATCTAATAGTAAAATAATAATCTTTATGTAGTAATCCGCTTCAAAATGGTGACCATTTAATAATTTCTAAATTATAAATTCTCACTAAAGAACCTGCGCTGCTCTGCAGCATATGATCAATGACTACATAGTCATTGATATGATGCTGCAGAGCAGCGAAAAGTTTCCGCCTGCGAAAACTGAATACAAGAAAGCATGACAGACGAGAAGCGTTAAAAACCTTTGGCAAAATGAAGGCGTTAATTTACACAAGCAAAGATTTTCAATTTGTTATGCAAGCAAAACAGTATAGTTATCAGTTGGAGAGTGTATTACAATACTTTAAGCCTGCTATCCCGCTTAAACTCTCCAGGAGCAGATTTTCCTTATTTTGTACTAAATAAATTTGCTAAATAACTTGTTTTTCTTACTAGAATATACACATATTATGAACTTCATAGCTACTCGCATGGAAGGTTGAAATCTGGGGTTATTTATTTATTTATTTATTTACAGAGCCACATTAGGCTTACATTATTAACCTAATCATATTGTAAATATGTGAGTTGTCAAGTGCACAGGACAATTTTTTTTTCTTTTGAAGCCTTAACACCTACAATATTTTTCTAAAACTCACCAAAATCCTTTGGTTGTAGCCTTTTGGTGAGGATTTTGTTGAGTTTTACAATTTAAAAAATAAATGACTCTTTATTTCAATAAACTTTAATCATAAGCCTAGATATTCATTAACTTTGGTAAGCCTGGTCAAAAGAGCCTGGTCTTGTTACGTACATACAGTGACAAGAAGGTATGTGTCCCTGTGAATATTAAACAAAACCAGGTACACCAGTGAAAACCATTTTGATATCATGAATTAATATAGGTCATTAATTAATTAACAATAAAACGGTCAAATATTGCGATTTTTATTCAGAGTATAATTCTGTTAGCTCACAGTTAGATTCGCTCTTTTTTAAATGCCACACTCAGATAATCAACTGGTTTAACGATAAATGCATATACAATTACGAGATGCAAATAAAAACGTGATACTTGTTAGCGAATTTCCCCTATAGGGAAGAAGCTATTACCGTAGGTCTCATGGTAAGACTTAAGCCCGAGACCATGATAACTTTTCATTTTGAGGTCCCCAGATGCCAAAAACACCATTCGTTCAAATTTTTAGCGAATTTCCCCTATAGGGAAGAAGTTGTTACCGTAGGTCTCATGGTAAGACTTAAGCCCGAGACCATGATAACTTTTCATTTTGAGGTCCCCAGATGCCAAAAACACCATTCGTTCAAATTTTTAGCGAATTTCCCCTATAGGGAAGAAGTTGTTACCGTAGGTCTCATGGTAAGACTTAAGCCCGAGACCATGATAACTTTTCATTTTGAGGTCCCCAGATGCCAAAAACACCATTCGTTCAAATTTTTATATATGTATATATATATATATATATATATATATATTTATATATATATTTATATATATATTTATATATATATTTATATATATATTTATATATATATATGTGTGTCCGTAAGCACGATAACTCTCGTAAAAAAGGTCCGATCTTAATGAAATTTGGTAAAAATGTGTAAAGTACCATTTATTTGAACAAGTTCGAAAACCAGATGAATCGCACCATCCGAAGGGGGGTTTTGGGGGGGTTTTGTACCCCAAAAATGTGTTTTTTGGGGTTTTCACATGTAATTTTAATTTAAATCACATTTTAATTTATACCATTGAATTTAGCTTAAAAAAAACAAACAATTTGGTATTTTGATCATTGCTCTACGTCAATTGGTTACCGAGATATTGAAAGTGCTAAACACAGTACGTTGTCTAATGTTATTCTTATGGAGAAAAAGAAAAATTGTATATCTCGCTTATTTATGAACGTAAACTGGCAAAATTTGGTATATGGCTTTATTTGGTTGTGGTTTATTGTTGTTTGCACAAAAAACAATTTTTCGCCTATGGTTCCTGTAGCAGCAAACCTAGGTACTTGGTCCCCATGTTATTCTTATGGAAAATACTTAAAATGTTATATATATCAGTTATTTATGAATGTATATGGATGAAACTTGGTATGTGACTTTAGTTAGATGAGTTCTAATGATATTTGCATAAGAATCCATTATTTTTTGTTCCTTTTTGCAGCAAACCTGCGTACTCATCCCCAATGTTATTCTTATAGAGAATAATTAATATTTTTAACATCGCTTGTTTGTGAATATATTTCTAATGAATCCCGTTAAGTGTTAATGTGTTATGTTATATATCCATTGGAAATTCGCTGAGTATGCAGGTTTGCTGCGACGGGGGTATTTTATCCTTTCAGAGGATCACGAGACAGATTTCAGGTATTTAACCTCGTTTACTCTGGTCAACGTGAATCATGAAACAACATTAGTGTATTACGGATTATTCATGACATAGCCCCATGGTGTTGAAAAATATGTATTTCATGTGTTTATAATTTTTTAAATTTATAATCTGTGTAACAACATTAAGTACAGTTACAGTCAATGTTTGTTATACATCTGTGAATAACCATTAACTTCTAAAATAATTAACAAAACATCTGCTCTTATATTGTATAATAAATGTCCCCATGTTTTATAGCATTAACAGAACAAGGTTGGAGAAGAGATCAATTTAGGGATTTAGATTGTTATATGGTTTCGTCAAATCCATATAAACTAAACATATTATCATCTCCAATTTTCGGTATGAAAAGCCATTACAAAAACGGACAACGAGTGTATAATAGGATAATATAATGTGTAATGTTTCACTGGACATGGTAAAATTCCTTAAGGGGATATACCACTGAAACACGAACAATTTGTATTTGTTGATGAATTGTTTATAACATGTTTATTTGTTAAGTAGGTCCAGCTAATGCTGAAATGAGCTTTTTTAAATTTCTTGTGAACTAGCTGCTAAAACAATATTTTACAAGTTGTGGCGTCAAATTTAATGCTCTTTTTAATCCAAATCCAATGACATATTGTTTGTAAAAATCAATTATTAAATAAACAAGTTATGACAATTTTGTTTAATAAATTTCAAAATTGCGCAATTTAAAACTTTCGAAGTCAAATTTCCCAGTGCACTTGACCATATAATAGCATGTGCTTTAAATTTGATGTATTGTAAAAATTTTAGCTGCTAGTTCTCATGGAATTTGGCATTGTAATTTTTTAAATGGCCGCCATTTTGAAATTTATTATTAAAAATTACCATAACTTTTTTATCTATCAATCGATTATTACAACCAAAGTGTCATTGGATTTGGATTAAAAAGATGTTTTAATTTGACGTCTTGTAAAATTTGGTTTTAGCTGCTAATTGTCATAAAATTTGACTTTGAAATATTTAAATGGCCGCCATTTTGAAATTTGATAAGTTTGACACAAAATATTTTTTGAAACATTTTACTAACATAAAATTTAAAGTTTATACCAAGTTTCGTACAAATATCTCCAAGCGTTTTTGAATTATTAATTATTTAAAAAATACACAAAATAGTGGATTAGACTAAATTAAGCCAAAATTGAAAAATGTTACTTTACATTTCCTAATTGTTTTTGTATGTATAATCCGGTTCTGCATAGCACGCTACGCATTTTCGTGATACCCTGTATATATATACACTATATGAAACTTTTAACCTTTTTCAAAATTTGATGACTCTAGGCCTGAAAGCCTCATACTCTTGTTATTTATCTCAAATTGTAGGTAATAATAACGGCTAACAACTCATGTAATTTTATAGTTATTATTATAAGGAAACTGTTTAAAAAATAGAATAAATTAACGGTTTTAAGGAATATTTGATATATTTCTTATTATATGATTTTGTTTACATGAAAACTACCTAGCCTATATACACCAAATGGCATGAAGTTGTAGTTTGTACTTCTGTTAAAACTCACTAAAGTTTAATTCTCCTATCTTTAGACGTTCTTTTGGAATATCAATTTTAGCACCTAAAAACATAAAGAATCTCAATTTGCGGGAAACGGGAAACGGCTTGTAAAGATTGTTACAAACTTGCAAGATAAGAATAAGTATAACTATACATATATATATATAATATTATTAGAAAAATTAATAAAACATCCGTCATAAAAAACACAGAGGTTTAAAAACGACTGCTTTGTTTACATCCTTGTCTAGGAACTGACATGTGTTCCTACTTGTACTGTTTTATTTTCCTCAGCATGTATCATCAAACCGAATGAAGTATTGGAGCAAGGTTAGGGGCTATGGCCCCTCTAAGCCACTGGTAATTTTTAATTTTGTGAACAAACTTAATACTACAGTGTTTTTGATTTTCAAGAAAAGATTGTTATTTTTGGTTTTTGTTCAAATATACCGCAGAGTGTTTATTAGTTTGCTATGCCTAACAAACAAAAAATAGACTAAATTTAGCCTTTCGTAATAACATTTAACTATGTCAAACTACTTTATATCTTTTAACCATGATTTATTTATGTTTACTGATTTGATGGTCATTTAACTTTTAATTAAAATCAAGCCACCAATTGGAAAGAACAGACAATTATACTGGAGCGTGTTTATCGTCACTATTTTTGAGAAATAGTGCGTGCACCTTACAGTGGAAGAGGAAGTCAATAGGAGGATCATAGCATTGATTATAAGATGTATAATCAATGATCATAGTAATGGGCTTTAAGGATGCCAGCAGAAGCTAAGCCTTTTAAGTTGACAAATAAAATAAAATACATTTTATTGCCATTAGACTATATACATAGCATAGATAACAAGTCACAATTTGTAACCTCTTAAAATAAAATCAATATCCAGGCAGAAATAATAACTAAAAACATTTTAAATTAAATTACAAACTTGTCATTGAAAAATTCATGGACACTGTAATATTCCTTATTTATGAGAAACATCTTTGTCTGTCGTCTAAATTTGGTAACATCTGATTCCTGTTTTAGGTGTATGGGCAAAGAGTTGAACAGTTTTATAGGTGAGAAGAATGTTTGTTTTTCAAAATGAGTTGTGTTATGGCGTGTAATGAAAAGGGAAAGATTATTTCTGAAGCTATAACATGTATTTTGATTAGGAGACTGAAATAACTCCTTGTTTTTTACTAAAAATGTTAAACACTCCAAGATAAACAAGCAAGGAAATTTCAGCATATTGTTACAAAAAAAACCTCCCCTGCATGATTCAGTCCTTTTCATTCCAAAAATCAACCGAAGCGCCTTCTTTTGACAACGAAACACTTGCTTTTGCTTCTCCGTTTCAAATCCCCAAATAGTCACCCCATAGGCCATATGGGGGAAAAGCGACCATAATAAAGTGACAATAGAACTTCTCTATTTGAAAAAAGGCCAAACGACGCGACGGAGGATAAACAAACAACTGTTCAGCTTACTACAAACCTTAGCAATGTGAAAAAAATGAAGACGGGAGTCAATGACAAGCCCCAAAAAATTTGTTTGCTGACTAGATTGAATTTCAGAATCAATCACAGTGGATTTAGTAAATATTCCATGAAGGTCTTTCAATTTAAAATCGACAAACTGTGTGTTATCAGTATTTACTTGAAGGTTATTTTCGCTGAACCACTGTAACAGCTGACTACACTTAATGAAAGAATTTACCTCAAGAAAGCTTCTAAATTTGTTAGAAATACTAAGGGAAGTGTCGTCAGCGAACAAACATAAATCAACGCCAGGGACACTGCTGGCAATATCATTAATGAAACACAAAAATAGGATTGGTCCAAGGACCGATCCTTGCGGAACCCCGGAGCTGACGATAATTTCCTCCGACTGATGTTTACTGAGACAACCACCCTTATCAATATAAGAGATCTCCACAGTCTGTGATCTTCCAATGAGAAACGAAGACACGCAATCAATTGCTCTTCCTCTAATGCCAAGATGGTCCACATAATGCAACAAAAGGTCCACATAACTCCGCATGGATAATTCAGAACCGCATCTTGATGAGTCTATTTTGGGAGGAATGTATAACTTTCGTATTCATGACATGTTATAATTAGAACCTTCTAACGCCAAGATGGTCCACATAATGCAACAAAAGGTCCACATAACTCCGCATGGATAATTCAGAACCACATCTTGATGAGTCTATTTTGGGAGGAATGTATAACTTTCGTATTCATGACATGTTATAATTAGAACCTTCTAACGCCAAGATGGTCCACATAATGCAACAAAATGTCCATATAACTCCGCATGGATAATTCAGAACCGCATCTTGATGAGTCTATTTTGGGAGGAATGTATAACTTTCGTATTCATGACATGTTATAATTAGAACCTTCTAACGCCAAGATGGTCCACATAATGCAACAAAATGTCCACATAACTCCGCATGGATAATTCAGAACCGCATCTTGATGAGTCTATTTTGGGGGGAATGTATAACTTTCGTATTCATGACATGTTATAATTAGAACCTTCTAACGCCAAGATGGTCCACATAATGCAACAAAAGGTCCACATAACTCCGCATGGATAATTCAGAACCGCATCTTGATGAGTCTATTTTGGGGGGAATGTATAACTTTCGTATTCATGACATGTTATAATTAGAACCTTCTAACGCCAAGATGGTCCACATAATGCAACAAAATGTCCACATAACTCCGCATGGATAATTCAGAACCGCATCTTGATGAGTCTATTTTGGGAGGAATGTATAACTTTCGTATTCATGACATGTTATAATTAGAACCTTCTTCCTAGCATATACTTGCTGCCCTGAATAGTTGCAGATGTAAACATCAGATGTACAATTTATATAATGTAAAAACAGCCCAATACCAAAGAATGTGATGGAATAAAGCAAAGAAGATTAGTTCAGGGCAGTGATTTGTACTTAAATGAAGTAAACAACTATGCAAGTTACATTAGCAATGGCTGATATTTTCCACAAGTGAGACGGCAATGGTGCCTCCATTTATACTGTTTGAATAAAAAACTGATGAACTACGTTAACCCAAGCTATTACGACAGACCATATTTGGCTACAGTACGCAATTTTGTCACTCTATAAACAAAAATTGAATAAGCCGTGGATCAGTCCTGAGCCATCATTAAATACAATGGCGTATTCACTTTTGTTCGGCGATATTGTGGAATCCGGATTGTGGACTCCCCATCGATCACAACAACATTTATGTTAATTAAATAAAATAACGTACGTTAGAATCAAGGGAATATGATTAAACTTATTTATTCTATACCACAAAAGCCACAGTTTCAACCTTTTGAATGTGTCAAACAGCTGCATAGATGCGAGGAACAGAATTTACGTCCTGGATGAAATACAAATTTCCATTCATCACCTACAGGATCTTCGCGAAATGTAAACAGAAACTAATATGTGCCAGGATTGTGCAAAAGTTATTTGTGTTTGTTAAAACTTCTGATCCTTATACACAACAGTGGCATGTCGCCTAAAATGTATTAACATTTTTCAATACTTAGAACCTGGAGAGTTAACACACTTTTTGTCCAAGAGTATTCCGCAGCTAAGTAAAAGTGTAAATATCAAGTATTTGTTTCGACAGGAAAAAAGCATATATTTTGAAACGAATTTGGTAATTTTTACTCAGTTAGAATTCAAAAAACGTGGGTTGCTACGCATCCATTTATTAACTCCGTATGAGAAGGATACAATTTGTGATACAGATCAAACGAAATATTACTCGATTTCGAGCAACGGGAATACTAGTTATTTATAATATGTTTAAGCACCTTCTGATTTGTTTACGTATCAACAATGGTTCATATTTCAAAATTGATTAATTTCTTCAGCATGTAAACAGTAAATAAATAGAATAGCCGCATACCCAAAAACCATGTTTGTGGCCATGCTTGGAAATAAGCTTAAAGCTTTTTTTAATTTCAAAGGAATATTACAAAGTCGGTGAGTATATATTTGACGGAAATGTTAAATAAGTTAATTGTACTGCTTATACTTCAGATTTTTGATAACTTTAGTGTTATGTAGCATTTGATGATTGTCAATGATATGTATTTAGTCAATGACAATAAAGGATTATTGATTCTTGATCCTAACTAGCACCACAAAGGAATATAAATATTCCATATGGATTCCTTTATCTGTGCTAGCACCTACAAACCACTAATGCTGTATAATACCCTATGTTTAGTTTAGTAGCCTATCACGTGTGCATAGCTATATAGTTAGAGCATTATCACATATTGGACACCCAACATATGTAAGCCTATATATGTGACATTGAAACTATACTAACAGGAGTGTACATAATTTCCATCTGCACCCCTCTCATCTTCGCTTATAAATGCTTTGAGAATGCTCATCTTATAAATAATAATGCGGGATCTAATTAAAGACGTTTCAGAACACTAAAAATGTATTCACACTGATACTGTTTAACATACGAGAAGGCATACAGAGTATATAATACAAGAGTTGGATTTCTATCGGTCATAACAACAAACTTCATCAGACACCGTGAGAGAAATCCATAACCACATACAGTATATGTTATGTGGACATGTGCAGAGTTAAGCGTATTGCATGAATAAATACTATTGTAAATATGCTTTGAATTGTATTAAGGCATTTTGATCACATCCCATAGTTAATGATATACGGACTTAACAATATGTTATCTAACAGTTGTTAATTATGAACACTCATGGAATTATGCAACAAGGAACAAAAAAATGGGTTTTTATACAAATATCAATATAACTCAACAAGGTGAAGCCACATACCAAGTGTTATTAGTTTATGTTCATAATTTAGGGAGTCATAACATTTTTAATAATTATCCATAATAATAACATAGGGGCTGAGTACGCAGGTTCGCTGCTACGGGGATAATCAACATAAAATCAATTTTTAGTGCAAATATCAATATACCAGTACTACGTGACGCCACATGCCAAGTTTCATCAATATATACATTCATTATTAATGGAGATATCAAATTGTATTTATTCCCCATGAGGATAACATGGACAACGTACTGTGTTTAGCACTTTGAATATCTCTGCAACGGTTGGATGTAGAATCACAATTTAAACACCAAAATGATTGTTTTGTGGAGCTGAGTTGATTGGTAAAAGCAAATGTGAAGTTTACATCAGCATAAACAGTTTGCTGGATAGAGCATGTTACACCAATCACGGCTTGCACATGAACGCAAGCGTCATGTTCACATTCTATGTGAACTTCTGACAACTTATGTGTTGTTCTCTGATGTGAAGTCCGCCCCCATGGGTACGAGACTGATGGGGTTGTGATGGGGTACTCGGGGCTGGACGCTACGGGGGTGAGTGCCGCTGCGGGCGGGGCTGCGGGGGTCGGTGCCGTTATGAGTGAAGCTGCGGGACCGAATGATATTGGGAACACTGTGGAAGAGGAACCAGATAGGCAAAAAAACATGTCATGCTTGGACGTGACAGGAGGGGGAGGGGTAGCTTAGGCTTCATAACAAACAAAATCTCAATGTTAGGGGGTTATTTGGTAAGATAGAAATGCTTGACATTTTTCTTGATGAAGAAACTCCAGATATTCTCATTCTCAGTGAACATGGGCTGGACCCTAATAAAATAGGCAATATAAATTTACATGGGTATTTCTTAGTTCATAGTTATTACAGGCAAGACAACAGGATGGGAGGTGTAGCCATATTTGGTAACATTAACTCGAATTTAAGTAACATCAAAATAATCAATAATTGTGATAGCATTGGACAAAAACAAATCAACCAAATTGGCACTTATTGATTTTTTAAATCAGTGTATCGATGCAATAGAGGCTGGAGAATCTGTTATTAGCTGCCTTGCAGACTTGTCCAAAGCTTTCGATTGTGTCGTCCAGCAAATTTTGCTCGGTAAGTTGACGGCGCTCGGGGTGGGAGGATGCGTCCATCGCTGGCTGCATTCCTTCCTCGCCGACCGTTACCAGTTCGCTGAGCTAAAAAATCAATCAAATTTCAGTCGAGCAAACAATTGGTCAAAAACAGAGTTACTTAGGCATCGATTCTTTGCCCGATACTGTTCCTGACGTATATTAATGATATGAAAGGGATTATGTTATTTTTGCGGATGATACCACTCTTTTTGCAAAAAACAATAACGTCCATGACCTTGAAATTGACACTTTTTCAAAAATCAACACTCTTGCTCAATATTTCTCCAGCAACGCTTTGAAATTAATCACCGAAAAGACGGGTTATCTCTCCATAAGTACACATCAACTGAGGAGGTTTAACGAAATTGATCATCTGAATGTCTTTATAGGGGAGGACACAATGGATCCTTCCAACACTTCTGATTTCCTAGGAGTTAGGCTGGACGATGGTTTATCAGTTTGACGATAATTTGGTTGCCGACCAAATCGGTAAAATAGAAAAAAGCTTGCCTCAGGGCTGTTTGTGTTGAGAAGAGTTTGTAAATTCGGCAAATTAAATTTTTCTGGAATTGTATACTTCAGTCTTTTGAAATCTCACATCATGTACTCCATCGCCTTGTGGGGAGGGTACAAGACTCACATGGGGAAAATATTTATCTGGCAAAAAAAAACCATAACGGTCATCTTTGGGCTCGATCCTTGGGAGCATTGTGAGAGTTACTTCATAAGATTAGGTATTTTAACTGTTCCTGCCCTATATTTTGATGAGTTAGTAATATAAATTAGGAATAAAAAATTAATGAACCTATGTCAAAGAAATCATACTCACAGCACTCGGTTAAACTAAAAATTCTCCACCTTTCTCAGACTGTCGGTCTTTAAAAAAAAACTCTTTACGCCAGTTTAAAATTTTATCAAATGTTGCCTAACTTTATTCCATCCATTGTTGACGACAACAAACTTAAAGCAACTCTTAAGAATTATCTGATTGTGCATTGATTTTATTCTGTGGAAGGTATTGTTGAACACCTCAGACAATGTAACCCACTGTGTAACTCTCTGACCCCTCCCCTCCCAACCAATCATATTCTATAGTGGCTGAAACTACTTCAGCATTTTGACTTGTTCAACGCCATCGAGCCTATGAACGGAAACAACATGTAAAGTACACTCGTCGCAGCAAACCTGCATACTTAGCGAATTTCCAATGAATATATAGCATAACACATTAAAACACTTAACAGGATTCATAAGAAATATATTCACAAACAAGCAATATTTAAAATATTAATTATTCTCCATAAGAATACCATTGGGGATGAGTACGCAGGTTTGCTGCAACAAGGAACACAAAATAATGGGTTTTTATGCAAATATCAATAGAACTGAAGGTGTGGATAATGTAGTTGATGCATGCCTGAGATTATAATGACTTATAATGACCTTACAAAAATGAGATTATAAGACCTTACGAAAATGAAACAGGTGTTTGTTTTTTATGTAAAAAGAAAGACTTTCATAAATGTAAATGCAAAAAATTGTCATCAGGTTATTTCCGGAAAACACGCCTCGACATGAATCAGTTTTCTTCATTGAAAAAACTATTCTAATTGCTTTCTTTTGCAGGCGAAAAATCGTTATTGATTTTGTGGACTCTGCTTCCCATAATGGGATGCCATAACTAAGATGTTGATTCAGGCACCCGAAGTAGGCAGAAGGAACACTGGAAGAACACTGGAATCGGAACTTAGACAATCTTCGAAGAACAAAAATGCCACTATTCATTTTGCTATAAACTTGATCAATATGGTCACAAAAATTTAGGCGGCGATCTACAATTAAACCCAAAAACTTGTGCGTTGACAGGAATTAATTTCATTCTCACCAATAAACAAGCTAGAGGAGTCGTCAGATGGGTTCCTCAACTTGAAATCAATACAGTGAGTTTTTCAGCGTTAACAGAAAGATTATTATCAACCAGCCACTGCAATAACAAACTAATTTGTATGAAGGATTCAATTTCAAGATCACTACGGGAAGAATAACTCATGTTCAAAGAGGTGTCATCGGCAAAAAGACAAAGATCAACATTTGACACACTTGTATGGATATCATTTATAAAGAGTAAAAACAGGATCGGTCCCAACGCCAATTTTACCAAATTTCTGAGAAGAAATGCATTTATTTTGATCTGAATGCCGAATCTTGACTGCTTCTAAAAATGATGAAATCCAATTAATTGCATTACCACAACCACAAAATATATGCCGACGAAGAAGAGGTTGTAGATGCCGACGTGATCCAATTTCCTCAACAGCAGTTTATGATTCACCATATCAAATCAAAAAAGCCTTGCTTAGATCAAAAAATATACCAAATGCATGTTTATGCTCATCAATGGCTTTTGATACATTTGAAATTAAACTGAACATCGAGAGTGGAAGTTTTTTTTTGGAAACCAAACTGTTTGTCAAATAGCAATTGATGGCTGACGAAGAATGGATAAAGACGGTTCAAAAATAACTTTTCCAAAACCTTAGAGAATGTTGTTGTAATTTAAGTCGGCCTATAGTTGTTTATATCATAAATTGTACCTTTTTTGAAGAGGGGCTTTACAACTGCTGTTTTAAGAGATTAGGGAAATTTTCCTTCAACAAAAGAAACATTGGTCAGAATAGGCAAAGGCCTAGATAAACATTCACCAACTTTTTTGAGTAGCTTTGATGATATACCATCTTCACCAGCAGAATCACTAGGTTTCAGAGACTTAATGGTGTAGTAATACATATGAAGAAGATTGCCTCGCATCTGCAACCAGGTATGATCAAGTTTTATCTTCGTGAAGTACTTTTTCGGATGAATCTTAGATTTCTTACAAGGGAACGAAAGTTCGAAATAATAATTTAAAACAGAATTAAAAGAGTCCCACTTATCATCGATACCAGTGGCTGAGTATAGTTGATCCCATTGTTCATGTTTTAAAATATTTCTAAAAATGCGGCAATTGTCCCCATTGAACGACCTTTTGAACTTGAATTCCGGAATAACACCCTCCAAAGGAGCTAACATTTTAACATCAGAAACCCTGGGCATGGTGATCCGAAATACCAGTAACAACAACATCAGTTTTAAAAACTTTCGGACAGATGTTGCAGAAGTCACTATCAATCAGTGATTTACATCCGTTAAATTCTCTGGTATAGGAGTAAACAGTGTCATGCAAACCAAAGGACAACATCAAATCAGATAGTTTTCTGGAAAAATTATCATTAACAGACATGTGAATATTGAAATCTCCGGCAATTACAATCCTAGTATTTGGTTTAGCAAGGAATTCTAGACATCTGTGAAGGGATTCACAAAAATTATCGATGATTTCTACATTTTTATAAGGTGGCCTGTAAACGGCAAGCAAAAAATACGAAACATTGACCAACTGAAATGTAATAGCTGCAAGCTCACAGAAGCTTTCAGAACAAAACTTATCAACGTCAACTGCCTGAAAACTAAAGTTATTTTTTATAAGAATACATACTCCGCCCAATTCTAAACTGGAGCGACAGTAACCAGAAGCAGTGATATAGCCTGGAATGCAAAAATAACTTAATTCAGAATCACAAAGGAAATGCTCTGACATACAGATGATACTAGGAAAAGATTTAAACCATATTTAGTTTTGATGCGATACCCTGAACATTTTGTAGAGCAATCCTGAAGACATCATCATTTGCTTTGGTGTCCGTGTGAGGGTTTCCTTTGGCTATGCAGCTGGAAATATCGCATGGTTCAGGTCTAAAAAATATTTCTGTCTGTGAGAGTGATGGTGGTAATTCTTTTCAAAGGTTTGCGATGTATTTTTGTTAATACAGTGGTCAGGTGTGTAGTTGAAGTTTCTAACTGATTTAAATTCAGGTCTACATGTTATTTGAACTGGAATTCTTTGGACGTACTCAGTGGCAGTTCGGGGCAAAATCAGGTTCAAAAGCAAATTAACTATGTGTTTCTTTCCAAACATATTGAAATGGAGTCCAAACCTTGTATAAAAGCAAGGTTTCGAAACTGAACTAAGAGATAAGAATGTAGCATTACTAAATTCATTGACTGCTTTCTGAATCTGATCATTGATATTAGAAATTATAGGAAACGTCTGGGTCATGCAACCTTATCCCAGAATCTAGAATCTAGAACAATGGATAGGAATAGGGTAAAACTGTACGATTATGATAAATGTGGGGGCCTGAAAATAATTTTGCAGGGGGCCCCACAAAATTAGTTACGCCACTGGAATAAAAAACAAATAATGGAACTGGTTGAAAGGCGAAATAATTACTGGAAGTCCTAAGTAGGATGCGCCGGGAGGGTAAAGATATGCAATATTGAAGCAGAACTGACTGCCAAACTAAAGACGCTTCGCAGTAGCTTGCCGTCTGTTTTACACCTCTATAATAACTATCCTAATATGCTTATTTGATATTTTTTTATTTAGAATATATGTTTATTGTTAGTTTATCAAATGGCTTGAAATATATTATTATAATAATAATTTCTTGCAGTCGGAATTGTCGACATTAGAGCAGTGTTGGCAACCTACTTTGGTAATTTTCCCCGCAAGTGCCGCTATAAATCCCCGATTTTACCCGCAAAAATTCTGAAATTACCCGCGTCAATCCCCAATTTTACCCGGGCGCCGGAGCCTACGATAGCGCGACATTTCAATGAAAGAAGGGTCTATAGATATGAAATTGTGTATAATTTCAGTAAAAGTAATAATATACCTCAACTTTGAACAATTCACCAAAAAAAAAAAAAAAAATATCACTATAAACTCTAAGCGTACATTGGCAGTATAACGATTATATTATATATGGCAGTTTTAGATCCGAACAAAAAATATGTGATACTTTACTAATAAAGTTTGTTGTCTATTGTCTATAAAAACGTTTGTACAATTCATTATAATTGTATTGAAATGGAGAACCAGGAAAAATTGAAATAATAATAGGAAAAGGAATAATTGTAGGAATAAAATACAACAAGTTAGAATTTGTCATATAAATTCATGATTTATTATCTAACCAATTGAAAAGGAAAAACAATTTTACATCGTAAGGAGATGGAAAAATATCTCAAACTAATGACATCCTTTTTGTTTATACTCTAAACACACAATATCCTTAGACAAAAATCAATGGAAACATATAGCACATTTAATTACTATTGTATTGCAATATTAGTACGTCATAAAACTTAAGTATGAAAACTGTTGTTATAAATAAATGGAATGAATGAAATTAATACAATTTACAAACCGATTTATATGGAAATTCAGTTATTAGAACAATTATGAATGGAGAATAGGCGGTACACGTATTATTTTGTGGAAATCCCCGAAAATACCCGCAATTTCAGATTACCCGCATAAATCCCCGCAAACCCCGTAAATCCCCGAAAATCGGGGAAAATACCCGCTTTTACCAACACTGCATTAGAGCTATTAGCGAGACCAATAAAATATCAAGATCACATTCAATATCTCGTAAGGTCTGATAATGTTTGAAATGTAAACATCTGTTACGACTCTTCGCCAATTTGCCACTTTTATAAATTTACCACCTTTTACATTTTAGCAAAATTTGTTGTTGTAATTTATGAATTAGTATCAGATAACTGTCCGATTTCAAGTATGTATATATTATATCTTTAACATTTATCACATGCATGTTAGTGTTATCCTGCAATTTAAATTATTCACCTTTCAATGCTGAATACATTTGCTTCTGCTGAATTCGTCATATTTGTAACTGTTATTGCTTGTCGTATGTATTTACTGTATGTTGTTGTTTAACTTGTTTTTTTTTACTGTGATTTGTATAATGAACAATTAGTGATAATCTATTTGTATGAATCAAGAATCAAGAATACAAGTAAACTGTCGTAAACTTTACAGCATAGACAAAATTTATGAAACTGTATTAACTTTACAGCATGGATCATAATACAAAAAATACAACACTTCCACAGGAACAACGAAAAAATGAATATTCTTATAGGATCATTAAAACATAAAATTCCTATTGTTGTCAGCAAAATACTCGTGGACACTGTGCTATATTGATCTTCTCACTTTTGTTAACTTCACATAGTATTAAGGCATCTGTTACCTGTATAACATAGATGAAAATTGTAAAATGGTATAAATCGTATGTAAATAAATTGACCTTGGTTTTGGAGTTGCTGAAATCGCTGGGTATCTTTTGCTGTCTTAAATGAGCCTAGTTCAATAATTTAATCGTTTGATAATTTAATGCGGCGGGACGGGACATAAATTCAAGATTCAAGATTCTTTATTGTCATAAAACACAAAAACAGTGCATGGACAAGCGTCAAGATTTGTATACTAAATATAAATATAGCCTAAAATACTTTTTAACAGATTTAAAAGTAGTTTATGTTAAAATAGTATCACAATGCAATAGTCTTATGTTAAAAAAAGTATCACAATGCAAAACAATATAAATGTGATACAAATAAGTTATATAGTGCAATTCATATGTATACAAATTACTAGAACAATAAAATGAACAAATAACAATACAATAATTTAAATCCATACCAAGCAACAATGTTAAATTAATAATCAAGGCCCTATGCTAAAGCTATAGTGATAAAATTCCCAACATGATTGAACAAAATCATCAACTTTATATAGACATTCATCAATTAGTATATTCTTGATTATTTCTTTAAATTTAGAATGAGGCAGTAATTTAATTTGAGTCGGCAACGAATTGTAAAGTTTAATAGAATTATAAAATCAATTTTTTTGTGAGCTGCTATTCTTATATTGTTGAACTCTTAAACAATCTTTATACCTGGTATTATAAAAATGAAAATCAGCATTAATACTGAACAGTTCTAAATTTCTATGAACAAAACAGAGCAAATGAAATACATAAAGAGAATAAAGGGTTAGAACACGGAGTTGTGCAAACAAAGGTTTACAAGATGTTCGGTTAGGCACATTGCATATCAATCTAATAGCCGTTTTTTGGAGGATAAACAGTTTTATACAATGGCTACTCGCAATGGTTACTCTTAACCTTCTTAGCATGTGTAAACCCTTAGCCATTTTTTTCGAAACAAAATCAACATGAGGATTCCATGATAATCTATTGTCTAACATTAGTCCTAAAAACTTTAAATTACTACTATTCTCTGAAAACCTAAGACATTTCTATTATAGCTAAAAGATAAATCACAAATTTTATCAGTATTGAGCGACAAGTTATCAAGAATCAAGAATCAAGAATTTTCAGCAGCACACCAGTCAAGGAGTAATGTAAAACTAGAATCTAATTTGTCAGCAATTGCACCTTTACTAAATTACTCACTTTCAAACCTAAGTCGTCAGCAAATAAAATTCCATCAATACCTTTCTAAACGGTACACGTTAAAATGGTCGTTTGAAAAGTAGATACAGCACAAAATCTGTCATGATTTGAGCCCCCTATTAACATTGATCTTATGGGGGAAACAGTAGAATCGAAAGCCCTTCGTGACTGGAGGACTATGATGTCCGAGAGCCCCAGGGAGTCAACAATCGTCCGGAGAGGGTGGAGTCAGCGGCGTACCCCAGTAGCACGTGAGCCCGCGTAATAAACTGCTGACTTTTTACTCTGTCCATACATAATTCATGGGGAGCGGTCATTTTGTAAATGAGGAATACGACCGGAGTAGCTGTACCAATGGTCAGCTAGGGGGAGGGATAGTGGGCGGGGCGAGCGCGGTGATTAGTCGCTTCAGCGCACCCGCTGATTGGCCCGCGACGATGGGAGGGGGTGCGCTTCCTCAGTAGTGGCTCAGTAGTTGACGGTGCGTGTTCGCGGGTGCGTCGAGTGCCATGTGTTTGCTATGAGTTGCCCTGAGGTGGTGTACCAAGCTTACTACCCCTATCTGTACCAGAGGGCCGGCACCTCCACCGGGCCCCCTAGGACTCCCTCATTTCCCCCATATTACGACAGGGTAAGTGGAAAGTCGTGTTATTGAGTTTCCGAATGTAACCGTTTGTCTGGAACAGAATCTGAGTAAGTATGAGCTTTAGGGCAACTTGAGTGTTTAGATAATTAAATATATGTGAAATGCAGTATAAGTATGTATACTGCTGGGTTAGGGAATTATAGAAACTTGTAGTATGTAACCACAAACGCCAATATGCCCATCAATCTATACTCCACAATGTCAACTAATCATCAATAAATCATTTTATAAATTACGGCCATTTGCATACAATATATGTTATTAACAAAAATAATAAATAAAAATAAGTATTTTCAGCAAGATGCCCAAGAAACGGAACACTGATAAAACTATACATCTAATAACAGTCGAATATAATCGGACTTAGTATACATCTACATGTAGAGAAAATTGGACAACCTATATAAAGTTGTCAGGAAAGAAAAGTAGCTTGAAGAAGATACTGGAAGTTTAGTTGCAATAAGTAATTTTATAATGAAATTAGCATTATATTTCTTTAAAAAAAACTAGTCGACACGGTATTTTGTTAGAAGCATATAAATTAAAATTGCCCGGTATGTAAAAATTGGGGAACCCTGCGGCTTATAATTCTTGTTATAACTAATAATTATGGCTAATTTTTGACCATATTGTGTCTTAGCTCACCTTTATACTATTTGGAATTTCATCAATAGACTAGTTCTAAATAGTAGGCTTTACGTGTTGCGTAGGCCTATAGTGAAATGTGGCGAGCCGTGCCTGGTCTGATATAGGTCGTATCGAGTTATGAAATTCAATTCTTTAAAATGTTCGTAACATACATATGCTTTTCTTGTCAGCACTTGCTATAAAAATGTAAACATTCATTTGTTTATTACATAATACACGATTCGAGCAGATGATTGATTGGTTAATAACCAAGCATGTAACTGTAATCTATTTGGGCTGTGTGAATTGTTTCGTATTTAATCCATTTTCTTGATTATGTATGATTGTACTGACATTGTCTATTGCTTGTTAGTCTAACGACAATAAAATACTATTTATTTATACCGCTGCAAGATGATAAGCGCTGTAAGTGTCAACTTGCAATATTTAACGATTAAATTCTTCAACTGATCATAAAGAAACCACCTCTTAATTTATTTATCGGAATTACAACGTTATTCTAGAGGCGGAAAATGCTTTATGCACACAGTTGACCAGCCTAGTAGCTGTAAACTACTCCTACCAGACGAATTTTACCCACTAATAAATCTCATCTACTCTTTTGAACTCTAAAACTTGGAGACTGTTACCCCATGGCTTCAGGCTAAGCTTAGTGCGAGGTTATGTCTTCGAGGTTCCTTTCCGGCCGACACTGAACTTCAAACAATTGAAACGCAATAAATACAACAAATACAATTTATTCCTAAGTTATAATTGTTGCACCTCTCCAGTTGAGTGTGAAAAACGGCGTTTATTTCTAAGCCGCCGATTCAAAAAGTTTGTCATCCTAATTTAAATATATAAAACAGTAATATATCTACCAATGTTGATATCAATAAATTAAATCAAGTTTATTAATCGGCCTAATTGAAATTTGTTACAACGTATGTGATAAACATGTCAATTAATTGTTTATAGTTGAAACAATGTTAATCCATAAAAATTTTATTAAATTTGTATCTATAACATTTTAATGCATACTGTGGTTTTAATTAAAAACCCTTCCTTACAAAAAATGTACACTGTTATATGTTAAAAATACAATATTAAATAAACGTTATAGTCCCAGTTCATATGAACTAAAATCATTAAATGGCAGTTCAATTGGTTAATAACTTGTTTACTTTAAGAATAAATATTTAAAAATTTATTTCCATTAGGTATTGAATTTGGTACGGTCAGGGGGTATACCTGTCGAAGATAATAATCAATTTATTTTTAACTTGCAAAATATTCAGAAAAAGAACACAAACATCATTATTTATACTTATCAGTATTTAGGCCGAATGTGTCAACATTTATAAAATGCATGGCTCCAATGTTTCTAATTGAATCTTGTTTTCGTACAAAATATATACATTTTTAAAATAATTATCAGTTTAAGAATCAATCAATCAATACCAAGTGATTTATATCGAAGCGATATCTCGCGTCCTCCGAGTACCTATTTGCAACTCATATAGATGGGCTTATGATGATTCAAGGCGGGGATGGGACAGATAATAAATAAGACTAATTTTAGGGAAATTCATTATACAAATATGATGTAAAAGTATAATTTGAATAAAATGTTGTACAGTTTTGATTAAGACCGTTTATTACCCATTTGTATCCGTAAGACAGTCTTGCACACGTAAAACTAAGGTGGAAGCTGGTTTTTATTTTTATTGGAGTTAAAAGTGGATAAAGTGAACATGAACTTATATCAAATAAAATGTATATGCTTACACACAATCATATACAAGCCACGTGGTATATATACATATATATATATATACATATATATATATATACATATATATATATATATAAAAGCATTGTGGAGCCTATATGGTTTTTGTGAAAAATATACTTCAATTATTCAAAATTGTTAAAATAATAAAATAGGTTAGTAATAACTTTTATCCAATAAACGCTTTAATGTAGATACATATTACAATGAAATATTGAACCCTTTGAAAATGAACTCATTAGAATAAATATCTCTAGGATTATTTTGTAGTCTTGCACATACTAAATATATATTTCATTGATTTTGCTTCATGTAATAATGGTTTGTTATGGCATAACTGTTATCATTACATTCACAAATTAAATTTTGATGTTTACATTTAAAGTTATGACAAGCATATTTAACGCATATGTGGTAATTTTAAAGTATTAATCACTCTTTATTTAGCCTAGTAAAATACATTCAATTAAAATATCATCGTAAAAATTTACATGCTGTTTATAAACATTTGCAAGTATTTTTGTAACAATCAAACAAATGATTAACAAATTAGTTTTAATCAACAATTCAATAATGATAATATACGCAAATAAAACCTCAATCACTTTAATCGCCCTTGTAAAATATTCCATCGAATAGAATTGTCCATGTTCAGAATAGTAAGCACATTATGTTTTCCCTACAGTTTATCTTCTTCAAGAAATAGTCAAATATCTAAACTAACAAATGTAAATATAACATAAATCATGAATTCTACCTGACAATATTAAGGTATAATGTAATATGCCTATTATATAATATGTTATTGATTCTTGTATAACGTAAAATTATTTCGTTTAATTAAGTGAGGAACATATCATCAGGTACAACTGTTCATATTCAAAGTCTAGCCAAGTTTAACAAAAATACTATGTCAAAAAATAATTTATGAAACTTTGATCGTTTAAGACTAAATTCGTAAGTTTACAAACATAAAACATGGACAACTTATGAACTGCTGGGTAAGATATTGTTGCAACTATCTCACGGAAAGCAGGTATGTTAATTAGGAGATTAATATCATTTTATATTCCCTCATTATACTTTAGTCTATTGCGTTTACCGACACCATGTTTCATGGAGCGTAATTATAGAGTGGTAACTATAGAGTGGTAATTTGTGTGGTAAATATAGAGTGACTGGTAATCTCTGACCTTATAAAATGAAACATTCATTGCTAATCATGTCAACAGTGGTGAGAACTGATATAACATTTATACCGTTATTGTTGCTCTTCCTGATCCATACCGGCAAATTAATTCTGTGCACGACGTCTTTATACATCAAATACTTTGCACATGCGCTTTTGTTCTCAGAGTGGTGGTTTACAGAGCTTAGGGGACTTAATTTATTTCAAGGGTATTTAAACGCATACATCTACATGTATGCGTTTTAAAACGGAATCGGATATTTTTGTTCATTGTCTTATGACACAAAGATTTAAGCTATAAACTTCAATAAGGTATCTAAAATTCAAAATTTCATCTATGAGTTTAAACTTTGTCCAAAATGTCATCTCCTACGCCAATAGGCTTAATATTTGCTTTAAAAAGTAGACAAACAAGATTATTTTATATGGCATTTGTTAACTGTTCAATGAATACATAATTTACTTATATAATGATATTTCTTCTTTTTAGCGAATTTCCCCTATAGGGAAGAAGCTATTACCGTAGTCGGCATGGTAAGACCTAGGCCCGGGACCATGATAACTTTTCGTTTTGAGGTCCCCAGACCCCTAAAACACCATTCGTTCGAAACTGTATATATATATATATATATATATATATATATATATATATGTGTGTGTGTGTGTGTGTGTCCGTGAGCACGATAACTCTCGTAAAAATTATCCGATTTTGATGAAATTTGGTTTAAACGTGTAAAGCAACATTTATGACTTTAAGTTCGAAAATCAGCCAGATCGCTCTATCCGAAGGGGTATTGTGGGGGGGTTGTGTACCCCAAAATGGGTTTTTCGAATTTTTTACATATAATTTTGGAAATAGTCAAATTTTAGTTATTACCATTGGATTTAGCTTAAATAAACACACAATTTGGTATTTTGATCATTTCTCTACGTCAATTGGGTACCGAGATATTGAAAGTGCTAAACACAGTACGTTGTCTAATGTTATTCTTATGGAGGAAAATAAACATTTTATATCTCGCTTATTTATGAACGTATACTGACGAAACTTGGTATACGACTTCATCTGGTTGTGGACCATTGATATTTACTCAAAAAAAATTTTTTACCAATGGCTCCCGTAGCAGCAAACCTGTTTACTCAGCCCCATGTTATTCTTATGGAGAATAAGTAACGTGTTATCTCTCTTCATTATGAAAATAAATTAATGAAATTTGGTATATGGCTTTACCTACATGAGTTATATTGATATTTGTATAAAACCCCATTTGTTGTGCTCCTTGCTTCAGCAAACCTGCATACTCAGCCGCCATGTTATTCTTATGGAGGATAACTAAAATGTCATAAATCGTTTATTTATGAATTTATATTGATGAAACTTGGTATGTGGCTTTATGTGGTATTAATATACATATATATATGCATTGGAAATTCGCTGAGTACGCAGGTTTGCTGCTGCGGGGGTAGTTTGTAAGAGTAATGGTTTTTTGTCACATTAAAAATCATAAGTTCACTCAAGCAAATTCTCAACATTATGAAAAGCAAACATGATTAAAAATTTATTATTGATTTATTTCGACTTTACCTATCGCTTCTAGTGTTTAAAACTAGACTACATTTCGAGAGGGAAGGAAACTCCTCTCGTTATCAAGTGAACCCTACATACACCTAAATATCAAACAACTACATAACTTTTTTGTTGTTTTTTTGTTTTATTCTACATTTTGAAAAAATATTCTACTTTTTTAAAAATATATAGTGTAGTTATAGTGTAGTTTTAATCACTAGAAGCGATAGGTTAAGTCCAAATAAATAAATAATAAATTCAAATCCATTGCAATTATGGTTTTAAAAAATACAGGTGATTAACAAATTATTATTTGACTTTTCACTTTTCTTGCTATTTATATGAGAAATAAAACTACCTAATAAATTTTTAAGTTTGTAAACTATTTTCTAACTATGCATCAAAATATTGAAAAAGTTATAAATAAATAGTCAATCAAATAAGTGACGAACTTAAAAGAAATATACTTCATAATTTTTAACTATTAAAAGAACATGAATTTGTTTTATTTTTGCCTGTTTAAAAACTCTTCCTAATTACTATCGTTTATATAATAATTAGTTCGTTTATAAAATCAAACAAACGAAAATATCTCATTTTCGTAATTTGTTAACCGTGTACAATTACCTACTTGGTTAACTATGAGTTAATCAAATCTTTACACGGTTTTACTGAACAAATCTTTACCATATAAAAAGTATACTCTATCGTAAAAGGTTTGCTTCACACGGAAAACTTCTATTTAAATATAACTGCCATCACATTAGCCTTTAGAGAACACTGGCTCATATATTCAATTAAGGTCCATCAACTTATTGGGTTATTTATTTATATAACAGTATATTCCTCTTATTTAGTTATTACGAGACATAAGAGTACCGTACTAAGGTGGTCAGTTATTTGCGGGTAAATGTCTTATCAGTTATTTCAATATAACTTCATATACTTTTCAAACCGAAATGAACCATTGTATCTGTACACCAAGAGGCTTGCGATTAGCTTCCTCGATACATTTCTATTTGGACCCGTTTCGTTGACGAACTATTTACCGAGAAAAAGTAAGCTTGCGATTTTCTCGCGAGTCAGGAACATAAATCGACCCCTGAATTACATTAATGGTCTGATTTATTCACCCTCATTCCCTTAATTTTAATAGCAATGTAGGGTCCAAATGAAGCATGACAAAGAATATTTTAATTTTATTACACTGTACAATATCCCCATTACCATCCACTGTACAATATCCCCATTACCATCCACTGTACAATTACATCATAGCAATCCACTAATGTTACCATTGCCGTCCACTGTACTGTATCACCCATTACCATCATACACTGTACAATATCCCCATTACCATCGACTACAATAACAACACATCCATTCACTCTAGAATATCACCCAATACCATCCACTGCAAAATATCACCATTACCATCCACTGCACAATATCACCATTACCATCCAATGTGCAATAACCCTATTGTCATCGACTGTACAATAACATCATAGCAATCCACTACAATACAGTATTACCATTGCCGTCCACTGTACAGTATCACCCGTTACCATCATACACTGTACAATATCCCCATTACCATCGACTACAATAATAAAATATCCATCCACTCTACAATATCACCCATTACCATCCACTGTACAATACCACCATTACCATCCACTGCACAATCTCACCATTACCATCCACTGCACAATATCACCACTTCCATTCATTGTACAATATCACCATTTCCATCCATTGTACAATATCAGCATTCCAATTAACTGTACAATAAAACCGTTCCCATCTTCTGTACAACATTCCCATTGATTGTAAAGTATCACAATCAACATTGTGTGTACAAAATCACCACTCCGTCAAGTCTACGATAACACCATCTCCATCGATTTTACAATAAAACCATCTCCATCAAAGGTACAATATCACATTCCCCATCGATTGTAAAATAGGTTTCAGAATTTAGTGATTTAGGAAGATACGGTCTCAATTAATACTGCCAAATACTGCTTACTGTAAGGCAGAATATTTCTGCTTTATAGTAAGTCGCTCATTTGATCAAATTAAAACTCCGCCTGAGTAGCTAAAATATCTAACCTCATTACTGTGGGGTTATACGGGTGGGCCTACAATTAAAGATAGGCTGGTTTGAAGTAATATGTAAGTCAATTATACAATTTTCTTTTTATGATACGATTGAGGAAGAATTGATTGCTACCGCACTCACAAACCACGTTCAAAGTTTAGTGAGGCCAACGATTCCGATTACAGTATAACAGCAGTTTAGTAATGCCAACGATCCGGACAACAGTGTAACATCAGTTTAGTAATGCCAGCGAACCGTACAATAGTATAACAGTAGTTTTGTAATGCCAACGATCCGACAAGAGTATAACTGCAGTTTAAAGTATGGTATTGAAGTACGGCATTGTAATACCAAATATATTTGTATAATGCAACTCAAAATAAAATACAATTTCCCGCAATGATGAGATTATTGTTGTAAAATTATACTTTAATTAAGGTTTAGTAATGCGGATTAAAAGGTTTGTAACTTGTGAATAAAAATATTGAGTAGTCAGTCAACATTTTACGGAATACTGTTTCATCTAGCGTGAGGGACTAGATATTGCTCCATTAAACAAATCATAAACTACTTAAAATTTGAATATTGGTGTAGGTTAAGTGTAGGTTATGGATAGTGTTAGATTGTTTTATATTTCACATCTACTTCAAATCAACCCCAGTGTTATTTGCAACTAAATAAAAAAATTAATGTTGAGTAAGTTTAGTGTAGGAAAATGTGTTTACAATGTCTTAGTTTTACAACATAAAATGATAAACAAATTTATATAAGATTTTTTAGCTAAAATATGTTCCTTGTACCATCATTTAAAAATTATATCTGTAGTTGCTTTATAAATTAATTTTGTATAGTTATTCTAAATGAAAGCCAGATTTTCACAAGATATTTTAAGTTTACTAAAGCAGGGGCTTAAAGTATTTGAAAACGAATGTTCACTTAAAGTAACAAATTTCTTCAGTCTATTGACATAAACATTTTATAGATTTTATTCCGAATATTAGCTCTAGCCATTGGTTTTCGTCTAGGTATGAAATGAATACTGGTTAAGAGCGGTTGGATTCCAGTTATCTGCGTCTACCTGGTTCTCCCATAAGAGCAATGTTAACTCTTAAAGCCCGTGCCTCCTCAACGGATTATCCAAAATCGATGATTTATGTTTCATAGATCAAAAACAGCACCTAGTGGTTTCAGTGCATGAGCAGAATTTCGATATCACAAATAGTTCACCCATAAAAAATTAAAACAGAATATTTTAGAATTTTACTGAACGATTATTATTTGTACATCGTGAAATTTTGCTTTGGCTTTATTGGGGAAATGGTAGAACGCGAAAGGTTTCATGTCTAGAGCCCCCTCTTAGGTATAGAACCTAATTTGCTCGAAACAGAAGCTTTCTCATATCAATCTTTAATTTTATTGAGGATGAAAATAAAATAACATTATCATTAATTCTGAAAATCTACCCCTTTATACTAAATATTCGCAAAACGTCAGACTCTATCTTCACGCTTTACCTTGCGATTTGAAGTAAGCTGTTCCAGCAATATGTGGATCTCTGTATAAGACTGTCGGAATCTGCTGCTGATAAAGCGGAGTTTGTGGAGCCGCTGGCCTAAGGCCCAGAGTTCCGGGCCGACGGCTGCTAATCGCTGATGAGTCTGCGGACGGAATGTGCTGGCAGCTTCGTCTAGGGATGCCTCACACTCCCGGCATGCCTTGCGAGTCGCGCTATAACTGCCGTGGCGAATATACCTACCTGCCTTGACCCGAGCTGTATCAGCTGTCTTTATAATTATTCGTTAAAACAAACTTGTAGTAAACATTGTTGTGGTAACGTTTTTGTGGGCGATTTGTATGTCATACTATCTAGTACCCGCGACTTTGCACACCTGGTATTTCTTATTATTTTTCCCCGTTGTTAAAAGTACTGTTATCATTAAATTAAAATGCAATCTTTACTCCATAAGGTTGACACTGATTATGTCAAATTCCGGGCGAAGATCTGAGGTTTAGGACTTCGATTAATGGCTAGAAACCTTCCTGAGGTAAACGTGAATTACCAAGCAACGTTTCGTCGCAGTCGGGTGGATAGTATAGGAACGCATGAGGAGCATAAACAAAGAAAAACTAATTTATATATAGAGAGATTAGTAGAACCTCTCCTCAGAAAAGCTGCGTAGTGACATGTGAAAACATCCGGGCATAACAGAATTTTCCGCGTTCTATAAAGAATATATCAAACTTTCGGTACGAGAACTTTTTTGTAATGTTTTTTATGCGATCATATATATATATCAAATGGAAACATTCCCCATGTGATTTACTTGGGAAGTGTGATCCCCAAATGGGAAATTTCTTAAGAACAAATAGACTAAATCCTTATGAAAAATCCGGTAGGATATACCTATTAAAACAGATTTTTAAACGTTTATATACAATTAAATTTGGGGCTAGATTAAATTCAAATAAAAATAAATAAAGATATCGTTTCTGTCAAACTTGTAAATGCATTTATAACCTTGAATTCACATGATTATTCGCTTAAGAATTTTTTTAATTGGATCATGTTTATATGAAGAAAATAGATTATTCTTTTTTCTTTACTTTGATTGTATTTTGTAGTAGATCATGTGGTCGCTATGCAGCAACCGCTGTAGTCGCTATGATTCTAAATTAGTCTGCGTGGCTCGGCACCGGTAGGCCGTATGCTTGAATTGTGTTGATTTTGTTGTTTTCTGTAATAGTATTCCATTTGAACAAAATATATTTAATAACTATTAATACTTTCCAGACTGAATTATCATTTTTAATACGTCAGTTAATAATTTTGGAGTAAAATGTATAACTATGAAGTTGTTTTTTCGTACTCACATATCCGTTACCATTTTGATTATAACGTGGATTCTCTATAAATAAGAGGTGTTTGTTGTTTATATTAGGCTATATATGTTTATGAGGTGTGAACCTTTTTATCAGTTAAGAGAAAATCTGAAGCGCTCTTGACCCCCCCTCCCCCCCAAAAAAATAAAACAATAACTAAATATTCTAAGGTTTAAGTTTAACAAGTACTTGATTTTTAGGGCAATAGTAAATGTTATTGCTCTATAGTTTTAGACGTACAATGCATACACAATATAAAACCTTTTCTTTAAACATAAATACGTACAAACATATAAATATCGCACATTAAAATGTAGTTCATACGTAGTAACTTATATTCATGACACCACAAGTTCATACTAAAAAGTCTTATCGTCATAGTTTATAGTATTGGAAGTCGCAAACTCTACTTCAAATGTTTACGATTCACGGCGCAGCTCATTTACGAGCCAGTCTCTTGCTCAAGCCTTTTTTTATTTTTCTATAGTTTAAAGAACTTTCGATTTAAAATTATCAGGCATTTTTGCTAGGTTTCCAAACAGATTCTGAGTACAAAAATATTTAAAACTCTGAATCAAGTAGTTCATTTTAACATATTAAGAAACCTTTCCGTTTTTGAATTGTCATAAATACAGGGAGTTTGTTTATTCTCATTTGGTTACAGTACTAATCTTATTCATCTGTTGTTTACCAAGGCAATATTGTTTACAGCAGGGCCCGAAATCATATACAATCTTACCCTTGGTTTCAACTTTTATCGGCTAAATATTTTCCAACCACTATGCGATGCTGTTCGTATAACACAGACATGCGAACCAGTCAACACCACCAAGGATGCAAACAAAGGCGTTTTATACCATTAACGGGATTTCCCTTTGTCCTATTGGCAATATTAAATTTGGGCCCGAGCTTTTCTCAGGGAAGGTCAGTCAGTTTGTTTAGATGACTTGGAGTATTTTTTCACTATAGGTCTCCCTCACTGACAAGCATATTATCTTAGTTCATTTGCCTCTTTTCTGCATGTTTAAGGTCACGCCAGTTATTGTTATATCTCAATGTACCATTGGTTTATTTTGGATGTGACCACTCTATATCTAATGGTTTTAGTCACTGCTCTCACGAAATCACATGTTAATACTTTAAAAACTACATCAGTATTACTTTTCCAGTTCACTGACTGATTGATTATAAATAACTGTTATGTTTATTTTGTTTTGATTTTAAACTTAATTATCAAATGTTAATATTCGAGTTTACATTATTAGATTTTTCCGGGAGATGAGACCAGTATAAATCTTATTTTTATCCCAGAAATTAGTTTTTTCCAAAATTTGAAGGTAGTTGGAGCAATTTTTGAGATCAGAGTTGCAAGCAAGCAAACATTACTCATATTACAGTGTAGATAGAAAAACAAGCCTGAACATTAGTAAATGGTCAAACATATTTTACAGTTAAAGAAAAAATATTGCATTTTTTATAATTACGAAGTGCATTCTTAAAGTTTTAGTACACATTTAGAAACGGTATTATACTATTATTTGTAGCTATATAGCCTAATAACACTTAAAATATTTCAGAAATAATGTTATTTATTCATTTGACATCAAATAAAATATTATTTACATAATAAAATATAAGGAATTTTTCATGATGAACTTTCAACTTTATTTTACATCTAAAAATAAATTCAAATAAAGGTAATACTATTTGTTGTACCTATATTTTGTATACTAACTTTTAAAATGAATTCAGCAAGTAGATTTTTACACGTATTATAGCAGATACTGAATTAGTCTATCTATTTGCCATAGTAATTTGTAGGTCGAATTATGTTTTAAATTTGTGGTTAATATATGTGGAGATATGGAGAAATACAAATTACGTGGTTTCGTTAATGCTGATATTTGTTATAATATGGCACTACGTTGAATCCAACGTATAATATTTGTTATTACAGTAATTTTGTTTACTGTGATTAGAGTTTATTTCAAAAACAGATTTGGAGTAAAATCATTGCTTCTTGTTATAATAAATTAAACGTTTCATACAAAAGTTTAATGCTGCATTTATACATTCAGCTTAGTTACAACTGTAAAAATATAAAGTTTAATAATTATTTCGTACATCATAAACTTTAATCTAAACTTTTCCTTTTAAAATGAATATAAGAATTTTGTTAAAATGTTGTTAAGTGTTAAAATTCGTATTTTAAAATGAGGCTCCAGTTACGAAAGGTTACTCCATTTTATTTGGGATCTCTATAAGATCCATGCAGACTTTTAACTCATGTTCCTATTCAAAGGTTAGTGAAGAAAATATAAAAAAATACCTTGCTATTTTAATGAGCTAAATCATAATATAAAAAACTTCAATATTTTAAGATATTCAACATTAACTAAAATAAAGATTGTTTACTGTAGTGTCTGTGAAATTCCTCATGTTAACAGGTGAACACTAAGAATCTTCATTTACCACATGAAGAATGTCGAGCGCCATTTTGGAGATTTGTTCTATAGGAACAATGTTAACTTGGTGCATTCCCTTCTTTACGCCCGATCGAGAAAAACTTTTGTTTTATTGTAAAATTAAAGGTATGGTAGTTCTAGTTAGTTACTGCTTGAATTTTGTTAAATCCGGGCATTTCGATTTTACAATATGTTTTATTTGCAGTTTTATAACCAAACATTGTATTAATAATTTGCAGACATATTCAAAAATCTAAACTGTAACTTAACGAGAGCACCGCCACACGTTCAATTTCCATTTAAACAATTCTTTTAGCGATTAAGTGATTTGCAACAAACCTGAAAAATTGTTTCGCTTGCTAGTTTATGTCGACGAATACTTTAAACGAATAAAGTGAACTTACACATGAATTTTATGTAAAAATTACAAACATCAATATGTTTTCCCCCACCGTTATAAAGTAGATGATTCGTAAATTATAACCTAAATACTTTACCCACCTTTTAAAACGTGGAAATTCTCTTCTCCATTCTTTTCACCCTAAACACCGCTAACAATTGGAGCAGGCTCCTTTGTAGAATATAAACTCCCGACTTGGGCAAGAAGTCTTAGATGTAATTAAAGCTCGGTTTGGGGAGAGTAATGAAAATATCAACTCTTGTTTCAGGCAACCCCCTTCCTAAGGGATGGTACCGGGGGGGAGGGGGTTGGGCTTTGGTGTGTATTAGCACGGCATACCGAGCATTCCACCTGGCGGGCTCAAAGCTTTGTATTCCGCCAACCAAATAAACTGCGCTCTCTCTCTTTCTACAATGGCTGCTTTTTTACTACAATAAAACCCTGGTGAAATATTCTTTTTAAAATTTAGTTTCCCGCGGAATTGCTCTTCCATATTGTATTGTGTGGAAGTTTAATCTGAAAGATTACACATTTATATTCTTAAATCAATACTGAAACTTAGCACTAGCTTATAAATTGTTTGTTTAAAATTAATTATTGGTGATGGTGAATTAATGTTTTTTAGGGAATGATTGCGGATATTTTCCATCACTGATAAGTAGAACAAAGTTTCACGACATTTCGAGATCTGGAGTCTGATCCCGTTATCAGGTGAAACAAATTCCTAGATCACTGCAAAATTAGCAAAGCTAGAAAAATCACAGAAAAGCTAAATCAGATCAGATTTCAAATCACGGAACGTAGTGAAACTTTGTTTTAATAATCATTGAAGGAAAATGTCCTCAATAATTTAAATAGCTTATAAAGTTGTACAAATGTAAAGTCTGAAGATCTCAAAGGCATTTTCATTAACATAATGATTTGTTTGATAAGCGTTTTTGATTGCTAAATGCTATGTATTGTTATGACAATAATATTACTTCAGTTATACATTAGTAATGTAAATTTAACGATATGTACAGTGAGAGATGGTCTTAATTACCAAAATGTTATCAACTTATCAAATCGTACATACCAAAAAGAAATTCAGTGACCTGTTACTATGCATATGACCAACCCATAAATTGTATTGTATTTCAATCTTTACATAGGCGTGTGCACCTTTTATCATTTAATCCATTCTTTGGGTCAGTACAATGAGATAATTTTCTTGTATGCGAGGGTAAACGATTCCACTCCCTGACTCCAAGACTTATTTGCCACATAACAACGAACTTTAACCCTCAACTCCAAATCAGGTGATAATTTAAGATGATTTGTTTATATGTTTAATTTATTAAACACTCATAATTATGACTTCTTTTTAGTCTAAGGTATTTCAGAAGCAAGATGCGTGTTACGGTTTGGCAACTTTGTGTTACTACCGAGGGGTAAATACACACCCGCACATTTGTCAAATCAGCGGCTCCGCGGCCAAAAACAGCAGCCCATCCATTTATCGGGCCGGAGCGGCGGCACGGCTTTCATCGGGGCCAAAAAGAAGACAGTCGGACATTCCCCGAACCAGCGGTGTGTTTTTGCGGCCGGGTCGATGCTTCTACCTTACTCTCTCGACTCACCGTGTGAATATTCCGGAGAGGGAATAGTCCAATGTGACTAATATTCCGGGCAGTGGAGAGCTATGACATATATTCTGGGGATTATCCTTTAGTCTATATGACTAATATTCCGGGGAGTGAAAAGTATAATATGACTATTATGTATTATGTTATGACAGCCCTGATACAACTTACAGAACACATAATAGACCAACTGGAAGAAGGCCGCTCAGTTACCAGCCTTTCTTAGACTTCAGTAAGGCGTTTGACTGTCTAAATCTTGACCGGCTACTCAAAAAACTAAGAACTTTAGGCATAAGAGGGAAGGAAGCAGAGTGGTTTGAAAGCTATCTAAAAGATAGAAAACAGCTTGTTGAGATCAGCTACACCAATAACAACACCATTCTAAAAGCCCACTGAAGAACCGCTGATGTAATGAGAGGTGTGCCACAAGGCTCCATGCTCGGCCCAGTAATATTTTTACTCCTCACAAACGACATGCCAGACTGGCTTCAAAGCGACTGTCATACAGTCATGTACGCGGACGATACAGTCCTCACTATATCTGATAAAAGAGCAGACACTCTAGAAAGAAACACAACCACCTATTTCAATCAAACTAAACAATACTGTTCCGAAAACTAATTAGTCCTAAATGAAACGAAAACAGGACAAATCGCTTTTGTGACCAAAAACAAGAACACACAACTAACACCACTGTCTCAAGTAGAAATAAAAAAAAACAACTAAGCACCTCGGCACTACAATCGACTCAAAACTATCCTGGAAACCACATATACCAGCTGTGTAAGAAGCTCTCCTCAGGCATCTACGTAATTCGTAGAATGAAACAAGTAAGTGGCCTGGACACGGCCAAAGTAGCTTACTTCGCCCTTTTTGAATCACACCTGAGGTATGGCATAGTGACATGGGGAGGGACAGCCAACGCCAACCTAGAAAGGGTCCTCAAACAACAGAAAAGAGCAATTAGATGCCTAGCAGGCTTACAACGCCAAGAAAGCTGCCGGGAGACTTTCAAACAACTCAAAATTCTCACCGTAATCTCACTCTTCATACGTGAAGCAATCCTGTTTGCAGTCACCTTACAACAGCCAAGACATCAGGACATACACCAGCACAACACAAGTCAAGGCATGCTTCAAATTTTGCCTTGCCACCGCACCATCTCTGTCTGAAAAGAAACCAGCATACAAAGGAGCTTTGTATTATAACCATTTACCTGAGCAGCTACCACGCTTCAAGAACCAACTGACATCATGGCTACAGGACAGACCATACTACTCAGAAGCCGAATTCCTGAACAACAGCCACTGGAGCTCCTCCTCAATTCTTAAAAAAATCAATAATTACCCAGTTTGTAATTATAACCGCTTGTAATTTTTTTTAATTGTTGACGCTTGTACTATTCTCAATGAATATATAAATAAAGAAATATTGCCTATTGTCTATTGTCTATTGTTCCTGGGATTATTGTTTTGATATTTAGGATCTTCCTATCGCCCAGGTGATTACTTCTGCGACATTACAATTTGTTTTGCAAATTCGTTATTTCTCGTGGAAATTTAATTTAAATAACCACATCCCCCGGAGTCATAGGATTCCATTGAAAGCCATTATGTGTATTTATTTATCTTGTTTTAGTTAGGAAAAAGAATATACTGATGCAAAACGAATAGATCTATGATAATTTTAAATTATATTATTGTGAAGTTAATGCGACTTCCAGCCTGTTATACTTATGTAGGGGTCTAAGCTTAATTCTTGGACTTTAAGGCCACGCTCCCCCGTTGGTCACATTGGATTGATTCTCCATAAGCGCAATGCTAACTAAACGTCTATTTAGGACCCACATTTTTATTTCATTTTCAATCTGATTTAGGTATTTTTTTACTACTCAAAATAAAGTAAAGAGTGATTTTGCGAGTAAAAATTCGTATAAGTGTTTCAGATTACCATAAAAAATTGTCAAACGTAAAAAATTATATTTTTTATTAAATATTATAATTCATTTTCAAAATATCTTCGACAATAATCACTCGCGATAAGAATATATTTCAATTGATATCAAAATTTTATCTCAAGAGATAAGCGAACAATTTGGGTCTGAACTTAACATTATTCTAATGGGCGATAAAACTAATATGGCCGACAGGGTAGCCGGCTCTTAAAGTTATACTACTCTTCAGTTTATGAAGTGATATATGTTTGTATTAGGCTTAAATGTTTTCAATAGTCAGTCTGTCAGGCGAATTTTCCTTGTATAGACTGTTTGTAATTGTTTCAATAATTCAAGAATTTTAAACTGTAATTCTATTCGAGTTCTATACACTGCATTAAACGAGAAATAACAGTTTGTATACCCTATATCTATCTAAATTTATCGTGTTTTAGGGCTGATAAGAATTTATTTTAGAATTGTACAACTTGTACTTTTCTATATAAATTCAACTTATAACATAGGGCCTACCGTACTTATAATTATTTTAAAATAAAATGCTCACAAATTATGACAAGTTTACCAGTTTTTAAAAGATTTTTTGGACGGAATTAAAAACATAAAAATCATTCGTTTAAGGTAATAATTTAACAAAATTTACAGAATATTGATAATTGTCTTTAGTCATTTACACCTGGTTTTTAAATTACAAAACATAATTGCTTTTAATTATATATTTAAATATAACACCAGTAGCGATTTATACAGAGAACATAACACTTTTATGAAAAACTGTCCAAACAATAGTTGGGTTACACATTTACGTTCATAGTTCATATATAAATTATTTTAAGACAATCACGAACCACAAAAAATATTCCTCAAACGATGACGCTCAAATTTCCGTATACCATACATAGAAAACTAAAACCACACATCTCGTATCCCATTGGACCTTACACTTGTCTTGGCGACCTCGCCGCGGCATTGGGCCCCTCCATCTAGTTATGACAGCCAATATTTAGCTGCCCGCTGATTGGTCGGTACCCGGTATACCCCCCCCTCTGTATCGCCCCATCCACCAAACTCCGGCCAGTTTTTAATTGCGGCCCCTGGTTCCGAGGAACCGTGGTTTTTCAAAGCTCGCGGAATGGCTCCGCGCTCACCTGTTTGTCATTGCCGACTTTTTACCTCCTCCTCCTCCTCCTTCGCTTCCTCTCGCTCTCTTCCCCGCTCTCTCGCTCTCTCTCGGTTTCCCGAGGTCGATGCTGTTTCCCTTCCTATGAAGTGCCTCGCGCCCCTTATCAGTCCTGTGATTTCTACTGGTTTGCTTTACCTCGAGAAGCGTTTTAGTGATAAGGAGGTTGAAGTTCCGTATTTGTAATAGTAAAACTATTGCACGTTACTTGCTCTTATTAATTAAACCGAAAAGTAGAGACTCAAGTTTAATCAGTTTAATATTTTTACACCGCGATATTTCCCTCAAATACTGGCACTGTTTCAATTTGTACTTGCTTGCAAACATCCGTAAATTGGCCAGCGTTGTAGAATAATTAATAATTGAATACTATTATTTATTATCTCGAATTAACACTAGAAACTAAGTTAATTGATACTAAAGTATAGTATAGTAGTGGTCTGAAGAAATCGGGAAGGAACTAAGTGGCTTTAATGTTAAGGGGCTTATTAGGCAAAATAAGTGTTGAAACAGTATTGCATACTCTCCTCCTGCAGGCGCATCTCAATTTAAAATTAAAAGAAGATTCAAGTCGTAGAAGATCTTGTAGTTTTACCTGCTTCTTTCACGATACTAGTGTAAAAGTTTTAAGTATATTCAACGGATTATACTAAATCACAAATTTATAAAGAATCGCAAATTTATTTTAAGGAATCAATGAAAAATGCCAAACGGTACAATTAAGCTGAAGCTGTATTAGCAAATAATAATCTACAGTCAAACCCATAAAAGATTCATGATTTTGTTGGTATTATTATACTATGTAAATTGTTTTATTAATCCGTTTTTAATAATACATTGGGACATAAACGTTTACAATGGCCTTATGAGAAAAGTTTTAGATCTTATGATTTTAGAGCGAATAGAAATATTCATAAATCATAAGAGTTGCCAACTTTAAAAAAAATCAAGTGACTTGTTGATGCATGAAGTTCAAATAAATTTATGTTCGGTTAACTATATTATTTGTTACTACATGTATAGTTTTTACTCAAACATGTTTTACTACACTTTTTGTAAGCGCTGAGTCTCAGTTTGTAATCTCATTAAAATCGAATTGTCTTATTTCTTTGTTTCTTTTGTAGGAAATAATTTGTTCCTTTGATTGACCAACTAAAATAAGTGCGGCATTGATTAGTATAATAAGCCTATCTCATCCAATTATAATAAGCCTATCTCATCCAATTATGAGCTAGCAATGATTAAACGAGCAGTTGCAAGTCGAGTTTTGAGTTTTATTTCTGTTATAAACAAATGTGGCTTCAATATACGATAAAAATACACAAGTTTATAGTCTGAATAGTTTTATAGTCTAAATATTGTTTATTCAGGAATCATTATATTTTCCAATCTCATTATTCAGTTAGTCTCCAGGTCTTAAAACATTGACGGATTCATAACAGATATTGCTCCTCTGAAAATGTTTAAGAGCTTATATTATAGGTTAATATGAGCAAACGAGTTGATACTTTTATATAGTTAGGTCAAATACACGCAATACCACTGGGTAAATAGACACTGAAGTATATACATATAATACTATACATGCCCTGTTTAAGTAATCATGAGAACTTGTGCATATCGATCACTCAATTTAATAAAAGTTCAGTAGCAAGTCATACAATTCATTAGGCCCTATATTATAAAACTGATGCTAAAATTAGTATCACAGTTAAAGATATCGTGCAGTTAAATGGACTTAAAGTAATATTATCACAGATAAGCAAATTATATATTAACAATAATACTGGATATACATTAAATATAAATTATACTATATCTCTCGGCAGGGTGACCAAAAGACTAATCGAACCACCGGGATTCACAGCATCTTTAGGCCAATTCGGCCCAAAGAAGCAAAATACAGTATTCATCTAATTTATAACACGGACTATTTAATAAAAATTATGGCAATTTATTTCTAAAAGCAGTGTAATCAAGAGTGCTCTTGGTCACAGGTAATGTAAGTATTCGATAGTCTGAGCCCAATACTCCAAAATCTTTCCTTTTATTTTTCAGCCAAGCATTTTAAGGAACATCAAAGAGCAACAGAGTCTGATCTCAACAGAGTAGATCTCACGTCTTACGGTGTAACTATCAGTATTCTTATAAGTAAACAAAAACAGATTAAAAATGTAGAGATTAACAACAGTAAGTATGTCCAGTTCAACAAACAAGGGCTTAAATCTGGTCATATATTGGAATTACTTTTTTCTGCAAAAAAGTATGTCATGCATCTTTGTAGGATCCCAAAAATTATCACGGAAGAAACTACAGATTGAAACAGAGCAAATGACAAATACACTAAACACAGTTCTGCAACATATTACTGGTATGTCTGACACAATCGAATGTCAACTGACATCCCCCTCAGAGGGTGACGTGAGATGGAAGACAATGCATTCCCATCGTGGTTTTTTGGTAACGAATAGTGACAAGCATTTCGGACTGTCCAGTCAAATGTTGTGAATCATGAACTCTTCACTTGCCATGAATGTTCTCTATTTTCCTCCAAACCAGGAGTGACATAGGAACTTGGGCCCGTTTAAAGTTAGCGGCAAACGTTTATTAGAATGATTTTACGTTAGTTAAAATCGAACGTTTATTAGTGAATTTCCTTTGGAAAGTGAACTATTAGCATGACCCGCACGGTGAAACTTAAGCCCGGGACCACCATAGAAGTTCCTAACGTGACCCCCTGAACACGTTTTGGGGGGTCGTTCAAAATTTGTATATATATATAAACATATATATATATATATATATATATATGTGTGTTTGCACTCTAGCGGTCGCATTTTTTGTCCGATTAACTTCAAATTTGGTAGGGACGTTCCTTTCTGAAATCAGTTGGACAAGTTCGTTGGGCAAAAGAATCGTAAAACTCCAAACCCCTTTTTTGGGGATCAATTTTCCAAATTTCGAGTTTTTGGGCCCAAAAAGGGTCTAAAAAGCCTCAAATGTAAAATTAATGCATGTAAAAAGATGGGAATTAGTGAGACAAAAGTTTTAAGCCCTCTTTCGACATTATAGCATAAATATTTACCGAGTTATTAAAGAAAATGTGTTTAGACTAAACACAGTACGTTGTCTTGTGGGGGTTTTAGACTAGAAAAGCCTGCTACTCCTTTGATAGAGTACTTTTATCATCCCCAGCAACCTCACGCCTACTTTCAAGCCTGACTGGACCTTCTTCTAACATTATAATGCGCAAAATTGTATTCCCAGCTTTGCAGGTAAATGAAACCAGGAGCACCAGTACAGCCAAAAAGTCAATGTTTTCAGATTTCAATAAAAATTGGAATACAAGTATGTTTTTAGACTAATTTTAAGTTTTAAAAGTTTTTATTTGGAAATTCACTTCCCTCACGTCAGCGTGCTGCGTGCGAACTCGTTTCTTCTTATTTTGTTTAGCCTGATATACAATCGAGTAGCACTAATAATACGTTGTAAACGTTAGGCCTATACTTGAAACGTTTGTTCAGGAAACTCTCGTCAGCTTGGGAGATCCGCGACTTTGTATATGCGGACTTTGTATAAACCTTTGAAAAGGTTTCTCTATTTGAATAATGTTAGTCTCCTATCATATATTCTCCTTAATATCATATCATATCTTAATACTTTATACTTTATACAAAATAGATTATGTAATTTTATTTCAGTTTATATTATTAGGACATGATAGGGGATGTTTGTTGTCCAAACCAATAGAATTTGAGTATATGGGGTTAAAACAAATTTATTAAAAGCTTTAAAGTTTCATGTTTAATATTTAATTTAGACTACTTGTTCAGATCCCAAAGCCCATTATCACTCGAGTTAATGGTGTTAAGAGATATAGCTATGTTTTAAATGCTATACAGTGTGCTCTTTGTGCGGTATTTCTTTTAGTTTATTATATGTCTGTTAAAATATACGCTCGTATACTTGCTGCATTGTTAAACTCAGGCAAAATCGAGACCTTATCTCACTTTAATTTGATTTACGTTGCTATAGTCGAATGGGATAACATTGCTACTATGTTACCAACATTTTGTAAACATACCGAGGCCCTACGCTTTCCAGGTCAGGGCACCCCCTAACCATTGTTCATTATTAAGAGAGGGCTCCAGTCTCTTGCATCTACCTGCTTCTCCCATAAGACCAATTTTAACTTTCAAAGCCCGCCCTCCTTAACCGGAGCATCTGAAGTCGATGATTATGGTTCATTTTAAATAGAGAAAAAAATTACCTAGCTATTTCAGCGAGCAGAATTTTGATATCACAGATATTTGTTTGTTGTTTAAGAAAAAACTTAACTGCCCGTCACCATTGGCCAAGAGGCCTGTGCGGCAATCTAAAGACACCAAGGTACCGTTAACGGCAATAGTCACATTGGCAAGCCAGTGGTGACTACGTCAAATTATCAATGCAGCCGGCGGGATCGAACCTATACCCTTGACAGTTGCTTGGCCACGGTTGACTTGCGAGATCAGTGCTCTATCTCTGAGCTGCCGCGTCCGTTAAAATATCCATGAAAATCTGTAAATATGGTATATTTTGGACTTTTTTGAACGGGTGTTAGCTGTTCTGCTGAAATCTTGTATTTGCTCTTAAATGAGCCATAAATCAACGATATCGGATAATCCGTTGAGGAGGGTCGGGCTTTGAAAACTAACATTGGCCTTATGGGGGAAACAGGTAGGACGCGAAAAGTATCGTGAATGTAGCCCCGTCACAGTTACAAATACTATATACTTTACACTTTACTTATACTGCAGTTTTTGGCAATTCTCAAAAATTCAAATTTCGATCTTTTCAGGGAGAAGCCAAGTTTGTCATTCTAACCCTATCTAACTTGTAAATACTTTATTCCCTGTATGTTTTAACTTATATTAGCTGTCAAAATATATTCCGTAAAATAACTTTAGTTCATGTTTTTTTTTTTATGAACATCCATGAGCTTTTTGAGTTCAGAATATTCACAGCTTATTTTTTCTTCGTCAACGTTACTGCCAGAACTTCACAATTCCAAAAAAAATAAAGCGTAATTCTTTAAAAATATGTTTCCTATTGATTTGTGAAACTCTTTGATGCATTGCCTGATTGCATCAAGGTAAATACCACATCAATTTAGGAAGGACCTTATAAGGCCTATATGTTGATAGAGGCGTTTTGCAGTGTTCTTGATTATGTAGGTAGTTTATAATTTGCGTGTTGCCTATTTTTTTTGTTTTAATATAATTGGATTCCGTACATTTTGTAACCGACTCATGCCAATGCATAATCCTATACTCTAATACGAGCTATATATGTCAGTTTGTTTGTTTGTTTGTTTGCAAAATTTATCTCGAGATCCAGCGGAAGGATTTTGCTGAAAGTTTGGGATTAGGGGCATTTGGGTATAAAAAATCGATTGGTAAAAACCATGACCTCAGGAAAACTCGTATTTTTCTAAACAACTCATTTGAAAATCACAAATTTTAACATTGGGCTTATGGAGTTTAAAATCATAACACCGGTTACTATGAATAACAAAAACAAACCATTAAATCAGTTTCTATAAATTAAAATATTGTAAACAGATGTTTAACATCATGGAAATACAAAAACCTACTTGAATGGCAACTCTCATAATGGAAATAAAAAAAATACTTGAATGGCAACTCAAATTCTTTTTTCGATAGGCGAGTGAGCGTAGCGAACGAGCTCATATTGAAAATTAACGAGTATTTCAAATAAAACAAATCCAATGCCTCTTCTGCGGAATCAAACACCGAGCATGGCTCGGTCCCCCGCTACTAAAGTTTTAAGTCAGTAAAAATCATTTTATTTATAATTTGCCTCGTGGATTGAAAATGTAATTGATGTAATAGGATAACGTACTTTGTCCGTAGACAATCCTGAATCACGAGGATCTGCTAGTGATTCAGGATTGACAACGGATAAGGAACGTTAACCTATTACTTCAAGGATAAGGTGCATCAAGTCAAAATCTATTGTTTAATATCATGCCGAACAAACCCGAACCAAAAAGGGCCATTATGAGTTGTGTCTCAACATAATAATTTATGTTTTACGACTTCTAACTTACACAAATTAAACCTCTCTCAATCTTTTCACTGACGTGGAGGTGCTTGTTTTTTCCCTTCTAGGCCGGTAGCCGGTCAAAGTGCCCCTATAGAGGTCAAAGGAGGACGGCCTCGGTGGCTACCGAGCGGCCGGTACCGGGAACCGATCACAGTCATTATCCGACATCAGCGGCATCATCGGCCGATTGAACTCGCCGCCGGCCTATCTACGGTGGTTAAAAACCTTTCATCGACAAATTACAATCACAATTAAATGTAAACTGCAGAGGAAAATCGTTTTGAGTGATTGTCCTGTGGGCAAATAGTAGAACAAATGCCTGAAAGATTGATTGTAATTTTTATTTTTTGTATTCTGTTTAATTTATAAATGGCTTTGATAATGTAGGCGATTATAAATCGTTTGACGGTGATTTCACGGACAGAAAAAAGAGAAAAAAAGTAAGGTCTTGTGAAATATCAAGTTCACGGTTGAAGAAGGTTGTATGATTTTTTTAATATCATTACTTGTTACCTAGTCCCTACTCTGTTTTTTTGTAACCATAGGTAACCGTGTAATTTTCTCTTTGAAAAATTAATAGTCTTTAATAAAGGTCACCCCGCACAATGCAACCT
The DNA here is from genome assembly GCA_963675035.1 of Allygus modestus. Lineage (NCBI taxonomy): Eukaryota > Metazoa > Arthropoda > Insecta > Hemiptera > Cicadellidae > Allygus > Allygus modestus. The sequence continues at coordinate 41,541,884 of OY776117.1, read as the reverse complement.
ATCGAGTTGCGCAACAAAAGAGCCTAAGACAATGTAAGTAAAAATAAATTTTTGGGGGAAATTCAATGATTACTGCTAAGAAAATTAAAGTATTGCACATTAAAACTCTTGAATATTTCCAAACTGTAGGATGTAGATTGTACATCAATATGATTGCTGACCTATTACAAGCTGTGATGTACTTTACCTCAAATATTACACTATTTACTTTTACCATTTACACTCTGTACATTCCACCTGAAACAGACAAAATAACTAAACTACAAAAATAGCGTGTCTAGGACGGACAGAGAGTAAATCAATCTATTAGAGGTAATAATGTCCTCAACAGTCACCTGGCCATCCTCCAAGCCCAGTTATCACCTGCCAGCAGTGAGGAGCGAAAGATCGCATTGTAATTGCAGATTGCATGTAATCCGTCGCATTGTAATTGCAGATTACATGTAATTCGTCGCAGCCTTCCGCTCCGGTTTCCTGAAACGAGCTGTTTTGTAATTCAAATCGAATCAGATGTGTACCGATTGTGCTTTCGGATTCAGCAGGCATACTGGATGTTTCGGTGATGTGGTTCGATCGGTGTTTTGTTAGCGAATAGGTAAAGAATTAGGGGATTGCGATTGAATGGAATGCCGCCGTGTTGTAAAAAGTGTATATTTTTATACAGATAGTTTTTACTCGTACTACTCGATTGGATCAATAGTTTAATCAGTACGTACTTTTTTATTTTTCTGATTAATTAACAACAAGCCCACTTATCTGTGTTTTTTCAAGCACTAGAAGGAATTTGTAATTCAAAGACCTGTGATAACTGGAAACTTATTTTTTTCCTGATAATGCTAATCTTGTTTCATATTACGTAATGCGTTATGTTGTTCATCGATGTAAATAATAACATGTTCGTGCATATATAACTTGTTCACAAACTTTTACCAGTGAACCTTTTTAAAATTCATCGCTATAACGATAACACCATGGACCTGAAAGATGCGATTAATTTTCTTGAAGCTAAATGTTGATTCGGAAAGCTCGCCTAAAACATATATTTTACAGAAGTATGTATATTATTAATTTAAAAACAGAAGGAAGGGAGGTGGCGCGTTTCAAATATTAGTTGGTTTATTCTGTTTGGACCTTCTTGCAAATGGGTTTTTATATATTTACAACTAAGCATACGCCTGAATTCTGCAGAGGTAACACATTCTTCCATTTGAAATCAAGCGTCCCATCATGTCGCTGTGATGATAACTTTGCCTTAACACAACTCATAACAAAAATACTGCTCTTCCAGAAAACTATACAACTCTCTGCGCATAAACCTGAAGCAGGAATCGGATGGTGGCAAATTAAGACATCAGCTAAGTATTTTCGCCATAAATAAGGAATATTACAGTATTAAAATTACTAAAAACATTTAAATCATTAAAATCAAATCTTTACTGTTGTTACTTCTGCTCAGATATTTATTTTATTTTAAGATGCTTCATTAAAGAAACACACTATGACTTTTTGTCTATGCTACTGTAACGTAACAGAGTATAATGGCAATGACGTAATTTTGAGTTTGATTTGAGTAACTCGAATACGTTACGCTGGAAATCAGTTTGAAAAATCAATTGTCATGATGTTCATAGACCATGGGATCTAAAATTGTTGATCTACTCACCGAACTCAAACTACAAACTTTCTATTTTATCCTTTATATTACGGCTAAATCGTTGTTATAATCTACTCAACAACCAATTGCATATGCGATTCCTTCGACAAAACTCATTAATTTAGACCCCGACACTCTAAATCTTATAAGCTCTACCCGCTGTACTCATTATGCACGTCCCACGCAGCGATTAATCGAACCGGTGTAATCGATTAGTAAATTTCGAGTTTGAGTGTTCAATAATCGATCCGCTCAAGTCGGCAAGGCTGCAGCTGCCGCTTAACACAAATAATCGCGTAATGTTTAATTGTCACAGCGGCCGGCGGCTCAAAGGGTACAAATTGCTGCTCTAATCTGCGACAAGGGTTTCCAATTAATCGGCCGCCGATGCGAGGCCTGGGAAGTGTTTGGCTCCTGAAGCATCCGGCAAGCGCTCGCCGGTTGCGTCATTTGCGGGCGACAGTGACACTAGTGAGGTCCGTGAGTACGTTATCACTCATTTGACTACTAGTTAATTAGTCGCAGCTTAGTTTGTCTGTGTAGGAACGGTATGTAGGTTACAAACTATGACGTACTTTAAGAGTCACGTAACATCTGCTTCTACCTCCTTCCCCATAAACTAATGTTAACTTTGAAAGTTCGCCCCTCCTCAACGGGTTATCCAATTGGTATATTCGTGTCTGATTTCAAAGGTAAAAAAAACTAGCTATTTCAAATTACTTTGATATCAGAAGTAACAATCGTTCAATTAAATTTCAAAATATTCAATATTTACGATTATTTATGGTGAACATCAAATTCTGATAATTGAAATTGATAGGTATTTTTGCTCTTTAAAGTAAACCATAAATCTACAACTACGGGCAATCCACTGAGGAGGAAGGACTATGAAAGTTAACATTGGTCTTATAGGGAGAAGCAAAGCCACGTCCGTGACTGGAGCCCCCTCTTAAGGAATGTGACTTATAGGCATAACTGGATGGAAACAAATAATAAAATGCTGATCGGGATAAACTGTTGTTACTGATTAAAAATTGTTTATTTAGCCTAAAATCGATTATAAATGCAAGGGTCATGGTTAGTTTGCTCAAAAATGTAACACACGTAATAACTAGGATTTAAATGTATATTATGTATCCTGGAGGGACGCCTTATCCATGGAGTTATATATTAAAATAAAATAGTATTGCCTGAGTGAGTCATTTCACCAGCTTCAGCTAGCTATTGGTGGAAAATATAAATCAACTGTTGTTGGCTAAACTAAATATTATTACTTTACGCTCATTAATTTCAGCCACATACTACAAATAGCGAATTGATTTCACTGACGGTACGCGTTGATGGCTGCAAAATCACTATACATTGTCATATACTCCCCTGGCTTAGTGATAATCAATGAATTTAAAGTATTGCGTGTTTTATTTAATGAAATTTACAGCACAATGTTAAAACGTTCATCTCTGAACACAGTTAATGGGTGAAATTCTTCTATCAGAGATTAACTCGTGAGTTTTTATGTTACAAGTTGTTATTTATCCATGCCTGGCATTTACTCTAATTCAATATTACCTTTTATAAGTAAGAGATCTTGTGACTTTTTTGCAATATAATTTTTTTTCAGGCAAAAACTAAAAACGTAAATTAGGATTTGAACACAATTTCCGGATTGGAAGTCTTCAAATAATTGAATCTTTTATCACAACCGTACGATGACATAACGAAATGAAATCTTAACAGAGCGTGCAATCCTAAGGTGAAACCATCAAACCAGACTCTGGAATCCCTTTTCCTAATCAGTAAAATTCACTGACCAAAAGTGAGAGAGGACCTTGTAGCAGCTCCCAACAGACGGTTCTCAAGATTTGGACAAGCTCCCGCCGGGGCCGTCTACCAACGTTAATATGCTGTAAAAATACCTGACGAACTCACACTCACACACGCACACGGGTACAGGTGCCCACAAACAAGCATTCCTGCGGATATCTAACGCCGTTGCGGGGACTTGTAAATACCGGGGACCCCACTACTGTTCGGCCCAACGACTATTGGGGATTCCTACAATTAGTTTGTACGCATTCCTCGGAGTGCATATAGATTTTTTATATATTAGTTTGCTAACTCTCTATGTAAAGAATCCAGGAGCCCAATATTATTCCACTGAAAGAGTCGAATTTGAGTTTTGTCATCGCTCACTTAAATTGGAAAATGATACAAAGGAGTCGTATACTTTTCTCTAACTTGTGTTTGGTTGCCAATCACTGTTTTTATAGGACCTACAACTAGTTTTGGCAGTTTATGGGGAAGCTATGCTAAGCGATCGTATAGTTCTCTCTCTTCAACAGTTTAACTCGATATTTAAACGTAAGTTAATACAAGTTTTTGTTTTTGGTATTTGATCTAGAACTGATTTCTCCAAAGTATTTTTAAAGAACTCGAGTGTCCATTATAACCTAGAAACCTATAAATGTAAACAAGAAAACTAGAAAATGTTTTAACCGCTGTGGTGTAGAAGTAGTAAATTAGTTCAGTTTCTCAAAATAAATACATAAATGGTCGAAATCCAAAACAGACAAAACCTACTGAAAGCGACCTAAATCATTCTTGGTTTCGAAAGCTCCAATCCAGTTCTCGCGTAAATCGACCACCGGATTTATTCGACAGTTGGAAAAGTTCAAAGTGGAACAACCGAGCATGCCCATAACTCGGGGGGCTCGCCTCCAAAAAACATGTCGCCCCGCTAGACATCGATTCGGTTTTAAAAGCGAACAAAAGATGTTTCGCGGCCGCAAGAGATATTGGTTACACGAAAATTACCGCGCGGTGAGCGGCAGATGCAAAGGCATTCCCGTCGGATTCTTAGCAAGCGGTAACACGACTACTTAGTTATAAATCAGGTGGACAGCACGATAGATGGACCGGCCCGGGACCAATTAGAATACGCGGTCGGTTCCCACAGGGAGCACAACGCCTGCGCGGTAACGTGGTAATGAGTGGGGGTGGGGGGCGAACGCGCGCGCTCTATTGTCTGCCTCCCGAAGTTGACCGCTTTGACGCGAGATGGCGCTGGCACTGGCGATAAACATTCCCGATGGGAGCGACAAATACGTCTGGGAAAGGAATCTATCATTAATTTAACGAATCGTAAATGTAATTTAGAATTTACTACTGCATTTAATACGGTAGGGGCAGTCACGCGTAAATTTATAGTTTAATACTGATTGTCAGAGGATTTAAACTATGTAAAACTTGTCGGGTTAAGTGCAGGGTTACGTTAGAGTGCAGAGGTCAGGGTATTTTAATCCCGCTATTAAAATAAAATAAAATTATTTTTGGATGAATATCATTAAAATAGCATCGAAATTAATAATCGAATGAGTAAATGGAAAATTTTACTGATTATTAGTTTTGTATTATCAAAAATATTGCAAAGAATGCGAACAATTTGTTGTCCCTCCCATAAAGGTTCAATTTTCAGATTATTCGTGTTAGAGAAAGTTAATTAATGAAACATTCTGCATCTGCATGGTTCTTTTTTTAAATAAATCAATGCTAATTTCAGAATCGCGAATTTTTAGGTGGAAGTTAATTTTAAATTAATGGTGTTTTATATCATGTTAAAAGTAAACACAAAATGAGATCAAGGGTTTATGCTACAGAAAGCAGTAGTTCAATCAAATTATAAATTATCCAGTAATTTTAAACATTTTTTATTTGTTTTATTTCAAAATTCTATTCACAATATATTTTATTTATTTCTTCTTTTACGGTGAGTAAACTTGAACAATCAATCAACGAGTTAAAAATTTAAACTACTAGCTGGCCCGACAGACGTTGTCCTGTCTTAATGTTATTTCATTTGTTTTATGTCAAATACTCGTTCATTTTCAAGATGAGCTCGTTCGCTTCGCTCACTCGCCTATTTGTATTTGTGCTAACTTCGGCATCGAAAAAAGAGATTGATTTGCCATTCAATTAGATTTGTTATTTCCATAATGAGCATATGTTTATGCCTTTCAAGTATGTTTAGATATAATCCTTGTTAACAGCTGTTTGGTGTAACTAACTGAATTTTGATCAAATCAATGGGAACTTTGAAGGCCAGTGGGACAGAGCCCTTAGAACGGATTAAAAATTGACTTTCATAAAAACCTTGTCTTGACACTAAGGTACACAACAAAAAAGGATATATTCAATTTGGTGCACTCATTCTCAAGTTATGGCGTGACCAAGGGAAATAGGGATTCATTTTTTATATAGTAGAATAGTCAAATCACATAGTAGGAGAACCGTGCTACGTTTTACCTCCCTATAAAGTTTGATAAAGTGGTATAGTGATTTAAGTGGTGGTTTAATAAAGTTTAGGTAATTATTTCAAAAATACATGTAAAAGACATAGGCTACTTCGATTAGACATATAAAACTGGAACGCCACGCGGGTTATAGAAACTATATTATTTTTGTGTACATTCATCTATTACTATTGGGACATATAAGTTTATATACTTTTGTCTACAGTTGGTTTATTATTTTCAAACTAGTTCATAATTTTGGTAATTATTGTAAAACGTCCACAAGCGCAATTCAAAGACACGCTTGATGAGCCAGTAACCGAGTTAGGTTAGGCGCGTGTGCTCGCAATGCCTCGAGAATCTTGGGGTCCACAACAAAATATCTAGTCAACTTTCAAAAAGGATTTTGTATAGGCAGAGAATAAACTTGTCCTCGCCGTATTCTATTTCAGATATATAAACTGTATGTTTTTCACTCTCCGAGGTTTCCATTCCTATTCGTAATCTCTCTATGTTCCTCTTTAATTGTGATTAAAAAATTGTATAAGTAACGAATTTCATATGTATGTTATACATTTTCTATTTTGTGTAATTGGTTTACAATGTATGTATTGATTTCGTTAGTTTATCAGCTATATGGTTTTAATTTGTAATTTACTTCTTTTTTTCCATTCTGCTTTTCAGAATAAATACTTCTCTTTACGGATTTCACATAAATTATTACACAGATAAAATAATATGACTCCTAGTTTATAAGTACACGTATTCTTAGGAATATCCATAATTTTAAGATTATATTTCAAGTCTCCGCCGAACAACAGTATCAAAGTTGGATAAACACTATTTGTTTACTGTGTTGTAGCTGATGTATTCTCAATTGGACTAGAAGAGAGTTGGCGACTGTTGGACGTGAAGTTTGGCAACGCCCTCAGCTCAGTTGGCATGTCCATTCTGTTTACACTACGACAACATGTTATTTACTTTTGAATTCTTTGTAGAACACGTGTTAGCTAACGTGTTTAGCTTGTCGGACAGTATGGATATCTGTCAGCCATTTGATGTTACTTTATTTGTAACAACATTATAAATTGTCTTTTTTCAGATATGTTTGTGATTGTTTTCAAACTAATTTATTGCACAGCATAATTTTCTTCGACCAGATTTTCAATGATAAACTATTTGGGCAATTCTAAACTGGTGTTTATTAATGACTATCATTCATCATGTCACGTTAAATGTTATCTTGACATTGAAAAAAAATACAAATAACTGCAATGAATAGTTAGTTACATATTATTTATTACATTTGGTCATATATAAAGCAATTTTAATTTAAATATTTGTTGCAATTATGAAGAGTTTAATAAACTAATATATTTAGGCCTATTAATATTAATGTTATTGTAAATAACATGATACAAGATCAAAACTTTGGGCTCATTTTAATTTTATTGGCAAAATGAAACTTTGACGAACTAATGTTCATTTGTTGGCAAATGTTACAGCTTAAGCCAACATGGTCGTTTAGGTTAAGTTGGCATTAGTTGTATCAGTTAGTTCATGTTGACATAAGTTTTAAAGCAAACATATCCAGCAGTTATACAAAGTTTCCATTTGGAGACAAGGTCTTTTGATCACAATGTAAACATCGTCAGGGCCCAAAGTGTTTACGTCAAGGAAAAAGTACAAGATCAATCAGCAAGATGAATTGCAATCAAGATTAATAATTTGCGTTGTGGTAAAAACTCAAAACAGGCAAGAGCTCCTGATCTTGTACACTTTAAATTTACAAATATTCTGCAGCGTAATTCGGTATCTAGTGAAAGTCCCTGTTATTTAACGCCGACACCTTACGACTGCGGTAATAAAATCCAAATGGTCGATTGCGCAGTTACGTCACCTGTCGACGACAAATTTAACTAACACTTGGAGGCATCCCAAATAAAAGATGATCAAAGTACTATTCATACATCATGATGTCTATACTATTTTCATATACTTTTTATTGTATTATTTTTTTTAAATATTCTTATTATTACCATGTGGATAACCACAAAAGTATGCTATTCTATTTTTTTACCAATAAATTCTCAGACTTTTAAGAGGGGGCTCCAGTCTCGTAACGTTTCGTGATCCTATCTGATTCTCCCATAAGTCCAATGCTAGTTTTCAAATCCCGTTCCTCCTCGATGGAGGGTTCAAAAATTTTGATTCATAGTGCATTTTAAAGGGAAAAACGTACCTAGGAATATCAGTGAGTAGAATTTTGAAACACAACCATAATAATAGTTCAGTCAAATTTTAAAATATTTAATATTTGCGTTTTAGCGAATTTCCCCTATAGGAAATAAGCTATTACCGTAGGTCTCGTGGGAAGACTTAAGCCCGAGACCATGATCACTTTTCATTTTGAGGTCCCCAGATGCCAAAAACACCATTCGTTCAAATTGCTATAAATGTATATATATGTATGTGTGTCTGTAACCACGATAACTCTCGTAAAAAAGGTCCGATCTTGATGAAATTTGGCACAAATGTGTAAAGCACCATTTATTTGAAGGAGTTCGAAAACCAGACGAATCGCACCATCCGAAGGGGGTTTTTTGGGGGGTTTTGTACCCCAAAAATGGGTTTTTTGTGGTTTTCACATTTAATTTGTATTTAAATCAAATTTTAATTTTTACCATTGAATTCAGCATAAAAAACAAACAATTTGATATTTTGATCATTGCTCTACGTCAATTGGTTACTGAGATATTGAAAGTGCGTTTCTATTACGTTTCTAATGCGTTTCACAGTACGTTGTCTAATGTTATTCTTATGGAGAAAAAGAAAAATTGTATATCTCGCTTATTTATGAACATAAACTGACGAAATTTGGTATATGGCTTCATTTGGTTGTGGTTCATTGTTGTTTGCACAAAAACAATTTTCGCCTATGGTTTCCGTAGCAGCAAACCTAGGTACTTGGTCCCGATGTTATTCTTATGGAAAATAATTAAAATGTTATACATCGCTTTTTTACGAATGTATATGGATGAAACTTGGTATGTGACTTCACTAAGATGAGTTCTATTAATATTTGCATAAAAAAAACATTATTTTGTGTTCCTTGTTGCAGCAAACCTGCATACTCATGCCCAATGTTTTTCTTAAGGAGAATAATTAATATTTTAAATATCGCTTGTTTGTGAATATATTTCTTATGAATCCTGTTAAGTGTTTTAATGTGTTATTTTATATATTCATTGGAAATTCGCTGAGTATGCAGGTTTGCTACGACGAGGGTATTCTTGAGATGGTTACATTTTTCTCTCTGAAATTTAAAGGATTTCTTATAATTTATAAGATGACCCGTAAATTAACAACTTCAGATAATCCGTTGAGGACGTACGATTCGAAAGATAACATTGGCCTAATGTGAAAAACAGGTAAAAGCAGGTGACTGGAGCCCCCTCTTAAGGTATGATGTAAAATTAACAAATATAAGCACTTTAGGTAATTTAAAGTCTTGCTACGGTTTATCGTTTTCTTTTATCGAGGCGAATATGCAATTTTCAAATTGTATTAACTTGACAGGCTATGAATAAACGTAAAATTAACAGCGAGGAATAATCTGACGTTTGGTAGATCACTGCTTCAAGATAATAAATGTTATTTAGACGAACATGTGAGATCCGCGCCAGTCGCTGATAACTCGGAAAACAGGTTGTGTCTGAAGTTAGGACATCAAAGCAGATATTAATTAAACTAAAGACTGTAAATAATAAGGAAATATATATGTTGAGTTAATCTATAATTTTAATATTTATTTTGTATTTTAATTTACACGTTGTACAAGGCTTTGGCATACAGTTTAGAACAAATAGTAGACGATAAAGTTGGACAGACATTTTTACAGTTTTTCAAATACCATCGAGCTTGAGTTTTACCTGTCAATCAATTTGATTGTAATAAAATGTTTGTTTATACTCAACCTCTTTCGGATACTTTGCATTCTTTACTCAATAATAAGTACGTTGATAATTGTGCCAGGATATTTTTTTTTTTATTTTCACCAAAAATGCTGAGAGATGAAAAATTGTAATCATAGGAATTTTTCGTTCCTTGCTAAATAGCCATAGGAACTTCAACTTAATTTATAAAACCAAAATTTCTCATTAAAATTGATTATATGTTTGATTAATTCGTATTCACTGATAAGGTTGGCTGGTATGGTTATTAAGTAGTTCAAATACCAAAATACATACAACAGAAACCTGTTTTACGTGATCAATTATGAAGGGGAGTGCGACTTCTGGGAACAATATGATATTTTCTTCTAATAGTTACTATTATATATAAATACTACATATATATATCCTGATGGTCCAAATAGCTTGTGGACCAACAAAATATTATTTATTTGCTCTTTAAAACCATATGTTAAGGCTGTCTCGTTGTGCTATTTAACGAATAACCACAGATCCGTAATAAAAGTGATGCATATGTAATTTAAAATTTAAATACCTTAAATAATATTTAGTAGATATTTGTAAACCAAATAAAATTGTTTATTCAAAATTATAGATTATAAAAAGGTTGTTAGTATACATTTGTATATCTACATTACCGTATCTATCAATAATGATTATATACACTAACTGATAGTTCATTTATATTTTTTCCTGGATACAGGTGTACTTGCAAGTCCAGTGAAATTTTACATTCAACACTATATGTTTAATCAAGTATCCAGACAACACAACAAAATGCAATCTGACCTAAGTGGGCAATTTTGTTACTACATTATTACCCAAAGGGTCATAGTTTGTTAATTTTCTCCTAGAATAAATTAAATTATTTCTACTCCACAGCCATTTCGGTTCCTGACACAGGTTTGGCTATAAAACAATTTCTATATACTGAAACAAAAATAAAAATTGCGTAACAAATTTCGGATTAAAATTAAAAAAAACTGTTTAATTAATGACCTGCGTGTTCTAAAACCAACAATAAATCTCACAGATGAAAACAAATTAAATAAACTCGTTGTAAAGCATTACTTATCATTTTGGTCTTTTTATACATTTATTTATTATCAGTGTGAGTTAAACTATAATAACCCATTACATGTGTTTACAAATACTGGGTTTTAATCAAACTATTACTTCACGTTAAACAATAATAATATATATCAGAACTCTTGAAAACAAAACATAAAACTAGAATCCTTACAAAGTTGAACTGAACAAAGCCAACCCAATTGCATAACAAGCACGACACGGAGCTGAGGCGCGCGCGCTTTCGATCTTGGTGTCAGGAAGATAATTATTGCCGATGTACCTGTATATATAACAGTGAGAGGCGAGATATCTAGCTGGCTGTGGCAGTGGCATCGTGCGCCGCCGCGGCCGTGGCGACGATATCCATGTGCCATCACAACATTCGCAACATTATTTACCAAGCGATCTAATGCAATAATTAAGGATCACGTTCACATTTGGTTTTTAGAATAGAATTACTTTTAAATTTAAAGTCTTTGATTTATTTAAAAAAAAAAAAACTATATATTAAAAATTGGGGCTATTATTTATATGTATATTTAGTTGCAAATTATTTAGAATATGCAATTAATTATCAACGCTACAAAAACTTATGAATATGATTTTCCAATTGTATTAATACAGATTACGTATCTGGAAGAATAAATTGAACAGAATACAGAATACAGATACAGGTCAACAGAATAAAGCCAAGTATTAAAAGTATCTTATTTGACTCTAAATTCTCGTTGTAAATTAAACAGCTGAATCTTGATTTGGATATTAACTAAATTTGGTTATAATTGCTCTTGAAGCTTCAGGTACAATATGGCTTATAATCACTTTTATTTGCAATCTATCGGTCAATAATTAGAAGCAGCTTGGTTCTTCAAACCCTTGGAATTGTTTAATGGCGTGGCTTTTAATTTCAGGAGCCGAATTGTTAACTTTAGAAGGGGCACATTTTTGAGATAAGTAAGTAAACACAAATAATCATTTTCGTAATCATAATTTTAAAAACTCATTATCCCAGGATTATGATATTATAATTATAATACAACTTTCTAGTTAATAACAATAAAATTAGTTGATAAATATAATTTTAAAACAAATAACTGGGTAGTTAATACAGTATTATTATTACTGAGTTACTTCTTTATTTAGTGAATTAGAAACCTCCAAAAGAAAAGATGTGAGTCAGTTTTTAAATCAGAACAACCTGTTTGATTCAGAAAAGTACAGCGCTCAAAGAATTGGTACTGTGATATTTCAAGTTTTTAAGGCTTTTAACTTTAACAAACTAACGTCACGCCGCACCGCTGCCGTGAAGACGGAAGGTTCGGGAAGTCCTTAACTATGTTGATAACGTTTATAATATATACAACTGATAATCCACCAATCCACTTCTAAAACTCTACATTTAAAGTATAACTGCTTTACCTGATCGTAATAAACCTAATAAGAAAAACTAAAGGAATCTTAGGAATATGTAGACAAAATGTGTTGGATATGCATTTCGGTTATTTGAATATCTATAATACGTGAAACGGTGGTATGCAATATCTGCCGCATTCCAGAACTTCCCGGCAGGACAATGTTCGCAGTTCGGGGAGATGACTGTATTAAATAGCTGGAAGGTGGTGGATTCATGAATTCCAATGAAAGTTAGCGCACCTGAACCTTCCGAGGCTTCCGACATTTCAACGAAATTATTTTTCTCAAAATGAGACAAGAGGTAAATGTTTTAGCGTAAAACCAGAAATATTACAACGAAAACATATTTTAGATTGTTTGCAGTTTTTATGAAACGAAAATGTTTGGAAGTATTAACATATTTAATGAAATAGGGCTTAAAGTTTAATTTAGCTGTTAAAGTGATTTAATTAAAAATAATAAAGGAGGTTTATATAAATAATCTAAATGCAAAAATAACAAACAACTGTTATTAGCTACTTATTCGACCTCACTGCCCACTTTCAACCATTTGCATACATATTTATCTATTAAATAGTGGCTTGAAGGGGTGATAGCCCCTAACCTTGCTCAAAGTAGGAACACAAGTAGGAATACATGTCAGTTCGTAAAGAAAGTAGTCACGTAATCATGTTTTAATGAAAACAAAGCGTTTTTAAATTCCCATTCTTTTATTATGTAACATGTTTTACGTTGTTTCTCGTTTCCTGGTAACTTTTTGGAAATACTGTTATTTTTCCCGAGTCCCTTGGACCAAGACCTTTAATTTGACCCATCTCCCATTATCTTGCGGTTTGCCAAACTCCCACAATTTTGTCTTAAAGATTTCGCTTACAGAATTATAAATAAAGATAATATCATAAGAATTTACCCTGGGATGCATGTAATGATAACAAATTCTACATTTAACACCTTTTTCCTATGCATTCTTTTACCCAGTTTACTTCTCTGAAAAACGTATCTTGCCATGGTTAACAACACATTAAATAAAAACTACATGAAGACAAATTTCATTTTAACCATGGCTAAACGATTCTGGTGTTTCTGACTTTGACAATTTTATAATAGTGCAGAGTAAATTAAAATTACTGTACCCATTTTTAAACTATCTTACTTTATGACATGTTTTCTTACACACATAAGCGTTTTGGTAATTGAACCGTTCGTCGGCGCGAGCTACTTGTTTGAGGGCAACAATTATATATCTTTCCAGTCAAAGATTTCTTTTGATCATTTTTCTTTGTGTTTTTAAATGATCTGTAGTAAAAGAGTTACTGTAGCAAACGTGTAGTTAGTTCGTTTCGCAATAGTACGATTAGATATAGTAACATCTTTCGAAGTATGAACTAAATTTAAATAAATCATTTCAGAAATTAAAAAACGTTGTAACCTGTAAACAAAGTTGTTTCAACATAAATAAGTCATGCCAGATAAAAACAAAAAGTACTGTTACTTATATATTAAGAAGCCTATGATAATAAATGGCTATTATTTAATGTAAAAATAAAAGTGTTAAGATATGAGTCATATAAATATGAACCAACACAAATATTTAAGAAAGAAAATTATACAGGTTTTACTAAAACTCAAAGAATTTCCGAAACTATGAACTTTAAATATCTATAAGAAATAGTGCACCGATTTTTCGCACTTAGCCTTAATCCCCGAAAGGGTTACCATAAGTGTAATCTCCTCACCGAAGTTGCGCACCTGACCCCGGTACCCGAGACCTCACCGTCCGCATGACGCATGGCTCTGGAACGTGTCACTCACATCACTCCTCTATGCATAAATGACTTGGGACTTCCAAAACCTTTGTACTCACCCATACCATCCACCCTCCTAACTAAAACTGAAACTATTGATAGGACAACATTACTCTTCCCTCCCTCCTCAAATTTGGGCTGCACGCACCTCATACTCGTGGCGAACCACCGACGATGCTTCATCACCGCATCCGATTGTTTATGTATTTTGTAAGAACTTAAAATGTATGCAGACGCGCATGTGCGGCTAAATTAGAATGAGGTCTCCCCAAAAGTCGAAATAAAACCTTCGAGAAAAGGGGCTTTTTTTGTTAAGTAAATTGAGCAACTAAATAACAAAGCAATCGAAGTATTAACATTCACTAAATGTACAGGATACAAGAATTCGCGTATTATTTAGCTTTAATAAATGTTTGTAGACAAATTAGTTGTTATTTATTTTTATCTTTGTTTAACCACCCGTAAGAGTTCTCGGAAGAGTAGGTGCGTAATAGGTAAGTCCAGGGGGCGGCCTCACAACCAAGTGCGCCATTTCGGCAACTACCTGAATTTTAGTGCGCAATTTTGGTGCGCCCATAAGAAAGTCTGGCAGTATATATATTATGTAAAACGTTGTAACTACATCCATACTGGGATACACCTCAGATAAACTTTCAACACTGTACTACAAAAGGTGTCCTCCTACTTGCGGTCGGTCCTATTTGCGGTCAGTCCTATTTGCGGTCAAGTGTAATTTTATAAGGGATGATCAAGGTTCTGGAGGTGGAAGCGTTTCCAGTTTGCGGTCACATCTTGAGAGATAGTTAATTACTTCTTCTTCCCGTTCTTAGAATACCTAGCCACAAATCAAGTCTAGTTATACTGTATACAGTATAGAGCAGCAATGATTCTAAATGTTGTATAAATTCTGAGACTCATATCTTCAAGTTCATAGTTGTCTACAAAGCCACTTTTATATTATCAGACAGATTTTTCTCAACTTACAAATCAAGTCTGATAGTATTATAAATGGCCGTTTATTACAAAAAAGTATATTAACCCACTATATCTTCAAATGTGCACACGACAAGCAGGTGTTCTGACCTTGTTGACAACTACGGTAGAATGTCGAATGTCAGTGGAATCTTGGTTACGTTTTGGGGAAAACTAGTTTTGCATAAGGGGTTGTTTTGCCAGTAAACAAGGGGGGGCATGGTGTCGAGTCACACACCCCTATTCAGGTGTACATACCTGCTGTATGCGTCATCCCCCCCATCCCCCTGGCCCGCTTGTTCTGCGGGACATGGTTTCTAGTCACTTATCCCTACATGTGTACATACCTGTTGTATGCGTCATCCCTCTGGCTCCCTTGTTGTGAGGCTCACTATATGGTGTTCAAATATGTAACCGCAAATTGGACAAATATAATTTGATTAGCCCACGGCATTTTTGGGGTGACCGCAAACCGGACGATTTTACCCTTGACCGCAAGTGGGATACAACCCTACAAAACACCAATTTCCCAGCAAAAGAAGACAGTGACAACCAGAGATTATTACAAAAACAAATCTCTACTAAATAGGTCACAATATAAACTCGTTCCACAGTTTCCTGCAGCTCTACAAAAGTGTGGACTAGAACATCTTAGGCCCATACGGTTTAACTAGACACTGTTGCCATGAGATTTTGTTACCTCGTTATATCCACTATTATATGTTATAGCACTTTGTAATCAGGGGTAGTTGGTTAATTAGTAAGAAACCTCGTGGTAACACATTTAATAGCTACAAAGTTTGAGTTTAAACAGTTTGTGAGTGTTGGCAAAGTTTTTGTCGATAGCCCAAACGTTTGAACTTTGAAGTTAGCCTTTCACAGCTCTGAAAAGATTTTTCTCCCAGAAACCTGTTGACATAAAGCTGTTTATTGGAATCAAATAAAACCTTTACGAATGTATTTAATATTATTATTTGGGTTTACTATAAACATAAGTTAAACAGATATTTAGGTTTATCCATGTTTCCCCACAAGCTAGGATGGAGAACTGATATCCGGTCAGAGACTCTTCCTATATAAGGTAGAAATGTGACGCGTTTATCTGCTCATATATTTCAGATTTTACTAAAACTGTCCCACTTCACCATTGCGTCTTTGAGGAACTTGGAACTCGGCGACATTTGAAGCTGTGTCTTTGGTTCACTTTCCCCCCCAATTTTTCCTGTGCCTCCACTACCCTGTGATGACCATAAATCTTGTGTTGCAGCTAAATGTGCAGCAGGGCTACGGCGGGGGTGGTGTGGTGGGGGCGGGCAGCGGGGGCGGCAGTGTCGGCAGCGGGGGCGGCGTCCCATCACCCGCTTCTCCCCCCTCCAGCTCCAGACACAAGGATGACCAGGATCACCGGGACTCCGATGGTGAGTTAGGGATAAGTTTTCAATTTTCATACTTACGTTTAATATTATTAATTATACCTTGTATTAATTTCCCAACTTTAAGGGACAGTTAGGGGTTATTTTCAGCGCATTTTTGGGTGACCCTCCGATGAAGAGTTAGAGGGAGATTCTCATGAGAAAGGTTGCGTGTACTCGATGGACACCACGGATGAAGTGAGTTATGAAACATTAAATAGTGAACTTGTGGTGCTCTTACGTCTACCGTTTTACCCAATTTACCCTTCTGTGGACAACAAATGCTTGTTCTCTGGTAAATTCGTCAGTTAGGTTACCATAAAACTATTGGTTTACGTTTAAAGAAAACTGTTTACCTGAAATGGTCCATAATGTTAAGGGACTGGGAGAGATTTGGTTGAAGGGTTTCGCAAAATTTAACAAAGTATGTTTTCATGAATTTATGAGTTGTTAAAGACTGACAAAATCAAATTATATTTCTGATAGCCTATGGAGACTTTATGCAACCTCAATGTGAAGGTTAATGCGGACATATGAGCTAAGAAATTTTTTTAGAAGAATTTGTAAGAAAAGTAGGTTTCTAAATGGTCCTTAAAGTTATGAAGCTAGAAACAATTTTTAAAGTAGCAAAAGTAATGAAAATATACTAAATAAAAGTTATCTCTATTGCTAATTCTAATTTGTTTAATTCAAATTTTTTTATTAGTTAATGTGAAATAAACTAATACGGCGTAACGATACTTGAGACGGTATTAAACGGATTTTACACTGAGATTGTAAACTTTACGGCCCTGTCAGAGAAAGACAAATGATTGCTGTAAAACCTGGTTAACTTCGGCCATTACCTAAAGCAATAGAACTACAACTACTGTTGGGCTTGGTACAAGTATGATAATTGATAGGACCTAGTTCGGTCCGGAGTATCAAGTTTAGAATTTTTTCCAATTAAAATATATTAAAAACCGTAATATTTATGAAAAAAAAACTGTAAGTATCAAAAACGTTGTGTCTTTTTGTCTTGAAAATAATGATATGAAGACAATATTATCATACTATACTATCTTGATAACTATATTATTATACATAACTGAGTAGTTGTGTTTTGTATAACTTAAAACATGCGTGTTTGCCATCTCTGGACTAAAACATAATGTTTTAACTAATAAAAATCAACATTTCTCAGTTGATTTCATGATCCTATAGTTACCATCTTTATGTCTTTATTTTAGGACAAAAATGCACAAATTGCTTGGTTCTTATAGTTTTTACTTCCCCCCCCTTATACATAGTATATGTAGAAAGTATTGTTTTCGTCAAAATTTTCGCTTTTGAGTTGTTAGTGGAAATATTCGTATTGGTGCTCCCTGAACCCAAAAAAGTGATTTTTACGTGATGTCTATTTCTTAAAACGGTTCTAACGATTTTGATTAATCTTTAATCGTTTGTAGAACTTTAGTTTTCTAACAAAATGACACCACCCGCATTTCTATAAAAATTCGGGTTCAGAAATTACAAGACTTAAAATATCAAAAATTCATTTTTTATTTTTCATAAAAAAAATAAATATAAAAAATATTACTATTCACCATTAAAAAGAGCTAAAAAAACTAAATAATTTAGTATTCTGAATTACTGTTCTACAAATACGTGTTGCGGAGGAAATTTAAATTTTGATTTTGCGGTAAACGCAGTACGTTGTCCAATGCTATTCTTATGGGGAATGAAAAAATTACTATTTCTCTCTTATTTATTGATCAGTTTCGTTCAAAGTTGATATGCTTGTCAAGTTGGCATTGACCAACAGAGGAATTTCGAAATATGTTGCCCCTTAATAACCCAGGGGGTTTAGGGGGCATTTCCCCTCTTAAAACCACGTGTGTAGCGACGGATTCTGTAGGGCTGATATCCAATTGCACCGGCGGTCAAAGGAATTTGCAAGGATCAAAATATTCCTCCGTCCGAAAAGTGTCTAATTGCACCGGTGGTCAAAATCTACCCACCCCACTTATCCCCGCTGCAAATTCCTTCGACCGCAGGAGCCGGTGCAATTGGAAGGCTTTCTCCCTTCCCCACCCCACTACATTTATCTTCAAACATAGTGGCATGCTTTCTTATGTATTTGTAACTAGGTTTATAAGTGTTTAACAATTTCGTAATGGAATATTTTATCAAACACTTGCCGATGGTTCCTTGCCACATACTAATGGTAGACCACAGCAAGTTCTAGCTAATAAATATGGTAACTATGTAATTAATGTTTAATTTTGTGTTTGTCCGTGGCAACACTATAGTCCGCCGCAACCTAACGCTGGGCAGAGCCATCGGCCCGTAGGTAATTTGGTATATTCAGTCCCCTCCTCGCCACTGGCCCTAAATTATTGCCGCTTGGCTGAACAAGTGACTCACTAAGTGCACAGTACAGTAGGAATATGTAATATGTCTTATTTTTAGAAAATAAGGAAAACGAATGTTATATTTAGCATCGTGACAAAACCCCGATAAATTTGATATCAAACTTCACGAAATTCGGACAGTTTTTAGATCTACTTTGATTATGCCAATATGCTAGTAGAAATTTAACTTTTACACCTATGTCAGGCTCATGACCCGTTTTTTTAAGGCAAGATGACAATTTATTTATTACATCCAAGTCTAGCTTGTTACCCGATCATAAAGAAATAACTTAATTAATTGTTAATTTTTGGAACATAATTATTCGTTTGTATATGTTTACTTTGCCTATTTAATTAAACCAGTTGTTTTATCTATGATTTCCATCACACTTTTCCAGGCTGTGGACTGGCTAAATATTCGAAAAATTTACAAATATCTAGGCGTGTTTAAAATCTTTTTTTGTATTTTTTTATTTTTACGGGGACTTAGTACTTTTATGTGTAAACTAACTTTAAGACTGTAGAGAAGCTTTTACACAAACTAAAAAACATACGAAAATAATAAATAAGTCATAGTTAATAAATCAATTAAACTGTAAAATGTATAGGTGGTGCTGTAAAAAGGCCAAAACCAAATCAATTAAATAATATCAGAGAATTAATAATCAACGATTAAACAAATTTCAATAATATGATCGAGATGTGAAATATTATTATAAAAAACAATATAACGAAGTATAAACTCACGAAAAAATAAATAAATGACAATGTTGAAATACTAGGGTGAATGAATTAATTAAAAAGAGTAAAATGAGTAAAATAACAAATCACCGATTTTGAGAAATAGAAATCGCCATCTTTACAGGGATGACACGGCCGCGTGCCGTTTGTTTGTTTGTTTTGACAAACTGTGAGTCACTCTTCAAAAGTATTATCGAGCGATATATCTATAACTTCACTAAGTTTTGAGGGTATTAGGCCTACCCTGTATTTTTTCATTGTGTTAATGTCTGAATTAAACGTTTTTAGTTACGTGCAGTCCTTAAAAATATGTACTAGTAATTAGGGGTTCTCAGCTAGTAATTAATAATGTTGATTGTTTAAGAACGGGTCATGACCCTGTCATAGGTGTAAAAGTTAAGTAATCAAAGTAGACCTAAATACTGTCCGATTTTCGTGAAGTTTGATATCAAATTTGTCAGGGTTTTGTCACGATGCTAAATATAACATTCGTTTTCCTTATTTTCTAAAAATAAGACATATTACATATTCCTACTGTACGGTGCACTTAGTGAGTCACGCGTTCAGCCAAGCGGCAATAATTTAGGGCCGGTGGCGAGGAGGGGACTGAATAGACCAGATTACCTACGGGCCGATGGCTCTGCCCAGCGTTAGGTTGCGGCGGACTATAACATCTTTACATTGCAAAATAAATTTTACCAGGAATGAGGTTATACCTTTACTAACCTAACCTACTGTACTGGGCATCCGGTCTGGATGGCACTTTCTTTTATGTAATAGTTATTTCTACAACCTCTATATTTTAACCTTTAGTCTTATACTTAGTTGAATAAAAAAAATCGTCTTAATTTAGATTGACAGCCGGTGCAATTGGAACACCCCCCAAAAGGCGCTCCGGTGCAACTGGACACATCAGTTTGGGGCTGATCCCTGACCACCGGTGCAATTGGACATCTCCCTTCTGTAGTGCCTCCTAAACAGGGATTTGGGTGGATATATTTGAAAAAAACTTGTTTACACGATTTTCTGTACATTCGAACGTGCTTTTTATTATATATTTAGTAATTAAAAAGTAATTTATTCATTAAAGTTGGGCTAAAAAGGGAGAAAGTATGTGTCAGTTTCCTGATTTTAATATATGCAATTCTTGGACCACCACAATGAATCTTCTGCTGGCCTTTTTGGCTTGAGGCGCTGCATTATATACAAGACAAAGTATAATGTAAATGTAGCCGGTTATTTTAAGAATCATTTTTACTCACCAACACCTTTTATTTATTTACACGGGGTAGTGGGAACTTGTTTTCTTCTGCAATGACAACGGGATTATAATAAGACTCTAAAACTATTGACTTGCATACATGTTAAGTATCAATCGAAAGCTCTTACTTTCCAGATGTTCCATGGTAGAGGGTCATTGTCAAGCCTGAAGACGTAAACCTATCTCGCGCAAGAGGTCGTAAAATGTTTTTCACAATTACACAAATCGAACGAACACAAGTCAAAATCACGAACAAGGCAATAAGAAAATCTAAAGTTCACGGAGCTGCCATGTGAATTAGGTCTGATGAATTATTCGGAGCGATGGTTGTAACCCTTCCGTAAACAAATTGTGAAATAGATTGCTAATGATTAAAACGATATCTAGTTACAGCGACATGTGATAATTTAACGTATTTGAGGTAATTTAACGTATGTTTTTAAATTTTATCAGTTACCTGGAAGCAAAAATAAAACTTTGGTAAATAACTTTAGATACTGTTGCATATATAATCAGTAAAATCTACTCAACTGCAATACAACTTTCACCAGCAGAAAATTCATTTTTGCATACTTCTGAATTTAATTCTTCAAATGCGGAATAGATAACTAAACTTATTATTTACAAATAAAAACTGCAAATTAATCAATAGAAAACGAACATTTTAACCATAACACTTCTGATTTAATTTAACCATGTATAAATTGTAGTCCATCATGCCTACTCACGTTCCAAAAGTTAGTTACGGCTCCACTCTAAACGGGTACATAAAGTTCCAATGTTATTATTTTGAACTATATGAATTATATTTAACTTGGAATATATAAAATACACCCGTCGCAGCAAACCTGCATACTCAG
Source organism: Allygus modestus (assembly GCA_963675035.1). Taxonomy (NCBI): domain Eukaryota; kingdom Metazoa; phylum Arthropoda; class Insecta; order Hemiptera; family Cicadellidae; genus Allygus; species Allygus modestus. The sequence continues at coordinate 41,520,039 of OY776117.1, read as the reverse complement.
CGAATTTCCAATGAATATATAACACATTAAAATACTTAACAGGATGCATAAGAAATATATTCATCAACTAGCGATATTTAAAATATTAATTATTATCCATAAGAATAACATTGGGGATGAGTACGCAGGTTCGCTACAACAATGAACACAAAATAATAGGTTTTTATGCAAATATCAATAGAACTCATCTTAGTGAAGTCACATACCAAGTTTCATCCATATACATTCACAAATAAGCGATATATAACATTTTAATTATTTTCCATAAGAATAACATGGGGACCAAGTACCTAGGTTTGCTGCTACGAGAACCATAGGCAAAATTTTTTGTGTGCAATCAATAATAAACCACAACCAGAAGAAGCCATACACCAAATTTTGTCGGTTTATGTTCATAAATAAGCGAGATATACAATTTTTCTTTTTCTCCATAAGAATAGCATTAGACAACGTACTGTGTTTAGCACTTTCAATATATCAGTAACCAATTAACGTAGAGCAATGATCAAAATAACAATTATTTTAGTGCTGAATTCAAAGGTAAAAATTAAAATGTGATATAATAAAAATTACACGTGGAATCCACAAAAAATATTTTTGGGGTAAAAACCCCCCAAAAACCCCCTTTCCGTTGGTGCAATTCGTCTGGTTTGCGAACTCGTTCAAATAAATGGTAATTACACATTTGTACCAAATTGCATTAAGATCGGACCTTTTTACGAGAGTTATCGGGCTTACGGACACATATATATACAAATTTGAACGAATGGTGTTTTTGGCATCTGGGGACCTCAAAATGAAAAGTTATCATGGTCTCGGGCTTAAGTCTTACCATGAGCACAGGTGGACTATTTATAGTAAATTTGTTCTACATATGTTTTGTACTATACATATTTACAATTGAGCTCACTTTTTGTTTACAAAAATTACATACCAAATTTTACCAAAATGGATTAATTTATTTAATATTAAACATCATTTACATCAACACCAATCATTTTGATGGTCCTCCGAGCGCAGATAGTATGAATTTCAGCTACGGTAATAGCTTCTTCCCTATAGGGGAAATTCGCTAAAAGATACCCCCGTAGCAGCAAACCTGCGTACTTAGCGAATTTCTAATGCGTATACACGTATCTTAATGCCACATAAAGCCACATACCAAGTGTCATCAATATACATTCATTAATAAACTATTTATTACATTTTAATTTTTCTCCATAATAATAACATGGAGCCTGAGTATGCAGGTTTGCTGAAACAAGGAACATAAAAAATAGGTTTTTATACAAATATCAATATAAGTCAACTAGGTAAAGCCACATACTAAGTTTTATTACTATATGTTCATAATTAAGGGAGATAACCTATTTCTTATTCTCCATAAGAACAACATTGGGGATGAGTACGCAGGTTTGTTGCTACGGGAACCATCGGCAAAAAAACATTTTTTTGTGCAAATATCAATAGACAACAACGATATAAAACAATATACCAAGTTTCGTGAGGATAAGTTGATAAATAAGCGAGATATACAATTTTTCTAATTCTCCATAAGTATAACATTGGACAACGTACTGTGTTTAGCACTTTCAATAGCTCTGTAACCAATAGACGTAGAGAAATTATAGAAACACCAAATTGTGCGTCTTTTTAAGCCGAATCCAATGGTGATAAGTAAAATTTGATTTACTAAAATATATGTAAAAAACTCAAATAACCCATTTTTGGGGTACAAAACCCCCGAAAATACCCCTTTGGATAGAGCGATCGGACTGGTTTTCGAACTTAGTCATAAATGTCGCTTTAAATTTTTGAACCAAATCTCATCAAAATCAGACCATTTTTACGGTAGTTATCGCACCCACGGACACATTAACATTTCTAAAAATGAGTTTCCATTAGCGCTACTAATTTCCTATTCAACATATCTCGATTAATCAATTAATTGTTATCCCTAAAAAAATTACATTAGTAATCCGACATTCAAGACCGCAAAGCATCGCCTTCGCTCCCCATCGGTCTAGAGTATGCTTTTATTGCCATCATAAAACCGCGTAATTAAGCATGCGCGGCTACCGCGGTAACTCGCGTTAAGTAGTCACATAAAACTTTGGAATTTGTCGTCACTCATCGCGATAACGCGAGCTTTGACACCGGCCCGCCGCGCTGGAGAACGGCAAGGATTCGTTTTAGGACCGTTGCTATTCCGTTTTCGTTATCTCTAAAAGCTATTAGAAGAGAGTTAAACTCAGCCCGAAAAGGATTTGCCGGGGCTACCTTGGAGATTTGGCTTCTGGATTTTGGAATGAAATATTATTGTAGTATTGGCCTAGAGAAAAAACGGAGGTTCCTTCGACTTATTCAGCTTTAGTTAAAAGTTTTAAAATATATCTGACAAAATTTAGTTTAAAGCTGTGATGTTAAATTTATTAGGTATATTTATTCCACGTAATTGCAAAAATCTTTAAATATTTTCTTGAACTATATATAATTTCAAACTTAAATTTTTACCATCGCAATATATTTATTTTATATGTTATAGGTTTGTTTGTTATTTCTATAATTATTTGTAACAACATTCTTCATACATTGTATTCATAACTGATATTACTAATTCAGAAGACAAAACTAACAAATTAAATATAATGCAGGCGTAGCAAAAAATCCAATCTTTGAAACAATAAAAAAATAAAAAGTAATTATATCATATTTAGATAGATAATTTAACATATGTTAACAAAATTATCATACGATTTTGTTGACTTATAGATTATTTAATTTGAAGTTTAAGGTTATTAGCTGCACTGTGATCATGAGATAAACCTCGAAACACGTGTCAGTGAATATAAAGTGATTTTTTATGGGTACTCTATTAATTTGATTTAAAATTTAAATGCATTAAATTTTAATTAAATTTTATTTAATACAATTTTTTGTTGTATATTATTTACAAAATAATAATTTGTATTAATTTATAGCCAAAACACCAAATCAACCCTGAACATTATATCATGCTTTTATTTTAATGTTGATACTATGTAAAATAACTTCTACATTATATTTAGGTCATTCAATTAAATAAATATAATTGTTTCAAATATAATTAAATTTGGAAACAACTGCATCCTACAATAATTATTTTTGTTTAAGATTTTGTTTTAAATGTATTGAAAGTCAAAGATTTGTTTTTCACAATAAGAAAATTGCATATGAAACCAGCAACAATGTGTTATTAACTTTGGTAAACAATTTATTCTCTCATAATCTACCATTTTTCTTATGTAATTTAAAAAAATCCCATACCGTATAATCTGCTATTATAAGGTGACCTAAGAAACCCGAATCTCAGAAGTCCCAGAAGTATGAGGAATGTACGCGATTTTTCAGGATCACCCCCTCCCAAGCCCGCATACCAAGAATTGCCAAGCTCAGGTGTAGGGGTTGAGGGCTGACTTGTCTCAGTCTCATCATCCCTTCTGAGTTGATAACATCGCATAATTGTAGGTTCGTGTGTTTAGATTTTTTTAGCTCCCTCATTTTAATTTAAAGTATCAAAATGAAAATCAAAGTGTCGCGCCCTTCTCCGAGGCCTTCGGCCCTTCCCTATAAAGAACCTATTGATCTCACACCCCGTAGACAAGTGGCCTCCCCATTAGACTTGTATCTAGATCTGTTCAAAGGAAATGGCGAACCTATTTGGAAGCGTATGTGGAGCAGGATGAAGCATAACTATGGACATTTAGAAGAGGATAGTGTTAGCGAAGTAAGTGTCGGTGATTTCACAAGTAGTTGTGATATAGTCAGTGATATCGGTAGGAGTATTGCCAGTGATATAGGCAATAGTAATGGAACAGTGACTGATATCGGTAGGAGCATTGCCAGTGATATAGGCAATAGTAATGGAACTGTGAGTGATATCGGTAGGAGTATTGCCAGTGATATAGGCAATAGTAATGGAACTGTGAGTGATATCGGGAGCGGTAGTGCCATGGAGTCTGGTGATCTCCAGACTCCATGGAATCTGGGAATGGTGAAGGATTTTCAAAACGCCAAGTTCGAACTTCTTGAATCAGAACACGGAGATCAGCTTGAAGATATCTCTGATATCATAGATCCAGGTGTGTTTTGACTTGTTTCAATGCTATTTATGTTCAATTTAGTTTAGCTAATTCATTTCAAACAATCAATAACAATACGTTTACTGTATTCAAGTTTAAATTGTACCCGCATTATTCGTGGAACTGAAATTTTATAATGGATGGCAAAAGTGAGTAAAGCTCGTTAAAGTCCAACTTTTTTTCGTATAAACATTTCAAATTTAAAATAATTAATCGGTTAAAGTTTTATTTAATTCAGTTTGATCGGTTAAAAAATACTGTAAAGATAATCATGTATTGGATGACTTTTCCAATTATCCGGTTAAGATATGACAATTTAATAAATTTAAGTCTACGGTTTAACTGATACTTTGGAGAGTGATTATTCTGTATGTCTTATCTGTAACTGCATTAAATTTCCAAGATACGTCAATTTCGTGTTTGCTAGTTATTATGTGAATATACCTGTCAGTAAGCACGCTAGTCATTATAATTTATACACCCGTGCAGTCCAGTTGAACTTTCAGCCAAAACACTACGTTTTAGCGAATTTCCCCTGTAAGGAAGAAGCTATTACCGTAGGTCTCATGGTAAGACTTAAGCCGGAGAGCTTAAATAAATTTTCATTTTGAGGTCCCCAGATGCCAAAAACACCATTCCTTCAAATTTTTATAAAAAATTACAAACCCGCGACCAAAAAAAAAGGAAATTACTAATGTCAGCTGTTTATTTAATTAACATTAAATAGCAGAAAACTGTTACCAAAAACAGCTACTTACTTAGCTTGTGATTTGTGACTGTTACTGTTTTTTTAATTTTTGTTGTTGTTGTTGGTTGAGTTTTGTTTTGCATATATATGTGTGTGTGTGTGTGTGTGTGTGTCCGTAAGCACGAAAAAAGGTCCGATCTTAATGAAATTTGGTACAATTGTGTAAAGTACCATTTATTTGAACGAGTTCGAAAACCACACGAATAGCACCATCCGAAGGGGGGTTTTGTACCCCAAAAATGGGGTTTTTGGAGATTTCCACATGTACTTTTTATTTAAATCAAATTTTAATTTTTACCATTGAAATCAGCATAAAAAACAAACAATTTGGTATTTTGATCATTGTTCTACGTCAGTTGGTTATTGATATATTGAAAGTGCTATACACAGTACGTTGTCTAATGTTATTCTTATGGAGAAAAAGAAAAATTGTATATCTCGCTTATTTATGTACATAAACTGACGAAATTTGGTATTTGGGTTCATCTGGTAGTGGTTTATTGTTGTTTGCACAAAAAACAATTTTTTGCATATGGTTCCCGTAGCAGCAAACCTAGGTTGTTGATCCCTATGTTATTCTTATGGAAAATAATTAAAATGTTATATATCGCTTATTTAAGAATGGATATGGATGAAACTTGGTATGTGACTTCACTAAGAGGAGTTCTATTGATATTTGCATAAAACCCCATTATTTTGTGTTCATTGTAGCAGCAAACCTGCGTACTCTTCCCCAATGTTATTCTTATGGAGAATAATTAATATTTTAAATATCGCTAGTTGATGAATATATTTCTTGTTAAGTGTTTTAATGTGTTATGTTATATATTCATTGGAAATTCGCTGAGTATGCAGGTTTTCTGCGACAGGGTATTTGTTTTTACTAGGTACCTACTTTAAATATATTCCTACTTAACCATGTCAGCGTATAGTTGTCTAAAGTCAAAAAACAAAACGTAAATCTAATGCCCTATATATTGAGCATTGATATTATTACGATGAATTTGTTATCATCATGAATTTTCTTAATTTATAATCATGATTGAGATTATTTGTTTAAAATTCATTTTTGGTCATGGTGAGTTTAAGTTATTTAAAATATTATTGCGGACCTATTCGACCCACAATTAGTGAAGAAACATTTAATTAGTCGGTTGATTAATTTACTACAATAAATTATACGTCGTAAACTTGTTTTTCTCTAATTACTGATTGAAAATGCGCTGTATCATATTATTTTTCTATATTAAATAAATTGTTGATTACTCAGACAACAATTATTTTAAGACAGTCTTCAATTTTGTATGGGGGCAGTAAAATTCTTGGGTTTGGGCTCACCTCCTAACCAACGCGCCGAGGGGCTACAAGAGGATTCCCGAAATTGTTGAATTTGGATATTGTGTTGGGTGTTGATTTCTAAATGCATTTGGGCATTTTCTACCTATTTCGGGGTTGGTGATTTGGATGTTTTGATCAACCCTCAAACCATTGGTGAACTTGGATACGGCCGGGGGGATATCGTGTAGTATCCCCCCGAAATGTGAAACAAGTTAGGGGAGGATTTTACACACTAAAAACATGTCTGGGATTTTTCAGATACCTATAGTGAAATTGCAAAAATTTGATATATAACAATATTCCGGATTTGTATAATTATCAAATCTTTGGGTCGATAAACCAGTACGTCGCCTGATTGACTGTTTACAATGTTGTTACATTTACTTTTTACCAACCAATAATTACCGTATCCTTATTGGATTCGGATATCTGCATTTAGGATGATTATTATATAGAGTGTGCGTGTATGCGCTCCCCAAAGAAAGGGCTCCAGTCCCATAACCTCTGTTACTTAGCGTTTCTGAACCTCCTTCTCCCATAAGACAAATCTTAACTTTTAAAGTCCCGTCCTTCCTCATCAGGTTGTCCTAAATAGTTAAATTATGACTAATTTTAAAGAACCCGACGATTTCAGTGAGCACAGTTTTGCTATCTCAAAAAATATTGTTACAATACAATTTCAAAACACAATGTTCATGTTCAGGCATGTTTGCGAGAAGTGTGGGACCGCCTTAACGGAAATAGCCACATTATCGGTGTAGTATAATTTCGTCCAAGTTATATCTCGTCCAACAGCCACATTCTTAGAAAAACCTCGTCCAGCTCTGTTTTACAGTTGATTAAACATGGTAATGGGGTATCATCTCTTCCATACGAAAAATTGACAAGGGTTTAGGAACACAATTCAGGTAGTCAGAGGTCCCTGACCTTTAGACGTACAAAGTCCTGGGGGTGGAATGTCACCCAACCGTCACACGTCGCGAAGATTCCCTCTGGATTCCATGGTGGTTTACAGATAAATAGAGAAGAGTTCTAATTACAAATACAATTTTAGTTGTAGGGTAGTTATTAATGTGTAATAAATTAATGGTTTCTGATATAATTTTTCACAATTGTTGCTGGTCTTCTTAATGATTTTTCTACTTGATATAAAAAATTCTAACTAGGAAAATATTAATTTTGGTAGACGTATTTTATAGTTAAAATAATTAACTGCAATGTGAATTTCAAATAAGATTGTGCTTCTATTAACAACATTAGCATTAATCTATTTTAGGCTTTTGGACTGAATGGAGTATATGGTTTTCTGTTTCCGGTTTGGTTTGGAATTCTATAAAAATGTTTTTAAAATATTTGTTTAAATCTTTTAGTATTTTGATTTAAACGACAAAAATACTATTCTTACGTATGCGAAATCAATGTTTTTCTACGCTTTGTGTCGTATGAATACTAATAAAGCTCAACATGTCCCCTGTTTGACAATGAATAAACCCCGAAGATGTTAGGTTTTATTGATGAGCTCTTTAACAATTTTAAATGGACTAATAAACAGGTTTAGGGCTTTTGTCGGCCCAAATAAAAGTGTCTATTTCGAAAATCGCGATATTTTGTGTGTTCCCATATAACTGCAGTTATATTTTTTCAGGCTAAGAAAATTCCTAAGACAATGTTTTTAATTTTTTGAACACAATAAACTTACCACAATTTAAATAAACTACCTACAGTAGCAAAGCAAACAAATCATTCGGTAGGCATTTTTTTGTACTCCTAGCAATAGTTTTGACGCGCTTGTTTAAATTTAGTCTCTAAAGTTCAAAATTGTGGTTTTCCATCTGAATATAATTAACCGTGGTCTGTTGAAATGCGGTTTAGAATGATTAAAACTGTTGAATAGTTAGTCAAGACATTGCCTGCTCTATTGGCAATGGTGCAGACCTGTCATAAAATCCAGGGGTTTGGAATTTGGACGAGATGTAACTAGTGGGCAGGTAGAAAGAATCACAAGCCTCCGGTTGTGGATTTGGACGAAGTAATACCTGGACGAGATGATACTTGGACGAAATGATGCGTCATGCTTTAGATCGCCCCACAGATCTATAGGCCTCATTGATGTAGTATAGTATAGGTAGTAATACTACCTCCATGATCGGCCAACGATGACGGACAGTTGAGTTTTTCATCTATATAAAATAAAGCAGACGTCTGTGTGGGGATCGCCGTACGACTAACCCACAAGGAGTTAAGACATGATATTTTCAGGGTAGGTTCCTTTACTGCTGTTGTACCGGACTCTCAGTTTCCTCTAAATCCTCTAGGGCTACTCCCCGTGGGACACCCAAAATTCCAGTGACAATCAAATTAGACCATACGGTAACAGTTTTCTGCAATTTAATGTTAATTAAATAAACAGCTGACATTAGTAATTTACTTTTTTCTACATTTTATACCCGGGTGAAACCGACATAGTCAGCTAGTCTATATAAATAAAATTAAAAAAGAACAAACTCATACTGCATTGCGACATCTACATTGCCCACTATATACTATATATGTATTATATACACTATAAACATTACTAAAGGAAAAGGGGGAGGGTAGTTTCCTCACATATTTAAAAGGAGGCTCCAGCAGTTACCCGTATCTCCAATAAAGCCAATGTTGAATTTCAATCGTCGTCCCTTCCTAGCGCGCTATCCAAAGTTATTCGCTCATTTTATAGAGCTAAAAATACCCATTGATTTCATAGAGCAGAATTTTGATATCACAAATAATAATCGTTCAATAACATTCGAAGTTATTCAATATTTTCGATTTTTGTTTTGGGTGAACTATTTGTGACATCAAGATTCTGCTCACTACAATCGCTGAGTATTTTTCAAAGTCAGTTCCTCCTCAATGGATTATCCGAAATTATTGAATTATGACTATTCAATAACGTCGGATAATCATTTGAGGAGGAACTAACTTTGGACATTGACATTGGTCTTATGAGGGAACTAGGTAGAAACGCGAAAAGTTTCGTGACTGGAGCCCCTCTTACACCTCTTGACTGAATCTCACGCCCCTCGGTTCTGCCCCCAGGAAGGTGCGAGGAGGACGACGACTCAGACGTGGCGAGCCCTGGCGGCTCCAGAGCGACCTACATGTCCGCCAACTGCGTCGTGTTCACGCACTACACGGGGGATGTCGCCAGTGTCGTGGACCAGCACTTCTCCAGAGCTCTGTCCTACGCACAGGACAAGGCCTCCCCCGGCTCCGACAAGGGTAAGGTTATAGAATCACAAGTGTCTTCAGGGAGGTAGTTGAAGAGTTCGTGCTTCTGCTTGCTTCTCTTAGAAGACCATTTTAGATGTTGAACTCTGGGTATGTACTCTGGGATGAACCTGGAAATTAGCATTTCAATTTGCAAGCCCAACATATTTTGAGATCTTGTTGCATCTTAATTTAAAAGATAAGGAGAAACATAACATTCGCGTTTCTACTGGCTTCTCCCAAAAGGCCTACGTTAAATTGAAAATGTCACATTGGAAATCGTTGATTCATGGCTCATTTTAAAGAACAAAATATCTAAAAAATACCCCCGTAGCAGCAAACCTGCGTACTCAGCGAATTTACAATGCATATATATGTATCTTAATACCACATAAAGCCACATACCAAGTTTCATCAATAAACATTCATAAATAAACGATTTATGACATTTTAATTATTCTCCATAAGAATAACATGGCATACTCAGCAGGTTTGCTGAAGCAAGGAACACAAAAAATGGGGTTTTATACAAATATCAATATAACTCATGTAGGTAAAGCCACATACCAAATTTCATTAATTTATTTTCATAATGAAGGGAGATAAAACGTTACTTATTCTCCATAAGAATAACATGGGGCTGAGTACGCAGGTTTGCTGCTACGAGAGCCTTTGGTAAAAAATTGTTTTTTTTTGAGCAAATATCAATGGTCCACAACTAGATGAAGCCGTATACCAAGTTTCGTCAGTATACGTTCATAAATAAGCAATATATACAATTTTTATTTTCCTCCATAAGAATAACATTAGACAACGTACTGTGTTTAGCACTTTCAATATCTCGGTAACCAAGACGTAGAGAAATGATCAAAATACCAGATTGTGTGTTTTTTAAGCTGAACCCAATGGGAAAAACTAAAATTTGACTATTTCGAAAATTATATGTAAAGAATTCGAAAAACCCATTTTTGTGGTACAAAACCCCTCCAAAATACCCCTTCGGATAGAACGATCTGGCTGGTTTTCGAACTTGGAGTCATAAATGTTGCTTTACACGTTTATACCAAATTTCATAAAAATCTGATAATTTTTACGAGAGTTATCGCGCTCACGGACATATATATATACAGTTTCGAACGAATGGTGTTTTTGGGGTCTGGGGACCTCAAAACGAAAAGTTATCATGGCCCCGGGCCTAGGTCTTACCATGCCGACTACGGTAATAGCTTCTTCCCTATAGGGAATATTCGCTAAAACAGTGTTTACAGTGAAAACAATTTGGATAACATAAACAATAGGCGTACAATAAATTTCCAATCACTCGATATTTGCAATTTTTAGCGAATTTCCCCTATAGGTAAGAAGCCATTACCGTAGGTGGCATGGTAAGCCTTAAGCCCGAAACCATGATAACTTTTTGTTTTGAGGTACCCAGATGCCAAAACACTATTCGTTCAAATGTATATATATATATATATGTATATATATATATGTATATATATATATATATGTCTCCGTTACCGCGATAACTTTTGAAAGAAGCGCCCGATTTTTATGAAATTTGGCACAAGTGTGGAGAGTAACATTTACGACTTTAAGTTCGAAAACCAGATCGATCGGTTTATGGGAAGGGGGTTTTATGGGGGTTTAAAATTGTCCAAAAATCAGTTCTTTGAAATTTTTACCCTAAAAATTTAAAAACACTAGATTTTGGTTATAGCCATTTTGTAGAGCTTAAAAAAACAAACAATTTAGTATTTTGAATCATTAAGCTAGGTTTAGTGGTTGTGGAGAAAAGTCAAAAAATGTGTCCATAAAATTTCCCATGTTAATCTTAAGGGAATACGGTTTTTAGATTTTCCTCAGATAATTTCACTAAAAACTCCACATTTCTTTCTACCAATCAGTCTAGCTCTACTAAACAATTATTTTGGCGTTTTAATTGTTGTTTTACGTCCAACCGTTGCAGAGATATTCAAAGTGCTAAACACAGTACGTTGTCCAATGTTATCCTTATGGAGAATAAATAGAATGTTATATTTTGATTATTTATATATGTATATTGATGAAACTTGGGATGTGGCTTCAACTAGTTGTGGTATATTGATAATAGCACAAACAAAGTTTTTTGTTGATTTTTCCCGGTAGCAGCAAACCTGCATACTCGGCCCCCATGTTATTCATATGGAGAATAAGTAAAGTTTAATATCTCCCTTAGTTATGAACCTAAATTAATAATACTTGGTATGTAGCTTCACCTGGTTGAGTTATATTGATAATTGCAAAAAAACATATCTTATCTTCCTTGTTGCAGCAAACCTGCGTACTCATTTATAATGTTATTCTTATGGAGAATAAATAAAATAACCCTTATTAATGAATGTATTTCTGTGAAACTTGGTAAGTGGCTCTAGGTAGTAGTGATACCCATATATTTGCATTTGAAATTCGCTGAGTACGCAGGTTTGCTGCGACGGGGGTATTGTACTGTTTATGGTATAAACATTCTGTTACGTATCTTTTGCTCTATAATATGAGTTACATATGACCAACTTCGGATAATCTGTTGAGGAGGAACGGAATATGAAAGTCAACATTGGTCTAAAAGAGAGATGAGGTTAGATGTAGGTGACTGGTGTCCCCCTTAATGTTTACTTTCGGATTCCCACCATAAATTCCCCCCCCCCAAAAAAAAACCCATAAATTATCAATTTCAGACTTTCGTTGAGAGCGGTCAAGAGTTTGAAACTATGACTGCTGTCAGTGGAGAAGCAGATAGGAATGCAACGTCTTTCGTAACAACTTCGAGATCCTTTCTTGTACGATTCGCTGTGTGGGCAAGATATCGTTTTGCTGAGGCCGTTACCCGTTAACAGGCCGGTAACCTCATTCATGCGCAATGTAGGGCCTGTGTTTTAATTCGAAACAACTCTGTTTTCTCCCACATCCTAATCAAACAGGCGTTTACACTGATACATGGATCAGCATCATATGTTGTATGCTACACTGACCCTAAATATTACTAGTGAATTTCCTATGGAAAGTGAACTATTAGCATGACCCGCACGGTGAATGTTAAGCCCGGGACCACCATAGAAGTTCCTAACGTGACCCCCTGAACACGTTTTGGGGGTTCGTTCAAAATTATATATATATATATATGCAGGCACTCTAGCGGTCGCATTTTTGGTCCGATTTACTTCAAATTTGGTAGGGACGTTCCTTTCTATAATGAGTTGGACAAGTTTGTTGGGCAAAACAATCGGAAAACTCTAAACCCCTTTTTTGGGGATTAATCTTTAAAATCTCGAGTTTTTGGGCCCAAAAGGGTCAGAAAAGCCCCTGATGTGAAATTAACGAATGTAGAAAGATGGGAATTAGTGTGGCAAAACTTTTAAGCCCTCTCTCGTCATTCTAGCGTAGATATTTACCGAGTTATTAAAGGAAATGTGTATTGACCAAACACAGTACGTTGTCTTATGGGGGTTTTACATTAGAAAAGCCTGTTAATCATTTTTTGGTGTACTTTTATCATCCCCAACAACCTCACACCTACTTTAAAGCCTGACTGGACCTTCTCCTAACCTTATAATGCGCAAAATTGTATTCCCAGAATTGCAGGTAAATAGAACCAGGAATATCAGAACAGCCAAAAAATCAGTATTTTCAGATTTGAAAAAAAATTGGAATAATTGTATGTTTTTAACTGATTTTGAGTTTTTATAGTTTTTTTTATGTGGAAATTCACTTCCCTTACGTCAGCGTGCTAAGTGCGAACTCGTATTTCTATTAATGTGGTGGGAAATTCAGTGCTAAATTTCATAATCATAGAGTGTATACGGAGTATTTTGTATGCTACTACAAATGTTCACTTTTAATCAATACAAAAGTGTGTATATTACAAGATAACAGCCTTGTTGTGATTTCCTGGTATGTTGTTCAATGGTTCCTATAACCTGATTCCAGAACTTGCAGCACCTAACATCTCTATGTAATATTGCTCTCTCATGTGTAGTGTTTACACAAGTTCGGCTTGGGTTTGTACTTGCATCTCCTTCCATTAATCGTCACTCGCCATGAAACCTGATATTCACTTACAAACCGGTTGTTACTTCCCTTGTCCAAAATAAACTTTATTTCATACTGCTTGTGCTCGAGACTCGACCGTGTTTGTTTATCTAACTTGACAAATTCTACTTTCAAAACTGAGTCAACAAATTAGTATTAAATCGAAAGCATTTTAAGTTAGGACCCTTGTAGGAATTATTTTGGTTGTGTAAGCTGTCCGCATTCCCAAATCAGGTTGGATGGTAAAACGTTACAGAATATTGATTTGGTAATGATGACACACTCATCATTCGGACTTTCACACGTTAATTTGATTGCCTTGTCAAGTTTTAAAACCATTTTTTCCTATTGGTCGGGCATATTTGTTTAATTTAACGAGAAAAATGGTTTTGTAAAACTTTAACTTGACGCAGTACATTTCATATTTACAATTTTTTCGTTACGAAACTGATCTATAAATAATTATCTTTGTTGCCGTAAATGTCCCATGTTTACATTTCATTGCAAAATTAAGCACATATTTATGAAGATGTAAAAAATATAGTCTACAGTATACTGCGTTTAGCACTTTCAATATCTCTGTAACCATTTGACGTAGAGCAATGATCAAAACACCAAATTGTGCATCTTTTTAAGCTGATTCCAATGGAAATACTAAAATTTGACTTTTTCAAAAACTATATATATATATATATATATGTGTGTGTGTGTGTGTGTGTGTGTGTGTCCGTGAGCACAATAACTCTCGTAAAAATAATCCGATTTGGCGAAATTTGGTATAAACGTGTAAAGCAGCATTTATGACATTAAGTTCGAAAACCAGACAGATGGACCTATCCGAAGGTGTATTTTGGGAGGGTTTTATACCCCAAAAATGGGTTTTTAGAGTTTTTGAAATATAGTTTTTGAAAAAGGCAAATTTGAGTTTTTTCCATTGGAATAAGCTTAACAAGACGCAAAATTTTGTGTTTTGATCATTGCTCTACGTCAAATGGTTACAGAGATATTGAAAGTGCTAAACGTAGTACGTTGTCCAATGTTATTCTTATGGAGAATAAGACAAATTGTATACCTATATATACAGTTTTGAACGAATGGTGTTTTTGGCATCTGGGGACCTCAAAATGAAAAGTTATCATGGTCCCGGCCCTAGGTCTTACCGTGCCGACAACGGTAATAACTTCTTCCCTATAGGAGAAATTCGCTAAAACATAATCATCATTTAAGTATTGCTTTAGAGATTTTCAGAAGTGATAAATGGATAGAGTATATAACAGCAATCTAAAGTCGTGATTTTAACAAGAGACCTTCTTGCAGACGTTGTGTAAGACATATTATACAAACAGTGAAAGTAATACTGTACTGTTTCCAATAGCTTTGATTGAAGCAGCGAATACCATGTGGTGGCGGGGTCAGTGAATTAAATAAACGGCTTAATTGGGTTAACTCGCTCCGTTTGTTGAATGTATCTTAACTCTGGTTTTGTTATAGAAGGTAGCTTATTAAAGAGCCCAACCTTAAGTAAATTAAGTAAGTTAGGATATTAACTTGCAACTTGTAAGCTGGAAAAAGATCGTTGGAAGCCCAAATAATAGTTTAATTCAACCGCTTTCTCGTAAACAGCTAAACATTTTCCTAACATGTTATTTTAATATTACACCACATTCACTGTGTAGATAAAATATCGGGTCTTGAGTTTTTATAAAATAATAGTATATCACGTTCATCATCAAAACTATGTATACATATTTCCCCTAAAAATACTACCAATGTCTATCAATGTTAATATTAATTGGGAAATGGCTTTGAACTGACAGTCGAGCGTAGGTTTATAAACAACTTTTGGCTACTTTTACATTTTATTTTCCGAGCACCGAGCGTCGAACCCATTCGCCGAACCAATTGGCCGATCGGAGTAATTAATTTGACAAACGTGTTTAGGTTGGCAGCAGTGCCCGATAAATCGCAGAGTCAATGACAACTGTATGTTTCACCCACAAATCACGGCTGCCAATATGCCAGCGCGAAAATACCCTCCCACAGCAGTGATTTACCGCGAATTGTGATGTATTTCATGATCGTGGTTGTTCTTTGATGTGAAAACATTGTAAAAAAGAAAGTAACGGGTAATTTGTTTATTTTATGCGAAAATAAATATTTGTAAGCTATTCTTTACACGAATAGCAATACACAATTATTCACTATATTAGTGTCTATCGTTCCTCTGTTATCGGCTCTCAGAAATTTAAAGATATTGTTGTTTTTGTTCTGAATGCTATATATTTATAGTTAATATATACAAACTATAATCTGCATTCAAATTTATCAAAATTTTCGTAACAATGTTGATTTTTTATATAATACTCACTTTAAATCACTTTTAAGACTAAATTACATATTTAATTTCAATGACCAAAAGTTTTATATTGCAATACCACATTTGACTTCATACTGATTAATTGGCCAAAATTATCTCTTTGTCCATCTTCTATAGCTCTTATTGATTACAAATTTTAAACTGATAAATAAATCAACAAAAAATAAATCAATTTAATTTGTATTTGAACTGAATCAGTTATTAGTTATTTATATGCTCTTTAAAATTAGTCATAAATCAACGATATCGAATAATCCGTTGAGGAGGGCTTTTAACATTGGCCTTACTATTGGGGGAGCTAATAGAAACGCGAAATCTTTCTATGTGACAATTCGCAAGTAGTGGAGCGCAGTGAGGTGACGCAGCTGGTAGACGGACGGTCACATCTGCATCTGTGCAACCGGAGACTGCAACACATCTGGTTAACAAATTAGATCAGCCGCAGCAGATCTGCTACCGTGCAGTCCCTGGTCTTATAACAGTGCGAGTTACGTCTCTGTCGCTCTTCGGGAATTTTTTAAAGGTTAGTTTAAGTTTGTTGTGTGTTTTTTTCGGGGGGCGGGGTTTGTCTAAATCAGTGGATTTCCGTAAGTAATTTGTTGGAGGACTACATATTTGTAGTTTTCCAGTCTAGGTTTTGTATGCTTCCCCGGAATGGAACTGTGTCTTATTGATCCGAAGTGTGTGACGTTTTGATTAATATTTCGCCTTAACAACATGTTAAAATATATGAATAATTATATACCCTCTCGGTGAAGGCATTTTCGTAATAAGGCCAATCGTGTTTCTTCAAAGCACGTCTACAGGTCTTTGAGAGATGATTATTGTCTAATAAGATTACAATTATGTAATTTAAATCCCTTTATTAAAAGTCTCCCTTTCTTTGTTTAAAATGTATAGTTGGTGACAGTGAGTTTAACAAAATTATTTCGGACAAACTCAATCAGTGATGTAAAATGTGCACAATTTCTTAAACAGCAGCCCCCCTTTTATTACAAAACATAACTTTTATTTGCGTCGTTGAAGTGAAAATATAACTGGTTTGTATACGTGGTTTGTTTTACCTTTAAACATTTTTGGTAATTTGGTTGTATGTTGATTTACAATAAAACTGAATCTTTATACGATTTCAGTCTTTGAGAAGTTGAGCATTAAAGTTTTTCATTTTAAGAAACAACAAAACTATTTCGAACCCATGTTTAGTATACGTAAAGCCCGAACTCCACTGACTGAACAACTAATCGTAGTGCACGAAATCCAACCTCTAAATGTACTTATGATCACAAACTTATCATTCCTCATCACTCGATTGAATTGTTAAGTAACCAACCCGCACTGTACGACTAACCGCACTAACTACCACTACCGCCGACCTTCCCGGCAACCCAGCGGCCTTGCGGTGACTATACGACGACGTAACCCCCGATCGTGTGAAAGGCCGCTTATTGATGGGCCCTCGGGGCAGCCCATTAGGCGACTAGGGCAGTAAATGGCCGCGGTGGCTGATGGGCCGATAAAAGTAGTCAAACGGGACGAGCTGAAAAAGTAAATATAAATCTGAAAACGGGCGAGCGATAAAACATGGAAGTGCAGTCATTTACCACGGCCGTGGGAATGAGCGGGTGATAATATATCAGATCGGCGATAGCGGGGACAAGCTTATTTCCAAACTTTGCCGCTCGCCTCACCGCTTTATCGTACTGGCCACTTTGTGAGTGTGGCACCGCCGCGACGCCGACGGTGACCCGTTGAGACTGCGCTCCCGAACCGTTTAGATAGTGAAATTTGTGAGTCACAAGTCACAATGGTCACTTGGAGCCGCGGAATGTTCGAGAGATCGGTCGAGTTTCCATCACGTCGGTTGATACTCCACTGAGAACCTTGCGTGTGTAAGTAAATTGTGGGTTTGGCCTCGAGAGGTTTGTCATTTAACCAATATTGATCAGAGGCGGTTTCCAAATTTGATGAACAATTTAAATTACGTTGCCCACTCTAGCGTAACCGCAGTATCAGCCTTGGAAAACATTCTGTTTCTTTCTAGTCACAGTTTGATACTCCGTGGCCCAACAATAACCGAGAGGATTATTTTCTAACTAGTTAACTTATTAGTATTCTTTTCATGTTCATTGTTTGATGACATAATTCGAATTATTGAATTACAATATATATCCTTAAAACTGTATGTATAAATGTATTTAAGGGAACACTAATATTATGTTTGGGCGGTAACTCACCACTTGTTTTACCATACACTTTTTCTGTTTTTATTAGGACACTGTTTTAAATATATGTTTTTTGGCTTTTTTCCATCACTTGTAATATTGTTTGATTCAAATAAAAAATACAAAGAATACTATAACTATAATATACTATACACTATATTCTATGTCGTAAAACAATAAGAAGGAATACTTGTTTAAAACGAATATTATTCAAATATGCAAAAATTTCCGTTGTCTTTTAACCAATATGTCTCAATTAATTGCCGGTTAGCATTCAACAATAATTGGCACTAACCAGTGTCATAATTTCAAGAGATATTTCTAAGGTCAATTCAAATTTAACTTTATGGTTGTTCGTAAAGTTTCGAATGCGAATTCCAACCCTCCCCAATCAGTTCTCACCTTAATCCCGGCCGGAGAGCACGACTGCGAGAGTTAAATAACACATCTCGGTGAAATTTATCGAATTTGCATCGCCCAGATCAGATAGCGGTAGTATAGCACGCTTTGAAAGTCAAAACCGCGCCGCGCCGTACGGCCGTAAGATGCGCGCTCGTATTATTGCGCGCGTATTTGCACACAATAAGCCGCCTGACACATACATTACGCGCCAAATTATCCCGTACACCTCTGAGACAGCTGAATCATAACTACCTTGTTACGATCGTATTTACCGCACCATCGGCTCGCAGCGTGCTTACGCTTGTATTGCTTGCACGTTGCTGGAGGACGGGGGGGGGGGGAGATAATTTCGGTACCTTGCCTATACAAACCGGCTCGTGTTTACGGGATTCAGTACACTGTAGTTTGCGATAGTTGATTCCCCAATGTTAAATACAAGAAAGTCTTTCAGTTGGCAATCCTGGTTGAGTTGCTAGTTTATTGGGGGTCAAACAGTTTCGATTAACTATTTAGATTTACAACAAAAATAAATGTAAGCTACTCATTACTACGGCGATTAAAGCAGGTTCATTAACTTTGACATAGTTTACAATCTAAAATGGAACCTGAAATTGACGTTGTAAACAGGAAACAGGAAATACTTCTGCAGTTGGATGTCGTGTATATTTTTTATTTATTACATTTTAATTCCAAAATACAGTTTTTTCATGAATAGGCAGTTATATTAATGTATTCTACTGTTTGAATTGTTTAGTGTTTAAACCCTTTTATATTAGTTACACACAGTTTTAAGCTGTATTAAGCCTGTTATGTACCAACGGTGTTGTGTTGTCTATATGTGTGATTTCAATTCATATTGAAACGAGAGCGATGTAGGATGGAAGTCCAGTCACGTAACATTTCGCGTTGTTACCGTTTCTCCTATAAGGCCAATGTTAACAATCAAATCCTCTCCCTTCTCATCGGATTTTTTGAAACCATTTATTTTGAAGAGTCAATAATTCCTATGGATTTCAGCTAGAAGAATTTTATTATGAGACAAAATCATCCTCCTTTACAAATTTAAACTAGTCGTTTATTGCGATATTTGTTATGGGTTATTGTAATTTGTAATGTCGGGTATCAAATTCTGCTCACACTGAAATCACTAGGTGTTTACTTTCTCTAAATAATTAACCATAAATCAACAATTTTAGATAATCCGTCCAGGAGGAACGATATTTAATAGTTAGCATTGTTATGTGATGAGGAGGCTCTGATCCTCTGCGACTGCCAGGTTCTTCCATTAAACCAGTGTTAACTTCCAAAGTCCGTCCATCCTCAACCGATCATCAAAAATCGATGATTTATGTTTCATTTATAGAACAGAAACATACCAATTGATTTCAGTGAACAGAATTAGAAATAAAAAAATTACCTACACAAAAAACGTAAATATTTATATTTTGATTTTTTTAACAATTATTATTTGTGATTTCGACATTATTCTTTCTTAAATCGTTAGGTATATTTTTGCTCTTTCACGTTCAGTGCGGCGCGCCGGATTTCCCGCGGTTGCCTAAAAAGGAAACATGCAATTATCCCGAATATACACGATTAACGCAGTGAATGCGTTAACATTAGCTATAAACCAACGATATTGGATAATTCAGTGACAAGAAATAGAATGTGAAGGTTAACATTGTTATGTTAAAGAGAAGCACGTAGAAGTCGGTAACGGGAGCCCCGTATTAACTTATTAACACTATATTAGACACTTATTGTTAGATGCGTTCCCTCGCTGTTATTGAAAGTGTGTGTTCAAATCAACATGTCTGATCTGGACTTTGAACCTATTACATACGGTAAGAATTAGTTACATTCAACAAAAATTACTCTCTATTATGAGACATATTGACCAGATCAATTTGTATTGATTTGTCTACGGTGCCAGTTGAGCGTGGTCTCTAATATATCTCGGTCGTGGCGGTTAAGGGGTTAAAGAAACCTGTCATGCAAACTATTGCTTTCAAAAGGTTATAGATATTCCAAACCCAATTAGTGTAGGGTTTATTCAACAGCAACCTCCAGTAAATTTGAGCTTTTTAAAGCCAAATTAAAAGTGTCCACAATTCGGTTCCTCGGTGACAGGTGCCTGCCTTGTGGCCAGCCTCCTGTCTGCGCGCGTGCGTGCGTCTGCGCGTGTGTGCGAGTGTGAGGGTGATAAGCCACGGTAACGATGCGTGGTAGGGACGAACCCACGGGTGGTCCTCTAATTAAAACTACTACCCGCGCCTATTAACATTAACACATTTGAATGCTTATCTTGTAAAACAAAGTGTACGCCGGACCTCCGCCGCGCCGCGCCGCGCCTCGTATTATTTACCTGGCGGCCGGCGCGTTTTGGGAATTTGATATTGCTCGTATTTGCGATAAAGTCAGGTTTTAAAGTGGGCTTTTGGGTGTTGTGAAATATAATCGGAGGTTTTTTGTAAGAATGGATTAAGTAAATTGTTGTTGTTATTAATTATGTGCTTTTTGGACGTGTGCTCCAATATTAGGGCAAAACGTGATGTGCATTTAATTAAAACCCCGATCATTTTCTTGTTGTTTGACACCTTTCGATAGTAAAGCTATCATCAGCTCCATCATCTATCTGTACTAATTATGACACATTTTCACGCATTTTTTACTTGGTTTAGAATGTTTATTTGTGTCCTTATTTATGTTTGCTATAATAACAAAAGCCTTGATATAGAAAGACATAAACAAATAACAAAAGTAATTGGAATTTGTTATAATTCTGTTTATTACTGGGAGATTATTAAATGGCAATCATTAAAGATACAAAGCTTTCGGTTTAAATAATAATTTGTTTTATCCTAACACATCAGATGGATTTTTTAAATCTATTTGACAGTTATATTACTTATCTATTAATGTATTTTCAGGCTTCCACTCAATGCAAGTCCCTCAATGCTCTCGTCCTGTAAAGTTCGTTTTTGGACAACAATTTCCAATATTATTAAAACATATTTGCTGATCACGCTTAAACATTTAATCGGATATATTTATTCGAATATTAATCTTATATTCAGAACAAAAGTATTTTTTTAATTATTAATATTTTTAATATTGTTCTGGACTCTTTATTTTAGCCTAAAAACGTATTTTAACTAGGAACTTGCTCATTTTAAAAGGATCAGAAGAAACAATTTAGCGATACCATGAATTTTGTTATACAGCAATGTTTGGTATAGCTGTAATCTGTATCTACATAAAAGTACGAAATGGCGGGATTAGTACATATTAGTTATTGAAAGGCTTAAACTAATTATGTAAAATATTAGAAGGGATCATTATACTGTATATTACCAAAATAAGCCTATTATATCCTCGATCATTAAACCAATGGCCATTTAATTCAAACCGGCCCTATCACCTCTGTTACTGTCTCCCGGCACACTCGCGTCTCCTAAGGCCGCCATTTCGGCGCGGCAGCGACAGAGCTGGGACTCGTTTTTGCGCGCCGCAGAGCCAACTTGCAATCAAACTGTTTTTATATAATAAGTTCTCAGAATTGAGACAATTTGGTGTTTATGTAGTACGGATCGTTACCTGCCGGTAGTTGGTATGCCTGTCGCACTGCTGTCTCAGTGGTGCCAACTGTTCAAAATATAAGTTCTTCGATTTTCCCAGCCACAAAGAGAGGGTTTTTTAGTGTTTTTAATGTTCTTTTTAGTTAAATCTACTAGAAGATACGTTTTTATTCAACCATCACGTATTGATATGATATACGAAGTAATTCTTGAGTGACTTTAAGCTATACTCCTGTGTATTTCGTCTTCTATAAAGCTTTTATAGTTAATTCGAATCTGAATAGCTCACCCAATGATAAGCTGAAACTATTTATTTTATATACCTCCAAAACTATTTTCAACAAAAGTTATATCAGATAAAAAATATTTAAATGCTCAATATTTAAAGATTTTGTAATCTTTTCAAATATATATTTTTAATTCTATTATAATGTACTGCTATATTTCTGGTTTATAATTTTTATGTCCGCTTTTTATGAATTCTTGCCTTCCGAAAAAATCTGAATCATTAACGATAAGGTTTAATTTCTTCTAATGACCAGCAATCTTTTAGTAAACAATGAGTTGCAGGTCATGCAATGCAACTCAGGTCTAGAGGTACTCCTCCAGAAGTAAATTTCTTACTTCTAAAGAATTTATTTCCAAAGACAATTTAATGTACACTTTATATATATTTATTTCTAACCTTTACAGTTAGTTTTGCTTACACTTTAACCATTGACTATAATTTAGTATTTATTCTTTACCTTCAAAAGTTTTACTTTTATTTTAGAAGATACCCATAATGTTTCCTTCAACCGCGCCTAAGTTGTATTGCTCGCTGCGCCTTACTTTACCTTTCACTGAAGTAACCGACAGCTGATTGATTGTTGCTTTGTACCGAGATAACTTCCGTGGACGTGTTCATAACCTCATCATCGTGCGTTCAGCCAAACTAGATGAAAGTGGATTTGTATACGTTGTGTGGGAATCCGAAACTCGAGTTATAGCAAATATTGTTTATATAATTCGAGTGGAACGTGAATATATTTATCGCTTTCGCAAATTTAACGTGTCGCGTGGTAACAGGTTTCTCTTAAGAGGTAAACACCTACTTAACGCTTTTAATACATAAATAACTATTACATTTCCTTTCCGGCAAATCAGATCACTGCTCAGCTATTACCTTCAGCTAAGAATATTGGTTAGCTTAGCTTTCTCTGTCCTCGGCAATTAATTAAGAATCACCAGCGGGCAGTCCTGAGTCCCGAGTCTGCCGCAGGTGTTGGGGTAAGACGCCGCTTCCTTTTTCGGTCGTATCTCTAACCGACATCTCCCTGTCCTTGGATCTCCGGAATCTCTCTCTTTCAACAAGTAACATCTCTGTATCATTATCTGGATTTACCGACGGTTTATCTGGACTGGATCGATCGCTGTGCTTGATTGTTTGGCCCTAACAAGAAGCGAATATTGCCGTTTGATTACGTAAGTACTGTGGAAATTAATGTTAAGCAGATTTTGTTTGCGGAACTTGCAATCACTTGCGGAACAGATAATTTGTCCACTTGATTATAAACGTATAAACTATACCTTTTCCATATACTGCGTGAGAAGTAAAAATATAAATCGCAATCCTTAGATGTCGGAGTTAACTGCCATCGCAAATACAGTGAATTGGTTGATAGCTAGTGACAGGTAAGACAGGTATCAGAGCTTTGTATAAGCGTTGTATCACGGTTGTATTTACTGCGAATGAACAAGTTTATAAACGTCAAACTCCTAATAAATAAATAAACGAATAATCTAACTAGCAAAGTAAGGTTTTTAATATGCAACATGATTTTCTTATTAAATTAGCAACAAACACTAAATATGTCAAAGTTGATTTATTTGTCGCCACTCATCAGAATTTTAATAAGAACATGTGTCTACTGTCTATATTAGGTACAGAGTTTTTTGCGTCGTGGATTAACTATAAAACGTGTTTTTACAGCTCAACTGATAAATAAACTGATTCGTTTCTCGTCTCACTGCCTTAGGTTCAATATTGTTTTTTGCTTTGCCAGTGAGGCAAATAAAAACAATGTTTTCGGAACAGAATTTGGCCTATGTTTGATTGAAGTGGGTTACATATCTTCCTCCGAAATGTATGTTTAATCGGTCTTAAGACAATAACATTAGCAAGGATATCTTAAAAACTGACGGAAGGGGAGTTGGACCATGAATGATTGTAGAGAATTAGGTATAATTGTTTTCAAAAAGTTTCAATTCAACCCAATCAGTTGTTGATCCGTTATGGTTAACATGGAATTTTAAATGTCAGTGATGGTAAGCCCAAAAGTATTTTATAGGCGGTAGCAGGACTATGTTGGATGTTCGTCTTATTACCATAGAATTCCTATTAGATTTCAGCTTGTTCGTCTAGTAAATACTTTTACTTCTAATATCCATAAGATTACCGTTGGAAAGTTGGAGGTCAGTGGGACGGAGCCCTTCAATTTTTGGAACGGAAATAGTCTCATGGTTGACTTGGGTATGTTAGCCAACTTCCTACAGAATTTAAATTCAATTGGTCCAGCAAATAATTAATGTAAAAAAGATTATCATGGGAATTTTAAGATCAGTAGGGCAGAGTGTTAAAAGCATTTTTAAACTTGAATTGGCACCTTTTTAATTGTGGTGTATGACTAGCCCAGCTTTCAGCTTTATAAAGTTAATAAGAAATTAGGATTAATGCCAAATATAAAAATAATAAAAATTAAAGTGCCAAATTCCAATTGTAATTTATTTCCAAACAAACTCTCTATAATATAACAAACAATATTCAAGTTTCCACCTACTGGTGTTTAAATTTCTCATTTAACTAGCAATCTTATATATCACCAGTTATAAGAGTAGTTAACTAATAAATGTGCATTTTCAAATACGACTGGGTAATCCATTTTGAATAAAGAGGCCTAAATCATCAATAAAACAATCAGGTAGGTAGCCTTGTTATATAGCCTGACTGTTGGCGTCTTGAACTGTGGTTTAAGAGGTGACGGGTTCAATTCCCGGGGTGTCCTCATCGGAAAGGCATTAGACCGCTTTCCATATAAAATCGTTTAAGTAGATCCCCATAAAAAACGCCACTGGTGTGTACATATATAAACATAATGTTCCTAAACCAGCAAAACTATAATCATGTCTGCCCCTACATTATCCCCTGTATAAAATTGTAAAAGCTAAAGGTATAAAAAATGGTTTACATGTAAGTCTACTTTTTCAAAAGACCCATGGTGTAAGTGGTGTTGAACTTTGTTCGCCTTAAATTAAAGTAATCAAAAAAGCAACGATCGTAAACAACACCATCGTACAATAATGAAAACCGTTTTACAAATAGCCATGAATTTTTTCACACTGGCACAGGTTTGTTACAAACAGATTCCTATGTTAGTTCCACTAATACGATTTAATTAGTTTAAACATGCAACAGGCAGAAACGAAACGACGTATCCCGTGTACAAATAGATATGGTTGTTTTATGTTATATCGTATAGATAATTTTATTTGAATTCTAGAATAACTTTCAAAATTCTGTAAACACATTTAAAACACGCTGTTTGCATGAAATATGTACAAACTAAAAACATGTTTGTAGACATTCTAATACATATGTTTTTAATAAATACACATTTTGACAAGAAAGTTTATAGAAACATAACAACACAACTTATAGTACCCCACTCCCACCTCCCACTCCACTTGTCACCTCGCCTAACCACCACCACCCGGGCTCCCTAAACCTCAGTGTTTACCCACCCGACCCGCGCCCCTGACAGTTTTGACTGATCCCCCGCCCAGCTAACGACCCCGCGACCTTCGACCTTGGGGTTTACACTTATTTAATGTTATCAGCAACGCGGCGTTACGGCCGGAGAATATAGACGCACGCGTTATCTCGCCAGATATCAGACGCCGGGACTTTTACAGCGCCTGTAAATCGGGCCCGGAGGAATTGTGTTGATGATATTATGTTACGGCCCGGACATTGTGACAAGCCCGCCATAACGAGGTTTTTAAATTAGCAGCGCTCGTGGGAACGCCCGGATTTATCGCTCAGGCCCGCTCTTTAAAATTTTCCGACGCGAGGTCTTCAAATTATTTACGTACGGAGTGGACGCGAAATTCCTCGGGGCTCTTGTGTTTGATATACTCACTGGAGTTTCGCGTTTGGAGATTAAATTCCAGATGCAGTTTGCGGTTTGGATTCCACTAGAATATGAGGCGATGACGTTGACGGTCTAGGAAACAGATGTTAGGAGGTTAACAACGGATGTTAATTTCTGGTCGTTATAGTAACTCGTAAAGAACGCTACTATTTTGAAAGTGCATCGTGCATTACGAGTAATTTCACATTAAATAACACTGGGTGTTAGGAGATAAGCTTTTTCTACGCATTCCTTGTACTCTGGTGAACTTCATAACTTCTAGTTGTCCGTTTTGCATATTTGTAGAACTATAGTTAAATGCACACTACTAGTAGTGTCTCTTCAAACTGCGTTAATGTTTTACAAAATTACCCAATGATATGATTACTCCCTGGTGTTATAAACAAAATTATTACGGTCCCTTCTTTCCCATTTCCACTTGTTTGGCTGTGTTTACTTTTTCTCACACTTGTTCTTAACTCAACGCTCCCTGTAGCCTCAGTCTATTCGGCCCCCCACGCACCGACTAACCCTCCTCTCTCTTCCAGAGTGTTCCCCGATGTCGGCCCGCAACTTCCCGCCCTCCTTCTGGAACCAGGGCAGCGTGAGCGTGTCCCACGGGCACGACGGGCTGTACGGGGACTCCATGTACCACGGGGCGACGGCCCACACCCCCGCCGACCCTTGGCACTCGCACTACCAGCAGTACACGGCCGCCGCGCACCACCACAGGTAACGAACACGCTGATTATTCACGTTTTAATTTGTAACACATCGGACTTTTTGTGAGACAAGTTAGGTTACACACCTATAAAAAAAAAAACATAGGGGATGTTAAAAAAAACATAGGGAAAGCTTATTTCTCTGTACAAGGGTTTACAGTTTCAATTTGATATTATTTAACAACGGCCTGCTTGAAGTTTCTACTTTTGCCATGCAATCCTGAATAATGTTATTACAAAGCTTATGCTTTGTCAACTGGTTGAAAGACGAGTCCTTCAATCAACCAAGGTTGTTGCTACTACCTTCAATCAATCTTAGACAGCTGTTTTGGATCGCCTAGTTACTGACTGAGACAAGCAGTTTCTTTAGCAGGACCGTTGACCGTTTGACCAAAAGCCGAATGATCATTTGAAAAATCTTTTAGATAGAAATTCTAGTCCATTCCTTAAAAGCCAAACACTATTATTATTCAAAAATATGTTCCCAAAGTCCAATAAAGCCTAAAATAGCCTCTAAATTTTAAATTTTCCATCACCTATGATTCCCAATTATTTTTATCCACAGTTTGCAATATTTATTTTGTTAAAACGCAATCCACATTCACCTCTACAATTCGATGTTGGGCTCTACAGTTCGATCGTTTCCCTGTCAGCCTTGGATAGTTCAAAACTATCCATTGACTTTTCAAAAAGTGCTCTTTCTTCCAAACCACATTTTGGTAGTATTTTTTCACTGCATGTATCTTTATAACGATTCAGCTCTATAACTCGAATTGCATTTTAAATAACCTCTGTAACTCGAAGAATTGGTAATAACACTTTCTGCGCTGCCTAACAAACTCCCCCTGGGTTCAGTGGTTTCATCCCCTAGTTTCTTATATCTCCAACCCCCTGTTCCAGAGCGGTCCACGACTACCACCACCACCACCACCAACACATGGCTGGCTACGGCGGCCTCCTGCTCCCCCCGAGCTCCAGGCTCCCCCCGCACGCCCAGTACCCCAAGACCATGGACTGGAACCACAGGCTACACCACGACCAGTCGGCGCATCACCTCGACCCCGCCACCTCCTACGCCTCCTACCCCAGTATGGCAGGTACGTCCCATGATCTCTTTTCAGTAAGGGAAAGATACACAGACTAATTCTTAAACTTAGAATTTAAAAGTTTTTGCTAGCTTATTTTTTAAAACACTTTAGAAGTGTGCACAAAACATTAAACACTTTGGCTAAAAAATATAAAGTATCCAAATGATTAATTATATAAATGATTTTTCTTCGAATATGTGTATTATCAAGGCAGAAATAAAGTAGTAATTTTGTCATCACTTATATTTTTAGCACATTTCAATATGGGATAGGGAAATACACTTTGTTTATGAATTAAGAAAGCCTTAGTAATGAAGAATTATTAAGTTAAGTTGCACGTTGACTTACTGTCAAATGCACCCTGAGTGCTAAATGCTGAAATACTGAAAGTATTCCGGAATAATTCTTAGGATCCAAGACTACTATTGTCTTGCGTGTTTATAATATAAAGTTATTAAGGTTATGCGTGGAGGGCATTTATATCAGTCGCAAAAAATAAAAGCGTATAGTCACGTTTTGGAACATTGTATGATATCTATCATCGGATATGATTCTGCATGAAGTCTTGTGTTAGTTTTGATTATTACGAAGACACTTATTAGAAAAAAGTAAAATGCAGTATGTTACAAGTAGAGTATATTATTAGTGGTTTAGATAACTAACTCCTGGTCTGCATTACATATAGAGATACAATACATAAACTTGCTATGTTCTATTTTGGGTAGGAATAGAACCGTTTCCAGATGACTAGAGTTTTGTAAAACTCGATTTTCAAAGACCAGTTAGTTATAAAATCCGGTATGTTTGATTCAAAGCCTTGTTCCCCTACATTTATATTCTATGAACTGCAGTTATTCTTGTTTTTTTTGTAATATTACGTAATATTGTTGGATTTAAACCGTAAACGTACACAAAATGTAAAGCAATAAGATATACAATAAAATTGTGTTATGACATGTTTAAGTGATTGCAGTTTTGGTCTAAATAATCCGTCAGCCGCTAGTACCCAGTAGCCGCAACAATGTTGTTAGCAGAAGTAAAATGTCGGCGCAACGGGGGCGCCCGGCGGGGGTCAGGGGCGATTTAAATCATTTTCGCGTCAGTTTAAAATTCAATCCAGGTCCCGATGCATTTCAGGAATGCGGCTACGCGATTTGGCGGAATTTCGGAATTCGCGATGACAAATTGAGACGAATCAGCCGATACTATAATGAGGCTGTCGTTCAGTCCGTCATATTCGCTCATAACGCGATATCAAAATATGACGCGTGAACAGCGCCCTCATCACGGGTGGGAACCACTGCCACACTGGCGCTCGGCGAGCGGCGTCGTAGGACCTATCTGACTTCGCATCTTTGAGTTATCGGCCGAACCTCGTCCAAGAATTTATTCAAATACGGAACGACATGTGTCACTCAAATCTCATATGATTCCGAGACTCGAATAAATATCGTGTTTTACGCGTTCGATGAGCGGGGACGTCCACTGGAACCGGACGCAGGAAAAAAGTGCCTTCAAGGTTACGTCGCTATGCGGTCTTAAAGTTATGCCTGGGGATCGGGAATCGCCAATTGATATCATAAGTAGCGTTATTTATGGTGGATGGGTTTATGGGGGCTGGAGATGGATGCGAGAGATTGGAGATATGCGCATGTTTTATGTTCTGGAGAGTCTGGCTAATAAACGATCCGGGCTGAACTGACCTTGCGATACAAATGTACGATGTGCATTTTTAATTATTCGAATTAAAATTTAATATTGCAATTTATGGGTCATATTGGAAATTTAAAATATGTTAATTATGTGACACAAGTCATGTTTCTCGTTTTCTAAAATTATACCAAAGTAGTATACTAAGAACTCGCTTTAAAAATTAAACTTTATGGAACTGACATTTTAAATTTTACTCTTTTTATTAGAATATACATTATTAAAATAATTTCTTATTTTTTTGCGATTTTCGACCCTTAAAACTGTTATTTTAAATACATATTTGGTATAAGTCGGAAGCTCTTACCCTCCTGGATGTGCCTTTTGGGGGTTTCAAAAATATCCACATTCAGGGCTTTGCCCCGCAGGCCTTCAAAGTTCCAACTATGGAGGTATAATCAATTTAGTTAGTCAGCTGATCAATGTCAACTTTTCAAAAAAATATTGCTCTACGTGTGGTAGATTCCCGAGCGTAGAACGGGACATCAGCTAGTATATCTATGTATTTGATTCCGTAAGCGAATCGGTCCCCACAAAATATCTCGAGCTAGGAAGAAGTTAAGTTAGGTTATGACGATTTATTTTAAAGCTTGATTTATTTATTCCAAGGACGGTGGAAAAACTATCAGAAATGTCAAAAATTACGTGGGCTACGCCTCACTGGACTTCAAATATCTAATGATTTTCTTATGGAAAAATCACTACAGTGTTTTTATTAATAAGCAAAATGAACTAATGATGAGCTGTGATTATCCACTTACACAAACCGTATATGTTAGGGGCTATATTTCCTGTAAGCCATTAGTTTTTATTAATAATTTTATTGCAAACAGTATTTACTTAGTTGTTATTTATAAAGGCCCATTTATTGAATCACACTATCATTGTTTGTGTATCGCAGTCTGACAAATAGTTAATAATTCGAGGTTTAAATAACGTTTGAGATTATTAAGATGATTATGCACATACGATATTTTATATTACACTAGATAACTAAATTAATGGTTAATTTATTGATAGTTTTCTCTGTTATTATGTATTTTTCTTCGTGGTAGGGATTATTGTTACGCTGATCCTCTTCTAGGTATATATTTTGATAATTTTGTATGAAGAAAGTTTTGTTTTGTTTATACAAAGAATGTTTTACCAAAATTTCAGCCTTTACACATTTTGTTTAAAGTTCTTGTTCCATAGTGATATTTAATAACACCAAAAAATGTATGTAAAAAACTTACTAAATATATAATTACTACATTATTTGTTACATTACTTTATATTAAACACTGACAGCTGATCATAAATTATAACGTTGAGCGCTAATCTTGTCTTAATTATATAATGCACGCCATGAGTTTTCCATGGTTAGTTCTCCACCAAGAATTCCGACAAAAAACTTATGTGAAAAAGAATCATTTTATTTTTTAATGGGTTTTAAGCTATTTGTCAATAATCACAAAAAATAACGCAATAATAAAATATAGATTACCTCAAATAGAGTAACATCAAATAAGTAGTCACTGATTGACTCATTTCAATATCAGGTGTTTTATTATGAAACAGAAAATAAAAAACTGATGATTGTGTCACATAACATTGTCAGTTTTTGACACAAAGTATTTGGCTGTCAAAACTAATTTGTGTCGTATCACGACTTCTAGCGAACGCGAGGTACAAATTACGCAGCAGATTACGCAACTTGTCACGTATCTGGACTTGGTAAACAACAAATTATGTAAGGTTCAAGATAAATACTGTGCAAAACAAGATAATAATAATGTTCGCCCACGGTTAAACATTCCAATTCAAAAGTACAGGGTAACCTTTTTTCAACGTAACATGTCTTTTAACTGTATTAAGCTTTTAATTCTTTGCCTGCAGGCCTTAAAGTTAACCTCCCCCTGAAACAATTTGGAAAACGTCTAAAGAATTTTCTTACTAATAAAGCATATTATAGTATCTATAATTTCCTCAACCAGTAAAATATATTTTGTTTTATTTGTACTATGTCTTGTTATAAGGATATTGCATTTTTAATTGTAGTACATGTTTGTAACACTGACTCATGCCAATGCTGTTTACACTGTTTTATGGCAGTAAAGACAATCTGATTTGATTTGATTTGATAATCATATAATAATCTTACACAGCTCCAATAAAGAAAATTGATTACTTCCAAGTTACTACTTTACGTTTTAAAAACTAATAATATTAATACAACCAGGTAAAACATTGTAAATTATACATTTCTTACGGAATCCTGGTTTTTTAAATGAATAAAATTATTAATTATAATGTAAGTATTGGCCATTTTAGTCCAATACTTATCCTTTTTCTAAAAGAAAGCTCATATATATTGTGGATTTCATCTAGTGCAGACATGATTTTACAAAAGATTAATTTCTTCAGGGAGATCAATGTTCCCTCAAAACATGTCCATATACGGTTGTTTGGTGTTGAAAACCACGATATTTACCCCTATCGTTATTTTATTTCAATAATCATAAAGTCACGCCATTTACCTGGTCTTAGCTGAGGATGTCTATGTCCCGGATAACGTTTTGCGATCGGAAGTACGTAGGCACTCATAGAAAGTGTGTACGTAGACAACCCGGGAGAGAAAGAGTGTTCATAGACACCCAGAGAGAATGTGTATGTAGACACCCAAAGAAAGTGTGTTCGTAGGCACACAGGGAACGTGTGTACGTAGACACCCAGAGAGTGTTTAGAGGCTGAGTTTAGTCAGTATACCTAACTCCCAGGGTGAATTTTAGCACGCCATTACTCTGACGCTTTTTCCAGAATGCAATGTCGTCTAGGCTTATTTCCTAGTCATAAAAATTATAATGATTCCGAATTCTGACGCTGGGTTCAAATTCTATACAAACGAATACAGTTTCAAAAAGTCAATCCTAAATTAAAATTACGTATGGTGGTAGATTTCTATCACCAAAGTGTCCTTTTCTTCCCCACAGATAGCCCGATACTTTTTTCCAACCGAGCAGTGATCTTTTACCTCTCGGCGCCGGTCGGGCGACGAAGACCGTGTACGTCCCTGGCAGTTAAATCAATGCATTATTAATTACTCAGGCTGCCGCAGCGGTCGCGGCGCCACCGTCGTGCCGTCAGCGGCGATGGACGACGCTAATTCGCGGCGTTAGCGGCTCCTTTGACCGCTTCTGTCACTCAGTGCTGTAATTGGTCCTGAGTGGCATTCCCAGTTTAGGTTCTTTTTGCGTTTTGTTTCGGTGAAATTTTATTTTTTATACGAAACAAATTCTCAAACACGATGGATAACGTTTACTAGCGCTTTGCCGACAATCGCAGCAATTTTTGAACTTCCTACGTAGCTCGGAGTGGATGTTGTTTCGGAATTTACGTTTATACTTCAACAGACGCAATTATATTTTGATTAGATTGGAGTTCGTCTTTAGATAAAAAATAGTAACAATTTAATCATTAATACACGTTTTCATTATACGTATTATTGACAAGGGTCGTTAGAAAATGCGATAATTCTAAGAATTGTTTAAAAATTAATTTATATATTTATACAATACAAATATGACTTTAAAAAAACAATTGTATAAAATTACTTATAATAACCGAGAGCATAAAAGTAATGACATCAAAGTAAATTTGATTATAAAAAGAGTATTCACAATTACTATTACATTTCATAATACAATACAATTGTGTTAATTATTTACATACCAGTAACATTGTTACCATGAATGTAACAATATGAGTTTAAATATCATTCTGGTTGATAAATACATGGTTTTTTATATCTGCTCATTATAATCACCAGTGGCATTTTTTATTTAACGTTGTTAGAGGACAATTGTCTTAACCTCTCAAAGTCACGTGGTCGCCCCGGGAATCGAACCCGTGACCTCTTGCGCTCAAGTCCAAGACGCTAACCGTTAGGCTATCGAAGCTCTTAATTTTTAATACTATTAGTATTAATTATTAATTAAAAGTTTAATAAAACTATTGACTATTATTAAGTTTAATAAAAGTTATTATAAACTCCTCGCTGTAAAGACTTGATCAACCACGACCGATTCCAGCAACGACCTTGAGACCAGGAGACCCTCTAAATCATGGCGGAGATGCGACGAGCGATACGCTGGAGGTAGCCGAAGAATAAATTATAGTCGCTACACAAGGTTCGGAAGGAAGATTTACCTGGGTGACTACAGGACGGATCTACGACCCTGTGGTGTGCGGTTGGAAAACAATAGGACCAGGAAGCTGGCCCGGGCCGGGGAATGATGCTGGAATGACAGTGGAATGATTGTGGAATGACGGTGGAATGTGGCCGCTACCGCGTACGCTCCGCTGGTCCCTCGACCCACGTAGACGTAGATGCCGTTGTGTCAAACATTGAAGCTACTGTCACTCCGCACTCCTTCAAACATCCAACTTTCTCTTTCGACATATTTCGAGTTTCAATGTACACGTGTTCCATTTGTTTTAAATTTGCTTATATTGTTTGAAGCTCCTCTTTTTACGGTGTACCTTATATCTTGGAATATTTTTTGTCGATTATAGTATTTGATTATAACGAAATTGATGTGAAGCTTGATTTGCGTTTTGAAGATATACTGAAGTTTTCAAACATTTATTTCGGGATATTTTCAAGTAGAAAATATGATGAATACAGTTTAAAGTTTACTGTAATATTTAGTTGATTTTTTTAGCGTGCGTTCACGTGTTTTCCTTAAGTATCCTATTTTCAAAATTTAAAAAATCGTCAGTTCTAAATCCGAGCGTATTTTTTTATCCCAATAAACATGTTTTCTCCATTAGAATAGCGTTTTAATTTTTAACGCCAAAGGGAGCTCTGGGGTCTGAGGGGAAACGTATCTAAAACATTTTAGTCCCCTACAATGGTATGGTCCAGGAGCATTTTTAAGTTGCCGTTTTCGAAATCACCTACTCAACCGCTACTACTTTATTAGTACAGATGAAACAGTGTCTTTTTATTTTTTTTCCAAAACATAAAAAAGTCTCAAAATCATCGTTTGAAATATAAAATTGTTATGCTTAGGCCTACTTAAAAGTGCAGTTAAAGTTCCAGAATGGGCACCAACAAATTACCATATAATTAATCGTAATTTCAACAAGATAATAATATTTCGCCTTGTCTATACTTGTTTAAATAAAGTATCACCAAAAATAAACCATCATCTCAACACATGAAGAATAAAAATGTTAAATGCGCGTGACAATTAACCAGTAGAATGATTGAAGTATTGTTACAGTGGAGTATTATTAAGAGTGGATGCATATGCAGCCTGTTACCGTAGGGGGTGTATGCTAGCAGCTGCTGTAGTGCTGTCACGTGATTTATAAACCGACAGCTTACACGGTTTTTGCGCCAGTTTTTGCCCGGTAATGAAATCAGCCGAATGATATCCGGCCACGGCCGAGCTTCCGGCACGAATGCGAGATCGATACTGACGTCTTGAAGTGGAATGAGCTTGAACCGTGCTTCTAAGTATACAGTTTAAATCCATCAGGCAATTTAAATTCGTGTTAACATGCAACAAAGGAAATACTTTTGCCCTTGTTAATTAAAAGTGGACTTTTAAAACGCCTTTGAAATATCATATTTGATATTTTTACTGTACACATGTTTACGTTGTTCGTGAATATAACCTACTTTATCAGCGTGAATTTATGTTTGGATTTGGAAGTTTTAGCTTTAATTCATTAAAAATAACAACACTTCACAAAT
Source organism: Allygus modestus (assembly GCA_963675035.1). Classification (NCBI taxonomy): domain Eukaryota; kingdom Metazoa; phylum Arthropoda; class Insecta; order Hemiptera; family Cicadellidae; genus Allygus; species Allygus modestus. The sequence continues at coordinate 41,484,501 of OY776117.1, read as the reverse complement.
TAAAAAATACTAATTGAGCTACCGGTACTACTAAAATTGTGTTTAACATGTTTTAATTCACATAGATGGGTCGTAAATTCATAATGAAAATTCAACGACTAATGCCCCAGTTATTATAGTTAAATGTTATGTTTAATTGAAAGGAAGCCCAACAAATTCTGTCCGATTTGTAACATTTTTTATATTATTTAATATAATAAACATATCGTTTAATAAATATATCATAAAAAGCTATTTAAACACGTAGCGTTTTTATGAACGTTAATTGCAAATTTTAGTTTTGATTTTGCAAACTATAACTTGCGATTATAACTGCATTCTCGGGTAATTACGGAATCTAAAATATATCTTAAACCGAATAATACGGGGCTTTTACTGGTCAAATAATTGCTTCAGCAATAGACGAGGTACACTGTCTAATTACCTCGTATAAAGGCAATTAATTGTAGAACTTGCATGCATTGCATTGCAGTAGAATCACTGTAAGTTCAAGTACTCTAGTAAACCAAGGTTTATACGACATCGCTGCATTCCATGCACGATTAAAGAAAATAACTAATTAAGAGGACGCTTCGTTAGCCACGTAACATTTCGCTTTTTTCCCGCTTCTCCCATAAGGGCAATAAAAACTTCAGATCCAGTCCCTCCTCGAAGGATTACCCGAAATCTTTGACTCACGGCTCATTTTAGAGCAACCCTAGCGATTGCAGAGGTAGAACTTTGAAGCCACAAATAATAATAGTTTTAGCGAATTTCCCCTATAGGGAAGAAGCTATTACCGTAGGACTCATGGTAAGACTTAAGCCCGAGACCATGATAACTTTTTGTTTTGAGGTCCCCAGATGCCAAAAAACAGTATTCGTTCAAATTTATATATGTATATATGTCCGTTAACACGATAACTTGAGTAAAAAACGTCCGATTTTGATGAAATTTGGCTCAAATGTGTAAAATGACATTCATGAATTTAAGTTCGTAAACCAGAAAAATCGGACTATGGGAAGGGGGGTTTATGGGGGTTTTAAACTTTCCAAAAATCAGTTTTTTGCATTTTCACCCTACAATTTAAAAAATTTTAATTTTGGTTTTGACCATGTTATAGAGCTTAGAAAAACAAATAATTTCGTTTTGAATTATTAACTTACAGTCTGTATACGGTAGGGTGGCGCACGGACCCGCCAGCTACCTGAGTCGGTCCCTTCCTCCGCCCGGCACTCGCGGCTGTTTCCTTAATGAGTCACCAACTAGCCCCTCTAATAGAATTATTAACTTTTTTACTTTCTCATAATATCTCAATTTTAATAGAATATTTGTAAAGTACTAAAAAAACTAAGAAGAGTGATATAAAACACGATGTGCTTTGATTATAAATAACGAAATGGTCGAAAGTTATTTTTTAGCCGGAATACTGTATGATTTGTTAAATGTTTTATATTTCTCATACAACGTTATCATGATACAATATTATTTTAAGAGTACTTTGAAATAAGCATAAGCGTAACTTCAGTATTTTGATTGGGGGGGCAAACATAGTCATGATCGTGATTATTGTGACTTTTCATATATATTATAATAATATGTTTTCCAAATTATTGGGGGGGCAACTGCCCCCCCCCAATGCCACCCCCGAATTACGCCTATGGAAATAAGGTACGGTACTCTTGCCTTCTCCCATAGTCGTGCAGTGTGCAGATATGGGACATGGGACAACAAGACTGGTTAGGACATTGAACTTGTTGATGACTAACCGTAGTCTAATATGTGCGCTAATATTTTTCCGCGAAGGGGTTGGTGATTCACCACTCTTAGCAGTAATGGTTGTCCAGGGTGCCAGGGTAGTTTTCAGTTAGATGTCGATACTTCCCGGGATAACTTGTAACGAATACATTACGCATAGTTGGTTTATTTATTATTTTTTAAGTGTTTAAAATAGTTTAAATTTTTTTCCAAGTGATATTTTTTTTGTTTTGTGAATGTTTCAATTTTTTGTGCACGATTATGCCGCCATCAAGTGAAAAACGTGGGTTTACTTATAACTCTCAAGCCAGAACTATAATTGCATCGGTGTTACATTACTTTGAGCGGGAACGTGACAACAAAGGTCCATTATTAGATGTGAAAAAAGTATCTGAAAGAGTGGTCGCCGCATGTAACATTTCACGAAGAACATTGGTGCGGATCAAGTCGCAACTAAAACAAGCAGTGGAATAAATTAAAATAATATTGTATCAAGATTAGGGTATTATGAGAAATATAAAACATTTAACAAATCATACAGTATTCCGGCTAAAAAATAACTTTCGACCATTTCGTTATTTATAATCAAAGCACATCGTGTTTTATATCACTCTTCTTAGTTTTTTTAGTACTTTACAAATATTCAATTAAAATTGAGATATTATGAGAAAGTAAAAAAAGTTAATAATTCTATTAGAGGGGCTAGTTGGTGACTCATTAAGGAAACAGCCGCGAGTGCCGGGCGGAGGAAGGGACCGACTCAGGTAGCTGGCGGGTCCGTGCGCCACCCTACCGTATACAGACTGTAGGTTAAGTGGTTGCGGAGTAAATCCAAAAAACATACTTCCGTGTTAATCATATGGGAAAAAGGTTTTGGCTTTTCCTCAGTTTGTTTTAATGTAAACTTCACATTTGCTTTTACCAATCTGTTCAGTTCCACAAAACAATCATTTTGGTGTTTAAATAATGATTCTACGCCCAAACGTTGCAGAGATATTCAAATTGCTAAACACAGTACGTTGTCCAATGTTATCCTTATGGAGGATAAATAAAATGTGATATCTCGATTATTTATGAATGTATGTTGATGCAACTTGGTATGTGGCTTCACATAGTACTGGTATATTGATATTTGCACAACAAATTGATTTTTTGTTGATTATTCCCGTAGCAGCAAACCTGCGTGTACTCAGCCCTCATGTTATTCTTATGGAGAATAAGTGAAATGTAATGACTCCCTTAACTATGAACATAAATTAATAAAACTTGGTATGTAGCTTCACTTGGTTGAGTTATATTGATAATTATATAAAAACCCATTTTTCTGTTCCTTGTTGCAGTAAACCTGCTTTCTCAGCTCCCATGTTATTCTTATGGGGAATAACTAGAATGTTATATAGCGTTTATTTATGATTGAATATTGATGGAACTTAGTATGTGGCTTCACCTAGTTAAATGCTATTTATATTTGCATAAAAACCAATTGTTTCTTTCTTTGTTTCAGCAAACCTACGTACTCATTACCAATGTTATTCTTATGGAGAATAATTAAAATCGCTTATATGTGAATTTATTTTTATGATACTTGGTATGCGGCTTTATGTGGTATTAAGACATATATTATGCATTGGAAATTCGCTGAGTACGCTGGTTTGCTGCGACGGGGGTATTTTTTTATATTCAAGCTTTACCATACTATTAAATTTGCGATTTATGCTATGGGTGAATTATTTTTGTACCAACACTTTTTGGTTGTGTAAAATTAGCTATAAACCAACAATTCTTGACAATCTCTTAAGGAAGGAAGGGATTTGAAAGTTATCATTTGTCTTAAGGGATAAGTAGGTGACTGGACCCTTCTCTCAATGTAATTTATAATACTTAGTAGATTTATCATCCTAATTGCCTCAACCGGGAACTGCGAGTATTACTAGGAGTGCGGTGCGACAAAGGCAATCCCGCACAGCATATGGGGTCAGCGTCGCGTGCGCCGTGTTCAGTTCCAACTGTTTACTGCCATTTGTCACGCGTTCTCAAAATTACCCCCACAAAAACCGCCGACGCAACGTTCACTTTCCATCCCCGTAATTAACGGGCGCGATAAGCCCATTTCTTGGAACCGACTTGACTGCGACACCGCCCGTATGTTTGTTAATTGCGTTTTTGTTTGGTAAATCCTCTTTATGACTTATATATGCTAATTTGGTGTTTAATTGGTATTAATTAAATGTAATTAGACGGTGAAATATAAAATTGAAAGATTACATCTGTGGTGGTATAATGGTATATGATACTTATTACTTTTACACCAAACGGAGGGATTTATCCATTTAGTCGGTGGTGTGGATTCATTCTGCTCATTAGGAAATGAGAAACTTTATTACCAATGATTACAATGTGAAATAGACACCGTCGATTATAATGTAATACAATGCAGGGAAAGGCCTAAAACAGGCTTAAACGTGCTTTAAAGGTAGAGTATCAGATTATAGACTTACGAAAATCTAATGTAGGCTACGGCTCATTTGATTATCAAAAATTGAATTTCAGCTATTGCTAGGAACATCTACAAATTCATTTATTGTATAAAAAGGATTCCTTAAAAGCCAATTATTTAAAGAGATCTTAAAATATGAAAATGTGATATCTTAAACTAAATTAGACAATTTGTTGAACAAATTAAAGGAATTAATATCAAAATAGTTCCCCGTTAAAGCAAGTCGGTGCTTAGGATCATCTAATTATTCTTTATATTTAAAAAATAACATATTTCGTAAAATGAATGATCGATTATAAATTATGGATGTTTTCGATTGACTGCATGCTGCATTGGACAAAATTAAATTATATCATATCCCACGTTAAAACCATTGCAGTTTGACCATAAAACAATTTTTTATTTCATCTGCCATAGTTCCACAAAAAGTTTAATTTGACTATGGCATGTAGCGTGACCTATATACGCGCTATAGGATATGCCTTTTTATCCAAAACATATACAGGACAATTTTTCCCCCATATGTCGCCCCATTAAGCTGGTTAAATGCAATATCGACTAGTTTATTTTAATGTCCACCCAGTAACTCTCGTTTCCTCCACCACACCACAGTGAAGATCCATCAGTACCCTCTACCACTCCGCGGTTCAATGTCATACATCGTACACGTCCTGCGTCTCGGCGCCGCGCCGGTGTCGTACCCGGTACAAATGACGGCGGCGCGGCCGACCTATCGATAGACAGATCAATTATCGACACGGAAGCGATTATCCAGATATATCGCCGTGTCTTCTCCAGCGCTGGATTTTCTCCAGCAATCCTCCAGCCTCGCTAATGGCCCCAGCGTGATCGTCGGGTTACGGTGCGAGTCATTTTAACACGGCCGATTATACGAGTCGTGTAAGTGTTAGTGCGTAACGTCAGCTGATTTATCGCTCTTTCGTTTATATTGTCTGGTCTGTTGTGACAAAGTAGTGTTAATTGATTCTGGAAATCTCTAACGAATGCGGTAAAATGACTATGTATTTCACTAATTTGAAATAGTTTTTTAAATGTATCTAGTTGTTTTTTATTTATTTTTTTACTGGAAACACTAATATGTCCAGGCTTCACAAGAATTTTGCAAACTTTTCTGTAAGGTTATACTAAATTTATTGAATCACGACTTATGGTCGACATAAAGTTTCTTTTGACTTATATATAATTCATTTCATCTCTTTTAGCGAATTACCCGTACAGGGAATAAGCTATTACCGTATTCGGCATGGTAAGACCTAGGCCCGGGACCATGATCAATTTTCGTTTTGAGGTCCCCAGACCCCAAAAACACTATTTGTTCGAAACTGTAATATGTGTGTGTGTGTGTGTGTGTGTGTGTGTGTGTGTGTGTGTGTGTGTGTCCGTGAGCACGATTACTCTCGTAAAAATGATCCGATTTCAATGAAATTTCGTATAAACGTGTAAAGCAAGATTTATGACTTCAAGTTCAAAAACCAGCCAGATCTTTCCATCCGAAGGGGTATTTTTGGTGGTTTTGTACCCCACAAATGGGGTTTTAAATTTGTACATATAAATTTTTGAAATAGTCAAATATTAGTTGTTACCATTGGATTCAACTTAAAAAAACACACAATTTGGTATTTTGATCATTCCTCTACGGCAATTGGTTACCGAGATATTGAAAGTGCTAAAAACACAGGACGTTGTCTAATGTTATTCTTATGGAGGAAAAGACAAATTTTATATCTCACTTATTTATGAACGTATAATGACGAAACTTGGTATACGGCTTCATCTGGTTGGTCTATTGATATTTGCACAAAAATATTTTCTCCAAAGGCTCCCGTAGCAGCAAACCTGTGTACTCACCCCCATGTTACACTTATGGAGAATAATTAAATGCTATGTCTCTCTTAATTATGACCATAAATGAATAAAAACTGGTATACGACTTCACCTAGTTAAGTTCTATTGATATTAGCGTAAACGCCCATTTATTGTGTTCCTTGTTGCAGCAAACCTGCGTACTCATCCCCAATGTTATTCTTATGAAGAATAATTAAAATTGCATACCCGTATATCACTTATTTGTGAATATATTTTTATTAAACTTGGTAAGTGGCTTTATGTAGTATTAAGACATTTATATCTCCACTGTAAATTCGCTGAGTATGCAGGTTTGCTGCGACGGGGGTGTTTAAAAGCTATACTAGAGGCATCTGTGGCATCTTAAATCGTGTATTTTCCGAAATTATATTATTTACTTATTACGTAACATTTTCACAAACAATCATTTCATTCTTTATTAATTTGTGTCTAAATTAATAAGTCTAAATTAATAAGTATTTAGTCTATAATTTTTGTTATTGATAATATATCCTTCCTTTGCTTTGTGCTTATAATCTGATTCCTCGGATTCAACACCCCGACGTCATCGGAGCATATACGGGGGAAGAAATGTCTAAAGTCCCGTAAGATTCGTGTAGTAATTTAAAAAAGTTTCAAGCGGTTTAACTGTACACTTGCAAAATAAAGTTAAACTAAGATTAGGAGTATTGATTTTACCCATATAATTTCATTTCAGAGTCATCTCATTTTTAGATCGCTCACTCTCACTATCCTATATGACCAGTTGTGGAGTGCTTAAAATACTTAGTAACTGCTAAACGTGGTGCATAATTATAAGCGCGATTTGCATATTATACACTCAAATAATTTTGTACCTGGGTTTATTATGTTTCGAGGTATTCTCCCTTCTCACATAAGGCATTCTCCCTTCTCACATAAGGCATTCTCCCTTCTCACATAAGGCATTCTCCCTTCTCACATAAGGCATTCTCCCTTCTCACATAAGGCATTCTCCCTTCTCACATAAGGCATTCTCCCTTCTCACATAAGGCATTCTCCCTTCTCACATAAGGCATTCTCCCTTCTCACATAAGGCATTCTCCCTTCTCACATAAGGCATTCTCCCTTCTCACATAAGGCATTCTCCCTTCTCACATAAGGCATTCTCCCTTCTCACATAAGGCATTCTCCCTTCTCACATAAGGCATTCTCCCTTCTCACATAAGGCATTCTCCCTTCTCACATAAGGCATTCTCCCTTCTCACATAAGGCATTCTCCCTTCTCACATAAGGCATTCTCCCTTCTCACATAAGGCATTCTCCCTTCTCACATAAGGCATTCTCCCTTCTCACATAAGGCATTCTCCCTTCTCACATAAGGCATTCTCCCTTCTCACATAAGGCATTCTCCCTTCTCACATAAGGCATTCTCCCTTCTCACATAAGGCATTCTCCCTTCTCACATAAGGCATTCTCCCTTCTCACATAAGGCATTCTCCCTTCTCACATAAGGCATTCTCCCTTCTCACATAAGGCATTCTCCCTTCTCACATAAGGCATTCTCCCTTCTCACATAAGGCATTCTCCCTTCTCACATAAGGCATTTTCCCTTCTCATTTTTAAACCACGATCCTAAACTAACCAGCATGTTAAGCCATACATTTTAGAATAACATTTTCCTTTAAGTTTTCTAGTAGTATTGATCCAAAGTGTTTTACACAGAAAAAAACAATTTTGTTGCAAAAACATCAAAAAATAGCTGCAAAAACAAAATATTTTGGTTGAAATACGGACAACAACAATATTTGTTGAAATAACCAAATTATTTTGTTGAAAGTTATTTGGTTATAGCAACAAAATGTTTGGTGGGTACAATGATTTAACTACAACTAATAAAGGTTTAGATAAGATATTATATTACCAATGGCATAAATAGGCATATTTCTATTTTAGCTTTAGAAAAATATCAGGACAAAATATTTTGTTGGGAAGACAAAATGTTTGAACAATTCCATTTTTTTGTTACAAACAAATGGTTGCGTTGCTATTAATATTATATTTTGTTTCCTCAACAAAATAAATATGGCAACAAATATTTGGTTGCAACAACAATACGCTTTTTTCTGTGAGTTTACATGTGTAATATTAGTAATATACTAGTCTACCTTCAATCAAAACATGTAGCTAACTTATTTTACTTATGTAATTGTCAAAGTATCCTATTTACTTGAACTAGGTCTAAGAAAAATTTTTATATTGCAATTTAAATGCAAGGTTTTGAATAATATTATTGTGAAATTTTAAAACTAAGAAAATAGTTTATTTGAGAATCCCACCGGAACTGCTCAGACTCCCTAGTGCCGTTCCCCAGACTGTTGTTAAAAATGTAATAAGAAAACGTCGAGAGTAAGAACTTGTGTAGGCAAAAAATTAAATCCTATCATCCTGATCAAGTCACCATAATTTCACTTTTATATGCGTTTAGTTAATACAGTTATATATTAGATGAAGAAGAATCCGCCTATAACGCACTTAATTTGATTTATTTGGAGCCTGATGAACTCTCTTTTAGCAAATTTCCCCTATAGGGAAGAAGCTATTACCGTAGGTCTCATGGTAAGACTTAAGCCCGAGACCATGATAACTTTTCATTTTGAGGTCCCCAGATGCCAAAAACACCATTCGTTCAAATGTTTATATATATATATATATATGTGTGTGTGTGTGTGTGTGTGTGTGTGTGTGTGTCCGTAAGCACGATAACTCTCGTAAAAAAGGTCCGATCTTAATGAAATTTGGTACAAATATGTAAAGTACCATTTATTTGAACGAGTTCGAAAACCAGACGAATCGCACCATTCAAAGGGGGGTTTTGGGGGAGTTTTGTACCCCAAAAATTTTTTTTGGGGTTTCCAGATGTAACTTTTATTAAAATCAAATTTTAATTTTCACCATTGGGTTCAGCATAAAAAAACAAACAATTTGGTATTTTGATCATTGCTCTACGTCAACTACCCAATGTTATTCTTATGGAGAATAATTATTATTTTAAATATCGCTTGTTTGTGAATATATTTCTTATGAATCTTGTTAAGTGGCTTAATGTGTTATGTTATAATTCATTGGGAATTCGCTGAGTATGCAGGTTTGCTGCGACGGGGGTATTTTACTTTGAATACATACATAGATTAAGTTTAGTTTCTTTCAGTTAGAACTATATACTTTACAAAAAGGTCCATAACTATTTTCATGCCTAAAAAACCTTAGTTTGAATACTGCAAAATAGTTACTAGATTACAAGTGCCGATCTGATATTACAGACGTATTTCCACAGCTACTCTGATGGAGTTAAGATACACTTATAATGACCCTAGTATGGTGAAATTACATAGTTACCAAACGACAACTATTTAGTTTTAACTATTAACCACAATGCCTCAGAGGTCATTTTGCTCGAGTTTTGTTACATTATTTATAGAGGACATCAAATAAAGATTGTTCCCGCGTGGTGAGATAGGGCGCACGCGATTTTGAAGTTACACGCCATAACAGCGTATAATGGCAACAATGACAGGCTAAACTGTACTCATTACTACATGCAAACCTGCTTCAGCGGGTAATTAATTGACTGTTTGATTTGGAGGGTAACAAAAATAAATCTCCGTGACCGTAGCGAATTATTTGAATATTCTCCTGGCTTCCAAATTTTAATTGTGAATCGTTGTATGCATTAGTTTAATTGGTGTAATAACTAATTGGGTATATCAGTATTACAAGTGTATGGAATATCTTTAACAATGAACGTGTTACAGATTTAAATTTCTAAACGAGTATTTTATAAATGGCTTCCTCCAATTTGTGTAAAATAGTAATTCGAGCATTTTAAAGACATTTTTTTCTTTACACTGACTAAAATACATTTATTTAAAAATTCCGGCATTCAGCTAGCCATACAAATTTGTAATAGTGGAGAAATGCATAGAAAGTGATATCAACTATCGTGTTTTTTCTTAGGAAGATATATAATATGAACTATATGATTTCAGATTTTGCCAACTTATGTAACGACAAGTCTATTTTCCAGTAGTAGTTTACATTCATCTAAACGTACGTATAAATTAGTAGTCGTTTCAGTGGTTTTCATTCTAAATTTAATGATTTATTTCCATAACAAGTTGTATACAAGCATGAACATTGTCAGATACCATACATTAAGAATGTATTCTATTATTTATTTTAATCAATCCAGCTTAAATAAAATTGCAACGGTACTCAGCTTCAGCTAAAACCGTAATACCTTTCTCAATGAATCATCTAATAGTTGTTAACAATATAATGAACGTGTCTTAGCTCAACAAAATAAATTACAGTATATATGATGAAAACAACAAACATAGCTTATTATGTGGCGGTTCTAATTGAGGGTTAATTTATTAAGCCAGTTATTTATTTAGTTCTTAAATCTGTTGCCATGAAAGATTTAATTTTGGTGGCAGTAAATTATAAAATTTGGTTCCCAGTAGATACGGGCTGTTTATAGAAAATTGAAGTCGTCTTGAAGGCATGTGACAGTTAAAATTGTTATCATTAATAATTTGCCAGAAAACTTGTTTCGTATACATTATGTACAAATTTGATATTTTATTATTTTTATTCAAGTGTTTACTCTTTTATTTTTTTTAATAGATTACTAGGGCCGATCTGATATTACGGACGTATTTCCACAGCCACTCTGATGGAGTTAAGATACACTTATAATGGTAATGTAGTATTATAAGTGTATAACACTACACTATAGGAAATGTCCTAGATGTTTCTTTACATTTTTTAAAAACATTCTTCTCATTGAAATTTTTTGGAAATCAAAAACTCTTTTATTCTTGAAATAATATGTCAAGAATACAAATATTTCTATATGTTCTTTATAAAGAAAGTGTAGACATGCATTGTACAGTTTTTGCAAATGTGCATTACATTGATATCGACACATATTATTTCATACAAATTCTCGGCATATAGAAACCATAACAGCCTTTAACCACGGAAAACACATTCAAAATAATATTCCAGTGTTTTTTTCTTATAGGAGGGTTAATATGAACTATAGAATTTCAAAATTCGTCAAATTTTGTTACAAAAACCTTGTTTGTAGTAGTTTACGTTCAACGAAGAGTAAATTATAAACGAATGTTCTTGGCATAACATGTATAACTAAGGGCCTAGGGGTGAAACAATATTAGTTTAGAAGTCATAAAAATGTGATTTATGCGCTTCTTTTAACATGACTCATATTCATCCAGTATATACCCATTTTAGAAATATTAATATGTTTAGACAATTTCCACCAATAAAGGGAATGAAAGGAAAATAAAACCGGGATTCCTGTAAAACTAAAGATACGAATCTTAAATTTCGTTAATCTAATCAAATAAATAACTAAATGAATTCAAGCATTGACTACGGATACTGAAGTACCTATAGCCAATGATACAAGCCCTACGCGCTCTCTGTATCAAGAATGTTTTGAATACCACCTTGACTTGGTTTTATTTTTACTATCACTAACATAACTATAGTTTACAGTTAGATTGTATTGAAACAATGATTTTTTCCCTTCAGTTTTAGTTTGAGTAGTCAAACTAAAGAACAAATTTTCAAAGTCAAATTAATTACATACTTCCTGAAGTAGAGTTACTGAGCCTGTTGATGCTTTTAAATGGATTTGTTTTTAATAATCTATTAGAATGTTATATTGCCATCAGTTCGATTTTAAAATTAAATATTGGGAATCTTTTTTGTGGTACGTTTTTTATAATTTAATATTACTATCGCCCTTTTATGGCTTAATGTTAAGACATAGCTATTTAAATAAAGTATTTATCTATTAAAAGTATTATTTGCAATATTTGTTAGTAGATTTATGTTTTTAAAACACCAGTACATATTTTGTATCCTAGATACAAAATCTTAATTCTTATGAAATTTCATAAATATATACATTCTTTTTCTCAAGAGGTAATAGAATTGGATTTAAATCAAGAGAAAAAATTCGCACATGTACATTTTTAGTTGCAACTATTCCGTTTACTCGAATCACATCTACAGAGAAAAATACCTAATTGGTAAGACCCAAGTGGTGTTGAACTCTTCAAGTATTTTAATTAACTCCACCAAACTCCGTACCATTAAAGTTTCTACACCCGTTACGCCAATTCTGGCTCAATCACTGCTCCGTAATTAAGACCCCTATTACTCTAAAACTTGGAAAGCCCCTTTCAAAACTTTTTGCCAGTTCATTAGACGCTGCTGTTAGCGACTAGCGAGTGCCGGGGTCGGGATAAAAACCCGCAGCCGGGGCCCAGTAATTGACGAAGGGAGCGTACACTAGTTCTCGGTTGGTGGCAATTATTATTTATTTGCCTAGCCGCCGCTTCTGATTGGTCGAGGCTGACCACACCCCCGTTCCCATGGCAACCGATGACGCCATAGCTGCAACTGCACTTCGCCGTCTCGCTCTAGCACGTGTGTATATGCACAATCTCCCTCTCGCTCCCCCTCGCACGCTCTAGTTGCTCCCTTATTTCACGCTCCTCGCCTTTATGGGGACTTGGGAATTTGAGAATGAAAATAATATCCGTCGTGGAATCTAGTACTACGTAACAAGTTTTGGTGGATTCGTTGGTAAACAATTTTAGTTGAGTGAACTTTTATTATAAAATAAAATGGGTATTACATCAATTACCCTTTGTCTGATTTGTAACGAAAAATGGACTGTTTTAAAAATGTATTCAAAGAAAAGTACGTTACGAACAGTTATACATATTAATACGATCATTTATAACTGTTAGCCCTACTTTATATATTCTCATTCTTCTTGGGTTCTATACTTGATCCTCAAACAAACGGCATTGGATTGACATAGACACTATCATATTGCAAAAACGCATCATACAACACAGCCAACATCGAAAAATGCTTTATTTATTGATTTGTTGTTGTTATACTCCTAACAAGTGAAAACAGCTAGGATCTTCTAAAAATTATTCTTTGTCGGTGAATAATAAGTTAGTGCAAGCAATAAATACTATATATTAATGGACTGCATTTTAGAACCCAAACAAACTAGATTATAACCATATACAGTAGTTTATATTATAAAATGAATTACGATGCATTTCAAACTTTACGGGCAACATTACGGGCGTACGTACTTCAGACTCCATAGGCATTTCAGAATAAGACGATTACCTGTGATATCTTTTACAATCAGCTGTTTATAAGCAACAAAAACAGCTGTTTATTGGCAATATCTCGGTCCTCACCCCACCTCAGGCAGACTCCGCACCGCCGCGTCCTTTGATGTTCTTCTTCTTCATCTGATCCACTTTTTCTCCCGTTTAGCGGTTATTGTTTTGAAGTTGACAGCGATAGTTAGACGTCCCGAGGATATTCCCGGAACACGATTTTGTCGGCGGCGGAACCGCTTTACGAATTGTGATTTTTGTCGTGCGAAAAAATTAAAGCAACAGCAATTTATCAAAAATACGCTTTAAGGTTTTTACGTTTGAATAGCAGTGTACAGTTTTATTTTTATTGGATTTTGATGTTTTAATTTCTTAGTCAAAATTTTAAGATTAGAGGTTTTAGAAAGCAGGTTACATATTCCTTCATTTATTATAGATATGAAAGGAAGATTAGCTAATGTTATTGTAGAATATACATTTTTTAACATAATGTTTAAACATTTTTGTTTAGTGCAAAGAATGCAAAAGAGGCTCTTAATTTCTAAAATACTAAATTTTTCACGACCATTTCTGTACTTATATCAAAGATTACTAAAATACTTTCGTCATTTGTATGGTAAAATGTAACTCACTTTATATAATTAGATTACTAAACGGTTTAGTACAATACCTTATTTTATTTATTTATTCAATTCAAACTTTACCAAAGGTAAAATACACATCAATCAGACAAAAGTGATTATATCACATCCCCGTCAATTATATAGTGTAGAAGTAGTTTACAAATTATTTTTAATTAATACCTACCATGATATTGGCGTTGATTATTCAACAGTATGTCGGTCAATGTTTATAGCTACCCCCTTATGCAAACTCTCCAATCAGTCATGCAAGTTTAAACAATTTTGAATTCTTGGAAATATCAACAATCTAATTGAATTTTCCTGAGACGTTTTTCTGTACCAATTTAAAGTTTCCCCTTCTTTTATCAATATCAAGATTAACTATACTCACTAAATGATATATTCTTTAACTAACCTTTGAATGGAAATCAAATACAGTAATCAAATCTGAAAACTTTAAAATAACTCCCGGGCATATTTTTCATTTATTTAAAGCAAAACAACAACACGTTGAAGTTTCAATATTGGTTTTTATTAGGATATAATTCATCTTTGCAAATTAATTTTTCACCATTGCAAATTAATCTTTCAAAACACCTCTGGTATAGCCTTTTATGTTGCCGAAGATGATTATTGAATTATCTACCTTGACTCTTTTTTTGCATGTCTACGTAAGTAGTTTTTGTGGTGTTAGAGGGCAACGGTCCAAACCTCTCAAATTCTTTTACCCCGGGGATCGAACCCGTAACCTCTTGCACAGAAATCCAAGACGCTAACCGTTAGGCTAGTGACTCTTACCTAAGTTTCAACAAGCCCTTTCTCGAATTACTGGCGGTTACCTTTTGACTTTTGGGTGTCGCCCCAAATACAATTTCACAGCCGGACCGCGCCTAGGGACGCGGCGCGGCGCGGCGGGACGCCCGATTTGTAAGATTCGCCTCATTGATATCCACACGTGGTCCCACAGCCCGAAACCATCGCAGCGTCAGATGGACTTGTCAGGAGTCAGAATAACAAACGGGTCTCGCTCCGATTGTCGGGGAAATTGATTTTGTCTGGGCAGTGCGTCAAAACAACGACGGACAAGTTGACAGGTTAATAAACCGCTCTAACACAACAAACACTGTTTTCTTCGTGGAGTTTATTTTAATGGGTTAAGCTTTTGACGAGAGGTTACAATAGTTTTTAAATTAGTACGGTAAACTAAACGATTTTTTGTAACATTTATGACCTTGACTAATTTATAGAATAGCTTCTAACAACAAACTTCTGTGTTATAACGATTATTCATGTGAAAACTGTCTTAATTAATACATATTAAAATGCTTCTAGTGAGTCAAATTGATATATGTAATGCCTAAAAAAAATTCGACAAAACAAAAAAGAATTTGAGATAATTTTGTAATTTATATTTTTATGTTTTCGTCAAATGTCTTACCATAAAGATAAATAAGTTTTCTAATTTAGAGTTTTATTAAATGAAACATGCACATTTATTTAAAAAGTCCTTAAATTCCCATCTCAAAGTATTATAATCGCATTTTTGACCGAACTATATTTGACTTTACCTGTTGAGAACTAATTTGCAATAAATAATAAATAAAGTCATCGTTACACATTCAAAGTTAAATTCAAAGATGGGTGTAAGAGAACATTAATTCGCGTTCTTCACTCTTTCTCTATAAACGACTCGATCTTGATAATTAAATATATTCATAACCCCTTGTAACTGTAACTAGCTTTTCAACTCATCCAAATTAAATTCTCTCATAGTTTCCTTTTGTAGTTTTTTGTCCGATTTTGTTAGCGAAATTCCACAGATACTAGAAAAGAAACGGTAGGGGTCATACAGATAAACAAAGGTCGGTTTTGGGTCGAATATAAACAAACTTTCTTGACATATGATTCAGTTTATTAATTTTTAATAATATTATCGTCTGCAGGGATGACAGGAAAAACACTTTTGTTTTGTCATATAAATGTGTAAATCAAAACAAACGTGTTTATATTCGATCCGCTGACGTTGTTTGTTTATATTTGTGACCCTTACAGTTTCTTTTTCTAGTTTCCGTGTGAACTTATAGAAATTTTGCAGAAATGGTCGTCATGTTGCGACCGAACTGCCGGCTTTACATGTGCTAAACATAAAATAAACTTTGATCTTCACCTTTGACCATGATTTAAAGTCATCTCCTGTTCCCTTTCGATTTACGACAGTTGTTTTTCATTTGAAATATTTTAATCCTTGCAGATGTTAAATTTATCATACTTCAAATACTCTGAATGTTACAAACTGACAATCTTGTTTGTTACAGGTCTAGAAGCCCCGGTCCAAGAGACGTCGAAGGATCTGTATTGGTTCTGAGCGGCGGCCTCCCAGTCTTCGGTGCCCTTTAGGCCCTTCTAGGACCAACAGGTCCTGCAAGAACCTTCAGGACTCCCTGAGACCTTCTAGGAACTAGGCTTCGTGCAGCGATAAAAGACAAAGACTCTAGTGTAGAGATTTCCTTCCCTTATATTCCAGTGGAGTCGCAGAGTGGTGGAAACTTTGGTAAAAATGTTTAAAACACGCGCGTTACATTGTTTGAAAACTTATCCTTTTTTTTCATGATGACTTTGTATTCTTCGAAAGGGTTCAGTAGTAGTGAATACTTTTACACATATTTTAGTTTAAATTTGCTAAACAAGTTTGACGCGAATAACATTTTAACTTCAGATTTGTGTTGTTGTGTTCTTTTCATGTTTTCTTTAGATTTTAACGTTTTAAAATTAGATTAAAAGTCATATTTTTTATTTTAGAGAAATATTAGATCCAACCAATACTTAATGATATTTTAAAACAATTTGAAAGATTTTACATGGGGTAAAATTTGAACTGTAACAACATCTCGAAGGGTTGTTTCAATATAATTTGACATTTTCTCAAAATTTATCTAATTAACCCGAAATATTTGTTCTATTCCTCCAATTAATTTTTAGAGGACGCCGGCATCCCGTAGAAACCTTTATGACGTCTGTTCCTCGTATATCTTGACCTAATTAAAGCTCGAGTCGATTTCTTGTCTATCTTACTCTATGATTCCGGTAAGTGCGCTACCATTACTCTGTGGAAGTCCTTGGCTCACCGATTAGCGAGACCGTCTAACCTATAAACTGGAAACAGAGGAATAATGGCGCGTAATGATCTGCTGATTATAGAGAAATGCGCTAAAGACAGGACACCGGAGAGAAATGCTATAACAACCGCTACCGTGTCGCCATCTAGCGCGCGGCGGCGACTGCTTGTAACCGGGCTAAATGGAGACCATCAAAATGATCTCTCGGAAACACTTTCTCTTTTCCTAGGAAAGATTCACTTAGCTGACATATTTACGTGGAGTTCTCGGGTTTTGCGCAACTTATTCGCCCCTTCTCGGCCGCCAGAAATGGGATATTGCTGGGGAACGGCGGATGCTTTGAGATTCGTTTAGCAACCTGCCCTTCTCGGCGACTATTCCTATCCCGTGATGATAACGTCCATTAAGAGGTATCTGCTTTTAACGATCCTACTGAATTTACCATCTCTTCCTTTCTACTGGCTAGTCCCACGGTTGCACAACTCGAGAAATCATGCGGGAGAGCACCTACAAACTTTGATACACAATACATATGTCATCTTATAATTAAATTATAGTTAAACTGAATCAAAATTTCAGAGATATATCCTCTGTCGTCAATCTTTAGCATCATCTATAAACAAACTCGGCTAACCCTTGGGGAAAATATAGAACTTTTTAACTTACAGACAAGTCGCGCAACTTAAGGTTATTGAAGTCCTTTACATATTTTTTTAATCTAAAAAATAAATTATAACTGTAAATATAATAGTGTAATTCGATGTAAATATGCATTCCTCGCTTTGAAAACGATCCTGTATCCAGTTTGTATCCCGCCACCACTCATGCGTACTCGAGCTTGTGATCTTATTGTAAATAGTGACAGACCAACAGTGTTGTGTGCAATTTAGGTTAGCTTTTAGCGAGACTTGTAAATTATTTTAGTTACGTAGCCAGCCACGTGTACAACTTAGCGCTTGCGTCGCTTCACTCGGACCTGTGAATGTGCTGTGGGTGTTAGTAAATAACCGATTGTAAAAAGATTTAAATACTCATTGTAAAATAAAAGTTATTATTTAGGTTATATTCGACTGATTTCATATTTGTTCATCTTTATTGTGTAAAATATTGTTTCCGATTTATGTTCTTTAACTTCATTTAAATGTTTGAGCTATCTTGTACTAAGTACACTATGAATGTACTCAACGTTGTGTGAATATTCTTACTAAAGTCAAAAACATGTTTTCTAATACATTTTTGACTTTGTATGTCTTTAATTGAAAAGTTTATATCTAAAGCTAATACGCTTTTCTTTTTTTAAACTGTCAGTTCCAAAATTTTGCGTGAACAGATTTTTATATTTCAAAATTTATATATTAGTTTTAATGTTGTCATTTTTATATTCTAAGCTTTTTTATTGGATATATTCCGAAAGGCCGTTGTCAGTGTCTTTGTGTAATTTGTTTATGATTCTAATATATAATGTTGATTTTTTCCTTTAGTGCATAAAATTCTCTGCCTTCTTTAAACTATCATTTGTTATACTGTAATCTAAAATTAAAAAAAAAACCTTTAGATACATTAGAGGAGAAATCTACGTGTTTAACCTCTTGACCCTTCAAAAATAGGCTATTGAACACTACTGTAAAAAACAAAGTTTATTATGTTTCAACAAAAAGACTTAAACTTCTATTTTAGCTACAAGTTTTGTTTACATATTGTATAATGTTTATTTGTACATTGTTTATATGATAGCGTATTCTTTGTGCTACAAGTGGTGCTCAGCGGAGGCAGTGACCAAAACTCATTATAAATGTTTAATTGTTTTAAATATTAAACAAACTAATTCCAATGAAACCCTTTACATCTAAAATTTTCAATGTAAAGGCAAATCCTACTTACTATTTCAAGTTTATAATATAAGTATTATAACTATGAATTGTAACAAATATTTTTTAAAGTAAAAATTTGACGTTTTAATTTAGTTTGAGTTCTGTCAAATTCTAATTGATATTGTAATTTAGTACTAGTGCGCTCATAAAGCATATAATACTCGTAAACTACCTTTTTGTGATCTGATTTTAAATTTAACAATCAAAATTACGTCACCACAAATTTGTTCGGAAAGCTTTATTTGTTAATTATTACGAATATTTCTATCTAAATATACGTTTACTACAAACCCATTTTCCTGCCTCCAACATCGATGGTTGCTTCGTCAGCCAATGCCATTCTTCTTGTCATTAGGTTAACGTTATATTATACGTTATTATGCCATATATTCCTGTGTTGTTATTTCCTTTTATATAAATTATTTAAATAAACAACAAACAAAACACTGAAATATTCAATCATACCATTGGATCGTGAGTGGAAAACGTTTGTTGTTAAACAATAATATAATCTTCAAACTCTATTGGTTTATTTTTTTAAGAAGAAGAAATTATGAGGAACAATTATTGTAACCAAAAGGGATGGATAACTGCATAATGTAACACTCTGTAGGCAAATTCAATTAATTTAACAGTATTGGGCACATTACCGACTAAGAAATGTGTTAAAACCAGTGGATTACAAAACAAATCATTGATCAAATACTGAATCGCAAAGTGGATTACAAAAACAAATCATTGATCAAATACTGAATCGCAAATTAGATTACAAAAACAAATCATTGATCAAATACTGAATCGCAAAGTGGATTACAAAAACAATTCATTGATCAAATACTGAATCGCAAAGTGGATTACAAAAACAAATCATTGATTAAATACTGAATCGCAAAGTGGATTACTAAAACAAATCATTGATCAAATACTGAATCGCAAAGTGGATTACAAAAACAAATAATTGATCAAATACTGAATCGCAAAGTGGATTACAAAAACAAATCATTGATCGAATACTGAATCTCAAACAGTCTACGTGTTTGACAAGATTGACAATTTCCCTTAATAGAATCGAAATCTATACTTATTTAATAGGCGAGCAGGTTTTTTGTGACAATCACTCCTCCTAAACTACTGAACCGATTTTCATGTTTTTGGTGTCATTGGAAAGAGCCTAACGTGAAGTTGTACAGGAAACCTTTTTTATTGAGAAATAGTTTGTGAGTGAGGCCCTGGGGCCCCTTAAAGTTGAGTTTTTCCCCATACGCTTAACATTGGTAGATAACTATAAGTTTTAAGCAATCAGCTGTAGAGTAAACACAGTTAATCAGCAGGCCATGTTGGCTTTGGAACGGTAACACAATATTTTATACGGGAATGTCAGTATAATATTACGTTGTGATCGCGAGCGAAGCCGCGACAGGCTAACTAGTGCTAATAAATCTGGGATGGAAGGTAAGTATACATTTAAAAATCAAACTGTTTACATTATTAATTATTAGGGGGTTAGTGTGTTAGGGTGAGTTTTTCTGAAACAGAATGTTGAAAATTGAGCTGTCTCTAACAGTGTTTTCAACTTTAGATGCCCTTCTCCGCTCAAGTCCCCATATTCAATTCAAATATCAAAGTTTCAAACATAGTATTTATCAGTGCAATATGAATGCACGCCTCCAAAAATACATTCTATAAAAGGTATAATCAACATCATAGGTTGAACATAAACTATATACTACAGCCTGTTTAGCTGAAGACATAAATGTCAGCGGATTGAGGAATACATCATACCATACATCTAATGAAAACATAATGTTCATACGGTATGAGCTGTCTGTTACTGTGGTTGTTCCGCAAAGTTGTGGGGGTGACTCCTGCCCATCACCAATAACTATTAGGTATGTTATAAGCCGCAGTCTAGTGGATGGGACCCACCTTAAGCTGTTTATAAAACAGCTATATATTTATAAAAAATTAATAGTCCTTTGAGGTGAGGAAAATTGTCTCTGTAATAAAGATCTTCCTCTGCTATATTCGTATGATAAATCAATGGCCACACTATTCTCTTGAACATCGACCTATCTAGTCGAATTTATTAATTAAATCCCCCAACTCCCATATCACTCGAGTGGCACTATTTATGTGGCGCGAACCCCAAAACAAAACGAGCAGCTGTTGCGTCGTTTAACAGATGTTCTGCTAAGACAAAGACGGCCGGGATACTGTTGAAGTCTGCTACAAAGACCTCTAAAAGCACCATATTTCTCTCCCGGCATTGTTGTGAGAGCCTAATGAATTGGCGCAATTGTCGCATCACACGTACACGAGCACACACGGACGTTCGTCCCATCCCTCACGCTATTCCGGGTGCTGCAAATCAACCGGAACCCAAGCCTTTGTTCCGGAGCGACAAAGATGATCTAAAAATACCTCAGACGCTTAAACAGTGACACTTTGAAACTAACGGGGCCGTATCAATAAATTTCCCAAGCAGCCCAAATGAGACGCTAACGGCTCCCCGCCCTAAACATGATTTGTAGCGACGCGACCCCGCGTCGCGTAAATTTGGGCCGTTTGAGCTTTACATTTTGTTTACTTTGGGAAATACCTTTGTTGGAAAAATATTTAGAGTGTCTGTTAAGCTTTGAATTTTAACTGAAACTATTATTATTGATTTATCGAAAACCCCTGAAAAGGTCTATAGAAAGTGCGGTATTGTATGCGTTAAAAAATCTTAGAAACCATACTTATTAAAAACTACTGACTTAGAAGTTAAGATTGAAGAATAACTATTTGGTTTAATCTTCGCAACTGGATAATAGTGTGAGAAATTAAAAAACAAAAACAATTTACAGTAAGGACTAAAGGGTTTGTTCTAAACTGTAATTCGTATAGACTCTAATTCGTATAGTTAGTCGGAATTCAAAAGCATAAGCTATGCAGTTTTAGTTTTTAAATTTTGCTAAACAAATTACCCAATCAAATAAAAATAGATACTGATTCAGAATTATTAAACAAAGACTAAAAAACGTTTTAGTTGAAAATGCTTTCTACTGCGAGTATTTTAAAATACTAATTTATATTACAGACAATAGACAGTATTTATTCATCGGTAAGCAAATTACATGCAATAGATCCAAGTCATGGTTAATATCATGTGTAGGCCTACATCACATATCACAGTCAAGGGAACTAAATCTAACAATACTTAAATAAAATCAAAAATTTCATTTAAAACTTACATGGGATTTTCCAATAGCCATGCCCTATTAGATTTCTTGAAATTATTAACTGACTCCCTGTGAGCACTTGGTGGCAGTTTATTGGTTATCCTGAAAATAATACACTACACCCAAAAATTCAATACTTACTCAATTTCTTGATCAATTTTATTACATATATTGCTCATATGTAATACCTCTGGTGTCGTCTAAACTTATAACACTTTAGTTGGTCAACTTCCAATCTACCTAAATGCGTTTTTACACCTAATAAATGTATAAAGGTTAGGAAAGTTGCTAACGAAAAATTGGATAAAGAATAATTCATAAGATAATAACATTTTAAGAAATGGAGGGAAAATCCAAAATGGCAGCGTATGCTCACTTCACTCAAAGTAGAAAACTTGGTAGTTTAATCAGCGACTGTCAGGAAACATTTTAGATTAACAGGATAAAATAAAACTACGTCTCACAACACTACAAAATATATTTAGACTTATACTGTACTTCAACACAAAACGGTAAATATAAAAAAAACAGTACAAGGTAAGAGGATGGTACAAGGCGATCGATTTCAACCAGTCACACCGGTCATCATCAGGCCTAATCATTCGCTTATTGGGCCTGATGATGACCGGTGTGACTGGTTGAAATCATCCGCCTTGTACTATCTTTTTTGTACATTTACCGTTTTGTGTTTAAGTACAGTATAAGTATAAATATATTTTGTAGGTTAGTGAGACGTAGTTTTATTTGATCCTGTTAATTGTGTTAACATGTATTATGGTTCTCAAGAAACTATTTTAGATTAAACAAAATTTCGGGTTGCAATTATTTCAATTAACGGCTTTAATTTCTCTGGCCTGAATAGTATTATGGGCTAAATAAGCGTTGCCATTCAAATAACTTCTATATAATACATTTATTGAGGTGATTTATTAATGTTGTGTCAATAAATACTATACTTGAGTTTTTAATTGGTTAGGTGTATAGAGGTAGACACCGTCGTTAGCGTCATATAGCCCAATAATAAACATACTGTACCAGAAAGGCCGACGCATATTGCTTTTTCTCAACTCCTCTTGGAATAAAAAATAAAATCAGTTTACTGTATATACCTATCTCACTCACTTTCATACGCCTTTCTTTGATGTTTCTATTCTGGTTTTCACCATTGTGAAAATTTAGCACATGGCATTATTGTTTCTGTGATGTACAAAAGGTTTCTTGAAAATCTTTCCCTTATCATATGGGGTTTGACCACGATTATTATCACATTTAGACCATTTGATCTGTAAACTTAATAAAACTGTGAAAGCGGAAATATCAAGATGCCACAATCAGATGAGGCCATTTATGAAATACAAGGAAATGCATAAACGAGTTCGCACACAGGACGCTGACGTGAGGGAAGTGAATTTCCACATAACAACTTTTAAAACTCAAAATCAGTGTAAAATCATACATTTGTCCTATTTGTATTGAAATCTGAAAACATTGATTTTTTGGCTGTTCTGATACTCCTGGTTTCATTTATTTGCAAAGCTGGGAATACAATTTTACGCATTATAAGGTTAGGAGAAGGTCCAGACAAGCTTGAAAGTAGGCGTGAGGTTGCCGGGGACGATAAAAGTACTCTAACAAAGGAATAACAGGCTTTTCTAGTGTAAAACCCCCATAAGGCAACGTATTGTGTTTAGTCGATACACATTTTCTTTAATAACTCGGTTAACATTTATGCTAGAATGACAAGAGAGGGCTTAAAACGTTCGCCTCTCTAATTGCCATCTTTTTACATCCATTGATTTTACGTCTGGGGCTTCTCTGACCCTTTTTGGGCCCAAAAACTCGAAATTTGAAAGATTAATCCCCAAAAAAAGAAGTTTAGAGTTTTTCGATTGTTTTGCCCAACAAACTTGTCCAACTGATTACAGAAAGGAACGTCCCTCCCAAATTTGAAGTAAATCGGACAAAAAATGCGACCGCTAGAGTGCAAACACACACACACACACACACACACACACACATATATATATATATATATATATATATATATACAATTTTGAACGACCCCCCAAAACGTGTTCAGGGGGTCGTGTTAAAAACTTCTATGGTGGTCCCGGGCTTAAGTTTCACCGTGCGGGTCATGCTAATAGTTCTCTTTCCAAAGGAAATTCATTAATAAGCAAAATGTAACATTTGATTGATTTTCCACAACAATTACAACTGGCTGAGAATGCAGATTTCCTGCAACGATAAATGGGGGTTTACGTAAATATCAATGGGTTACAACCACATGAAGAATAAATACCCCCGTCACAGCAAACCTGCATACTCAGCGAATTTCCAATGAATATATAACATAACACATTAAAACACTTAACAGGATTCATAAGAAATGTATTCACAAACAAGCGATATTTAAAATATTAATTATTCTCTATAAGAATAACATTGGGGATGAGTACGCAGGTTTGCTGCAAAAAGGCACACAAAATAATGGGTTTTTATGCAAATATCAATAGAACTCATCTTAGTGAAGTCACATACCATGTTTCATCCATACACATTCATAAATAAGCGATATATAACATTTTAAGTATTTTCCATAAGAATAACATGGGGACCAAGTACCTAGGTTTGCTGCTACAGGAAACAGTGGCGAAAAATTGTTTTTTGTGCAAACAACAATAAACCACAACCAGATGAAGCCATATACCAAATTTCGCCAGTTTATGTTCATAAATAAGCGAGATATACAATTTTCCTTTTTCTCCATAAGAATAACATTAGACAACGTACTGTGTTTAGCACTTTCAACATATAAATATATATATATATATTAATAATAATCAAATGAAACCTTTTTTCAACTGAGTACCCTTAAGGAATTTCTTTATTTTTACTTCTAAGACTACATGTTTCGGGACATAAGCCCATCATCATGGTCAATAAATACCTAACCTAGTTTTATGATATTAAAAATATTACGGGATGTAATATTACGGGATGAAATAATACGTTATACATCCCGTAAGTAATAACAACACGTAATATGCTAATAAAAAAGTTGTTTAAAAATATTACAAAAACAGACATATGAGGAAATTACTTAGCAGATGTTTCAGTTTGATGAAAAAGTTTTCTATCCATCTATTTTCATTTTCCTTAGCTTTTCAAATATTGGATTACTTGTATTAATTTGAGTATTTAACATGTAGTCTTAGAAGTAAAAATAAAGAAATTCCTTAAGGGTACTCAGTTGAAAAAATGTTTCATTTGATTATTATTATATTAGTAGCCCTAACAAATGAATGCAATATAAATATATATGTATATATATACTAGTGATGTGTCAAAACCAAAACTTGAATCTCAAAACCACCAAAACTTTGGAAAAGTTTCGGTTTCGAGATTCGATCGGTGAGTTTCGAGAATCAAAACTCGAAACTGCTGAGATTTTTTATGTTTTTATTGTTGTTTTTTTAACAGAAATCACGCCCGTGTTTCGATCAATAATGCAAAGGTCAAAAGCCTACTGTCATCAGTCGTCTACCTTCACATTTTTTGGATTATTGATTTTTTATTTCTGAAAGAACAACTCTAACCAAAATATATAATTAGTTTTAATTAATTTTTCTGGATTTATTTTTCATAACCATACTCAGGCAAGTAAATAGGGTTTCGCGATTTGAGTTTCGAGATTCGAGATTCGATTTTGTAAGTTTCGGTTTCGGTTTCGAGATTCGAAATTTCTGGTTTTGACCATCACTAATATATACATATATATATATATATATATATATATATATATATATATATATAGAGAGAGAGAGAGACTAGAGGTGATTATTACTGAAACCCCACCGTAACAGGAATGAAGTTAAATGGAATCGGTTTATTAATGTATATATAACAATTTGAACGAATGGTGTTTTTGGCATCTGGGGACCTCAAAATGAAAAGTTATCATGGTCTCGGACTTAAGTCTTACCATGAGACCTACGGTAATAGCTTCTTCCCTATAGGGGAAATTCGCTAAAAACAAGCAACACTGCAGTGCTCGCGCTTGCTATTCTGACTGCTTACTCTAATTTTCTCCTCTAAAAAATAATTAGGATAAGTTTCTCTCCAGATAATGACTGATCTACGACTCACTAACGGTAGAGGGGCTATACCTAAGTGACCAACGGTGGTGCTTTTCGTAAATTCTTAATATTATAATCCTATAAACAATTGTTTTATATACGCTTTGAAAACACTAATACATTTTTTATATACTAATATATTTTTGAAAACATAAATAGAAGAAGTGTATAGAGAGAATAAGATTTGTATTTAAAGCCAAAGAATGTCGTAAAAAATGTTCTAATGCGTTAAAACTACGAGAAAAGAGGTGCAAACTCTACCTAGAATGTAAGAGTTAGTTTCAGTATCCAGATTCTTTGTAACTTATGTTAAATCATATAAAAAATTTAAGTGAGGTAACCATTAAATTCAATATTTTAACTTTAACGGTTTTGTGCCCTTTCTTTGTATTATCCTCTAAAAATCAAATGTACTATTTTTAGAGATGATTATAAATTTTGTATTTAAACAATTTATTACGTAAATAATTAACAAAAAACACCATGAGAGAGAAAAAAAAACTCAAACAACCCCTTGAAAATGCTGAGGAACTTAATAACGGCAGCTCCGTTGTAAGTATCAATGTTACGAGTAGTACAGGGTAAAGCTCCGTTTTAACAATCCACAGTCTTTTTAGTAAATAAAAAAAAACTTTTGGACAAATTGCCGTATGTTACACCGCTACTACGTCTGACTATATCAAACCCTGCCTGTTATATATTGATGTAAAAAGTAAATCCAAACTCGATGAAGACCGACTCTTCTCAATGTAAAGGTTAGTTTTAAAATGAGAAACCGCATCTGACATTTTTACCGGGGATTAAAATATGAACGAGTTTAAGTCGACTCACAAGTCCCAATCAGTCAATGTCCACAAGTAGACCACGCACCCAATCACCCGTATCAATGTACGGATTTCTTTTGAAGTGCACCGAACCAACAATCTGGCCTAAGGCCAGGCGGTGTGGTTTTGGCCATCACTCTTGTCTGGTTAGCACTCTCATTGTCTTTAGGCATGTATATATTTTTAGTTACAAGAGATAGTAGAGCATAATATAACCATCATTCATATATTACGTTTTAGTGAATCTTAAATGCCATTTATGTTAATCCAACCGGTATTTATTTAACTACCTGCACTTTTTGTTGCGTTTTGAATAAATAGAAAACTGTTGCAGACAATATATACTGGCATGAATTGACAACATATTTGTCAGAGCGCCATGAGTCCCTGTACAAATCAGTGTTTATTAATGTTGAACCGTTAGTTGAATTAGCGATCTTCTTAAGATATATGCAACAACTGGTGTAAGACTGCTCCCGAAATAGTTTTGAATGGAACAGTGAACATCAAGTGGTAGTGTGGCCAGTAAATATCTATCAGAACTCACAAACCGTTTGTGATGTATGCATCTTGCATAAGTCCTATCAGAAGACCACTTATTCAGTGGTCCAACAATACGTTATAATAATAAATAAAATTAAAGTCAAGCCAAAACGTACACGTTTGAAATAAACAATTTATTGTTTCTGTTTTACATACATAAAACGCTTGAGACACTTTTGTTGTGTACATGCAGAAATAGTTCATTCGCTATTGTACTTATTCGGGCTGCACGAAGTACGAACTGAAACCTTGGTTAAAACCGTTTATTAGATACGGTGACTGATATATAACTTTTACCTGGTATGGAAATTTAGAAAAAAAAAAATAGTTCAATTCAATAAATTAGCAACTTTTATTTATAACACGTGATAGCAAGAAAGCCCGCGAGTTTTACTCAGGCTTTAGGTAAAACGTAACAAATATTTGCATACATATCGCGTTAAACTCGGCCTCCAGTACCGGTGACGGTTTTTTGTTTTATCATCGTAAAATCTAGAATACCACAATTCCATGGTTAGACCTACATCATAATTTATTTTGAAACATTATTTTAATTAATGGAAAATAGTTGGAATTTCGATATACTGTATATACCTTGTTGCCAATAAGTAAATGATCATAGAACTAATTATAGTTGGACCGCTGAATAAATTACCTTCTTACAGGACTTGTGCAGGGTATCCAACAAACAGTGCCAGTTAAGAGGGGGCTACATTTACGAAACATTTAGCGTTTCTACCTGTTTTTCCCATAAGCCAATTTTAATTTTCGTAACCCATCCCTCTTCAACGAATTACACGAAATCGTTGATTTATGGTTCATTTTAAGGAACAAAAAAATACCTTGTGATTTCAGAAAGCATAATTTCAATAACACAAGTAGTTTTCCCATAAGAAGTAATTATTAAATAATTTGTAATGTTATTAAACGATTGTAATTTGTGATATCGACATTTTGCTCATTGTAATCGCTAGGTATTTTTTTGCTTTTTAAAATGGTCCGTTAATCATCGATGTAGGATAATCCGTTAAGAAGGGACGGGCTTTGGAAGTTAATATTGGTCTTATTGAAGAAGCAAAGTACTGGAACTCGCTCAAATTGGGTTGTATGACTACACGACTGAATACGACCTGGCCCCCTGGGGGGCAATACAAATATCTGCAGGGCTACGACATCACGACGTTGTCGAATCTCATTAGCAGCTCAGTCGTATAGACGTAGTCTGCACCGAGCCCTAGCCGCTAATCCCTCCGGGTCTACCTGCGAGGCTGTCTTGAAGAAAACTTTATCCATGCCACAACTGAGTTTTTAGTTAGAACATATTTACCCCTTTAAAATCACTTCACATAATTGTTTAAGACATCATAGGCAATGTCATCAAAGGCACTCGGGAAAGTGTAAAACAATCGTTATATCGTTAATGATTGTACAAAAGTTCATATCTAATTTCTATTATCTTTTCAGTATAGCAATTTGAAAAAATGATTTCGTAATTACATTACCCTATGATGAAAACACAATGCTCTATTTACTTGGGTTTTGTATGTGAGTAGCTAAAGAGTGACTCTTGGATTTCCAATCGTAATTTTCAACTTGTTGTCGATATTTTCATTCTAAAGGGCACGAGCCACCCTCAAAGTTAATTTGTTGCCCTTAACAAGGGGGATAATTTTATTTGAATCGCAGCTGTTACGAGTAATACATTATGGACAGGTTTTTAGCAATACCAGATGTTACAAGTAAGGAATGTATTTATCTATATAAACAAAATACGTTTTCCTTATACATATCATTGAGCAGTGAAATGTTTCATGCGGGGATATTTCAATTTTTGTTAACATTATTTATCTGTCTGTCCAGCCAGATGAGCCAGATTTGTTCTGTGTTTTATAAAAAATACTGTACCGAATGAAATAAAACAGTTTGCCCATAATCGTGTGAAGCAGGAAACGTTTAGGCTGTTTCAACTTATCGTTCGTGCCTTAGAGATGTGAATGGTGATTAACCAATGTGACTTTAATATGTACATTGTTAGGTTATGTGTACATTTATAAAATAATTTAAATTAAGATTGAATATTATAAAGTGGGCATATCCAAAATAAAAAGATAGGAGCAAAGCAAATATGCTCTTGTTACAAAGCAAATATGTGGTCTTGAGAGGAACCGTGAAGAAAAGTACTCTGGGATTTTAAACAAACTGACTGGCTTTCGAGCAAAGCTCGGTCCCCTAGGTGCTTTAACAAATGGATCTAACTTTTCAAACATAACACAATACTGTGATCGCAAGCGAAGGCGCGACAGGCTACTAGTTTATATTTATAATTCTATGTCCAATTCTAATATATGCTAAATAATATCACCACTGGCTGTCAAACCCTCATCAAGGTTTACCCCAGCCAAGCCGTGCAGACTACGACTGCACGACTCCGCGACGGAGCCCACTCGCAGCTGCACTTCCGTCGTGTTGTCGTAGCCCTGTAAACCAGGTAAACCGAGAGCCCTTGACAGGTTTAGTGCACCATCGTGTTGTCGCTTTACACTCAAATTGATAGGTCCTGCCACAACTTGTTGCTCGATGCTCCAATCAAAACTAACGGGAATAGTCTTACTCCGTTGTATATTACTTTATACATGTTCGGTAACAGGGTCAGCGGCCGAACTTAAGTCAGTCAGAAAGCTCAGTTTAAATTATTATACAAAGTGTCTCGCAAGGAATTGAAAAACTTTACGATGTTAGCCATCAGGTCAAACTATGAAATGATATACTCTATACCGTGGATCCTGTATCGTTATTATGCCTGCCAGTTGATTTGTTGTTAAACTAATATCCATAAACAGTTTAGAATAAAATAATAAAACTATACATGAATATTTATCTAATTAGTTTAAAAACTCATAAGCAATGTTATCCCTCTGCAACATTCAGTTTTAAGATGGTGTCAATTTAAAATTAGCAGTGTTAAATGTGCAAATTCTGAATCAAAATATAGGCAACAAACCTTTAGATAACGAACTAACAAATCCAAACAAGTTTTTTTTCGGGATTAACCAATGAATAGCAGAGAGATAAACTCAAAATGTCCGGTTAATATTAAGGTTTTATGCTGATAATGGTCATATACTTGTTATTGTTAACTTTGAGTTTTCTCTATTACCCCACTATCTAGTTCTTAAAAATTACATACCATTTAATTAGTCTTTGGAGTTTTCTAAAAAGCTTGTGTTTATTGTGTCTTTACTTTTTGTATTTTTTTAAATATTTATTAAAATTGACGGTTCAGAACTGCTGCCATATTATAAATTAACGTTGCAGGGAAATAGAACTTTAAAGAAATGAATAAAATATCTATAAAATCATTCATGCGTGTATGTACAAAGTTTCAAAGTGTTATCTGTGATGTAAAAACGCCTAACACAGACAGAAAACGGAATAATATTCACATGGTTTACAGTGTTAATTTTATATTTTTAATTTTATAAAGAATAGGGTAAATTTTGTTCATAATATATTTAGCTCTGTATGCTAATTTTTTAATAATGTTCAATGATTTTAACTGCTAAAAATTAACCAACCTACAACATCTTTAACGAAATTATAGCACACACCAGCTTCCACTTATATTGTCTTAGGAATATTTATTCGATAACCCTATACCTATAATTACGACAGATTGCAGGAGGTCAGGTTTAGGTGTAATCCACCTGTCGAGCGCAACAATGCTGGAAGCCTCACAAAGGAGGGTGAGGCTGTTAATATTGTTAATGTCTGCTGCAAATAGTGTTAGAAGTAATGTTAATGTTAATGGCTGACCTATCGGACCACCCACATCAACGACGTATGTCTTATTAGGGTTAGTGCATGAGGGTGTACTTCATTAGAAGTATTTTATAGCCGGTCGTCCAATATTTATGATCGATCGTAAGATAACATTCCACTTAAAACTAAACTAGTTATGTATATACCAGTATATTATTTAGTGAACAAAATCGCCATTAAGGAGGGCTCCAGGCACAAAACATTCCCCGTTTCCACCTGATTCCCCCATAAGATCAACGTTAATTTTCAAATTCCGTCCCTCCTTGACAGGTTATCCGAAATTGTTGATTTGTACCTCATTTTAAAGAGCCAAAAAATGAAATCCCTATCAATTTCAGTGAGCAAGACATTTATACCACAAATAGTTAAATCATAAAATATCGCAAATATTAAACAATTTGGAATGTTATCGAACAATTGTTATTTATGATCTCAAAATTCTGCTCAATGAATTCAGTAAGTAATTGTTCAATAAGAAATGAGCGTTGAACCAACGACTGAGTATAACGCATTGAGGACGGACGGAATTTTAAAGTTAACATTGATCTTATGGGAGAAGCAGGTGATTGGAGCCTCTTCAGCTTTTGTAAAAATATGATGTAGTTGTAAATAAAGCTCAATACGTGTTATTTACGCTTACAATTTCAATTTTGTTTAGTTACTGTATGCTGAATTCATTTATACTTATTTTATTTTCTTACCATTGGTATAACCAAAGGTAACGGCTGTACAGTGAAATTACCTGAATATATATTTGAAAAAAATACAAAGCCAAACACTGGTTGCCAACATATAAAAATGATATAGCATATAAAGTGAGTTTAATCAGAGACGTGATAATACGTCGAGTACTCTTTTAAGACAGTGTTCGACTAATCATGTGTAAATGTGTAGTACGCATATATTTTAACGCACCGATTACAATAATTGTATTGTTGCATCAAGTCAATAATTGTATAGAATATAGAACGCACAAATGGAAACAGATATTTGGGAAGCACATTTATTTATAAACACATTTTTATATTAACTTATCGGATAAAATATAGCCTTACGCTTAACAAGGTGAAACTTTAATACCCCCGTTGCAGCAAACCTGCATACTCAGCGAATTTCCAATGAAGATATAAATGTCTTAATACTACATAAAGTCACTTACCAAGTTTCATAAAAATATATTCACAAATAATCAATACATACAATTTTAATTATTCCCCATAAGAATAACATTGGGGCTGAGTACGCAGATTTGCTGCATCAAGGAACACAACAAATGGATTTTTATGCTAATATCAATAAAACTCAACTAGGTGAAGTCGTATACCAGTTTTTATTCATTTATGTTTATAATTAAGGGAGACATAGCATTTAATTATTATCCATAAGAATAACATGGGGCTGAGTACGCAGGTTTGATGCTACAAGAGCATTTGACAAAAAAAATTTGTTGAGCAAATACCAGTGCACCACAACTAGATGAAGTCGTGTACCAAATTTCATTAGTGTACGTTCATAAATAAGCGAGATATAAAATTTTTCTTTTCCTCCATAAGAATAACATTGGACAACGTACTGTGTTTAGCAATTTCAATATCTCGGTAACCAATTGACGTAGAGGAATGACCAAAATACCAAATTGTGTGTTTTTTAAGCTGAATACAATGGTAAAAACTAAAATTTGACTTTTTCCAAAATTATATGTAAAAGATTCAAAAAACCCATTTTTGGGGTACGAAACCCCCCAAAAATACCCCTTCGGATAAAGCGATCTGGCTGGTTTTCGAACTTAAAGTCATAAATGTTGCTTTACACGTTTATACCAAATTTCATGAAAATCGGATAATTTGTACGAGAGTTATCTTGCTCACGGACACACACACACACACACACACACACACACACACACACACACACACACACACACACATATATATATATAAAGTTTCGAACGAATGGTGTTTTTGGGGTCTGGGGACCTCAAAACGAAAAGGTATCATGGTCCCGGGCCTAGGTCTTACCATGCCGACTACGGTAATAGCTTCTTCCCTATAGGGGAAATTCGCTAAAAAGGGTTGATAGTGATACTCCAATAGGGTATTTTATAGAGGATAACAAATTTATAGGATTAAAATGTCTATCAATAATCAACATAGCTTCTAGTTACGCCAATAGTATGTGTACATAGAGTGGTTTTAATAGTTTTAATACATATCTTATTGTTTGAAAGCGTAATGAAGAACAAATATAAATATTTATTTAATAATTATTTTATTTACTATTTTGTAAAGCCTTTTAAGGTACACGACATTTAAAACCAATTGTAAATTATGTTTTTTCCTTTGATCATTTGCCATGTACTTTCTGAAATTGTTTACTGGAACTAATACTCTATTTTAGAACTAAAAAAAGAGTTTCTCTCCATTCCAATAAAAGTAATCAATTATTCCCTCAAAATTAATTTACCATAACTCACAGTGGTTTACCTACTATCTGATCTCTGTCAACAGTATGGTGTTGACTGCAGGCAATCACTGGGTGCAAGTCTCACCAAGTTTCACACAAGACTCAAGTCTCAGTCTCGAGGTGTCAGCAATAAGACACTGTAATGAAGAGCCTCACCACTTCAAAGTCTCGCTCGCTTCAACGCTCCAAGACGCTCAAACTCAGACGGTGGTGGCGTCGCGACGCTCTAGACGCTCTAGTTCATTATGACTTCAGCTCCAGCTACAACAAGGATAGTGGTTCATCTTGACTGGGATATTAAGTTTCCGTTGTTCCTCGAGTATTTGGTTCACTTTACGATGTTTTTCACTGTGTTAATTCTGAAGGTAAATTTACAGGGAGCGCAGTAAAAGTGGACTCCCCGCCCCGAAACATTTAGCGTTTCTACCGGGTTACACCTTAAGGCCAATGTTAACAATCGAAGCCTTTACCTCCTCAACGGATTATCCGATATCGTTGATACATGGTTATTTAAAAGAGCATCCAAATTTGTAGCGATATCAGTGAAAAAAATTTCAAAACCACAAATAATAATAAATCGGTTAAATTCTATTATATTTCATATTTAGGATTTTGTATTTATCAACTATTTATGATATTGAAGTTATACTCACTGGTATATTGTTTCGTTCTTTACAATGAACCATAATTTAACGATTTCAGATAGTCCGTTGAGGGGGGACGAGCTTTGAGAATTGGTCATATGGGGGAAGCAGATGTAAGCTGCTTCTAGAGAGTTTTTTTTAACCCTTTTCCTCTTTACGCTACTTTAGCTTAAGGAAATTTAAACTGTTAGGGTCTTCAGTATTCTCCTAGTTCAACAAAACATTACTACCAAAGACACATTTTGCATTACCTAAAGTCTCGCATCTACGTTTCAGGTCACAAATTTTCTTTTCGTTTGTTAAAATGACTACTTATAACGATAAGTTATCAGTAACTCACTGATGACACTAAATATTAAAATAAATACAGAACTTTTAGCTACATATTTAACTCTTAAAAGTCTATTACAATGTAGGGAGAAGGGGGTGACAAACCGAGCGTCGAAAGCGAAACGACAGGCGAAGCGAAAGCAAAATGAGAAATTACACGGATAATATGGCAGGAAAACAGTCCAGACTAGATGACAAATGTGTCCAAAACCCCGTCATAATGAAGCCTCCTGCCTCCACACCTTGAGTGCTCGCTAATAGACAAACCATTCAAAAATAGCGACGATTTGAGTGGGAGGTGGGGAGGGGACGCATTCTTGAACTCGGCTCAAAAATGTACTACGGCTAAGTTATGACTCGGAGGAATTCAAATTAAACAAAGCGGCCGTCTAGAGCTCGCTTATCAGTTAATAAATGCACCTTTCCCCGGAAACGAGAGGAGAGAGGCTCCGAAAATTTCTGGCCTTAGCTTTATCATGACGGTTGGTAGTTCATAATAAACGAGTAATGTAAAGGAGTTGTGTTTTGTAAAAAAGTTCAAGCTAAACGAAAGTGATCTTATTTTGCGTTGTTTAATAAATTATTGTTCATATTTATATTTGTACTTGTTATAACCATAATTGTGTGATGAAAAATAATAAAGATAAATTGTCGATGTTAGATAAATTCCAGGGATAAATTAATATAAAATGCTGGGAAAGGACTAAAATAAAAATATCTGACACAAGGTAAAAATAAATACCCCGTCGCAGCAAACCTGCGTACTCAGCGAATTTCCAATGTATATATGAATGTCTTAATATTACATTAAGCCTCTTACCAGAATTCATAAGAAATATATTCATAAATAAGCGATATTTAAAGTAATAATTATTCTCTAAAAGAATAACATTAGGGATGAGTACGTAGATTTGCTGCAAAAAGGAACAAAAATAATGAAAATTATCAAATATGAATAAAAAAAATAAATAAAAAAATAATGTATTTTTATACAAATATCAATAGATCTCATCTAAGTCAAGTCACATACCAAGTTTCATCCAAATACATTCATAAATAAGCGATTTCTAACATTTTTATTATTCTCCATAAGAATAACATGGGGACCGAGTACCTAGGTTTGCTGCTTCGGGAACCATAGGCGAAAAATTGGTTTTTTGTTCAAACATCAACAAACCACAACCAGATGAAGCGATATACCAAGTTTCGTCAGTTTATGATAATAAATAACCGAGATATAAAATATGTCATTTTCTCCATAAGAATAACATTGGACAACGTACTGTGTTTAGCACTTGTAATATCTCAGTAACCAATTGACGTAGAGCAATGATCAAAATACCCAATCGTTTGTTTTTTTAAGCTGAATTCAATGGTATGGATTAAAATTTGATCTAAATCAAAATTACATGTGAAAACCCCAAAAACCATTTTTGGGGTACAAAACCCCCCAAAAAACCCCCTTCGGATTGTGCGATTTGTCTGGTTTTTGAAATCGTTCAAATAAATGGTACTTTACATATTTGTACCAAATTTTATTAAGATCGGACTTTTTTACGAGCGTTATCGTGCTTACGGACACACACACACACATATATATATATATATATATATATATATATATATATATATATTATATTTATATATATATATATAAATTTGAACGAATGGTGTTTTTTGGCATCTGGAGACCTCAAAATGAAAAGTTATCATGGTCTCGGGCTTAAGTCTTACCATGAGACCTACGGTAATACCTTCTTCCCTATAGGGGAAATTCGCTAAAAAGAACTTTTCTAACACTGTCCTTGTATCAAGTAAAAATAACCTTTAAGGAAAACATTGGAAATGTGGTGTTTTGTTTATATTATACATACGAATAACATTCGGGGCTCTAATATATTGAGAAACAAGTCCAAGGGCCACAACAATTGGATCTGAAATTTGGTTCTATTATTTACGTTCCCACATTTTAAGTACTGTATATTCTATCATAATATTTCCGTAATATTATAACTAGATTTTACAGATTATTTTACAAATTAAAACTGGATTTTAAGAATAGCTTTAAAGTTATTTACCCATTCAAATTAAAAATTTCAATGTTATGGATTCTGCACAGCTTATGTTTGGTTGAACAAAACTCAGTTAACTTGGATTATATTGCACCTTACATCATAGCAATTTGTGTACCCTCCTTGGGATAAAGGGTAGTTAGTTATAAACCATTTTATTTCTCTCATTTACTTTTCTTGGTAGTGTAGTGGCTTCCTAATTCTGTAGAAGTGATTTATTACTAACACTTACTATTTTCCTTTGATGTATAGAGAATAATCTTCACATTTGGCTACTTTAAAGTTCATATTTTACTTCTTCATATTTTTAATTTAATAGAATAACTAAGGTTTGTTATAAATGAAAGAATAAAAATGTATTAGGAACAAAAAACCTGTATCATAAATAAGTTGATAACGACACATGTTTCAATGTTTTACAAACAGGTAACACACTTCAATTGAAAGTTATTTTCACCGGTAGAACCTACACAGAAAAATTTTGTTGCAAAAACAAAAAAAGTTGCAACAACAAAATATTTGGTTAAAATACCGACAAAAGCAATATTTGTTGAAATAACCAAATTATTTTGTTGAAAGTTATTTTGTTATAACAACAAAATTTTTGTTTATCCTAACAAACAAATATATTGTTGAATGAACAAAATGTTTGGTTGGTACGATACAAATACCAATTTGCATCCGTAATTTATTAGTAACTACAACTAATAAAGTTTTAGATATACTAATAAAGTTCTGTGAGGTTGAGCACTTAAGAAAAATAGTCATATAGTTGTAGTTTTATTTTATATGTTATTTTTTGTAAAGTAAATAAATGTACTAAGGTCATCTGAGTAACACATAAAACATGCTTTACTATTTCTACCTTTAAACGGCGTATACTTTTATTTTCACATACATTACTATTAATTCCATCCCCTTATTACTGGAAACATTCGAATTCACTTAATATTTCATACGTAATGTGAATGCTTCTAATTGTACAAGTGATTAATGATATTTAATCTTCCCTGTATATTTTAGCGAATTTCCCCTATAGGGAAGAATTAATTACGGTAGGTCTCATGGTAAGACTTAAGCCCGAAACCATGATAACTTTTTGTTTTGAGGTCCCCAGATGCCAAAAACACTATTCTTTCAAATATATATATATTTACATATACATATATATATATATATATATATATATATATATATATATATACGTGTCCGCGAATGCGATAACTTGAGTAAAAAACGTCCGATTTCGATGAAATTTGGCTCAAATGGTGTAAGGTGGCATTCATGACTTTAAGTTCGGAAACCAGAATAATCGGACCATGAGAAGGGGGGGTTTATTGGGGTTTTAAATTGTCCAAAAATGTTTTTTTTTTGCATTTTCACCTTAAAATCTTCCAAAAACTTAATTTTGTTTTTGCCCGTGTTATAGAGCTTAAAAAATATCGTATTTTGAATTATTAAACTAGGTTAAGTGGTTGCGGATAAATCCAAGAAACATACTCATAAAATCTCCCATGTTAATCTTTTGGGAAAAAGGTTTTTGGCTTTTCCTCAGTTCATTTTAATGTAAACTTCACATTTGTTTTTACCAATCAGTTCAGCTCCACAAAAAAATCATTTTGGTGTTTAAATTGTGATTCTACACCCAACCGTTGCAGAGATATTCAAAGTGCTAAACACAGTACGTTGTCCAATGTTATCCTTTTGGAGGATAAATACAATTTGATATCTCAATTATTTATGAATGTATATTGATGAAACTTGGTATGTGGCTTCACGAAGTACTTCATATTTATACAAAATTTTTTTTTTTACTATCCCCGTAGCAGCAAACCTGCGTACTCAGCCCCATGTTATTCTTATGGGGAATAATAAAAATGTTATACAGTATAGCGCTTATTTATGATTGAATATTGATGAAACTTGGTATGTGGCTTCGCCTGGTTAAATTCTATTTATATTTGCATAAAAACCAATTGTTTGTGTTTCTTGTTTCAGCAAACATACGTACCCATCACCAATGTTATTCTTATGGATAATAATTAAAATTGTATACATCGCTTATATTTTAATATATTTTTTATGAAACTTGGTATCGACTTCATGTGGTATTAAGACATATATTATGCATTGGAAATTCGCTGAGTACGCAGGTTTGCTGCAACGGGGGTATTTTATTTTTTAACTACTGAAACTCTGGCAGTTAGGTAAAAATAAATGAAAATTTAGTATCAAACACCATTGATAAACATATAATAGAAGTAAATGAATATGCTTTTGTAGTATATGTTTTTGTAATATTGTATTGTGTTTATACTGTTTATTACATATTATTATTATTGTTTAGTTATTTATAATTTATGGTTGTTCATATGAATT
The DNA here is from genome assembly GCA_963675035.1 of Allygus modestus. Lineage (NCBI taxonomy): Eukaryota > Metazoa > Arthropoda > Insecta > Hemiptera > Cicadellidae > Allygus > Allygus modestus. The sequence continues at coordinate 41,445,131 of OY776117.1, read as the reverse complement.
TATAATGTTTTTGTCTTGTCAAATATCTTATATCAATTTATGTATACATTGGCATTGCCGTTGATAGTAAAATAAAATTAAATAGAAGTGTTAAAGATTAATCTGATGGCACATTAAAACATTTATCTTTAACATGCATTTACTTCACTTAGACAATAGAGACCTCTGATAGCAATCAATTAGCAAACCGTCTGCCCTTTTAATTAACGAAATGTGGGCGTTTTTTCTCCCCACTGATAATATTCGAGCTAAGGTTTTGTCTGATTGAATAGAACGATGGATATTTATGACCCAGTCCCCAATCCCCCTAAATTACCTCAATTGTCGGCCCTTGTGAGCAATTACTGCCTCTTTAGCTTTGAACTTAGCGAAAATAAATGTATAATTATCCCCGTTATAACTGAATGGATTCATCAGTACAACAATGAGGGAACAATTGATTAATAACATTATGGTTTAAATGGGACTTCGTTTTAAATTTTACATGATAAATAACATGATAAATAATCTGTACAAAATGATATAATTAAAGTGTGATTTTTTCCAATTTACAGTGATTTAATATAAATATAGTAATAAATAATTGTAGATAATAAAACATATATATTGAATTTATTACAATGATTCATTAAGTTAGATTGTTATCTTTATTTCTCGGTTTACACATAGACAAAATTATGATTTTGAAGCCCTCATAAATTATTATACTCATATTAGTTTATAGGTCAAACAAGTTTAACTTTTAAAAAACTATTAAATTGCATAGTTTTTGGATTTAAAACCCTACATTCTATCCAATCAGGAATTCGCGTAAGTATTTGTAGACGTGCCTAATAAAACCTCCTTTACAAATTTCCACAAAGAGATGCCTCAATTTATTTGATCGACATAGTTTCATCAACTATTTTTTTGAGATGATGCTTTCATACAAGGTAATCCATTTTTTTAATCCAGTTGTTTCTTCAAACTTTGATATGACATTGGGATACCCACGCATCTTCTAACAATATTGAATAACCTCTGTTAGAACAAATGAAAGTAAACGATTAAATATGAACATCTAATTTAATTTATGTAAGCTGAAGTAGTGGTCAACTTTATCATGTATCTTTCAACGTATGATTTTTACTTTCTCCCCCTATACATAGTATATGGAGAAAGTATTGTTTTCGTCAAAATTTTCGAATTTGAGTTGTTAGTGGAAATATTCGTTTTGGTGCTCCCTGAACCCAAAAAAGTGGTTTCTACGTGATGTCTGTCTGTGTGTGTGTGTGTGTGTGTGTGTGTGTGTGTGTGTGTGTGTGTGTGTGTGTGTGTGTGTGTGTGTGTGTGTGTGTGTGTGTGTGTGTGTCTGTGTGGATGTGTACAGAGCTAGAGCCCTACCTAACCTATGGAGCCTAACCTATGGACCGATTTTTATGAAATTTGGTATGTAGGTACTAATCCTCTATATCTCCAGGTGTTTTTTCATTTTTTGAATTTTTGATTTTTAAGGGTAATTATCCCCCAAAAATCGCCAAAAAACATGTAAAATCCAAATTTCTTGAAAACGGCTCTAACGATTTTGATTAAACTTTAGTGGTTTGTAGAACTTTAGGTTTCCAACAAAATGACACCACCCGCATTTCTGGGAAAATTCGGGTTCAGAAATTACAGGACTTAAAACATCCAAAATTCAGTTTTTTTTTATTTTTCGCAAAAAATAATAAATGTTAAAACCTATTACTATTCACCATTAAAAAGAGCTCAACAAACTAAATAAATTAGTATTTTAAATTACTATTCTACGATTGCTAGTTGCGGAGAGGAAATTGAAATTTTCATTTAGCGGTAAACGCAGTACGTTGTCCAATGTTATTCTAATGGGGAATACAAAAATAACTATTTCTCTCTTATTTACTGATCAATTTCATTAAAATTTGATATGCATGTCAAGTTGGCATTGACCAACAGAGGATGTTCAAAATATGTTGTTATTTAACCCTGGGGGGGCAAGGGGGCATTTCCCCTCTCAAAACCACTGTGTGTAGCAACGGACTCTATAGTGCCTCCCTAAAAGGGATTTGGGTGGATATTTCTTAAAACAACTATTTTAGACAATTTTCTGTACAATTATCTATACTTCATATTCTATATTTAGTAAATAACAAATATTTTTATCATTAAAGTTTGGCTAAAAGGGAGAAAGTATGTGTCAGTTTCCTGATACCGTTTATTTATAAATAAGATTACAATTTAGTAAGCTAAAATATTAAATAAATGTGATTAGTCCTATGATAGTATATACATAACATGTCGGTACTTTAGAATCTGCAAAATCGCTGGATTGAGGATTTTGGTTTATAAATAGATCAAGAAATATTTATTCAAAAGACTCATAAAGAATCAAAATATAAACAATAACCCTCGAATGTTGATTGAACGTAGCGAAGCGGTTTTACAAAACTGGGAATATGTGCGTTCAGGCCATGTAACTTCGACTATAATGAATTATTGTTTGATACCTTCAAGTATTATATTATTTTGCAGAGCTATTATTTTGTGTGTTATTTTTTGAAGCCCTACCTATAGTTTTCATATTTCCATTAGAGCTCCAATCATTTTCCTTTCAGTTTTAAGGTTAATAACAAGAATATTATTTTCTTAAATACACAAAATACTCGCTAAACGATGCAAATATGCTTTAATACAAAGATACAGAAAAGCTAAACAGCAAATCACTTCACTCTATTAAGGTAGGGAGAGCGAACTTATGTTATTTTAGCAAACATATCGTACCGCAATTAAATATATTGTTTAAATTAACTAAATGACCATTTTAAAGTTTGTTTTTATTTTATTTTGTACAAACCGTGTTTTTGTAAGCTTCATAAAAAATCTGATATTTGAATATAGAGTTTAGCTTGAACTAGTTTTTAACAATACACGTACAGCAATGGAGTAACTCCATCCTTCTAACGTGGTACGGGAGCACATCCGCATACCTCAGTTTATCGTATTGTAAAAACGTTTTATGTGCTTCCAGAATTGACTAGCCTCTTAGAGCAGATAATACCACCGATTAATTACTTAAACAGTCATAACATTAGTTTGCGATTAAATATTTACTTTAATGTAGCCGCCCCAAAATGGTCGTTACTCGGCGTTTCTTTGTGTCTTATCTTCCGCCGCCGTACGCAAATCGTACGCATTGTTCGAGGATTTTGTTGCTTATTGGCTGCGGCCACTTTGACCACGCCCCCTCCGTAATTCCTTGTAGGGATTCAATTACTTTTTGGCATGAAAGATCGCTATCATCTACAATATAGGGTTGTACTGTCTGACGCAGAATGGCGTCAAAGTAATTAATATATTTTCAGCTTCTATGAGGCAGGTTAGGGACTGGACTATTAACGCTGGTACTTAGATATTTTAATATTAATCCTTACGACGGATTAGATTAGTTGTTAAAACATGAAATTTGAATAGCATACAATTCTTGTTATTCTCTATAGAGTAGAACTCTATAAAATGTTCGCTTTCTCGGTTAGAAATCCGAGTAAATGGAGATTGAAGCAATAATCAATTTTAGCTACCTTTGGGATGGGAAATAAAAATAGCTGGATTTAAATCAAATAAATGCAACAAAAATATACCATAATTAATTGAGAAAGTTTAATTTATAGTAGTTACTGTCTACATTATTTATATTTCTAATGTATACCCCTTCAACATCATCATTACATAATTAATTCGGATAGTTAATTTTTTGTTATATCACTATATTAAATACCATACAATCATACACATGGTAGTTGCAATTTTTAAATCTGATCGCTCCTCAAATATTTCTTCAATACAAAACTTTGAATATCCCGATTAATCAGCCAATTATAATTTTAAGTACGTTAATTATAACTTTAACAATATTGCCACTCTTACGGAATCTTTTTATATGTTTATTCCTGGACAAATAAAAGACAAGAGTGAGTTTTTGATGTTGTTGTATGACTAAGCTCTAAACTAACTTTACAAGACATATTGAAGAAACTACTGTATCATCGATGCTATTAAAACGCAATCTACATTCGTAATAATTTATGAGAGGATATTAACTTGTCATATTTTTTAATAAAAGGTTCATAATTAGCGGACAAAAATGTTAATCCTACTAACTATTTGCATTTATTCAAACAATAAAATAAATCCAATAGTTTTAGATCATGTAAAAATATCATAATGGCTGATTTTAACATTATTCACGTTTAGGGCGTACTTAAAACCATTGCGGATAAAGCTAATATTTTAACGTAAGAAAAATAGTAAAAAATGTTCTGATATTAAAAAAAATACTAAAACATCCCTAAATAATACATTAGCTCAGGATTGCCTCCTTAACAGGCGAGAAACAACTAATGAAAAGGCCGTGAAACGAATAGGCTTCCGATTTCGGGTAACTTTGTTCTTGCAATAACTCACTCAACGGCGACGCAAGACAAAGTGCGCCAGTAATTGAAGTCAAAGTGTGGGATAAATCATTGTGAGGAAATTACGCCCCCAGTGAGAGTTTGGCGCCGGCGCAATGGTCAGATCGATATTCCGCCACCGCCATCCAAGTGTAATGGCCCATCAGCCCTTGACGCCCTTATTGCTTGATTCACCCCCACGGGGGCACCTTACCCCCCACCCCCGGCATATTCGTCGAGTCAACGCGAGGGTTTCAAGGATATCAAACGTCTACCGGGAGCAGGAGGGAGGGGGATTTTTCAATCGTTTTACTTCATTCAACGCATTACAGAAGATTTGGCGAGAGGGGTTTAAATCATGGTTTATGGTGTTTATATTGTGGTTATTGTTTATAGTCTTTGTAAAATATGTGTTCATCTTTCTTTATAAAATATATTAAATGTTATATAATGAGGACAAAAAACAAATTGAAATCTGTTTTTACCTTTAAATAATTTTTTAATAATTTATTGTTTATAAAAACTAATTTCTGTATTACAGCTATTTCTTACTTAAAACAGTGAACTGATCAGGGTTTTAACGTTATAATTAATTTAAAAACTACCATATCTCTATCGCCTATTATGTAACAATATAATTAAATATAAATATGTTTTAAGTGTTTAAAACGTATTCAAATACATTAATATTCAATAAATATTCTCAATAAAAAATGAGTATGGTTAAATGTATGATAACATAATACATCTTTATATTTTGATTTCCATTTTTGTAATGAGTAGCTTAACTAAAGAAAATGTTTACTTTATTAAATACATTCCCTTTAGATTACTTCATAATTTTCTTTTTGTCCCTAGTAACCAACATAATAATCCTAAATCTAGCATTTCTTTCTCCGAATAAACTAGTTTTGGTAATTATTTAATCATTATAATTTTTTTAAATAGCCAATTTAAATTCCAAAACAATTTTTGTTTATTCTAAAATATAGTACCAGAAAAACAGGTAAATAATTTTGAAATTTTAAGAAAGTTTCTGTCAATGATGTTCAATGTCAGTGGAAAAATAATGTACTCACCATTCGTACATCTACTTATACAAAGTGATTAAATTATTGGAAAATCCGATAATGCAATAGAAATACAAACTTGACTTTGAACTTTGACTTGTTTTACTTTTATTTAGTGTTCATAATTTTTAAATCATATTATAATGTGAATAAAACAGAAAAGATATGGGAAAAGGGAAGTAATTCAAATTAATGGCGAATGAGGAAATCATATGATAATTTTTTTATATTATATTATTGCTATCTGAAAATTGAGAATAAATTAAGGGCTGAAATACGAACACCCTTTTTAATACGCAATAGTTATAAACATAAATGTTATTGAAATCCCAATCCAAGGAAACTAAATTTTGGATTCCTTTAGTTTTCTTACTTTGCTTTCTTTTGAGACTTGGGATATTTTATTTAAAAAGCTTATACTTTATTATAATGCATATTATGTACAGTACTGCTCTGTGGTATGGATTTCATTAAATATTTACAGCGGGGACTTGAATTTTCCAATTAGAGTGCCAAAATTATAAATTACTTCACATTGCTCCATAAATGTAATTTAAACAAAATAATTATCCTACTATTTCATTAGTACTGAAAAAGGAATTGTTGATAGTATATCATAGTTTTATCTTTGAATAAGTCATTAATATCACATATGAAATATGTATCCATATAATCATTGCAAGGTATCAATGTTTGGACTTAAAATATTTACATTTTAAGTCATTAGTCAACTACTCAAACCATTGTTTTTTTCAATTATAACCGTTTGGTAGGAATAAGATATGCAATATGCATTCTGCAGCTAAATTGCCTTTTCAATTATTAAGGCGCAATGATCTGGGGTTAGTTGAATACTGTACTTCGGACTGAAAAAAAACCGCGAATGCTGGATATTAATTCCAGTCTGAAGAAACAGCCACTGCTGAATACTGACTTTTGACTAAGTAAACAGCGATTGCTGAATACTTTATTCCGTTCTGATTATATACAGTCATTGTTGATTTTCAAATTTGATATCAGAAGAATTCACTTCATCTATCCATTATCTCTATTTCTGTCATGAAGTAACCATCACAGGTCCATCCTTTGACACGTACTTTGGCTATTACCAACACAATTTCTTAGGAGTGGGCCCCTGTCACGAAACATTCCGCGTTTCTAAATGCTCTCCCGATAAGTCCAATTTTAACTTTCAAATCTCTTCCTTAATTAAAGGATTATTCGTGTTCGTTGATTGATGACTTATTTTAAAGAGCAAGAAACAACCTAGCGATTTCAGTGAGCAGATTTTGTATGTAATAAATAATAATAATCGTTCAATACAATTTAAACTATCCAATATTTGCGATTTTTACCATGGGTTAACTATTTGTATTATAAAATCTCTGCTCACTGAAAATGTTAAGTAGTTTTTCTCTGTAATATGAGCCACAAATCAGCGATTCCGGATAGCCCGTCGAGGAAAAACAACATTTAAAAGTTAACCTTGGTCTTACGGGAGAAGCGGGTAGAAGTAGGTGACTAAGCCTTCTTCCAAGAGGAGGCTCCATTCACTAAATATTCCGCATTTCTAAATTCTTCTCCTGTAAAACCAATGTCAACGTATATTAATCGTTCAATAAAGTTACAAAATATGCAGCAATTTTGATTTTTTAATGGGATAGCTAATAGTGATTTTAAAATTCTTCTCACAAAAGTAGGTATACAAAACACAAAAGTCTTCAACTAACATTAGGCACAACCTCAATATCAAAATTCCTGTTCACAGTACACATTTTTTCAAGAAACATTTACCATATAATGGTGTAATTTTGTATATTAATCTTCCTCGAAATTATAAAGAAGATAGAAATTTCAAAACAATTGAGAAGACTGTGAAAATAATTCTGCAGGATGGAGGATATTATAGGCATTGAAGATTTCCTAAAAGAAAAAAATCAAATAAAATTCAGTTAACTAACGTATACCATTTAAGATAAAATTAATATTTTTTATTTTGTTTAAGCCAATGCAAAACTACTTTTTTATGGCCTATATATTATTATTATTATATCTTTAAAATAAGACAGAAATTAAATGTTTATGGTAAACCACTGAAAAGAAACGGGACTTATGCTTTAACACTGGTCTTCCGGACGAAACAACAAAAACGTGAAATAATTTGGGACTGACTCTTAAAGTTTTTATTGGTCTTGGACTTTAATATATATTTCTTCTCTTGTTTTTATTTATTTTTTAAAACGAAAGTGGTATAAGAAGGGGCTCCCAATCACGTTTTTACCTGCTTCTCTCATAAGCCAATGTTAGCTTTCAAAGGCCGTCCCTTCTAAACCATTTACTTAAAATCGTTGATTTATGTTTAATTTAAGAGAGCAAATAAATACCTAGCGATTTCAGTGAGCATAATATCAATATCGCAAATATTTTTGTTATATATAAGTGTAAATATTGAATAATTTTATATTTTATTGATTATCTGTAATATCGAAGTTCGCTGATTGGAATCAATAGGTATTTTTCCTCTGCAAAATGGGCCATAAATCAACCATATCGAATAAACCGTTGAGGAGTGACGGCCTTTGAAATCTAACGGGTCTTATAAGGGAAGCAGAAAGAAAAGCCAAATGTTCCGTGACTGGAGCCCACTCCTTATGTTTTAATAGGTGACGCTCAAAAACCTGGAACTTGTTCAACTTGCATGGCTTATTAGTGAATTTCCTATGGAAAGTGAAATATTAGCATGACCCGCATGGTGAAACTTAAGCCCGGGACCACCATATAAGTTCCTAACGTGACCCCCTGAACACGTTTCGGGGGGTTGTTCAAAATTATATATATGTACGTATATATATATATATATATATATATACATATATATGTGTATGCACTCTAGCGGTCGCATTTTTGTCCGATTTGCTTCACATTATGTAGGGATGTTCCTTTCTATAATCAAGTTCGTTGGACAAAACAATCGGAAAACTCTAAACCTTTTTTTGGGGAATATTCTTTCAAATTTCGAGTTTTTGGGCCCAAAAAGGGTCAGAAAAGCCCCGGACGTACAATTAATGAATTTAAAAAGATGGGAAGTAGTATGACGAAAGTTTTAAGCCCTCTCGCGTCATTCTAGCATAAATATTTACCGAGTTAATAAAGAAAATGTATATCGGCTAACCACAGTACGTTGTCTTATGGGGCTTTTACATTATAAAAGCATGTTATTCATTTGTTGGTGTATCTGTTTCATCCCCAGCAACCTCACACCTACTTTCAATCCTGACTGGACATTCTCCTAACCTTATAATGCGCAAAAGTGTATTCCTAACATTGCAGGTAAATTAAACCAGGACCATCAGAACAGCCAAAAAATCAATGTTTTCAGATTTCAATAAAATTGGCATGAATTTATGTTTTTTCACTGGGTTTGAGTTTTAAAAGTTGTTATGTGCAAATTCACTTCCCTCACGTCAGCGTGCTGCGTGCGAACTCGATTACCTTTGATACATTACACAGGAGGAAATCAAATCAATAATAAAATTTGTAATTGCAGTTAACGTGAATCGTTGGGTTTCTGATTATGAGAGTTCATCTAGACAGTGTATGCTAGACTCTTCTCGACCAGGAAGTCTCCTGTTGGCACCTCCTGAGCGGCAAGGACGTTAGCGGCCGTGAGGATGCCCGGCACGGAGCCACTCGCCTAAACAGCTTGCCTGATGATGCCTAACTTGCCTAATGTACCGGCTCACCTCTTCATCAGATAACCCGCAGCTCGGATGGCAAACAGCTCACGGAGCGGACGGCCAAGTGAGTGGAACAGGCTTGATCCTGTAGCCTTATAGGTCCTTAGGAGACTGTTGATAAAGGTATATGTGAGATAAGTAAAGCGAAGTTAATTGTTTAAACAATCATTACCAAATAGATACAATTAAAAGGTTAAAAGGTTTTGAGGTTTACACAGTAATAAATTTGCGCAAGTTACTTGGATATAAGTAAGAAAATTGAAAGACTTTAGAAACAATTTTTAACTGGGGTTAAAATATGCTGATACCACACAAAACCTTTTGTATGCTGAGTTGTACGTCCAAACCCGATGGAGTAACGAATATCATCGTTTAATAATGTATATGATGAATACATTTGCTTACACCTTTTTAAAGCGAGACAATGTGTATGAATTGCATGGTTTTAATTACATTCAGTTCAATTTTATTTATTTATTCCATCGCAAGCGCAGTTTTTTTTTCAGTGCTTTATAAAACCTCCTTCGTAAATATAAGAAATGGTATTTTCTCTTGTAATAATTTTAGAAGCACTAAATAATTACTGTCATAATATGAAAACTGTCATCTGTTGTTTATTCTAAATTTCTATTTATTTAGAATACATAAATTTAAACATAAGTTGGGACTCATATATTTAATTATAAAACTATTGTGTTATAGTTAGCATTATTTTTAGTTAATTAAAACCTTGAATTATAGATTTTTTAAATGGTTTAAACGTGTTAAAAATAGACTGGCAAACTGCAAAAATAAGACTAGGACCAAAATTATATCTTTTCTCGTATTACAATGGTCTGGTAAACATTTTTAGCTTTAGTTTTGCTACTGAAAATTAAGGATATATCTTTGCTGTTTTGATAAACTAACCTAATTTTTGACTGATCAATGTTGTTACAGTGTGTCAAAGCAAGGCTGTAATGTCCAATCAATATTTTAATTTTTTATTAAAGTATCATTATTTAATTTGAACTAGTAACACTAAGTTAATGAACAGTGAAAACGTTCCAAAAATATGTAATAATCACTAGCAAACTAATCCTCCAAAACAGGAATAAAAACGCAGTTTTTAAATAAGTAACATATTAAAAAAAAAAAAAACTTTTTAACCACAGATTTTTACAACTTAAACTTTTTCAAATGACAAAACCATAAAACTCGTCCAGTTTGCAGAATTCATAACGCACTGCATTAATGCCGGAGCGCTTGGAATACTGCAGTGATGGCGATGTATGTTAAGATAAGTCCAGTAGTCGCCGCTACGCCGCTGCAGCGCCACTGTGCAGTACCGCCGATATATTAATGTCCCCCTGACAATTCCGTAATTATGTAGATACCACGGGGGGAGGGAGAGGGGGGGAAGGCCGGTTTTTCAACTTCACCTTTGAAGCGCCCGCCGCGTGGGAACTCCTTGTTTTGATTTGGTTTTGTTTCGGCGAAACACGACCGAACGGTAGGACTGTGCCCCACCGATTGTTTGAAAAAAGAAGTTCTCTATTATCTATTATCTAATGTAAATCGTTGAAGTTCTAGGTAGCCTTTTACGTTTTAGTAGATACATATGGAAATACTGCAGTAGATTTTAAATTTTTAGAAGGTGCTAATCACAAAGATTTCCCGTTTATACTTGCTTCTCTCGTAACAACGATGGTAAATGTTGACGCCTACAGTCCTAAACAGATCCAAAACTGTAGACGCACATTAAAGGACAACATATATCCAGTGAATCCTATGAGCAGAATTTTGACATACAATTGGTGTCCCATAGTAAATAGTAAATATTCAATAATTAGGAACTTATCAAACGGATAGATAGGCCCTCTATTTTTGATATGAAAATTATGACATAATTAATGACTACGTTTTACCCACGGAATGTTTCTCTTATTTAAAACTGGTCATAAACCAACTACTTTGAATAATCCTCTGATATATCTATCTCCTCCCCTCAAATAACAGATCGAATCGGTCGAGATAGTGAAGCAAGTAGAGAATGAACTCGTATCAATATGACTGTAGACCCCTTTGAAGCTAAGAAAAGTAATTGGTTTTATTTTTAATTAGTCTTTAGTCAACATTGATTTGCTTTTTAAATATTGTAAATCTTCATCATTGTTGGCTTGTTGCTTTTGATGATCGTGCTGTGTTCTGAGTTGAGATAAGTATGCAATACAAACTAAAAAGAGTAAGAATTCGTTAAAAAAAAAATATATATATATATATATATATATATTGTACATTGTACACTTCGTAATTTGTACACATATATTTTGTACAAGTACATATAAGAATAAGTACAAAGTGTTTCCCCACTTTTTAACAAACTTAATAAAAATAACGAGTTCGCACGCAGCACGCTGACGTGAGGGAAGTTGTTCACATAACAACTTTTAAAAATCAAAATCAGTGTTAGAACATACATGTATTCCAGTTGCTTTCGAATATTAAAAAAAATTGTTTGGCTGTTCTGATGCTCCTGGAGACCTGTTCTTACCTGCATTGTTGGGAATACAATGTATCGCATTATAAGGTTAGGAGAAAGTCCAGTCAGGATTGAAAGTAGGCGTGAGGTTGCTGGGAATGATAAAAATAACCAACAAATGAATAAGTCTTTTCTAATGTAAACCCCAATAAGACAACGTACTATATTTAATCGATATCCATTTTCTTTAATAACTTGGTAAATATTTGTGCTAGAATGATGAGAGAGCACATCTTTTTACATGTAATAATTATACATCCGGGGCTTTTCTGGCCCTTTTTGGGCTAAAAAACTGAAAATTTGAAAGAATAAGCGGCAGAAAAAGGGGGTTAGGGTTTTCCGATTGTGTTGTCCAACGAATTTGTCCAACCGATTATAGAAAAGAATGTCCCTACCAAATTTGAAGTAAATCGGACAGAAAATGTGACCGTTAGAGTGCAAACACTTTCGTATATCTATATATAATTTTGAACGACCCCCCGCCCCCCCCCCAAAAAATACGTTCAGGGGGTCACGTTAGGACCTTCTATGGTGGTACGGGTCATGCTAATAGTTCACTTTTCCACAGCAAATTCACTAAAAATACAACTCCAACAGGTTGACATTAGAACTTGGGATTTGTTTCGGAGCCGTAAATTGAAGATATTTCAGCTTACAAAAGTCAAATCTCAAGAGGAAGATCTTGGAATCGACAGCAAACCTTTACAAACTTGTTTTTACAGGGGAAAGATGCTGTCTTAAATTCGTAAGTATCGAGTTCAAAATTATCCATGGAAACGATGAAAATTGCCCAAAATATTTTCGTTGTATCAACGGGGTTTTAAAATTTGTTTTATGTAAAAATTAATGTACGTAAGAGTTTTCCTAGCCTCAGAATTTTGGAGGAGTGATTCCACCGTAAGCTATGGAAGCCCTTGACGATTACTTCGGCGCCGGGTATGGTCGCAAAACGCCCTACGTACAACTGGTATTCTCCAACGACCCTTCGGCATTCCCTCCCCCTGAAAAAGGGCGCCTTTATAAAGGGGTGATGATCGTCGTATGCTTCGCAGCCATTTTATGCATTGGAGCTTTGTCGTTTTATCTGATTAATAACCGTACTATTGATGAATCCAGTATATGTGGTTACAATTATTATGCTGATGGTAATTTCACAACTGCTGAGAACACCACATCCTTCAGTGGAATCACCACAATGCCGGGTGAAAAGATAAATACAACTAATAAGTAAACCAACAGTTTTTTATTTTATAGTAACTATATAACTAAGACGTAAAAATATGTAAACAAACATTGTTGAAACATAATTAATATTAATTGACAATTTAAATTTACAGAAGCATAATATACATTTAAACGTACTCACTGTTTAATCATAGGTTGTTATTTCGTAAATTGGAGCATTAGAGTTTAAGCGTCTTTATTTGGTGATTACAACTATTGTCTGTAAATATTCCGTTTCTGGATGCGAATAGATCGATCTCATTTGGAAAGAAGGTATGGAATGTTTGTTGATTGTGAATTTCTTAATGATATGTTTCTGCTTATCCTTATTAAGAAACCCCCAAATTCATGGACCATTGATTGATAGGTAACAGAGAAAATCCAGCCAACTGGATGTGCCTTAAGGAAAATCAACTCAACAACCAAACAAACTGCTAGCAACAAAAATGTTAATAGACTAATCATTGACGCCCACCTCAATCTATCTGATGAAAATATTGACAAAGTTTCGAAGTAAGGATATAGCAATTCTTTATCATCCGTAGAATCGCTATATTTGATAACAGAAAAGTCCTCATGATAGCTTATTATGATTGCTGTTAACCCCCTATACATTATTCGGATGCTAATTGGGGTAAACGTTTACAGGAATAAATAACATCTTCCGCCTGGAATAAAACCTATTAAACGCATAGAAGTGACAGTCTCCTGTAGAGGCAACTTCTCTCAAATTAAAATACTCAAGATTTACTGCATGTAAGAATGTGTGATTGTCTCTCGCTATATATCAAATAGAAACATACTCTTCTCAGCATGGTACTACTGGATACAATTTCGGAAACACTGACTTGACGATCCATTGATCTAATTTTGAAATTATTTATAAAATACAGAAAACTTAAAGGCTGCACAGGTCTATGAAATATGATAAGGTCCCTTAACACAAAAAATACGAAAAACAGATTTAAAATAAGTAATGAGTTCAATTTTTCCTAATGAACTGTTAAAAATCTTGTTAGAAATATATTTAGGATTGAAACGGATTTAGGTTTAATACTTTTCCATGCAGATTTTACTAGGCCTATTTCCCTGCAATTTTTTAATTTTTAAAAAAGGCTTAGAATTTTAATGCTCAGCAAAAATGCTTAATAAATTCAATTTATACAGCAACTACAAAAGCATTGTTGTCTATCCATCAAAGTTACGTTTTTCCTATGTTTCAACGGCAAATAAGCTCCTCAAAGGCAAATTAAATGTCAACAGCACTGTTTTCTGAAGAAAAAACTCCAATAATCAGAACGATCAAAGGAAGAATCTGATCAGTTCCAAAGGCTCTAATTACCGTTACAATTAATTATTCAACTTGCTGACTCAGAGGAAACCTTCTTAATGAAATACTTAATACCTCAGAGAGCCCGGTCCATGTTACTTATAATTATTTTAATTCATCGCACTTAAATCTTTTATTTCAACACAACTGCTGTTACCAAAGGACATTTTGCATAAATTTAACAATATAATTTTAGTGGTGAAGTAAATTTTTTTAAATAGCTTCACGATTAGTTAGTCAATATTATTAAGTAAACGAAGGATTTTCGACTTAGTTTCCTATACTCTTTTTCTATTGCTTTATATCAACTAACAAACATTTTATTTTTTATTATTTTACGCTGCTAAAGTTTATAATAACACGTTAGAGTTTTGTTATTAAGAAAACCGTCAGTAACGCGTCAAAATAGTACTACTTCTTTGGTAACACTTCTGAAAATAAATATAAGAAGAAAAGGAGACGAGGGAGTGTTTTAAGACCGTTTTACAGGACAATATAGGAGAATTCCTGCCACATACGTAGGAACTCCCAGGAGCGGAGTCTGGCTGTGAGTAGCGCTGGCGATTCTGTCTCCATGGCAACGCAACGCGCTCTCTGATTGGCGGGAAGCGCCGGACTCTGCCCAGCGATCAATATGCATAAGTCCACACTCGTCTAACTCGGCGTTAATTGAAATGTATTATCTGGTAAATAAAAAAATACGACTGATAGCTGTGAAAACACCTTTATTTGTTATTTTAGATAATTTTTAGATGATTAAGCACGACAACTTCCCGAATTTCTTTAAACCAATTATTTATTTCTTTATGCATTTTGATTGTGTGGTTCATTGAGAATAATTTTAATAAAATTTACTATTTATGCTATGATTAATTATGCCTAGAATAATTTTTATACATAGTTTCATGAACGCCCACTCGCCAAAACGTAGCACACGCAGGCCCAGGCGGGGTTTTATGTATTTATTTTTGTGCGGTTTGCTGAAATTCGTGTTTTTGTTATATAGATCATCATCTCAAGAACTACTGGACATGAAGATCTGAAATTTTGTCCTGTATGTTACAGACTCATTGTACATAATGTGGACCTATAATGATATCCATGGAAACACTTATTTTCGTTGTATTGTAATTGTGTGTGGTAACATACATCAACAATAAATAGGTAATATTTCGTAGAAAATTATGTAAGTAAATAAATCTCTTGTAAATAAACTAAAGCAGACCAGTAAATTAAATATCCCACTCTAAATACATACTAAAAGTTTCAAGAATTTCACTTTAATATTGTTTCAGAGGTAATGGAGGACAAAATAGAAAATTTAACATGGACCGGTATAGGGACGAAGTTCTGCCCTTTTTAAGGTGATTATAAATCAGATGTATACGATGCAGATCACAGATTTATTCAATTTTTTTTAGAGTTATAAATTATTTAAATGATTAAGCTGAAAACTACATGTATTGGCCTATTCAAGCTGATTTTCATTTTCCATAATGTTTTTATAGTAGAAGGAAACAAATTAACGCATCTTGTTCTTGTACCCGGAATTAGGAACTAAATAAATTCTATAGTTTCGTAATCCGATACCGTATTAAAAAGTGGTAGTCCTTCATCACTATGGCGAATGCGAGTTGATGGAGGTCAACCTAGGCAATGCAACAGGGTAGTTTAAAATAAAAATGGAAAACTAACATAGAAAATGATGAACTCCCCACAGAGACTTACCAACCTACACAGTTTTTTTGCAGATAGTGGGTTCCGGTCCAGACCCTATCACGTGGTTAAATGACTTATCGACATTATCGGCGTTGAAATAACACCCGGAACCACGCAGTCCTAAGTAACGCACTCTAGTGAATCAGATCAAAACAATGATTTAGTATCAGTCTAAATATTGCAATGCATTTGGTATGGTCCAGTTTGATACTTGTTTGGTTACAAAAGTCAGAATTGAGGGTTACATCGGCCTGCATTTTATAACAAGTAGATTTACTTACATTAAGCAGTGAACTCAAAAATAAAGATTATTACAAATTATTCAATCGTCCTACATGATTGTCTTGATTGTCTTAGAAGAAAAAATGTCTTGGAATTCCTTGACGTTATAAAATGGCTTGCCAATCAGCCATGAACAGTTCCATCTTTAGGAATTAAAACCGATGGGTATCCAGGTCATATTATTCAAGAGAGCCAATAAAGGATTTTTTTATTAAAAAGTTCTAAATGGGAAGAACTTTAACCCCAGTACCAAACGTGCTTGGTCTTGCTTTTTTCTAACCTAAGTCATATCAATTTGCTCTTTATTTATAGAATGAAGATTATGCCGGCCTCATCCTATATCACTGCAAGTGTCAATATAAAAAATATAGTAACAGTATATTAAAAATATATACTTACAACTGTTTAAATTCTGAAATTAATTAAAACTGGGCTACAATGTTCAATTGGGTTGGATTTTACCATTATGTATTTAAATTACATTCTTGTAAATTGTGAGAACATCTGCTGGGATTATTGCTCTATAAAATAATACCACAGCTAAAATTGGGTTTAAAAAGGGTAAAGTTTAGGTTTAGGGTGGGTTTTTTAAACGGCTCATATGATAGATATCACTACGAAACAAGAAATTTAATCTACTTAGTCTAGTACAGAAATTTCAATATAGTGTGACCAAGACAAATTTTGGTCTATGAAAAGCCCCAGGAATTTTATCACGCAAGTAGACATGGTTTTCTGTATTTCCAACATTCTGAGTCAACAAATTACTGACTATCTCTAGTCATTGTTCAGAGAAAAAGACACTACTGCGTCTCAATAATAAAAATTATTTGCTGACTTTACTACGCACAAAAGTTACCTTAAGAAAACTTATTTCCATAATATTGAAATCAGTAAAAACCATGTAGTGCATACCATGTAGCCTGTCTACATTTTTGAAGCAGTCAGCTACATAAAACAGCACAATATACATACAGTCACACCCTGCCGTAGTTATAACACCACATTCAACAACCGATTTGCACAACAACATAGATTATCACTTTTTGAAACCAAACCAAATTACAATGAAATAAAATTATTTGAATTTTTACCGAAAACATTAAAAGCACAGCACAAATCACAAGATTTAAACAAGCTTTAAATACTTTCTTCATATCTGTATGCTTCTATAACATTGATGATTTCCGCACCTACCTTCATCCATAGAAACCTTCCACTACCAAGTCCAACTTAACCTAAAACCGGAATAGCCTAATCCAACTTTTACCAATCTTTTCAAACAAACTAACCTAACATCTTACCTTTCCCGCCCTTTTCTACATCTGTGGACCCGTAGCATCGACGGGACACTTTGACGCCTCCAGCACCTTCCCAGAAGAACGCGGAGAAGAGGATATGTATGTGTAGTACTTTAAACGGTAATATTACCAAAACATTAAGGTTTGTATTTATCTCAAGGGATATTGTTACTACAGGGATTTCACTTTTTTAGATTCAGATATAAACTAAAAACCATTATTAAAAATAAATTTGTAGTTGTTGATGTTGTTGTTGTTGTTGTTAGTGTCGTTTTTAGTGTTGTTGTTGTTGTTGTTGTTGTTGTTGTTGTTGTTGTTAGTGTTGTTGTTGTTTAAACCGGATTGGCAGATATCGACTACACGAAATCTGAAACGAAAAATCATCACTAAAACAAACATACATTCCTTTTTTTGGAAGCCAACATTTAAGATGTTATTTTGAAAAACTAAAGTAGTAGGCTGCTAAATTAACTAATTTTGATCGATTGGAAAAAATATACAATATTAGTACTTTAATTTTTCCCCTTACCTTTGGGACAAATATATCTTTGAAAGCTTACCCATGGTTTTAATGGTAGAGTTTGCTACGCCCTGCTTAGTATTTAAATCATAAGGTGAACACCCTATTATGACCTCAGAAAAAATCCTCAAATTATAATATGAATGATTAGCTTTAACTACACATGATTAATGTAATAACAACTATCTTTTATAAAAGAAGATAGATGCCTTTATATTTAAAAACTACAGTAGGCAAACACCATTAGAACATTTATATTTTTTCAAGAAATGAATGTACCAAAGGATGCTGAATTATAAAACTTTCGCAGATGGAAGTTATAAGGCAAATTAGAATCGTTTTGTTTAGATCACGACCTAATCTGCCATTCTTAGACTTTGGTCCGTTTACCGACCCTATCAAGATTAATAACGTTAAAAATAATGTATTTGATTGTAAATTATTTAAGAAGTTTACATATTGAAAACTATATTGTTTAATAAATTCGATGTTTGGTGATGTGCAAACGTTCTGTTGAACATTATAAAGAAAGAAGAAAAAACATTTTAGAGACAATCGACATCAAACCACCTGGATCAATCTTGAATAAGATCTCTCAAGTTGTTATCAAAACTGTATTAATTTAAACACACATAACGTTTCTATAAAATCATTTTAACAATTCTCAAAAAATACATTTACGAAACACGTTTTAACGACTGATCTTTAATATAGCCCACCCTTAAATTTAATTATTTGTCACAAGACTTTCAAATGTAGATAAGGTCCTTGATACAACATCTCGCTTGGACGATATGTTTTATTGCATCATCCTTTGTTATTGCCGAGCTCAAAGAGCGGGGGGGGGGGGCGCCCCGGCCGGAGTGGACAATAACGGCTTCAATCGCAAATTGAAAATTCCTACCGCGCTCTTGACAGACCCTCACGTTTTGACCCTTCTCCCTTGCGCTGGCCTCCCCTTAGAATGGGTTATGTTTGCATGGAAAATTATAAACACGAACAATAGGTTTAGCTCATTTTTTATAAGGATTTCCTTTAAAATGTAATATTAATTTCATAATTGTATTCTGTGTTTCTTGCTTTTTTGCAACAGCTACTACATGCCAATATTCAGGAAGTTACGATGACGAATTAATGCATAAGAGCATCCAAAATATTTGTCAAGATGAAAATACATTTTTTAGTTTGCTCACAACATTAAAATAATTTTGGATTAAATTAAAAACGTTTCGCCAAAGTTTATGAGACTTTGTACCGTTTGAAACGGACAAAATTGATTTCGTGAACGCAACAACATAGGAGGCGTTGGTACTCCGTCATAGTGCTTGGAGATGATCAAAGTACTTTCTAAGCTTAACATTTGTAAACAGCCATTTTTTATATAAACCCTTACGAAGTTGATTCTCTAAGCGTAACAGTCAGAGAAACATGTTATTTTGTCTATAAATATTCACATCTACTAAGCTTTACTTTTAAAAATAAAATATATAATAATAATCCTCGCACTTTAATGAGGAGTAATTGTTTAAATAACCAACAAAATATGTAATTGTTAAATATAAAAGTTACCTTTTTATAATGCATATTTATGGAAAATACGATTTCAATTTTGATCATAAATATAATTCTTACAGGAGCCAAAACAGTATAGCCCTAAGGAAGTCAAAATACATTTTTCAAAATTATTTTAATCTAGCAACACTTTGATAAAAGATCATATCTATGTTCATCGAACAAAAATTAAAAATAATTGTGTATACTATTAAGAATAATTATTTTTATGAACCAATGTAGACGTAACATTTCTTTTTGTTTTAATTGCAAAATGAACTCTACATTTAAATTATTTGATTCTTCGTAAACAAATTAATCTTATTCATAAAGGTCAACTCAACATAAACCTTTGACTGAATAGCTGCAAACTTTTTTATTTTTCATGTGATTGTATCTGCTGCCTCTTTAAGAAGCAGCAGATAAAAAGATGATTGCTCTTAATTGTCTTAATTGTATATACTATTTCTTAGAAAAAATTACATTGCAATATTAAATATATTATTAATGCCTTATTTAGATAAATAATTCTAATTACTAAAATATGTATGGAGCTATATAAAGCTGGATCCCAGAGCACGTTTCAGTTCCGGTTCAAGTTCCTATACAATATAGATGACCGGATTTGTATTTAAATGTGTATAAACATAAATAACCTCTTACAACACATACAAACTGTTAGCAAATCAATGTAAAGTAATTTTCGAACTGAATTGCTTAACAGGTTGGCTAACTTTAAACTTACCTTCCCTGGCCTGTTTTGTCTCTCAGTGAACAACAGACGGTAGTTCACTCGTCCGGGAATATTTGTTCTTCGAAGCCTTGCTCAATTTCCCCCCAATTTTCAGACCCGGATGTCCTTCTTACATAATATCACAGCTGTTCATAGCGGAAGGAAAAAGAAATAGGCGTGCTACTCCAGTGCCTAAAATAGGTCAATCCCGCGCATCTACGTCACGTGGGATGCAAGCTCCACTTCGCTGACATGCAAGTTTTTTTTTATACAATCAGCTGACAGTCGGCGCTCACCTGATTTGCCTACTTGCATCCCGAATGACGTCACAAACCTACGCAATAGCACACTTATTTGTTTCTTTCCACCATGACAGCTGTTAGTACCCTCGTGTATCATACGGGATCGCAATTTAGGGTGCAGCATCTATACGAAATGATCAAATTTTAAGCTTAAAAACCATTAAGATAGAGATTTTTAATGAAGAAGTCCGAATCGTGTAGAGGTGATTTCTCTGCAAGCTTCTTACGTTTTACAGCATATACATTCTTTAATGTATTGCAACTCTTGAGAACACAGATACAAATTCCGCAATTCTGGAGCACTGATTCTTCCTAACCACAAGATGTCTTTAAATAAAAAACAAAACAAAACAGTCACTTTACTTCTTTGTAAAGTTCTACAATGCACTGCAACATTTTCTTAAGATGCGGGGGAATTCTGGATAAAGTTAAAGGCTTTTCTGATTGAAAATAAAAATTACACCGTCCTAGAGTATTTATTAGATAAGAGTCTTATTTAGTTGCATTATATGCTTACATCTGTATTTGCTTACATATATTTTTATGTTCATTATTAGTATCATAAGATGTTTATTTCCAGAGTTTAATTCTGACTGTGAAACAACACCGGACGCTTGACAATGGTATGTACATAGTCGAATGATAATAAAGCTTTTTGATTTCATTTCATTTGACTTCCACCTTCTAACCTTCTTAACCTATCAATTACTAAACATAGACACAATTGTCTAACCACTGCTCTGTTTCACATCGTATACAGCCTTATTAATTATCAGACAGCCTAAAACGGAATTTTGAACTAAATAAATTTTAATTATAATTAAAATATATGCTCACTGACGCAGTTACCTATATGGTAGAGCATTTTAATTAGCATGTGTTATAAATTATGTAACTTTTTATTTACTCGGAAGTGTAATTTTAGTTTTAGTTTATGACTAGTGATCATGTAGCTAAATGTCTCTTTTGGCACAACACAGAATCCGAAACTGAATCTGAAGAGTAATCGTTAAAAGTTATCAGTTAGGCAGTACAGATAAAACTACACCCCATTGAAATCACCATTGGAAATTTGTTCATTAAATCACAAGAAAATGTTAAAGAGAACAATTAATTTAGGTTGAATACTATAAACTATTTTAATTCAACATCTTTCGGAACATCAAAAACAATCCTACTAACCCATATAAACTCATATATCATACGTCACTAGGCAAGAAAATAAAACAGACATAAGAAAGGTGTTATTAGTTGTTTTTCTTGGTTAACTATGGGCAACCGGCCATACGAGGAAAACAAGATGGCCGGCGACGTGCCCGTATGGCGGCAGTGAATGCAGTCTGTACGTGTCCAACATACGCACTTGTCATAAACAGCTGTTTTATATCACAACAATGATTATTTATTGTTGATCAGCTGATTTTATTTATCAACTGGTACTCATCACATGATCTATTATTTATTGCAAGATATCACTGGATGAATGTTGATATTGTTTATACATTAGTTCTAGCTTTCACTTGGAAACCAGACTGAGTATAAGTTAGAATAAACCTTATTATTTATTTCTGCGTATATAATAATCTGGTATATGGCTTCCATTTCATAGTAGTCTATTGATAAGTGTCCAAAAAAACAATATTTTGCCGATGGTTCCCGTAGCATCAAACCTGCGTACTCAGCGCCCATGTTATTCTTATGGAGGATAAGAAAAATGTTATGCCTCACTTAATTATGAACATATATTAATATAACTAGGTATGTAGCTTCACCTCGTTGGTTTACATTGATATTTGTATAAAAAACCATAAATTGTGTTCCTTGTTGCAGCAAACTTGCGTACTCAGCCCCCCATGTTATTCTTATGGAGAAAATTAAAATTGTATAGTTGCTTATTTCTTAATGGATACGACTGAAACTTGGTATGTGCCTTTACCTGGTTATGGTCTGTAGATATTTACATTAAAACCTAATATTTTCTGTTCCTTTTTGCAGCAAACTTGAGTACTCAATCCCCATGTTATTCTTATGGAGAACAATTACAATTTTATATTCGGCTCATTTGGGAATGTGCATACTATGAAACTTGATAAAAGTGGCTGTATATGGTATATAAATTTATGCATTGGAAATTCACTGAGTATGCAGGTTTGCTGCGACGGGGTATTTCCAATTGGTTTGATCCTAATTTAATTTTGATACTCCGAATGTTACTCAACAATTTTTGCCGAAGATGGGTGTTCTGCCATCGGCAAATCCAGATATCCTGTTCAATTATCAGTTTGGACTATTTTATGGCCCACGGTCGCAGGGGATGATCTGCTATCCGTCCAAGCCCCCGGAGGTTTGGGGTGAGAGAGAAAGGGGATGAAGAGAGGGCCAGCCGACGAAGACGCGTCGTGGGTGAGAAACCTAAGGGCATTCCTGGAGGGGTGGGAGTAACTCTTGTCAGGGGATTACAATGTGAAATAAAGGGAATACAATTTCCATAGAATTAAATTATTAGTTTGGAATTTCTTTCTTACAAACAAGTTGCCTCATTGTAATCTCATCTAATGATAATTATTATTGTATAACATTAAATATAATTAATTGTTCTGTAATTGGTGTTACAAATGCTAATGGAAAGAGCTAATGTTCTTTCCTGTTTTATAAAAAGATTATTAGGCATTATGCCCTTCAAATAACTTCCAGTCGGTAATAAATTACAGTAAATAAAGGAGAGAACAAATTGCGATAACACTGATGATACTACAAGGGGAGCTTATATTCATATTTACACTTTATTTGCCTACACGAAGGAAATTAAGTTCGGGTCATTCTTTCATGGGGTCTGGCGATAAAGAGTGTACTTATAACTTAAAATCGTAATCGATATTTAAAACTTGTAGTCATAAAACTATAACACGAAATATGCTTGTCAAAAAGTGTTTTTTAAACAAAATAATTAGATATGTTATGGACTTAAATTCATAAACTGTCGATAACAAAAATATTTAAAAAACGCGCTTTCCTGCGGATAGTAAAAATATGTTTATTAAGTTAACAGTGATTTGGAGGAATAAAATCATCAAATTTAATAAAGTCTGGATATTTCAAAAGTTGGGCATAGACTTATTATACATAGACGTATTCAAATGTCACTTTTAACTTTCTAATAAACGTCACACGGTACTGCTCGGTTTATGACGTCAAAACAATAACTTAACGTTACAACCACGTTTCATGTTCGCGGAGTTGATAAGATAAGGTTATCGCTATCTCACCCTAGATCTCATCGTGGTCGGCAATTTATGCACTATACTGACCTCCTTCGTAACAGCGCAGCACGTTTAGTCAATCAATTGCTGCACTTTGCTGCGATTAGATTAGGTTAGGAAATTACAATTTGTTCATCAACATCTTAACTTCACCTAACTTAACCACGATTTAGCGCTGTATAAGTTGGCACATCAGAAACATTTCCCCGGAAGATAATAAAATCAAATAAAACAAACATTGAAGATTGCAACCGTGCATAAGTGTTTTTTATCGAGGTTATATGACGTCAAAGTACAAGAACATAGATATTTGCCAACAATTGTGCAATATATTGTTGTCTATTTTCCTGCCGAATGAAGGTCAGTACTATTTTTCTGATTCTTTTCGAAAAGAAAACTAAAATTACCCATGCACAGGTTCCGCGTTGAAACGCCTGTTTTCAGTTAGTTGAACATGTTGCTGTAAGAGTGGCCAGTACATTGATAAATCATATATTTTTCATTTTGAACTGTTTGTTTATTTTTGAATTTTTCGGTGAAAGTAACCTTCAAAATGATAGCTCAACCATTGGTTCTGATAGTATTCAGGGAGATATGGCTTACCGTCAAAACACACTTCAGAAATGTGTAAAGATGTGTTGACAGATAACCGGAGAAGTACCAAGTTATCTCTTAAATCCAATTAATGAGTTAAATCCTGCGTTCAATGCGATGCGTTTAATTTAGTGTGAGCGAAGTTCGACGAGATAAACAAAATTAGGCCGAGTAAAAAAAAAAACACGAGGCATCGGTCCAAGATTCCTCGGGCCTGAGCGTCGCAGAAGACGGACGCTTCTTCCTTGACCTCGTCAAGCTAAACATAGTGCACCGGAGCCGGCAGGAGATGCACTTAGAACTAACCAACAACTTGATTTGAAAATATCCCGAGAAGAACTAACTAGAAAAATTAAGTGTAATATATCAGTTCGTAATAAAAACAACGTTTCCTGAGGTAAAGAAAATCTGGTGAAAAAGCTCTTGAAAGTCTTGAAGCGGATGTTAAAAGAACAAAATGTGTAAAAAATAGGTAATTTCAAGACATTTCCGTTATAGATCTTAATGTACAAAATCTAATAAGGACGAAATAAAATCCATCTTAATCTCTGGATAGCTTCATTCTATATGTATCAATATATTACCTTAGTAATACTAGCTTTATATTATTTTGATGATTAAATCGATCTGGGATTAAAAGATCCATCATCATTCAGGGATCCAGGAACGACCTAGCTTAGTCAAAACAATGTTTTACAGTGGCGTACGTCTATTTTGTGTATCTGCACCATCAATGAAATCCCTCTTGAGAATGCTTAAATTAAGCTTGGTGTTCCTCGATCTAAGCTTGTTGATGGATCTTCGGATCTGAAACCGATTTTAGGATCAAAATAATACAAAACTATGGTCGCTAAGAGAAGGAAGATATAGTGCAAAATATTGCATATAACTGGTTAAAATAAATTTGGAATATCTTTAACAACATTTTGGTAAACATATTTTGCCTTCCACTAATGTGATAAGGCTTCAAACAGGATAATCCAGTTCCATTTAGTTTGATCACTCTTTTAGTGCTATCTTTTAATACCCATATACTCTTGTCATTGTGAGAGAGATAAAACGAGATACGTTTGCCCTCTTAATTTGGTAAAATAACAATTTTAATTTCTTGATTGTTTTCCGAGAATAATTCTTCATCTAATAATATCATGAAATTAATAGCTGCGTGTTTATGTTGTATAGAAAAACTGTTCGCACTTCAAATCAAATTGTAACGTACATCCTTCAAATTGCAACGTACATCCTTCAAATTGTAACGTACATCCTTCAAATTGTAACGTGCATCCTTCAAATTGTAACGTACATCCTTCAAATTGTAACGTACATCCTTCAAATTGTAACGTACATCCTTCAAATTGTAACGTACATCCTTCAAATACGCATATAAATAAGACTTGAAACATTTTAGCTGATAAATTTAGGTATATTTACAATTTTTTTATTTTCTTAATGTTTCTTTTCTTTTAATTGTTGTAGGCCTCATAAGTAAAGAATAAAGAAATTGCAAAGAGAACAAGCTGGATCTCCATTAAAGTGTTACAAATAGAATTATGTAGCTGTATACGTGTAAACATAATAAAATAACTGCCACAAACGGAAAGGAGGATTTTAACTTTTCGCTTCAAATATATGTCGTATAAATATCGCCTTTTCTCCAATACAAAAACAGAAACTCCGCTTCTGACTCCATGGGGGTTTCTCACCTTCAGTATCGGCAAGTATTATTTTTTTATCTTTGGGAATGATCGTATTAGAAGCGTTCAAAATTAAACTTGAACGCTCCTAATGAAATTCCTCTACTTCGACTTCTTCTCCCTTTATCATGAGTTTATTCCACAGAGAAATATAAATTCTCACTTTTACATTTTGCATTTTGTTGGAATTTTTCATTTCATAAACCCATAAATTCGAATGTATAAGTTTTATCTAACGCTCTCTGAACCTGTTCTTCCTCCTTTCCTTCTTATTTTCTTCCTCTTTAGTTATGAGAGGATTACTGTGTTGTTTTGTCTAATTATATATCATTAAATTTAAGACTATCATCGTATCTATAACCTTGAAGGGACTTTAAGAAATTTAATTAGTTAATTGACATTATATTTTATTATTGTAAGATTTCCAAGAAAATGTAAAATTTTAAAATGATGCTTATACTAACAATTGTTATAATACTTAACAAAATATCTTATAAAACCATAACTACAGCCAAACATATGTTACAAGCGCAAGTAATAGTCACAGACAATAGCTTGGTACAATTTGATAACTGTTATTAATATTTGTTAAGCTTGACGTTACCTATCGCTTCTAGTTTAAACCTAGATTATAAACTTTACCTGAGTAACAGGAAACGCAAAAATACATCCTACTATCAAATAACAAATCAATTGCTCTAAAGCGTTTCAAAAATTCAAAAAATTAATTTAAATAGAAATGTTGGACCACAGATCTGTGCTTGGAACTTGTCTAGCAAAGCAAGGGCTGAGCAGTTACGGTACGAGTTGTACAGTACTGTTAAAATGTACAGGCCAGGACCGGGATTAGAACCCACGACAGGGCCGCTGCCATGGTTCCGGTGTCCGTCGCCTTGACCACTAAGCCAACGACTCACAAAATGTATCATTGTTACAGTTGTTAACAAAACGTCCTAAACTAATGTATTTTTTAAATAATTAAACGTAAATTGGAAGTAGGCCTAAATAAAGCGAAATATTGGCTCTCGATTTTAATTCCGTCCATTCATAAAAAAGTTACTCATTTTATGGTGTTTGAATCAAAATCGTTCTGTTCTTTGACATTTCCACATTTGAATTATGTTTTTTCAAAATGTTAATTTAAGAATGTAAAAATTTAATTTAGAGACGGCTAAGAACGAATTTTAGTTTTCCGGTCGATGATGGCACAATGTAGTTGACGGTTCAATACTTTATTCGAAATGAACCATAAACGTTTAGGATTGCAAATCAGCCCAATTGATCGACTTTACAGTCGTATTAAAACTAATCCAACCAACATTGCAGAGAATGAAGTATCGTCGTAAACACAATTCCCCGATAAATAATGTTTTTAGAAAGACGTAGTGTTTTCTTATAGTAATATTCGTCGTTTAACCATGCTATGCATTAGTTACGTCCCCTGTAACCTGAACAATTATGGTAACCACCCAGAAATGGAAAAAAGGAAAATGCGTTATCTAATTGATTTAAATGACGTTTTAGAACACTGAGAAGTGTCGACAGACAGACAACCAGGTCTACAAGACGCACTGTGACAGAAAGTTGGCACTTGCCATAGCCAGCAATCTCTGCCACGGGTTAATTCTAAATCTAATCTAAATCCATCACTTGGCCAGATCGGATTGCCGAAGCTTTTGTTAATGAATTTTCCTTGTGTACTTATTCTATTTAGTCATGAATAGAAATCTACAATGCTACTTTTTCTTGTATATAATCTTAGAGGGAAGGTTCTTTTATATATCAGTATACTGGTGAATATATCAGAATCGTAAGGAATAAAAATACATCTAAAAAATTACATTTTAGCCTCAAAAATATATTTCATATATGTTTACTCCACTTATAAATTATTACTACCGATATAAATGACTGAACCTCAATAATACAATAATTAGATAAATATTCTTTTGTTTACGCTATATGTAAATCAAACAAGTCTGAATTCGAATATTACATGGACAAACATTACGCAAACATGCTTGTCAACTAAACAGTTCATTTTTAAACAGAAAACTACCATGATGGGTTATTGCCCATGATTGAATTTTCAAACCCACTGAAATGCGACAGATTTACAGTGAATTCCTTAAGCGTCCACACGTTCCCCATAAAATGTCGGAAATGTTTACTAATCCAAACTTCGTAGGAAAAAATTACGCGTGATATATACACATCCCCGACGCAGCAATCCTGCAAATCAGCGAGTTTCTAATAAATGATAAATCATTGATTATAATCAATTTCACTTCATTTTGCAATATTTTACGTGTTTCCTTTCAGTTAATTAGTGTTTATACCAGGAAAGTTGTGGGGTAGTTTTGATTTTTCCATTTGGTATGTTTTTTGGGGTGCTGAATCAGAATCTGAGGTTTGCTAACAAAAATTCTTGACGCAACATTGACAAAAATGAGAAAAATGTGAAAAAATGGTATTTTTTGTAGTTTCTGGCTTATAACTCAGAAATTATCAACTTTTCGTAAATAATCTATATTATTAAAATTAAAGTACACAAAATTTGCTACAAAATGTATCCCTTAGGTGTTAATCTCCGATGAACCGTTTAGGCTCCAGAGCTATTTGAAAAATGGAGCATTTTATATAAAATATAAAACCACTTTTCCATCTGCAACTGTGCAATACATCTTGAACAGCTGCAAATTTAATATCAGCTGTTGTTATTATTGTTATTAAAATAGATAAATAAACCAGGTAAGTAGGTTATGTTTTCTAGTGGTGTGAAAAATGGCTTTTGATGTGTGTTTTATTTGTGATAAAGAGTTGTATAATGATGTAAAGAATGTGACAACAGTGCGCGAAAAAAAGGTTGAAAACATTCATTGAGTCAAGTAAAAAGAGGAAGGACGGTAAACATGTCAAACTTTGTAGAATATCTGCAGTAAAGGTCCATGAGCAATGTCGTAAAAACTATAATAATGAAATAATGATTGCTTCTCACTTAAAGAAGATGAATCAAGGTACTGAACATGTTCAAAGGCATTCTTCTGAGGCACATTTTAGTTTTAAGACTCATTGCTTTCTGTGCGGCCTCGTAATTACACCTGAGTTTTTGGAAGAACAAAGGAAAAAGAGAGGCGACCGCAATATAGTATATAAAGTTCGAGTTTTAAAAGCAAAGGAAACTATAACAAAGAGAGCAGAAGAACGTGGTGATGAATACGGACAATCTATAATAAAACGTCTTTTACCTATTTCAGATTTGGTGGCCTCTAGTGGTCAGTATCATAGTTTGTGTTTGAGAAAACTGTACAATCATCCCAAAACTCAAGAGAAGAGAAAAAGTGGGTCATTTTTCAATGACGTGGAAGAAGCAATGGAAGATATTTACAACTATCTTGAAAACAGTTATGGCGAGTGCCAGTTTTCTCTCGAGGAGTTAATAGGCCAGATCAAGAGTGGTTATCGGCCTGATAATAAGACGGTAAAAGCTCATCTGAACCAAAAATATGGAAGCGGTATTTCTAATGCTCCGAATAAGAAGACCACAGTATATTTTACAAACACAGGATGTTTGAATGATAATTTTGAATGATGTTTGGTACCAACAGGCGTCGAAAAATAAACAAGAGGAAAGACTCCGTGTTTTAAGATGGCTGCTGCAATAATTGTTGAGGATATCCGTAGCCAGGTTTATGAGACAGAGCAGTACCCCCCACCTGACAGTTTTTTGAAAAGAAATGAAGGGCATATCCCTGAAACTCTAAGAACAAGAATAGGTTGATTTCTATGCTCATGGAAAGTTTTTGTGAAGAAAAAATTGATTCTCAGCAAGCTTTGGAGGACGCTGATGTCCTGATAATCACATTAGCTCTTGAGTTGTCCACAACAAATGAGAATTTAATAGTAGTGGGGCATCTTTTGGTGATTTTGATTGGCTTGTGTAGCCCTGATACAAAGAATGTCTTCTTTTTGAAACCAGGAAATGGAAAGGTGCCTCAAATAATGTACAATCCTCATCTTGCTATTGGCAAAACTCTATCTGAACACATTTTGTTCTTGCATGCAATGAGTGGTTGCGACACCACCTCTGCTCTTTTTAATCAGGGGAAATTAAAATTTCTGTAAGTATTAAAGAAGAACAATGACTTACTGAAAATTGTTAGTGCTTTCAAAGACCCTCATGCACACCAGGATGAGATTGCTCAGATAGGAAACAAGTTTCTTATGGATCTATATAGTAAAAACATGAGACTAGTTTAAATGACTTAAGATACAGTCAATACATATCTTCGGCTTACAAAACTAAATACAACATTGACTCACTGCCCCCCACCGAAGCAGCTGCAAGACAACACTCTCTTAGAGTTTACTTTCAGGTGCAGCAATGGTTATCAAGTCAAACCACAAACAACCAGCAACAAAGGGACCCGAATGCGTGGGGGTGGAAAAATGAGTATTGGACTCGTACCAGTGCCAACCACTCTGAGCCCTGCACCGGACTCGATACTCCAGCACATTTCATGCAAATGTAAAAAGGGGTGCCTACGCAATTGTGGATGTAGAAAGACAGGCCTTCGTTGCTCCCCAATCTGCATGTGTGGAGGGCTGTGTGAAAACGTTGATCCCCGGAAGACGATGTTGACATTGATGAAGATGAATCCGAAGAAAGAGACGGAGAACATACTGGAAGTACACGCTTGGACTGTACAGAAAGTAAGAATAATTTCAATCTCACTTGTTTATTATTCCTTAGTTAAATTCAATTAAAATTTAAATGCTTAGCAACAGTATATGACTACATAACATGTTAGTATTTACGTATATACATTGATTTTGTATAATCAATGGTATATATCTTAATATCACATCATCACGTACATACGTATATCACATGATTGAAAGTTTGCTATTATTTTAATTTTGGTTTTACTTAGGATGTGTAGAACGGTTTTTTACTAATAACTTTTTTGAATTTTCCAGATGAACAAGCTCGTACGCTCACAACTGATGCATCCAAACGTGTGCCAGAACCTGCCTCGTTACAACCCTCTGAGCCAGGACCATTTAAACGGCAACGGTTCATGTAACCTTTTTGTAAATAAAAAATGAACGATTCAGTACTTAATTAAACAATTTCAACATTGTGGATTTTTTATAAGGCCCTTTACCTTGGCATGTATAATTAACATTTGACATTGGCAGAAGAATTTGAGAAATTTACTAATAATAAAAAATGCTCCAATTTTCAAATAGCTCTGGAGCCTAAACGGTTCATCGGAGATTAACACCTAAGGGGTACATTTTGTAGCAAATTTTGTGTACTTTACTTTTAATAATATAAGTTATTTACGAAAAGTTGATAATTTCTGAGTTATAAGCCAAAAACTAAAAAAATACCATTTTTTCCAAATTTTTCTTATTTTTGTCAATGTTGCGTCAAGAATTTTTGTTAGCAAACCTCAGATTCTGATTCAGCACCCCAAAAAACACACCAAATGGAAAAAATCGAAACTACCCCACAACTTTCCCGCTAGGAGTACATTTAAATACACATTTACTGGATTTGAAAGTGATAACTCGAAACTTAAACAATAGGCCTATATGATATTTCACTTCAAACTCTTAGAAAATAAACAACGCTTACTGTTGGGGGCGGGGTTCAAAGGAGATTATTTGAAAAGAGAAAGAGAAACTACAGAATAATTCCCAAATTTATTTTACATGAAAATAGGTAAAATTTCAAGAAACATGTCAGAGAACAACTAATAATCACAGAACACACACTTGATACTTGACACTAGGGAGCGATGTTACGGTAGTGACGGCTTGGTCGACTGAAGCGTAGGTGGATGAGATCACGAGGAGCGGGGCAGTCTTTGAGTTGTGAATCTTCTCCTAGGGCGTAGAGGGTATTCTGCGTAGCCGTAGAATATCGACGTAGAGCGGGGTTTCTTAAAATAACTTTTAAGAAGTCTTCTTCACATAGCACTCTGTTTATGAGTTAGTTCAAACTTGGTTTATTAGTAATCTCTGACAGAGGAAAATTTAAATTTAATGTATAGGGGAGAAAATATTATAATTCATTTCACTTAAGAGTCTTCATCACCGGAAGTTGCTAGACGCCATCTAGGAGTTTTGCTCCATAAGGCCAAT
Source organism: Allygus modestus (assembly GCA_963675035.1). Taxonomy (NCBI): domain Eukaryota; kingdom Metazoa; phylum Arthropoda; class Insecta; order Hemiptera; family Cicadellidae; genus Allygus; species Allygus modestus. The sequence continues at coordinate 41,412,695 of OY776117.1, read as the reverse complement.
GTTAACTTTGTGCCTCCAATACTCCTCACCTGATCGTCACATAAATTTTGGTGTCAAATTAAAGGTTTCGCCGTCCTCTAGGGAAATACAATGTCGAATTTTTTAATTTGGGTACCATAGTTGCATAATAAATAGTTTAATTTTGAACTGAAACACTGTACATGTTCTCATTAATTTGTGACAAAATCCAAATTCGACTATTGTATTTCCCTAGAGGGTGACGAAACCTTTAATTTAACACCAAAATTAATCGTTTGTGGCGATAAGGTGAGGAGTAACGGAGGCACAAAGTTAACATTGGCCTTATGGAACAAAACACCAAGATGGCGTCCGGCAACTTCCGGTGATGAAGACTCTTAAGCTACATTGTAATAAACTAAATTTAAGCAACAGGATATTAAAATAATAAACTATTTAATAATAAATGAGGGACAGAAACAGAACTGCATGTTTACTGGAGGAAAGTCACTGCAAGAATGAACAGTGCTGGCTGGTAAAATCAGATATAAAAAAGAGAAAGTTTTGTTAGGGGACACCCTGCACTCACTCTATACTACAAAAATTTTATTACGGACTAAACACTTACCTCTTTTTAGACAGCTTGACGCAGAACAACCATAATCCATAAACCTGGTTGAGTTGGTAATGGTAAAACTAACAAATAATTATAAAGTAGTACAGCATTAAAGTTAAGGATTCATTCTCTATAAGAATGAAACGGGGAATTTAAGCAAATAGTAGGTTTTGGTTTTCTCCCCAACCAAGTAATCTGTAAATTAAAATATAAACAATAATGTGTAAACAAATCGAATATATTATACTATAGAAATACAAAGTTTAAAGTGAGTTGCACTTTAACTGTGTAATTGTTGAGTGGTTTTACGGTAGGGTACCCACTCAGTTTTCCCTAAGAACATCGTCTTCCTAACGGGGTCACTTAATAAATATACCCTCCCATTTACCGTCTTGAAATACATCTCAGACCTACAACAATCACCGACAATTAATCGCTCTCAGCCGTTACACATGTTAAATGAGAAAAAGTAAAAGAAGAAAACTAAGTGGCGTAGTTGTTATTTCAACCGACACTGCCTTTGTTTTCCGATGGTTAACTAATTAGCCGTTCACGTTGCTCAACGTAGGCAGACCCTATAAAGAACTCGCCTCCAAGGTTTCTTGCCTATCTCTAGCTTTACACGCGTCGCACGTCTATCGCCTTGAGGCTACCGTACCTAGAATAGGACTTCCATCATCGCTGGCGCTGGCCGTACCTACGGGGCATGAGCAGGTAGAAGGGAACAATTGTGATGTAGGGTAGACAACTGATGTGATGTGATTATTACTGAACAGCTTTAAAAGGTGGGCTGTAATAAAACTTATAATTAGAACAAAAATTATAATTGGAATGTAATAAAGTTGTCAATTAAAACGTTATAACACCAATTTAGTTCATTTTAATGCTAGTACCTAGGCCTAGCGTCATTCGTCACTCTAAGAAACAATATTTCCCACAAGAATAACATAGAAACTTTTAGGCCTTTGGGGTGAAGCCCTAAGGTTGTGGTTAAAAATAAGAAACATTTTTGAACAATGAACATTTAGTAAAATCATGCAGAAATACGTATACATGACACATTTGTCAGCGGGCAGAGCCCTATGGTTGGGGGGGCAAATCTAACGCGAAAGCACGTTTCAAAAGATGCGGCTTTGTGAAAAATCTAACGAACGATTAAGTCAAAATTAGACGTCGGGAAATTATAGGAAATCCCCCCCCACACACACAGGAAAACGTGTCCAAACGTTGTCCATAAACAACGTGATCTGGCCTAGGAGCAGTTTTGAGCAGCGGTTTTCGAGCCATTTAGAACATATTTTCACCTTAAGAATAACATGGAAACGGTGAAGGCCAATGGGCCCTGTGGTTTGGAGGGGAAATTAAAATAATCAATGTAATATAGTCCGTTTTCGTTTTGAGGAGCCGATTTCGAAATCACCTGGACATACATGTGCAATTTATCTAGTGGCACGGTCGTGTCACGTCGCCAAGTCACGACCACGCCTAAAACATGCATACTAACAAGAAGCAAAATGAGGCGATTTTTCACTTCTCAAAATAACGTATTACATCCTTAAGTGAATCTGGCTGTGCATTTATATGCTAAACCCTTTCACTAAACATGAAAAATCACAACAGTTGGTTTAAGAAAGGTCTGAGAAGCGAGAAATTAACGTATAAAAGTAGCATAAATCTTGTAGTTTTGGCATTTTCACAAATTGTCCACTTCATTTTGTTCATCAAGCATAAGAACTTTATGTCTCATCAAACTTGAACGAAATTTCGCACAGACTTCTGTTTCTACTCACATATTTCAGTTTTGACACTAAATTATTATAAGTTTGCAAACGCAATATTTAAAAATAAATTATATTAAATTATACTTTCAAAATTGTTACTGAATTTGATGGCTGCTTTTTTACATTTACTACAAAAGTCCAAGTATCGCATGTGTCCAAAACAACTATCTGATCAGCCGGCACTTGTAAATTCAAATTAAATCATTGAGTGAATTTAACCAAACAAAAGGATATAGAGGTAAGAAACATCTTTGAATTCGTTTAAGATATACATACTATAATACATCGAATATAACGCAATATAAAATAAACATAATATGAAATCTAAATAGGTAAAACAAAGTCGGGTTAGTATGTTAGTTAGTTAAGTTAGTTACACCAAACAGCTGTTATAAAGATTATATCTAAACATACCTAAAAGGCATAATAATATGTTCATTATGGAAATACAAAATCTAGTTTAATGGCATCTAAAATCCTTTTTTTGATGCCAAAGTTAATTTCTTAATATATAAGTAGGCGAGTGAGTGTAGCAAACGAGCTCATTTGAAAATGAACGAGCATATTCTGACTAAATAAAATAACTCCATAAGCACATTTTAAATATAAAAGTCCGTTCTAGAGGTTAGCTTTAAAACGGTGTTCTTGCTTCTTTACTGTGTTTTGCCCGTATCAAGAGCTGTTATGTGTTCAATCTATATACAGTATTTAATTCCGCATGCAAATCGGTCCCCACGAAATATCTCGAGCCAGGAAGAAGTTGAGTTAGGTTATGACGATTCATTTTATAACTTGAGGGTTGAAAAAATATCAGAAATGTCCAAAATTGCGTGGATTCACCTCATTTGACTTCAAAGATCCATTTATTTTCTTATGGAAATATCACTACAGTGTTTTTATTAATAAGCAAAATGAACTAATGATCAGCTGTGATTATCCACTTACACAAAAACTATTTGTTAGGGGCTATAGCCCCTGTAAGGCAATAGTTTAAATTTATTTTAATTTTACTATAATGTTAACATTGTAACTTTGAGAGCTTAGGGGGATAAGACCTGAAAGAGGACGTTTTCCATAACCACAAACGTCACATCTAGTCGTTAAGGGTTTTCAAATAACACACAAACGATAATTTAATACATAATAGTTTCTCCTATAGACTTGTCACCAAAATCGGCTTAATTTTTAATAAATAGATTATTCGTAAATTTATTATTTGTACTATTTTCAGTAGAGAATGCAATTTGGAGATAAAATCAGATGTTATGATCTGTTGTTTTGTTTGCTCCTTCTGTGTACTTTTAAATAACCCCGTAGCAGCAAACCTGCGTACTCAGCGAATTTCCAATGCATATATATATATGTGTGTGTGTATCTTAATACCAAATAAAGCCACATACCAAGTTTCATCAATATACATTCATAAATAAACGATTTATGACATTTTAATTATTCTCCATAAGAATAACATGGCAGCTGAGTATGCAGGTTTGCTGAAGGAAGGAACACAAAAAATGGGGTTTTATACAAATATCAATATAACTCATGTAGGTAAAGCCACATACCAAATTTCATTAATTTATTTTCATAATGAAGGCATAATAAGGAACACGTTACTTATTCTTCATAAGAATAACATGGGGCTGAGTACGCAGGTTTGCTGCTACGGGAGCCTTGGGTAAAAAATTTTTTTTTTGAGCAAATATCAATGGTCCACAACCAGATGAAGCCGTATACCAAGTTTCGTCAGTATACGTTCATAAATAAGCGAGATATAAAATTTTTATTTTCCTCCATAAGAATAACATTAGACAACGTACTTTGTTTAGCACTTTCAATATCTCGGTAACCAATTGACGTAGAGAAATGATCAAAATACCAAATTGTGTGTTTTTTAAGCTGAATCTAATGGGAAAAAATAAAATTTGACTTTTTACAAAATTATATGTAAACAATCCGAAAAACCCATTTTTGGGGTACAAAACCCCCCCCAAAATACCCCTTCGGATAGAGCGATCTGGCTGGTTTTCGAACTTAAAGTCATAAATGTTGCTTTACAAGTTTATACCAAATTTCATCAAAATCGGATAATTTTTACGAGAGTTATCGTGCTCACGGACATATATATATATATATATATATAAAAATATAAATATATATATATATATATATATATATATATATATACTAACACATTAAAACAGATAGATATAAATGATGAAAAAGAAGTTTTTTGCGAATTTTCGTTTATAATACAAACGTTTTCAAGCAATAAAGGAGAAAGAATGGAATTGAACAATAAATAAATAAAAATAAACAAATATTTTACATCTGACTTTTAAAAACTAAAACATGTGATTAGGTACAGGTAAACAAATAAAATTTAAATTAAAGTCAGCTGAGTTGAATTATTTTAGACTTAAGAAAATATTACCTGAGATTTAACCCAGAAGTATTGAAGACCAAGGTTCCTTCTGGGTTAAATCTCAGGTAATATTTTCTTAAGTCTAAAATAATTCAACTCAGCTGACTTTAATTTAAATTTTATTTGTTTACCTGTACCTAATCACATGTTTTAGTTTTTAAAAGTCAGATGTAAAATATTTGTTTATTTTTATTTATTTATTGTTCAATTCCATTCTTTCTCCTTTATTGCTTGAAAACGTTTGTATTATAAACGAAAATTCGCAAAAAACTTCTTTTTCATCATTTATATCTATCTGTTTTAATGTGTTAGTATATATATATATATATATATATATATATATATATATATATATATACAGTTTCAAACGAATGGTGTTTTTGGGGTCTGGGGACCTCAAAACGAAAAGTTATCATGGTCCCGGGCCTAGGTCTTACCATGCCGACTACGGTAATAGCTTCTTCCCTATAGGGGAAATTCGCTAAAACAAAAACTCAATCAAATGTCTAATTAAACTATTTAAAGCATGGATTATTTTGTTAATATGTGTAAGTAATAACAATTTATTTTATTTAATTTTATGGTTTAAATAAGGTATAAAGGTATTATTTTATTTATAATCTGGGAAAATCAGTAAAGAATTTAATGTTAGCAGTAATTAAAATATATAAATATAAGATATGCATACACCGCAGATGGAATTTCTTAAAATCCCTTCTTAGTGGGTGCCTATGCTATAGGAGGAGTCTACGCATGGCCTGGGTGTTGATCGGAATTTCATATTTATAGATATAGAGATAATTATATTTAAGACTAATTATCCTCCAAACAACAGGTTCTTATTCTATTTACAAAATAACGTTTTTTAAGAAAGAGATTGGATTGAAAGGATTGGTCTCTAAAGTTTATAAAAGAAGTCAACGGTGTACAAATTATATAATAAAAACACAGGTTCTTTAAAACAGAACAGAAACGAAGGTATTATGAAAATCGAAACAATTAAATCTGTAAAAGGAGAGCAAAGATCGAAGATACAAACAAAGAAGAAAATAAAGAACAGAGTAAGAAAAAAAGACAAGCGAGACATGAGAGCTGTTACAATGAAAATCCCATTCCACCTAGAAAGAAGATTAGTTACATTAACAAGGCAAACACTAAACGAAACCACAATAATTTAGTATTCAAAAGAAATATTAATGAAATATCATTTATAACAATTTACAATAAACAATTATGTAAAAAACAAATAATTCTAGGATGGTCTGCCGTTACACTTTAGACGCATTAATGAGCGAGGCAACAGTTACAACGTTAAAGCGCGAACAAATACGATGTACGTGGTGTTTAAATTTTTAGTAAACAAACTTAAAACAATGTAAAAAAACAGTGACAATTTTTAACAGATGTTTATTTTATTTAAATGATGTCAGTTAAAAAAATGTAACATAAACTCAATAAAATATGTCTTCCATTACAATTACATCATTACATGTGAACTTTAAGACCCAGTGGGGCGTAACCTAGGAGGAATTTTGCAAATCTATCTCAAGAAAACCCTTCTCCTCGGTATCACCTAGCTACTGGCCAAATTTCATATCAGTCGGTTAAGTCATTACACTGTGATGCCGTTAGAAATAAGTGGCAAAGTGAGGGAAAGAGAGCTTCGCTCAATCATAACCAAAAACACAAAGTGCTGACGGATCGCTAAGTCCTAAATTGATATGATATAAAAGTTTAGCACCTTTGATCTGATATTTTTTATCCGATATTTTGTGATGACAAATCCTATTATCTAATACGAGCAATGTCTGTTTGCAAAATTTATCTCGAGATCCAGCGGAAGGATTTTGCTGAACGTTTGGGATTAGGGGCTTTTAGGTCTAAAAAATCGATGGTTGGAAACCTCTACCCCAGGAAAACTCGTATTTTTCTGAACAACTCATTTGAAAATTTAAAATTTTAACATTGGGCTTATGGAGTTTAAAATCAAGACACCGGCTACTATGAATAACAATACCCCCGTAGCAGCAAACCTGCGTACTCAGCGAATTTCCAATGAATATATATGTATCTTAATCCCACATAAAGCCACATACCAAGTTTCATCAATATACATTCATAAATAAACGATTTATGACATTTTAATTATTCTCCATAAGAATAACATGGCAGCTGAGTATGCAGGTTTGCTGAAGCAAGGAACACAAAAAATTGGGTTTTATACAAATATAAATATAACTCATGTAGGTAAAGCCACATACCAAATTTCATTAATTTATTTTCATAATGAAGGCAGATAACACGTTACTTATTCTCCATAAGAATAACATGGGGCTGAGTACGCAGGTTTGCTGCTACGAGAGCCTTGGGTAAAAAATTGTCTTTTTGAGCAAATATCAATGGTCCACAACCAGATGAAGCCGTATACCAAGTTTCGTCAGTATACGTTCATAAATAAGCGAGATATAAAATTTTTATTTTCCTCCATAAGAATAACATTAGACAACGTACTGTGTTTAGCACTTTCAATATCTCAGTAACCAGTTGACGTAGAGAAATGATCAAAATACCAAATTGTGTGTTTTTTTAAGCTGAATCCAATGGGAAAAAATAAAATTTGACCATTTCCAAAATTATATGTAAAAAATTCGAAAAACCCATTTTTGGGGTACAAAACCCCCCCAAAATACCCCTTAGGATAGAGCGATCTGGCTGGTTTTCGAACTTAAAGTCATAAACGTTGCTTCACACGTTTATACCAAATTTCATCAAAATCGGATAATTTTTACGAGAGTTATCGTGCTCACGGACACATATATATATATATATATATAGATATATATATATATATATATATATATATATATATATATATATATATATATATACAGTTTCGAACGAATGGTGTTTTTGGGGTCTGGGGACCTCAAAACGAAAAGTTATCATGGTCCCGGGCCTAGGTCTTACCATGCCGACTACGGTAATAGCTTCTTCCCTATAGGGGAAATTCGCTAAAAACAAACCATTAAATCAGCTGTTTGATTTTATCTATCACTTGAAATATTATAAACAGCTGTTTATCATTATGGAAATAAAAAACTACTTGAATGGCAACTCAACTCTTTTTTCGATTGGCGAGTGAGCGAAGCGAACGAGCTCATATTGAAAACGAACGAGTATTTGAAATAAAACAAATTCAATGCTTCTTCTGCGGAATCAAACACCGAGCATGGCTAGGTCCCCCGGGACTTACTTAACTATGTTAAAATAACAATACTCGAAAGATTGTTGTTATTTTCTATCTGTTCTTGGCCAGCAGCTTCACTGATGCACGATCTTTAATTTGAAATTTAAAAATATAAATAAAGTATATTTATCAATTATAATTAAGTATAATAAAAATACATTAACTACTGGCCAAGAACAGATAGAAAATAATAAACAATATTTCGAGTCTTGTTATTTTAACATAAGTAGTTTGTGATGATAAACGATTTCAGAACAAAGCTGCTATCTTAGACTTGGGATACATTTTGATATCATATCATTTTAGGACTTGGTAACCCGTCAACACTTTGTGTTTTTGGGTATGATTAGTAAAGTTAAGAAAGCTTTTGGAAGCAATATTAAATCATGCAATATAACATAAAATATAGAACTAATTTATTCACTGATAACCTACACCTAAATTATTCCTAAATACCTTGTGATAATCTAAAATGTGAAATTATAAGTAAAATTAATTCAATAATGTAAGGTCACCTATATTGATTTGTGCATAACCTCTAAATCCGTGTACCTCTAAATCTTGTGCATATTTGACTTAATTATCCGTTTAAATTACTTCCTAAATGGATTCATAAAAAGGAATAACATATTGATTCAATCAATTCTTAAACCTCACATTTATAATTGCTAGTTTGGAGCACGTCCTTAAACTAAAATATTTTACAACCACTAAAAAGACTCTTCTAGATAAATATTTTCAGTTGGATGTATTTTTAATTTAGATTTAGATTATGAAAACTGTCTTTCGTATACAAACGTTGCTTTCATTCCCAAATCCGCACCGAATACTATTATTTGAAATTAGAACCGTCGACAATTATTTTACCACTTATTATTCAATTCCTCACTTTTCTCACGAGGTGTGGTAAAGTTTCGGGAGCATTTAGTGGAGAATACCCTCCAAATGAAGCCGGAGAGCGAAAGTTCGACTGCGGAATAAAGTTGGCGCGAGATGGAGTCGTAGGGAAGGAATTTAATTAAACAGACGAAGCCGCGCTCCGGGCGTTCCAGGCGCGGAAAAATGTAATTAAAATAATATTTGCCCATGTCGAAGGTGCGAATATTGTAAGAGAGTCGCAGTGGAATTCGAAAATTGAATGTTTTCTTCCCGACTACTGGAAGAACGACTGTGAATCTTTATTTGGTTTTTATCTTTCGTTAGTTGTGTTTAGTGTTTAAACCGTGGTTGAAAAATACGACGAACTGGGTTTAATGTGTAAATAAAGTCTTGAAAGAAAGGGCTTTCTATTAACTTGGAGTATTGTTTTGTACAAATAATGATGTCTAAAGGTCAATTAATAAGCAGATACCAACTCAGAATTAGTGGTTTTAATTTATAAAAGGATTTTACACCCATACAAAAAGGAATAACAACAAAATCGAGTTCTCTCATAGGTTGTTGCTCTGCAATTTTTAGAATTTCATGGCTATAAAATTTGTAGTTACACGTATCAAATCCTAATAAAACAGTAAAATAGCTTAAACAAAAAAATATATTAGGATAACCCGCAAAGACCCTCAGTCGCGTCGTTTTATGTTAACTTTATGATATATAGATTCTTCATATGTAGTTATTACTAGGCGTTTATTATTATAAATGTATAAATATACATTTTCTATAGCCTTTTAACTGTTGGCCTTTAACAGCAACCATGTTCAGACTATGGATAACATGCCCAAGATTTAATCTTACCCAAGAGAATAGCTCTAGTAGACAGGCGACAATATGTGCTTTACTATTTAAATTTACAAGGATCTTTTGCGAAGGAGAGTATTCTATTATTAAATATAGAATTTGTAAAATAGTATATAATTACTAGCTGTTACTAGCCCGTCATTTTTGGCGAATCGAATGACAAATCGAATGACAAAACATTATAGTAATTGGGGACAATTTTGCGTTAATAATAAACAGACAATGAAGGCAGGCATCGTTATCAGATATTAACTATCTGACTACCTGTAGTAAAATTGATGTTGTCTGAATTCGTCTTACTCATTTACCTCTCTCGTTATTTTTTTCTGAATAAATATCTTTATATAACTTAATAAGCTAACTATCCGAAACCATCTTTCGCGTAGTCTCATCGATGGTTTTACGCTTTTAGAAAGGGGCTTGGATTTAATTTCTCACAACATTCAATTATGATTAATTATATGGGATAGATTTTCTTTTGATTTAAAATCCCAATAATCCTTAAGATTTTATAATCTACAAAGAAAGATTAAAGCTGAACGAAGAAGCGACAGAGCCAGCTAATGAAGTGTTGAGGTTTGGTTTCGGCGCGGGCGGAATACAAACTTGTGATAATTAGGCTTGGAACATCTTCACAAATACGCTTAAGCGGTTTTAGAACTTCTTCAAAGTTGGGGATTTCAAAATAATAATGCAGACTAGCTTACATAATTCATTACTGCCATCGACTTGAGCAAGTGGGAACGATGAGTTTTTTTATAGATTCCTTTATAGGCTAAAATGTGTACAAAAATTATTTTTTTACTTTTGATAAAATATTACTTTTCATCTTAAATTTGGACTCCACCCACCTTCAGGTTTTACCCTACTTACACTCAGGTGATATTGTTTTCCAATGCCACTAGCAGTACTAGCACTCGTTATAGTTTCAAGTTGCGTAAGCTACTCCCAGTTACCACCAGTTTCCAGGAAGCATTCCTCAAGTTCTCTGACTACAATAGCTTGAGAGCTGCTAAAGTAGTTGCTAATTACTTGAAGTGGCATACCAGCTGCTAGGCAGGCGATAATTTACATCCAGGCCTACTTTATAGAACTTGTGTAAAATACGGTGCAACAAAACTTTTAAGTTGCAAGATCTTTTTAATAGAGTTTTCAACACTTTGAATTAAATTAGGTAAATATAATAATTTTAAGGTTCACTACCCATAATCAGGCGTATTGTCACACTCATCCATTCTACACTCATCATTCATTCATATTCGCCTTAAAATACGCCGTAGTTGCGTCGGCGCCTTAGACAATGATTTAATGATTTCCATATTGTTAGAGGTGTAATTAATGGATTTTCAGGGGAAACGATCGAGACCTTTATCCTCGTTGATATCTTGAGATTTGAACCCTTGATAATTCCTTGAATTCTAAGACGCTATGCTTTATTCAAACTTGATACTTATAATATTATAAATAATTATCTTCTTTATTTTCAATTCAGAAGGTTGGTGCTCACATTTTAAAAGACTTTATTGAATTGTAGTTGTTCCCGATTTCAATCAGAGATTACTGTCTGCAGTTGCTACTTAAACAACGTATTTGAAACTCTTTTAATATGTCCGAAAGTAATGATGATTAAGTGTGTTGACTTTTATATATAACTGCTAAGTTCTTAAAATTCCGCAAACATTTAATATTTTGAGTATAAATATAGGTAATTGTTTGTAAATTAGGAAAACAATTTTAAGCATTTTTAATATAGTGAAAAATTCCGAAACGATCTACCCCCAAGCATTACACTATTCCAACTAGATTGATCATGTATTGATTTCCCACTTGTGTCTATTATTAGAATACGAGTAAATCAATATTCTTTGTGTTTCCGTTTACTCAACAACTACATTGTCGGTACTTGACACACTGTGAGTAGGCTTTGTGTAATCTCCATTACCAACTTATTCACACTTCGACCTTGGGTCTTCCACATCCATCTAAGGCTCCTGACGACAGACAAGCCTGCGACAAGCAGTCCCACTTGTCAGCGACAGGCCCTGACAAGGCGACTTGTCATCCATCACTGTGCAACAGACAGTGGATTCCTCCCGTGAATCCATCAGCCATCATTAACGAATAATCGTCATTGTAAGTGTTAGAAATAACCTAGGTTGAGTTGTTTGTCTTGGTGGGATAGACAGTCTATTAACCTTTCTTGTAGTTGGAGAACTAACAGTATTTTAAGGTTCAGAAGTATAAATATTTATTTCGTTTTTGGATTTGCACTCAAATTTGATTTTTAAATAAATTGCTGATTAAATGTATTTATTTAACTTTATCATCAATAACGAACTTATAACTAGATATTCGTTAAAAGGCTGTTATTGAACGCTGAAAATCAGTATGAAGGTTAATGGCTTTCTGCAGTTTATTAAATTCAAAATCCAAAAGCTACTGCACTGTAAAGGTACAAATATATAAAATATAACCTTCACTGGGCACAGGTTACTGTAACGAATACTGTAACAACTTATGTCTTACAGTATTACAATCTTTTACTTGGATAGTAGGCCCAACATTCACAGAAGACGGCATGTAGCCTTAAGTTCACAAAAGACATGTTACACTTAAGAGAGTAAGTGCATAAAGGACAAATAAAATCAACATTAAAGAAGATACAAAACAATCGGTTCGATCTGGTCCAATGAGCTAACACTGTTTCCAGGCGATAGTGAGAAATGATTTGCTTTGCAAGGGTAATATAATTATTACCCATTTGATCCCACATTAATTCAGTGTTGCATACATTAAAGTTAATAGTAAAACATGTTAACTTGCGTCTTTTAGCGAAACATGTTTCGTTCCAAGTTATAATTCTGAACCCTACACTAAAAGTTTTGGAATTATATTTTACTAGCTGTTACCCGGCAGACGTTGTCATGCCTTTGACTATTACCAACTAAAACCAATATCACCAAGTAATTAGCTTTTATGTAAACAACAATATATTTCCATAAGGTTTATATGGGAACACTTTTGAGCCTCTTGGGCGAAACCTAATGTAGTCAGGACGAAATGGATGCCTTAAAAACCTTCTCCGTGAAATTTCACATATATACACCAAGTTTCATGGCAAACGGTCCAACGGTGTCCGAGTCCATAAACTTCAAATATATATACAAACAAACAAACCAACATCCTTGTTTATAAATATAGATTAATCTTTTACTATAAAAGAGTTGAAGCGACTACGCATATGAATTAAATAACAATGCTAGTTGTAGGGTCTAAGAACTCTAAGATACTAAACAATATACAAGGGAATAACAGGTCCCGCATCTATCTCTTCCTGTTTTATTTTTGGGATGTTTTTGCCTTATGCCTTTTGCCTTTGGGCAATATACATGCGATTTTGACTTACCTTTTTTTGGTAAACTTACGTAAAAACATTCACCTAATCCGAGTTACAATACCAAAAATGGCATTTAAGAAATTATTGCGGACATTTTCCATTACCGATTAGTAAAAACAAAGCCGTCATGAAACTTTTTTTATTAATCAGTGGTGGAAAACGTCCGCAACAAATTATGAATAACATAAGCTCACCATCACCAACAATGAGTTTCAAACAAAGAATACCAAAACACTTATGAAGAGTCTTCATCACCGGAAGTTGCTAGACGCCATCTTGGAGTTTTGTTCCATAAGGCCAATGTTAATTTTGTGCCTCCATTACTCCTCACCTGATCGTCGCATACAATTCATTTTGGTGTCAAATTAAAGGGTTCGTCTTCCTCTAGAGAAATACAATGTCGAATTCCTTAATTTGGGTATCATAGTTTCATAATAAATAGTTTAATTTTGAACTGAAACATTCTACATGTTCTCATTAATTTGTCATAAAATCCAAATTCGACTATTGTATTTGTGTATTGTATTCGACTAGAGGACTTTAATTTGACACCAAAATTAATTGTTTGTGACGATCAGGTGAGGAGTAACGGAGGCACAAAGTTAAAATTGGCCTTATGGAACAAAACACCAAAATGGCGTCTGGCGCCTGGTGATGAAGACTCTTGATCAGAATTATACTCAAAATGATTACAGATTCAGTTCATTTTACTCCTTGGCTCTCCTAGGTTAGAATATCCGCCAGTCAGTATTTCAAATTTGTTGCAACAGTACTTACTAAAACATTAGATTTCCTTTGAAGATCATGACAATTTTTACTTTCCAGAAGAACAATCACAATTTCGCCTCTTAGACAGCAGCACATGCAGGCACTCCTTGATCTCTTGCCTATAAAGATGCTCCATGCCTCCTCGCTCCTAGACAATGAAATATCTCGGAGGCACTGACACATTTCCCCTACCTCTGCGTCTCTGAGATACGTCTGCTGGCTCCTGCGGCTACAGACGTGTTATTGCGGTGGCCGTGGCAGTAGCTGCGACATCCGGCAAAGCGTCTCGCTTTCTTCCGGCGCATCTCCGCTTTTTATTGGCGTCGTCCCAGCACTTCAAATATCTAGAGAATCCATAACTTTCTTCCACGTCCGAGCTACCTCTCGAGTAGGGAAACTGTTTGTTGAATCTGTCAACAATAACACGTTATGGTTAAGTTGTATTTTTGTATAAGTTGTCTTTACAAATTCCCTTATAGACTAACTTCATTCAACTGATGTAGTTGCGAAGTTCCAATCTTAGCTCAATTTTTTTTTTTATTTACCACAAAAAATTAACTCATGGAATATGTTTCTAAAAGGAATATCGAGTGCAATCAGTTGTTTAAGTTACTTAGAAAAGTAGTGCATTTTTTAACCGTAATAATAACAACCTAATTGATAGAATGTAGTACAGAGCAAATAAATAAATAATTACGCGAGTTCTTCCATTGTGTAGTTTATTGAAAACAACTATTTTACTTACTCTTAATTTAATATTCCTATTCAGAATGGCAGATAATAGTTATATGTGAGTAAATACTAATACCGGGGTCAAACTAAAAAAATAACAGTGGGGTAGCTGAAAAATATTTAATTTGTCTAATAAAATGTCACTGATATAACCTAAGCCTTCCAAAGCCACAAAATTAAACCCCGGTTAACCCATTTCATACCTCCGCATTCTTACCTTTATTGCTAAACTTGCATACCCTAGACAGTAGGCAATAAATAACTTAGGCCTCCAAGCCCGGTAGCAAATAGTTTCTGGGTTATAGCACCATATATCAAACTTGTCTCATATACCTAGACGTAATGCCAGCGGATATATATTGCTATAATCATCCTGTATGGGAGGGTTCGGGGCGGGCGCACTTAGCATATTCCGACAATAGGGCGACGTTATGCCTTCATATCGCAGCTTATCTAGAGTAATTAGGGTAATAAATAGCCCTTTATCATCTTATCAAAGGGCGGTTCACGTCTATGGCGGCAATATTGCTAATGGTAGCATGGGAGGTAATGAAAATTTGGTATTAATCTTTCAGATATTCATCTGTATGGTTAAAATTTGTCATGACAATATTTTGGGTTGAAACCTTTGTGTAAGGTAAACGTTTGTTACTGCCGGTTATTTAACGAAATAAAAGGATTATTTTACAAAATATGATCAAATTCGGAAAGAATGTGGAACGTTGACAAAAATGTAATTATATGTAAAATGTATATGCAACTAAAAAACGTTTAGATAACCTTTATATCTGTTTAGTATTAGGGGAAATAACTAATATCGCATTATTCTAAATATATGTTTTTGTTTTATAATTAATCCTTATATATCATATCTTATCTTATAATACATATGTAAAATTTCAACTTTCAAATTTAAAATTATTAAAATCTTATATTGTGTTGCTACAAAACCCTCCCAAAAAAATCGATTATTAAAGAATGATTATATTTTACTTGTTTACACATTTTAAGTGTTTAAAATGAAATGGAAGATTGAAGTATGCATTTATAACGTCACATACTAAAATAAAAATACATGTCTAAATCAAGAACAAATACACGTACAAAAATAGCGTAGTTTGTAAACGAAAAACAAAGAATATTAGAATAGTAGCAAATTCTAGGTGTTTCCCCTTCCTTCGTACAGGTTGTATGTATAAATAATAGATTAATCTGAAAATAATAACAACGCAATTAGTTTTACAACATTTAAATTACATTTTACATTTTTACAGTGCAATTAAATAATAGTGAACGTTTCCCAACTTTTAAAAGGGCATAAGAAAACTCCTCAACCCCTTAATCTTCTCTAGAAATATTTCTCATATTTACTGTTAAGTTGAGACACTCAGTGGTCGGCTACGTAAAAGAACAGTAAATAGTGGCATAGATCTCGTCCCCCATGTATCACGCACCGCAAAGTGTCCGTCCGAAAAATACAGAGAACAACACCGTGACTCCCCATTATAAACACGTTGTTGTTTCTTATCCTTTTAGTTGCCAAATTTCAGCTCTATTGGTTGAGCAGTTTTTTGTGATGATTATATTAAAGGCTAGTGGGGCAGAGCCCTTAAGTATATAATTTATATATGGAATATGTCTGAATTGAGCTATTAGCTATATTCCTAACGAATTTATGCTCCATCAGTCCAGTAGTAGATGCAAGATTGTTAAAATAAATATTCTGAATGTCCGGGGACATCAATATTTACTAGCCCTAAAACCTTTCGTAACGGGAATAGCCGTGACGTTGTTCTGATTTATTAGGTGTGTTTCTACTGAAAATGAACGTTAAGATTCAGTAAACACTAATGCTCATAAGATTGTCAATAAGAGTCCTGTACGATTTTGTTTCAAACCTAGCCTTATTATACATCTGCAGAATAAGGGGAATCACCTTCTTAGACATCTAGCCGACCCGTTGCAGCTTCGCCCGCGTAAACTATGATAGTTGTGTGTGCTTCTGTGGTTATCCCGTGCAATTAAAACGAATCATTTGAATCAAGTTCAAGTTGAGTTAAAATGAATCAGCTGTTTGAATTTTCATCAGCTCAAACCAAAGTGAATGTCCATATAAGGAATATATGGGAACTTTGGGACCCAGCGGGGGGAGTACAGAGGGAATTTCGTAATACCGTTTCTTAGCAAGCACCTAAAGCCAAAGAGGAACCTATATGTAAAATTTCAACTCTAAAGGCCTTATAGTTATGGAGATTTTGTGATAATTCATTCAGTGGTATTTGGATTTTATATATTAAGATAGGTAGGAGAAAGTAAAAATCATCTTATGATTAGTTTGAACACATAATTATCATTAGGGTCCACAATTTTCTGACTTGGCCTTTATTCAAGCCTTAAAACACTAATCGTGATCAAAATTACGGTGTTGTAACAATCAACTAGAAGTAGCTTGCGTTTGTGTTTGCGTCATTGAACGGTTTTCTTACATTTTCGATCCTTGAAACTTTGAGGACATTTCCAAATTAGTTAAACATATAAACCCATCGGCAACTACAGTAAAGACGTAACCCTTAAGTTACTGTTACTGTTGGATTGTTGTTAGTAAAAGCAAGCCTTTAAAATCTATAATTCATCAAGGCGATCTTTTTAACACTACATATTTCTAAGCCGTCTTGGACGATTGCTTTAACATTAAATTGTTCTCTATCCGCAGTTATGCAAAGTTGTATTAAATTGCCGATGATTCCTTTCTGAAGAGAGCACGCAAGCCTCCTGCCACCATCAAAGTTCGTTAACTACCCGGTAGTATAATATTGAACTCAATTTTAATAACAGTTCAGTCTGTAAATTTAAGTGTTTCATCATTAAAACATGCTGTGAGCTGGACTTAAATACACAAACTACTAAAACGGTATCTCAGAATAAATATAGTGCTATAACTCGTCTAATAAGTTTGAAGATCTATGGAATAACTTTGCTCCGTTTCGAACAACAGATCTACTAGTTTTGTATAAGAAATTATGTATTAAGTTCGGACACTTCCGTTGTTTTTGCGGGTAGACTTTCAGAAACGAAACTATATTTACAACCAGAGTATAATATTCTTACTTTTAACTTTTAAATAGGAGATAACGTTTTTGAATTATACGAAAGCACTAAACAAGATGCAAGGTCAAAGCTTCCTTCCCGGTACAGCCAAATTAAAACGGTAACTTGCGCATAAAACGGCACTCGCCAAATGGATTTAAACGGCCGCTGGTTTTAAGATTGGTTAAAGTGACTATAAAACGGAATGCTCCTTCCCGGCGCTTTGAGCCAAAGCGAATGTCATTCGTTCAACTTTGGCAGAACCTTAAACTACTGATTTTACGGTATCGATAAAACAGTTTATAGCGAATAAAACCTGGAAAGTGACGGAAAATTGAGTTTCGGATCGGTTTAGTAAGGGTTAAATTTGTTTCGTATAATGAGATTGAAGCGTGAGGCGAACGCTTATGTTTTCATACAGATACGAGGAAGTACTCTTTCGCTTCTCAAAAATTCTGATTCGTTTGCGGTGACGTATTTTGTCTTCTGCGACGATGAACAACATTCGACGCCTCTGCAGCTAAACATTGAAGTTTGGAATTACAGTTCATTTCGGTGTCTTGAAGAATCGTTGCAAGACAACTACTAAAGCCACAAGTTTTTCTGCTAGTGTGACTCCCACTATTTATTTTTGTTTGACTTCATATTCGCTTTGAGTGACTATTTCAACCGTTATCTGTGTCCAACGGAAGAAATTTGCTAGAGTGGCATTAGCCTGGCAACGATTGCTAATATGAATTGCAATTCCAAGAAGATGTTGTCCTTTTATTTCAAAACTAGCCACCATAATACCCGGTTTACTCGGGAACATTTGTGTGTGATGCATTCTGCGGTTAACATTTTGAATTATTTCGAATAAGTAAGAGCCGATTATGCTATAATCTTGTCAAATAAACTGAATGTCCTTATAATATATCGACATCGGAACTTTAAAGATCTGAGTTGTGAAGCCCTATAAGATCAGATCGGGATAATAGACCTAACATTCCCTATTATAGACCTAAAAAATCTGTTTATCAAATTTCACCTCTCCATATCGGGAGATTAGTTTTGATGTACACCTTATAGACATTTCCCTTCTATAAGTTTTGATAATGGTATAATGAAAAACTGGAAAAATATAATTTGTAAAATGTTTGCGATACTTTTAGTCCAACGAGCTTATCATTTAACGTTGTCAAAATCTTAAAATTAACAGATATTTACTAATTAATATTCGTAAATAGCTTCATTACGTAAAAATTGATGAGCCATTAGTTTGGAATTGCGGGATTAATAGACCGCAACTATTGTTGCGTTTATGATAACACATGTCATAAACAAAGTAAACACTGGCAACATCTAACCAAAGCACACGTTTTAAAATTTCAACAGCTTCTCGAAGGGATGGTTTATTTTTATCTACAGTTTGAAAACTATTACGTCTTATTTAAATGAAACCCTCTCGCATCGTCCAGATATTTTAAGTAATGTCCACAATAAGGATTGCTAAATTGTAATCGTGTTCGTGTATGAACATTTTAATGTAAGTGAATGTTTTTACAGTGAATTTCATATTGTTAACATTTGTTCTCAAAACGTTTAAATTAATTATGTATTCAATTATACAGTATATTCGAATAATTCGTTGTAATTTTATTCTAATATGCTGGCAAAATAAAACAAAATAATAAAAAATAAATATTAGAATATTTTTAATGGGCCTGTGAAACAGTAAATACACTTAAAAAATAAACATAAGTCAAAAATATGTTTTTCGAGTAAACATAGCTTGTAATATTAGTATTATTTGTCAGTCATAAACCGTGTGTAAAGATCACGTGTATTAATATAAATCTAAATTATTAAAATAATTTCTCGATTTTGTTCGGCAATTTTGGCCTATTAAACTGATATTTTATAAAAACATATATATTTGGCATCAATAAAAAAACTCGTTTTCTCTTTATGTGCCTTTTGGGGGTTTGAATAACATTTAACTTCAGAGCTTCACCCCACGGGCTTTTAAAGTCCCAATATCTTATGGGTTTTTTTCATTTATAAAGCAAGCTGAATAGAATGTAAAATGTGTAAATCATCTGGCGATGTGCCTGCGGTATTCCCGTGCGAGGGACAGGACACCACCGGCTAGTTGAGTGAAGTTCTCATTAGAAATGGCAGTTATAAAATTAGGAAAATAACTTTATATAACCTCATTATGAAGTAGTGAACAAATGCAGTACTCTAAATTATTTTACGGATATTATAAAATCCACATTTTCATTCATATATAGCTGAGTGAACCCAAACATCAACATATCACTACGTATTACAATATTTTAGCGGCGAAAATAATAAGTTGATTATGCAAAGAGTCTGTCAAATTAAGTTCACTAGTGAAGAAGAGCGTCTGCTCTTAATTTAATAACGAGTGCTCTTGCTTGAGTGGTTTCGCTCTTATATTTTGCCCTTCTTCCTTATTAAAACTTCGTTTCATCAGTTTATATTTGGAAAGGTTTCGCATCGGGGAACGAAGATGCCAGTACATTTTAAGAGTTAATCAACCTCAAATTAGTGTTAACCTTTAATATCCGTTGGTTTCCTTTGATTTAACACGTCTAACATGGATCAAAGTTCCTGTATTAATTCGGTGCAATTTTTCCCTGTCTACAGCATCATTCTGTCATGAAGTCTTGTAATATAGTTCAACCCAGGAGCACTCGTAATTTTCTTATGCCGATGAAGTAGTTTGAAGCGTTTTGCTTATTAGTGAATTTCCAATAGAAAAGTGAACTATTTAGCATGACCTGCACAACGCACGGTGAAACTTAAGCCCGGGACCACCATAGACGATCCTAACGTGACCCCATGAACACGTTTTGGGGGGTCGTTTAAAATTATATATAGAAAACCCAAAATTATCAAACAATTATCTTTATATTTCGGTTTACCATCTTGAGAACAACTATATTGTAACATTTTTATGATGTGATATAGGTGTTTGCTATAAAATTATACTATATTTAATTAAATTTTAATTAAATTATTTTTAATGTAAATGCATATTTGATTGATTTTTTTATATTTTTAATTTTGTATCTATTCTCTTATTTCTTTATTTTTTATTTATTCATTTTTTCAGGTCTCTTTATCTAAGATCTAACCAACTTGGGTATTTTGATTTCGTAATCATTTGACAAGCTTGTTCCAGGCTTGTAAGTGATGACATGGCACGTAAAACTTATTCTTTAATTGCCTAATCGGCTTAACTTTGAATGTATTTTCAAAAGTGTCATCACCGTGTTCTTTTCCATGTACTACTAGGGGCTTTGTCATGCAATCGAGCCCTTGGGCATACCAATGGCCTGCCATATATATATAAACACACACACACACACACACACACACACACACACACACACACACACACACACACACACACACGCATATATATATATATGTGTGTGTGTGTGTGTGTGTGTGTGATTGTAATGGTTTATACTATAGCGGTCGCATTCTTTGTCCGATTTACTTACAATTCGGTAGAAACGTTCCTTTCTGTAATACGTTGGATACGTTTTTTGGGTAAAACAATCGGAAAACTCTAACCCCTATTTCGGGGATATTATTTTTTCAAATTTTTAATTTGGACCAAAAAAGGGTTAGAAAAGCCCCGGATGTAAAATGAATGCATGTAAAAATATGTAGATTAGTGAGGCGAAAGTTGTAATCCCTCTCTCATCATTTTAGCATAAATATGTACCGAGTTATTAAAAAATATTATATTAACTTAAAACAGTACGTTGTCTTATCGAGATTTCACTTTAGAAAATGCTGTTATTCATATGTTTGTGTAGTTTTATCATCCTTAGTACATCCAAGCCTACTTTCAATCCTGACTGTGCCTTCTCCTTACCTTATATTGCGCAATATTTTTTTCCCAGCATTGCAGGTAAATAGAACCACGAGCATCAGGGCAGCCAAAAAGTTAGATTTGTTCAGATTTCCATGAAAATTGGAATAAGTCTATGTTTTAACACAGGTTTTGGTTTTTTTTTAAGTTTTATATGTGGAAATTCACTTCCCTCACGTCAGCGCGCTGCGTGTTAACTCGTTTTACTTTAACACCATTATAATTTATTTACAGTTTTTCTTTTTATCAAACCATTAGATAGAATTCAAATCTGATTCTTAAACTAAATTATATTTTATTAAAACTTTAAAACATAGACTATCGTGTGAGGTTCTAAAAAATACATTACGAGTATTTTAAGATATATTGTTACTTTATACATTATACATTATTTGTTACTTTATACTTTATTGTTACGGTACTTTATATTGTTACTAACAGCGATAAGTTAGGCAATCACAGTGCCTTTATTAAACTGTCTTGTTGTTACGCAATGACATAATCAGCATTTTTCCTCAGTTCGTGGGTTTACACAATATCACCTATTAATATAAAATTGATGAAATGTATATAACCACAGATCAAAATCGATTTTCTTGTGATCAAATTAAAGCTTATTTCCACCTTTAATGTTTTAACAACTACACGTAGTTTGTGAGAGATCAATGGGATTTTTTCGAAAAAACTTCATGATCCCATCAACAAACTTTTGAGCTACGACTCCGCCATTTTGTAACTTACGGTTTTTTGCGCGCCGTTGCGGCCGGCATATTAAATGGCTACAATTAACAGAATTGCCGCCTCTTTGGCAAAAACCGCCGCTTTTCGAGAGAACACCGCCACAATGGTTACAGATAATGCCCCTGAGAAAAAAGGAGCCGAAAGTTTTTCGGAAATTACCCGAACTGACTCATTAGGCCTCGCGTGGACCTGGAGACAAATTATTTTGAGCCGGAAAAAGCTGCTATGTATTTTATTTATATTGATTTATCGTTTAATTTTTATTAATCGCCTGTTTTTATGGTTCTTCATTCTCTGAAGTATATGGAAAGTAAACCATAAATTGCTATAGATTCTCAAACCGTAAGTTACATATTCAAATGTTTGTAATTATTGTACTTACCTTCTATATTATGTAGACTATTAATTTATCCTAAATAAAACTTGCCGGTGTCCCGTTCTTCGCACAGGACTCTTGTAAGCATTGAATCGGATGTTTTGAAATGTTTACATTATAATCAAGCATAGAGCCTGATGTATTATAATTTTACATTAGAATACACATTTTAAATAACAATCAGATGTTATAATGTAAAATATAATAGTTTTATTTTTTATTTTACTGACTGCCTGGAAACAAAATCCATAAGATTAGAACTGCAACTTTGAAAGAACATGGGGCGGTACCTGAAGAGTAGGTGCTTCTCAAAATCTCAAAAAGCACATGTCGTGAGTATGAACTTTAGATTGATACCAAACGAGAATGCGAATTGGGAGTTTTAGAGATCTAAAAGGCCAACAAAATAATCAATAAATTCTTTTAATAATACACATAAAGACAAAATAATAATAAATTATTAATTATATTGAAATTTGTATTGTTTAGATACTGAAAATTACGTCTCAGCAAGCTTTACCATTCCTATTAAATTTACAAAAATTTACTTTCTTCCAAGGAAGGTTAGAAAATGTGGAAAATAATTGTATTAATATTATGTTTAATACCAATAAAATAACACCTTACGTATAGGCTTACCTACAACTACGGGGCTTAACCCACGCGTCAGCACGTCGCAGTATGTTTGCAATTCCATAAGCCCATGTTCCCAGTTCGCCCAACATCACTGGCATTCCAACGAAGGTATGCTACAGACGTTTTGATGATATAGATGCGAAATCTGCTCGCTATTGCATGGAATATCAACTACAAATTACTATGTTGACATTAAAACGGATAAATCACAGCAGGCTTTTGGTGCTCTGCATGATTCATATTTTTATCACTGTATTTTACGATCAGTGCCTAATTTATATTTTAATTTGTTGGATTAGCATATACTATTTTAAATGACAAGGCATGTTTTTCTCACTATACTTTTTTCTCTCTCCCTTCTTCAATTGTTTACTATCAAAAGCCGTATTTATATAGCAAACTTTTATGTTACTTTGAAATTGAAGAGACGATGTGATTTACTGTATTTTTTATTTCCTCATTGTTTTATAAATTTATTCCAGTATCGACAAACCACGTCGTGAAATATCTGTTGTACAAAATTGTAAGGTGAGAAGGTAATTGTGATCGAAAACCTATTCATTAAAATAAAATTGTAATAAATATGTTGTTCAAAAACACAGCTAACGATAATTTAGTTTAAGTACACTCGATATCTTACAGCTCGGTCCACGGGTCCCCTTAGCTATCGTACAGCTCGGTCCACGGGTCCCCTTAGCTATCGTACAGCTCGGTCCACGGGTCCCCTTAGCTATCTTACAGCTCGGTCCACGGGTCCCCTTAGCTATCGTACAGCTCGGTCCACGGGTCCCCTTAGCTATCTTACAGCTCGGCCCACGGGTCCCCTTAGCTATCGTACAGCTCGGTCCACGGGTCCCCTTAGCTATCGTACAGCTCGGCCCACGGGTCCCCTTAGCTATCGTACAGCTATATATGATATATATGTGTATATATACACCAGATATTTTGTCGGAGGGATTACTAAACGCTTATAGGGAAAGCAGTACAAACCAATGCAGTAGTGAACATTCCGGCAAGTAATCTAATAATCTAATCTAATAGGCAGAGGCTACGTACACGTCCGACGTGAGCCGCTACTGTTCACGTCCGTTCCAAATTATGCACCGTACGTTACTTTTCCTGAGATTTTTAAAACAGATTGAGGGCCAGAAAACCTCCTAACCTAACGTAACGTAACGTAACGTAACCTAACCTAACCTAAGCGGTAGCGATGTGAATTTGCCTTTACATTGGACGTGTACGTAGTCACTTCGAATCTAATTCATGACAGTAATCTAATACCTATAATTTATAATACAATTTAATAAAACAGTATTATATGTTGAACTATCACATATTTTACTGTATAAACGGCAGTTTTTGTAATAGTAGTGTTAACATTATGGTTAAAAACGAAATTTTACGGTGGTGCATGTTTTTTTTAATAAACAGACAAACCTTTTTTTATGTGCTAAATTATGACAAACTCTCATCATAGAAATTTTTTGATTCATCATTCGCTGAAATTAGTTCAAAAATTGCGAAACCTTGATGTATCTTGAAACAACAAATTGCCTTAGCGCATAAGAATACAATCAAGTTAAAGATTACTGCAATAAAAAATACCCCCGTCGCAGCAAACCTGCGTACTCAGCCAATTTCCAATAAATTTGTATGTTTCTCACTGCTACATAAAGCCACTTACCAAGTTTCACAAAAATGCATTCATAAATAAGTTATTTATAACATTTTATTTATTCCCCATAAGAATAACATTAGGACTGAGTACGCAGGTTTGCTAATTGATATATATATATATATATATATATATATATATTGATGGTTTTTTAATGTGGTTTGTGATATATGTATATATATATATACATATATACATACATATAAATTTTAACGAATAGTGTTTTTGGCTTCTGGGGACCTCAAAACAAAAAGTTATCATGGTCTCGGGCTTAAGTCTTACCATGAGGCCTACGGTAATAGCTTCTTCCCTATAGGGGAAATTCGCTAAAAACAGTCGCTTCAGAACTTAAAACCTTCAAAGCTTTAATTTACTCCACAAGTTTATAAAAAAGTTTAAAATTAAATTGAATTATCCATGCTTCTATACATACACATACATACATACACTACAGACAGCGTGGTTTCTGTAAGTCTCTAAATATAAAATAGTTAACCCTATGAAAATAGTTAATTTATTTAATCACTGATTTTTTTATAAGTAAATTTTACCCCTCTCTGGAAATACTGTATAATTATTTTATATTTTCACCCTATTCGTACACAATTTAAATATTGTGAATACAAATATTTTGACCGACTAAATTGTGTTTTGTGATTAAATTTAATACCGACTTTTAATCATTGGAGACCTGTGTTAACATCACAATCAGCGTAACATCAAAACCAAATAATTTGTTATGCTTTTAGCGAATTTCCCCTATAGGGAAGAAGCTATTACCGTAGGTCTCATGGTAAGACTTAAGCCCGAGACCATGACAACTTTTTGTTTTGAGGTCCCCAGATGCCAAAAACACTATTCGTTCAAATTTATATATATATATATA
Source organism: Allygus modestus (assembly GCA_963675035.1). Classification (NCBI taxonomy): domain Eukaryota; kingdom Metazoa; phylum Arthropoda; class Insecta; order Hemiptera; family Cicadellidae; genus Allygus; species Allygus modestus. The sequence continues at coordinate 41,386,741 of OY776117.1, read as the reverse complement.
TATATATATATATATATATATATATATATATATATATATATATATATGTGTCCGTTAACACGATAACTTGAGTAAAAAATGTTCGATTTTTATGAAATTTGGCTCAAATGTGTAAAATGACATTCATGACTTTAAGTTCGAAACCCAGAAAAATCGGACCATGGGAAGGGGGGGTTTATGGGGGTTTTAAATTTTCCAAAAATCAGTTTTTTGCATTTTTCACCCTACAATTTTTAAAAAACTTAATTTTGGTTTTGACCATGTTATAGAGCTTAAAAAAACAAATAATTTAGTATTTTGAATTATTAACCTAGGTTAAGTGGTTGCGGAGAAAATCCAAAAAATCTACTCATAAAATCTCCCATGTTAATCTTATGGGAAAAAGGTTTTTGGCTTTTCCTCAGTTTATTTTAATGTAAACTTCACATTTGCTTTTACCAATCTGTTCAGTTACACAAAACAATCATTTTGGTGTTTAAATTGTGATTCTACGCCCAACCGTTGCAGAGATATTCAAAGTGCTAAACACAGTACGTTGTCCAATGTTATCCTTATGGAGAATAAATAAAATTTGATATCTCGATTATTTATGAATGTATGTTGATGAAACTTGGTATGTGGCTTCACGTAGTACTGTTAAATTGATATTTGCACAAAAAATTGATTTTTTTGTTGATTATTCCCGTAGCAGCAAACCTGCGTACTTAGCCCCCATGTTATTCTTATGGAGAATAACTAGAGTGTTATATAGCGCTTATTTATGATTGAATATTGATGAAACTTGGTATGTGGCTTCGCCTAGTTACATTCTATTTATATTTGCATAAAAACCGATTGTTTGTTCCTTATTTCAGCAAACCTACGTACTCATTACCAATGTTATTCTTATGGAGAATGATTAAAATCTACATATTTAATTCCGTAAGCGAATCGGTCCCCACGAAATATCTCGAGCTAGAAAGAAGTTAAGTTGGGTTATGACGATTCATTTTAAAGCTTGAGGGCCAAGGATAGTGGGAAAAACATCAGAAATATCAAAAATTACGTGGGCTACGCCCCACTGGACTTCAAAGATCCAATGATTTTCTTATGGAAATATCACCACAGTGTTTTTATTAATAAGCAAATTTTAAGCAAAATGATCTAATGATCAGCTGTGATTATCCACTTACACAAAAACCATACGTTAGGGGCTGTAGCCCCTGTAAGCCACTAGTCGCTTATATGTGAATATATTTTTATGAAACTTAGTATGCGGCTTTATGTGGTATTAAGACATATATTATGCATTGGAAATTCGCTGAGTATGCAGGTTTGCTGCGACGGGGGTATTTAACTAAGGTATAAACGAATCTGGCTAACCTAACTGTACCAAGTTCCAGTATATATGAGATTTATACATAGGCTGTCGGCTTCCATCCGCCAGACAGTTCCTTGTTATTATGACAATAATTTCATAATAAGATCAATTCCACAACTAACTTAACTTATATAAACAGCTAACCCGTCCTAACTGTATACGAACCGACTATGCGACTGCGCATCCAAACAAATACATTTTGTTGTAATAAATCATTTTAAATTTTACTACACATAACTTGTAACACTACAAACGCAAATGACACAACAGGACTTACAAATTACATATGATCTTCAATTCTAACGTAAACTTTTAGTTTAGGGACACACCACACACATATCACACCACATGCTTATTTTACTTTAATGATATGACTTTTAGGATTTCCTCAGGATTTGCAAAAGGAGGACGCGACTTATCAAGACTGCATGATTTAGAACACTTGAGATTGTGAAATATTTTTTTTATTCTATGACCACTATCATTCATCTTTTCCTAGGGTTCTTCTGTTTTATGTAAGCACAATGCTTATGCATTTTCTGGGATCATAATATTATTTCTTCACATAGCACCACTCAACATTTCTTGGTTTGTATGCTATAAAGTTTGTTTGTAATTGAGTTTCTTGATTTTTATGTCTCGTCCTTCAAATATTAAATTGGTGGTATTACTTGTCTTCTGCAATCAGTTTTAAGTTGGCCCAGTCCCTGAAAAATACTATTGTGATTAGACGTAAACGTTGGCATTCAATCATCTTCTTAATGAGCACAATACATGAAGAGGTAATTTGAAAAACAATTTAAATACGTTAATATATCTATTAGCACTAGAGCAGCCTAAAACTAAAACTCTTTATACATTAGAGAAGAGTTTGATTTTCCGAACAGATTTAAAACTTCTTGCAAGAGATTGAATATACATTAATTTGTATTCTATAGTCTTTTTGTATTAGCGAATTTCCCCTATAGGGAAGAAGCTATTATCGTAGGTCTCATGGTAAGACTTAAGCTCGAAACCATGATAACTTTTCATTTTGGGGTCCCCAGATGCCAAAAACACCATAAGTTCAAATTTACATATGTATATATATATATATATATATATATATATATATATATATATATGTGTGTGTGTGTGTGTGTGTGTGTGTGTGTGTGTGTGTGTGTGTCCGTAAGCACGATAACTCTTGTAAAAAAGGTTCGATTTTAATTAAATTTGGTACAAATGTGTAAAGTACGAATTGGAAAACCAGACGAATCGCACCATCCGAATGGGGCTTTTGTACCCCAAAAATGAGTTTTTTGGGGTTTCCTCATGTAATTTTTATTTAAATCCAATTTTAATTCATACCATTGAATTCAGCATAAAAAATTTGGTATTTTGATCATTGCTCTAAGTCAATTGGTTACTGAGATATTGAAAGACAAGTGCACGTTGCCTAATGCACAGTACGTTGTCTAATGTTATTCTTATGGAGAACAAAAATTATATCTCGCTTATTTATGAACATAAACTGACGAAATTTGGTTTGTTGTTTCCACACAAAGATATTTCGCCTATGATTCCCGTAGCAGCAAACTTGGTAGCAGCAGTACTTGGTCCTCATGTTATTCTTATGGAGAATAATTTAAATGTTAGACCTATATATCGCTTATTTATGAATGTATATGGATGAAACTTGGTATGTGACTTCCCTAAGATTAGTTCAATTGATATTTGCATAAAACCCCATTATTTTGTGTTCTTTGTTGCAGCAAACCTGCGTACTCATCCCCAATGTTATTATTATGGGAATAATTAATATTTTAAATATCACTTGTTTGTGAATATATTTCTTATGAATTCTGTTAAGTGTTTTAATATGTTATGTTATCATCATCATCATCAGAAGGGGCGGACATGAGTCCCAAGGCACATAGCCACACTGGGCTTATTGCACACCCCCGAAAAGAAATGAGAAAGGTTTCAGGACTCCTCCAGGTTCAAGAGCCTGATGAACTGCATCATCCTATCGACGAGCTCCTCAGGAGGCAGGTATCCACCCCTGACCATAGTTCCCATTGTTGAAGCCCTTACCTCCCTAAGCTCATCGCAATCGAAGAGCAGATGATCTGCTCACACATGATCTGGAGCAGATGATCTGGTCTCCTCGTACTGCCCACATTTACTGCATGCAGGGTCACCATTGAATACGCCCATCCGAGAGAGGTGTTTCCTTAGGTGACCATGACCCGTAATCATAGCCCGTGTTATGTTATATATTTATTGAAAATTCGCTGAGTACGCAGGTTTGCTGCGACGGGGGTATTGTATTTGCCAACTGGTTCATTGAGTGGAGGGACTTTTCTCAAGTAAAGTTCCAGTGGTAAATCCAAAGAGCATATTTATTTAGAATACCTTTGTAGGTGTTATATGTTCTGTTGCAGCAGCTTTCCTCTTAGAAAACCTAAGACCACATGTCTATGACAAACTGAGTGTGGGGTGCCGCGTACGATATAGATGGTTAAGTCGTATGTCGCGTTATTTGGAGTGTTTATTCCTCCGGGTGTATAGTACAGAAACTGTATGAGGCAGGTTTTGTACACGTGGTGGAGTGAAAGAAACTCCCATTTAAAATAATACCCCATTTAATATATGCGTTGCTATCGGATAGTTTAAACGTGTTTTAAAAAACATTAAAACAAAAATTATCTTGAACCAAAGTCAGCATTCTTATAACAGAATTTGGTATTTTCAATCTTTTTTAAATACTAGTAAATAAATGTTTAATGATATTGTTTCAATATTTAATGGAACTCTAAAGAGAAAATGATTTGACACAGAATGCTCTTGATTGAAAGATAATTTAATTGAACTACGCATTTTACAATTCATTACATTACGATTGAATATTATATCTGTCTGCGAATTACGTTTCTTTAATCATATCTGCGTAAAACCTATTGTCTACAACATTTAGGAACATTTCTATCGGACCCAAGGGACAGTGGCGTATAAATCTGTAAATGTCAACTGTAAGTGAAGGCGACACAAGGAGGGGTGAGGGTGAGGCAGACAGCAGACGTCATGTGGGACTGTAATCATCATCATCTCATAACTGACGTGTTATCCATAAAAATAATATTTTAACCCTTCATATGTAATTGGCAAAGTAGTTTTTCATCCATGTAGAAGGTTTCGTTGGACACTGATGCGAGAAGAGTTAAAAAACAGTTTGGGTTTAGGAATTATATATTTTAATTTGTTTAACCAAATGCAATCAGAAGTTTGTATAGGGTCTGGACATTCAACTATCGAAGTGAAGGGTTTACAACGAGAAGACTAGGCAACAATTTGACATTTACAAGCTACTTAGTAAGTATTATTTTACTACGTAAGTAAAATTTTGGGAAGAAATACCGATGGAAATGGTTAGTTAGTATTCATCTCATATTAATTACGTACCGTTAACTCACAATAATATACTTAACGCCGTAGTCAACTTAATAATCAGCATAAGACTATGTAAATTAAGATATAATATCAAGATCCATAGTGTTCTTTTCCTGTTTTTACTGATTGTTATTTTACTATTGGTATTGTCTGTTTTTATTTAAACTTGTATATAATGTTATTGTTTATTATGATATCAAATCTTCCATTGTTCCATAACATTAGTATGTACTTATTACCTTGGTGTGTGACTAAATAATTGTCATATTCTGTAGTTTAATGTAATGTAGTTTTACGTGATTTTCTTACGTAACTTATTAAAAACAACTCTTGTAACCTGACCGCAGCCTTTTAAGAAGTGCCTACTGTAATTGGCAATTAATTGTTAATGCTCGTTGTAGTCGTATGGCGAATAAATGATTTTATTCGTTTATATAAGTCCCCAGGCGCAGATCACTTGTTTGCTCGTTGTCAATTTTTAAATTCTGCGTTTTTAGAGCCACATTTCCTAGCCTCATTTTGGCGGTATACTATATTATATTTTTAAACGTAAACATGCAGGTTTAATAAATCGATTTATCGTTTTGTAGAAAAACGATTTACCCTATGACTTTAAATTAAATTAAAAATATATATTCCTTGTGACTACCACCGGATCAAGATCTATATTAAATATAGGTCTTTATTATACAAATGTTCATACTAGGTGAACCCGTGCGATTCGCACGAATATTAAACTGAGAATTTTGCATTTATAAGTAATTGTGTTCAGTTTTAAAACAAATCAATTGAAGATATGTAAAGAAAACAAAATCAAAACGAGTTCGCACGCAGCACGCTGACGTGAGGGAAGTGAATTTCCACATAACAACTTTTAAAACTCAAAATCAGTGTAATAACATACATTTATTCCAATTTTTATTGAAATCTGAAAACAGTGATTTTTTGGCTGTTCTGATGCTCCTGGTTTCATTTACCTGCAAAGCTGGGAATACAATTTTCTGCATTATAATGTTAGGAGAAGGTCCAGACAGGCTTTAAAGTAGGCGTGAGGTTCCTGGGGATGATAAAAGTACTCTAACAAAGGAATAACAGGCTTTTCTAGTGTAAAATCCCCATAAGACAAGTACTGTGTTTAGTCGATACACTTTTTCTTTAATAACTCAGTAATTATATATGCTATAATAATAATACGAGGGAGGGCTTAAAACGTTTGCCAGTAGGGGGCATTGGATGGTTCAAAACCAGCACAGCAGTGTGGACGCGTGGACGCGTGGAAGCCCCCCCCCCCCGATGACCTTGACCCCAAGGTCACCCCCGAGGTCACCCCCCCCCAATGACGTCATCCCCCCCCAATGACGTCATCCCCCCCCGATGACCTTGACCCCAAGGTCACCCCCGAGGTCACCCCCCCCCCAATGACGTCATCCCCCCCCCCGTTTGCAACATTTTTCATGATGAGGAAAAACTTTCAAAAATTAATAACTAGCCTATTTACTCACCGATTCCCACGGGACTTTTTCCAGAGTGTAGGCCTATCCCAGAGGAAGCAAATGACGAAAGAACCCCATAGATCCACCATCAAACAAGGCCGCTATTAATTTATAACCGCGTTTTCCTTATGGGATTTCAGCTGTTTACCGACCGATTTTGATGAAACTTCACCACATGCCGGGTGCCCTCCTAAGTAAACCATCCCTTAAAGAAAATTGAAAATCCGCCTATAAACGGGCCCGCTATTAATTTTTAAACGTGTTTTCCTTATGGGATCTCGGCTGTTTACCGACCGATTTTGACGAAATTTCACCACATGCCGGGCGGCGGCCTAAGTAAACCATCCCTTAAAGAAAATTGAGAATCCACCCTTAAACGGGCCCGCTATTAATTTTTAAACGCGTTTTCCTCATAGGATCTTAGCTGTTTTCCAGACCCCTCACAATGGTTCAAAACTAGCAAAGGTGCGGTGAGGATGCGAGGCTGCTAGGGTCTACGTGACTGCCCGGGGTTGTTTACTCATCAGCGACCTTCTAGACCCCTCATCACTCCCTCACTCCTCCGGCAAGTGCGCGCCGCATGAGGCCTCCTCCCGACCAGAGTGTTATTTATAAGCGAGTCCTTGAGGGTTTCGCCAGTTTGTCTTTGGAGCTCTTACTGCGCGGACGAAGTATTGCCGTCTCCGAGATACACTTTACAACCTGTGCTTGTGCGACTGTGTGGAGTTTTCTCTTTGAATATCTTAAAATGTAAGTAACATTTAATATATCTTTTCATCAGCCGATTTGCCAATGATCTAAATCCCAATTAGCTAAAATTAATATTTAATATTTTACATATCCCAGTGCAAAATAAAATTTGGTTTTGCTTTTAAATCGAAATTTCAAGTGGCTAGTACAATTATAGACGAGAGTAAAATCGCCATGTGCGACTGAAACAAAGATAAAGACGTGTAACAGTGTTAGGAATGTCATAGGAGCCATTCTTGTAATTTATTTCTGTCTACTATTAGAAGGGTACTGCTACAGATACCCGATGTTGTAGATGGCTGTTCCTCGTATGTGTGAGGTCTGCGGTCGCGTCTTCGCTGGAAACCTGGCTCGTCACATGGCAGCTGCTCACAGGGACCGCCATTTCGACTGCAACGTCTGCGGGAGACGCTTCGGGCGAAGCGACAGCCTGCGACGCCACCTCACAGCAGTTCATCCTCCCACTCCTCACGACCAAGCGCCAGGTACGGTTTTTACATTAAACAAGAAACCGTCAGTACTAATGACTTGTTTTCGAGAGAGAGTAAACGGCTTTAGCTGAGTAAACAGATTCAAGTAGTAAACAAGGGGCTGCCAGCCTCTGTTCAGTTCCTCACCCTTGTATTACTGGGCTCAAACTGGCGTTCGAGATGAGGAAGAGGTCGTCAGGCCTCTATGCAATTCCTCACCCTTGTATTACTGGGCTCAAACTGGCGATTGAGATGAGGAAGAGGTCGCCAGTCCTCTATGCAGTTCCTCACGATCAAGCGCTAGGCACGGTTTTTACATTAAACAAGAAACCAGTACTAATGACTTGTTTTCGAGAGAGTAAACGGCTTTAGCCGAGTAAACAGATTTAAGTAGTAAACAAGGGGCTGTCAGCCTCTGTTCAGTTCCTCACCTTGTATTACTGGGCTCAAACTGGCGATTGAGATGAGGAAGAGGTCACTAGGCCTCTGTGCAATTCCTCACCCTTGTATATACTAGGTTCAAACTGGTGAATGAGATGAGGAAGAGGTTTCCAGTTCCTCACCTTCATGTATATTGAGGTAACTAATAGAACTTGTTTTTCCTGTTCGCAGGCCATCCATGCCCGTTGTGCTCCGTTGTCCTGGCGAGTCCTGAGGATCTGCGCCATCACATGGAAGCGGTCCACGGTGCGAGCCCGTCAGCTTCGACCTCCTCCTCTTCCTCCGCAACGCCACCCGTCAGAGACCCACGGCCCGAGTGCGACGCGTGCGGGCGGCGATTCGCCCGCGAGGATCTGCTCCGGCGCCACGTGCAGCTGGTGCACGCCAACGGGGTCCGCTGTCCCGAGTGCGGCGCCCTTTTCCGCAGGGTCGCTTATCTCCAGCAGCACGTGGCGAGCGCCCACCGCGGCATGAGGTTCGCGTGCGCCTACTGCGACCAAGGCTTCACCCGGCGCTACAACCGAGACCAGCACGAGGCCCACAACTGCCCCGTCGTGAGGAACCTCGTTGTGGACGAGATGCCGCACCTACCCGTCCTGTCACCCGAGCCCCGGCCCGGCCGCGAGCCTCGACCCAGCCACGAGCCCCAGCCTCGACCCAGCCACGAGCCCCGGCCTGGACCCAACCACGAGCCCCAGCCCGGACCCAGCCACGAGCCCCAGCCCGGACCCAGCCGCGAGCCTCGACCCAGCCGCGAGCCCCAACCTGGATCGAGCACGGCACCCGACGGGATGGTGGGTGGCGGACTGTCCGCGTTCCGCACCATCCAACGGGGGTTCCGCGGACGGCTCTTGACCTTCGGTCTATCCCGGCCCATGGAGGACTTCTTGACTGTGGAGGACGCGCTGGTGCTGCTGTTCGACAGCGTCCTGGAACTGCTGGCCGACGTCAGGACCCGACACCCAAACATCAAGGTCAACATGTTCCTGGAGTGTGAATTCGCCAACGTCCACGGGGCCACCTGTCTGCGGGCGTTCAAGACGAAGAACGTGCCTCTCACCGCCGCGTCCAACTTGGAGGACTTCCTGTCAGCGTCCTTCCACAAGCTGGAGGAAGAGAAGGAGCAGTGCCTGCTAGTGGGCAGCGGGTGGAGCTATCTCCGGATACGCGACCTGGAGATTCGCGTCAATCTCTACACCCCGTTGGGAGAACGCGGAGCCCGGTTCGTCCAGCTTCCCAAGACCATCTGCGAGACGCGCGCCGTCATCAACGTGCACAACCTCGATGACATGTGCTTTGCATATGCCGTCTTGGCTAAGTTCGTCGCGCAACACCCGGAGAGGCCCACATCGTACACACCGGACATCATGGCTCGCTACGACTGGGTCGGCCTACGCTTCCCCGTGGCTGTGAAGAACATCAAGGTCTTTGAGAGGAGGAACGCCATCAGCGTCAACGTGTACGGGATCGAGCGCGCCATGGTGGGGAGACGCCCCGACGGATCGCCAAAGTTCCAGGACCGCGTGTTCCCGCTGAAGATCTGCAAGCGGGAGTTGGAGGATCACCGGGACTTGCTGTACGTGACCACCGGCGGGGACAGTCACTACGCCTACATCACAAACATGAGTAGGCTTGTGCGACACCAGCTGACGTCCCACGTCAACGCCATCCACGTGTGTAAGCGATGCTTCACTTACTTTGACAACCGGCCTAACAAGCTGCAGCTGTCCGGTGCCGAGCGCCTGGAGGAGCACATGCGATACTGCACCGCCAAGGCCCCCCTCCGCTTGGACTTGCCGAAGAAGCAGCAGATCCGCTTCACCCACCCCGAGTACACTCGGCGCGAGCGCTTTTGCGTTTATGCCGACTTCGAGTGTGCTCTGCAACCCGTCGCCGCTGACCCTGCGGAAGCACCGCCCGGCACGAGGCCCCTGCAACTGCACGTCCCGTACGCCTTTGCCTACCAGATCGTGGACTCGCTCGGTTTGGAGGAGTTTGAGCCCCGCGTCTACTTCGGGGCTGACGCGTCCAAGGTCTTCATGGAGAGGCTGAAGATGGACGTGCTGGCGCTGTGGGAGTTCCTATTCAGCATGAGAGCTCTGCACCCTTCTCTGACCCGGCAGGAGATGGACGAGTACCTGGCAACGACTCACTGCTACCTCTGCGGGAAGGAGTTCACGGACCAGGACGTTAAGGTGCGGGACCACAATCACGCCCCACCCTACGAGTTCCGAGGAGCCGCACACCGCTCGTGCAACCTCAGGTACCGGGAGCAGCGACACATCAACTGCTACTTCCACAACCTATCCAACTACGACGCCCACTTCGTAGTGCGCGAGCTGGCCATCGACCCCGATGACGTGGACGTGTTGGCCCACACGGAGGAGCGGTACATCGCTTTTACCAAGCGATTCCACTTTGGTCAGCCTGGGGACAACCAACGTCAGAGCAGTTTCGCGGTGCGCTTCCTAGACACCTACAGGTTCCTGTCCATGAGCCTGGCCAACCTGGCGGCAGGACTTCCCACGGACAGGATGCGTGAGACGAGGAAGCGCTTCCCCGACGACCGGCTGTTCGACCTGGTGCGTAGGAAGGGCGTGTTCCCCTACGACTTCGTGACGTCCTACGACACACTGTACAGGACCAGGGAGCTACCGCCCAAGGAGGCGTTCAGGAACTCCATGACCCTGGAGGACATCAAGGACGAGGAGTACGAGCACGCCCTCAACGTGTGGCGAGCCTTTGAGTGTCAGCACCTCAAGGACTACGCGGACAAGTACCTGCGATGCGACATCGCCCTGCTCACCGATGTCTTTGAGCAGTTCCGCGACACCTCGCTGGCAGAGTACGGGCTGGACCCCGCCCACTATTACACCCTGCCGTCCTACGCCTGGGACGTAATGCTCAAGACCTGCGGTGTGGAGCTGGACACGCTGCAGGACTTTGACATGTACCTGTTCGTGGAGCAGGGGATCCGGGGAGGGATCTCACAGGCCATCACCCGCTACGCCAAGGCCAACCACGACAGGTGCCCGGACTACCACCCGGACGAACCCACGCGCTTTCTCCTGTACCTGGATGCCAACAACCTCTACGGCTGGGCCATGTCCCAGTGCCTGCCGACCGGAGACTTCGAGTGGCTCAGCCGTGAGGAAATCCAGGCGTTGGACGTCGCGGCACTGGACGCAGAGGCTGATCGAGGCTACATCTTGGAGGTGGACCTCCACTACCCCGCGCGCCTACACGACCTGCACAAGGACCTTCCCTACTGCTGCGAGACGAAGCGCCCGCCAACAGGGAAGTTCCCCAAACTGTTGACGACCCTGGACGACAAGACGCACTACATCTGTCACTACAGGGTCTTACAGCAGGCGCTGCAAAACGGATTGGAGCTGGTCGCGGTGCATCGGGCGATCTCGTTTCGCCAGTCGCGGTGGTTGGAACCGTACATCCTGATGAACACGGAGCTGCGGAAGAAGGCCAAAACGAAGTTTGAACAGGACTTCTTCAAGCTCATGAACAACGCGGTCTTTGGCAAGACCATCGAGAATGTACGGAAGCGCCTCAACGTGAAGCTGGTGTGCACCCCGGAGAAGTTTTCCAAGTACGTCGCCAGATCCAACTTCCTGGACCGGACGTACTACACGGAGGACGTGGCCCTGGTGCATCTGTCCAAGGTCAACATCGTGTTGGACAAGCCCGTCTACGTAGGCATGGCAGTCCTGGAGCTGAGCAAGTGGCTCATGTACGAGTTCCTGCGCAAGATGAAGGAGCGCTACGGTGACCGCCTCACCGTGGACTACATGGACACGGACAGCTACGTCTTTGACATCGTGTCCCAGGACGTCTACGCCGAGATGAAGGAACACCTGGACGACTTCGACACCAGCGGCTATCCGAGGTCCCACACCTGCTACAGCCCCGTCAACGCCAAGGTCATTGGAAAGTTTAAGGACGAGTGTAACGGCCTGTCCTTATTCGAGTACCTCGGCCTGCGGTCCAAGCTGTACTTTATGGACATCGAGGACGCAGCGACAGGCGGCAGCAAGGCTCTCAAGCGGGCCAAGGGGGTGGCGAAGGGCGTTGTCAAGAACGTCCTCACCCCCGACGACTACAGAGAGTGCCTGTTTGAGGGGGTCCAAAAGCGCACCACCAACGTCCGCTTCCAGTCCCACTTACACCGGGTCTACACCGTGGAAGTGGACAAGCTGAGCCTCAGCCCGACTGATGACAAGCGGTGTGTCCTCCCCGACGGCATCCACACTCTGCCGTGGGGACACAAAGACGTCCCGCCGCTACCAGCCAGGAGAGGAGATCGACGGATGGAGGTGGATGGTGAGGAGGAGGAGGGGCAGCCCCAGGATGAAGACGAGGAAGAGGAATTCCCAGTTTAGTTTTAATATTAATTTTAAGAAAAATTTGTAAATAGTATTTGTAAGAAAATATAATAGCTTTATGTACAGCACGAACCTGAGTTGTTTATTTCCTCCCCTTTGCTCACTCAAAAGCCGGTAGGCTCAGAAAAACTAAAGTGAAAGGCGTTATGGGCCGTTTGGCCCGAGCCGTGCAGCTTAAAAAGCCCCCGCCAACCGGGAGCGATTGGCGGCGCGTGTCGGGGACGGCCCTGAAGGAGTTGCCCAGGAAGGAGTTGCTAAGTGGTTTGCTGACGCTCAAGGTTGCACCCTCGAATTACTCAGCGGTTTGCTGATGTCCGAGGGGTCTCGTGACGCGCCCTCTTTGGCGACCTTCACTGCCGCTTGGCGGGGGCTCAGCCAGTGACACGCGCCGCCGGTATATAAACCTGAGGTCCAGCCCCGCTGCCTCAGTTTTGCTAATTTTTATAAATTTAGTAAGGAGAAAGGAGAAATGAAAACAAGCTTTATCATTATGAGGCATGTATTGTACAGTAATAAGGTTACATACACATACTACAAAAACCTTACAAATTAGTTTTAAGCGAATATGGAGTGGAAGAGTCTGCGGACGAGAGCGTCGTTGGCGGCGGGAGCGGCAGGGTCGAAGAGCTGGACGTAGTCGCTGAGTGACGTGCGGAGAACAGCCCGGCAGTACAGGTAAGTGAGGCAGTAGTAGCCGCAAACAGAAGTATCATAGCCCTGGAGCCGATACCTGTTGTAGACATAGTGGCGGTGATGAGGATTGCGCCTCAGGAACATTTGAAAGTCGGCCTGGTATGGCGGCCTTCCGTAGCTGTCCAGGTACTCGAGTCTGTCCTCTTCCGAGCAGTAAAACGCCACCCAGTGTTCGCCTCCCTCGGTGTGTGCTACCGTGTTGGACACGATGGCGGTGAGAGGCTTGACCGGCACGTCCGGTAGTTGGTCAGAGGCGTAGACCGCAACGTTCCTCAGTTATCGCTAATGAGTAAACAGCCTGGGGCAGTCACGTAGGCACGGGGTGATGACGTAACCGCGGTCCACGACTTCACTACTTAAGGTAGGCCAATGCGTGCGTTAGGTTTACAGACGCAGGTTTAGGTTAGGTTTACAGACGCAGGTTTAAGTTAGGTTTGAGGATGCATGAACGTCGCGACGCAGGTTTAAGTTAGGTTTGATGTTGCATGAACGTCGCGCGCGCGACGCAGGCTGTTTACTCATTAGCGATAACTGAGGAACGTTGCGGTCTACGCCTCTGACCAACTACCGGACGTGCCGGTCAAGCCTCTCACCGCCATCGTGTCCAACACGGTAGCACACACCGAGGGAGGCGAACACTGGGTGGCGTTTTACTGCTCGGAAGAGGACAGACTCGAGTACCTGGACAGCTACGGAAGGCCGCCATACCAGGCCGACTTTCAAATGTTCCTGAGGTGCAATCCTCATCACCGCCACTATGTCTACAACAGGTATCGGCTCCAGGGCTATGATACTTCTGTTTGCGGCTACTACTGCCTCACTTACCTGTACTGCCGGGCTGTTCTCCGCACGTCACTCAGCGACTACGTCCAGCTCTTCGACCCTGCCGCTCCCGCCGCCAACGACGCTCTCGTCCGCAGACTCTTCCACTCCATATTCGCTTAAAACTAATTTGTAAGGTTTTTGTAGTATGTGTATGTAACCTTATTACTGTACAATAAATGCCTCATAATGATAAAGCTTGTTTTCATTTCTCCTTTCTCCTTACTAAATTTATAAAAATTAGCAAAACTGAGGCAGCGGGGCTGGACCTCAGGTTTATATACCGGCGGCGCGTGTCACTGGCTGAGCCCCCGCCAAGCGGCAGTGAAGGTCGCCAAAGAGGGCGCGTCACGAGACCCCTCGGACATCAGCAAACCGCTGAGTAATTCGAGGGTGTAACCTTGAGCGTCAGCAAACCACTTAGCAACTCCTTCCTGGGCAACTCCTTCAGGGCCGTCCCCGACACGCGCCGCCAATCGCTCCCGGTTGGCGGGGGCTTTTTAAGCTGCACGGCTCGGGCCAAACGGCCCATAACGCCTTTCACTTTAGTTTTTCTGAGCCTACCGGCTTTTGAGTGAGCAAAGGGGAGGAAATAAACAACTCAGGTTCGTGCTGTACATAAAGCTATTATATTTTCTTACAAATACTATTTACAAATTTTTCTTAAAATTAATATTAAAACTAAACTGGGAATTCCTCTTCCTCGTCTTCATCCTGGGGCTGCCCCTCCTCCTCCTCACCATCCACCTCCATCCGTCGATCTCCTCTCCTGGCTGGTAGCGGCGGGACGTCTTTGTGTCCCCACGGCAGAGTGTGGATGCCGTCGGGGAGGACACACCGCTTGTCATCAGTCGGGCTGAGGCTCAGCTTGTCCACTTCCACGGTGTAGACCCGGTGTAAGTGGGACTGGAAGCGGACGTTGGTGGTGCGCTTTTGGACCCCCTCAAACAGGCACTCTCTGTAGTCGTCGGGGGTGAGGACGTTCTTGACAACGCCCTTCGCCACCCCCTTGGCCCGCTTGAGAGCCTTGCTGCCGCCTGTCGCTGCGTCCTCGATGTCCATAAAGTACAGCTTGGACCGCAGGCCGAGGTACTCGAATAAGGACAGGCCGTTACACTCGTCCTTAAACTTTCCAATGACCTTGGCGTTGACGGGGCTGTAGCAGGTGTGGGACCTCGGATAGCCGCTGGTGTCGAAGTCGTCCAGGTGTTCCTTCATCTCGGCGTAGACGTCCTGGGACACGATGTCAAAGACGTAGCTGTCCGTGTCCATGTAGTCCACGGTGAGGCGGTCACCGTAGCGCTCCTTCATCTTGCGCAGGAACTCGTACATGAGCCACTTGCTCAGCTCCAGGACTGCCATGCCTACGTAGACGGGCTTGTCCAACACGATGTTGACCTTGGACAGATGCACCAGGGCCACGTCCTCCGTGTAGTACGTCCGGTCCAGGAAGTTGGATCTGGCGACGTACTTGGAAAACTTCTCCGGGGTGCACACCAGCTTCACGTTGAGGCGCTTCCGTACATTCTCGATGGTCTTGCCAAAGACCGCGTTGTTCATGAGCTTGAAGAAGTCCTGTTCAAACTTCGTTTTGGCCTTCTTCCGCAGCTCCGTGTTCATCAGGATGTACGGTTCCAACCACCGCGACTGGCGAAACGAGATCGCCCGATGCACCGCGACCAGCTCCAATCCGTTTTGCAGCGCCTGCTGTAAGACCCTGTAGTGACAGATGTAGTGCGTCTTGTCGTCCAGGGTCGTCAACAGTTTGGGGAACTTCCCTGTTGGCGGGCGCTTCGTCTCGCAGCAGTAGGGAAGGTCCTTGTGCAGGTCGTGTAGGCGCGCGGGGTAGTGGAGGTCCACCTCCAAGATGTAGCCTCAATCAGCCTCTGCGTCCAGTGCCGCGACGTCCAACGCCTGGATTTCCTCACGGCTGAGCCACTCGAAGTCTCCGGTCGGCAGGCACTGGGACATGGCCCAGCCGTAGAGGTTGTTGGCATCCAGGTACAGGAGAAAGCGCGTGGGCTCGTCCGGGTGGTAGTCCGGGCACCTGTCGTGGTTGGCCTTGGCGTAGCGGGTGATGGCCTGTGAGATCCCTCCCCGGATCCCCTGCTCCACGAACAGGTACATGTCAAAGTCCTGCAGCGTGTCCAGCTCCACACCGCAGGCCTTGAGCATTACGTCCCAGGCGTAGGACGGCAGGGTGTAATAGTGGGCGGGGTCCAGCCCGTACTCTGCCAGCGAGGTGTCGCGGAACTGCTCAAAGACATCGGTGAGCAGGGCGATGTCGCATCGCAGGTACTTGTCCGCGTAGTCCTTGAGGTGCTGACACTCAAAGGCTCGCCACACGTTGAGGGCGTGCTCGTACTCCTCGTCCTTGATGTCCTCCAGGGTCATGGAGTTCCTGAACGCCTCCTTGGGCGGTAGCTCCCTGGTCCTGTACAGTGTGTCGTAGGACGTCACGAAGTCGTAGGGGAACACGCCCTTCCTACGCACCAGGTCGAACAGCCGGTCGTCGGGGAAGCGCTTCCTCGTCTCACGCATCCTGTCCGTGGGAAGTCCTGCCGCCAGGTTGGCCAGGCTCATGGACAGGAACCTGTAGGTGTCTAGGAAGCGCACCGCGAAACTGCTCTGACGTTGGTTGTCCCCAGGCTGACCAAAGTGGAATCGCTTGGTAAAAGCGATGTACCGCTCCTCCGTGTGGGCCAACACGTCCACGTCACCGGGGTCGATGGCCAGCTCGCGCACTACGAAGTGGGCGTCGTAGTTGGATAGGTTGTGGAAGTAGCAGTTGATGTGTCGCTGCTCCCGGTACCTGAGGTTGCACGAGCGGTGTGCGGCTCCTCGGAACTCGTAGGGTGGGGCGTGATTGTGGTCCCGCACCTTAACGTCCTGGTCCGTGAACTCCTTCCCGCAGAGGTAGCAGTGAGTCGTTGCCAGGTACTCGTCCATCTCCTGCCGGGTCAGAGAAGGGTGCAGAGCTCTCATGCTGAATAGGAACTCCCACAGCGCCAGCACGTCCATCTTCAGCCTCTCCATGAAGACCTTGGACGCGTCAGCCCCGAAGTAGACGCGGGGCTCAAACTCCTCCAAACCGAGCGAGTCCACGATCTGGTAGGCAAAGGCGTACGGGACGTGCAGTTGCAGGGGCCTCGTGCCGGGCGGTGCTTCCGCAGGGTCAGCGGCGACGGGTTGCAGAGCACACTCGAAGTCGGCATAAACGCAAAAGCGCTCGCGCCGAGTGTACTCGGGGTGGGTGAAGCGGATCTGCTGCTTCTTCGGCAAGTCCAAGCGGAGGGGGGCCTTGGCGGTGCAGTATCGCATGTGCTCCTCCAGGCGCTCGGCACCGGACAGCTGCAGCTTGTTAGGCCGGTTGTCAAAGTAAGCGAAGCATCGCTTACACACGTGGATGGCGTTGACGTGGGACGTCAGCTGGTGTCGCACAAGCCTACTCATGTTTGTGATGTAGGCGTAGTGACTGTCCCCGCCGGTGGTCACGTACAGCAAGTCCCGGTGATCCTCCAACTCCCGCTTGCAGATCTTCAGCGGGAACACGCGGTCCTGGAACTTTGGCGATCCGTCGGGGCGTCTCCCCACCATGGCGCGCTCGATCCCGTACACGTTGACGCTGATGGCGTTCCTCCTCTCAAAGACCTTGATGTTCTTCACAGCCACGGGGAAGCGTAGGCCGACCCAGTCGTAGCGAGCCATGATGTCCGGTGTGTACGATGTGGGCCTCTCCGGGTGTTGCGCGACGAACTTAGCCAAGACGGCATATGCAAAGCACATGTCATCGAGGTTGTGCACGTTGATGACGGCGCGCGTCTCGCAGATGGTCTTGGGAAGCTGGACGAACCGGGCTCCGCGTTTCCCAACGGGGTGTAGAGATTGACGCGAATCTCCAGGTCGCGTATCCGGAGATAGCTCCACCCGCTGCCCACTAGCAGGCACTGCTCCTTCTCTTCCTCCAGCTTGTGGAAGGACGCTGACAGGAAGTCCTCCAAGTTGGACGCGGTGGTGAGAGGCACGTTCTTCGTCTTGAACGCCCGCAGACAGGTGGCCCCGTGGACGTTGGCGAATTCACACTCCAGGAACATGTTGACCTTGATGTTTGGGTGTCGGGTCCTGACGTCGGCCAGCAGTTCCAGGACGCTGTCGAACAGCAGCACCAGCGCGTCCTCCACAGTCAAGAAGTCCTCCATGGGCCGGGATAGACCGAAGGTCAAGAGCCGTCCGCGGAACCCCCGTTGGATGGTGCGGAACGCGGACAGTCCGCCACCCACCATCCCGTCGGGTGCCGTGCTCGATCCAGGTTGGGGCTCGCGGCTGGGTCGAGGCTCGCGGCTGGGTCCGGGCTGGGGCTCGTGGCTGGGTCCGGGCTGGGGCTCGTGGTTGGGTCCAGGCCGGGGCCCGTGGCTGGGTCGAGGCTGGGGCTCGTGGCTGGGTCGAGGCTCGCGGCCGGGCCGGGGCTCGGGTGACAGGACGGGTAGGTGCGGCATCTCGTCCACAACGAGGTTCCTCACGACGGGGCAGTTGTGGGCCTCGTGCTGGTCTCGGTTGTAGCGCCGGGTGAAGCCTTGGTCGCAGTAGGCGCACGCGAACCTCATGCCGCGGTGGGCGCTCGCCACGTGCTGCTGGAGATAAGCGACCCTGCGGAAAAGGGCGCCGCACTCGGGACAGCGGACCCCGTTGGCGTGCACCAGCTGCACGTGGCGCCGGAGCAGATCCTCGCGGGCGAATCGCCGCCCGCACGCGTCGCACTCGGGCCGTGGGTCTCTGACGGGTGGCGTTGCGGAGGAAGAGGAGGAGGTCGAAGCTGACGGGCTCGCACCGTGGACCGCTTCCATGTGATGGCGCAGATCCTCAGGACTCGCCAGGACAACGAAGCACAACGGGCATGGATGGCCTGCGAACAGGAAAAACAAGTTCTATTAGTTACCTCAATATACATGAAGGTGAGGAACTGGAAACCTCTTCCTCATCTCATTCACCAGTTTGAACCTAGTATATACAAGGGTGAGGAATTGCACAGAGGCCTAGTGACCTCTTCCTCATCTCAATCGCCAGTTTGAGCCCAGTAATACAAGGTGAGGAACTGAACAGAGGCTGACAGCCCCTTGTTTACTACTTAAATCTGTTTACTCGGCTAAAGCCGTTTACTCTCTCGAAAACAAGTCATTAGTACTGGTTTCTTGTTTAATGTAAAAACCGTGCCTAGCGCTTGATCGTGAGGAACTGCATAGAGGACTGGCGACCTCTTCCTCATCTCAATCGCCAGTTTGAGCCCAGTAATACAAGGGTGAGGAATTGCATAGAGGCCTGACGACCTCTTCCTCATCTCGAACGCCAGTTTGAGCCCAGTAATACAAGGGTGAGGAACTGAACAGAGGCTGGCAGCCCCTTGTTTACTACTTGAATCTGTTTACTCAGCTAAAGCCGTTTACTCTCTCTCGAAAACAAGTCATTAGTACTGACGGTTTCTTGTTTAATGTAAAAACCGTACCTGGCGCTTGGTCGTGAGGAGTGGGAGGATGAACTGCTGTGAGGTGGCGTCGCAGGCTGTCGCTTCGCCCGAAGCGTCTCCCGCAGACGTTGCAGTCGAAATGGCGGTCCCTGTGAGCAGCTGCCATGTGACGAGCCAGGTTTCCAGCGAAGACGCGACCGCAGACCTCACACATACGAGGAACAGCCATCTACAACATCGGGTATCTGTAGCAGTACCCTTCTAATAGTAGACAGAAATAAATTACAAGAATGGCTCCTATGACATTCCTAACACTGTTACACGTCTTTATCTTTGTTTCAGTCGCACATGGCGATTTTACTCTCGTCTATAATTGTACTAGCCACTTGAAATTTCGATTTAAAAGCAAAACCAAATTTTATTTTGCACTGGGATATGTAAAATATTAAATATTAATTTTAGCTAATTGGGATTTAGATCATTGGCAAATCGGCTGATGAAAAGATATATTAAATGTTACTTACATTTTAAGATATTCAAAGAGAAAACTCCACACAGTCGCACAAGCACAGGTTGTAAAGTGTATCTCGGAGACGGCAATACTTCGTCCGCGCAGTAAGAGCTCCAAAGACAAACTGGCGAAACCCTCAAGGACTCGCTTATAAATAACACTCTGGTCGGGAGGAGGCCTCATGCGGCGCGCACTTGCCGGAGGAGTGAGGGAGTGATGAGGGGTCTAGAAGGTCGCTGATGAGTAAACAACCCCGGGCAGTCACGTAGACCCTAGCAGCCTCGCATCCTCACCGCACCTTTGCTAGTTTTGAACCATTGTGAGGGGTCTGGAAAACAGCTAAGATCCTATGAGGAAAACGCGTTTAAAAATTAATAGCGGGCCCGTTTAAGGGTGGATTCTCAATTTTCTTTAAGGGATGGTTTACTTAGGCCGCCGCCCGGCATGTGGTGAAATTTCGTCAAAATCGGTCGGTAAACAGCCGAGATCCCATAAGGAAAACACGTTTAAAAATTAATAGCGGGCCCGTTTATAGGCGGATTTTCAATTTTCTTTAAGGGATGGTTTACTTAGGAGGGCACCCGGCATGTGGTGAAGTTTCATCAAAATCGGTCGGTAAACAGCTGAAATCCCATAAGGAAAACGCGGTTATAAATTAATAGCGGCCTTGTTTGATGGTGGATCTATGGGGTTCTTTCGTCATTTGCTTCCTCTGGGATAGGCCTACACTCTGGAAAAAGTCCCGTGGGAATCGGTGAGTAAATAGGCTAGTTATTAATTTTTGAAAGTTTTTCCTCATCATGAAAAATGTTGCAAACGGGGGGGGGATGACGTCATTGGGGGGGGGGTGACCTCGGGGGTGACCTTGGGGTCAAGGTCATCGGGGGGGAGATGACGTCATTGGGGGGGGGATGACGTCATTGGGGGGGGGTGACCTCGGGGGTGACCTTGGGGTCAAGGTCATCGGGGGGGGGGGGGGGGCTTCCACGCGTCCACGCGTCCACACTGCTGTGCTGGTTTTGAACCATCCAATGCCCCCTACTTTTGCCTCACTAATTCCCATCTTCTTACATGCATTAATTTTACATGCGGGATATTTCTGACCCTTTTTGGGCCCAAAAACTCAAAATTTGAAAGATTAATCCCCAAAAAAGGGGTTTAGAGTTTTCCGATTGTTTTCCCAACGAACTTGTCCAACTGATTACAGAAAGGAATGTAAATACCAAATTTTGTCTGATTTACCAAATTTGAAGTAAATCGGACAAAAAATGCGACCGCTAGCGTGCAAACACACACACATATATATATATATATATATATATATATATATATATGTATATATGTCTATATATATATATATATATACAATTTTGAACGACCCCCCAAAACGTGTTCAGAGGGTCACGTTAGGAACTTCTATGGTGGTCCCGGGCTTAAGTTTCACCGTGCGAGTCATGCTAATAGTTCACTTTCCAAAGGAAATTCACTAATAAGGAAAAAAACATGTTTATGTTAATTAAATCTATAATAGCGGCCAAATAAATTGACAGTTGGGCTGAAGCCAATTGCATGGCTGTACGCTGTCACTGCTGCCATTTGTTCATAGAAAAATATCACTGGAATGTTATTCCTATCAGCTGGTGTGGAGTTTTGGAAATGCAGCACGTCAACTATTGACTGATCTAAACACGGTACGTTATCCAATGTTATTCTTTTAAGAATAAGACAAATTGTATATCAAGCTTATTTATTAACTTATCCTGACGAAACTTAGTATATTGCTTCATATCGTTGTGGTCTATTGATATTTGCACAAAAAACTATGTTTTAACCGATAGTTCCCGTAGCAGCAAACCTGCGTACTCAGCCCCCCGTTATTCTAATGGAGAATAATTAAAACGTCATAAATCGTTTATTTATGAATGTATATTGATGACACTTGGGTTGTGGCTTTATGTGGTATTAAGATACAAATATATGCATTGTAAATTCGCTGAGTAAGCAGGTTTACTACTACGGGGGTATTTTTCTAAAGTGCAAATTGGAAACGTTACGCACTCTCAGTTTTTTGCGATATTTTCTAGTTCTATGACCTAAATCAAAAATCTAAAGCCAGTTTGCAGATCTGCTCATTAATTAGGTATACCACTATTATTATGCACGGTTTAGTGTATAATATTTGGGGGTAAGTCTTAAAACAAAAAAAGCCTTACTGTTTACAAAGTTTGCATGGAGCGTATTAATAATATAGGTAGATAGATATATAGATATAAATGTACTCTTTCTGATCGTCCCAAATTTTATTGACAATTGCAATTCAAATAAAATTATTCACCATGTTAATTGTATGGGCAAAAAACTAACTTTCAGGGCGGTAAAATAAAGAAAACTTATTATATTTATATAGATAGATGTATTCTTGCTGATTAACTGTCCATAATCTATTAACTGCTGTAAATATTTTGGAGGAAAACAAACGAAACTTCTGGGTTTTTTGAACTGGAAATTGGAAATGATACGCACTTTCAGTTTTTGGCGATATTTTTGAGTTCTATGACCTAAATCGAAAAATCTAAAGCCAGTTTGTACATCTGCACACCTAAACGCTTAAAACAAAAAAGCCTTATTGTTTACAAAGTTTGAATGCAGCGTATTAATAATATAGATAGATATTGTGACGACATTTCTATTAGGACGTATGTTAGCACCAGAAAATCTACCATATCTGAGTTCGTTCGTCCCATTACGCAACTATTTGAACGTACTCCTAGTATGTATGTGATTCAGAAGGTTGAGTTATTTGAAACTTAATTGTTTGGTACAGTTTAGATAAATTAGGCTTATTTCAGGCAATACAAATAGACAACAATAGAAGTATTATATTTCCAGTTAATCTTAAGTTCAGAAAATATAATCTTACAAAACAACTATAAGTATATAGTCTTTAAGCAGTCTTCAAGCCTTATCTAAATTTAATTTATGAAAGCTCATATGCTTTTTTCGAGCCCGAGTTACCAACTGATATTGCATATAACAAAATCATTCACACACTGGTTTATCTTGACTAGTTGTCCTGTTTCTATACCCAACGAAAGGTTACTTCAGTTGGTGAACAAACATAACAAAACATCTGATATTAAAACGGATGATAAAAACGTACTTTCAATCAACACGTAGTTTAGACTTCCGCCATCAGATAACGCCACTGTTCCGAAAATTCAGCCCTTTACTGTATTTAGGTTATGCCCTTTCTTAAAATTCTGATACGTTTTGGCAAATATACGTAAAAATACCTTTAATTTGACACCTCAAACGTTAAAATCCGTCCAGCCGTTATCGAGTTATGACTGTGAAGAACACACCCCTAGGGTATTAATATATAGACACTAAAATACATGTTTCTCTATATCTAGGATATTCACAGTGAAAAGAAATATTATGTTAAATTTGTAAAGAGGGCGTTTCCTCATTGACATGCCCAAACTCAGTGTGACGGTGTAATGCAGGGCGGGTCCGGTGTGTACGAGATGTTCCAGGAAAGTGGTACATCGGCAATGACGAGACAGGTGTAGGTTTATCTTCTATTATCAGAATTAATTTATCTTGTTGTCTACTCTACAACAAAAAATTTAAACCCCATTCGAAGAACACCTTAGTAATACCCTGTATTTAGCCATTTCATATAAAAAATACTTAACCAAAAATAAAACACCAAACAAATAAAAACAATTAATGTGTATGTGTATAATGAAATTCACTGTTTGACGACAGTCTTGTTCATTAATTGATAGACTACTTCAAAATCATTACCCCTACTTTCATAGTTGATCATTAATTGATAGTTATACTGCGCCAACTAGAAGTATTTGTCAAAGCATATTACCATTGACTATAAATACTGAAGTAGACTTCTCATTGCCGTTGTAAAATGTGTCCCTAGTTTTGTGTATGCCAGGATTGAGAGAGGTCTAGTTTACAATAATCACCATCAGATTATACTGCTGTCAACTATTACTTATCCTCTCAAGGAGGGGATACCCCAACAGTTGGTGTGTCAGGAAGCAAACATAAGTTGATTATTACTTGCTTTCTGGGGGGGAGATATTTTAAAAGTTAACGTAAATAACTAAAGTAAAAAGTTGACAGCAGCACAATCCGTCGGTGACCCAATCAAACTACTTCAATTTTAAATTCTAGCATACACTAAAAGTGGAACAGCTGGGCCATATGGATGGGATGTCTCCTTCAGTATTTATAGTCAGTGATATTACTAATTCGCTCCCTGAATAATAGCGGAAATTATTGTCTATTAACGAAACTATATTCGTTTTGCCCAAATAAAAAATGTGCATAAGGAGCAGTTTCTCAAAATGTTTTTTTGTAATTTTGCTTGTGGGATTTTTACTAAGCTTTTGCACAAAGTTAACTAAGGCTTGTATTATTAAAACTATGCAGTGGAATTGAACGCTGTCATATATGGTCTGCATTATTGTGCATTGTGAATTAAATAGCTCAACTCATCTAGTTTAAAGCAACAAAATCGAAGAAAATACAGTGGAGTAATACTCAAAATTTCCCTATTGTGAATCTACAAAGAGACGTTTTGAATTCAAATCTTCACTCCTCTACTCAGTTTGGTTTAACTTTACAGTTGCAGCCCTTCCCAGACAAATAAAAAGATCCTGTTTTAGTGGGTCCTGGGTAGGCCTGAGGCCAGTAGGCTTGTAAACTAGGGCTATCGGCCGCGACAGCCGTCATTAGGCCTATCTGATCTCAGGGGAGGTTTATAGCTAGAGATGTCACCGCCCTCTAAAATATCACCGCTCCGCCCCACGGCTCGCATTTCTGTGGTCCGTGATGTACAACGCGTCAACACCTCGCCCGTATTTTTCTCCGTTTATGTTTCAAGCCTCTTCCAAAAGTATGGAACATACTTTAAAAATTGGAGAAATAACGTGACCTTACCTTTACTACGGATAAGTAAATTTATTACTACTTAAAAACCCCAACACTTCATTTGCAGGGTGAGTTTAGGTAAAGTATATGACAAAAATAAGGAAGGCACTTTGTGTAGTTTTAATCATAAAATACTTTATAATGACAGTGAACTTATATTTGTTTAGTTTGCAGTTTATTTTTAACCACAGGAGTCCTTCAGATTCTAGTTTCTACATTGAGAGTGTCATGCGAAATTGGCAACTCATCGGGGTGTTTAACTATTTCTGAAGTAGAATGAATCTATATTAAACGAGTCTTAGAATAACTTATAACTTGGATAACTTCTTTTGAAATATTATTGGCCACATTTGGGAGAATATTAATCACAGAGTTTTTTATATCGAGGAACAAAGTGCAAACTACAGACTGTATTTTGATTCCACGGCAAACACTATTTCACTTCCAATACTATAATTCACTACATTATAAGCTTTAAAGTTTTCTGAGTGAGACAGATATAATACAATTATTTTGTTTCTGAAACTTTTAATTTCACTCCACGCGAGTACAAATACATATTTATTTTCTAATTTACTGTATTACATTTATATTTACCGTCTAGTATATGTTAGTACAGCATAAGTGTAAATATGTTTGAACTGTTTTAAGGCGGTTGTATTTGAATCCCGTAGTTATAAATACCCCCGTCGCAGCAAACCTGCGTACTCAGCGAATTTCCAATTGATTTAAATGTTTCTCACTCCTACATAAAGCTACTTACCAAGTTTGACAAAAATACATTCATAAATAAGTGATTTATAACATTTTATTTATTCCCCATAATAATAACATTAGGACTGAGTACGCAGGTTTGCTGCAACGAGGAACATAAGAAATGAGTTTTTATGCAATTATCAATATAACTGAACCAAGTTAAGCTACTAACCAAGTTTTATTAATTTATGTTCATAATTAAGGGAGATACAAAATTTAACTTATTCTCCATAAGAATAACATTAGGGCTGAGTATGCAGGTTAGCTGCTACGGGGACAACCAACAAAAAATGTATTTGTTGTGCAAATATCAATATACAAGTACAACGTGAAGCCTCACACCAAGTTTCATCAATATACATTCATAAATAATCAAGATATCAAATTTTATTTATTCTCCATAAGGATAACATTGGACAACGTACTGTGTTTAGCACTTTGAATATCTCTGCAACGGTTGGACGTAGAATCACAATTTAAACGCCAAAATGATTATTTTTTGGAGGTGAAGTGATTGGTAAAAACAAATGTGAAGTTTAAAGTAAAATTAACTGAGGAAAAGCCAAACACCTTTTTCCCATAAGATTAACATGGGAGATTTTATGAGCATGTGTTTTTGGATTTCTTACACAACCACTTAACCTAGGTTAATAATTCAAAATGCCATATTATTTATTTTTTTAAGCTCTATAACATGGTCGAAACCAAAATTAAGTGTTTTAAAAATTTTATGGTGGAAAATGCAAAAAACTGATTTTTGGAAAATTTAAAACCCCTATAAACCCCCCTTACCATGGTCCGATTTTTCTGGTTTTCGAACTTAAAGTCATAAATGTCACTTTACACATTTGAGCCAAATTTCATCAAAATCGGACGATTTTTACTCAAGTTATCGCATTAACGGACACACACACACACACACACACACACACACACACACACACACACACACACACACACACACACACACACACACACACACACATATATATATATATATACACATATATATAAATTTGAACGAATAATGTTTTTGGCATTTGGGGACCTCAAAACAAAAATTTATCATGGTCTCGGGCTGAAGTCTTACCATGAGACCTATACGGTAATAGCTTCTTCCTTATAGGGGATATTCGCTAAAACACGTACCATACCGACCAAAAATGTTGTTTTACAGTTTCACCATTTCCTTCTGATGGGCACGTTTATTCAGTTTGTTTGTGGAAGCAGTATTTTATTGATACATTATACATCACGAATTTAGTGGGAGCATTGACATTTGGGGACTTTATTATCTAATAAATATGGCATTTGGTATGGATGTTGAGTTTGAATATAACTAATCATGTTGGTGGTTGCTTACATAACGTCTATTGAGCGAATAGTAGACCGTGTGATTTCTTTATGTCCTACTCTACGGCCCAAATTAGACAAACATTATTGTTATATTGTTTGTTGTTCGAATACCAACTGACAAGCAAGCTGCAGTTGTTATGTTAGAATAGTATGCTCTATTTTAATTGGTTTCACTTATATATTCACGAAATATCTAAATTTGGTTTTCATTACTATTGATAATATCCGAACACTGGCAAATGATTATTTGTTGTATATGTTTTAATACATTTTTTCGTTATAACCATTAATAATTTATACTGAAGTAGACTTCCCATTGCCATTGCAAAAGCTGCCCATACTTTTGTGTGTCTCAGAATTCAAAGAGGACGTAGTTCAGGACGTAGTATCAGGGAGCAAACATAAGTTCATTATCTGCTTTCTGGAGTGGAGATGTTTTACAAGTTAACGTAAATAACTAAAGTAAATAGTTTACAGTAGCACACTCTGTCGGTGACTTAATCAAACTATATCCACTTCAAATTCTAGTTCGTACTAAAAGAGGGAACTGGGCCGTATAGATGGGATGTCTCCTTCATTATATATTAGTTAATGATATAACATTAAAAAAATAAGAGAAAAATAATAATATCTTCAAATTAAAATAAGCCCAATCATTGCATACTTACAAAACCGGTTTTAAAACTGGCAGTTTTAATCATACATATAACATAATATAAACTATAAATTGTCTTAAAACTAATTACAATTATAATTTAAAACTTAAAAAAATCAACAAAGAAAAAACAAAAGACCACTTCCCAAATTGAGAAACCAATAAAATAATATTAAATCTAGTCTAAAACCATTCATCTCCCTCGCCCCTCCGATCAAATAGACAGTAATAAAATCAAATAAAACCTTGGCGGCGTCGATTAGCATGACAACGACGGGGATGGACACAAAGGAGGGAGGCTATAAACGGTAGTGAGAGGGTTTTCATTAATTCTCGCGCGATTAGCTGCACAAGGGCGCACGTGCGACTATATACTAGGGCGGACAACAGGTCGGTGGTCAAAGCAATATGGGGACAAGAGTCACTGGGTGGGAACAGATTAGGAGCAAGGGGAGGGACGGGTCTAGCAGGTGGCTGACTGTAGGGACGAGACGGGGGTAGTAGATATATTATTGTTTAAGAAATTATTGAAGACAAATTTTCATCTCTGAATGAAGTACAAGTTCCACGACGTTTCGAGATCTGAGATCTCATTCCATCATCAGGTGAGAGGAATTCGTAAGATACCACCCGTCGCAATACATCTGCATACTCAGCGAATTCCCAATGCATATGCATGTGAAACATTACCACATAAAGCCACTTACCAGGTTTCATAAAAATATTGTCGGAATTAAGCAATATATATATATATATATATATATATATTATTTTTTATTTTTCATTTTTTTTATTTATATTTTTTTTTTATTAGGGCTGTAACGTAGCTAATACGCTAATACGTAGGTTTGCTGCAACAACGAAGAAAACAAATAATGGTTTTTTTTCAAATATCAATATAACTCAACCAGATTAAAACACAAACAAAGTTTAATACACTGATATATACCGTTTTGAACGAATAGTGTTTTTTGGCATCTGGGGACTTGGCATAAAAACGAAAAGTTATCACGATCCCGGGACTTGGTATTACCAAGTCGACTATGGTAATGGCTTCTTCCCTAGGACAAATTCCCTTGCATCACAACTCCTCGTCTGACACACAACAAACGTAAATAGGGCTTTACGACAAAGATATGTTTACTTCCTTTTGTTTTTCCTGAGTTGCATGTTTCCCCCTCATCACTGGCATACAAGTTCTACATAATATGTCATTTAAATGATCAAATAGCAGCCTAGTATACAGTTGATTAATTTTTTGAGTATCAGTAATTTATATGATCGAGAAAACTATTTAGAAAAGATTTAACAAAACAAGACTTATAATTAAAAATTTATTTAAGAAATAATAAGCGTAAATCTACTTCTTCACTTCACCATCTTATGTGGCATTATGTTTCTCATAAAAATATCATTATTCAAATTCTCCTTACTAGGTCACTTTTAGAAAATCTTTGAACCTTTTAAGGGGTTAAATAAAATTATTTATCAAGCTACTTGTCTACAATATTTTAACTTCTGTCATTCCCAACGGACAGATTTTAACTTCTTTAGCTATCAAGACCCAACTGATTGTATGCGATAAAACTGTGCATCATCCACAAGATAATAATAACTACACTATACGCAAGAGAGCAGATCAAAGACAACGACAAGGACAAGGGACGGACAAGTACTTATGGATGCCTGTCACCACTGCACTTCAGATATACACTGACATTTGACGACTGCGTCTGGAATCACGGCTGGCGTCCACTTCATCCTGCGGTTGGGGTCCCTCGAGAACGGTTTACTTCGTTTTCAGGGAAGATGTATGTGGAAGGGTCATTATCAGGTCTTCATCGATGGTGCAAAATTCTTCGTCTTCATCCGACGGGTTGGAGCGTCTTATTACTTTGATCGTGATGTATTTAAAAACATTTGCGTATTAATCTAGACCTCATTTACAGTCAATATTGTCAATGTTTATATTTATTTATTTTATTACTTTAGAAAGACGTTGAGCCTCAATGTTTTACAAGCTTAGATCAAAGAAGATAAGTAGAATGGTTTCCAAACGTCCTCATTGTCGTTTATTGAACCGGCTGTTATCTTTAGAATGTTTCTCACTGGAAAATTGGCACCCACTTTCTTCTATAACATTCAATAAGACAAAGTATAATAAACAGAGAAAAAACTTAAACACAATTCATTATAACCAACACTCTGACTCAATATGATAAAATTTACTCCCTGAATATTTCTCGGTTGATTATTTCTATTGACACACTTGTCATTTAACATGTATTATATTATTTTTGTTTTTTTAAATTTGTGCTTTATCTTAGTTACTATTTTTCCCTATTTTTTTAGAATCATGACAAATGCCCACTGATGATGAAATGCAAGTTATAAATGTAGCGACTTCACCACCGCACAATGTTAGAAGTTTGACTTGGCTTGCCGCCTCAGAGAGGCTGAGGGAAGGAAAGAGATCCTTAAGAGGACGTTGGAGTCAGAAGAAATATCGTAGCTGACCCTAGCGCTACGGGCTATTTCAATGTTAAAACGCACAAAACATGTCTTTACTGAAAAACATTTTTTTTTGTTACTGTTTGACTTTTTGATTTGGAATAAATTTTATTTGAATCTTTATAAAGTTTTGATTAGTGTTTGCTGGGAGTTTTATTTTTTAATGACTAGGAAAAACTACAAAATATGTATAAAAATATAGACTTTAAATTACTATATTTTTGGAAATGTATTATTTTATTTAGAAAATAGCGAGCAAACCACCTGCGCCTTCAAAATACCTTTAATTTGAGACATCTTTCATAATCGTATGTTGATAAATAAGTGAGATGTATGGTTTTAATTTTAACATTGTTCTTATGGAGGTAAAATCCAACATGGCCGCTCTCCAACGCCCTCTTCAGAATTAACCTTCCATACAGGAAAAGTAAATGGTCTAGGAGAGTTTGATTGGCATGCAACGAAAACTGAGTTTGCACGCAGAACGCTGACGTGAGGTGTATTTAAAATTTTAAAAATATATATAATGTTTGAATCAACACATGAACAAACAGGTTTTGTGGAAATTTGATAACATTTTACTGTCGGTTGTTCTGGAACTCTTGTTCCATTCGTCTGCTATGACAGGATAGTAATGTTGTGCATTATGAGGTTGGGTAGACATTTATCAGATGCAAATTTAGGTGTGGGAATAGTAGAGATGGAAAAAAGCTATAAAAACATTATTTATAAGCATAAATTATCATAAGACAACTTATATTTTCTTTAATAACTCGGTAAATATTTATGCAAAAATTATGTGGACAGGATTGAAACGTTTGCATTTTGTGTTATATCGTTTTGCATGCAAAAACTTTACGTCCGGGGCTTATTTGAGTTTTTTGTACGGAGCTTATTGTAAGCCTTCGAGACTTACCCCCATAATATATTTTTCCGAAACATTAATACACAAAGAACATGAATCACAAAACAAGATAAAGTGAAAATGCACAACGTTAATGTGATTATACCATATTGCAATATCTTAGCCTAAATTCAACAATTTGTTATATAATCATGCTGTAAATCATTGTTTTTGTCCCGACATCAATTCTGCGGAAGTTTATCTTTTCATTCACTCTAAAAACTAAACTAAGCAAACAAAAAATATAAAATAGTAACTATAAATAGGTCGTACAGTATTTATTTACCGTGTCATCCTAACTTCAAAGAAAGAAACATCCAATAAAGCTTAGAGCAAATAAAAAATATGATAGCTCATTAAATTATTATAACTTATTATTATTACATTTCATATATTTGTAAATAAATATCTGGCGAAAGCATGCAATTTCTCTGACCAATGTTGCATGAGCATATGTACATTTGTATGTGTTAAATTAAATTAATTCATCGATATTATTGCATTAATTAATTCTACATTATGACATTTTACCCATGAAATATAAGTGTAATTGGAGTAAGCATTATTACCATTTATATTTTCATCGCAAGCGGATGCAATACTTAACTGCTCCATAAACTATCCTATAGAGTTTAACACACGTTATCAACACTAAACGTTTTTAACTTCCAACATGTTTTAGGATCGTGAATTGAGTGGTTATCGTCCGCAGCTAAATCAACAGTCGGAAAACATTGCTTGATTAAAAAAAGAGAAAAGAATTTGTCTTCCCAATAAACTCATCGACAGGAAGTCCAATAAACCAAACAACCATTTAACAAATTCACTTGTCACTGGGAAATCGAAAACACATTCAGTCGTTCATTGTCCACGTGAGCTTTCGTTTTTCGAAATCCGAAAGAACCCCTCCCCTCTCCTCTCCCTCTTCCTCTCCCTCCCCCGGAAATCTCCCCTACTAGCTTCAAGAGGGGCACCTGTCCGAAGTGATTAACGATAGCTTATTCGATATGTCAGGGGTCCGACTTATTTAATATCGGTGTAATCGATAGTTACCCTCAGAGCAATATCGCGCGTGCCAAGCGTGTTATATTGGAGCGATGGAGGGTGCTTCAACCCCTAACCGGGGGAGGGAGCCCAAAACATCCCCTCGACCCGGAACATGTTTGCTCCTCAATTGTTCCGGTTTGTTTTTCTCGCCAAGATGATGCGCTTAGGGGTCGTCTTCGCACCCCAGCGTTTGCACTCGTTCCGATCCGATTGACCTAAGAGTTCCAACAAATTTTAACTTTGACTATTTATCTAAAAAAACAAACTATACTGTCGTTGTAACATCAACAATATAATATAGTAACACGAAAATTCGCTTTATTCATGAACAATTATTATGATTTTAATGTATTTTTGGTAGAATTGTGTTGCAGAATTATCAGAGGCAGGTAAAAGAAAAGGCCCAAAGTCATATTGTTGTCCACATATGGTAATGAGGTTTCCATGCATAACACAAACTGAAGATAAAAAACGAAAGATGAATTAAATCGTTAAAATTTCAAAACCCACAAGCCATATCTCTACTTGCTTGAGTTATCATAATTTTGAAACCTATAATACTACAAGGATAAATGTGAATAACTTTGGATTTAAACTGACAACATAACTATTTGGGGAACAACTATATTGAAGCTGTAGTAAGAGAATATCAACAAATATTTGAGTATTCCAACTGGGATGGAGTACTCTTCCCACCCATCATTCAAATTTGTAATCGGGTGTACAACAATTTTTCGAAAGAAAACAAACATTTCACTTACAGTGTTTCCAAAAGGTTGTGAGGTGAAGTCAGGTCAAACTTCACTGTCTTGATAGATTTTGACGTAACACTCCTGCAGACTTATTGTCTTCACATCAGTGACATTTCTGAAATAACCCGAGTCACAACATATCAAAATTCCCATCCTATGGTTTGATACTCAGCTTTTCCATGACATCTTGGTTCATTCAACACTATATGTGGTGGTTCCATAACTTTATTCGAGTAAATCCAATTTATTTAATTTAAAAGCAACACTTTATTATAATATTGTATAATAGCTCTTATAAACTTTACAAAATTTTGACTTCAGCGTTGCTGTAAAAATGCAAAGTAAAACGTAAAGAATATGGACTAATTAGTGGTTTCCCATCCTTCCACATCAAAATCTTGAATTTGCAACAACCATTACGATTATATTTTTACTGTAAGTGTTTTAAAAATATTCTTCTGCCTAATCCATTTACGATTTTCTGTAGAAATTCAAAGTACAAAAGCAAGGAGTATGAATTATTTTTGAGCAAATTAGTTTTGTGTCGCTGCTTATTCCACATCCAACCTCAAAATTTGTAACAACCTTTCAAAATTTGATTTTTTAGTGGAAATTTGTTAATATATTTTTCTGTCCTAATACTCTGCATTTGATTCGGGTAACACTAGTTTCAATTTACCACCTAATTCCGTGCTAATCAAGGTTGGAAATCTAGTTATCACAACTGGGCATACGTCCTGGAAACTATATCTAAGCTAAGCTAGGTGAAAAATACTGAATCACGAAAAACCTTGTAAATCACCACACCAATCAAACCGCTGATTGCGAAAGCCTCGCTCCTACTCAGTATATTTTTCTCCGCAAGGGCGACAAGTAAACGAGGCCTCGCTTATCGTAAACAGCGCCTGACCACGACCAATTACGATACACTGCGCCTGCGCCGCTCGGCGCGACAGTGCTACTATCTGGCGGATCTGCGCCGCCGTTATAATTGACGCGCAACGCGCAGGCGCTCTGTCGGCGGCCGCTTAGGCTAATTAGCGCAGCAAATTGCGCCGGTTAAAATCGATTAATTCTCCTCGCTGTACTGATTCGGA
Organism: Allygus modestus; assembly: GCA_963675035.1. Taxonomy (NCBI): domain Eukaryota; kingdom Metazoa; phylum Arthropoda; class Insecta; order Hemiptera; family Cicadellidae; genus Allygus; species Allygus modestus. Next base: position 41,352,877 of record OY776117.1, on the reverse strand, counting down.
GAATTAACTTCAGGTGTTTTTATGAGATGTATTTTTTGGTCGAAGGGCTGTCAAAAGGTTTTATATTTTCAAGATCACAAGGAATACATCATACTCGAAAAATATTAGTGGTAATATTATCACTCACAATGATGACAGGTATAATTTATGAGATTAGTCTCTTTTCGCTGTACTGATTCGGAGAATTGACTTGAGGTCTTCTTATGAGACGTAATTTGTATTATTATTTTTTTAGGGCAAACGGAAGGAATTATATTTTAAATACCAAACGCAATTCATAAAACTTAAAAAATATGAGTACTATCACCATCAACGATGACTGGTATAATTTATAATATTAGCGTCTTTTCGCTAAAAATTGTCGGAGTTTATTACTAGAGCTGAAACTCAAGTGCTGCTATAAATTTTCTTTTCACGCTCTTTCATTTGTTTACCTCTCGATGTCTTTACAGAAAAAATCCTTCAATTTCACAACTAAAAACACCATAATTTTCGGATTTGAATCCTTTAAAAATGGCGTGTTGTGTCTTTAAATTTAACGCCATGGCGAGGAAAAATAGATATAACCATTTCTTATTGTAAAACCTTGCATCTAAACCTACTTTTTCTTTAATTTTGTAATGTCCATCCTTCCCATACCGCTACACTATAGGCTAAGCAAGTTGGGGAGCATTCAGTTTTAGTAAAGACACTTATTATGCATTTGTTTTGGACAAAATATCAATTAATTTTTTTAATTAAATAAAAAGCAATTATGAAAATAAGACAGACAAAAACAATGCAAATGTAGAACAGAGGTGCATTTTTAGCAAACAACTTTTATTTGATACAGATAACCCACATCACTAATCACGTGTAAGTGAACCATACACGGTCGCGTTGTTTGTTTAGGGTTCTATTTAATGATTAATGAAGGTTCAGCGAGTATCATGAGTATGCTACGTGGTAGTCGTACAATAAATAAACTGCCCGGAAAAACTAACTAATAGGCCTAATTAAGGTAAATCTAAGCAACGTGTCTTTCTTTGCGAGATTGATTTATTTTAAGTTATCTCCCAAAACCACTCAAAAGATACTTATTCGAACTTTGAATTAATACCTTCCTTAGTAGACCTGGTGTATCCTGGTCCATACCTTCCTTAGTAGACCTGGTGTATCCTGGTCCATACCTTCCTCAGTAGACCTGGTGTATCCTGGTCCATACCTTCCTCAGTAGACCTGGTGTATCCTGGTCGATACCTTCCTTAGTAGACCTGGTGTATCCTGGTCCATACCTTCCTTAGTAGACCTGGTGTATCCTGGTCCATACCTTCCTTAGTAGACCTGGTGTATCCTGGTCCATACCTTCCATAGTAGACCTGGTGTATCCTGGTCCATACCTTCCATAGTAGACCTGGTGTATCCTGGTCCATACCTTCCTTAGTAGACCTGGTGTATCCTGGTCCATACCTTCCTCAGTAGACCTGGTGTATCCTGGTCCATACCTTCCTTAGTAGACCTGGTGTATCCTGGTCCATACCTTCCTCAGTAGACCTGGTGTATCCTGGTCCATACCTTCCTTAGTAGACCTGGTGTATCCTGGTCCATACCTTCCTCAGTAGACCTGGTGTATCCTGGTCCATACCTTCCTCAGTAGACCTGGTGTATCCTGGTCCATACCTTCCTTAGTAGACCTGGTGTATCCTGGTCCATACCTTCCTTAGTAGACCTGGTGTATCCTGGTCCATACCTTCCATAGTAGACCTGGTGTATCCTGGTCCATACCTTCCATAGTAGACCTGGTGTATCCTGGTCCATACCTTCCTTAGTAGACCTGGTGTATCCTGGTCCATACCTTCCTTAGTAGACCTGGTGTATCCTGGTCCATACCTTCCTCAGTAGACCTGGTGTATCCTGGTCCATACCTTCCTCAGTAGACCTGGTGTATCCTGGTCCATACCTTCCTTAGTAGACCTGGTGTATCCTGGTCCATACCTTCCTTAGTAGACCTGGTGTATCCTGGTCCATACCTTCCATAGTAGACCTGGTGTATCCTGGTCCATACCTTCCATAGTAGACCTGGTGTATCCTGGTCCATACCTTCCTTAGTAGACCTGGTGTATCCTGGTCCATACCTTCCTTAGTAGACCTGGTGTATCCTGGTCCATACCTTCCATAGTAGACCTGGTGTATCCTGGTCCATACCTTCCATAGTAGACCTGGTGTATCCTGGTCCATACCTTCCTTAGTAGACCTGGTGTATCCTGGTCCATACCTTCCTTAGTAGACCTGGTGTATCCTGGTCCATACCTTCCTTAGTAGACCTGGTGTATCCTGGTCCATACCTTCCATACAACTAGTTTCCGTGAATTTGTTAAACGAATAATTAATATATCATGATTATGGAGATGCAAATAAAACAAAACAAACTCATACTTTTTTCAGTGAACCATCAAAGCAATGAGACAAACATTTATTAACTTTCACAAAAATTTCAATATACTACCTACAGTGTTCCCCAATATTTATTAGTATAGATTACGTAACAACACGTCAAAGTCACAAACCGTCGGAAAATAAACATGGCAGTAGTGCATCAGTTGTGTTCTTTTAATCTGAGTTGATAGCAGAGTATAGCTAACGAAACACCGAATTATAATAACAACTGCGCTGACCTATTGTGAGAATTGGAAATCGTAATGCCAAAGCGAGTAAACTTCACCTTATTATCCGCTCGCCATGTCCACAAACGCTGGAGTAGGCCTAAACTATTCTCGCTGCACTAACCACACTTATCGACTTTCTCCGAGTAAAGCTCGGCCAACAGTTTTAAATAAATTAACAACTCAGTAGTGGTCGAATACCGAGTAGTGGACTCAGTAGTGGTCGAATACTCACTCACGCCCGTGGTCGTGGTCGTGGGAGCGGCGGTGCCTTTGGCGACCGGTTTCTGCCAAACCGCGCTTTTATTGGCCTCTTGTTTTATTAACCCCCGTGACCCTGTGATGGTCGCCACCGACTAATGAGGCGCAGGATTCCCAAATATTCCACCTGTCCACGACCGCATGCCGACCGTTCGCAACCGCTGACTATCGACGCAAGACTTGCATTACGGTAACAGTATCATTAAAGACTGTTGCAGGTCCAAACTCAGAAGGATCCTCCGAGTTGAGTGAGCTATACTTACGAAACATTTGTCGTTTCTACCTGCTTCCCCCATAAGGCCGTCTTAACTTTCAAATCCCATCCTCAACGGACTGTTAGATATCGCGATATCGTTGATTTATGTTTCATTTTAAAGAGCAAACATATACTGAGCGATTTCAGTGAGAAAAATTTTGATATCGCAAATTCTAATCGTTCAATAAAATACAAAAATATTCAATGTGTAAGATTGGTTGTGGGGGAACTATTTGTGATATAAACATTCCGCCCACTGCAATCGCTATCCATATTTCCGCTCTTTAAAATGTGGCATAAATCAACGATATCGAACTGCCCGTTGATGAGGAATGGGCTTTGAAAGTAACTCCGGCCTAATGGGAGAAGTAGGTACGTAGATGGCAACTGGAGCCCCCTCTTAAGACAAAAGTTGATTTTCCGAGGAGATCCATCAAAAGTATACTCTAGGATAATTATTTTTGTCTTAGTTCTTATCAATTAATTGAAATTAGTCTTATTTTCCGGAAGTCTGAAAAAGACAATAATAACAGTCACTTCCTTTTTTCATATAAAAACCAGTCGACGTCTTCATAGGAACAAATCGGAGGCAAACTGTTCTTAATTTTAAATCATAAAATTGTGTTATTGATTTATGACACAGTAAATCAATAACTAAACGTATTCCACTATCCCTTGCATGATTTAAAAGCTGCTAACTACAAAAACAACTCTTATTATTAAAATTTCATAATATATTTTTCTCTTAATTTCACCAACATCAATGACTTATTTCCTCCACCATTGTTAGTCATTAAAACCAAACAAATTTCACATTCGATAATGACATGTTTTGTAAAACTGATTTCCCCATGCACCAACCAGATAAACCCACGACTAGAAAACAAAATCGATTCGTGCATTCAAATAACCAATCTCGTGCAAACGCAGAAAGAACAAAAACAACGCACACTTACTCGGGAATTCCAAAAACCCGTTTTAAAAAATCGACCGAAGGTTAAGTCCGACATTTCGTTTGGATAATGTTTTCCTTATCAGCAATACGTCGAGATGTAATTGTTTGGCGAGCTAGTTAGCGCAGCGCCCGCCAGGTGGCGGTTGTGAGAGTTATAGGCGATGGGCCCGCGATAGTGGCGGCATCTTTGACCAGCGGAGACAATGACCAGCGGTCCTGGCGGTGTAAATTAGCAACTCCCCCCACCACTACTTGCCTTCGACCGATGATTTGGGTCGTTTCGCCAATTTCAGAGTTCAGTGACAGGATCACAGGAGTTAACTATTAATGTAGTTGTATGTATATGTTAGGTTGTACTATCCAATATCCCATTCTTGCAACGGGACCCCGCGTACATAACAAATAATTGAGTGTAAACTTATCATTTAAACAGCACAGTGACAGTTAGGAGTTGAATGGGTGCTGCGGTTGGAACGGGGCACGCGTCAGGCCTGCCCAGGGGTCCTTGAAAGTTATGCATAGCCCAGGTGGCAGTTTGAAACTAAGAGCTTTTAACCATATAAATATGTGGTGAAAATGTGAAGCCTACCTGATGGCTATTCACCATTATTCATAAACTAAACAAAGGGATAAAATTTGTTAAAAGTGAAACGAAGGGTTTTGTATATGGGTTTGTTTTATGATGTAAATTACAGACATAGAATTCCAGACAGTCATTTCGTCCTTGGTATGCTCCTATGCAGACCAAGGACGGAAGTCACAAACGCTCATCAAAGCTTCCTTATCTTCAAACCTCCCTTAATACGGCCTCCAACTTTCCTTTAACCTCTCTTCAGTAACTGTGTAAGGGCGTGTAAAGAAGGTTAAAGATAAGGAAACTTGGAGGAACGTTTGTGAATTTCGTCCCAAATCTGTTACGATCTGCGCATTACTCGATGATGGAGTAATTTGTTTTGACTAAGCATGCGTTTTATTTAAAATGGGCTCTTCAGCCGCCACATTGCGGGTTAGTTTGAAAGTAATCGCGATCTTTAAAATAACTTCCAGCTGATTTACCCTAAAAGATGACGTCATCCCAGTCGCCCAACCTGCGTAAGAGTTCACCAATACTCTTTATGTCATTAATAGAGGTTTATGAATATAGGGAAAATTGCGGTCACCATGTAGTCTTCATTTTTTCTCGGACATTAACATGTGTTTGTACCCTCTCCATGTAATAAGTTTGTTTATTTTAATGTAAATATAACAAATGGATTAAGATAAAAACACATGTGACGGAAACTAAATAAAATTGTTCTTACGATATACACTTATTGGTTATAACATGGCCAGTGAGGTAGTTGAAACTTGTACGGCCAATGTGGACTTATTTTCCTCTGAGGACTGAGGAAAACCAATTACTTTCGAAGAATTTGGAGGATAATTAATTTAATTTACAATCTTAATCGTCAAAATCGGATAGATAAAGCCAAAACGTGTCTAACAATAGAAAAAATTCCTTAGGGATTTAAAAGTAAGATAGATTCTCAATTTGTTTTTTACTTTAATAGCAGGCATCTTACACTTAATAATAAATATAAGTAGATACAACTAATCTTTCATTGACAAGCCCTTCAAACATACAGCAAAGAAACAGAAGTAGACTAGGCCTAGTAGAGGTATCGATAAACAGCACCATCACTTGATTGACATAGATTAAAACGACCTACAAATCTGGTTAGTTGTGTTTTTGTCATATCTAACAACACTTTGTTCTCATATTTTCTTACATCCTTTAAAATCATGAACGATTCGGTAAACGGATTCAGTGATTTAATAGATATGAAATAAATATTTCGATAATTCACATTTTAAAAAACAATTTATGTAATTTTGTTAGCATGTATGTTAATATTCTTAAATGAAAACTTGAATCATGAAGAGGGGTTGTATCAATGACTTACTACTAACTTTCGCCTATTAACCAGACTGATTTTACTGTTGTATTCCATAACAATTCTAAATCATAAACTTGTTTCTCAGAATCCGTTCTAGATCAAAAATTTATTCCGATACTTTCAATTTTCTCATCATATATCCATCGCGGAAGAGCTACGTGAGGACGAAGCCGGAAACTGAACGGACGTCGGGCTCGGTACACACCGGAACTAGGTCCCTGGCTGGCTCCCAGGTCATAAGTCTTGGGCGACGCGAACATGTGGCCACCAGCGGTCATTACAGGACAATCCTTGTCCGCCAAATGTCGGTATTGTCGCCATCTGACCGCCGTTTGTATCCGCGTGATAAGACGTGCGTCGAAACGTTGTCAGTCGACGCTATTGTGAGGCGACGGACGTTCGCTTAGCAGCTGTTTGCAGGTGTATTCACTATTCCACATTGTGTTGGCCACAAGTAATATAATCGGCGCATTCATGAGCGTAATTTAAGTATTGCAATTGGGGGGATGATCATGATTGCGATTATTGTGGATTTTCATACATTACAAAATATGCTCTCCCTTTCACGTGGGGGCTCACTTAAAAAAAGAGCGATTTGAGAGTAGCCTTTCACCAGTCAACTCGCTCACCAGGTGATTTGTGCTTTATTAAAATTCACCTGGTGAGATGAAAGTTGATAAAGGATTCATAAAAATTGGGGAGCAACTGTCCCCTTGCACCCCCAAGTTACACATGAGGGGTTGTTGTATTACAAACCAAACTATGTAACTACTCAGATTTGACTGAAACAAACGAGTTCGCACGCGCACGCTGACGTGAGGGAAGTGAATTTCCATATAAAAAACTATAAAAACTCAAAATCAGTTAAAAACATACAATCATTCCAATTTTTATTCAAATCTGAAAATATTGATTTTTGGCTGTTCTGATACTCCTGGTTCTATTTACCTGCAATGCTGGGAATACAATTTTGCGCATTATAAGGTTAGGAGAAGGTCCAGTCAGGCTTTAAAGTAGGCGTGAGGGTGTTGGGGATGATAAAAGTACACCAAAAAATGATTAACAGGCTTTTCTAATGTAAAACCCCCATAAGACAACATACTGTGTTTGGTCAATACACATTTCCTTTAATAACTCGGTAAATATATATGCTAGAATGACGAGAGAGGGCTTAAAATATTCGCCACACTAATTCCCATCTTTTTACATTAGTTAATTTCACCTCAGGGGCTTTTCTGACCCTTTTTGGGCCCAAAAACTCGAAATTAGAAAGATTAATCCCTAAAAAAGGGGTTTAGAGTTTTTCGATGTTTTGCCCAACGAACTTGTCCAACTGATTATGGAAAGGAACGTCCCTACCAAATTTGAAGTAAATCGGACAAAAAATGCGACCGCTAGAGTGCCTGCACATACATATATATACAGGGTCTCCGAAAAAGAATGACGGTATTTTGGACGGCCGTTGCTTGGGGACTGTTCAAGATAACTAAACGATTTAAATGTCAAATAGAAGAGAAAAGAACTAAGTTTTTTTTCATACCTTAATATGTTTCGATGTGAGCTCCATTTGTTGCTCAGCATACATCGAAGCGATATTCGATTTCTCGCCAAGTGTTGTGAAGCATCTCTGGTGTCACAGTTGCGATCGCTTCCGAAATTCGCCCACATAGATGTGGAAAATCACGAATTTTCTCAGCATAAACAATGTTCTTTACGCAACCCCACAGAAAAAAGTCCAAAGGGGTCAAATCAGGACTCCTGGGAGGCCAGGGAATAGGCGCACCCCTGCCTATCCAACTATTCGGAAACTTGTTAAGTGTGTCGCGCACGTAGGGCCTTTATTTTTCGCCGAAAAAACAATAAATGGCATCATTTATTTAGATATGCTAGAACAATTTTTGTTTCCTCAAATTGAAGAAATTGAAGAACAAGCCGGTGAACGAGTCATTTTGAAGCAGGACGGCGCCCCGCCTCATTACCTTCGGGACACACTTAACAACAAGTTTCCAAATGGTTGGATAGGCAAGGGTGCGCCTATTCCCTGGCCTCCCAGGAGTCCTGATTTGACCCCTTTGGACTTTTTTTGTGGGGTTACGTAAAGAACATTGTTTATGCTGAGAAAATTCGTGATTTGCCACATCTATGTGGGCGAATTTCGGAAGCGATCGCAACTGTGACACCAGAGATGCTTCACAACACTTGGCGAGAAATCAAATATCGCTTCGATGTATGCAGAGCAACAAATGGAGCTCACATCAAAACATATTAAGGAATAAAAAAAAAACTTAGTTCTTTTCTCTTCTATTTGACATTTAAATCGTTTAGTTATCTTGAATAGTCCCCAAGCAACGGCCGTTCGAAATCCCGTCATTCTTTTTCGGAAACCCTGTATATAAATTTGAACGAACCCCCAAAACGTGTTCAGGGGGTCACGTTAGGACCTTCTATGGTGGTCCCGGGCTTAAGTTTCACCGTGCGGGTCATGCTAATAGTTCACTTTCCATAGGAAATTCACTAATAACAAATACCACTAACTGAACTCTCTCGCAAATTTTATAATGTGTAGTATTTAATTTAAACTTTGTCACAGTTTGTACTTGTAGGGAAAACTTTGTAACAATCATCCTCGGGTTATCTGGTCACCTTTTACTCAAAAATGTAATTGGTGTATCGGCTTAAACCTGAATATTAATAAACCTGTGTTTTTGAAACGGGTGAGTAATTCACCATTCAACTTGCTCGCCATTGATTGAGTTTAGCATTGTTGATTTCACGTGGGGGCTTACTTAAAAAAAGAGCGATTGAGTGTAGCTTTTCGCCAGTCAACTCACTCACCAAGTGATTTGAACATTATTAAAATTCACCTGGTGAGATGAAAGTTGATAAAGGATTCATAATATGTCAAAACCAACAAAACCCAATGTACAAGAACCAACTGTTACTGACTGGGATCAAAATACAAGTTTAAAATATAAGTTGGCAATTCTCTTCCATTACTTTACCTTCCATTCGCTGGTTGTATTGTTGAAATTTTGTTTATTTTATTTGCTGCTATTACTTAAAAATACAAATAGTTATTTAAATTTTCAAAAAAGTGGAGTATTGTAACGAAGGAGTATTGGTAATAAAGAAGACAACAATGGCTAACGATTCTCGTCAAAAAGCAATCAGGTGATTTTGTTAGGTTGGTAAACTGGTGAAGAAAATTTATCGTTTGAATCCTTGGAATTACGATAGTGGGTTGTTCGATTGTTCAAAGTGAATGTACTCATACAAACCACTGAAATTAAATTAATAAAAATTGGAGCAAATTAATTTTGTTCGTTTGACTAACGTATCTATTCTTGCTGTGAGATATTATAAACTATAAACAAATTAACAAACACAAGTTTATAAATTTTCAAGTCATAAACAATTAACGTTTGATTCATTTTGTCGACTCGTTTGAATTCAGCCACAAAATGGCGTCGAGCGGCTTGCAATTTGGTTGATTAGTGTTCTCTCCAGTATTACCAATATAACTCCTTGGTTGCAACGATTGGAACGACTTGGTATCTCAATATTTACCTTAGAAGGATTTGCTGTGTATCCCCAGGAGCCGTGGCAACGCAGGTAGCCCGGCCCCGGGCGAGCAGCTGAGACGCACGTGGGCAGAAGCTGCTCATTAGACTAACCCAATTAGACTTTATTTATCTGTCGCTATTCGTCTTCTACTTGACGACTAGGGGACACACCTGTCCACTGTCAATGTTCTTGGGAGGTATTGTCAATTCAGTTTTCGGCATTGACAACAAATTTGTCGGATTAGTTTTTATTCTTCATAGTAACGTATAGCATATGCCATAGACATGACTTTAGATGGTAAAAGTGACGCTGAAAAAAACAATACCCCCGTCGCAGCAAACCTTCGTACTCAGCGAATTTCCAATGCATATATATGTGACTCACTACTACATAGAACTATTTACCAAGTTTCACAAAAATACATCCATAAATAAGTGATACACAGCATTTTATTTATTCTCCATAAGAATAACATTAGGGTTGAGGACGCAGGTTTGCTGCAACGAGGAAGATAAGTAATGTGTTTTTTTTTGCAATTATCAATACAACTGAACCAGGTGAAGCTACATACCAAGTTCTCTTAATGTAGGTTCATAATTAAGGGAGATATACAACTTTACTTATTCTCCATATGAATAACATGGGGGCCGAGTATGCAGGTTTGCTGCTATGGGGACTATCAACAAAAAACTTGTTTTTTGTGCTAATATCAATATACCACAACTAGTTGAAGCCACATACCAAGTTTCATCAATATAAATTCATAAATAATCGAGATATAGAATTTTATTTATTCTCCATAAGGATAACATTGGACAAAGTACTGTGTTTAGCACTTTGAATATCTCTGCAACGGTTGGACGTAGAACAACGATTAAAACATCAAAATGTTTGTTTTGTTGAGCTAAATACATTAATAAACAGAAATGTGAAGTATTTAGTAAAACTATCTGAGAAAAATCTAAAAACCTTTTTCCCATAAGATTAACATGGGACACGTTTTTTTGGATTTCCTCCGGAACCACTTAACCTAGGGTAATGATTCAAAAAAACAAAATTATTTGTTTTTTAAGCTCTATAAAATGACTATAACCAAAATTGAGTGGTTTTAACATTTTGGGGTCAAATTTGCAAAAAACCGATTTTTGGAAAATTGTAAAACCCCAAAAAATCCCCCTTCCCATAGTGCGATCGATCTGGTTTTCGAACTTAAAGTCATAAATGCTACTCTCCACACTTGTGCCAAATTTCATCAAAATCGGGTGTTTCTTTCAAAAGTTATCGCGGTAACGGACACATATATATATATATATATATATATATATATATATATATATATATATATATTATATATATATATATACATATATATAAATTTGAACGAATGGTGTTTTTGGCATCTGGGGACCTCAAAACGAAAAGTTATCATGGTCTCGGGCTTAAGTCTTACCTACGGTAAAAGCTTCTTCCCTATTGGGGAAATTCGCTAAAAGTAACAAAGTAATACGTTATGCAATACAATTTAACAAATTTTGATTTTTTGAAGAATTAAAAACATACAAATGTAACATAAACGTACTTTATCTTAGTATACCAGCTGTTAAAGTAATAGTTAGTCAGCCGATTTATAGTCCAGTCAATAAAGAACTAATAAACGGTATCAGGAAACTGACACATACTTTCTCCCTTTAGCCCAACTTTAATGAATAAATTATTTTTTATTTACTACATATATAGTACAAAGCACGGTCGAATGTACATAACATCTTGTTAACAAGTTGTTTTCAAAAATATCCACCCAAAACCCTGTTTAGGAGGCACTACAGAATCCATCGCTACACACGTGGTTTTTATAGGGGAAATGCCCCCTATTCCCCCCCCCCAGCGTTATTAAGGGGCAACATATTTCAAATTTCCTCTGTTGGTCAATTCTAACTTGACAAGCTTATCAAGTTTGAACGAAATTTATCAATAAATAAGGGAGAAAATAGTAATTTTTGTATTCGTCATAAGAATAACATTGGACAACGTACTGCGTTTACCGCAAAATGAAAATTTAAATTTTCCCCGCAACCAGTAATCGTAGAATATTAATTCAAAATACTAAATTATTTAGTTTTTTTATCTCTTTTTAATGGTGAATAGTAATATTTTTTACAAAACAGCCCGCAAAACATTTTCCTTATTCCTTTATCAAATTTCATGATTTACCCCTCATTTTAAAGCTTATCGTGCCGGCTATTGACGAAAAGAGCCCCACGGTCTAAACATGTACCGCTTCTCGGAAATTTGAATAATATGAAAGATAAATAAAGGGAATAGTTTGTTTTGACAGAAGCGAAAATGTAAACAAAAGAACATCTGATCAGATGACAAGATTTGGTTCGCAGTGTGGAATTCCTCACGAGTCGACTAGTACAACATATATTAAGATCATTATTATTATTATTTGTGTACTGCGAAATAATATAGACACAATAACATAGCATAGTTGAAACGCTCGCATTTAGGTAGTGTGAGCATTGTCATTAATACGCTACCTCATGCTTATCAAAACTGGTCTCGTTTGGGTCAAGGTCACCGTTTATATAGCTGTCAACGGTTTGTAAATACGATTATCATTTTGCTTTAAAATAAGCACATTAACAAATATCCACGGAATACAGTTAAATATTAAACTGTCAAGTTATATTTCTATCAAGCAATTGAGAGAAAAGATGAATGTTTGTTTGAGAGTATGGAAGTAACAGCGGTTATGGTATCTATTACAGAAAGGTCAGACATGGAAGCCAACTTTCCGTAATATTTATGAATCTTTGATAAAACCACGATATAATAGAACTTGTGCTGAAACGAAAGTTAAAGCATTTGACGCCTAGTTTATGTGTAATAAATTAATAGAAAATTTAGAATAGGAGACCAAATATCGATCATTCCCATTGATTTTATAAAATAAATATGTTTAAAAACGAGCTTTAACTTTTTCAGTATTACATTTTATTTTTAATTAGTTTAAATAAATAGTGTATTAAACCCTTCATCAGTAACATATTTTTAACTGCTTTATATTTTAAATAAAATGACAGCCAGAACTGATGACAGATGACTTGATAGCCAGCTAGCAAATAAATGGATGAGGTGGTTGATGGTAAAGAGACTGTTTATTGACAATGCAAATCACACATGCAATACACAATCAATGTATTGATAATGTATACGTTGGTAATGGTGTTTAATGATAAGCTGTGATAAAATCGAAAAAAAACATTAAGGAAGTATTATGGTGGGGTGACATTCCCCTCGCCCTTTGTTTGATAGCTGGCCACCGAGTCATCCCTTACAATACACGAAAGAAAGGTATCCGTCAAAAATCTGAGGTAAAATACTAGTTTTTGTATGCTACCCTCATAAGGCAATACTTAAATAAAAGAGTCAAGTAAAAACACATTTTTTAATGTTGGGATTTGATCAGCTGTATAATTTTTACTGGACTAGAAAACTGAAATGAGGAGATGAAACTAAGCTGTTGGGAATCTAGTTGTTTTGATAACTCTTAAACTGAGTAACAATTCATATATAGGGACGACTACAGAAAATGTTTAACAATAACGTGAACGAGGAATGTATTATTTTCCAAAATATATACACACATAGAAAAAGAGTCGTATTTTTTTACAAAATTTCAAGTCCTCTTTCCATCATAAAACTCACTGGTCTAACTTGTATTCGAAATTGCAAGAGAAGAGAAAAGCAAGAATGCAAGGGTTGGCGAGGGGTCTTGTCTAGACGGTAATGACAAAAGGAAACAGTGGGAGAGCGGCTTGGAGCAAAGCGCGCTCTCTTTCGGCAATAATGGCGAATTAGGCTTCATCGCGCACTCTATTAACATGAGAACCGCCGGGTCTAAACGGCCTTCTTAACTGAGACGTACTCTAGCTATAATTTAACTTTTATTTAGCTTTAATTTAGGGAGTAATAGTTGAACAAGTTGACTCCTTAAATATTACTATGTACTACTCTGCGAAATTCTACATCAGAAACTATAGAGGAAGCTGAAGTTCGCAAACGACCTATTGCCTGAAGGGCTATGCCCAGCGGTGGCTAACGTCCACCATAAATAAGTGTGGCGTCTTTGAAATTGCTGCCTTGGAATACGACTCGACTCTTAGTCAGTTAACATATATATCTTACTAACGCTATGCAGTGGGCGTGGGCGAAGCCGCGACGAGTGACGGCTAGTAAATAATAATGGTTCAATAAAAATCAAATCACTATATCACTATATCACTAGATTAATTCAGTATTTGTGAATTTTTTTCACTGTTTGTGGTATCAACAATTCTGCTTCCTGAAATTGCTAGGTATTATTTGTTAGGTATTAATTGTTAGGCTATAAAATGAGCCATATATAAAAAGGTTTCGGATAATACGTTGAGGAGGAACGGAATTTAAAAGTTACCCAGGGTCTTATGGGAGAATCGGGTAGAACTAAGTGCTGGAGCCCCTTTTAATCATATATTTGAGACCCCGAGCACCAGCCGGCAAGGCCCGCTTGTTTTTGGAATATTACACAGCCACCGGAAGGAAGGAGACTGAGGATATGAAAGTTGGTACGGGGTCAGCAAGTTGCCCCAAAAGGAAGGCAGAATTATTCCTCAACCTATCCAGTAACTGGGTTCCAAGGCTCCAAGCTGGGCAAATGTAGGAGGATTCATTTCTAACTCGCATGACCTCCATGACCTTCCCTCTTATAGAGCCCTCCTATCAACCAGACATCCAAAATCCATCGGGAAGTCCTTCCCCAGGAAGGGTCGAGATAGTTAAATCAACTTAAATCAAAACATTAATGGGAAAATTGGGTTTGTTACTCCTCCTTCCATACCCTCACTAGTTGGCACCACAAAGCTATAATAGTACAAAGTAAGTTACCATTATTTCTTCTTCAGTTTATTTTTGAAGGGTATGAATTTGACTGGGTATCCATGGTATCCAGGCTCAGCCAAGAGTCTGTTCGGTCTGGTCAGACAAGGAGCTGGTCGCACTACGACTGCAAGGACTAACCAATATTGTGACAACGTTTTTGTCATACTGAATATAAGTGACATAGATTAGTACATCTGGGGACTTCTTACTTGGTAAAATGCAATCAAAATATTACGTAAGCGTAATAAAATACGACACGATATCGTGGACTCGTCCCGCCATCACCCGTTTATGCACTAACCTATTGTAGGTGCAGATACAGTGGAATACCATGACAGTATGTCCTCTCCCAATCCAGGGTTGGAAAATCTATGAAACATAATAATTAACAAGTATATGACAAATACACACACATTATAAACATAAACAAAATCCAAAATGGAGTAATAAAACATTAATATGTACTGTATATCATGTTATATTCCGTTATATTGTTAAAATTAATGTTAAACAACTTCCTGATTAGCATAGTACGTGTTGTTATTTATACGTGAGGTAATTAAAATACGTCTCACAACACTTAAAAGTGTATTTAAACTAAACTGTAAACTATAAGTGTGAATATACTGTAGGTGTAGTAAGACGTGTTTTAATTACATCCCGTAAAACAGTTTTGTAATACGTTTACGAGACTATTAGGTAATTTAAGACTGTGACCAAATTTGTTTGGATTTTTAGTCATGCAGTCATATATTTTATAGATTGTCTTTATTCTTTAATCATTATTTAATACACGCAATCCACCATTATACAATTTGCTTAGCAACGTTTTTCGGGAGATGGCTGCAATGAGATGGTAAATGATAAGGATTAACCATTATCAGAAGATAATCAAATAATTAATAAAACAATGAATAACAATAATACAATAATAGACAACCAAAAAAATAATGAACAATAACCACTATAACAATTCAGTGCAGTAATCGTTACGAATAGACTTAGTGAAAATTTACTTTGGGATATTAAGTGTTTATTTACATGTAAAGTAAAAGTTAGATTATTACGGCACACCAGCGCCGGCGTTGAAGTAGTCTATTTGTCGCATTGTAAAAGAAAACGTAGACTGTTGATTCAAAGTGTAACAAAACAACCTATTCCAACCTAAGTTAAAATAAATAAACATAAACAACACAACTAAAATAGTGTAAATATGAATATAAAATAAAAAATACAACTCTGCAGTTACAACTAGGCCTAGCCAAGACTAGCTGAACCTTACCTTTGTTTTCATCCTAAGTTTTATCATATGTTTTATAGATTATGTGAGCTAACCTTAGCATTATATTTATTAACGCGCTAGGGGTTTTTCTTCACAGTCATAACTCGATAACGGCCTGACGGATTTTAACGTTGAGGTGTAAAATTAAAGGTATTTTTACGTAAATTTGCCAATACGTCTTAGAATGTTAAGAAATGGCATTACTTAAATACAGTAAAGGGCTGCATTTTCGGAACAGTGGCGCTATCCGACGGCGGATATCTAAACTACGTGTTGATTTAACATCCATTGTTTTTATCAGATGTTTTGTTATGTTTGTTTACAACCGAAGTAACCTTTTGTTGGGTAAAAACTTGCTCGGATTCCAAAGCAAGCAAGCGATACATCAGTCAATATAAGAAAGAAGTGTGAATTGTGTGGGGAGTGTGATATTCAATCTGTCAGAACCAAATTTAGCCAATTTTGTTATGAAAATTATTGGAATGTATTTAAATAGAATAACACCTTTGAATATTTAATAATAGTTTGATAGATATCATAATTTTGATATTATATAATCAAAATTACGGCTCGGAAAATAACATTTGTAATTATATAAAGTACCGTATTCAAACTATGTAAGTGAACATTTTTTCTCATAACGTGATAATAATTGACAAGTTGTCCTGTTGCTCGAATCCTAGCAAGTTTGTACCCAACGAAAGGTTACTTTAGTCGTAAATAAACATAACAAAACATATGATATTAAAACGGATGATAACAACGTACTTTCAATCAACACGTAGTTTAGACTTCCGCTGTCGAATAGTGCCACTGTTCCGAAAATTCAGCCCTTTCTGTACTTAAGAGATGCCCTTTCTTAAAATTATGAGACAAATTGGCAAATCTACGTAAAAATACCTTTAATATGACATCTCAAACGTTAAAATCCGTCCAGCCGTTATCGAGTTATGACTGTGAAGAAAAGCCCCTAGCGTATATAGGATATACAAATTAAACATATTTTTTAATGTTAATTATTATTATTTTAATGAAAATCATCAATTATTACTTAACGCGATTTTAACAGCTGCCAGATGATTTTCAAATAGTAGGCCCTCCATGAAGTGTAAAAAAGTGATACCAGTGAATAATAAAAAGAGGGCAGTGCCTATTCTTGAGTAAAAAGGAAATGAAAAGAATTGATGGGTGCGATTTGGAATTTGAGATGAAGAAGGTTGACATTTTTGTATCCATTTTAATCTTTGAAAACCTAATCTAAAACATTTTGAAACTACCTTAAATTCAATTTTACTTTGGTAAATGTTACTAAATTAATCCCCAAAAGTTATTTGTAAAGGAAAACACCATTAAAAGTACTTTAGAAAATTAGGTAAAAACAACATGGAACATTGGTAAGAAATGTATTTATTTATTTTTTATTTTTAAGTACCTTTAAGAAATAAATATACAAAACTAGTGGCTTGAAGCGGTAATAGCCTCTAACCTTGCTCCAATACTTTGCCTCATCTCATATTTTTACTCTTAAATGTTGAGGAAAATAAAGCAATATAAGTAGGACACATGCTAGTTCGTAAACAAAATAGACACGTTTTAATGTAAACAAAGCAAACGTTTTTAAATCCCCATGCTTTTCTTATGGGGGACGTTATTTCTCGTTTGCTGGTAACATTTTGGGAATACGGCTATTTTTCCCCGAGTCCCCGGGATCAAGACCTTTAATTTGAGCCGTCTCCCACCATCCTGCGAATTGCCAAACTCCCACAGTTTTGACTTAAAGATTTCGCTTACAGAATTATATATAAAGATTTTATCCAGAAGAAAAAGTTTACCAAAGAAATTAAATTGTATAATCAAAAATATTAATTATAGCCTACCTAACCATAGAATGAAAAATGAACTAAGTTTTATGTATACTTAAATTGTTAATGCTTGCGAACTCTAACCCATTATAGATAGGCCAGTTTGGTAGCTGCCGTCGCGTCGGCGGGAAGAAGAGAAAATTTCACACTTTTATATTAAGTAATTTAACGTTAGTATTTTGAAATTTGTACTAATAATTTTGGGAATAGTATTTTTATGTGCCACGGCAAAGAACCACCCTGGGATAAGATTGCCATAACCTATCAATGTAGAGCCGGTGCATTTATGGACTAATTAATAACTTGAATTGTAACCTTGTTGTTTGTTAAAATCTGTAATTCTTGATTGTGTTAGAAGATAGTTATTAAATTTTCTCATTGTATAAATGAACTTGTTTTTTGTGGCTAGTAATAAAATTCAAAATAGATTTGTTATAAAAGGAACCATTTTTGTTTGGATAACGATTTTAATTGTCAAAACGAGTAAGTTAAAATATAATACTGTTACACTATTTATTTTAAAATCACATAAAATTATAGAAATTTCTTTATTATAATAAGCTATCGCCAATTTCTATGTAACTTCTAGAGATGTACCGGTAGTGAAGTTAAAAGCCATCTTTAACAAAATCCTCATATTTAAGATTATGACGTTGTTATAAATACTATAAAAGAGTGTGAAACTTTATTATTAGGGTAATTAGACTGCTATTACCCATTATGTTTCCACACAGTTCAATCAATAAAAACTGAAGGGAACAAGCAGGTTGGCCCTTATAAACAATCTAAATTATGATTTATAAAATCTTCCACGCTTTCCCATGACAGCATTGTATGTTCTAGAAACATCTAGAAATACTTAGTTAATGCAATTTACTCTCTTCTTGAACTAAACCAATAGATAGTTGTTTTTAAGAGGATCAATAATCATTATTTATTTTTTACTATTATATCTCCTCTATAAAAATTAGAGATGGGCGTTATTTAACGTAACAGGATAAATAACACTGTTAATAACTTGTAACCTGTTACCAAGATAACACGTTACTCAAAATACCCTGTTATTTTTATAACACCATCTGCTCCACGTTCAGTGGACTCTAAACTGATTTCCTGTAACAGTTCAGTCAGGGACGAATCCCTCTAAGCGAGAAAACATGATTATAATGTCAGGAAACGTTCCATTCCACCTGGAATTTAACGTAAACGAGAACTGTACCTAGTGCGGGAAAATTAACACCAACAATACAAGCATAGTTACGTTTCTTTACGGCAAAACTGGAACGAACGATCATCTAGGGAACGGTAACACCCATGATAGAATTAAGTTACAGCCCAGCCGGGACGAAACGAACGAATGGTCAGTAACAGGGTAGAGCAATAACACCAAGTGAGAATTTCGTTACATTCCCGCCGGGCTGGAACGATCGAACGCCGATAACAGGGTGGATCAATATAACACCAAGCAAAAATAATAATGTTTATAATGTTTGTTTGGATTATAATTAATTTTATTTATCCTAACTGAGAATAAACGTAAATAAAAATGTATCAAACATATAGATTGTGTAATGAATACAACGCCCGTATAAAAACTAGGTTTTTATTAATAAAATAATATTATTGGCACACTTTATTTTTACAGCAGATACAATTAAATTCTATTCCTTATTTCACAACTTTACACTCATAATTTTAAAATAAAAGAATTACAAATAATTATTCATAACTATTTATTATTACATGGCTCGGTACTATTAACACCAGCAAAAAACACCACACGTTACATTACGGCCAAACTGGAACGAATGAACCACCCGCAGGCAGTAACACCACACTAGATTGACGTTACAGTTCAGCCGGGCCGGAACGAACGAATGGCCATAGTAACAGGGTAGAGCAATAACACCCAGCGAGAAT
Source organism: Allygus modestus (assembly GCA_963675035.1). Classification (NCBI taxonomy): domain Eukaryota; kingdom Metazoa; phylum Arthropoda; class Insecta; order Hemiptera; family Cicadellidae; genus Allygus; species Allygus modestus. The sequence goes on along the minus strand of OY776117.1, from coordinate 41,333,275 downwards.
TTCGTTACATTCCTGCCGGGTCGGAACGATCGAGCACCAGTAACGCCGCTAGCATGACGTTACAGTCCAGCCGGGCCGGAACGAACGAATGGCCATAGTAACAGGGTAGAGCAATAACACCCAGCGAGAATTTCGTTACATTCCTGCCGGGTCGGAACGATCGAGCAACAGTAACGCCGCTAGCATGACGTTACAGTCCAGCCGGGCCGGAACGAACGAATGGCCATACTAACAGGGTAGAGCAATAACACCCAGCGAGAATTTCGTTACATTCCTGCCGGGTCGGAACGATCGAGCAACAGTAACGCCGCTAGCATGACGTTACAGTCCAGCCGGGCCGGAACGAACGAATGGCCAGTAACAGGGTAGAGCAATAACACCCAGCGAGAATTTGGTTTCATTACCGCCGAGCTGGGATGTGTCACGGTGTGGTGGAGGGAGGAGCGGACTGGTAACAGGTTACAAATTTAACAGGTTACTGTAACCTGTTACCAAGTTGTAATGGAACGGTGTAACACGTTTCTCAAAGTAACGGTAATTCCCACCTCTAATAAAAATTAAAAACATACTAGACCTGAATATCCCAGTTACACGGGGAATATTGAAATACAAACATATGTTTAAATAATCACCTGACCAATAAAAATCATAGTTTGCAACTTATAAAACAACAAAAAATTAAAGGCCAAAGGGGCTCAACCTTAAAGGTTTTTTAGATGTTTTAGAAATGTTAACACACTAAGGAACATAACGAAAATTTTTGTAACATCAAACCTTTTGTCACCTACAAATTTAGCCAAGCGGATTTCCTAATTGATTGCATGCATTCCAAAATTAGTGTTAGCGAATTTCCCCTATAGGGAAGAAGCTATTACCGTAGTCGGCATGGTAAGACCTAGGCCCGGGACCATGATAACTTTTCGTTTTGAGGTCCCCAGACCCCAAAAACACCATTCGTTCGAAACTGTATATATTATATATATATATGTGACCGTGGGTGCGATAACTCTCGTAGAAAAGGTCCGATTTTGATGAAATTTGGTGCAAACGTGTAAAGCAGCATTTATGACTTTAAGTTCGAAAACCAGACAGATCGACCTATCCGAAAGGGTATTTTGGGGGGGTTTTGTACCCCAAAAATGTTTTTTTTTGGGTTTTTTACATACAATTTTTGAAAAAGTAAAATTTTATTTTTCCCCATTGGAATTAGCTTAAAAAGATGCACAATTTGATGTTTTAATCATTGCTCTACGTCAATTGGTTACTGAGATATTGAAAGTGCTAAACACAGTACGTTGTCCAATGTTATTCTTATGGAGAATAAGAAAAATTGTATATCTCGCTTATTTATCAACTTATCCTGACGAAACTTGGTATATTGCTTCATTTCATTGTGGGATATTGATATTTGCACAAAAACCTATTTTTTGGCCCATAGTCCCCGTAGCAGCAAACCTGCATACTCAGCCCCACGTTATTCTTATGGAAAATAATTAACGTGTTATCTCCTTTAATTATGAACATAAAGTAATAGATCTTGGTATGTGGCTTTACCTAGTTGAGTTATATTGATATTTGTATAAAAGCCCATTTTTAGTGTTCCTTATTTCAGCAAACCTGCATACTCATCCGCCATGTTATTCTTATGGAGAATAATTAAAATGTCATAAATCGTTTACTTATGTATGTATATTGATGAAACTTGGTATGTTGCTTTATGGTGTATTGAGATAAATTAATATGCATTGGAAATTCGCTGAGTATGCAGGTTTGCTGCTACGGGGTATTTTAAAAATATAATATTATAAATCTTAAATTTGTATGTCTTGCTTACACACTACAGCTAAATACTAACTGAATTATAAATTTCGATGTAAGATCTTTTTCTACATATTTGATATATATATATAGATATAGATTTCCTGGTGTTATATCGTATTCCAAAAAATATACTTTTTAATTTTCGTAAAAATTAAACCAACTAAAGCCTTTTTATGTAATTTTGTTCCAGATGCAATCATTTTCAGTGAACTGTAACTGCTGAGTAATAACACCATTATTTCCACTAAATTCGTACTAGAAAGAATTATATTAATTTAACTTTATGCTACACTTTTATTGATTTTGTAATCAATCCATAAATTATAAATCCATAAATTAATCCATAAATCCGCAACGGGCATGGCTTTAGTTTGTGAGTGGCAGGGGTGATAAATCAAGGTGGTGGGGAGGGGGGGATTCAGGAGTGCAAGCCAATAAAATATCATCCACCCTCAACAATCCAATTTACGAACTATTTTAATGTTCACATTAATGTCCTATACTTTGATCTGAATTTAACCAAATTATACGTGTGCAAAGATCAGTGTGTTGATTTAGTGTTGAATTAATACTGTCACAAAGCATGGACCATAGTAGAATAAAAATGACAAATAAAAAAACTGAGTTTTTTACATTAATTATCTTACCTAAAAAAAATTCTGGAATGGCTCAAACTCCCAATCTCGCTTGCACTGTCTTCATAACAAGAATTCAGCCTTCACAAAATAATTCGTTCCTTCTAACTACCAGAAATTAAAACAAATATTAAAGTAAAAACTGGATACGAACAACAAACAGGATGTGATGACACCGCGCTGCCAGCCACCGACAAACTAAAGAGAGCAGAGGAAAACGTTAATATTGTGTAATAGGTTTTACCAAGAAAGCACATATCCGAAACGCGTTATTTGCCTACGTCGCGTCGTAGATGCCACTTTTGATTCAGTGGTGTAACACAGACATACAAATTAATCTCCTTTATTACGTAAATGTCTTGCATAACGCAAGGCATTATTTTTTAGACTGAAGAAATGTTGATGAGAGCTCATTTTCTTTTTGCTTGATTGATTTGTGTGTATTTTACATACAGTAATAGGGACGCCACATGGTCATCAGTGTTGATACCCTTCAGGTTATATAACGTGGCTGTGTGAACCCCTATACTATACTTTTTTACTACTGTATTTAAAAAAATAAACCTGATGTTCTCGGTTGTACGGAGAAAAATTCTAATAATATTTGCTAAATGCATGTTTTTAAGCATTCTGCCTTTGCTTTTCATGGAAAGCGAAAATTTAAAAAAATTAAAAACAGTTTGGTTGGTAGGCCTAATAACAAGCCTGTTGCAACCGTATCAGCTGGTAACCAGAGCAATGACGTTTCGTTTAACCCGGACGTTTTGCATGGTACCATTGACTATAAATACTGAAGTAGATTTATCATTGCCATTGTAAAATCTGCCCCTAGTTTTGTGTAAGCCAGGATTGAAAGAGGTCGTAGTTTACAATAATCACCAACAGAGTATACTGCTGTCAACTATTATTTATCCTCTCAAGGAGGGGATGAGATTGCTTGCTTTCTGGGGTGGAGAGATTTTAAAAATTAACGTAAATCACTAAAATACCCCCGTAGCAGCAAACCTGCGTACTCAGCGAATTTCCAATGCATATATATGTATCTTAATATCACATAAAGCCACATACCAAGATTCGTCAATATACATTCATAAATAAACGATTTATGACATTTTAATTATTCTCCATAAGAATAACATGGCGGCTGAGTATGCAGGTTTGCTGAAGCAAGGAACACAAAAAATGGTGTTTTATACAAATATCAATATAACTCATGTAGGTAAAGCCACATACCAAATTTCATTAATTTATTTTCATAATTAAGGGAGATAACACGTTACTTATTCTCCATAAGAATAACATTGGGGATGAGTACGCAGGTTTGCTGCTACGGGAACCTTTGGCAAAAAAATTGTTTTTTTTGAGCAAATATCAATGGGCCACAACCAGATGAAGCCATATACCAAGTTTCGTCAGTATACGTTCATAAATAAGCGAGATATAAAATTTTTCTTTTCCTCCATAAGAATAACATTAGACAACGTACTGTGTTTAGCACTTTCAATATCTCGGTAACCAATTGCCGTAGAGAAGTGATCAAAATACCAAATTGTGTGTTTTTTTAAGCTGAATCTAATGGTGAAAACTAAAATTTGAATATTTCAAAAATTATATGTGAAAAATAAAAAAAAAACATTTTTGGGGTACAAAACCCCCCCAAAATACCCCTTCGGATAGAGCGATCTGGCTGGTTTTCGAACTTAAAGTCATAAATGTTGCTTTACACGTTTATACCAAATTTCATCAAAATCGGATAATTTTTACGAGAGTTATCGTGCTCACGGACACACACACATATATATATATATATATATATATATATATATATATATATATATATATATATATATATATATACAGTTTCGAACGAATGGTGTTTTTGGGGTCTGGGGACCTCAAAACGAAAAGTTATCATGGTCCCGGGCCTAGGTCTTACCATAGATTAAGCATACTCCTTAGGAGTATGCTTAATCTATGGTCTTACCATGCCGACTACGGTAATAGCTTCTTCCCTATAGGGGAAATTCGCTAATAAAAAGTTTACAGCAGCACAATCTGTCAGTGACCCAATCAAACTACTTCAATTTTAAATTCTAGCATACACTAAGAGTGGGACAGCTGGACAATATGGATGGGATGTCTCCTTCAGTATCTATTGTCAATGGTGGTACTGTGGTCATGTTCCGACACACGGAAACTATAAGAAAAATAGTTTCGTTCTTTCTTGTAGTTTATGTGGTTCCGAACCTGGTACCTAACAGGCGTATTACGTGAGTAATACAGTAAAATGTGTTAAAAACAGTTTTTAGGTATACTACGGTTAACTCGGTTTATTAGTATAACATTGTATATTTCTCTGATTAAATAAAATCTTACTGTCCATTTTGGGCAAACATTAAGACGTTGAAGCTAATACAGAGGGTATCGCATCACACACCTACGAGCAACTGGTCACGTTAACTAGCTATAAAAGCAATATGCAACAACTATTAAATCTATGGAGTGTTTGTCTCACGTGTGAAACTTATTCCCGCCAGCTAGTCACTATGCAGCCGGTTAGCCCTCGACTTTTACACTGTTGATGTAATTGTTGTTGTTTTGTTGTTGCTGATGTTGTTGTAGTGTACACTTTTCTTAACGTTGTAAATTTTGTTTCAAAGTTTTGTCGCATGATGAAACTATTACGCAACCAATTGGTGAGCACCAATGTCACACTATCTAATTCAAACGTGTATTATATTAACTATAAATAGGTATACTTACAGTTCTCAAATTTTAAAACTGAAATGCAACTGTCTGATATAAAACAAATTCAAAAGTTGTAAATCAAACATTCTGTACCGTGAAGCTTTAATTATGCTAATTTTAAGTTTTATATAATGCTATAAACGTATAAACAACATTTAAACAGACAGTGATCAAAGAAAGCGTTAAAAAGACGAATGGCAGCGATAAACAATTCTTAGTCGAGACGGAAAATGTTGGTCGTTACTTATACAAAGTCTCAAACCCCAGTGGGCATAGACACGCAGACACCACAACATTGGCACACGACACACTAGTTACGGCCAGTTAAACTGTCAACGTACCGTTTTTGAAGACAGCGTCTTCCGCCCCGGAGCAGACTCATAAATTAATACTTGTTATGCTTATTTAATGGTAATAATAGAGTCGTTAGACGTTCTGCCCAATTAAATTTAAAATAATAGAATCAGTCTCCGGCGGAACTAAACATGGTTTTATAGCTTGTTGGTCACACATTAAACGAGATCGCACGCAGCACGCTGACGTGAGGGAAGTAATTTCCACATTGAAACCTTAAAAAGATCAAATAAAGGGTTTAAACCAACATTGGTTACATTTTTTTTTTATTGAAAAATTTTATTTTTTGGCTGTTTTGATGCTCCTGGTTATATTTAAATTCACTAATTCGATGCCAATGTTGTACATTATAAAGTTAGTAGAAGGTATTGTCGGGATAACAAGTTGGTATAGGGGTATGGGGGGTGATAAAACGATATTAAGATATTAAAAACAGCCTTTTTCCAGTGTAAAATCCCCATAACGCAACGTACTGTATTTTGACAATTAACATTTTCTTTAATAACTCGGAAAGTACTTGTGCTAGAATGATTAGGGAGGGCTTAAAATCTTTGGCTTTTTACTTACAATAAGTTAATGTGCAATAAGTGTACATTTGGGGCTTTTCTGACCATTTTTGGGCCCAAAAACTCAAAGTTTGAAAACTTAAAATCCCAAAAAAAGAGGGTTAGAGTTTTCCGATTATTTTTCCCGACGGACTTGTCCAACTGATTATAAAAAGGAATGTCTCTACCAAATTTGAAGTAAATCGGACAAAAATTGTGACCTTTAGAGTGCGAACATATATATATCTATCTATAATATATGTATCTATCTATATATCTATCTATCTATCTATATCTATCTATATCTATATCTCTATCTATCTATATATATATTATATATATATATATGTATATATATATATGCGTTAGAGTGCGTTATGTATATAAATATATATATAAATTTTTTAGAGACCCCTCAAAACGTGTTCAGGGGTCACGTTAGGAATTTCTATGGTGGTCCCGGGCTTAAGTTTCACCGTCCGGTCATGCTAATAGTTCACTTTTCCATAGGAAATTCACTAATAACAACATACTTGACATGCATGACTACATTCATTTGGTATTTATTTTTGGCAGATATTTATATACATTTGTTCCAAAGTTTAGTAAATATTGCCGAAGTAAGTATAAGGTACAAATCCTCGCTATTTGATAGTAAAATTAAAATTTATACAGTTTTATTTTATTTAATTGTTTATACTAAAGTGAGATTTTGTGGTAGTTTTACTTTTGACCAAACACCTTTTTCATAAAATTCAAACACCGAGGTCTTGTCTAGTAGGCTTTATTTATTTCTTGAGTAGTTCTCAACAAAAGAATAAAAACCTACCTAGTCCCGCCCGAAGGACCAAATTTTTATAATTCTTACATTAGTGTGCTGTACCGAGTTGTCTTTACTTCGTAATTTAAAGTATTGCATAAACTTGTTGAGCTCTGAAAGCAACCGCAGTTGGCCAAAACAGGAAGAGTCTACAATAGATCACAAGGAGGAAACACACTTCCCGCTGCCGACTATGAATTAATCACTTGACAGATGCTCAGACTGCCAGACAGACAGACAAGTGGCGGACACGTCACCCTACATCGTCATTTAACACGGGTAGTTGCCTCCCCAGGCGCTAAAACCATAATGATCTACAGTTGTAGGAAATGACCCATTTTAAAAGGTAGTGTTGTAAAAAATTAGTCGTCAAAGATCAGCTTGTTATTTTTGACGAATGAAGTAACAAGGTGAAGTGTGTGATTGCTGACAATGCCGAATCTCATATTTTTGCTATGTTTAGATGCACATCTTACTGAATAATATACGCAGAGATATGCTGTTCATTCAATGGGATTGACATTATTGGGATGGTCCTAAGCCTAAATTCATGAAGAGTGGTGAAAATGAATTGGATGATAAGCTCTAAATTTATGAGCAATACTTTATAAACTTGACTATTTTTCATTGTGGTGTCTGCCCATTAAGTACAACGCCCCAAATTGGGGAATGTGTATCGTTAAAATGTACTGCATCGTTTTATAATCGTTGGTTCAAAAACGTTGAAAAATACCCCCGTCGCAGCAAACCTGCATGCTCAGCGAATTTCCAATGAATTATAACATAACACATTAAGCCACTTAACAAGTTTTATAGGAAATATATTCACAAACAAGCGATATTTAAAATATTAATTAATTATTCTCCATAAGAATAACATTGGGGATGAGTACGCAGGTTTGCTGCAACAAGGAAAACAAAATAATGGGTTTTTATGTATATATCCCAGCCAAGTGAAGTCACATACCAAGATACATCCATATACATTCATAAATAAGCGATATATAACATTTTAATTATTTTCCATAAGAATATCATGGGGACCGAGTACCTAGGTTTGCAGCTACGGGAACCATAGGCGAAAAATTTTTTTGTGCAAACAACAATAAAAACGACCAGATGAAGCCTTATACCAAATTTCGTCAGTTTATGTTCATAAATAAGCGAGATATACAATTTTTCTTTTTGTCCATAAGAATAACATTAGACAACGTACTGTGTTTAACACTTTCAATATCTCAGTGACCAATTGACGTAGAGCAATGATCAAGATACCAAATTGTTTATTTTTTATGCTGAATTCAATGGTGAAAATTAAAATTTGATTTTAATAAAAGTTACATGTGGAAACCCCAAAAAACCCATTATTGGGGTACAAAATACGAGAGTTATCGTGCTTACGGACATATATATATATATATATATATATATATATATATATATACATGTATAAAAATTTGAACGAATTGTGTTTTTGGCATCTGAGGACCTCAAAATGAAAAGTTATCATGGTCTCGGCCTTAAGTCTTACCAAGAGACCTACGGTAATAGCTTCTTCCCTATAGGGGAAATTCGCTAAAACAAACAACTAAAACAATGTTTTTGTGACAGTTCAGTACTTGTCAATCCAGTTTACATTTCCTGTGAATAATTTTCTTTCAGCAACACCATATGAGGATACTGTAACACTGTAGTAACTTTTTGGCAATTAAATATTATGCCTGAGTGCAAGTAGCATTTTTTCTTATTTAAAGTAATTTAGGATTATACTAGATGAGAAAATGTGCTTTGGCACCTATAAAAGGGAAAGCCCTCACTCACTGACTGACTCACTCACTCACTCATCACAAATTCTCCTACTTCCCATTTACGTAGGGAGTTGAAATTGTGTACACTGATTCTTTATAGGCATAAAATAGGAAAACTAAATGTTTTTCATCCTGATTCTGACCTTAGGGCTCTGCCAGAGACCAAGGAAAAGTTCCCATGTATTCCTTATGGACATTAATTTTTGTTTGAGGTGATAAAAATACAAACAGCTGATCTTGATTCATAGTAGTTGCATGTGCTAACCTCAGAATGCAGCACACAAAACTCTCATAGTTTTTATAAACCATTTGCGGGGCGAAGCCTGCGGTTAACAGGTTTAAGATATATAAACTTAAACCTCTATGACTCAGCACAATTATTTCACTTTAATCAGATACAAAATTGAAATATAACATAGATAACCCCACTTTTGATAAATGACAAAGCAAATTAATATTGATTTTATACAGCCTCAGCAGGGCTTCACCCCAATAAACTTCATAGTTCCAATGTTTAAGTGGATAAAACGATAATTAAACACATGTTTAATAATACAGATAATTTATTTACAGTATTTTTTATTGATGACGGAACAAAGTGAAGGAATCTATATATTAGCAGAGACAATGATTCGGTAACCGTCAGTGTGTCCTTGTGACCACGTGTTCGTAGTGCAATATCGTGAAAACGGCTGCACAGTTCGTTTTCAGATTTGACACAAATGTTTTCCAGTACACTTCACGCCTCCAGTTCAAAAATGGAACACATTCATTCAACGGTTGTTCATTAATTAACATTTAAAAGTTGTAACATTTCCATAAGGTAGAGCATTGAATAAAAATTACTGGTTTTAATGTATGCCAATAGAAATAAAAACAGAACATGACCCAAAAAGGTTTAAACAACTTTTAGAAACTTTTATGATGTCAAAGGCTTTATACTCCATCGATGAATTTTTTGAGACATAACAGATCAGCTCATCTAGGTTATGTAATTTCTCTCAAACATCATCAGTGATGGTTGGGTGATGGTAATGCATGTTATTGTCTGGAAATTCGAGCTTGCTTCTTCTTTATTAATTGTAATTAGATTTTATTGCACACAAAAATAAGTATTTTTACTTAGTGTTTATAAATAAAACAAAATATTTTAAGAGCTTGTTGTTATTGTTATTGTTGCATGTGATCTGTGATTTGTATTTAACATTATATGTACTATTTGATGTCATTCAGTTGTATAATGCAATGTGTGAATAAAGAGGATTTTAATTTAATTTCATGAGATACTAATGCAATATTGTAATTAAAAGAAACTACTAAAAAATTGTTTTATTCATATCTTATCTATTAATATGCTAAGCCGATTTTTTTAAAGAGAACTCCTCCGTTATTTCTGAACCGATTTTAATGATTGAGGAACCGAAATATTCGGCCTGATTAGTATATGTGCATAAAGGTTTTCATTTTTCAATATTTTTAACCTGAAGGGCATGGGCTACCCTCAAAGTTTGTTTTTTGCCCATAAGATTAACATGGGGAATCATTTTATTTGAATTGCAGCTGTTAATACATTAAGGACAGGTTATTTAGTAATACCAGATGTTACAGGTAAGGATTCTATTTATCTATATAAATAAAATAAGTTTTTTTTTACATCGCTTTGAGCAGTCAAACAATGCAGAGGAGATATTTAAATTTTTGTTGAAATTTGTTTATACGTCTGTCTGTTTATAAGCCAGATTTGTTCCGCCTTGCACAAAAAAGGCTGTACTGAATGGAATAAATTATTTTGCCCGTTTTCGTGTGGGGGAGGAAATCTTTTGGCTGTTTTGCCCCTTTGCCCGGTACTGATACAAAGTCGATCTTAAGTGTTCAGGTTACTCGACCTTTCACTACAGAATACACCATATTTGTTTTAATGAGCATTTAGTTAACTAATTATTATTGAACACAGAATGGAGGAAACACGTCTGCTTTACTAATCTACAAAGGAATACCAAACCCTATAAAATAACGGCGCGGTAATGAATCATTGCGTATAGAACACATAAGCCCTTGAAACAAGGTATTTAAAGCTCAGTTTGTCTAGGTAGTCATTTTGATTATAATACTGAATATTTGATGTGTTTTAAGTCCACCATCCATAAGTACAACAACAGGACGGAAGTTATTGAGCAGATATTTGGAAAAAGATGGGTCCATTCCAAAAAACAGTTATGGCCATTTCCGTTTCAATGAGGCTCAGCCCTAACGAACTTCAACATTTTCATGTTAATTAATTATATACTTACTATATCGATTGACAAATATTTGGTAGAAAGGCAGCAGGCAGTACACTAAAGTCAGAAGCAGGCCCATACTTTCCATCCTGTATGTCCCTTGGAACTTATCTGCTCAGTCGACTTTTAAAATTTGTATTTAGTCATCACTGACGTTAGTAGTTATCTGAACCGATTTGTGCTTACATTTGTTAAGATGATAATATATATATATTTCTATAATCAGTTGTACAAGTTCGTTGGGAAAAACAATCGAAAGACTCTAAACCCCTTTTTTGGGGATTATTATTTCAAATTTTGAGTTGTTGGGCTAAAAAAGAGTTAGAAAAGCCTCGGACGTAAAATTAATGCATGTATTAAGATGGGAATTAGTGAGGCGAAACTGTTAAGCCCTCTCTCGTCATTCTAGCATACATATTTACAGATTTATTAAAGAAAACGTGTATCGACCAAACACAGTACGTTATCTTATGAGGGTTTTACATTAGAATAACCTGTTATTCATTTGTTGGTGTACTTTAATCATCCCCAGCAACCTCACGCTACTTTCATGCCTGACTGGACCTTCTCCTAATCTTGTAATGCGCAAAATTGTATTCCTAGCATTGCAGGTAAATAAAACCAGGAGCATCAGAACAGCCGAAAAATCAATGTTTTTAGATTTTAATAAAATTGGAATAAATGTATGTTTTTACACTGGTTTTGAGTTTTAAGTTTTGTATGTGGAAATTCACTTCCCTTATGTCAGCGTGCTGCGTGCGAACTCGTTCAATTTACTACAGCATTTTACTGGTAAATGACACATATACACTGTGAAACGGTTCTGTCTGGAATACGGCACACACGTAAACAAATAGCACACCCCATACAACCCCAACACTTGTCCCTGATATTTCATGCAAACACTTTAGCATCACGCCTCTTCGGGGGAGTTGTTAACGCCATTGTTATTTGACGAGTAGTTCCTTAAGTATCTTACCAGGAATTGTCTGAATAATTTAGCCAAATAACAAGTAATATACTAGAAACAATTATGTTTACCTTCACCATTGTACATGTAGGGCCTAGACTTGCCCAGACATATGCAACCCTTGACCCCCCACCCCCAATCATAACAAGTTTGATAAACAGTCGTTGGTTGTTTTCGTCAAATTTTAATCATTAGTATTATCCATTTATTATTTTTTTATTCATTGTCATTTTTTTAAATTACAGTAAGTTCAGCATTTTGTATTTATATTAATCTCATATCTCATACTGCACACATCAGTATGCTATTCCCATTATTTACAGCAAATATTATTTTTAATGTTTTGGTCTTTCCTCAGCTAAATTTATTCCAAATAGATAACAACTCTGGCTTATGCACAGGTATCTGTCCATGTAGGCCTATTCCTTATATGATGACTTGAATTTAGTTTTTAATATAAACATTATTTACATCTGATTTTGTATTTCATTGTAAGAAAAATGGGATAAATGAGCGTTTTTTTCATTTCATTTCATTTCAAGCCATAGTTAGAAAACAATTGTAGGGGTCAAACTTGGATTAAGAGGAGGGAGTGTGGGATGGGGGTCAATTATCATAAAAGCTTTTATAATGCAGTTGACGGGTTAAAACCTTAGTAAAAAAATCGTAAAATTTCTGCTCAGCCAATAGACCCTATAAAATATATTATTCTCCTGAGTAAAAGGAGTTAAAATCTTAATACTTTGAAGTACAGAATATAGGATATTTTTTGAGTACATCAGGAAATGATTAGTATTGCATATTTTATTAATTAGCATAGCAGTTTTTAATTCTGAATGAGTTTATTAAATTTATTTAAATTTGAACCTATTTACCTTAAATGTGATAGTATTCAGAATTGCTGAAGCCGTGAGATTAGAACAGTTATAATTTCACCTGTGTTTAATTGTTTATTTTATACTTCACATTGTTAAGTCAGTTACCTAGAGACTCATTTTCATTTAAAATATTACAAAGTTATTTTTGATCCAGCTCTTTATTTTCAAGAAGATTTATTCGAGGTCGTGAGTAATAGATAAGTTGGTAATGCTGTTAATTTAGACACTAAAATTGCTAAACCATACACTTACTATCTTGAATTAACAACTACTAACATTAATTTGTTTATTTGTACAACATCCCAGTTGCCATGAATATGGTTGGGTTTTTTTGTAATACCTATTACCTACAGTAGACGTCCTCTTAACCGTGCTCGCTTTAACCGCCCACCCGGTTAATTCACCGCCCTCTTTCCAGGAGATAACTCACGTCCGCCAGCCAATGACTCGATTCTGTGGCATTAAAATAGTTCAGGTTACAACAAGTTGATCATATGTTTCCATAGTTAATCAAGAATTTTATATTGGTACCTATTTCTAGTACCTTTTTTACTGTCATAAGTTTTATCATTTTAGTGCATGGCAATACCCAAGTGTTATTTGTTAAACCGCCATTTTAGTTATCTGACCCAGGGTTTTTATTCTCATTTGAAATTTTGATATTTTATTGTTTATAAGAATTGTGTATATGTTAGTAACTTTAAGGCTGATACATCCTTGTGAACTCTGTGACTGACTAAAGTTGAAGGAATGATAATTTAGCCAGGATTATTAACAATTATAAGGGATTTTCGGTTTAATGTGGAATTAATTCAATAAACCATTACTCTAGATTTAAGCCTGCTTGTTATATAATTTTCTAAGTTAATTTTTAGAACAAATCCAATCCTCTAAAGCCAAAAAACCTACCTTTTTTAATACCTTGAATGAATCCTGATTATCATGCAATCCATCCTTAAATTAAAGGAAATATTACATTTTGTTCATGGTTGAGGGACTGTAAGGCAATAACACCAAGAAGCCAACAACAGTAATAGTTTTCACTATACAATAAATATAGTAGTACTAGCGGACCCGTTGCTGCTTCGCCCGCGTAAGCTATGATAGTTATGTGTGCTGCAGTCTGTGGTTAGTCCGTGGAACTACTACAATTCAAGATCAGCTGTTTGAATTTTCATCAGCTCAAACCAAAGTGAATGTTCATAAGGAATAAATAGGAACTTTGAGTCCCAGCAGGATGGTATCACAGGGAGAATTTTGTAATACTGTTTCTTAGCAAACACCAAAGACGCCAAAGAGGAACCTATATGTCAAATTTAAACTCTGGGCTTTATAGTTATGGAGATTTCGTGATGGATCAGTCAGCCAGTCAGTGGTATTTGGATTTGATATATTAAGATAATGCATAATGTGCAAATCATTTTACTCCAAATATATAGTAATCTATTACTCTATAAGAGAATGATCTTACCAGACAAAATATTTTCTAGGCATCTTTAAGAATTAAAGATCTAAAATAGTTTCATATCAAATCAAATAATACTTTATTCCTGACAATAGGCACAATAATAAACGAATTACAGGAAGTGAATATAAAATACAGGCATGAAAATAATCCCCAAGAAGATTCTCCGACTGTGATAAGGGAAGTCCCTATCAGCAGACTAAGCTAACACAAAGCTAACAGGAACACTCGTTATAAAGAATTATTAAACTAAAATAACATTTTATAATATTTTAATTTGTACCTTACACCAAAACATTCGCATATATTATCAAGTATCTTGTATTAACTAAAAGATATAATTTTCATGATAATGGTTCATTTGAAAATGGTTGAATTTACACGGTTAAATTTATGATTCATTTGAAATTTGTTATCTCAGATATTCACTAACAAAAAGAAAACGAAACGTAAGACTCAGAAAAAGATATGATTAGAAACGTGATATAATTTTTCACTAGGCGTAAGGGGATTGGAGAATAAAGGAGAGTTTTATTTTAACTTTCCAATAGCCACTTTAACTTAATGAACTTTTAGGTAACGTAAGTTAATATTTAAAATCTACAATCAGCATTTTATCTTCACTAGCTGCAGTACCGTACCCGAAATGGACGATGGAGTGGAACCCTAAGGGATTTTAAATCAGGAATATACCTTTGAGTGATTTTGGTGTTTATTGCTATCTTCTTATTTCTTACTCAAAAATTCAGCTTAATCGGTCTGGTAGTTTTTGGTGATAGAACAACAAAAAGCATACATTGAGATGTATTATTGTCGTAGCATTGAAACAAAGTAACATACTAGAATTAGCGTTTAGGTCATGATGTAACAAATTCCAAACTTCTAGTCATCAGCATTTAGCATAGACTGGCATCGGTTTCCACAAGTATTGGAACAATTATTCAGGTGAGTCAATTCCAAAAGTATGAGTATGAAATGTATTTTAAGCTTAATTTAATGTTGCAGATCAAAAATTTGTTAGTAAGTCTGAGTTTGTACAACCTTCATATCTTCTGTTACCACAGTTTTTATTTTATATGGTTTGGCCTGTAGTCCAGTAAAATTAGGCCAAAAAGGGGGGTACCGGGAAGTAATTTCCGGAAAGCTGGAAATCAATCTAAAACCTTCAGGCGGTGTTAAGAAGACGTAATCTCAGTTTGCACCATCACAGGTGCTGTGCACAACTTTTGGGAGCAAAAAAACCTTGAAATTTTGGGTTTTTTGTTTGTTTATAACTAATAAACCATTAATCCCGCAGAAACTTGTATTCTTTTATAAATGAAAGCCCATTGAATTCCACATCGAATGAAACCCCAAACATTAACATTTGATTAATTTGTAAGGTTATAATTGAAGGTTAAAGTACAACAATCTTTCCATTTTGGCGAAAAACCATTATTTGTCGACTTCTAGCCACCTTTATCACCCAAATGGCTGATACAATTAAACAACTCATATAATAAAAGTTATAAAAAATTTATCTGTGCAATCATAAAGGACTCCAATTCGAATTTGGACCAATTTTATGTATATATATATATATATATATATATATATATATATATATATATATATAATAAAACATCCATGGTAGACATACCTATTCCAGGGCAGTCAGGGGTCATTCACCTGGCTTTGGCAAACATTGTGATGTCCAAGATCAATATCCTTGATCAAGACAATGGTGCAATTTTGGACGCATTCAACAATGTTGGATTTCCAATATTGCCTGGAAAATTGCAGCAACGACCCATCAGTTCTACATTGAAAAATGTCCATGCAATGTTATTGGAACTGGAGCAACAAGGATCAACTGCTAATCTGTGGGTGCAATACTTTCATATGGTTACCATATTAAAAAGATTCATTCAGGCTGAAAGAAGCGGAGACTGGCAGTTACATTTAGAATGTGTGCAGCAAATGCTTCCATACTTTAATTCCAGTGGACACTTTCTCTATGCAAAATCAAGCCACC
Source organism: Allygus modestus (assembly GCA_963675035.1). NCBI lineage: Eukaryota > Metazoa > Arthropoda > Insecta > Hemiptera > Cicadellidae > Allygus > Allygus modestus. The sequence goes on along the minus strand of OY776117.1, from coordinate 41,316,938 downwards.
TATATATACAGTACATGATTAACCTGGAACCTGTGTTATAGTCGGCGTTAATAGAACTGGCGGATCAAGGACAACCATTGTAATAGACCAACTGATATTTTAACAGCTGATGAGTTCAACAGCTTTATTAAATAAGGATGTTTCACAGTGAGAAGCAAGTTTTGGTTAGGTATATGGACAGATATGACCATCGAACAGGTGCTTATGAGGACCATGAAGACAAAAGTAATGCACAGTACAGCACAGCACAGTAATGAAATAGATTGCATCGATGCCTCCAGTAATGGAAATCTCAGTGCAATCAGAAGATTTCTGTGGCTTTAAGTATGCCTCATCAGAGCAACACATTGATGCTAGGTTGACGAGGGTAGCAAGAGATAACAAGGATGCGGAACTGCTGCTTAAGTGGTTTAGATCGTATGACCCGTTTCCTGTTAGTAAATTTTTGATGTGCATGAGCACAGGGATGACTGGTGATGAAACCATCAACTGCCACGAGGCACGTGAAAGAGGCATTCAGAGTATCCAAACAATCTAGGAAAGAATTTCAACAATGTCATGTTCCAGAGAAAACAGAGTGGTTCCTCTGAAAGCAAAAAAAAACAAATGAGAGTGGTTCCTCTGTGGATCAAAAGTGAGAATCCACAATGAAGACATTCCAGTAAACTCCGAGACCATTTTCCGACGAATTACCTTTTTAAAACCGTCAAATGTGCAGCTACAGTCTTACTTTGCATATGAGCTGGCCCCATACCCAACCTCTATCTTTTATGATGTAGGGATGCGGAAAATCAAAAAGTCAGTGTTCTACGACTTATTTGAACCTGTGGCTGAAGCGCTTGACCTATCCCAAAGTGCCTTTGTGATTGACGGTGGCTACCTAATACACAAAGTCCATTGGATGTCAAAAGAAATATTCTCTACTATTCAAAAAAAAATATGTGGATTTTATGAAATGCCACTACAAGCCTGAAATGACATCAATCGTTTTTGATGGATATCCTGACGACAAAGCGAAAAGCACAAAAAATGCCGAGCGGGTTCGCCACCAGAACAAAGAATCTGCAGCTAGAGTGGTCTTCACAGAAGAAATGACGTCAAAAATGCCAAAGGAGAGATTTCTTTCTAATGACAAGAATAAAGAACGGCTTATTGGCATGTTGACAGCGAAACTAACATCTAGGGGCTTCACAGTAATCCAAACTGATGAAGATGCTGACACCCTTATTGTGAGAGAAGCTATAGAGAAATCAACTCAGTTCCTCAAGGTTGTAAGTGTTGGAGAAGACACCGATCTTCTTATACTTCTTACTTCATTGGCCCCAACATCTCCCAAAAATGTTCGCATGAAACCTGGAAAGGGCAATACCACCACCACCAACGTATTCTTTTCCCCAAGACAACTCAAATTCTCAAAGAAAATACAAGAGCACCTTCTCTTCCTCCATACTATGAGTGGGTGTGACACCACTTCGGCATTTTTTCGGCAGGAGAAGATGAAATTTATCAAAGCCCTGGAGGACACCTCATTGCAGGAAGCAGCCAAATGTTTTCAAGACCCTGATGCTTCTCAAGATGCCCTTGCCGTTGCTGGTGAGCGATTTCTGGAAGCAGTATACTCACCCAAGGACAAGAAAACCTCTTTGGACCACTTGCGGTACAATATATTTACAAGGACCCTGGTGAAGTCTGCATTTAACCTTCCTGCTCTGCCTCCTACAACCACTTCAGCATGGCAGAATTCACTCAGGGTTTTTCACCAGGTGCAAACGTGGTATGGGAGGGACCTCGATCCACTCAATTGGTATTGGAAGGGCACAGAATAAGGGCTGTTCCCAGACCATGACAAAGGAGCCTGCACCTAATGAGGTGTTGTCCTCAATTTCCTGCAAGTATGTGATGGGGTGCAGTGGCAGGTGCACCTGCAGAAAGGCTGGTTTGCAATGCTCAACCATATGCATTAATTGTAAGGGCCAGGCTTGCTCCAATTCACCAATTGACAACGAAGGACTCACTACCACTCCTTTAAATATAGATGAGGAACCTGAGATTCTTCTGGAGGAGGAAGAGGACGATCCCCTACCACTTGAGGAAGAGCATGTGGGAGCAAGTGCTATGGTGGCAGAAGCAGGCTGATCAACTGTCAAAAGACTTAGGATTTAAGATCTATTACTTTATGTTCACTTGTTTTCATTATTTTGTAATACATCATTTTTACACAGATTAAAATTTTATTCTGTACGCCTGAATCCTCCTATAAATCGTTATGAATTTAAACTTTCATATTAATATACATATGTATATAAATTTATAACATTGGACCAATTTCAAAAATAAGGTGCTTTGTACTAGCATGAACAGAACAATCTAAATGTATGAAATTGTGACTGGCGAACTGGGAAGTAGTATTTCCCACCACGGATGTTTTAATATTTTATATATATATATATATATATATATATTCATAAAATTGGTCCAAATTCAAATTGGAGGTCCTCTATGATCACACAGATAATTTTTTACAGCTTTTATCATATGAGTTGATTAATTACTTCAGCCATTTGTGAGATTCAGGCGGCTAGAAGTCAACAAATAGTGTTTTTCACCAAAATGGGAAAGATTGTGGTACTTTAACCGTCAATTATGACCTTACAAATCGGTCAAATGGTAATTTTGGGGGGTGACATTCAACGCAAAATTCAATGGGCTTTTATTTATAAAAAACTACAATTTCCTGTGGAATTGATGGTTTATGAGTTATAGACAAAAAAACAACAAAAATCCTAAAATTTCAAGGTTTTTTCCCCCCAAAAGTTGCGTACAGCACCTATGACGGTGCAAACTGAGATTATTTTTATTCAGCACCACCTGAATGTTTTAGGACGATTTCCAGCTTTCCGGAAATTACTTCCCGGTCTGATCCTAATTTTACTGGACAACTGTTAGAAATTTTGCTTCAATATACTGTCAAGAAAGAACCTAAATAAAATCGAGAAAATATACCAGTTATTTCACTCTTTTTGCCGAACAATATAATAAGATCTTCCTAGATATTCGACAATAATCAAGAACTTTCAAGACATGGGTTTAATTAGAAATATAAATATTTAAAAATGAGATTTCTAAATTTTTTGTAAATCAAAGGTTAAATTGTTTTGTAACAACAATTTTAAATTTTAAATTGTTAAAAAATACATAGATGTTCATTGATTTCAGAAGCAAACATCTTAATGGGTTTGTTTTCTCTTTTGATGCAGATGTCCTCCAGAAGAGATAGCCTCCAAATTCAACCACATTGACGAGTCTCCAATTATTACATCAGATGCAAATCCAGCTATCCAGCTCCAGCTATCTTTTCAGATAGGTTTTACTCAATTTCAATATTTTCATTTCCCCACACCAGGATGGCCCAAAATCGAATTTTTAAGATTCTTTCAGAGTTTTGTAAATGACAGGACTCTGAGGGAGTTCTTTTTAATTACTTACTCCTAGTCCTATTTATTTGTATACTTGAACTTTAACAAATCCCTCGTAACCGTGACTGATTTTTCATTCTTTTTATACTCAACTAGCTGTTACCCCGCAGACGTTGTCATGCCATTGAATATTACCAACTAAAACCAATATCACCAAGATCACCTGTTCAAGTAAACATGTCATTATCTTGTATGTAAACAACAATATCTTTCCATAAGGTTTATATGGAAAGAGCCCTTTTGGGCTCTTCGGAGGAACCCAATTGAGTTAGGAAGAAATAGATGGCTTAAAAGCCTTCTCCGTGAAATTTTACATATATATACCAAGTTTCATGGCAAATGGTCCAACGGTGTCCGAGTATATAAGCTTTGAATATATATACAAACAAACAAACCAACAAACTTTTTTATAAATATAGATATAGATGGATACTTACCTCCCCCGAATTTCTTTCAAAGGAATCCTAATTTTTAAAACCATTTCGTGAAAATACTCATATTTATTTCCTAACTTAATTCCATAACTTCATGACCTCTCATATTTCTTGATTCCATCTACAGCCCCAATTTTTCAGGGCACCTTGTCACCCTGACCTTAAACTAATTGCCACCGCGACATTCTACACATAAATGTAGGATAATTGATCAGAGTGCACTTACCAGTACCCAGGACAGTGGGCTAAGGTAATGGCTCCATCGCACATTCCAGATCTCTGTCCTGTGTGCGGATATCGAGACTTTTGACCCTTACACCTTAGTCGCTCCAGTTAGAATCATTCACTCCTTGTGGGTGGACCGATCACTTCTAGTTGTCCAACGAGGCAACTCACACAGTTCAAATACCACAGAAATGTATACATCCATGGAAGTTCTTGCTACAACTCGCTTTTATTCCTAGAAGCATGAACCACGAAACTTCCAAACCAAAGGCACTACCACTCTCATCTTCTCTCGGGAGTGTGTTATCCGCAGCGCTGCACCCCACCCTACCCTTGAGCCAACTGTGGAAGAACAACCCATCCAGTCCTTAGATCCACCGTCTGTTTCCACTTCAGAGAGGACCCTTACTACACTTAAAGGTTAATATATTTACAAAAATAATCTTAGCATAATTTGCTTGATTTCCACAGAGCTGTAAATGTGGAAAAACAGTCTTATCTTTTTACCATAAGAATAGCATTGGACAACGTACTGCGTTTAGCACTTTCAATATCTCTAGAAACATTTGAAGAAGAGAAATTATCAAAACATAAAATTGTGTGTTCTTTTAAACTGAATCCAACGGTGAATACAGAAATTTGACTTTTTAAAATATTACATGTAAAAACTTCAATAAGCCCGTTTTTGGGGTACAAAACCCACCTAAAATGCCATTTTGGATGGGTTGATCTGTTTGGTTTTCGAACTTAAAGTCATAAATGCTGCTTTACACGTTTGTAAAGCAACCAAATTTTATCAAAATCTGACTTTTTTACGAGAGTTGTCGCATCACAGATATATATACATACAGTTTCGAACAAATGGTGTTTTTGAGGTCTGCGGACCTCAAAACAAAAAGTTATCATGGTCCTGGGCCTAGGTCTTACCATGCCGACTATGGTAATAGCTTCTTCCCTATAGGGGAAATTCGCTAAAAGAAATAGTGCTAGAAGGAAACACTATCAGAGAAAGTTAAAGACCTCAGTGTACTTACTTGAAGTGGCCTCATATGATACCAGATCATAACTACAGTGCAAAAAAGTAGTGTAAAAACAAACTTACACACCTGGCAGGCTATGAACATCACGCTTCTAGTCCATCACCTGACCCTCTTTGGAAAATCATCCTCAATGGAAGGAAGTCCTTCAAATATCTTGATCTTTCTTCTTAAGTTTTGTATATTCTAATAAAGAGATCTTCAATTTGATTTGACTCTCTCAAATCTAAATTAGGGGTTTTGGATGTCTTGGCAGTCAATAAAATAGTTCCCTGTAAGAGTTATTGTTACTAAAATGTTAATGTTGTTTTCTTGGCAACCTTAAGAATAAAATTATGCCTAACAGGAATAATATATGAATTTGTTTAAAATATTTCAACCAAATCCCTCACAATATATGACAAAACATGATACAAAACTTTTTATCTAGAAGGAAGTATGCGAAGAGTTTCATCTTTTGCTCAGAACTGCAATAAAAACGTATACATAAATATGACTTGTTACCAATGTGAAGCAAACTTCTCCGGTCCGATCAATCTAGTCAGGAGTTTTCTAAACTGCAAAGTAAACATCTCTTCGCATAAAATTAGACTCAACAAGAATTATTAAACTTAACATTACAGTACTGAGTCACTGTCGTGTAACTTATACTGTACTATCAATCACTCATAACTATATCAAACACTAGCCTAACAACCGTTGAAAAATCAAAGGTAATTAATATAATTATCTAACATTAGCAATAAATTAACAACGATTAAGTAATTTACCTCTGAAACAAATAATCACGAGTGTCTCACATATGTGTTTTTATGTGTTAAGGAGGGTTTATGTATTGTCTTTTATAAGAATCAGACATTTGGGTTTGGAAGCGAGGATCTTTTTAATTACAAAACAACAAACCATATATATATAATTATGTCAATTCTAAAATTTTAAGTCATAGTTAAAGTTTTTAAATGGGCGGGTTGATATAACTAAAAGGATGCTCGATTTTGCAGAATAGTTTATATTTGTAGAGCTTGAAATCTTAGCATTTTGAAATACTATTCACCTCAGATGCATCCCCGATTATGCACTGCAGTTTTATAAATAGATATTTAGAGCTAATTGATGAACTCTGTGACTTCATCCAAATTATTCCGATTAAGACCTACAATTAACTTTAGTTTTAGAATGGTCTTACCGTGACCTTTAACGGTTAAGGTACCGTATGTAATTGAAACCACTTTTGATCTCTTAACTCATACTGTAAGCAATTTTTGGAAATAGTAGCTTACAACTCTGAACAAAGAAAGATACAAAAAAGTACTTGCAACTTCAGGCAATACGTAAATGACAGTTTCCTTCTTTGAAAACACTCTTTGAAAAATAACACCAGTTATAGAGTGAAGTACATTGTAACATTGAGAAATTACTATAATCCGCGGGAGGATTAAGAATTAAACACCGTAGTCTCGTAGTTCTTTAATCAAAGTTGAAACTTCTAGTAATTACTCTTTAGAAATAAAATTACATACCTGTACCATTGATTTTGAATACAGAATAGATATCCCAAGACTAGTTAATTTTTGAAGCCAGGAAAATTAACCAGCTGGTCCACTAATCAGACAACTACATCAGCTGCGTATGAAACAAAAATAACAAACCCATTGTTCATATAAAAAGAATCCCGTTTTATCCCTTTGAATGACATTAAAAACCCCTTTTCATTCCGCTTTTAATCTGAGATCACAGATTGCACTAGATTGCAGAATCAAATATTTTTCAATTTACTTTTACTATCTGCTCTCTTTTAATTGTATATATGTTTATATTTACCTATTTTTCGTGCTAGAATTAAATTATTTAAACATTTTCTACTCTTTCAAATAGCATTTTATATCTTTTATACATCTATATTATGATCGATTTTAACGGAAGCATTCAATAACATAAAAGAGCAGTTAGAATTTTATCTCTATATATACAAATTTTGTCCAGCTAGACTAGTCAAATAACCAACAACGCGAAACAAGTAGAGTAAGGGCTGGAGAAGAGGTTACCTTCATACTGGTTTTCTTAGAGTAAGAAACAACGCACATACTACTACTTCGTTCTACTGCTTCTAAGGCTCCGTTCTAGCTAGGCGACGAGAATTTTGTCGGCAATATGACCGATATCACTCCTGCCGACGACGAAAACGGTGTCCAAACTATTCATTCAAAACAACAATTTATAACGGTGACGACTTGATGTGTTCTCCATTCTACATATTCATGGTATCGCATCGCACACCCAACTAGGACACGCTCACGCTGATGCCCAAGTGGAATTGAAGTGGTGGAATTGAGTAAGGGGGGGGTTCAAAGTACTTCAAAATAAGGGAGTCTGGGATCTGTAGGCTTCTAGGCTCAACCTGTGGCGTGTATCCCCTTACCGCCTATTGCCAAGGTCAACAATCTTTTTTATGTATGTGGTATTAGGTTTTAGTATACGTTTAGCAAATCCTGCAAATTGAAACATTTGTTGCCAGAGCCTTTTCTTGAGATGGTTTAGCACTAGTTTCATGGCATATTTTTCGGGTTACAGATCGGCCATAAGCTCGGTTCATCTATTCTGGTATTCAAAATCAATGGTACTACTAAATAGCACGGTACGACATAGGTACTAGAAATGGCAAATATTTTACTTGTTAATTCCAACATGGCCAGGCCAGTGACATTGATGTGATTCATTGTGCGTTCTGTGATGTTAATAAAATAATAATAATAATAAATAATAATAATAATAATAATAATAATAATAAATAATAATAATAATAATAATAATAATAATAATAATAATAATAATAATAATAATAATGGGGTGCAGGGTGTGGATCCCGCCCGCGGCGTCCTTGTCGCGCACCCTGGGCAACGGGGCGTCACAAGCCAGTGGCGTCACGGCTAGCGCGGGTAAAATCCACTTGGCTGTGAGACTCTTCTTCTCACAGTTTCTTCCAGGGCCAAGGCCTTTCTTCTCACCTTTTGGGCCTTGGCTCGCCTTCCTTCTTCTTTCCTGGGCAAGCCTTGCTCATCTTCTTCTTTTCTTCGACCCCGCATCATGGGTGTCTTTCCGCCTTCTTTCGACCGGTGTCCACTGGGGGGTCCCTGGGAGTGTCCCTGGTGTCGCAGGGGCTGATGTGTGCTTGCACTGCCGATGGGTTCTCCTCAGTGGGTGTCAGGGGCCAGCCCCTTCGGGCCCTGGTCAGGGAGTGCGACGTGGGTGCAGAGGTCGGGCTCTGCACTGCCACGGTGAACCCCGGCACGTCTGGAATCCGGTGCCGGCAAACGGAGGTCAGGTCCCCGGGGAACTGGGGTGGGGGCATCGTCCCCCTGGGTATACCCTCGCCTGGCCAATTCCGGGTTCACCCTCGTCGTGCGATGCGCTGGTTAAACTAAAGTATGGCAACCCCTAAAAACAACGACAACATCAACATTGGCAACGATATGAGGGAGTTTCCAGAACTCCCTCCTCCTAGCGCCAGTACTGCCTCCATTTTTCGGATAAGTAGCTTGGTAGCAAGGTCCCCACCACCGGCCTCTTCTCCTGTGGTCGTGCTGGCTTCCACGGATTCAGCCAGCTCGAGGAATACCCCGAAGCCAAGAACGGTTCGAGCTCCGTCTCCGGTAGTTTCGCCGGATGAAAGGAACGTGGCTATTGCTCAGGAAAAGGTCGAGGAGGAACTGCAGAGGATGCGGGACACTCTCCTCGACATGTCCGCCACGGTCGCGAAGCAGAAGAACGTGTCGATGGGCATCAAGAACGGGATAGTGGCCCTGGATGCATCCCTTGATGTCTTTGACTCGATGCTCGGTCTCTGGAAGGCATCGCTAAGGCGGCTCAGGCTTCTGGAGGAGAAGCAGGGGCAAGCTCCACTTCCATCTTCGGAGTCTGGGGCGCCTGGTGGTGGTGCCAAGAGATCGGCGACTAGCCCTCCTGCGGAACAGCAAACGGAGAAGAGACCGGACGTCAAGAACAGGAACGTCCATGTGGAGAGGAACGGAGAAGAATCCACCACTGCATTTGCGGACAGGGAGGGTTTTAATCAGGTCCTCTCCAAGAAACAGAGGAGGAAGCTTCGGGCGGAGGTGAAAGCCCAGAAGAAGCGGGAAGAGGCGGAAAACGCGCCTTCCCAAGCACCCAGCCAGAAGAAGGAGAAGCCAAAGAAGACTCGGCCTAGGAAGACCAGGAACCAGGTGGTCCTGATCAATCCGACCACCGGCAAGACCTACTCGGAGATCCTCGGATTGATGAAGAGTGAAGTGACGCCAGAGGACTCCGGAACTGTGGTTCGGCAGATCCGGAAGACGGAGGCCGGGGGGGTTCTCCTTGAGCTCTCGAAGTGTGACGACCGGGGGAAACTCCAGGAAGCACTTCAGAGAGCGATAGGAGACAAGGGCGAGGTCCGCTCCATCATCCCGAAGCTGAGGGTAGAGATCTTGGATCTAGACGCCCTGGCTTCGGAGGCCGATGTCATTGCGGCTATCACAAGAGACCTTCCGACAATCTCCGGTGTGCCTAAGGTCACCCTGTTCTCGCCAAACAAGCGAGAGCAGAGGAAGGCTGTCGTTGAGATGGAAGAGAAAGACGGGCTTCTCTTTCTTCGGTCTGGGAAGATCAAGATTGGCTGGGTCGTCTGCCGAGTTCGGCAGCGCCTCGAGGTAGAACACTGTTTTCGGTGCCTCGGGTACGGCCACACGCGTCGGAGTTGCTCCGGTCCCGACCGCGGCAACAATTGTTGGAAGTGCGGTAGCGGCGAACATAAGGCCGCTGCTTGCACAGCGGCCGCTTCCTGCGTTCTCTGCACCGGTACGCCTGGAGCGTCCGCGGACCACATTCCGGGCTCAGGGGCATGCAGGGCTTTCAGGAAAGCCCTAGACGCTAAGAGGGCTCGATCTGCCACGAAATGATCCGTTTCGTCCAGGCAAACCTGCAGCGGAGTCAAGCAGCTGACGCCATTCTTGAGCAGCTTGTTTGTGAGGTCAAAGCCCAGATCGGGATCGTCAGCGAGCCCTACCGGATCAAAACCAGTCCATCTTGGTTTTATGACCGGCTTGGCACCGAGGCTCTCTGGATTCCGGACAGTCGGGGGATTCAGGTGTTGGGTCACGGATCCGGTGACGGTTACGTCTGGGTGAGACTTCGGCAAGTCAACGTATACAGTGTCTACCTCTCTCCCAACTATTCCGCCGAGGAGTACCGGGAGAGGCTGGAGGCGCTGGAAGACAGTCTTCAGGGTGTCTCGGGGTGCGTAATAGTGGCTGGGGACTTCAACGCGCGTGCCGTTGAGTGGGGCATGCCAGTCACTAACGCCCGGGGGACACGAATCTTGGAGATGGCCTCGAGGCTCGACCTGGAAGTGGCAAACAGAGGGGACACGCCGACATACCGAAGACCTGGTTTTGGTGACTCCATACCAGATGTCACGCTGGTATCGGCAGGGTTGTTTCCTCTGGTAGCGGAGTGGGGGGTGATGGACGTGTACACGGCCAGTGACCACGAATTCATCTCCTTCAATCTGGAAGAAAACGAGTTGTCTCGTCGATGCAGTACTCGAAACCCAATTGGCTGGAATCAGGCTAAACTGGACAGGGGAAAATTCGTTGAGCGGCTCAGTCGTAGCCCCGAGGCCGGTTTGATGGAGCGCTTTGACTCCACTGATCGAGATCGGGTCGAAGCTCTCGTGGGTTCCACAATGCAGCTGATCGAGCGTGCATGCGACTCGTCGATGCCTCGGAAAAAACCTGTCCGGGGTCGTCGCCACGTGTACTGGTGGACGGACGAAATCGCGGAGCTCAGGAGAACGGCACTGATGCTTCGCAGAAGAGCGCAGAGAACTCGAAACCGACCGGAGGCTTTGGCCAGGTCGGCAGAGCACAAGACTGCGAAAAAAGCTCTTGCCAGTGCAATTCGCCTGAGCAAGGCTCGCTGCTGGAAGGAGCTGTGCCGGGACGTGGACTCCGATCCATGGGGAAGAGGGTACAAGCTTGTCACGAGAAAGCTCGGGGGAATGGGGGCCAGCAGTGCGTCTATGTCTGCAGGCACGGTCACGGCCATCGTCGATGCTCTCTTCCCAAGTCACCCTGTGAGGCGAGAGGAGAGAGTAACGGGGCCGGTGCCTGATGTTCCTTTGTTTACGGAACAGGAGCTCGTGGCAGCGTCGTCTGCCATGCACAACAACAGAGCTCCAGGCCCTGATGCCATTCCGGTTGAGGCTCTGAAGGTTGTAGCGGGAAGTCACCCACATCTGCTGCTGCGCATGTTCAACGCGTGTTTGGCGGCGGGTGTGTTTCCGTCACGCTGGAAGACAGCTAGACTGGCGCTCATCAGCAAAGGCAAAGGTGACCCGGAGTCCCCGTTGGCATACAGACCACTCTGTATGTTGGACACGGCGGGTAAACTCTTTGAGAGGTTGCTGAAACCCAGGTTGAGGTCGGCTGTCGAAGCCGCTGGGGACTTGTCCCCCCGGCAGCATGGCTTTCGGAAGGGCCACTCAACCTCGAATGCCGTGGCTGAAGTCCTGGACGCCGTCCAGCGGGCTGACACGGCCTGCCATCAGGCCAGGCCTATCGTGCTGCTGGTCACCCTGGACGTTAAAAACGCTTTTAACTCGGCCCGTTGGGTGGACATGCTCGAGGCGTTGCAGCGGGACTTCAGGGTACCCGACTATCTCTTGGTCGTGGTACAGGACTACCTGGAGGAGCGCTGGCTGCTATATAGCACAGAAGCAGGGGTCCGTTCAAAGTGGTCACCGCCGGCGCGGCGCAAGGGTCGATCCTTGGCCCTGACCTTTGGAACGTGGCATATGACGGAGTGCTTCGCCTCGAGATGCCACCACAAGTCTATCTCGTGAGCTACGCAGACGATTTAGCCGCAGTCATCACGGCTCGAAATCCGGAGGTGGCCCAGCTTCGCCTCAACCAGGTGATGTTTCGGGTCAACAGATGGATGAGCGGTCATGGACTTGAGCTGGCGGTCGCCAAGACCGAGATCGTCATGCTCACGCGACGGAGAATCCAAACAGTAATCCCTATGACTGTTGGTGACGTGGAGGTCCAGACGAAGACTGCGGCGAAGTATCTGGGAGTGGTGCTCGACCGCCGCCTCACATGGTGGGAGCACATCCAGGCGGTTTGCAACAAGGCGACGAGGGTTGTTCTGTCACTCAGCAGATTGATGGGGAACGTCGGAGGGCCGAGGTCCAGCAAGAGGCGACTTCTCATGTCCACCGTCAACGCCACTCTCCTGTACGGCGCAGAAGTGTGGGCGGGTGCCATGAGAGTCAAAAAACACAGCAAGAGAATTCTATCCGTTCAGCGCAGGGCGGCTCTTAGGGTTGCCTGTGCGTATCGCACTGTGTCTGGACTGGCTGTAATGGTTGTGGCTGGAGTGTATCCCCTTGATCTGCTCGCCGCTGAGAGGCAGAACATCTTTCGCCGTGCCCCTGATCTCGGAAGAGACCAAGCTGCTGTGGAAGCCAGACTCGAAACTCTGCGAGTTTGGCAAGAGCGGTGGAACGGTGGACTGGAAGGGCGATGGACGTTTCGTCTCATCAGAGACATAAGCCCGTGGTTGAGCCGTGCATTTGGGGAAATTGACTTTTTCTTGTGTCAATTCCTGACGGGCCACGGGTACTTCAGGGAATACCTTTTCCGCATGGGGAAGGTGAGGTCACCTCAGTGTAGTTACTGCCCGGAGGAGGTGGATGATGCTCATCATACTTTCTTCCGGTGCAGTCGTTTCGCTGAAGACAGGAGGAGACTCGTCTCTGCTGTCGGCGATCTGTCCCCGGACGTCGTGGTGGGGGCGATGCTTCAAAATGAAGACTCCTGGAGAGCGGTTGCGCTCTTCGTGCAATCCGTTCTTCGGGGAAAGCGAGACGAGGGATGCTTAGGTGACCTCTAAGTTTCCCGAAACGGTGACGTGACCCGTCTGGGCGCAAGACACGCGGGCCAGTGCCGAAGTTGTCCGATAAGGGTTCCGGCCTGGTTTTCCCCCGCGGCTCCGTAGGAGGTTTAGTGGGTATACCTCGTAAGAGGGAGTCCCACACTGTTCCTTTGGGTTCGCGCATTAAGCGTTCCTCCTACGTAAAAAAAAAAATAAAAAAAAAATAATAATAATAATAGCCTTGTCTCTGAAGGACAAGGCTCAACGATATTTAAAAAAATGGGAATGCCCGCTTGTGCCAAGGTGCTCTGTTCGTAAGCAAACTGGCAGACGTAATGCCGATTTCCAAAAAAAAACCACTTTATCCCACAAGCAGTGAAATATCCCATATATGGGATAAAAATCCCTTAAGTGGAAACACTGCTGGTAGCGCTCTGGCGGCATCTCACATCAAACTCGAGCAGCGTAGACAATCCCGAGGCATGCTCGGCCCGTAAGCTAGGTTTATCTATTCTGTAGGATGTATAATCAATGCCTGTACATTTTAAACCATTATCAGTAAGATAGTAAATAAATACCTAAACATAACATTGATTTGACATTTAAATAAAAGAGATGTTTTTATATTTAAATCAGCTGATCACACAAATCATAAAGAAATTTTCGCAACAGGAAGACATAGCAGGTCATCACAAAGAAATACAACACAAAACATTCATATCGTATAAAGCATGTATATCTTACCTAAATTTGTAGTCATCAAGATACCATTACACCAAACAAAAGAATTCAAACCATTGCAAGGCATGTTTGTATAACGATAGGTTGCGGTAGGTTACATTGTATTATCGTAATTTTTAAATTTATATAACTGGTAGTTTATAAACTGGTAGTTACTCTATAATTTCACCAGTATTGTTTATCAGAAACTAATTTATTAATAATGATCATTATCCTCACCAGAAATGGGCAGCTGCCACGCAGTTTCCTTGATACGTGTTAACTCCAATACTTAGTTAGAGCTCAGTGTTTACGACCTATCTTCCAACGGTGATAATATTACACCTAAGTAAGTGTTTAATCAAATAACTAAACTATTAGTTTCTTACACAATCATATAATTAAATAATTTGTAGTCCTATTGTTTTAGCAAGTTAATAGCTATGTAAAACTCACGTAAACAGTAAACAGTAATTTGATATATGGCCAATTGTTGGTCATAGTAAAAAATCAAATTTTAAAAACAAATAACGCGTTTCATCTCAATTGCTTGAGGATAAGTAGACTACAGTTATAGAGTAGCGAGTCTTCTTTAAATTACTAAAAGTACTTCTTGTGTTAACATTTATTTAAAATTGTTTTAAAAAGCAGTTCCAAATGTAAACTGTTTACTTATAGACTAATGTTTACTTATATCAACCAACTAATTGAAGCCGTTGTTTTAAAAAGCGCTTCAATATTACATAATCATCATAAATAGTAACAAATGTGTCATTAAAAAACATATGTTTGTTGTTATTCTTAATAGAGAAATTTTGAACTTTAATTAATATTTTACCCTACAGGGCCTTGGATAATGAACTTTTAAATATATTCCTGCACCCCTACGACCTATGAACTATTTATGTTTTAAATATTGTAATATTGTAATTGGGGCACTTCTGGTTACTGAGAAATTTTTATCCGGACATCGGCCAAAAAAAAAATGCTGGTGATTATATAATAAGATTACATGAATCGCTAGTTCTGTAAATAAAAAATCTCCAATCATCCATTAACGTCTTTGCTAAACAAGTTATTGAACGCGGTAGCTCAGAGGTAGAGCGCTGGCCTCGCAAGTCAGACGTGGTGTCAAGCGTAGGTTCGATCCCGGCTGACTTCCATGATAATTTTTCACGAGGGGTCACCACTGGCTTGCCCCCTATTAATGCCGTTTCGGTACCTCGCTGCCTTAAGATCGCCGCACAGGCCTATTGGACTATGGCAACGGGCAGTTGAGGTTTTATTAAAAAAAGTTAGATGAAAACCTATTCATACAAACTTCATAGCTTTACCCAAATAGCTTTACTGGCTAGTTCGCCACAGCTGTCTGATCACTTTGGTTGAGAGGGTCCCTAAACAGCTCTCAGACTGATTTCTACCAGTTTGTTGGCATTGGGTACAACAAAAAGAAACTGTCCCAATATTGGTATGACCAGCTTCCCTTTTACCTTAGTACCTCCTTGTTCTCCAGGGGTTGGTTTCTTAATCTGAGATTTCTGGCTAAGCTTGAATACCCAGTCAAGTTTATAGAATAATCTTCTTGCCTCTCCAATGCAACTTGGAGACTGAAGAAGGGCTCTTAGCCAACCAACTCTTGATGCCTTTCAAGCTAGAGGGCGAACTTGCAAGGGGAGAAGACCCTCCAATGGATTCTAGTAATCAGATGGGTGGGAGGACTCCCTGGAAGGAAGGTCACCATGGGCTCGAATTAGAGAACAAATCGACCTGGAGTTACCCCTCTCTAACCACAGTTCTAGTTAGGTTGATGAGTGATTCTCCCCGCCTTTTGAGGTGACTTACTGATCATGTCGTTCCTTTTCAAACCCTGCAGATCCCCCATTTCCATTGGTTGTATTACACCCCAAAGGGAGAGGCAGGGCGTGAGTCACGCTGGACCTCCTAATCCCTCAAATCTTGGTTGAGAGATCTAATTGCAATCCTCCTACCCAGGTGCAGATGGCAGCACTTCGAGGTTCAAAACCCACTTCAGCCAGTGGTCCAAACTGTCCAGAGGTTAGTTCTTTGATGATACTGCTGTTGTTTGAAGATCAGCTGTTTTGCTACTTGATACCTATCCTGCCAATATGTCAACTAACAATATGAAACATTTTCTTTCAATTTAAAGTTTGACACCGTATAGATAATCAATGACAATAAATTAATACAACTATTCTATTTCAAAAGCCTGGTGATCAACATATTAACTGTAATATAAAATTATTCTCTTGGTCATATTTGTAATGCATATTTTAAATTTACCGATATCCCATAAATAATATGTAGTTGAACATGAGCATGCTCAATTCCTAATAATATGGTAAAGAGTTTTCAATTACAGTAAAACCCCGCTTAACTGAAATAATGGGGGCGGGACTGTTCCAGATAATCCAATTTGTCGGATGATCAACTGTTGGTATTTCAAGGTTAATTTCGGAAAAATAAGCAAACATCTTGGAGTTTGCAGCAGGTGTGAGGGTTCATGGTACACTGATCCTTTGGTGCGATATAGGATTGCGGAAAGTGCAGTATGGGTCAACCCTCCACTCCCTCGATCAGGTATATGGCAAAACCCGTGAAAATAACCCCTAAGTTCAGTGATCGCCGCGGCGAACGGTCCGCCATGAGTCATACGCCGGACTTATCTTCTCTATTATTGATTAAATATTGCTTGCAGACCGTTCCGGTGAACCCGGGTTTCGGTTTAGCGAGGTCCGGTTAAGCGGGGACGTTCCTGTAGTGATTTGGAAAATGAACGCTCCATGTCAATGAAAACCCTACTGAAGCGAATGTTAATGACAACAGTGATGAGGATCTGTTTGAATACATTGGAGACGTTTCCTAAGAGTATAAGCTAACAAATAGTTATCAACTAAAAACCTAGTTTTCTGTTACTTTCTTAATCCAATTATTATGATCTCCAGAGGCTTTGTAATAAAATACAAACCATTTGATTATATTTTTAATGCAGGAAAATAATGCAAAATTTGGCCTAATAGCGGAATCCTTTAGATTTCCCGCTTTTTGGCACGTATTTAAGCATATTACAGTGGAACCTCGATAACTCAACCTCAGGGGGAACGGCAAAAATTTGAGTTATCGAATATTTAAAAATATCGAGGTTTGACTTATCAAGGTGATTTTCCACAGACTTCGACTTATTGAGGGTCACGGTAACACAATAGATGACGAAATACTTCCTTCAGTGAAAATATTGTAGAGGAGGAAAGTAAACAAATAATGACTCACAGTTTGGTATTTTGGTAATTTTTCCTGTTCGACCACTTCCTGTCTATTTTCTAGACTTTTTTGCTCACTTCTTATCACCTGCCCCAAACAAATCCCTCCCGCTTACGGAATAAGTCAGATCTGACCAACTACGCATCAATTTCATTTAGCTGAACATTAATGTACTGTAAGCTATTAAAATAATTTGCAAAACTAAAAGGGAACAAAACATCATAACAATTAAAATTACAGAGCATTGTTGGAATTAGGGTGAAGCAGTAAGACACTTTTTTGTTTTAAAATTGTCGACAGTGTTCACTGGGGTTCCAAACTGCTTCCTGATGTCACTGTTTTTTATTTCCTGTGTCAATAGCCACAAATAGTCTTGAACTTCTCCTCATGGGGTAGAGTTTTGCCAACACGTTTTACCAAACTGCAAATACTTTGTAAAAAACAACCTAAAAACTACGTTTCACGTACTACATCCAGAACCTCTGAACTCACACTAACTAACGACTCAGAACACTAATCTAATCAAATCAAAACCATTTTATTTAAAAAATATATATAATTTACAACAATATGAGACTGTTCCTTATTTATGAAATGAAATCCTCATATAGGTGAAACCCGAGCGTGAGGATGAGTGTGTTTGTTATGCGTGTTGCTCAGCAACATAAATTTTTCGGTTGTTTTACCCACACCAGGAGCACCCGGGAAAGAGATTTAGTGGGCAGGGAGGGTTGAAATTTCCGGCTGCAAAGTCACTGGAGGTTTGATGAATCAACAACTTCGACTTATAGAGCCTCTAGTCAGTACTTCGACTTATAGAGGTACGGCAATTGTGCATATTCGAGTTATAGAGGTTCTACAGCTAAAACTTCGACTTATAGAGGTGCGGCAACAGGCTAAGAATATTGCAAAAATTCAAATTATTGAGGTGTTTCCTGTTAACCCTTCGACTTATTGAGGTAAAATAACATTCATTAGGTAGGCAAGTTCAAGGGGAATGACAACAAATCGAGTTATCAAGGAATTTGACTTATTGAGGTTCGAGTTATCGAGGTTCCACAGTATCACGTCTAAATGGGATAAAAGTATGCGGTTTATTCCAAATTATTTTTCAGGATGTAAAACAAATATTTAAAGCCATTACATGTAATTCTATATGGAAAATTATCATTCTTATACTAATACTAAACCAAAAATAATTACTGGGTAATGCTGGTCTTGCATTCAGAGTACATTTTGGACCTCTTTTCCTCATCTGAGAAGAAAATGGACCTGTATAAATCTTGCAGAGCAAGTCAAGACGCACAATAATATGCAATTAGATTTGTTTTTGGTTTATAACTGCGTCTTCAAAGTGACGCTGAACATGTGATTGCAACCTAAGCTTTGGACCACGTCATAGTGGTGATGGTAGCTGAATGCTGTAGATGGAACTAAATAAGGGATAAAAGTCAGTTGCGTTAGTTTTATTTATTTTATTTCTTACAAAATAAGTTCAAACATACTTAGTACTTTTTGTTCACGGAACAGTAACACTAATTGTATTCTGGTTAATAGTTGGTACATTTGCTACAAAGCATCACCATTACCTTTTTACTTACGGTATCTCTGGAGTCATGGAACCGTTTTTTTTTTTTTTTTAATAAATGGGCTTGTAAATCATATTTAATAGCTGTAAATCACCGAATTTAATGAATCCATTCCGTACTACCAGTACCACACCTACGTGAGATGTCTTCATCAGCAAATATAGGGAAGTTTGGTTGTACTGATATAAAGATTTAAGATCACCAAGTGGGATGGAGTCGCTGTATGAAGACGATCACGAAGTCGGAAGAGCTTTGCGAAACCTCAAAAGTGTTCTTCCTAAACCTGGCTACCTGGCCCTAGTGACGCTTTCCCGGTGGACCTTGTTCTTCATGGGTGCAGTAGGAAAGAGATAAGGAAGGCAGCTGTTTAGAAGAACTTTGACAGACTGTTTTTGCAAAGAATTATGTTGGTCATATGTTAAAGGGACACGCTTGCTCAAGGGCTTTGAGGACACATTTCCTTGCTCAGAGAGCAGTCTGTTCACTGTTTGTAGACGTAAGAAAGTCATGCGGTATCCTGCCAGATGCTACTATGGTTGAAGTAAAAGAAAATTATCTGCATTTTTTTTAAAGGGGAGACATCTGTGTGCGATGTCCTATCTTCAAAGATTGCAAATCGATAAATAGATGCTATAAACAGTCAAATGAATTAAGAGGGTTTTAAGTTGAAAGATTTCAAAACTCTGGGTACAATATTTGGAGCACGTCGGTATAATGTGTCTTTTTATTCTTGCCGAGCGTTCTGGTGATTTACATCTGCATTTGCTTTGCTTTAAAAGTGTGCTGCCGTATTTGCATGCCGGCACTGCTGGTCAACAATCAAACATGCTACATGTACCGCTTACATGTACCTTCAACAAATGGCTAAGCTTGAATTGACCATGTCTAAAAGTGACTATAAGGAGTTTGTTATAAAAGAGATATTTTACTGTGCGAAGATCATCAATATTTTTGGAGTGGGTTTTGGTCAGGAATGTCCATTTCGCAAATTTTGATAAACAATTTCAAAGCTACGGGAGATCTACCTCGAGGAAATGGAAAATCTGATGTAATTAGGGAATCTAATCCTGGACGATATTTTCATTTTCGATTGTTTTTTTTTTCAATCCCAGGATCCCGGGACCAATCCCGGGATTGGCTGTAATTTACAAAAAGCCTGGAAAATATGTGATTAAGTGTACTTTTGTTGACGATAATTATAGTGAATGAATGCTATTTTGTTTATAAAAAATACCAAACAATTATTTAAATAGCACAAATGATAAACTGTGAAAGATAAAAATCTGTATTACACTATTAGTACTACTGTATTACTGTATTATGCAATTATTAACTTATTACTAAGCTTAGTTATTAATAAATTCTACTTGATAAAAAAAATGCTTTCAATAAACACAGTACTTTTATAATAAAATCATGTAACAATAAACGATCTAAAATTAATCGATCCCATATCAATGCAATTATTAATGCATCCCGCTACATTTTGAAAATTTGACACCTTCAGGCATTCAGTAAGTAACATTTTTACCAAAGATCAAATATTACTAAAAAAAATTCCAATGTTGTTATTTAATGAATTTACTTATTATTATATTGGGATCAAAACAAACTAAATTTGTTCTTAGTAAAAAGAAAAAAGATCAATTATCATAAATAAAGGCATAATTATCTGACAAACATCACTTACCCTATTCAGGTAAAATCTGATTGTTTCACGTGACTGTAAGAAATTGGATTAAAATATAAACCTATTGTTTTGATTTATAACTTTATTAAAGTGATTTTATAGTGATTTATTGCGGTTACATCAGTTAGAAACATCACCTTTGGTAAATCATGCAAAAAATGAGACTCCAAGCATTTGGATTTATTTACAGATTGGCTTTATCTACACTCGCACCTTTCGACAAACTAGCCGACCTCTTGGTTTCGCTATCAACTGGCCTGATGGTGGGTATATTCTTAACCAGGTAGTCAGGCCAAAACCTAAGGGTTCTGTTCCATCTACAGCTTCAATCATGTAAAAGATTTTGGGTGTGCCTTAAAAAAAAAAAAAACGGGCTATCTTGTTCACGATTGTGCATCTATTGCGCTGACAGTTGTGGTAACAAGATTAATGCTACAACAGTACTGAATGATGAAGAGGACGATCATGAACCTGATTTGGCAACCCGATCTAGTTCCGACAGAGAAATCGACACTGGGCGGGTACTACCGTTGTGCATATGAGGCCACTTCGCAGCAAGAGGAAAGATTCACATTATAGTGGTTAATTAGTTTAATAACCCACAAACTTACCAATTGTCATTCAGAAAAGAATTAAGTTTGCTTTTTAGTAAAATGAAAACACTTTGTAAGAGATAAAATAAGTACGGTAAAATTACCACAACTGATTTTTACCCCTAACCTTATTTAGTTCCATTTAGAGCATTCAGCTACAATCATCACTACGACGTGGTCTAAAGCTTAGGCTGCAATCACATGTTCAGCGTCACTTTGAAGGCGCAGTTATAAACCAAAAACAAAACTAATTGTATATTATTGTGCGTCTTGACTTGCTCTGCAAGATTTATACAGGTCCATTTTCTTCCCAGATGAGGAAAAGAGGTCCAAAATCTACTCTGAATGCAAGACCAGTATTACCCAGTAATTATTTTCGGTTAAGTATTAGCATAAGAATGATAATTTTCCATTTAGAATTACATGTAATGGCTTTAAATATTTGGTTTACATCCCGAAAAATAATTTGGAACAAACTGCATGTTTTATCCCAATTAGATGTGATAATATGCTTAAATATGTGCCAAAAAGCGGGAGATCTAAAATGGTGGTATGTTCCCCAAGTGGGATTTTTTGGGAATTTTAGTATGATGTTTTCAGCTGCACATACGACATAATATCCACCAATTTTCAGCCTGATAAATGGAAATTCTGGAATCCAACACTACTTTCCTGCACTATTATAGATTTTGTACAAAAGAAGGTTGTTTTATTACTGTTTAATCGTAGTAATTTTTTTAAGTATTGATTGTTTTTTCCATGACAAAACTGATTAAAATTAGTTTTTTCCCACCCATTTGATCAAACTGTGTTTTTCCACCATATTAGGCATTTTCAATTATGAAAACTAATTATTATCAGACAATCACTTTAAATTATTACAACTATTTTAATAACTTAACTTGGACAACAAAAACTATTTAGGAATAGGTAGAACAGTTTTTGATGGTCAAATACAGAGAATGATGGTCATTCGCTGATTGGACCTGATGATGACCAGTGTGATCATCCAAAATCAATTGTCTTGTAGCATCTTTTATGTGTACTTCGTACTTACTGTTGTGTATAGCATAAATACAAATATATTTTGTAGTGTTCTGAAACACAATCTTACATATTAATTAACTAAGGAATTTTGTTTTCGGCCCACTACGTTGCTATTTTTTAATCGATTTGGACAATCGATGTGTCATTTTAAAGCTTTTATACTGCAGATTAAAAAATCTAAGAAGCAAAAATACCGCTTAGTTTTTAAAATATTTATATTTAAAAAATCACTCCACATGTTATTTAAATGGGGAATTTTTTTGAAGGACCTTAGTTTGAGAATACCAGGCAACGTGTGGTCATGGAATTTGTACCAATATGAAAAAAACATTCCGATACTCCCAAAAATTGTCAGATTTATCATTTTCTCCTTTTAAGTTTTTGTTAAATGATACAAAATGTAAAGGTCTACAAACCATTTTGGTGGAGTTTATAATATATTTTGTTTACAACAAACAGCTGATTATAATCCCAACAAGGTGATTTTCATTAGACAGCTGATCAGGTCATCAAGTTTTTGATTTTTGTTTTGCCTGTAGTAAACATCAAATTGTTAAGTGTTAATTTGTGTTAAAGTTTTGTGATATTGTAACTTTTTAATTGTATTGTGCCATATATAAAGTTGCATTTTTATAATTTGTAATATTTTCTGTAGGTATATATTAAAAACTGCAGGTATTTCACTGCAGGTGATTGCTCCTACATACCGTGGGATTACTAAGAATAAGAATAAGAATAATTTATTTTCTCTAAAAATATTACATTTCTGTACACTTTCCATTTTGCACATAAAAAAATAATAGTCTAAAAATGCCCATTCTTCTAGCAAAAAAAAATTAAAAGTCCACAAAATGTCCATATTCAGACTGACTTAAAAATACAACAATATAGATTAATGAATAGATTACTAAGACTAAAAAATAAAAGGCTGTACATTTTTGTTGTGCATAAAACTCAAGAGAAAATGTAGGGCCTCCAAGGCAAAGCCTGTTAGGAGGTTCCTTTCCTTTAAATTATCAAAATAAAATACGGCGATCAGACAGAATTGAAAATATCTGGAATAAAATATAGCGATCTCTTAAGTATTTGTGCCATAAATTTTACTAATCCAAAAAAATACATTCAAAACTACTTCAACAATTAACACTGACTAAACTATGGTTTGATCTTCAAATCGCACACCGCACTTTGCTACCAGGCGGCTCATGGCACCAGCCCAGGTGCCGTCACAGCTCATAGCATGCAATGCTTAGTCCCTGAGTATAAAGCTCGCCATAGTGTGCCCTTATCATGACCCATTTTCCTATCTACCTTTATTTTAAAATTAAAAACATAAACATTATTTCTTCCAAACTAAAAAGCCACTTCTTTAACTTGTTTGCAAAAATAGCTGCGCCTTTGGATTTTTTTATTTCATCAGGCAACCTATTAAAAAATCTAGGTGCCATAAAATTGTAAGTTTTTGTGAAAAATGTATTTCTTGGTTTTGGTAACGTATATTGCTCTGCATTTCTAAGTTTGTTTCTATACAAATTTTCATTCGGAATCCTATTTCCACTTCTACTAAAAAACATTTTCAGCACTTTAAAGACAAACAAATATTTTAATGGTAGTATTTTTTTAAAAACAAAGAGGATGGGACGGTTCAAATTTACCTTTATATGAAATTAAACGT
The DNA here is from genome assembly GCA_963675035.1 of Allygus modestus. Taxonomy (NCBI): domain Eukaryota; kingdom Metazoa; phylum Arthropoda; class Insecta; order Hemiptera; family Cicadellidae; genus Allygus; species Allygus modestus. The sequence goes on along the minus strand of OY776117.1, from coordinate 41,293,262 downwards.
ACTAAATGTTTTTGCTGGATATTTATTGCATTTAGATGGGTTTCATAAGCATTTCCCCAAAAAATTATCCCATATTCCAAACGACTTTGTACAATAGAAAAGTACAATGTACATAGGACATTTTCACTAGTCATATCTTTCAAAAAGTAAAAATATCTTAAAATGGAATTGATTTTGTTTTTTAATTTAGAAATATGTATTTTCCAGCTTATTTCACTATCTAAAAAGATTCCCAAATATTTTATATTATTGGCTTGCCCCACAATTTTATATGTATTAAGAGTCTTCATCACCCTCGCGAAAAAAGCTAAAAACATGCTTTCGTAGTACCCTGTTTCTGAGACCATTTTTCAACCGATTTTCTCATAAATACTCTTAAACTTATCACGAAGAGTGTGTCTCTTTTTATATAACCTCATAATATTGAAAAATATATAATTTAGCATCGAGAAAATCTATCAAAATTAGCCAAAATTACTTGATTTTCATAATTATTTAAAAATACTTCCATAAATAATTTTGAAATTTTTAGGTTATAGAAAGAAGCAGTAAGATTCGAAATGTACGCAGAAATTTATCCCATCAACAATTGTTTGTAGGTTGCGACGGAAACAGGGTACTACGAGAGCGTGTTTTAGGCAAAAACGGGGCTGGCGAACAAAGCCGTCTATGGCGCTACTAGCCTTTCCACAAACATTGTCATTTTCACTCACACAAGCACACAAAGATTGATTTAAACATCCTACACGCGTTCGAAATCTCTGAGATTCATTGTCCGTGTTCCAAAGTTGGATATGAGGATTACAAATCTGCGTCAGTGCTATGGTTGCGATTCATCTTACGTAAGAAATGTATTATTTTATTAATTTTTAAATAAAATCTTTATTTTATTAATTTTAATTATTTACAAACCAGTAATTAATTAAAAACGTTATTTTATTTCAAATATCTCACCTATAAAATAATGTGCAAAGAGATTTTGCTTTAGTTCCAAACCAAACATGTAGGCTAGAAGGCTACCATAGAAAAAATGTCTATAACAGGCTAGTTCTTATGTTTTAAAGAATATATAAGTCTGACAGGTTTGGGCAAACGTTCCGTCTGGATCTTCCTGCTCATTAAATCGCTCTGCTATATTTCATAGACAGTGATTGTCGTGATATAAGTATACTTCCTAATACCTCACCGACAAATCTATCGAGGGCTGCTTTTACACAATGCCACGGGGCACGCTACAGTAGTTTCCCGCTCCCGCCTTTTTCCTTCTGTGCCGTGGATAACGTGCAGTCTGAAGTGTACTCAATTCGCAGATCTTCAGTTTTATTTTATTTCCTGTAGTTTTTGTCGATGTGAAGCATGATGGCCAAAAAAGGGTGGGTTGTTTTTAAACGCCAAGCGTAAACAAATAATTATAAATGTTGGTATTGTGAAATGGCGCCAACAACAACGTACGAGGTGAGTGTATTTTAGTTTTTTACTCAATACATTTATAAATTCAGCAGAACGAGTAATTTTAGAAATAAAAGTGTAATCAGACGGTTTCACCCCAAACTGTTGAGATCATCCCTTAAATACTTAAATACTGTCTGATTACAATACTTTTCATCCTGTTGTTTAGGTTAGGGGCCATGCATAAATTACGTCACACTATAAACAGCCCGTTTCGACCCCCTAACCCTCCTTTGAGACGCTCTGACATCTTTTTGGGGAACACCTAAAGTGCAAGAATCTCAAATATTTTTGTAATGGTCACAAAGAACGTAACAGGTGAGTTAGTAAATGAAAATTCCTAAATTAGTTTACAATCGGCCTACATGGTTGGTATTTACGCTTTTTGGTTGGTGTTGATTTTTACAATAATACGCTTTTTACACTCTAAACTGAAACATATGGTTTATCTGACCACATATTAAAATAAGGGTTTCATCAACTATATAGAGTTATTTGTAGAAGGATTGTAACAACAATAACGAGGTTGTAATAATTTAGTAAATAAAAAACTAATGCGACATGCAATTTATAACAAATTGAATATGGTAACAAATACATATAAATTGAATGTAATAAAGGAACACATAACAAATACCATAACTTTGCTAACATTTAAAATGTTACAACAAAACTTATTCATATATAAAATAATCATGTGTAGCGCTAGCGGCGGGGCTCGTGACGGCGCCGGCGCTCGGAGCAGCGTATGGAGGTACCAATGACTACATGTAGTCATTGGAGGTACCATACAGTTCACTACCGAACCCCGAGCCAGACCCCGAACAAGACAGCGGACCGATCTTTTATTAATCTTTCGTCAAAAAACCGCCTCGAGAGCGCTCGTTGCTCGGTCTGATGTCTGGTCCGATGTCTTGTTCGGGAAAAGTCCAGTAGTGTGTGGCCGTCTATAAGGTTCAATTTAGTTAGTGTTTTGAAATAACACATGAAATGTCAGCACAATATCTTTTTGGAACTTCATATTGATTATAGAAAAGAATCATCAAAATCGGTTAAGTATTAACTTCAGGAAGTGAGTGAACAAAAATCAGGAATTTTTTTAAATATGTAGATACATACAGGGTGTCTCTGAACTCTCTACAACCTTTTCAGGTATTATTCCTGGACCATAGACAAGCCAAAATATCATATTCAAAATTTCGAAAACTCAAAAGTTACTCGTATGGCCGCCATTTTGTTTTTTTCACATAGGGAATTTTAATTCGAGAACGGCTAGTTATAATAAAATGAAATTTGGTATTTAGCTTTATTCCCTAAATACCTAATTACAGAAAAAAATGATTTTTTTACAATCATTAATTTCAAAATGGCGGCTGCCTAAAAATTTCAAACGTAAATATCTTAAAAACCGCTCATAGTAAAAAATTACGTTAATTACGTTTTATTTAGAGAATTTAATTGCAAATCTAATGACACCAAATATACGGAAATCGGTTCATAAATAACGGAGAAAATCCATTTTTAAGATATTGCATTCTTGTCAATATCAACTGTTATCATGTGACATCGCTGCTAGTGAGCCACATCGATCAGCTGTTTCAAGTATAATTCCACTAAACAGCTGATTGATCAATGTATTGTGAAAATTATTACAGTTTCCTGTTATAATGTGTCTTTTTCCTGTATGTTGCTTATTGTTAATCAGTGTGCTGTTTTTTAATATTAATCTGTGTTAACGTATTCAGTATTCATATTTATTGATAAATGGCTAATTATGGTGTTGCAGAGTATTGCGATATGCATTTTTATTATGGAGGTGCATTTGGAAATGCAAATGAAGCGAGAAGGTTGCATAGCGACTATTTCCCCAATAGACAATGTCCTGCTGCCAAAACGTTTCACTGCTGTCCACAATCGTCTCCACGCAACTGGTACGTTTCATGTGAGTATGGCAGATACTGGTGCTGCGAAGTCGGTGCGTACAGTTGAGTTTGAGGAGGAAGTCCTTCGTAAATTTGAAGAAAACCCTCGAACAAGTACTCGAGCTGTGGTTAATGAGATGGGGGCAGGCAAAGACACCGTGTGGAGGGTACTCAATGGAGAGAATTTGTACCCATATCATCTCAAAAAGGTTCATGCCCTTGAACCTCAAGACTATCCAGGTCGGGTAGATTGTTCCAGGTGGTTCCTGCACAAACTGGCGGACGATCCAGATTTCTTGAAATCCGTTCTTTTTACAGACGAATCCAGTTTTAACCAGGATGGTATTTTCAATACCAGGAACAGCCATGTTTGGGCTCCTGAAAATCCCCACGAAACTGTTATTTCCAGCAAGCAACACCGTTTCTCAGTTAATGTTTGGGCTGGAGTTTTTGGGGATAATTTAATTGGCCCCTACATTCTCCCAAATAGGTTGAATTCCCCCACCTATCTTGTGTTCCTGAGGGACGTACTCCGAGAACTTCTGGAGAACGTCTCCTTGGCAGACTTACAGAACATGTGGCTGCAACATGATGGTGCTCCTGCACACTTTGAGCAAATTGTAAGAGATTTCCTCAACCAAAATTACAATCAGCAGTGGATTGGTCTCGGGGGACCGGTGTCGTGGCCTCCGCGATTACCTGATCTTTCTCCCCTAGATTTCTACGTTTGGGGGAGAATGAAGGAACTTGTTTATTCAACACCTGTGGAAAATGAACTGGACCTGATCGGTAGAATTGTAGAGGCTGCTGCGGTCATCCAAGAGAAAAATGAATTTGAAGCTGTCCGGCAATCCATGACATCGAGGTTCACGATGTGCAATCGACTTGGCGGTGGGTATATTGAACATCGTTTGTAAATACTGTGGAATTGTAGTCATATCTCATGTAAATAAATCCATTTTTTTGTAATTTTAACACATTTTTTTTATTTTATGTTTTATTTGAAGCATATTAGTGAACCCTGGGAATCGTAAGGGTATCAATCAGGTGATTGGTGCAAATGAACTTAATAACAGCTGGTTAATGTTTTAATCAGCTGTTTGGTGGAATTATACTTGAAACAGCTGATCGACGTGGCTCACTAGCAGCGATGTCACATGATAACAGTTGATATTGACAAGAATGCAATATCTTAAAAATGGATTTTCTCCGTTATTTATGAACCGATTTCCGTAAATTTGGTGTCATTAGATTTGCAATTAAATTCTCTAAATAAAACGTAATTAATGTAGTTTTTTACTATGAGCGGTTTTTAAGATATTTACGTTTGAAATTTTTAGGCAGCCGCCATTTTGAAATTAATGATTGTAAAAAAATCATTTTTTTCTGTAATTAGGTATTTAGGGAATAAAGCTAAATACCAAATTTCATTTTATTATAACTAGCCGTTCTCGAATTAAAATTTCATATGTGAAAAAACAAAATGGCGGCTATACAAGTAACTTTTGAGTTTTCGAAATTTTGAATATATGATATTTTGGCTTGTCTATGGTCCAGGAATAATACCTGAAAAGGTTGTAGAGAGTTCAGAGACACCCTGTATATATCTTGGTTTTAGCATACTTTCTTAAACCAAGTACCCTTTTTGGGTAAAATAAATAAATAAATGAGTTAAATGAGGTTTACGGCGCGAGGAATTTTTTAGTTTAAAATGGTTTTCGAAATCATATCACAGGATAAATTCCTTAACTTTTGGTACTCAATTCAAAAGTATTTAACCTCTGATTATGACGTAAAACACGTGTAGTTTTCAATATTAGTATAAATATCTCGATCTTCACGTACTTAACCTTAATTTGTATCGAAAAAATAATAATTTACGACTCTATATCTGCCATATTTGCTTTAATCGATACATTTCTCAATTTTTGATATGGAACCAAACTATATAACAACTATTGTAAGGCTTTTGGAGAGGCTTAGTTTTGAGTTTTGAGATAAAAACATTGATTCTATATTATTCAATTTATATTTTCGGTAGAAAGGTTTGTTAACAACTACAGGGTTTCTACTGTCAGGGGAGGTCAGGGGAAGTCAGGGAAAGTCGGGGAATAGAAATTTGGTCAGGGAAGGACGGGGAAAGTCAGGGAACCCAGTAATAAAGCTTATTTTAATAAGTATCGACCCCACGTGCTAAAGATATGAAAATAAATTTGTAGCTTATAGACAATACTGATTACTATTACACCTTAATGCTACTTCTCAAAATTAATTTTGTAATCTTTGTTAAGTCTCAAAATAGGTTATGAGGGTCATTATCACAACAAGAATAACTTCCTCTGAGAAATCATACAAAATTTACATGATAATTCGGTGCTTCTTATTTTCCATCTGATCCCCGATGATGACAAAACTGAGGAAATGTTTGCTCCAGGTTGTATACAATCTGTTGTAGCAGTATTTTTCAGGTGAAGTCCCAATTGTTGGCTAATGATCTAAGGATTCCTAGAAGTTTATTATTAACATCTTGTAATCCTCAATTATTGAGTTTTTATTGAGATCAATTTATTTAATTTTGTTTTATTAACATTCATGACGTACATGATATAGAAAATAATGTTTTACATATTAAATATATAATAACTGTGCACACACGCTTGTTTATAAAGCGAGATTGCGAAGACGTATAATGAAAGTTGGTCAGGGGAGTTTGACAGATGGGTCAGGGAAAGTCAGGGAAATATAAAATTGAAATTCTGTAGAAACCCTGAACTAAGTATCCTTCGTATTCAAGTTCCTTGATACGTTCCGCTGCCAAACACATTTGTATAGGATTGGTTATATTGCTGATATAGAGGATTAGTTTTAAGTTTTTATATAAAATACCCCCGTCGCAGCAAACCTGCGTACTCAGCGAATTTCCAGTGCATATATATGGGTATCACTACTACCTAGAGCCACTTACCAAGTTTCACAAAAATACATTCATTAGTAAGCTATATATAGCATTTTATTTATTCTCTATAAGAATAACATTATAAATGAGTACGCAGGTTTGCTGCAACAAGGAAGATAAGTTAGGGTGTTTTTCTGCAATTATCAATATAACTCAACCAGGTGAAGCTACATACCAAGTTTTATTAATTTAGGTTCATAACTAAGGGAGATATAAAACTTTACTTATTCTCCATATGAATAACATGGGGGCCGAGTATGCAGGTTTGCTGCCATCGGGAAAAATCAACAAAGAACTTTTTTTGTAATATTATCAATTAACCACAACTAGTTGAAGCCACATACGAAGTTTCATCAAAATACATACATAAATAATCGAAATATAACATTTTATTTATTCTCCATAAGGATAACATTGGACAACGTATTGTGTTTAGCACTTTGAATATCACTGCAACGGTTGGACGTAAAACAACAATTAAAACGCCAAAATGATTGTTTTGTAGAGCTAAACTGATTGGTAGAAAGAAATGTGGAGTTTTTAGTGAAATTATCAGAGGAAAACCTAAAAACCGTATTCCCATAAGATTAACATGGGAAATTTTATAGACACATTTTTTTACTTTTCTCCAGAACAACTAAACCTAGCTTAATGGTTCAAAATACTAAATTGTTTGTTTTTTTAAGCTCTATAAAATGACTATAACAAAAATCTAGTGTTTTTTAAATTTTAGGGAAAAAAGTTCAAAAAACTGATTTTTGGAAAATTTTAAACCCCCATAAAACCCCCTTCCCATAAACCGATCGATCTGGTTTTCGAACTTAAAGTCATAAATGTTACTCTCCACATTTGTGCCAAATTTCATCAAAATCGGGCGCTTCTTTCAAAAGTTATCGCGGTAACGGACACACACATATATATATATATATATATACATATATATAAATTTGAACGAATAGTGTTTTTGGCATCTGGGGACCTCAAAACAAAAAGTTATAATGGTCTCGGGCTTAAGTCTTACCATGCCACCTACGGTAATAGCTTCTTCCCTATAGGGGAAATTCGCTAACATATATTTATTTGTCATTTTAATCAAATTTTTAGCTATTTCATTTACGACTAAGAAGCTTTCATATTTGGAGGGGGAATAAATGTTTAAGTGTAACAGATAGTTTAAAAGGATGTAAGTTTTGTTTTATAAAAGGCAACGTTATGTTTTCTTACTGAAGTATTTTATTTCATTATTGATTCAAAAAATTTGTTGCTTCACGAGTAAAATATAATCAATCACTAATCGGATAATGTTTATCTTATCAAATAATGTTTTATTCTTTCATACCAGTAAGTCTCTTATTATTTACTGTCTAATTTACTTTGCAAATCAAATTATAAGATTCCTCATGAGCCTAATTACATCTCGATAACTGAGTTTTCTATCAAAATCGAATTCTATGTTAAAAAACGGTAATCTCAATACAATATGGAGTAAAATTTATATAATTAATATTTTACAGGTGAAAATCTAAGTAAAATGAGGATCATTTAATTATGCTGGATGTGGTAGAACAGCGTGGAGCCGTGGTCCGCGACGACGGCGCGCTTATAACTGAACATAGCGGTTATTTAGATCGGATTATTGAACAAACTATAAGTTATATCGAAAATTGTTTTGAATGAAAATTTAAGATCATCTAATTAGCTACAACTTTCTCGCTGGAAGTTTGTTTCTACCTCAAAAATAAAAAAGTTTCTCGCTTGCTGACTTTTTCATGTCATGCTGTTACAGCTTTCTAGTATTGTTATTATTAAAAATTACACATAATTGTAAACTGAAATATATTTTTACTGTTGGATGCGGAAATTTATACAGAAAATGAATATATAAGTTTCATTGTAGTTTTATTATTATTACGATGTACAGGAAAGTGTAAACGACAACGCGCTCACCGCTCGGGATTACTCACTTATCTTCTGGCCTGACAATGCCGCGGACCGTTTTCTGTCCATTTGGCGAGCTGTACATGGCGAGCTGGGGTAGCGTAGCAGTCGGGGAAGGACGACCCATTGGGACGACCGCGACGGCCGGCGGCGTGGCGGCGCGGTGGTAGATGGTCTGATGTTTTTAGAAAAGAGCCCCCTCTTCGCCCCTCGTCCTTGCCTGGCGCACCTGACTATACGAGGTCCTTTGGAATCAAACCAGACTGTACGGTCGAACTTTTCTCAAAGGTGATGAAGACTCTTAAGACAAAAATTTTGCTTACTGATACATTCTGCGCTGTGGTATTTAATGTCATTTGAAAAATTAATATTTTTTCAAAGACTAAAATTTATAAATTTAGTTTTTTCACTCAGTAGCATAGTTTTTTTAGCACTCAGTAGTAGTATTTTTTGCACTCAGTAGCATTTGGTTTGCAGTAAACCACCACTGAAGTGCTTTGAGGTCATTGTTCATAGCCAATTTAATCAAATCCAAATCTTTGTCTATGTTACTCAACCTTATATGGTATCCGTCAAATTTCGACGGGCCCCACTAGTTTATTATACTGTGTTTTTAATTGTACAACACATAATATGCTCCTCAAGATTTTCCAAAATAAGATATTTGGATATATTGAATTCCCTTATGATTATTTTCAATGTAAAATATATACTGATAAAGCATTTCTTTAAGTATTTTGTACATGGGTTCTTTAAACAGGTAAACAAGGTAAAATAATGTGTATTCACTCATTTTGTTACTTACTGATTATATTTACATCCCAAATAATACATTTTACATATATAACAAACAAAATATATAGAATAATATGTCACCCTTATAGTCTAAATTATGCTTTTTCTCAAACTATAAACATTCTAAACTATTATTTTTGCTATTAAAATTGTATTTTTCCAAACGATACATAAGTTTACAACCCATGTGAATATATAGTATTAAGATGTTTGATTATAATAAATATATTTACTATATAGCAATCATTCATATGAGCAGTTAGGACTAATTCACTCCTAAAAAAAAGTTATTTCTTGAAAAATCTCCCAACTGTCATGTAGTAAAACTATATGAGAACAAAATATACAGTGATATTTTACTACCTAGTTGTCCCGACTAAGTACTGAATTTTATAAAGCCACTGGTAAATATTATGCAACAATCTTGACTATAAAATACCTTAGTTAGGCATAATTGGCCATATAAAGTATTGAACAGAGAAAATTCTAAGAAGTATAATCACACTTTGAAAGACATATGAAAACTAATAAACAAAAATGGTAAATATTTTACTTTCTTAGTTCCGTAATGAATATGGTACTGCTTAAAATAAAACTTTATTTATTTTACAACTTTTTACATTGTTTAAAATGCACTATTTTCTGATAAAAATTAGACAAAATAAAGCTGTTACCTACATTTAAATTAACAAAAAAACATTAATGTTTTTTACAAAATAAATAAAATCTGTTGAAGATACATTAGACATTATCATTTTAATATACATTATTATTCACAATTTTTTAAAATAGTAAATAAATTTGGGGGAACAAATTTACATTAAAAAGCAATGTATGAGTAATTTCTTAACACAGCCACAAAAAAATATATCATGCATCAAATCACAGAGTGACAAGAACTAACTAAGTAGCCTATATGCCAAACTTATCTTGGACTATCTGGTAATAATCTGGTGCCCAACAATATTAAAATTCTATGTAAAAATACATATCATAACTAAATAACTATTTGTCTAATGAATAAGCCACAACTATTTAATTGCCTATAAACCCTTGGTTTTAAAATATTATTTGTGATATAATAGTATTTACTTTTTAAATCGCCTTACAGAATTTTCCTATATTACCATCAAACCAACAGAAATTATTTAGGCTAAAAGCATTAATTACTTTAAATTTCCTAAAGGAAGATGAAGTAACACTAAGAAGCTTAAAAATATTAGAACAAATGATACGTACATATTTGTAGATTAATTAATGTTACAGATAAGTTTATCACCTCAATTTAGTTTCAAATGATCCCAAATTTAGGATACCTCTGAATGTGTTGGAAAAGTTTCTTAACGAAATAAAGAATACTAAAAGCATCGGTCCTTAATTTTCTGAATATTACAACTGATTGTTCAGTCATTATGCTAAAATTTAAGAAAAGTCGAATTAGCCCTATGATAAAAATACAAAATCCATTTATTTTAATCTATCAACCCAAAAATAATTGTAAATGGTAATTTTAATAATCCAATCAAATATTTTAAAGAGGTATACATTTGATTTGAGTATTCCTCTAAATACGATGGTAAATATTTCTCAATGAGAGAACAAAACATATAGAAGCATCGGTCCACCCACCCAACAAAATCATCTACGTGCACAAAAATAGACAGCCACTAAAACTTAAAACTTTATTTTTTACGGTCTTGCTTTATTTAATAAGTCATTGGAAGTCAAGATTCAGTAAGATAAAAAGTTCCCAGTCACAAATATTAATATAATTTCCTGACAGTATTTTACAAAGTAAACTGGTATTCCAGTTCATTTATAAATCAAGCATTGACTCCTACTTCACAGTTAATACAATAAATTGCAATGTTCAAGCAATAAAATCAGTAATTAAAAATTAAATGATTGAACTAACAATGGGAAAACGTATTATTCCAGTTCCTAATTCATGCATATTTTATTCTATTTTATTTCTTGCAACATTTTAAGAATCTTATTTATGAATATTCAATCTATAAAATCTGCTTAAACTGCTCACTCCTCGAATATTAATTTGCTTACGTCAAACTCATTTTAAACCAAATGGCGAAAATGTTGTCAATCACAAACTAGCAACAACCCCTACTACAAATTAAATCCACCCTACATCCTATTCCCTACTTCTTAACCACTGACAATATGCAAATCAATTTTGACCTGTCTACTAAGGCACGTTAAGATGGATAAGCCGGGCAGTACATCTAAGACGTTATCCACATAACAAACTGAATGACGTTCAGGAGGTTGGCCATCGGGGTAGTGGGGGGCGGGGGGAGGGGTTTGCGGGACGGAGGGGGCACGGTGGAGGGGTAGACGATGGGTTTGTCGCTGGGACAGTTGCCGAGAGGTTGCCACTGGAACGAGTGGTGCCGCTTGATGCCGTCGCAGTCCACTAGTTGGAGCGTCTTGTCGAAGCATATCCTGATCTCTTTAAGATAATACTGTCTGGTTTTCTGTAAAAAGATGTACCGTAAGGCACTTTTGAAATTGTGTAGATAGTTTAACATTCTATAACAGCCTGAAAATCACAGAAATAAGTATAAGAAAACATATGTGTTCAGTAAAACACCGGTTTACCAACTCCTGCAAAACCAAAATGTAAGTTAACCAAAACCATAATCAAAACCGGATAACCAGTTAAACAGTAACCTAGACCATGAAGATAAGTTTAATTGGTATGAATACAAAAAAAAAACACTGCACATAAAATTTGCAGATTTGGGCATATTTTTGGGCCTTATCTCATAATTATCACTTAATATTCCCCTGCTGATAATATGAAGCCCCTGCTTTTCAGGAAATGAAGAGATAATAATGCCGACAACTGCAACAAAGATAAATTTCAGAAAACAACATTCATTATTATTTTCAGAAGTAGATTCTGTATTATACACATTTGCACATTTTAGAAAGCAACATCCTATATTAATGATCAAGTGGGATGTTGGTAAGAAAGTTCTAAGCTGAACCGATTTTTAAGATGGACGTGTCAGTTAAAAGAGAAGATGTAGGTTTCTTCAAATGTCTTTATAATTTGCATTCATCTTTAGGGGTCCAACCCTCAAGCTGTTAAAGCTTCAATGTAAATCTTATGGAGGAATAAGAACAAATCAGATTTGAGCTATTTGTTTGTGGCATTTTGAATGCTCACAAATGTAAACATGGTCGTTTTTTGCAATAGTGGCATCCCAGGCTTATGAAATTAAAATTGCAGTAAGTTACCAACGAAAATAACACATTGGATTACATTAGTATTTTTCTATGCATTTCACAAACCTTCATAGGCGCTCCCAATAACTTGGAGATCATATTGTTACATAATATACTAGGTGTACGCTCATTCCTCGCGTATAAGGATAATTGAAACACATGATCAAACTTAAATCGAGTCTCATAAAAAATTCAATATCTGATTTGAGTAACATCATCAGAATACATTCCGTTATCATTTAACTGCCCCCAGGATCCGGATTTTATGTCTATACAGTATAGCTATAGTTTTAGTCACTTCTCTGAGAATCAATTATCGCGGTAGCTGAGGGGCATCGCACTGGCTCTTGGAGCGTAATGTCGCAGGTTCGGATCCCGCCGCCGACCTAACATTTTATCCGTAGAAAAACAGACATACATTTATCACTTGTTTTTATCAAAGTTAATGTTGTATAAATACGTAAATTTATTTATTTTAAAAATAAATTGAAGATTTCAGGTATGGTTTGTTGTTAGGATTGGCATGGGTGCGTTATCCTACAACAAACAGAGCATTTTGGGCTAAGCAGTGACTTTAGCAGTGTGGTTAATTTAACTTTTAAGAGAACAGCGAGTTTCCTATATGAACTAATGTTAACAATTTCTATAGGCCAAGTCAAAATTATCCTTAAGGATTAACAATAAATCGTCAGGCCCAGTTATTTAGATGACAAAATGAGTTTTTAATGTATTGTTTCAATAGCCTAGGCTATCATGAAATTAAATGCTATAAACATGGGTTGGCTCAAGTCTGTACATTAAACTTCTAAAATGACAAGTAGCCTAAGTGTATATGCCTACATTTTATAGCCATAGATCCAAGTTTATGATGAAAACAGCTTACTATAATCCAAACCTAGGATATGTCAAATCATTTCAGATAACCTGTATAAAAGGCTTAGTTTGGTTAGAATAGTTTAAAGCTTTTGTTTTGGTTCGCTACAACATTCCTGGTAATGTTTAAAGTATTTTACAACAGTTGTATTTTACAAAATGATATTTCAATATATTGTTTCAATAGCCTAGGCTATCATGAAATTAAATTCTATAAACATGGGTTGGTCCAAGACCGTACATGAAGCTTCTAAAATGGCAAGTAGCCTAAGTGTATAGACTTACATTTTATAACCATAGGTCCAAGTTTATGATGAAAACAGCTCAGTATAATCCAAGCCTAGGATTTGTCAAATCATTTCAGATAACCTGTATAAATGGCTTAGTTTGGTTAGAATAGTTTAAAGCTTTTATTTTGGTTCACTACAACATTCCTGGTAATGTGTTTAAAGTATTTTACAACAGTTGTTGTATTACCAGTTTAATGTCGGCTTACTCTTATTGTAATCCAACTCTAGGCCATGTCAAATCATTCAAGATAACCTTCCGAAAAAGGCTGTTTGGTTTGAATAATCTATAGCTTTTATTGTGGTTACCAACTACATTACTGGTAATGTATTTTAGGTAATGTAGACAATTTGTATTATTAATTTAGTGAAAAGATAACCTAGCAAATAATTGTCCTACAAAAATAAATTTTAAGGTTGTTCGCTTACTGTAACCATAGATTAAGCATACTCCTTAGGAGATATTGCATGGGCAAGTTGTCAGACGAAGACGGGTGAACAGTGGCGTGCTCCTACGGGATTTTCTAGTACTAGCATAGAATTAGTGCCGACGGCATCAGCGCAGTGGCGCAGCTCGTGGCCACGTGAGGAACCAACGATCCGCGGGCTAGGAGGGGATACGACATCCGTGTGCGAGAGAGAGCGGGAGTACTTGTGCGATAGAGAGAGAGGGAGTGAGAAAGATAGGCGCTGCCGACGCGACACTGCCGTAGTGCCGTGGCTCGCTCGCACTTGCAGGGCGTCCGCCAGCCACCAGCCCCAGTGCCTTCGCCTTCGTGCCTTCCTTTCGTCAAATCGTAAAGCGGCTTCTTCCTTGATAAATGTTCTACGTTCACTTGTGAAAATACTCTTACAGTTATAATTACAAATTAGTGTAATAGGTGTATAGTATGTATAACCGATATTTCATTACCAATGATTCAGTGAATTCATAACAAACAATATTTCCTTATTAAAATCCCACTTGATTCTTTTTCACAATTTATTATTTTTTCCTTTTAATTTCGTCGGGGCGGAGAGTAAATCCTCATGGACACTCAAAAATCCGTATTCGGATTTATTTAATTATTATTATTATGATTATGAAACGTGATTTACTCATCAATTCAAAGCAAGGTTATTATCTAATATTTATTTACGATATAGCGTATCACATTGATTTTGTGGCTGATTTTAAGATACGTTTACGTTATAACACCTACGAAACGGCCAGTCCGATTTTAACGAGAGACCTATCAAATGAACGGAAATATTGTCAAATTTTATATTACGGAGTTTCAAATCTTTACATTGCTTTTTTAAATTTATATAAGGAAAAACAGTGCAAAATATCGGTGTTTTTTTACAATGTGTGAGTAAATCTCAAATTTAAACGATTATTACAAAATATCAAGTAAACGTATCTGCTTAGAATTGTTATGGCATATATAGGCCTAAGGGTTATTTAAAAACACTTTTGTCACGTTTCATGAAAGGAATTCATGACTACCTATATAATAAAAATAAACTTAATTTTAATCAGGCTAATATGTGTAATTCAAAAAATATATACAGGGTGTCACAAAAAAGCGTGGTGTGATTCGCAGAATTTGATTCCACATATGAAAATAAGTCAAAATTATCTACAATTGGTTCAATTTCAGTGCTACGTCTGCCCGGCAGCATCATCTCGACTTGTCGTCTGATTGATGCGTCGTCAGTCAGATTCATATGCCTTCTGTAATACTACTACAGAGAGTTCACAGGTCGGAAATTCCTGGAAAATCGGATAATTTTACAGGAATTTCGGTGAAAATTCGTTAATTTAGTTTTAAAACGTCTTTTTCGGCCATTCTCGTTCATGTGGCTCGGTTGTCGTTCCCCAGGGAGGTAAAAACCATGGAGAGCTAAATATTTAATCAAAATTATGAATGAACTTATGGTTTTACGTCGAAACTCAGAACTAAGCCTCTACATCAGCCAATACTGTAATAACCAATCCTATAAAAATCATATTGGCGTTAAAAGTTGAGGAACATGTCAAGGAACTCGAATACGAAAGATACTTAATTTTGAATAAACTTTTCTACCAAAGCTATAAATGCGATGGTATGGAATCAAATTTGTTGTGTCAAAATTCAAAACTAAGCCTCTTTAAAAGCCGTACAATTGTTATTATATAGTTATTTTCACGAAAAGAGTTGACTCATGTATCGAGTAAATAAAATATGGAAGTCATTGAGTCGTTAATTAATTAATTTCTATGAAAATCCAGGTTGAGTACGTGAACATCGAGATTTGTATGCTAATATTGAAACTTACACGTGTTTTTACGTCATAATTAGAGGTTAAATACATTTTAATTTAGTACCAAACGATAAAGAATTTATTCAGTAATTCGATTCCAAAAACCATTTTACTATAAAAAAATCTCTTGCGCCGTAAACCTCATTTAACTGAGGACGCGTCGCCAATAACCCATAAGACGCTGTACTGAGCGCTGCGGCTGCGACCGCCGAATCCTACACTTTGAGATGTGACCTTGAGCCCAGCCGGACCGAATTTTGGTCTATCCCGACTATGGGCGCGAGCATGGTCTATCCCGACATGTTTTCTACCTCGCTGTCGTTCCCAGTCAATAAGACAAGTTTTGGTTGACATTTTCAGACAATAAAAAACGTTGCCGATCGTCATTTCGGGCCATTAAATGTAAGTAAATTCCTGTTTTTGATCCATCCGATGCGGAAAAATAGGCGTTCTTTGGTGATAGATTGGGGTCGAATCGCCGACTGTATTCGTAAAATACCCCAGTCGCAGCAAACCTGCGTACTCAGCGAATTTCCAATGCATAATATATGTCTTAATACCATATAAAGCCGCATACCAAGTTTCATAAAAATATATTCATATATAAGCGATAATACAATTTTAATTATTCTCCATAAGAATAGCATTGGTGATGAGTACATAGGTTTGCTGAAACAAGGAACACAAACAATTGGTTTTTATGCAAATATAAATATAATTTAACTAGGTGAAGCCACATACCAAGTTTAATCAATATTCAATCATAAGTAAGCACTATATAACATTTTAATTATTCTCCATAAGAATAACATGGGAGATGAGTAAGCAGGTTTGCTGCAACAAGGAACTAAAAAATGGGGTTTTATGCAAATATCAATATAACTCAACAAGGTGAAGCCACATACCAAGTTTTATTAATTTATGTTCATAATTAAGGGAGTCATTACATTTTACTTATTCTCCATAAGAATAACATGGGGCTGAGTACGCAGGTTCGCTGCTACTGGGATAATAAAAAAAAAAAAAATTTTGAGCCAATATCAATATACTAGTACTACGTGACCCCACGTGCCAAGTTTCATCAATATACATTCATTAATAATGGAGATATCAAATTTTATTTATTCTCCATAAGGATAACATTGGACAACGTACTGTGTTTAGCACTTTGAATATCTCTGCAACGGTTGGACGTAGAATCACAATTTAAACACCAAAATGATTGTTTTGTGGAGCTGAGTTGATTGGTAAAAGCAAATGTGAAGTTTACATTAAAATTAACTTAGGAAAAGCCAAAAACCTTTTTCCCATAAGATTGACATAGGAGATTTTATGAGCAGGTTTTTTTGGATTTTCTCCGCAACCACTTAACCTAGCTTAATAATTCAAAATACCATATTATTTGTTTTTTAAGCTCTATAACATGGTCTAAACTAAAATTAAGTGTTTTAAAAATGTTAGGGTAAAAAATGCATAAAACTGATTTTTGGAAAATTTAAAACCCCCATAAACCCCCCTTCCCATGGCCCGATTTTTCTGGTTTTCGAACTTAAAGTCATAAATGTCACTTTACACATTTGAGCCAAATTTCATCGAAATCAGACGTATTTTACTCATGTTATCGCATTCACGGACACACACACATATATATATATATATATATATATAAATTTGAACGAATAGTGTAACGAATATAAAACGGAATCCGGCTTTATTTTTCGTTGGGGAAATGTGGTCCGATTGCCAATTTTTATGATAAATCACGGTTAGATTGTGATTTTTGGCATATATTGAAGCTCGGTCGTCATTTTCGGTCAATAAACAAGTTGCGACCGTCGATTTCGGACTTTAAAATGCTAGGAAAACGGTTGTTTTCGGCAAATAGAATGAAGTGGAATTGCCTATTTTGTTTAAACAATTTTTTTTCTGTAAAACGCAGACTTTTTCGGCCGATAAAATGCGGCCCTTAAATTTTTTGAGGTCAATGTTTTTGCCCTACAAATCGCAAAAGGGGTTTGTCGGTCAATTGCTTTTTTCGGGCGCTAAAACAAGGCTATATTGCTATTTCCGTGGATAATATGCGGCTCGCTTCCCACTTGAGGCCAATAAAACGTGGTCCATTCCATTATACTTAAAAAATTCACTCATTTTGGTGTTTTTAAGTGAAGAGTTTTTTACCACCAAGTTGTGGCAAAATTTATGTTTTTACCGATAAAACACGGCCAAATATCTGATTTTGCCCGGTAAAATGCGTTTCGGACTTCGCTTTTGTATATAAAACACGACCTGGCTTTGTTTTTTACCGAGAAAATGCGGTCCGATTGCCGTTTTTGAGCGATTAAGTACATTCCCGGCATTAAATAAGGTTGGTACTCAATTTTCAGCCGATAACAAACTTTGCGGTCGTATTTTGGCTAGCAATTTTGCTGTAAAATTGCCGATAACATTATCGATTTTGGTTGATAACACACACCCGATCGGTAATTTTTCTAATAACACAGTTTGACCGTTTTCAGGCTAACAAATGTGGTCCGATTGACGTTTTAGACGGCTAAATTAGAATATATTGCTATTTTAGGCCAATAATATGTATCTCGGGTGTCTTTTAAAATCGCCGTATCTCGGCTGATAAGATTTGTTTCGATGTTAGTCTCGGTAAAATCTTTGTTTTCGACGATAACATACTTTGATACTTCCGCTGGCGGTTGGCCTTTGAATTGCGGTTTGAGTATAAACTATTGCGGTATTTTTGGCCGATAAACTACGTTCATTGGTCGTTTTTGGTCTAAAAGTTACGGCGACCATGAAATGCGGTCAAATTGTCATTTTTATCCGAAATAACAGGTTCAATTTCTGATTTTGGTCCATGAATTCTATACAGTCGTCTTTTTAGGCCCATAACGCACAATTTGGTCAATAAAACGCGTTCGGCTATTTTTTACGGCCAATAAAATTATTGATATGGAATTTTTAACAAATTTCCGGGGATGGAATCCCGGACCCCCCACCCCTGAGCATGAAGAGTATTCCATACCCCCCAACAAAATCCCCGGCATTTCCCCCCCAACGTGACTCCCTGGATCCGCCCCTGATAAATGGTAAAGACTTCTTGACATTTCTGGACCACAACTAATTTATGCTTATTGCTTATGAGGAATGAAGCAGGAAACAGTGAACAACAATGCGGACATAAATAAGGAACAGTGAATTTATTATCATCTGAGATTATTAAGATTTCATGAATTTTGGACTTTCATAAATCACAGTGATTTCACAACCACATTGGACTCGGTACTTGCTTTGAAAAAAAAACAGCATCCATTATTAAAATATGTTGCAACTACCAAAGTTTAAATTTATGGTTCGCAAAATATAAAAAATAAATAAATTTATTGGGAAAACTCAAAAACAATTAATATAATCATTAATCAGATTTATAAGGCAAGGTCGAACATATTCTTTCTCAGTCTTCACCTGTTAATAACTAGCGTATAATAATATAACATTGTAATGTGAATGGGTCATGACATTCCTATGAAAATCGAAAGACGCTTGCGGCAGTTTCAGGCAGTACACCACCTCGGCGAGGCGCCTCGGCCGTTGGCGGTGGCGGGACGTGGTAACGGGCTTCGGTCGGTGCCCTCAGCGGAGTGTGTGTGTTGGGGGTTGGGAGATGGGAGATTTAAGAGGGGTTAGCGGAGGGGCTGTCAGGATGGGCGCACGGCCGAAGGGGGAGAGGGGAAGGGCAGCGACAGCAGCGCGGCAGCGTAGACGTTCCGAACTAGCTCCGCCGTCGCCTTGGACGTACAAGCAGACCGTGTACGCTTGTCCCATTACGATGGGTGATCTCCTAAGGAGTATGCTTAATCTATGCTGTAACTAACTTCATCAACACTTTCTAGACAAATTGAGGCTTTGTATACTTTTTACACATGACAATCACAATATTACCAATTGTCTAAGAAAATGTAATAAAACAAACTATTTTATAAGTTAATATCTTAGTATCTACAGTCATCAAAAAGTTATTTTGAGTTTTTCGATCTGCTACACGCGTCGTCTGTCGTCTGCCACTGATACAATCGTTGCCTTCGACGATATTTACACAGAGTAGGCGTACTAAGGGAATATTAACTGTATAAATATATTTTTTTTAAACGTACACTTAATAATTTATAAAATAATAAGTATGCTCACAACTTAAAAATATACTTCGATTTATCTCTCTTGTGTGTTTTTTGTTGGTAAAAAAAACTGTTGTTATCCAGTATAACAAAGTATACTCTAGTAAACTAACTATTGTTACTCTGTTGTTGAAACATAGACGTCGGCTAAATTTTAACGATTCAAGTACCACTAAAATGGCTTCCAATGTTATTCTTATGGAGAAAAAAATAAATTTGGTTTTAAGATAATTTGATTAATACTGAACGAAATTATCTGAATAACGAACTTGACCGAGATTTTTACCTGTTAAGTTTTTCTGGAAAATTTTAAGTTTAACTGTGGAGGCATTCTCGAGTTATTGGGGTCACAGACACGCCAGTTGAGTTGATTCTCTTACCAGTCCAAGCAGTAAAGTTGTGTATAAGGATACTTTCACTTCGTTCAATTATCCAATTAAAAGTCCCAATAATTATGAACACAATCATTCCCCCCCAATCAAAAACTCAAATTATCCTTATGCTAACCTTGTCGTGGATACAATGGATGGACGGGTTGACTCCTAGGGCGGTTTTGATAGCCAGCCAGACGGAGGTCAGGTCAGTGGGGGAGTTAGAGTCAGGGTAAACACCTCCCTTGTCCAGAACGCCCTTCATGTTGTATTGCTGCAGCCAATCCAACCCTTTCTTGAAGTAACCCAGTTCTAAAAAGGGCACAGTGTTACACAATGGTCAACTTTAGGCATTTTAAAAACTCAAACCCAAGCTAGATTAATTATTTCATATTCTACATGTTTTAGACAAAATTGCCAGGAATAAATAAATATGTAAGTAATGTGATTTTTATATACTGAAATTGAATTGTATAACTTATAGGGGTGGGCGAGTAGTGTTTTTTTTTAAATCGAGTGTTGAACCAAATCACTCGATTATCGAGTCGAGTACTTCTTTCACATGAGTTAGAAACAGGTTTTAGACTTATTTTTCTTTATTTCAGTCATTTATTTTGTTAAACATTCGTTAGCGGCATAAACTTGAGTAACCAGCAGAAGTAGCTATGCAATTTTCTACTAGTCTATTTGAATTTTCGAGTAGTCTCTAATACTCGCTCGGCCTTCAAGTATATTAGAAAATAATCTACACGTACTCGAAAACTCGAGTACTCGCCCACCCCTAATAACTTACAGTAAGTACTTAATATGCTTGCAAGATGCTGATTCACAAAGGTATGCAGTCGAAACTCCATACATCAGGCTATATTTTACTTAATTTAATATCTCTATAGTTTACTTCATTTATCTGACTATTCGCATGTTACTGGTTCTGTCACAACCCCCGTATTCCCAGGCTTGACGAGATACCATACCTGTGTTCAGGCAAGGTACTGCGGCCGAACATGTCCCGTGTTTCCTCCACTCGTGACGCCAGAAGGAGTCCGCGGGCTGTGGCACTTCCACGTCTATCCAGTACTCAGTCAGGTTGCTCTGTATCGGGGCCAACAGCGAAGCGTTGAAGTGCAATGAGGAGTTGCAGAACGTAGGGCCGATGGTGCCGAATTTGGTTGGCCTGTGAAATTATTTTATTATGATTTTAAAGGATTATTCTTTATCTTATAAGGCATTCATTAACTATGAATGTAGATCAGTGAGATACAATGTTCTAAGTGACTACAACAATTATTTTTCAATGTATTTCCTGCGCCTCTATAACACCAGGAGATTACAGTAGGTGGGTAAAGTATGGTTATCAAGCCTCATAGCATTAAGGGTACCAACAAATGTATCGGCAATCTAAGAATACAAGCTAACTGTTCCCCAACAGATTTGAAGAAAGAAGAAAGCAAAATGTTATCATGGTGGAAAGTGTGAAAACACATTATAAATAAACGGTATCAGGAAACTGACACATACTTTCTCCCTTTTATCCTAACTTTAATGAATAAATTGTTTTTATTTACCAACTAAAGAATATAAAGTATGGTATATAGTGCACAGAAAAATCTCCTAAAAACTTTTTTTTCAGAAATGTCCAAATATCCAAATCCTATTTTTGGAATCAAAAAACCCTTTGTGACACTCAGTGGTTTTAAGAGGGGAATTGCCCTCTTATCCCCCCCAGGGTTAGGGGGATTCATATTTTTGAATATCCTCTGTTGGGGTAACTTGACCTGCATATCAAATTCCAATTAAATTAATCATTAAATAAGAGAGAAATTGTAATTCTTGTATTCCCCATAAGAATAACATTGGACAATGTACTGCGTTTACACTAGCAGCTAAAAAAAAACACAAGCCACTGGAAGAGGAGACGTTGCCACCCGAAGGAAGCCAAACTTGTCCAATGGCGAACGAACACACAGTGGTTTTAGGAGGGCAATTGCCCTCTTATCCCCCCAGGGTTAGGGGGATTCATATTTTTGAATATCCTCTGTTTGATAATGATAACTTTACCTGCATATCAAATTTCAATTAAATTAATCGTTAAATAAGAGAAAAATGTAATTCTTGTATTCCCCATAAGAATAACATTGTACAACGTACTGCGTTTACACAAGCAGCTAAAAAAACACACGAGCCACTGGAAGAGGAAACGTTGCCACCCGAAGGAAGCCAAACTTGTCTGATGATGAACAAACTATCCAAAACAGATGCTTTATTATGAGAAAACAGTGAAATGTAGTATTTTAAAATGTAAACATAGGAAACCTACTTATATTCTAAAAAATATGCTACATTTACAAAAAAATTATAGTAAAATAACCTAACCTAACTCTGCAGAGCGCTGTACAGCGGCTTTTTTCTTTGTAATATATTATAAAAATGGGTTTGTGTAAAATATAACAAAAATTGGTACCTCAAAAAGTAAACACAAAAATGTAGAATTTAACCTGGGACCGCATGATCGTGAATCCAGTAAGATATCCATTAGACTACTATACTACGTATCGAACAATGTCAAAGTTACAATTCATCAAGCAGTTGATGGCGCTGTGATTTTAAAATTTGCCACGGGTAGCACTCGGTGTGATTACAAAGTTTTACACCTGGCAGCGCTCACGTAGGAAATGTCTCCTCTTTCATTGGCTCGTGTGTCTTTTTAGCTGCTAGTCTGTGTTTACTGCTAAATGAAAGTTTAAATGTTCTCCGAAACCAGTAATCATAGAATAATAATTCAAAATACTAAATATTTAGTTTTCTGAGCTTTCTTTAATAATGATCAGTAAATTTTATTTAGCACTTAAAATTGTTTATGAAAAATTAAAAAAACTGAATTTTGGTAATGTTAAGCCCTGTAATTTCTGAACTCAAATTTTTCCAGAAATGCAGGTCGTGTCATTTTTTTTGTAAACCTAAAGCTCTACAAACTACTAAAATTTAATTAAAATCGTTACAGCCGTTTTTGAGAAATTTTGACTTTTCATGTGTTTTGGCGTGTTTTGGGAGATAATTATATCCTTAAAAATCAAAAATTCAAAAAAATGTAAAAACACCTGGAGATATCATTGATTTGTAACTACATACCAAATTTCATCAAAATCGGTCCACTGGTGTCGTCTCTAACTCTGTACACATCCAGACAGACAGACAGACACACAGACATCACTCAAAAATCACTTTTGTGGATTCAGGGAACACCAAAACAAATATTTTCACTAACAACTCAAATTTGAAAATTTTGACAAAAACAATTCTTTTTCCATTTACTATGTACAGGGGGGAGAGAGTAAAAATGTACAGTATATTTATATTTTTGTATATTTCAGAATCAACTATTAGTAATACATTTTAAGAGGGGGCACCAGTCCTCTGCATCTACTAATGCAGTTAAATTGTGTTTTCTCCGGGAAAGTTTTGGGGTAGTTTTTATTTCTTCCATTATTTATGTATTTTGGGGTGCTGAATCCAAATCTGAGGTTTGCTAACAAAGTTTTGTGACACAACATGGAAAACATGCAAAAAATAGGTAAGAAATCTCATTTGTTGGCAGTTCCTTGCTTATATTATAACTTAGAAAATATCAATTTTACGAAAATAACCTTCCGATTCAAAATTAAAGTACATACAAAACTCCAACAAATTGCACTATTTAAGTTCTATTCTTCATTGAACCACTTAAGCTTAAGCGCTAATTGAAAATTGGAGTGTTTGGTACGTCTCCAAAAATAAAAACAATTTTCTACTCCAAAACTATAATTTTTTATTAAATGCTGTCAATTAGTGGATTCCTTCTGGTATTAGGTTGAATACAATACAATACAGAGGGGTTTAAACTATTTTGGTTAATCATGTTTGAGTGTTTATTTGGCAAGGGGTAGAGTTATTGGCTGCATTTCGGACATCAGCAGGTGCGTGCCGGGAAGTCCTTGGAGTGATGCAGCGTATGATTGAAGGTCATATAAGACCAATAGATGGATCACACTGGCCCAAAAGAGGAAGCGAGTTATTGAGCGACGGACCCACAAACAAGATGGTGGCGGCCGGGGACAATTCATTTTGTGGCGCTTCTGTTTAACACGTTCAGTGCGGCGCGCCGGATCTTCGGTGGTTGCCTAGCAAGGAAACAAATGGACCAGTGAAAGTCAAAGTGGTGCAAGTCAAAAATTGTAATTTTGAGAAAAATGAGTTTTGTAAAGTTTTGTATTAGGTGGTCACTAGTGACTACTTAACATTTTCGATGATTGAATCTTATTTAAGACCTTACATTTTAACTCTGTACACTAATTATGAACCAAATTTTAGTTTTACTAATAAATTATAAAGGCTTTAAAGAAGTTACACCACTTTACCTTAAAGCAGATTTTCATTTTTAAGCAGTAGCTTACACTGCAATCAATAGTGGTATAAGTCAGACTTACACCACTTTTACTTAAATTATGACTTACCACTTTTTATTTAAATGTATTGTAAACGATTGTAGCTGGCAAAATGGACCAAGATATTTAAGTAATGTTACTTAAACCACTTTGGCTTGAATAAAATTCATTCATGTCCAGATAGGAAAAGTTATAGAAAGTTACAAATTAAATAATAATTTATTGTTTAAAAAGTATAAAAGTATAAATTGTGTCTTGAAAAAAACACAACCACAACCTAGTAGTGGTAGTGGGTGGTTTGTGTGTGTGCATTCTGTGTGGAGTATCACTTAAATTGTCTATCATGATATTTAACTCACATAACTCTGCTAAACAGTGAGTTTGTAAGTTAGAGTCAAAATAGCTGATTAAACAATATGATGACAGCTGATTCAACAATATGGTTGCAGCTGATTGTACAATATGTTTACAGGCAAAGTGGTGTAAGTTATTACTCTTGACCCACTCAGCTGACCGGACGATGAACATGGTTTCAGGTACAGTGGTGTATGTCAGACTTACACCACATTGGCTTTAACTCTTGGCAATGTTTTGCTTTGAAGCACAGTAAATTTCTCCAATCTCTCGGCAACAAAGAAGACTTAGGACTTTCATCTTCTTGCCATAAGATAGAACTGCTTACAGTGAATCCAAATATCGACTTAACTCAATTTCACCAAAACTTGACTTACACCACTTTGACTTTCACCAGTCCCCGGTAGATTAATTTATGATATTTCAATACCTTCTTTTATTTATTTGCCCGGTTTATGTTCAATAAACGGAATTTTAAAATAGAAGTTTTATAAAAATTGCTCAACATGGATTCAGTTTAATTACTTTCCTTGACAATATAAGTAATTTTACTCACAAATTAAATTAAGAAAGTAACTGTAATTGGCTTGTTTTTTAGTTCCAGAGGGACTAATCTAAGCTTTTATCGTGACTTTTGGAAACAATTTTATCTATAGATATTTTACAAAAAAATTTCCATCACAGTTTTCAAAAATTCTGTTGGAATATTACAAAATAATATGTATTCTAATATTTCTTTAAGAAATCTAAATTTATATGTAATCACTGATGTAATCTAACCTAAAATGCAGTGATATATTCTTAAATTTTTTGAATGAATAAATAATTTTTTATCTGAACCTTATCTTATAAATGACTTTTTATACGGAACGAAAACAAAATTGAGTTGGCAAGTACAGGTTATTTGGGGCCTGTCGCTGAGACAGTTAATTTTTCGGTTAAATTTTAGTTTGAAAAGTTTATGTTTACAGTTCACTTACCTAAAAAACTGTGACAACATTAAATACCCCCGTAGCAGCAAACCTGCATACTCAGCGAATTTCCAATGCATATTAATTTATCTTAATACTACATAAAGCCACATACCAAGTTTCATCAATATACATTCATAAATAAACGATTTATGACATTTTAATTATTCTCCATAAGAATAACATGGCGGCTGAGTATGCAGTTTTGCTGAAATAAGGAACACTAAAAATGGGCTTTTATACAAATATCATTATAACTCAACTAGGTAAAGCCACATACCAAGTTCTATTAATTTATGTTCATAATTAAAGGAGATAACACGTTAATTATTCTCCATAAGAATAACATGGGGCTGAGTATGCAGGTTTGCTGCTACGGGAACTATCGGGCAAAAAATGGATTTTTGTGCAAATATCAATAGACCACAACCAAATAAAGCCATATATCAAATTTTGCCAGTTTACGTTCATAAATAAGCGAGATATACAATTTTTCTTTTTCTCCATAAGAATAACATTAGACAACGTACTGTGTTTAGCACTTTCAATATCTCGGTAACCAATTGACGTAGAGCAATGATCAAAATACCAAACTGTTTGCTTTTTTAAGCTGAATTTAATGGTATAAATTAAAATTTGATTTAAATCAAAATTACATGTGAAAACCCCAAAAAACACATTTTTGGGGTACAAAACCCCCAAAAACCCCCCTTCGGATGGTGCGATTCATCTGGTTTTCGAACTCGTTCAAATAAATGGTACTTTACACATTTGTACCAAATTTCATTAAAATCGGACCTTTTTTACGAGAGTTATCGTGCTTACGGACATATATATATATATATATATAAATATATATATATATAAATATATATTTATATAAATATATATATATATATATACATATATAAAAATTTGAACGAATGGTGTTTTTGGCATCTGCGGACCTCAAAATGAAAAGTTATCATGGTCTCGGGCTTAAGTCTTACCATGAGGCATACGGTAATAGCTTCTTCCCTAAAGGGGAAATTCGCTAAAACGGTAAATCAAAACGAAGATTGAAGTTACAAAACCTACTATCACCTCAAATGAAGTGCTATCACTGGTATCACTAATCACTTTGTAACCCGACAAAACAGACGACATCCACTTAGTTACCGCCCTCGCCACCTTACGCGCGCGCCCAGCGGTTAGGTGGTGCGTAGTGCTAGCAGGTTTGCCAACCTTCTTGCAGCAAATATAAAATTTGCTACATGAAGGGCGGCAACAAAGTCTTCTTATATCAAATTATTTCTCTAAACGAAACGTATTTTAAGAGTCCAAAATCATGCAATAGATATCATGAGTTAATATACAAAAATCTTAATTTTTCGTTCGATGACAAGAGGGCGCTGTTTTACATTTAAGGCGAGGGCGCAGGGGGACACGTCCCTCTGTCCCCCCGGGCCAGCACGGGCCTGATAATCAGTTTTAAATATCTTTTATATACTACGACATATTGGCTATTGTCCTTTGTTGTAGCAACTTTCATTGAGAAAGAAGGTATACATTTTTTTTTAATAAATCATTATATATATTTTAAAGTAATAATAACCGAAACATTATAGAACACTCTTATTGTTAGCGAATTTCCCCTATAGGGAAGAAGCTATTACCGTAGGTCTCATGGTAAGACTTAAGCCCGGGACCATAACTTTTCATTTTCAGGTCCCCAGATGCCAAAAACACCATTCGTATATATGTATATATATATATATATATATATATATATATATATATATGTGTGTGACCGTAAGCACGATAACTCTCGTAAAAAAGGTCCGATCTTAATGAAATTTGGTACAAACATGTAAAGTACCATTTATTTGAACGAGTTCGAAAACCAGACGAATCGGACCATCCAAAGGGGGGTTTTGTACCCCAAAAATGGGTTTTTTGGGGTTTCCACATGTAATTTTTATTTTAATCAAATTTTAATTTTGACCATTGAATTCAGCATAAAAAAACAAACAATTTGGTATCTTGATCATTGCTCTACGTCAATTGGTTACCGAGATATTGAAAGTGCTAAACACAGTACGTTGTCTAATGTAATTCTTATGGAGAAAAATCAAAATTGTATATCTCGCTTATTTATGAAAATAAACTGACGAAATTTGGTATATGACTTCATCTGGTTGTGGTTTATTGTTGTTTGCACAAAAAAACAATTTTTCGCCAATAGTTCCCGTAGCAGCAGACCTAGGTACTCGGTCCCCATGTTATTCTTATGGAAAATAATCAAAATGTTATATATCACTTATTTATGAATGTATATAGATGAAACTTGGTAAGTGACTTCACTTAGCTGAGTTCTATTGATATTTGCATAAAAACCCATTATTTTGTGTTCCTTGTTGCAGCAAACCTGCGTACTCATCCCCAATGTTATTCTTATGGAGAATAATTCATATTTTAAATATCGCTTGTTTGTGAATAATTTCTTATGAATCTTGTTAAGTGGCTTAATGTGTTATGTTATAATTCATTGGAAATTCGCTGAGTATGCAGGTTTGCTGTGACGGGTGTATTCTTTATTATATTATTACTTTTTTTAATGATGTGCCCTTCGAGTATGGTTAAATGTGGTATTAAAAGTTTATAAGTATGTAACAAAAGTCTTTGGTTTAGTTGGTTGAATTTCTAAGATTTTATCAATAGCACAAATCAATACTAAATGAACAGTAACAAGGCACGTAATTTAAGTGAGCATTTGTAGAGTTTTCCAAAGTGCTTCTATTTTAATATTCTGTTTATTAAACATAAACCTGACAAATATAGATATATTTGGCGTTAAAATATTGAAAATGTATGTAGCAATACGAACTAAAAGGCTATTTAGCCACAAACCAATTACTATGGTAAAAATTATAATTCAACTGAGCACAAGACATGTTTTTCCCTGATCTTACCCATGTTAAAAACAGGAGCGTCCCGTAATGAATCATCTCTGGCCGCCACCATATTGAAGTGGGTCCATCACTCAAAAACTTGCTTTCTCTTTTGAGCCAATGTGATCCATCTATTAATTTTATGTGATCGCTGGTCATGCGCATCATCACTCCACCAACTTCTCGGCACGCGCCTGCTGATGTCTGAATTGCAGCTGATAACCCTACCCCTTGACAAATAAACACTCAAAAACCATGATGTACATACCAGACATAGGAGTGCTCTTGCGCAGGAATAGTGACATCATCTTCGGGGAAAATCAGCTGGTAGTTGTATAACAAACCACAGTCTGTCATTTTCATCTTGTTGTCGTCGTGTTTGTTGAATTTTTAGCGTTTATACCAGAACGGGAAGCATATAGTAAAAATAAAACACATGTTCAAAATCAAAACAAATGATGTCAACTTAGGGGGATGCCCAGAACGTTATCGAATTTGGTCGCCGTTGGAGCACACCTATGTCTGGTTTTTACATCATGCTCAAACATAATTAACCAAAACAGTTGAAACCAGTCTGTATTGTATTCAACCTTACATTAGAAGGAATCCACTATTTTCAGCATTTAATACCAAATTTGAATTTTGAAGTGAAAATGGTTTTTTTGTTGGAGACAGGAAAAATACGTCAATTAGCGCTTGAGCCTAAATGGTTCAACGGAGAATAGAACTTAAACGGTACAATTCGTAGAAAATTGTATGTACTTTAATTTTTAAAAGGAAGGTTATTTACGTAAAGTTTATATTTTCTAAGTTATAAGTAAGAAACCGCCAAAACAATGAGATTTCTTACCTATTTTTGAATTATTTCCATGTTGCGTCACGAAAGTTTGTTAGCAAACCTCAGATTTGGATTCAGCACCCCAAAATACATAAATAATGGAAGAAATAAAAACTACCCCAAAACTTTCCCGGAAGCAATAATACTCCAAAAGGTTAGATTTATCACTTATTTTTGTATTTTTTCCATGATGCAAAATTGTGTTCCGTATTGTTGTCAAAATTGTTCCATGGTTGTCACAAAGTTTTTTAGCAAACCTCAGATTTGGATGTAAAAATACAAATAATAGGAAAAATCAAAACTTTCCCACCAGGAGGGTCTCTTTTGAACACAAATTTACTGGATTATTTATACCTGTACTCCCATAAGACCAATGTTAACTTTCAAAGTCCTCCTCAAATGATTAAATCTAAAATCGATGATTTATAGTTCATTTTAAAGATCTATAGTATAACTAGCGATTTCAGTGAGCAAAATTTTGATAACACAAATAGTTCATCCATAAAAAATCATAAATATTGAACACTTCAGATTTCTTTTGTTCAATTATTATTTGTGATATCAACATTTTGCTCACTGAAATCGCTAGTTATTGTTTTGCTCTTTAAAATGAGCCATAAATAAGGATATCGGATAATCCATAGAGGAGGCTTTGAAAGTTAACATTGGCATTATGGGGGAAGCAGATAGAATCATGAAACGTTTCGTGACTGGAAAAATTTACCTCTTATATGAAAATTTACCTCTAATTCTGAAACCTATAACATAATTTCACAAACTGAAGAAGAATGTTTTTAAGGCTTTCTTTTGAGCTTGAGATCTTCCAGCAGGGCAGCTCGGTATTTTTAAGGATTGGTACTAGTAAAGCGCTACCGGTAAGTATATAAGGTTTATAACGGTGAAAGCATCAGCTAGTGATGGACAAAATGAGAAACCCATATACTCCAACCAGACCATGAAAACCCAGACCCCAGAAAAAACTAAAAATCAGGAAGAAAAGTCTTTACATACCAAATACCATGAATGGTCCATATATCCTTCTCAGTGGGCAATCTGCAAGAGTTGTTGGTTGGATTTTTTTCTTCCCACTCCATACAGGCAGTGTTCGGCCAGCGCTGAGTGAAGATCAACACGTCCCATTCTTTGCTGGGATCCGAAAATCTGGAGCCTCTGAAAAAATATTTCTATTAAAGGTAAAAGTGTTATAAAATGGAAAATAGTTTGAATATCCAATCAATCAACAGTGAACTCTGACGTCTGCACTTGAGAACAGTTTCATTACCTACTATTTAAAAAAAAAGGTTATTTACAATATAATATAGCCTACAT
Organism: Allygus modestus; assembly: GCA_963675035.1. NCBI lineage: Eukaryota > Metazoa > Arthropoda > Insecta > Hemiptera > Cicadellidae > Allygus > Allygus modestus. The sequence continues at coordinate 41,262,109 of OY776117.1, read as the reverse complement.
ACATTTAAACTTGTTGCACACTGCAAGCTGTTTACATACCACACATAAAGATCATGTTACAATTTGAATTAACTTTTTGTACTTCTAAGATGATTGTTTAATTTCTCCCCCTATATATATGGAGAAAGTATTGTTTTCTTAAAAATTTTCGAATTTGAGTTGTTAGTGGAAATATTTGTTCTGGTACTCCCTGAACGCAAAAAAGTGGTTTTTACAAGGGGTGTGTGTGTGTGTGTGTGTGTGTGTGTGTGTGTGTGTGTGTGTGTGTGTGTGTGTGTGCGCGCGCGCGCGCGCGCGCGCGCACGTGTGTCTGTGTACAGAGCTAGAGCCCTAACCAATGGACCGATTTTTATGAAAATTGGTATGTAGGTACCAATCCTCGATATCTCCAGGCATTTTTTTAATTTTTTATTTTTAAGGATAATTATCCCCCAAAAATCGCCAAAAAACATGAAAAATCCAAATTTCTCAAAAATGACTTTAACGATTTTGATTAAACTTTAGTGGTTTGTAGAGCTTTAGGTTTCCAACAACACGATACCACCCGCATTTCTGGAAAAATTTGGGTTCAGAAATTACAAGACTTAAAACATAACTTTTTTTGATTTTTCATAAAAAAACAAAAATGTTAAAAAAATTACTATTCACCATTACAAATAGCTCAAAAAACTAAATAAATTAGTATTTTGAATTACTATTCTACGATTGCTAGTTGCGGATAAAATTGAAATTTTCATTTAGCGGTAAACAGAGTACGTTGTCCAATGTTATTCTTATAGGGAATACAAAAATTACTATTTTCTCTTATTTATTGACCAATTCCATTAAAAATTGATATGCAGGTCGTTAGCATTGACCAACAGAGGATGTTCAAAATATGTTGCCATTTAACCCTGGGGGGACAAGGGGGCATTTCCCCTCTCAAAACCACTGTGTGTAGCAATGGATTCTATAGTAACTCCCAAAAAGGGATTTGGGTGAATATTTCTGAAAAAAAACTATTTTAGACAATTTCCTGTACATTTATCTGTACTTCATATTCTATAGTTAGTAAATAAAAAACCTTTTTATTAAATTTTGGCTAAAAGGGAGAAAGTATGTGTCAGTTTCCTGATACCGTTTATTTTTTTTATTTGGACATAACTTTTCACTGTCAAAAGTCAAATTAGGTATGTATATTTGTTATAAAAAATGTTTTTGATCCAACATTATTTTTTAAATGTAAAAAAGAATAAGCTGCAAAGTCTTTTACATTTCCAGCTGCATTTAATGTACTAAACAACTTTAAGTAGACAATTAATCTATTTTAACACATTTATTGACTCAACAAATGTTTTGATCCAAATGAAAATCATATTAAATTTTTAAATAATAAATTTGGTGATTGGTTGATTAATTCACAAAACACAATTTTTATCACGGTCATAATATTTAGCTTTTTAAAATACTGTAGAAAAATGAATTGTTGAAAACAAATACTAAGTAACATTTCAAATTTATGTGAATATTTGTTTAGTCAGTTATAATCAAATCAAATCAAATAAAGTTTATTTGTCATACAATTATAAAGTATTGACAATGTCTTGGATTACAATGACTCGCAGAGCCAATAGTCAATAAATAAACTTAGCCTACTTTACAAGGTATTACAAGATATTACTAGAAGAAGTCACACTGTTATGACAAAAAAAGCAGTCAGACTGTTAATACAAATAAACAGGCCTAAAGAAATTATATGTTAAGTTACATATTACTGTACCTTTTTAAATAATATGATATATTATTAAACAGTGGTCTAAAATACCATAGTATAAAATAGGTAACTGACAAAATAAAAATTCAAATGATCAATATAACATGTAAAGTAATGCCACATAAAATACCAAGTTTGATTATACAATGACAAATTACAAAATAACATTCTAACTTAAATTATAAAATAACCAAGCCAACCTACTTGTAAAAATATTTCAATCTTTTCTTTCTTTAGTTCATACAGTAATTTATTTATTAAGCTCATCCCAGTATAATATAGTAATATATTTAAAGTATATTGTTTTATGTTGGATTATGCCATATCTTTATATTTTATTTGTAAGAATATAAACTAAAAAAAAAGGAAAAAAATTATTTTTCTCTATAAAAAGAATAGTACGGTATTATGAATACATAGCAGAGTGAGAATCTTTAACTATCTAAAACTGCACTTGGATAATTTTGTTACTTTGTTGATAAATTATAAATTTAAACTGATCATATTATCTTAGTACGATGTAACTTATGTTGCTGTAAATAATTAACTGAGAATTTTTTATGATTTAAAAATTCGCTTTGACGATTTTACTGTTTTATTGATAGTTTATAAATTAAAATTTATCAGGTTTTCTAAGTTCAGTCTAAATTTTGTAGCTGTAATCAGGTGAATATAAATTGACTGGCCTAAAGATTATAAAGAATCAAAGTAACACAATATAAAAGAGGACGCGATTAGATTATCTCAATGAGGAACTGTATTTGATAACTGCATCCTGCATTCTGTGCCGCATCATTGTCTGTACTAGTAATGCTGGTATATCAGTATGCACGCAGCATTAAAGCAATGTCCTTGAATCTATTTTCTTCCGGGTGACAACAAAGCCGGCCTCTATATCTCCTTTTTATCAGCTGTTTAAGTCTGTAAACATATGATTAATCAGTCTGGCCAAGTCCCCAAGTGTGACTAATCAGTCCGGCCTAGTACCTAAGTGTGACTCACACATGGAGTGAACTATGAACCACTTGTGAAATGGTGCAAAGGTGTGTATATTGTGTCTGTAAAGATTCAATGGTGTTGTTTTAAGAGGCAAGATTATCATTTCAATGAGAATAAATAAGTGTGTTCTCAATATGGATACAACATAATCTTAAGGTGTGTATTTACAATTTAGTGAATGGGGGTTCAGTTTTGTTTCTAGTTACCTCTAACTAGGAAGTAGAAAGGAATCACAATTAACTATTTCCCTCATCCTAATCCCCCACAATGAAGCACCAAATTAATTTAAAACAAACAAACTAAAAATAAAATGCAGGCTTATTTTCATATTCCGGTACATTTTCAAGGGAAATATTTAAATTTGCTTGACTATTAAACTTTATACACAATTCGTTAAATGTAATTTAATTTTCTTAAACATAAATATACCTGGTGTAAACTGCTTGTTTATTGAATTCAAAACAAACCTACTTTCATCCAAGACTACATTTCCTCCTAATTGAAAGCCTACCTTTTTGTATTTAATTTCTAATAATGGTTGTGCAATAGTGCTTATATTTCTCTTTGAACTAATGAGAATAAGAATGGTTCAAAATCATTTGATTGCGTTTAAACCTCATTATTCTGTCGGTTGGTTTTAAAACTAACAACATACCTTAGGAGAATTAAACTTGAAACCACAGTGAAGACAAACAAATAAATAAATATCCTGGTTTTGAATCCTGGCAGCAGCCACGGTGATCCATACCTTTGCTGGTCCGAGGTAATCATTTTATGCTTCTGAAAGTAATTTTAACAATTAATAAACTTACAAAATTGTAGAAGTTATTAAACTACCAAGTGCCCTAATTCAAGGGTTAAGCTATTTATTTATCTATCTTAATATATAAAAGCCCAGGTGAAGTTATTCATCACTAATTCTCCAATCTTCAGATGTGCTGGAGAGGTGGGGTCCTCTGATTCTTTAGGTCTAAAATAGGAAAAGTTTTAGAAGTAGTTTTGATACCGATTTTAACATAGGACCCCATTCCACAGGTCTCTAAAGTTCCAATGTTTTTCTTATGGGCATTCACTCTCGTTTATTAGATGACAACATAAACAGACATTCATTATTAAAAATAGTTCAAACAGTTGTAGTGTGATTATTGAAAGAAAGTGACTGGCGAAGCGGTCACAGGTGACCAAGTTTATGTATACCTTGTTTACTCTCGGAGTGCGGAAGGCGAAGGGTTGGTCACTCTCACACACATGCAGCCCGTGACCGGGACTGGGGTAGGTAGAGACCCGGAGAGTAACCAAGGCATACAAACATTCTATTTCATAACATCATGGAAACATAAAACACATGGTTAGGAATGTCCAATAAACGTTAAATAGTCAGTTAAACAGGTTGTTAGCACACGTTTCAAACATTTTGTATTTTATTCCAATGTGTTAATAATATTGATAGTTATTTTTTTAAACACAAATTACTTTTACGGCCACTCCACCAGTCACTTTCTTTCGATAATCGCATTTTAACTTTAGAATGAAGCCTACAAGACTGTATGTTTTATTCCTCAAGTGCAGCTGATACTCTACCTGTTAGTACACTATAAACGAAAGGTGGTGTATCTGTCATCATGCATGTTCCTTTTTGAATCAAAAACTCCTGTAGGCTTCCCATTAATAAGTTTAAATTTTGCATAAAGTTAGTTAAAATATATAGGCACTAGATAAACCTATTTACGTTTTAAAGCTCCCTTAGGACTCCACCCCACAGGCCTTTAAATTTCTGACATTATTTATTTTTTTTAATTTGATCACATGATTCTTAAAGAGGTGTTCACTAAAAGATTGACCCCAGAACGTAGCACTCGACTTTCGCATTCCCTGAGTGAAGCCGGATATTGCAGCTGTTTAATAAATACTTCATCACAAGCTTGCATGAACTTCGACAGATTTTATTACATTTGGATCAATATTTTAGCATTTATCATATTAAACTTAATATCAGAAATGCACTAAATAAAATCAATGAGCTTTGCACATATTTTAGTAAGCCTCCAAACATACTTTGTCTGACAGAACATTGGATTAACACAGACCAGCCTCTTCCTAGGGTCTAAACACTGGGTACATGTCATAGCATGTGGGTATATTTATCAATGTTATTCTTATGGAGGATTGATAAAATGTTATTATAATGAATATATTTTGCTAAAACTTGGTACGTTACTTCATGTGGTGGTTGGGTGTATATAACTGCATTTGAAATTTGCTGAAGACACAGGTTTGCGGGAGTATTTTTGTGTCCCATTGTTTTGTTAAAATTAGGTACTGTAGCCTACAAAATCAATCAAAGTAAAAGACTTTAAAAAAATAGCACCATTGATTTGATTGATAAAATTGAAACACTGATGGATCATATAACAAAAGAAAACAGTTCTATTTTATTTTGTGGAAACTTTTCCAATTCAAACTTTACTCTTTGAATCTTATAATTTGTAGGTACAAATCCCGACTTGATCATCCAAACATCGCTATTTATAGCTGTAACTAACATAGAAATCAACCGGATTTTTTTCAATCATGAAATTAAACAGGTTATTATAAAAAATAATTCTTAGTGAAGAAAAATTGATTACCGGTATGAAAAGATATTTCCCAGTATGAAATACAGAAAATGGTTAACTCTGCTGCCTAATGTATAGATTGCTCTCGGGGACCTAGGGAAGTGAATGATAACATCAGTTGATTTGTATGTTTTTTCAAAAGATACTCTTTGAAACAAGTCAAAAACAGTGTATATTACAAAATAGTTCTTTAATTTAAGGAAGATTTGTAAGAGAAGTATGAGAATGAAAATGTTGACTTGGGCATAATGGCTCGGGATTGTAAAGATTAGAATTTAAAAGAACTTTTCTAAACAAGACAACTAATCTTAAAAAAGGGTATAAGCCAAGTTGAAGAAAAGAAAGTGAATACTTCAAAAGAAATTAAAAACTTTTGATTGCCTATAGAGGAATGTTTGTAACATGAGGGAGGCCCGTAAACCCTGTCGGCAGGTTCTTCTTTTTCCCAATTTAGGAGCCTTGTTACAGACTTCAACATATAAACAGATTAGACTTACAGGGGTAAGAAACTTTTTTTGTACAAAATATCTTAGTTCAATGGTTTCCACTCCAGAGTCTTGTTTTGAAGTATGAAAAGCTATTTTGATGTTTAAATCTATAAAATAAGCAGGATAGTGATGCAAAATTCTCGGGAACTCAATCTTGAGGAAAAATATTCTGAGGGAATGCTCCCAAAATCAAAAATTTCGGGAATTAACACAGGCATGCACAGAGTCCGTTCACCATGGGTTAACTCATTAACAAACTATAATTCGGCTGGGTAGTGCAGTGGTTAGCGTGCTCACTTCATAACCTGAAGTTCGCCAGATCAATCCTGAGCAAAGTCCGGAAAAACTTTGTGAAGTTTGAAGTTGGATCTAGCTGCCATTGGTCATTAGGATATTAATTAATGATCCTGGCTAAAGAATCAGTCGGTCTTAGTATCAACGATATTCAAGGCATCTCTCACCCATTCTACACTCATCATTCATTCATATACTGGAATTTCCTATGCACAGCTTGCACGTCCCATTTTGAGAAGCGAGAATAGTTAATAGTTAACTAAATTAGATAAATAGTTAACAAAACAATGACAGTCTGTAGTTAGATATAATCCTTATAACAGCTGTTTATTGAATTGAATTGAATTAAGAAAAAAACACATGTGACATAAACCAAATAAACTCCACTCCATATGAATAAACATGAGGACTTAGAAGTTCTGTGAGGCAGAACTAGAAACGCTTTTTAGTGTATAATAAGAAGGGGTAATTCTTAAAACAAAAAAGCCTTATTGTTTATCAAGCTTGCATGTAGTGTATTAACTTAGTAATAATAATATAGAAGATTCACCTTAAAATACGCTCTAGTTGTTTCAGTGTCTTATACATTGATTGAGTGGCTCAGGGCTTTCACACTGCTTTTCAAAATAAGTGAAAAATGATACCATAGATAGGAAATGGTAATACTTTCCTGTGATGATTCCTTGATAAATATGTGGAATTTTACTGAAATAGTTTAATTTTAAGGTAGGCTAACTGAACTATTATTCATTAAAATGTAAAAAAAATACCCCTGTCACAGCAAACCTGCGTACTCAGCGAATTTCCGATGCACATATATGTTTTAATAACACTCTAAGCCATTTATCAGGATTCATAAAAAATATATTCACAAATAAGCGATATATAAAATAATAATTATTCTCCATAAGAATAAAATTGGGGATGAGTACGCTGGTTTGCTGCAACAAGGGGTGCAAAATAATGGGTTTTTTTATGCAAATATCAATAGGACTCAACTGAGTGAAGTCACATACCAAGTATCCATAAAACATTCATAAATAAGCGATATATAAGTTTTGAATTATTCTCCATAATATTAACATGGCGGCGAGCACCCAGGTTTGCTGCTACGGGGTTCATCAGAAAAAATTGGTTTTCTGTGCAAACAATAATAAATGACAACCAGATGAAGCCAAATCCCAAATTTTGTCAGTGTATGTTCATAAATAAGCGAGATGTATATATTTTTTTTTTCTCGATAATAATAACATTAAACAACGAACTGTGTTTAGCACTTTCAATATCTCAGTAACCAACTGACGTAGATCAATGATAAAAATATTAATTTTTTATTTGAATCCAATGTTGCAAATTAAAATTTGATATCAATAAAAAGTGCATGTGAAAAACCCAAAAACCCCATTTTTGGGGTACAAAAGCCCTCCAAAATACCTCTTCAGATGGTCTGATCCATCTGGATTTCGAACTTGAACAAATAAATGCTACTTTTACGTCTGTACAAAATGTTATTAAGATCGGACCTTTTTTACGGGAGTTGTGCTTACAGACACATATATATATACAAAATTTGAACTAATAGTGTTTTTGGAATCTGGAGGCCTCAAAACAAAAGGTCTCGGGCTTAAGTATTACCATGCCACCTACGGTAATAGCTTCTTCCCTACAGAAAAAATACGCTAAAATACAGATTTTTATACACTCACACTAATATTCTCGGAAGTCTTCCCATTTTATAAGTTCCTTTCAACTGGGAATATTTCCAGCACACTCACTAGGCATAGATGGGAGGCTTCAAGCTTTCCTCTTAAATAAGTTAAAATTCTTGGCCTTTTAGATACATTGGTGTTGCTTTATGTAATAGCAACACTGGAGTTTATCCGAAACAATTTGGGACTTCCAAAGTTGGATTTGATTATGTTGAATTTTTGGGACTAATAATTCTTTAACATAAAAATTTGAACAAACAAAACAAAAGTTGATAACAGTTTTTAAAGGCTAAACTTCTATAGGGTTTTAAAATGAACCTTAGTAAATAGCTAGCAGGTGGATAATCTACAACGCTAAAACTTACCAAAATAAGCCCAATACTACTCAATCATTAAAAAAAAACACAAGGACTATGAAGCTGAAATTTGGTATGGTGACTCATCTTATGCTGGTAGTAAAGATATGCAATAAGGCTGGATTTTGCAAACTTCGCTGCTCAAAGACTTTGAAAAGCCCCGCGGGTTGTAAAAGTTCTCATGTCTTAGACAATGGTTTAATGTAAAATCTTATGGGACACACATTTTTATTGGATCAGATGATGATTTGAGAATATTAATTCACTAAACAGATGCTTTAGTTACTTAGAGCATTGAGCGACGACTGGTAATAATTACAGTAATAAAAGAAGCATAAATAGTGGACATCGTATATAGTAGGATATCTATTTTTCCAAATACAACTCAATGGCACTAACTGACTTTGTGATCTCTGTATCTCAAAAACGATATTGCCTATGAAACAGAAATTTTGAGCAGTTACCCTATGCTAGGGATGTGCAATAGGGCTGGGTTTTAAAAATAGCAGAGGGCTCTGCCCTACTGGACTTTTATGGTGATCATATGACCATTATATTGGACCTTTCGAGTTGTAGGCACGTAGCTAATACATCAGAGTAACCTGTAAGGATATTCCCATTCCAAAAATTTTAGACCTCCGCCTTCCTGACCTTCAAAATACTATTTTAAACCATTTTTTATACACAATTTTACTGCAGGGCTCTGCCCCACGGGTTGTCAAAGTTCCTATAATATTCTTATGGGCAGTGAATTTATTTTACTAGATAGGACCTAGTATAAACTGATGTTACTTTTTTCAAAAAGAAATAAATTGTTATTATTATAGGCCTGTAACAACAAAATGTGTGCTGATAACTTATTTGTGTTTTTCTTATTCTAAAAGCTTATACCGGTATAGCAGTTAATACAACTAAAGCCTCTATTCCCGTTTCGCAAATATTACAGGGCATCCCCTGAAATTTAAGGTATTCCGAAGGTGGACTCCGTCGTCATGTATGTTTCGATCTAGCTTGAAAATTACTTAACAATTGAACTAAAACTTCACATGAAGGTACGGGTTCTGGATAGTTATATTTGCGCTTTTTTTAGTTTATTTACAAACTCTTTAAGACTACGCCTCACAGGCCCTACAGTTCAAATATAATTCTTAAAGATAGGCCTATTGATTTCTTCATTGATAGGCCTACCATAGAAACAGTGAAAAGAATGTGGATTTTTAAGATCCCCATGCAAAGAACTAGCAGCACACATAAGTTAACTTAACATTTCAATCTACAGTAGACTCCTCTAGTCCAGCCTCGGTTGGTTCGGTCGTCGTATAGTCCGGCCGGCCTCATATAAAAGAGATAACTGCCCGCGGGAGGGTTTCGCATGGCAGATATCGACCAAAGTAAATTTGTTTGTATATTTTCAAGCTTAAATATAATCAAAACATCTTGGTTTAGCTGACGGGCGAATTTGGTTTCTTCTTTTAATTGTTAGGACCATCTTAAAAGTACTTAATTTGTTATGAACTGGAATGTTATTATTGATCAGTACGGTATTTTACATTTACAATTAAATTAACGCCGGCTGGTTCGGCAATTTTGTAATCCGGCAGAGGGTCCAGTCCCGAGGAGGCCGGACTAGAGGGAGTCTACTGTATATATAAATTATATTTCACACGAGCGAAGTCTCAATGGGTCTGCTAGTGGGCTAAATAAATAATATTTGATTTTTATTTTGAATGCTCGTCTATCTAATGCACTTTTTAAAAATAACTTAAGACTTTAATAAAACTAAACAAATATAAACTATATTCATAAAAATGTGCTGATCATGAAAAAATCAAACTATACACAATGTGTTTAGCCTGTTCTACTAGGCCTTGGTGTGATTTCAACCAAGTCTGTAAGATTTTAGGCTTAAGGATCGTGTAAATATTACGTCATGCCTCCCCGGGGGGAGGAGGTGCAGCACATCATGACACACCTTGACTCGGGGGAGAGGGGGGCTAAGGGCTGTGTGACGTGTCACGATTAATGAAGTTAAAGACTGCGAAATTGTCAGTTACAGAGTGGTGAAATAACGTACCCACAATCCAATACTTTACTTAATAATTAATTAGAGTGACGTGAGGGGGGGGGAGTTTAAGAACAACGAGATAGAGCATGACAAAGAGGTCAAAAAAGGGCAGAATATAGCGTGATGTAATTAATGCATGGCCCCTTAGACTAAGGTACCTAAAGAATTAGGCCATTGGCTAACATCGATCTAAAGATGTAAAAAAACCTAATATTAACTTTTTAGAATTAACTAAAAAAAACAAGTTTGGGTAATAGAAGGATGATACATTTCAAAATAATATTGACAAAAACTTGAGGTAGACCTTGTCAATGACCTGATTTAGGCCTAATTTGTACATTAATAATCAAGAATGACTTTTGTATGGGCAGAGTAATTTATTATAATAATAAAATTATAATTACCTTTATGACAGAAATTTATCGTTAACTTTCTAAAACCAAAAATACATGAATACGACAACTTTGTCTGTAAACAGAATCGACATCAATATTTGACACTTGACGTCACTAGTCACTAACACAATGACATGCTGAACAGCTGTTTTGCAGTTTTCAGCATTTTTACACTACCCCATGTGACGAGCGAAAAATCCCATTTTTTCCCTCTCCTATTATTTAAATGTCTCGCATTTCGTAGTTGTTTCAAACAATGGTTTGTAATAATGAACTATGGTTTGTTAAAGTTTAATACTAAGATATATTTATGAAATATTTTGTGTTCACTACTTTTTTACATGAACAAATAAATAACAAATGACTACTCAAACTATTAAAGGTATAAATTATACATTTAACTATCTAAATTTTGGATTGGTATATTTCACACAAAAGTGAAATAATTATTCTACCCACAGCTAAATTAACGTACATTTAAGCTTTACTGCAATTCCTATTTTCCAGCGATTTTAGAATTTCCCTGAATTGGGATTAAAATCCCTCAAGTGGAAACCTTGGACGTAAAGTTACATCACTCATCTTGGTGACGAACTAGATAGCCTTGATCAAAATTAATTAATCATCTATTATAAATTTTGTACACCTGAGTCACACATTTCGCTGTTTATTATACTATGTGGTATAATAGATTAGATTATTTCTATTATCTTGCAGAATATGCTTCTTTTAGAACACATGGCATCTCTCGGTTTTATAAAAAAAGGATCAGTTGACTCTTTAGTCAACGAGTCTCGTACATGTGCAGTGTCATGTGATGAATGTGATGTGATGTGTCGCTTCATTCCATCACATGACACGTAGTGACTCGTGACATTACTGCTTGCTGCTGCCTTGTCTATCATCGATCTTAACATTTAATTACCAAAAAAAAAACATTTTAATTTTAATTTATATTTTTGTGACACAACCTCCCTTTGAAACGGAGTACCGGTATTATATTTCTATGAAGTTTTTTCTTGGAAACTAAGCGTTTTAGGACATACCCTCACATGAACCTTTTTTATTTCCTTTTGAAAGAGGAATTATATCCCAAAATCAAGAAAGTTTTTTTAACACCCTGTATATAAGTAAGATAAAACGGTTTATAGGGCTTTAAACTAATCTCGTAAGTTATCCGAACTTTAAATAAATCCCAGTGTTTCCAGATAGTTTTAAATAATGCTTTTTCGGTTATGACGGATTGAAAAGTGGTAAAATAATGTTTAATTGATAACATGTCGTTAAAAATATTACGGGCTGTAATAAAAGACGTCTTACAACACTTAAGATATATTTTATAATAAACGCTTTTTTCTTGTGCTATAGCAACATGTCAAAATAATTCAAAAAAGACTGACAAATCTGCGGTAGTATATACCATTTATTTTCAAAAGACCCTGAAATCTTCAAAATTTGGGTGTCAAAATGTAATCGTAAAGATGGTATTTAAGTTTTTTGTTATATACCGATAAAAACTGACGTGGCGGGTCACGTGACAGGGGGGGGGGGTCCGCTCACATGCGAAATGTTACGGCCCTTGTTAACTGGCTCTGGTCCTCCCAGGCGTGATTCCCGCTCGAGACACACAATGGTTCCTCTCGAGCGCGCGGCCCCGATGCGGGGAATCCCGTCGCGGGATTCACGCTCACGCTCGTGTAGAATGGGCCTATAAGTACCTAAAAGATTACCACTGTAATTTGCTGTTCTACTTTCTACTATACTACGTATTTGGCATGCACCCTATAACACACTTTTATACACTTTTTGGCATTGTCTTTTAAGAATTCTTTGTTACACCACAGAGAAGAAAGAATTCTTTAATCTTTGTGGTTACACTTTGATTAAATCAATGATGCCATATACAAATTCGATTTAAGAAGACAACGATCAAGAGCTAGAACAGAATAATGCTGTATTTTGTTCACCAAGGTATGTAAACTGGTTTGTACCGTTAATATAAAAAAATCTTAAAAATATACTTAATAATTGATAAATATGGCCTAAAATTAAATAAATAAAATGAGTGACGTACAATAATTACAGATTAATTGATTGGAAAAATATATAAATAAATAAAAGTAAAGAATGACAAGATACATTTATTAATGAAGCACACCTCTGCCTTTAATACCAGTGCTCTCAAATTTATAATCAAAAAGCCTTTCATGGGAATCTATATATCAAAAGCTTTTCGCTGATAAAAAAAAGCGGATTATCCTTTATCCTTTCCTGAATAATAATCCTATATTTATTAGTGGAAAGATTGCACTAACTGTAAATCTATTATTTGCGAACCCAATAATTAATTGATTTTAAAAAGTAATATGTTATATTGTGTTGAATATAGATTCTGATGGTCGTAGTTTACCTTATTATTTTTATTAGCCCAGGAGTTTAACAGGGTTTTAACTGTCAAGGGAGATGTGTGCACGGCTACAGATAATAAATCTACCGAGTTTTGTCTGGGTTCAACTTCGATCTGACGGTTAGCCACAATCAAATCAGCAGTACACTGCTCCCTGATGTAGACGCCTAAACATCCGTAATAAAGCTCCCCTTCGATGCAATATCGTAGGCCTAGATTGAAAAAATTGGCATATTGACTGATTATGCCTTATCATTTTTAAACTCGATTTAAAGTTAAGTTAGATTGATTAATCTGTCTGTATTTTTTTTCTTAATACGTTATATCTTACGAACATGTGAGGATATCGACTTTGAACTTGGTACATGTATTACATCTAATAAGACCCATTTTGATATAGAATATCAAGTTTCTACTCTGTACCATTTGAAAATGACGACCATTTTTTTCAAAGCTCTATTATATATCTCAGAAACCGTGAAATAAATATAAATACCCCTGTCGCAGCAAACCTGCGTACTCAGCGAATTTCCAATGCATATATATGGGTATCACTACTACCTAGAGCCACTTACTAAGTTTCACAAAAATACATTAATTAATAAGTGATATATAGCATTTTATTTATTCTTCATAAGAATAACATCATAATTGAGTACGCAAGTTTGCTGCAACAAGGAAGATAAGAAAAGGATATTTTTGCAATTATCAATATAACTCAACCAGGTGAAGCTACATACCAAGTTGTATTAATTTAGGTTCATAACTAAGAGAGATATAAAACTTTACTTATTCTCCATATGAATAACATGGGGGCCGAGTATGCAGGTTTGCTGCCATCGGGAAAAATCAACAAAGAACTTTTTTTGTGTGCTAATATCAATATACCACAACTATTTGAACCCACATACCAAGTTTCATCAATATACATACATAAATAATCGAAATATAACATTTTATTTATTCTCCATAAGGATAACATTGGACAACGTACTGTGTTTAGTACTTTGAATATTATTGCAACGGTTGGACGTAAAACAACAATTAAAACGCCAAAATGATTGTTTTGTAGAGCTAAACTGATTGGTAGAAAGAAATGTGGAGTTTTTAGTGAAATTATCTGAGGAAACTCTAAAAACAGTATTCCCATAAGATTAACATGGGAAATTTTATGGAAACATTTTTTTATTTTTCTCCACAACCACTATACCTAGCTTAATGATTCAAAATACTAAATTTTTTGTTTTTTAAACTATATAAAATGGCTATAACCAAAATCTAGTGTTTTTAAAATTTTAGGGTAAAAAGTTCAAAAAACTGATTTTTGGAAAATTTTAAACCCCCATAAAACCCCCTTCCCATAGTCCGATCGATCTGGTTTTCGAACTTAAAGTCATAAATGTTACTCTCCACATTTGTGCCAAATTTAATCAAAATCGGGTGCTTCTTTCAAAAGTTATCGCGGTAACGGACACATATATATATATAAATTTGAACGAATAGTGTTTTTGGCATCTGGGGACCTCAAAACAAAAAGTTATCATGGTCTCGGGCTTAAGTCTTACCATGCCACCTACGGCAATATCTTCTTCCCTATAGGGGAAATTCGCTAAAATATCAAATAGACCCACAATCATAACGTTTTTACTGTAAATTATGTTATAAGGAAGCTTATACAATATCAGAAAACTTAAAAACACCCTGTATTTGCTGTGATTTCTGAAAATACAATATAGGTTCGGTGACATCATCGCATAACTCATCGCAACGTTTCTAGGACAATCCCGCATTGTTCCACTAGAATAGTTTTCTGTATGATTATACTTTATAAATGAACTTTTTTATTTAAACCTTTGAGATGTTTATTACTGTGACTTCAAATAAAACTTAAATCAAATACACATTTAGTGAAAACAAATATAAACGTACATACCTAGAGTACTTTGGTATTATACGGATGCCACCCTTATACAGCGCGCTGCGGCAGTTATGTTAGGATGGGTTATCATAAAAATGATTGTAGGACTTTCCTTGTTTTGTTACGAATCGAATGATACCTGATGAGTCATACTTCAGGCCGCCAAACCCCCTCCAAATACGCCAAGGTCAGGTCGTTGACCGGAGCGCGCGCATCACCTGTCACCGCTTGTATCTGGGTCAGTGTCATGAGTGATTTATTGCCGTGTACTACGTTACATTTGTTTTCATAATGAGTGACGTTCTTTTGGTGTGGGATTTACCTCGAAATGAAGAGGAAACCCATCCTAACATAACTGCCGCAGCGCGCTGTATATTTGGCGGAGTACATGTGGCGATCGGGTGTGGCTGCTAGCGGCGGCAACGCATTCAACACGTTCCTAGCGGACATCGCTGCCTTTTGGGAGGCACAACACAAAGACCGCTCATCAGAATGATGTAAAATTTGTACAGTAAGTCAATAAAAGTACGTTTTTTCGAATTATGTAGTTATCCTTTGTATCTGGTAAAAATTTAACCTTCAAAAATAGTGGCATCCGTATAATACCAAAGTACCCATACCTAGTATATACAAATAATATTTGTCAATTATTTATAAATATTTGCTAGAATAATTAATTGTGGAATTCATTAATTATTTCCAGGGCTTTAAACTAATCTTACAAATAATAGTGGTGAAAACTAAATCAATAACAACAAATAATTGAACTCACGGCAATCACAAGTATACACACATAACACTACAAAACTACAAACAATATAAGCAAATAAACTCACCAAGCTCACTGTGCTGGGTAAACAAACAGTTTCACTTGAGCCAAACCCAAGATTGTATTTGAGGATGTTCGAAAATAGATCAGGACACACACGTGTACGAGAGGAAACGGGGGAGCGGAAGAGCCCTTGGACAATAGATTTAGACGTTCAGGGTCGTATAAATCTGTTAAGAAAAAGTATTCATTTAGCATTAGCTCCATAAGCGGGTAGTGAGCGGCTGTCAGCGCAGTGACGTCATAGCGCTGCCCGGCCGGGCGGGAGGGGGTCACGGCGGCAACGCGCCTCGAACAAAGAAATGGTGTAGCCCTTGTTATAGGGCCCTGGAAGGACATGACAGGAGGCGGGAGCGCAGGGCTGACGCTGACTTCCGCGTCAATCCCGCGACGGGAATCCCGCCCAGCCATTCTACACGTAGCGTTCTCACCGCGCGCATCAGGCGGCGGCTCCCTTCGCATCCATTGTCATATTGGGTTCAACACGGTGCGGTGTGTAATGTTCGACACAGAGAAGTTTATTTGTGAGATAGAGGCTCAACCTGCTCTGTATAACGTCAAGAGCAAGGATTATTCGAATCGCGAAATAAAGGCCAAATGTTGGAATGAAGTTGGCAAAGCGATGTACGAAGACTGGAAGTCACCAGAACTGTCTTCCAAGGAGAAAGATAAAAGAGGTAAGTCCTTTCATATATTTTTAACTAAGGCCCCCTTTACATTAGAACAATTAGTTGCCGCAACTAAGTCGGCGTCCGTGTTTGTAATTGTATACAATAATCTTATGAATCACTTTACATTTCAGCAACGTCGGCGGCGCAGCAACTCTTGAGTCGGCGGCCAGTTATTTAGCCGACGACGACTGACACGGCAATTTAAAATCGGCTTTGCAACTGTAAAAGCATTGAGTCTTATCGGAGTTTTTGCATTACGGTACGTCCATAGTGCACGCCGATTCCGATTCCGATTCCGATTTTTGGTACCAGGAACATGGCACATGTATTTTAACGGACGTGGTCATAGTGGCCGCCAGAAGCCGAGCCCGCGCGCAAGTACATGCTTACCGAAATGAATTCTTCATTCTGGTTTCAGTTTCCGTTTCAGATAGCGCTCCTACGGTTCTGCAATAACTGGCTACAACACCATGAATATACAATAAATACATTTTGTTTTATATGTGGGGCCTGTACATATACAATGTCTAAGCTACACGTTGTATTTTATTGCAATTTTACAGCTTTTATATGATTAATTTATTTCTAAAAAAATGTGGTTAGCGTAAAAGTATAGGGTTCCATTCTACAATATTCAAAGTATCGTACTCTGTAATTTCTTAGCTGAGAAAAGAGTATGGTAGGCCTATTCACCAATTTCACCCCTACACTTATTATAATTATATATATTATATCTATATCATGAACACATTTTTTTTACTGGCTTTAACTTCACAACACCTTTCTGGCGCTATCCCTGCTTCCCGAGTCGGCGATGTATTTCTTGTCTTCACTGTGGCCACCACCAAAATATCTGACTCAGATGAAACACGCGCCGGGAAACTGAATCGGAATCGGAATCGGCGTGCACTCTGGACGCACCGTTTTGGCTACATTCCGATTCCGATTTTCAGCGCCAGAAATGGGACTTGTATTTTAACGGACGAGGCCATAGTGGCCGCCGGAAGCCGAGCCCGCGCAGGTACCTGCTTACCGGAATGAATTCTTCATTAGTGAATTTCCTATGGAAAGTGAACTATTAGCATGACCCGGACGGTGAAACTTAAGCTCGGAACCGCCATAGAAATTCCTAACGTGACCCTCTGAACACATTTTGGGGGGTCCTTCAAAATGTTATATTTTATATATAATATATTTATATTATATAATTATATTATAATTATATATATATTTAATATATATATGGACATATACATATATATATATATATATATATAGACATATCCCTATATATGTGTTGCACTCTAGCGGTCGCATTGTTTGTCTGATTTACTTCAAATTTGGTAGGGACATTCCTTTTTATAATCAGTTGGACAAGTTCGTTGGGCAAAACATTCGGAAAACTCTAACCCCATTTTTTGGGGGTTTTAAATTTTAAAATTTGAGTTTTTGGGCCCAAAAAGGGTCAGATAAGCCCTAAATGTAAGATTAAGATTAAGATGGATATTAAGTTATAGAACGTAAAAAGGCAAACATTTTAAGCCCTCCCTCATCATTCTAGCACTAATATTTACCGAGTTACTAAAGAAAATTAAAATTGAGTAAACACAGTACGTTGTCTTATGGGGACTTTACATTGGAAAAGGCTGTTTTACATATCTTGATGTAGTTTTACCACTCCTAATACCCCCATACCGATTTTTGATCCTGATGGTACATCCTCCTAGGCTTACAATGCACAACATTGCCATCCCAATACTGCATTTAAGTAGAACCAGGCGCATCAGAACAGCCAAAAAACTGAATATTTTCAGTTTTGCTTAAAATGTCACAAATCTTTGTTTAAACCCGTTATTTTATAGTTTTAAGTTTTTATTGGGGAAATTCACTTCCCTAACGTCAGCGTGCTGCGTGCCAACTCGTTCTGGTTTCAGATAGCGCTCGTAAGGCTCTTGCTATAACTGGCTACAACACTACGAATACACAATACATACATGATGTATTATATGTGGGGCCTGTACGTATACAGGTGTCACAAAAATGATTAGCGTGCTATGCTGAACCGGTTTCTACATAAAAAAAGTCGAAAATGTGAAGTACCGCTAACATTTTTCCTATGTTGGCTTAGTTTAGCCGAAATCCGCCATTTTGTATGTTTTTGAAAATAATGAATAATTCAAAAACCCTTGAAGATATTTGTGCAAAACTAGTTATAAACTTTAAGTCGTATGTTATTAAAATTTTCAAAAATATTTTTTGTCAAACTTATCAAATTTCAAAATAACGGGCATTTAAAGATTTAAAAGTCAAATTTCATAAAACCTAGCAGCTAAAACCATATTTTACAAAACATCACATTTAAAGCTCTTTTTAATCCAAATCTAATAACACTTAGATTGTAACAATAGAGTAATAAATATACAAGTAATGACAATTTTTATAGTAAACTTCAAAATGGCTGCAATTTCAAAATTTCAAAGTCAAATTCCATGAAAACTAGCTGCTAAAACAACATTTTACAAGACATCAAATTTAATGCTCTTTTTAATCCAAATCCAATTAGTGTTTGATTGTAAAAATTGATTAAATAAATACAAAAGTTTTGGTAATTTTGTATAGTAAATTTCAAAATGGCGGCCATTAAAAAATGTTAAGGTGAAATTGTCCAGTGCATTTGGCCATCTAATTGCATTTCCTTTATATTTGATGTCTTGTAAAATTTAATTTGAACTGCTAGTTTCCATGGAATTTGATTTTTAAATCTTTAAATGGCCGCCATTTTGAAATTTGATAAGTTTGACAAAAGATATTTTTGGAAAATTTTAATAATATAAAAAGTTTATACCAAGTTTCGTACAAAATTTCCAATGGTTTTTGAATAATTAATTATTAAAAAAAATACAAAATGGCGGATTACGGCTAAACTAAGCCATAATTAAAAAAATTTTACAATTTTGACTCGTTCTTGTATGAAGAATCCGGTTTTGCATAGCAGGCTACACATTTTTTTGATCCCCTGCAATGTCTAAGCTGCATTATATTTTATTACAATTTTACAGTTTTTCGATGAGTAATTTCTTTCTCAAAATATAGTTACCGTAAAAGTTTCGGGTTCCATTCTACAATATTCAAAGAAGAGTAATTTCTGTAATTTTCTGTAATTTCTTAGCTGAGGAAAAAGAGTTTGGTATTCATCAATTTCACCCCTATACACTTATTAATATCTTGAACACCTTTTTTCACTGGATGTAACTTCACAACACCGTTCTAATGCTATCCCTGCTTTCCGAATCGGCGACGTATTTCGTGTCTCCACTGTGGCCACCACCAATATATCTGACCCAGATGAAACACGTGCTGGGAAACTGAATCTGAATCTGAATCGGAGTGCACTCTGGACGTACCGAGGCAACTAAGTTGCTTGCCGACTGCATGCACGCGTATCTACTCCACTGCATTTCGCGTTCTTAGACAAAGAATATTCTTAAAAACTCCTGCTAACTAATCTCTATTTGAGCGATTTTTTATATAAAATAAAATTGAAACCTTTGAAAGATTTAAAAATAAAACTTATAGTACCGTATTTAAGTTTTATTAGTGAATTTCCTTTGGAAAGTGAACTATTAGCATGACCCGCACGGTGAAACTTAAGCCCGGGACCACCATAGAAGTTCCTAACGTGACCCCCTGAACACGTTTTGGGGGGTCGTTCAAAATTGTATATATATAACGGTTGTATGCACTATAGCGGTCACATTTTTTGTCCGATTTACTTCAAATTTGGTAGGGACGTTCCTTTCTGTAATCAGTTGGACAAGTTCGTTGGGCAAAACAATCGGATAACTCTAACCCCTTTTTTGGGAATTAATCTTTAAAATTTCGAGTTGTTGGGCCCAAACAGGGTCAGAAACGCCCCATATGTAAAATTAATGCATGTAAAAAGATGGGAATTAGTGAGGCGAAAGTTTTAAGCCCTCTCTCGTCATTCTAGCAAACATATTTACCGAGTTATAAAAGAAAATGTGTTTCGACTAAACACAGTAGGTTGTCTTATGGGGGTTTTACACTAGAAAAGCCTGTTATGCCTTTGCTAGAGTACTTTTATCATCCCCAGTAACCTCACACCTACTTTCAAGCCTGTCTGGACCTTCTCCTAACATTATAATGCGCAAATTTGTATTCCCAGCTTTGCAGGTAAATGAAACCAGGAGCATCAGAACAGCAAAAAAAATCACTGTTTTCAGATTTTAATACAAATTGGAATAAATGTATGTTTTTACCTGATTTTGAGTTTTAAAAGTTTTGAGTTTTTAAAAGTTTTTATGTGGAAATTCATTTTCCTCACGTCAGCGTGCTGCGTGCGAACTCGTTTTAATACATTTTAAAAATCAAACTTTTAGATGATAATTTTTAGCTTTTAGAGCCTTCTAATGTTTAAATCATTACTATACAGGATGTACAAGTAAAACTCTCACTAACTTCAGGATATTATGGTATATCCTAAAATGCTTAGTTTTCCGTCTATCATCTACCTTTACGTGTTTTACTAAATATTTTCTTTGTAAGGAATAAGTCAAATAGAAACTTTAAATTTAGGATGATTGCTGATGTCTACAGTGTAAATGATAAGAAAAATAATGATCAAATTTAAACCATAATTTTTTAAATGGCGGCCCTTCAAAGTTTTGATGGCAACAACTTAAAAATCTGAAACATTTAAATAGCGGCCATTTTTGAAATTATGATTTAAACTTGATCATTATTTTCTGGTCAACCTAATTAATACATAACTGTAATTAAGATAGGGTTAATAATGATGGGTAAACAATGTCATAGGTAAAGATTTTATATTTCAAGGTAGCCATTTTTTTCCTACAATTTTTTTAGGCTACAAACTCTGGATGGATCAGCAAAGCAGAATGCATCACGCGCCACTTATTACTTTAGGATTCCAAAGACACACTCTACGACGCGCCTTGCTCTGCAGTGCCTTGTAGTTATATATTCTTTTTTATGAGTTTGGCCCTTATAGATGGATAAGGTCGCATCACACGCTTGGATAATCCAAAAGCCTCATCTCCAAGCAGGACATATAAGATATAAGGCACGCATGGTCCAATGTCACAGATGTTTGTTGTAGGCAATGGACGATCCGGGAGTAGATCCAGTTCTCCACTTTTCAGTCTACGGCCAAAGTTTGACTTCTTGAATACGGATGAATCCCCTTCTCTACCGTACGAACCAACATCTACAGCGGTGAAGAAATACTTGGCGTCCGCTACAGCCAAGACAACTATTAAAGTATTCTGACCCCGAATTGTGTGGACAAATAGTTATCACGTGCTTACCATCTATGCAACCATCAAAGTTAGGGAACTGTGTCATCTCTTTAAACCCTTCAGCTTTCTTTAACTATAATTCTTGATTCGGTGTTGGCATTTCCAGTGGTTGCAAAACGGTCCAGATTGCACTGTACATTTCCCTTATTATTTCTGGTATTGTCTTTCCTTGACAATACCAAACGTCAAGGTATTCCTTGAAGTCACCAGACATCATTCCCGAGACCAAATACCTGAAAATATAGTATATGAGTATATTAAGTAGGATAGGTCATGTATTTATGATCCAATGAATAATTTAACAAAGTTTCTGCAATGTAGTAATGATATGTTTTTTAACGAAAAGTTACCACTACTTCTAGGAGATTGGATGGTAAAAACTTCAAATAGATCTAAGTATATGACAATATATACTGTTTTGTTTTGTTCTAGTGAGAGACCTCATGAAAAAATGGAAGACATTGAGGGACTGTTTCGTCAAAGACCACAGGTCCGCAATGGCACCAGGGACTGGCAAAGCGGCATCCTCAAAAAAACGATACGTCTACTACAAGCAGCTGCAATTCATTTTGCCATATGTCAAGGGAAACCCGAATACAGGATCAAATATTGCTCTGCCGGCGCCTACAACTTCGGATGCTACAAATATTGAGGCTGAACAAGATGATGTAACCACGGCTCCAAACATTGAATCTACCAACGACGGCAATGGAAATTCTGTTACTGAAAAAGGCAGTAACAAAAGAAAAATTGAAAATCCAAATGTGGTTGCTGGTAAGCGAGCTGCTTTAGAAAGGTCCATAGCTAATTCAGCTAAGGAGTTAACAAATGTCGTTTCCTCACATCTACAAATGCAACGTGAGGAAAAAGCTTGTGACAAGTATGGCCACAGGGCCTTTCTGTTGTCTTTCCTTCCAGTTCTTGATAGTATGTCGTTTCAGCAATCAATGCCTTTAAGAGGTCAGATATCTCAGGTATTTACTGATTACTACATAAACCAACAAGTCCCGTCAAGGAGCCACTCGTCCATGATTGGAGCTCAACGAACCCCACCTTCAGAAACATTAACACACGTGAAGGGACTGGAGGAGTTTGATATCGGATAAGTTCTTAAAATTTCCTACTTTTTCATTGATTCCATTGTTTTTTCATTGTACATATATCATGAAATATGTCTTCATTTGTTATACATTTTTTATTCCTTCATTCACAAGTGTTTTTATTTAAACTGTATACTTTAATGGTATAACATACAGAGTGTTTGTGAAATCCTCCCCCACCTCAACTTTTGGAAGGTCGAAAATAAATTTAAATGCTTTAGTACATGTGTGTAGAACCCTCTGAAGTTACTTTTGATGGTTTAAAAAATTTGACCTCACCCCCCCCCATCAAAAAGGGGTAGGGCCTATATATGGGAGGTAACTCAACTTTTTTTTAATAGAAAGACCCATCTTATGGCACATTATTTTAAAGATCTTGAAAAGACAACTCAAATGGTATGTGTACAAATTATTTACAACCTCACTATCCGAAATGGCGGCAAAATGTATTAAACATTTTAACTGCATTGTATGCCACCATTTTGGATAGTGAGGTCGCAAAAGATTTTTAGACATACTATTTGTTTTGTCTTTTCAAGACCTTCAAAATGATGTGCCATAAGATAGGCGTTTCTATAAAAAGAATTTAGTTGCCCCCCATGTACCCCTTTTGGGGAGCGATGTCAAATTTTGAAAACCATCAAAAGTAACTTCACAGGGTTGTACACACATGTGCCAAAGAATTTTAGCGAATTTCCCCTATAGGGAAGAAGCTATTACCGTAGTCGGCATGGTAAAACCTAGGCCCGGGACCATGATAACTTTTCGTTTTGAGGTCCCCAGTCCCCAAAAACACCATTCGTTCGAAACTGTATATATATACATATATATATAAATATAGATATACAGTATATATATGTATCTATATGTGTGTGTGTGTGTGTGCGTGTGTGTGTGTGTGTGTGTGTGTGTGAGTGAGTGTGTGTCCGTGGGTGCGATAACTCGTAAAATATATCCGATTTTGATGAAATTTGGGACAAACATGTAAAGCAGCATTTATGACTAAGTTCGAAAACCAGACAGATCGACCCATCCAAAGGGGTATTTGGGGGGGGGGTTTGTACCCCAAAAATGGGTTTTTTGAACTTTTTACATATCATTTTTGAAATAGTCAAATATTAGTTTTTATCATTGGATTCAGCTTAAAAAAACACACAATTTGTTATTTTGATCATTCCTCTACGTCAATTGGTTACCGAGATATTGAAAGTGCTAAACACAGTACGTTGTCTAATGTTATTCTTATGGAGGAAAGACAAATTTTATATCTCGCTTATTTATGAACGTATACTGACGAAACTTGGTATACGGCTTCATCTGGTTGTGGTCTATTGATATTTGCTCAAAAAAACCATTTTTTGCCAAAGGCTCCCGTAGCAGCAAACATGCGTACTCACCGCCATGTTATTCTTATGGAGAATAATTAAATGCTATGTCTCTCTTAATTATGAACATAAATTAATAAAAACTGGTATAAGACTTCACCTAGTTAAGTTTTATTGATATTAGCGTAAAAACCCATTTATTGTGTTCCTTGTTACAGCAAACCTGCGTACTCAGCTCCAATGTTATTCTTATGGAGAATAATTAAAATTGCATATATCGCTTAGTTGTGAATATATTTTTATGAAACTTGGTAAGTGGCTTTATGTAGTATTAAGACATTTAAATCTCCATTGGAAATTCGCTGAGTATGCAGGTTTGCTGCGACGGGGGTATTAATTCAATTACAATCTTCCAACAGTCAAGGAGGGGGGCGGCTTTACAAACACTCTGTATACACTATTGTAGTAATTCAACTTTTGAAAAACTACTTTATTATCGGTGTTAAAGTGTACTTTGATCATTACATGGTTGATTATAACAGTGATACTATGGGGGGCAAAACCACAACAATTTCAATATTTCTGGACAACTTTCAAACTGGATGGTAAAATGATAAATTCATTTTTTCTACCCAGTTATTTTCTCTGTCAATATAATTGGAAAACATCCTTACAAAAATACTTATATTTAAACATTCCCAATTCATTGTTTTCTGTGAAGTAGTTTTATCAGCTAATTACACAATGTGTAATTATATAGTTATCAATAAAAAATTATCTTTATAAATATAAGTGAAATGAAAAATAATGAATGTTGGATAATACAAATTACTAAATACAATCAGAATAACATGAGCAATAGCAACAAGTTAATAATGTGTTTGAGATTTAGTGAATTTAGTTGATTAAAAGCAATTACAATAGATTTTAATTTGTAATGGCAATGTAAATACAAACATTGATCAACATGAGACAAGCAGAATTTTTCCCATAAAGTTATACAACTAATTCGTCGAAGATAGGAGACTTTGTATGTATCAGAGTTTAAGGCAGTTATATTTGTAAGTGTAATGTGAAACTACAAGCAAGTAACCCGCCAGAGTGGAGACATGGTCGGTTAATTGAGTAACCTAAATAAATTAAACATACTGATGTCAGTTAAACAAAATAATTGAGCTTTTATTAGGTTATTTTTTGGGCTTTTGAAGAAATCATCTGCGTGATCTGCTGTGTATGGAAATTATAAACGTAGTTCGACCGCATCTACTCATTAAACGTACAACGTACAACTATAGAGAAAGGCGTATAAACTAATTGTATTACTATTACTATTACTACAAGAGGGACTGTTGCTCAAAACCGAGCGAAGGTTGTTCCATTTGGTGTCTGATGAAAACAGTTAGTCTTGCCAGTTCAGTAGTTTGTGTTCATAGTTTATAATGTTTTGTGTTTTGTTTTGTTTTCCTAAGCTATAAAATTTCAATGAACTTTTACGCTCGCCCTCATAAAATATATCATAGATTAGGTTGTCATTTCAGTAGTTTTTTTGTTTATATCCAGCTAACAACACATGATTTTCTGTTATCCTGTGCGTTTTTTCCTATCAAAAGCTGTTTTAGTATGCAAACAAAAGTATTATTCTCCATCTTATTAATATTTTATGGACATAAAAACAAACTTTATAGGCTACCCTTGCAAATATAAAAAATTAAAAGCCTTTTTGAAAAACTACGAACTGAGACAAATTTGTATACACTTAAACCATTGACTATATACACACAAATTAGTATGTAAAGTCAATGCTTAAACATTAATACCCCCGTCACAGCAAATCTGCGTACTCAGTGAATTTCTAATGCATAATATATGTCTTAATACCACATAAATCCGCATACTAAGTTTCATAAAAATATATTTACATATAAGCGATTTTAATTATTCTCCATAAGAATAAATTAGTAATGAGTACTAGGTTTGCTGAAACACGGAACACAAACAATTGTTTTTTATGCAAATATAAATTGAATATAACTAGGCGAAGCCACATACCAAGTTTCATCAATATTCAATCATAAATAATCGCTATATAACATTCTAGTTATTCTCCATAAGAATAACATGGGGGCTGAGTACGCAGGTTTGCTGCTACGGGAATAATCAACAAAAAATCAATTTTTTGTGCAAATATCAATATACCAGTACTACGTGAAGCCACATACCAAGTTTCATCAACATTCATTCATAAATAATCGAGATATCAAATTTTATTTATTCTTCATAAGGATAACATTGGGAAGCGTATTGTGTTTAGCACTTTGAATATCTCTGCAACGGTTGGGCGTAGAATCACAATTTAAACACTAAAATTATTGTTTTGTGGATCTGAACAGATTGGTAAAAGCAAATATGAAGTTTACATTAAAATAAACTGAGGAAAAGCCAAAACACTTTTTCCCATAAGATTAACATGGGAGATTTTATGAGTAGGTTTTTTGGATTTTCTCCGCAACCACTTAACCTAGGTTAATAATTCATAATATTATATTTTTTGTTTTTATAAGCTCTATAATGGTCAAAACCAAAATTAAGTTTCTTAACAATTTTAGGGTGAAAAATGCAAACAACTGATATTTGGAAAATTTAAAACCCCCTTAAACCCCCCTTCCCATGGTCCGATTTTTCTGGTTTTCAAACTTAAAGTCATGAATGTCACTTTACACATTTGAGCCAATTTCCTCGAAATCTGACATTTATAGATATATACATATATAAGTTTGAACGAATAGTGTTTTTGGCATCTGGGGACCTTAAAACAAAAAGTTATTATTGTCTCGGGCTTAAGTCTTACCATGAGACCTACGGTAATAGCTTCTTCCCTATAGGGGAAATTCGCTAAAATTAGTTAAATATCCCCGTTGCAGCAAACCTGCATACTCAGCGAATTCCAAATGGTATTTCACAAGCCACTTATAACTTTCATCAAAGAATATTAATAAATAAGCGAGATATTACATTTTATTTATTCTCCATAAGAAAAACATAAGGACTGAGTATGCAGATTTCCTGCATCAAGGACCACAAAAATGGGGAATTATTTAAATACCAATGGATCACCACTAGATTAAGCATCACTCACGTTTCCCCAATTTAATTTATAAATATTCATAAACAAGCAAGAAATCACATGTTTTTAACTATCCTTTTTGGTTGTTTTATTCCTACAAGTTAACTACTCATGAAAATCAACAGAATAAAAGTCTTAAAAGTTAGAACAAATTACTTTTTTCGTTTGATTTATGTATCTAATCAGAACGTCCCTAGGAAAGATGTCTTACGAGGGCGTCCAGCTGATGCATAAATCATCAACATAAGTATAACTGTTTAATAAATCAACAGCTAAGTATAAGTGTTGCCAACCTTTTACAGGGGATACTAATGGTACAGCTATTTTTAAATTGTCACACTGAACTTGCAGAAAGATAGTTTAAACCATAAATAATCCATTAATCTAATAATACAAATAAATCAAAACAATAATTAGTTTCATAAAATAACAGCTGATAAAATTATGTAATTAGTTAAACGATGTTTATTTTAATTACAATGACGAAGAAAATATGTTATTTGTTCAATCAATATCGTGTTCCAGCAACACTGCTGATTGGATTGGTTATCACGTGACCTTACTGACCTTACATCTGTTTTACGAGGTCTCTTCCGGTTAACTAGAACACTAGAAAACCTTAAATAAATCGACTGCGCAAACCTTTATGAAGTATATAAGGACCTTGGAACTAGACGGGACGCTTTTGGGAAATATTTAGTTAAAGAGTAGTGACTTCAGATATAACAAAGCTAGGTGAGCACAATTTCACCCGGAGCAGAGTACATCCATGACGTCATGACTACTAATATCGTTTCTCTTGATATCGACTATCGATTCTTCATTCTTTGCGGCTTTCCGAGTTTAAATCGTATGAGCCCCGAGTCGCCGAATCGTGGTTGAATTCTTTGTTCTTTGAATCTTTGATGATTATTGCTTGAAGAAGGAAGGAATTCATAGAGATGGAGTCGGAAAAGAGGATAATTCTTTGGTTGTAAATGTGAAAACATTAAATGACGTGCTTAGTTGAGAAAACACGAAATAACAACGACTTCAAAATATTCGGTTGTTATGTTAGACACTTAATTATCGTACTGTACCAATACTGTACCCATTTATAACATCCCCGAAGTAAACAGATCCATGTAAATTGTGAGGAAATACAGGGGCGGATCTAGGAATTTGTTGAGGGGGGGGGGCGCACTTGAGATTTTTGTTTTCCTCACTAAACGATAACGTCCTGCAGCAACTGGAGCAGTGTTGCCACTTTTAGGGGAATTACCCTTTTTTAGGGTAATTTTACTGGTTTTAGGGTAATGGATTTTTTAGGATAATTTTAGGGTAAAATCTAGAGCCCCTTTATAATTTCAATTTTGATTTTTTGGCAATGTAAAATGGGTTTTCCAGGAATTCAAACATTTACATGAAGTGCTGGGTAAATTAAAAGTATTATAAAAGAGATATAACTATACCATGTACATCCACCATCCTATTCACTATTCGACTAAAGATGCATTCTTTGTTTAAAATTCATTATTGGTTATTGGATTCAATGAATCAGTGATGGAAAATGTCCGCAATAATCTCTTAAACAGCATAAAGAAGCATGTAATCACAAATTTTAATTTTCGAACAGATAAAATTGAGGCACATTATGTTATGTGTCCAAAATAGGCCACAACATAATACAGTACTAAACAGTAAAAATATATCTGGTACATTTGGTTAAATATAGGTTGTTAGATTTACAGCGCTGTTGTAGAAAATATGTTTACTGAAGGTTGTCTCTATTTTGACACATAATTTGTATGAAGGAACTAAATTGTATTTTATGCCTGTGATATCCCCACGGTGAGCCAGGTGAGCGCACATAAAAACACAAGGCACAACATGTGTGAATTTATGTGATGTGCCGTATTGCAATGAAAAATATTGATCTAATCAAATTGTAATAAGATGACAAACATATTCTCTCGGCATTATTATTAAGAAAAAAAAACCTTAACAAATTTGTACAACTTAAATAAGTTTATAAAACAATAAAGTACTCCCAACAACTGTTAATAACATGTATCAGCAAGTTTCTATTATCAGCCATACCGGCACATTAAGTATAGCGCTGAATAAAAATGTTACAAAAGAATATTTATTTGAATTTATTAATACATATTTCGTTTTATGTGTGATATAGGGCCAAAGACGAGTATGAAATGCCATGTTACCTTACTTTTTTGCCTTAATCATGTTTTAAAACCAATCTCGAGTGTATTTTGAGCTTTTCAAGAAGATAATCAACTCTTAGGGTAATTTACAAAAAATAGGGTAATTTCATCACACGTTATTTAGGGTAAAATTTCATCTACCTGGTGGCAACACTGAACCGGAGGCAGTTTTTATTACCATAGACTAACTATAGTACTGTAGTTAGTCTATGTTATTACTCGCTAAATTCAATTCACTCATGATGCTAACAAAGAAAACATCTCATTGTAACACGTATTTCATAATGAAATGTGTAATATTTACGAATTCCATTATACAATAAACAGTAGGTACATAAATATACACATTTTATACAACTACTACCTTGAAAAACAAACATTTTATACCAAATGATTTACTTACACGCACTACTCAAAGCTAAACCGATGCCTAAGGTAGAACGCAAAGGTTTCAGAAAAGAAGAATATTGATGAAGACTGCAGGGCCGGTGCTGCGGTGTGTGCCACTAGGGCAGCCTAAGGCAATAGGCCGGTGCTGTGGTGCGTTACCTAAGGGATGCTCGGCCCTAGGCCGGTGCTGCGGTGTGTGCTCTTAGGGCAGCCAAGGGCAATAGGTCGGTGCTGTGGTGCGTTACCTTAGGGATGCTCGGTCCAAGCCCCTAGGCCGGTCCTGCGGTGTGTTCCCCTCGGGCAGCCAAAGAAAATAGGCCGGTGATGTGGTGCGTTAACTTAGGGATGGTCGGCCCAAGTCCCTAAGGTGGTGCTGCGCTGTATTCTCTATGGCGGACTAAGGCAATATGCCTGTCCTGTGGTGCTTTACCCTAGGGGATGCTCAGCCCTGGCCGGTGCCTTTACCTTACAGATAAGTTGTGTTTGTCGGATTTTAGGAGCTCAGTGACTCTCTAATTTTATGTATCGATCGGCAATTGTTTATCTTATAACATTTTGGATGCAGTAAGTTACTTGACACACAAAAAGGACGTATCATTCTATGGTGACTTGCTTCCTTACCGTCCTACTACCGGGGCTCACTATCTTGGCCTACACATTCCATGATGATAGTACTGTTAAAACTATTCGTAGTGAGCCGTTATAGGGGAGGCTCCATGTTGTAGAGCATCGCCCAGTAGGTAAGACGTGTTGGTGGAAATAATGTTTTTGCAAATATTGAAAAAAGAGTACAGTGACAGACAGCGTCACACTATTACCCATTAATTAAACATTTTCTGAGTCCAAGGGGGGGGCGCGCGCCCCCCGCGCCCCCTGGCTGGATCCGCCACTGGGGAAATAACTCGAGTTATTCAAAGGTTTTTTGTATTTTCAACACCATACAACAGCATTTTAAAACCAGAGATACCCTAACATAAAATTCAAATTCAAATTTCCTTATTGAGCATGTTGACAAAATTACATTGCATATGCCAAGTTAAAACAAAAGTTAATACAATGTTCTTAAAACATAAAATACACTACATAGGGTGGTTCATTTCCAGCAATAAATCGTACTAAAAGCTAAGAAATCTTTTACCCTATATTAGGCCTTGTCAATGAGAAAACATTTCAATTTTTTTCTAAATGCATTAAAGTTACTTTCAAGCCTTAAGGCTTCAGGCAGTCTATTGAACAGTTGTACGGCAGAATATTTTAGGCGCTTCTGAAAAAATAAGTGCATGTATCGGAACATTCATAATGCATTTTGGTTTGCTCCTAGCTAAGTACTATAGCTGTGCGTTGGAAGAAATGGTTGAAAAACGGAGAAATTTCTATAGAGAAATGATAAGGTTTCAAGAATGTAAATTGAAGAGAATTTAAGAATTTTATTTTAAATAAAGATATCACCACATAAATAACGTCATGACACCCGGAAGATTGCTCTTAGGGCATTTTTCTGTAGCCTAAACACAAGCTTTGTTCGCGTACTTTCCGATCCCCAAATGAAGGCACCATAGAACATGTACGGGTATATGATCCCGTAGTAAGCAGCAATAAGAACGTCGGTAGTTGCAAAACAATACAGTTTCCGGAGTTCAAAAACCCTTGACTGAGTTTCTTGTATACATGAGCTATGTGAAGGTCAAATGTGAGGTTTGAGTCAATAAACAGAGACCAAAAAACTTCACGCTAGAAACTGAAGAAACTGCTTCGTTATCAAGTTGAACACTGAACAAACTGTCACTTTGGCGGTCTCTAATGGAAAACTCAATGAATGGAAAACTCAATGAACTCAATGAATGGTGGTTTTGGAAACGTTTCCCTTAAGCCTGTTATGGTCAAGCCAGTCTAGAAGATAATTCCCCTTCAAACAAATTTGAAATTCCAACATATTTCTAGAAGAGCTGGATAATGTAAGGGATGTATCATCCGCGTAAAGACAGACGTTTGTTCCACATACACTGTGATGAAGATCGTTTATGAAGATGAGAAAAAGTATAGGAAAAGCAGTCCAGACCCCTCAAAATATCCTAGGATTGGAATCTGTAACCTTAGCCGCTCATAGGCGGTTATACTGTAACCTATTAAACCTAAGTCTAAAATGCGAACCTTTACGTTTGGCTAGTGAGATGCCCTATAACATAATTATCTACTTAGTTTCTTTAAAGGAGGAAATTAAAATAGCACAATATCCACAACTCTGTTAAGCCTTAATTATAGAGCCTTATTTTGTACTTTATCAATAGCCTGTCTTACCTTTAAAAAGTTTTACGAACTGCATATGATTGGCCCTATTTATTATAGCATAGGCCTAAATAATTGCCAAATTTATTGAAATATATATATTTTTTAAGTATGTAGGCTTGTGTTTTAGTTTTTTTCAAAATTAAAAATTCTTTAATTTTACTGTTATCAGCCTTAACAGTGTTTGAGAGTTACTTTGTTGCAAGTTTAGGGATTTTAGACCTACCCTGCCAACAAATTTTTAGTTGATAGAGAAGGCTAGAAACATTCATCAGTTAAAAATGATAATCATCATTAACTTATTTAATTGATAAGTACCTTGGGGCCGAGCTTTGCTCGGGGGAAGGTCAGTCAGTTTGTTTAGATGACTTGGAGTATTATTTCACCACTTTCCCCTACTGATAATCAGATTTTTATAACTCTCTTTGCCTCTTTTCTACATTTTTAAGGTCACTCCAGTTGTTATTTATAGCCCAATGTCCCTTTGATTTATTTTACTACTCTATTTATGTAACCTTCACTCAAATCTTTTAATCTCTGCTCTCAGGAAACCACACGTTAATAATCATATACAACATGAGTATTACTTTGACAGTTCCCTGGTTGATTATGAACAGCTGTTACAATTCTTTTGTTTTGATTTGAAACTCCATAAGCCCAATGTTAATTTTGTAAACTTTTAATTTGAGTTTTTTTTACATTATTTGTTTTTCCTGGGGATGAGGACTGTCTAGAACTTATTTTTATCCCAGAAATTAGTTATTTCGATACTTTGGTATTATACGGATGCCAATATTTTGGGAGGTTAAATTTGTATCGGATACAAAGGATAACTACATAACTCGAAAAAACGTACTTTTATTGACATACTGTAACAATTTTACATCATTCTAATGAGCGGTCTTTGTGTTGTGCCTCCCAAAAGGCAGCGATGTCCGCTAGGATCGTGTTAAATGCGTCGCCGCCGCTAGCAGCCACACCCGATCGCCACATGTACTCCGCCAAATATACAGCGCGCTGCGGCAGTTATGTTAGGATGGGTTATCATAAAAATACGTACGGTTTCCTCTTCATTTCGAG
Source organism: Allygus modestus (assembly GCA_963675035.1). Lineage (NCBI taxonomy): Eukaryota > Metazoa > Arthropoda > Insecta > Hemiptera > Cicadellidae > Allygus > Allygus modestus. Next base: position 41,228,765 of record OY776117.1, on the reverse strand, counting down.
GTAAATCCCACACCAAAAGAACGTCACTCATTATGAAAACAAATGTAACGTAGTGCACGGCAATAAATCACTCATGACACTGACCCAGATACAGGCGGTGACAGGTGATGCGCACGCTCCGGTCAACGACCTGACCTTGGCCTATTTGGAGGGGGTTTGGCGGCCGGAAGTATGACTCATCAGGTATAATTCGATTTGTAACGAAACAAGGAAAGTCCTACAATCATTTTTATGATAACCCATCCTAATATAACTGCCGCAGCGCGCTGTATAAGGGTGGCATCCGTATAATACCAAAGTACCGTTATTTCGAACATTTGAAGGAAATCGTTGGAGCCGTTTTTGAGATCCATGTCGCAAGCAAGCAAGCAATAATACCCCCCGTCGCAGCAAACCTGCGTACTCAGCGAATTTCCAATGCATTGATATGTTTCTCACTAGTACATAAAGCCACTCACCAAGTTTGACAAAAATACATTCATAAATAAGTGATTTATTACATTTTATTTATTCCCCATAAGAATAACATTAGGACTGAGTACGCAGGTTTGCTGCAACGAGGAAGATAATAAATGAGTTTTTATGCAATTATCAATGTAACTGAACCAGGTGAAGCTACTTACCATCTTTTATTAATTTATGTTCATAATTAAGGGAGATATAAAACTTTACTTATTCTCCATAAGAATAACATTAGGGCTGAGTATGCAGGTTAGCTGCTACGGGGACAATCAACAAAACATTTATTTTTTGTGCAATTATCAATATACCAGTACAACATGAAGCCACATACCAAATTTCATCAATATACATTCATAAATAATCAAGATATCAAATTTTATTTATTCTCCATAAGGATAACATTGGACAACGTACTGTGTTTAGCACTTTGAATATCTCTGCAACGGTTTGACGTAGAATCACAATTTAAACACCAAAATGATTGTTTTGTGGAGCTGAAGTGATTGGTAAAAGAAAATGTGAAGTTTAAAGTAAAATTAACTGAGGAAAAGCCAAAAACCTTTTTCCCATAAGATTAACATGGGAGATTTTATGAGCATGTTTTTTGGATTTTTTCCGCAACCACTTAACCTAGGTTAATAATTCAAAATACCATATTATTTGTTTTTTTAAGCTCTATAACATGGTCTAAACCTAAATTAAGTGTTTTAAAAATTTTAGGGTAAAAAATGCAAAAAACTGATTTTTTGAAAATTTAAAACCCCCATAAACCCCCCTTCCCATAGTCCGATTTTTCTGGTTTTCGAACTTAACCCTCTAGGTGCCCTGTCATAATTGTCTAAATGCCACGTGATTTTTAGCTCTCTTACAGGGTTTTATTTGAAAATCAACAAAAAATTTAAATTATCACTAAATAGTATACTGTTATACATTTTTGTAATCTAGATAAAATTTACTATCTTACAGTACATACCGTTATGTCCTTATTTTATACACAAAAAATCCAGTATTGGGCCAAATCCAGAAATTGCAAAATAAAATTTACTTTACATAAGTATCCATATATGTACAAAAAAGGTTGTGCACCAGGTACAAAATTCAAGATATACATTTTGTTCAAAATTTAATTAGAGACAAGAATATATATACTCATTATTAGTAAAATACATAAGATAAATATCTATGACGATAAAACCAAATATGATCACCATGGTACTAACCTAAATCCCATAAAGATGCATGTAAAACCAACCAAGACACACAATATCACTTATAGCTTATATTTTTACTAATAACCTTGTTCAAACACTTTATTTGGCAATAATAAATGCACTTTAATGATAATAAACAACATTTTCAATCGAATATAACCTAAAAAGCAATAATAAATGACGAAAACGTAAACAACACAGAAAGCAGAAAACAACAGTGACGTAACAGATCTTGGCGCAGATGTATTCTTTCCAACATAGAGTAGAACCTCTCGAGACAGACATTGGAGTAAAGCTTGAAATCTGCCGTTTACGGTGATACCAGATTCAATGCAGTTCAGTACAACTAGAGTGTATTCAGACCGTTGTAACTGAACGTCTGCAAAGTCGCCCGAATTCGGGCGGGTGGCACTTGTACGTAAACAAAGCCCGCCCGAATTCGGGCGGGCGGCACCTAGAGGGTTAAAGTCATAAATGTCAGTTTACACATTTGAGCCAAATTTCATCGAAATCGGACGTTTTTTACTCAAGTTATCGCATTCACGGACACATATATATATATTTATATTGCATTCATTTGTTAGGGCTACTAATATAATAATAATCAAATGAAACATTTTTCAACTGAGTACCCTTAAGGAATTTCTTTATTTTTATTTTTATTTTTATTTTTAAGACTACATGTTTCGGGACATAAGCCCATCATCATGGTCAACAAATACCTAACCTAGTTTTATGATATTAAAAATATTACAAAAACAGACATATGAGGAAATTACTTAGCAGATGTTTCACTTTGATGAACAAGTTTTTTATCTATATCTATTCTCATTTTCCTTAGCTTTTCAAATATTGGATTACTTGTATTAATTTGAGTATTTAGTAATTCTTGAGGCATTTCTTTGTGAGCGATAAAGATATTCAATTCTTCTGCTGAGTTCATTTTCTCACCTTTGGACATATAGTTTATTATCTTTAAATTCTCGTCTATGTTCTTATAACTATGGTTTGTTGTCAGGAGATGTTCAGCAAAATTGGATTTCATTGAGGTTTTGTTATTGCTTCTTAGTGCTTGTATATGTTCCTTAAACCTTGACTGAAATGTTCTACCTGTCTGTCCAATGTAAAATTTGTTGCAATCTGAGCATTGAATTTTGTAAAGTCCGGATTGAGTATAATCATTCTTTCTTCTGGAATCTTTTTGAGAGTATTTGTCAATCATTTTAAATGTGACAAATAAACATAGTTATAAGAACATAGACGAGAATTTAAAGATAATAAACTATATGTCCAAAGGTGAGAAAATGAACTCAGCAGAAGAATTGAATATCTTTATCGCTCACAAAGAAATGCCTCAAGAATTACTAAATACTCAAATTAATACAAGTAATCCAATATTTGAAAAGCTAAGGAAAATGAGAATAGATATAGATAAAAAACTTGTTCATCAAAGTGAAACATCTGCTAAGTAATTTCCTCATATGTCTGTTTTTGTAATATTTTTAATATCATAAAACTAGGTTAGGTATTTGTTGACCATGATGATGGGCTTATGTCCCGAAACATGTAGTCTTAAAAATAAAAATAAAAATAAAAATAAAGAAATTCCTTAAGGGTACTCAGTTGAAAAATGTTTCATTTGATTATTAATATATATATATATATAGATATATATATACATATATATAAATTTGAACGAATAGTGTTTTGGACATCTGGGGACCTCAAAACAAAAAGTTATCATGGTCTCGGGCTTAAGTCTTACCATGAGACCTACGGTAATAGCTTCTTCCCTATAGGGGAAATTCGCTAAAACCTTACTCATATTAGAGTATAGGATAAGTCAAAAGACAAATGATATATAGGATAAGTGTATTGTGGAATTGTTGGAATTATTGTAACATCTAAAGATTCGCTATTACTTTAATTCCATAGGCTTACTTCTGTAAAGTCCTATGTCAACGATTAAAGATTACCGTATAATTATTATTACATTCATTGGGCGCCGAAGAAACTTGATGATTTTAAAGGACTGATTCCTTAATTCCATGATTATTATGAGTGTGATATGGATACGATATTACGAGCTCAATGATTATTAAAGGTACCTACAAAACTATAGACTAAATATTGTAGAGTCCCTCTCGTTTCGGGAAGACAAGTTCCATGTTTCGCGATAGCTGTATTTTAGTATATCGAACGAATCATAATCGAATATCGAAAGTTCCAATCAGCCGGAGGGGTGACGTCATGGATGAACTCTGCTCCGGGTGAAATAATTGTGAATTGTGCTTTCTTTTCCTATTACAAAGAGAAAGAGCTCAGTGGGTCCAAAAATGCCAAAATAGCGTGACGTATTACGCCCTCAAGGGTTTACCTTCCTGAAAAATTCACGAACAAATATCCACACAATCCACAGCTGAAGTGCTGAAGTTGAGTCGAAAAAACTGACACAGCAAAAAAGTACAACAGTCGACATAACCTCTATCTTCTTCTTAATTAACATTATTAGCAGATTTGGAATGAAACCTACATAAGCTAATTGTTCACATTTTAATCTTAATTTTATAGGATAGTTTTGATCAAAAACGTTACCGTGATGAACAATCTTTTGATTACTGCAAGATTAGTTTTAAGAAATGGTTACATCGTCTCGAACAAGTGTTTCTCATCGTCAACTCCTGTTCATACCAATAGTGAAGGTAAGTTGATGCTGATATATAATACAGATCATTTATGTATTTGATTTCTTGGTTCACTGTGATTTATGAAGCATATTACAGTATAATAAACATCAACCAGCTGTCACTAACCTATAAATGTTTTCATTTTTATCCTCACCTTAAGATGTTTTCATTATGAGTACTATCTGACAACTTTTTGATACAATGAATCAAAACAGTCTTTTGCTGTTTAATTTACAACCGTACCTACCATTAAATTAAAACAAAGAATACCATAAATAAGTATACCCACCAACTATCCGATTAGGCCTATGACAAATTATTGATATTCATATCAGTGATAACCGAACCTAACTAAACAGATGCAGTGTGCTGTCAGTAAAAAAAAAAAAACAGATGGGCCTACAGTATGATAAGCATCCACCAAAACAACTGAATACCAAATATTGGATTACGGTACCTACCATGATTGATGTAGAGTATGCCGATAACCATATTCCTATTCGATCGTTACTGTTTTTAACCCTAGCAGTGGCCTAATGTTGAAGTGGAAAATGGCCAAGCAGATTTGGCGATTTCGCAGACCTTTTTATGAAAATTCATATAAATTCAACCGTAAAAGTAAACCTAGCCAACCTCATATACATTTTGATCGGAAAGAACGAGAGAATCTAGAAATACTAAAATAAAAAGATCTAGCCTAGAAAAATATTTTGCCGGTAAAGTGAACAAAAAAAATAGAATGCCCCCGTCGCAGCAAACCTGCGTACTCAGCGAATTTCCAATGCATGCATATGTTTCTTACTACCACATAAAGCCACTTACCAAGTTTCATAAAATTACATTAATAAATAAGTGATTATAGCATTTTATTTATTCTCCATAAGAATAACATTAGGGCTGAGTACGCAGGATTGCTGCAAAAAGGAACACAAAATATGTGTTTTTATGCAATTATCAATAAAACGCAACCAGGTGAAGCTATATACTAAGTTTTATTAATTTATGTTCATAATTAAGGGGATATAAAACGTTACTTATTCTCCATAAGAATAACATTAGGGCTGAGTATGCAGGTTTGCTGCTACTGGGATAATCAACAAAAAATCAATCGTTCGTGCAAATATCAATATACCAGTACCACGTGAAGCCACATACCAAGTTTCATCAATATACATTCATAAATAATCGAGATATCAAATTTTATTTATTCTCCATAAGGATAACATTGGACAACGTACTGTGTTTAGCACTTTGAATATCTCTGCAACGGTTGGACGTAGAATCACAATTTAAACACCAAAATGATTGTTTTGTAGAGCTGAATTGATTGGTAAAAGCAAATGTGAAGTTTACATTAAAATGAACTGAGGAAAAGCCAAAAACCTTTTTCCCATAAGATTAACATGGGAGATTTTAAGAGCAGGTTTTTTGGATTTTATCCGCAACCACTTAACCTAGGTTAATAATTTAAAATACTATATTATTTGTTTTTTTAAGCTCTATAAAATGCTGAAAACCAAAATTGAGAGTTTTAAAAATTTTAGGGTGAAAAGTGCAAAAAACTGAATTTTGGAAAATTTAAAACCCCATAAACCCCTCTTCCCATGGTCCGATTTTTTGGTTTTCGAACTTAAAGTCATGAATGTCTCTTTACACATTTGAGCCAAATTTCATCGAATTCGGACGTTTTTTACTCAAGTTATCGTGTTAACGGACACATATATAGATTTATATATATATATCTATATATATATATACATTATATATATATATACATATATATATGTATATATCTAGATATATATAAATTTGAACGAATAGTGTTTTTGACATCTGGGGACCTCAAAACAAAAAGTTATCATGGTTTCGGGCTTAAGTCTTACCATGAGACCTACGGTAATAGCTTCTTCCCTATAGGGGAAATTCGCTAAAAATAGACAACACCGTACCGCAGGTGCGATGCAAACAAAGAATGATAGGCCACAATAGCAGTCTGTTCATTGGTTATTGTTCTAATTCTCCTTATGACATAGAGTGCCCATGACAGCTTCTTACTTAAGTAGTCAATGTGGTGCTGCCAGCTAAGGTTCTCGTCAACCATTATTCCAAGAAATGTTGTTGAAGTTGAAGTAGGGATACTGAGGCTTGCCAATTCTCTTCATTTTTCCCTCTATTAATTGGAGTGAAGATAATGTGAACTGTTTAGTCTGTTTTTGCTGCATCTTATTGATGGTTAATTTTAATGAATTGCAAATAATGTGTAGAGCTGAATTTACTGAAGTACTATTGTTAATGTGGCGTTCTGTTGGTATCACAAAAGTTGTGTTGTCTGTGAATAAAATGCACCTATGACTGATATCTAATGATTCTGGTAGGCTATTTATATAAATCAAAAAGTACAGTGGTCCTAATATCGATCCCTGTGGCACGCCTTTTGTAGTTTTTCTGAGGGATGACTGGATGTTGGTTAGTGTATAGCATTCTGCTGATTTGCTAACTCTACATATAGGAGCCTATCCGAGAGATAATGTTGAATCCAATTTGATGTACTGTTTTAGCGAATTTCCCCTATAGGGAAGAAGCTATTACCGTTGTCGGCATGGTAAGACCTAGGCCCGGGACCATGATAACTTTTCGTTTTGAGGTCCCCGGACCCCAAAAAAATCATTCGTTTGAAACTGTATATATATATATATATATATATATGTGTCCGTGGGTACGATAACTCTCGTAAAAATGGTCCAACTTTGATAAAATTTGGTACAAACGTGTAAAGCAACATTTATGACTAAGTTTGAAAACCAGACAGATCGACCCATCCGAAGTAGTATTTTTTTGTGGTTTTGTACCCCAAAAATGTTTTTTTTTAAGTTTTTACACGTAACCTAATATTTTAAAACGTCAAATTTTAGTTTTCACCATTGAATTTAGCTTTAAAAAACACACAATTTGGTGTTTTGATAATTTTTCTACGTCAATTGGTTACAGAGATATTGAAAGTGCTAAACACAATACGTTGTCCAATGCTATTCTTATAGAGAATACAAAACAAATTATATCTCGCTTACTTATGAACTAACGAAACTTGGTATACGGTTTCATCTGGTTGTGGAATATTGTTATTTGCACAAAAAAGGCAATTTTTACTGATAATTCCCTTAGCAGCAAACCTGCGAACTCATCTCCCATATTATTTTTATGGAGAATAAGTCAAATGTAATGTCTCCCTTAATTATGAACATAAATTAATAAAACATGGTACGTGGCTTCACCTTGTTGAGTAATATTGATATTTGCATAAAAACCCATTTTTGTGTTCCTTTGCAGCAAACCTGCGTACTCATCCCCCATGTTACTCTTATGGAGAATAATCAAAATGGTATATATTGCTTATTTATGAATGTTGGTATGTGGCTTTACCTACCTAGTTGAGTAATATTGATATTTACATGAAAACCCATATTTTTTGTTCCTTATTGCAGCAAACCTTACTCATCCCTAATGTTATTATTCTTATAGAGAATAATTCAAATTCTATATGCCTCTATATCGGTTATTTGTGGATATATTTTTATGAAACTTGGTACCGTATGCGGCTTTATGTGGTATTAAGACATATATTATGCATTGGATTTTCGCTGAGTACACAGGTTTGCTGCGAGGGGGTATTTAATATTAAGTTGTTCTTAATATTACTTCACGCTTTGTCGATGACTGGCGATTACCGGGGATAGAATCCGTTAGAATTTTAAACAGTTTATTATATACATTACCGTATAAAAAAAACATATTTACACTAATACACATGAATGGCGGACATGAATATTACGATCATGAAGTCATGAGTAATATCTCATCTGTAATATCGATGTATCACAGTGATTTTATATTTTAATTTTGATTGTTTTGGTGGAAGCTTATCGTACTGCACCCAAAACAGTAAGAAGGTCAAGTAATGTTAAATACAAATCTTAATGATCTTTTAGTAAAAATTAAAAAAATATTTGTCCATTGTCTATTTTAGGTAACTTAGGGCCTAATTATAGTCTTATCTTAGAGATTGTTACCATCAAATACCATAAATGAAACTCATTTTAATCAGAAATATCAGTTTTCATGGGAAAACAAGCATTGAAAATGACTAAATAGCCTACAAGGATGATTTCAATTTCTGCTAACTGTTGGAAAGGAGGAATGGAAGAATTGTTGAATGGTAGGATTGCAGTAAAAAATTGACAGTTCTAAAGCAAAACTTGTTCAAACTACTGTTGAAATTTTGGTTGGATCCACAAATATGTGACATTATTCCTCCTGTTTCATGATTACCAACCATACAGTATACAGGCATTGTCAACAGTTAGGCCTACTGATAATGTAATGGATGATGCGATTAATGGCACCGTCGTATCACTGATCAAGTAAACTGTATTGGCTTTGGCATATTATATTAATTTAAATGTCTAGATAATGAAATGAAAAAGTCCAAGAAATTAAAGATGATTGAGTGTGAATTTTCTGTTCACCGAGGGTAATTGTCCCTTTGTAAAACAGGTAATAATAGGTAATAAATGCGGAACAGCACCGCATTTAGCAACACTTTTCTCAGAGGTGGAAACCTGGGAGGGTGGTGACCAGGCCTTCTAAACAAGTTGTGTGCTCTTAAGTCGTTGTCGGGTAAACTAGGGTGTAGGCCCTGATTTACCAATTTATAATTCCCTGCATATACTCCCACTTCAATTTAGCCCAATAGTCAATTCAGACCAGTAGTTAAAAAGTCTATAAAACAGCATTTATATTTAGTTTGGCTGCAGTTTCATAACTATCCCGCAAAACAATCGAATGAATATATCAAACTATCAGAATTGATTCATCGATAGTAGAAACTATCAAAATAAATTATTCAGTATATATCCAAAATGTAATATTTATATAAACATATGATTATTATGTTTTTGTTTTTAGTTTGTTTACTTTTTTAATAAATCTAAACATGTCTGGAGGACGATCGAATATACTTAACTATCGTGCATTATCTCAAAATGTATTAACAAATACCGAAACATGTTTTAAGTGGCTTCAAGAGAAGGGTCTCGTACCAAAATACCCAAAATGTACAATATGTCAGGATTAGATGGAAGGCAAAAGTACGTGTTGAAAACTCTGTGAACTTTTTTTGTAGGAAGATGTCAAACAAAACACGACGTAAGTGTAAATGCATGCAAGAATACTTTTTTGAAAATTCAAAATTTGGTATTCTAAACATTTTAACTGTGATCTACTTTTTCAGCATTAATAATATAAATCACGATTTCATTGCCCGCGAAACGAGTTCAGCCACGGAAACTAGCCAGCAGACAATAGCGGATTGGCTTTTGTTTTGCCACGAGGTTTGTTTTTGCTAGATAGACGATGCATATGATGAACAGGAACTATTAGGTGGGGAAGGCGTTGTAGTAGAGATTGATGAATGCAAAATACGGAAAAGGAAGTAAAACCAGAGGTAGGTTAGTGGATGGAGTATGGGTGTTAGGAATGATGGAAATAAATGATGGAATTGACACTTCAAAACGAGAGAAGCGTGGAGGTTGGTTTAGATTAGAAATTTGTCCAGAAAATAAAAGGGACGCAGCAACTCTTATCCCTTTGATCTTAAAACATGTAAAACCAGGGACAATAATTTAACAGACTTGTGAAAATCTTATTTCCCATTATCTGCTCTTGGATATGACCATTTCACTGTCATTTCCCTCCAAAAACTTTGTTGACCCACTAACATCGGCTAACACTCAGAGTATAGAATGTTTATGGAGGTCACTTAAGAAGTCTTTAAAAACTGGTGTAAAATCTGATGATCTAGCTGCCCATTTTGGTGAATACTTATATCGAAGGGGTAGCAATATGTCTAAAGAGGATCCGTTTTTGCACTTCTTAAAGGCAATAAGAAAACTGTATCCTGGTTTTTTATGTTTTATTTCAGTTCTATCAAGTTTTTTTATGTTGTGGATTTTGATATTTAATTCGTTTTTATTACACTTCTTTTTGTTTTAGTTATTTATGTTAATAATTTTGATTTGTGTATAGTAAATATGTTTCTTGTTGTTTGTTTATAAAATGTTTTTATTTGTGACATATCGATAAACTATAACAAATTCAATACGGTATATCGATATTTACTATTTTACTACTATTAGTATAGTATACTATTAGAGTATTACTATTGATATATTCATTCGATTTTTTTACGTGACAGTTATGAAACTGCAGCCATTTTATTCTATTCGCAATAGCCTACAATGGGATTTGATTGGTGCTGCGGGCAACTACGGTTTTCTCCGCTAGAGGTGCGGACTGACTAACAGACTAAACCTATCTAACGCTGTTAGGCTGGCTACTGGTTGTGATAGCTGTGTGGGCTAAATCATAGAAACACCTTGGCCAGATGTTGATACGAAGTTTGTGGATTCGATTCTCGCACATGGCCAAAACTGACCAGTCGTGCAACTCACACTGAGTTAACCGGTCTGTGGCAACATTGGTGGGGGGCCCAAGTAAAATAAACGGTGGCAGGCTTGCTTGGAAGTTCAAGGGATCGGTTAATTCTTTGTGAGTTGCACGTCAACACTGATTTTGCTACTTTTTACTTATGTCTACTGTCTGTGTCTGCCAGTGCGACTCTTTAAATTTAAAGAAAGCAATGTATAATTAAAATATGCCATTAATCCATTTAAAAACACAACTTTTCTATTCAAATTCATTGTTTTTTTTTTAACTACAAGTTAGGAAAGGCACCTGCACGTCATTCTAAAGCCAATGGGAAGATTAATAAAACTGTTAACATTATCTACTGTATTATGAAAATATCCGTAGCTAGTAGAGATAATTCTGTTTACCTGTGTAGGGTGGCGAACAATTTAAAATACCAAGAGAGTGATAAGTTTCCGGCATTAACTAATAATATTTGTAAATTATACATTAACAATTTTGCAGAAAATCCAAAATTGAAGAACTGTCCAATATTTAATGGGGCCTACTTGGCATTTTAACAACATCCAACACCATTTGGCCAAATGGATGAATTATGGGACCACGTAGTCAAGTTTTGTTGATACAAATAAAAGCACGTTACTATGATTCAAATTTCTACTTTTTTTTCTTACTGTAATCTTATTTCATTATTCCATTTTCAACTGATTATGAGAGGCCTGTTGGTGTTTAGTTTAGGCTATTGTAAACCCTTTGGGGTACTTTGGTATTATACGGATGCCACCCTTATGCAGCGCGCTGCGGCAGTTTTGTTAAGATGGGTTATCATAAAAATGATTGTAGGACTTTCCTTGTTTTGTTACGAATCGAATGATACCTGATGAGTCATACTTCCGGCCGCCAAACCCCCTCCAAATAGGCCAAGGTCAGGTCGTTGACCGGAGCGCGCGCATCACCTGTCACCGCCTGTATCTGGGTCAGTATCATGAGTGATTTATTGCCGTGCACTACGTTACATTTGTTTTCATAATGAGTGACGTTCTTTTGGTGTGAGATTTACCTCGAAATGAAGAGGAAACCGTACGTATTTTTATGATAACCCATCCTAACATAACTGCCGCAGCGTGTTGTATATTTGGCGGAGTACCTGTGGCGATCGGGTCTGGCTGCTAGCGGCGGCGACGCATTCAACACGATCCTAGCGGACATCGCTGCCTTTTGGGAGGCACAACACAAAGACCGCTCATCAGAATGATGTAAAATTTGTACAGTAAGTCAATAAAAGTACGTTTTTTCGAATTATGTAGTTATCCTTTGTATCCGGTAAAAATTTAACCTCCAAAAATAGTGGCATCCGTATAATACCAAAGTACCCATTTTGGGATATTACTAAGTTAGGCCTATTTCAGAAATACTGTTGTCACAGCCTAAAACAAAGTGATCTCTCTGTTACACTTGCCTAATAACCAAATGTTTGTATTTATGGCAGGGTAGTGTAAAGGTGCTCCCCTCGTAATCAAAAGTTTGCCAGATGGATCCTGAACGAAATCTGGAAATGTTGAGAATGTTCAATAGAGCCCAGCTGCCATTTGTCATTTGGCTAATTAATTACGCTTTCTAACAAAAGGTTGACATTAGATAGTAATAAGGCCAGGGTTTGGATCATTCCATATTAAAACGTTATCATTAATTTATTATAAGAGGTACCAATAATAAAAGTGGTAAGGCCAAACAAACAAACTGTCTAAATGTGTAATGCTCTTTTTACAATAACAAATCATGTCTTTATTGGTTATGTTCAATTTCGGTACACACATCTATCTATTTAGCATTAATTAAAATTAACAAAAAACATGGAACATTACCACCCAAAGAGGGGGCAAGGGTACTTACTGGCCAGAAACATTGTAACAAATGCCACTATACATTTTGTTTCAGTGAATCAAATGAGTTCCTTGGTGTAGAACAATTTTGCAGCGTCTACTTTTGCAGAGTGTGAGATAGGCCTACCAGTCCACTGGAGATTAAATTTATGTTAAATGATTAACTCACTTGTAATGTTGCAGTTATCAATGAAAACAACACTGGATTAACACCGGCTCCACCACCACAAGAAAGAAGTCCAATTGTATTTTCAAGGCAACTTAAATATTTACCTCAGTCCGTTAAGCCCAGAGCAGCATGGGTTGAAAACTTGGATACTTTGGAAGAACAGAAAATTGGTGTAGTGGACTTGCATCCAGAAGTGTGGGGTATGATGCCTCGAATAGATGTCATAGCGCAAAACATCCACTGGCAGAGAAGATATAGATATGTGGTAAGAATGAAGAAAACTAGGACATATTATTGGATATGGTACAAGTATTATGGAAAATGACTGACTGCTTTGAATAACGTATTCTATATCCTATGGGTTGATTTCACAATTGTATCTGACACTGCCTACTTTACCTAAGGTAGTTGCTGAAAGACTTGTACAAAAATATACCATTTCTAATTTTTTTTATCGTGAGGGTTTTTATATGAAACACAGTATTAAAGGCACTTTTGGATTAGCCTACACCTCCTCCCACTGACAACAAATATTCTGTTCTCAACTGATGTGAAGTGTGAGTTTTTATTCCCACCCTTTAGCCCTTTAAGCTGGGGAGAGCTTGTGAGTCGAGCAATTAAACTTGTGTTGTTTTGTTATTATTTAAATACTTTTGACGCCTGGACATTTTAGATTACAAAAAATACATACTTCCAAGAGACACACACAGAAGGATAGGTAAAAAGTGGCAATCAAGATCAGATGTGCAACTCATAACGAATCCACCTAGCCTGTAGTGTCAGTATACCTAGGTATACTGTCCACCCTCTTGTTCAACTCTGCCGCAGACAGGTGCACATAAAAACCACTGGCCGAGATGGGGTGCAAACCCTCGATCCAAGTACTACCCCCTGACCAGGAGGATAGTACCATAGACAGTTTGGCCACTGATCAGACTAGCTGCTGTACAGGACCATGTGTTATTAAAGGCTAGGCACTAGAAATATTAGTTTGGTTTTGTCTGCCATGAAACAGCACATGTCGGGCGTAGATTGAATATCGTGCTTCTTACGGAACAATTGCGTATACCTTAATTAACTATGTTTTTTAGATAGCAGATTCAAATGCCAATATATTGACACTTTAGGGCTCAAAGGGTTAATGTACCTTCTTTCATTTTGACGCCTAAATATTTATTTCTAAATCACTCCCACTTTCCCTGGATGGTGTAGTTTTGTCAAAACTTGAAACTCCATGGTTCACACTTTTTGGAAAGTCAGGGAAAAAGTTGGAAAAATGCCAAAAGTCAGGGAAAATGCTCACCATTTTATACAAGTCAGGGAAAAATTTGTATTTGAATAGTAAACGCAAAGCACTATTGTGCGCAAAAATCAAAACCTATTTTAGAAAAAATGTGCGTTCCGAGTCGCAAGTCAGGGAAAATTAACTTTTTTGGTTAGAAAAAATCAGAGAAAATCAACTTTTTTTGTCAGGGAAATCATTAGGCCTAATCAAATAAAAGTGTGAACCATGAACTCTCCAACTATATATTTTGTGTGCCATTTTCACTCGAGTTTGTGATTATTTGTATCAAGATTCAGTTGTTGTTGAATACTGATGTGTTACAGTAAACATTGTTTTATTTTTTATTGAAAATAATACATTTAACTATAATTCTCAATATCTATGAGGTTTTTTAACTATGATAAAATGTATGTGATAAAAAATCTTAACTCCTAAAAATTTGAAAAGTTGTAAGACCAATACAGGAAATTTGTATTACCTATGTTGAACATTTCTTTGTTTAAAATTCATTGTTGGTGATGGCGAGTTTATATTATTTAAACAATTTACAATTATTTACAATTTAAATTATTTACAATCTGTAAAATTCTGCAATACTGAAAGTGTTAATGTCTCACAAAGTAAGCACAATATTCCAGGATTACAATTGGGCGCCTACTCGGGAGGAGCGGTGGGGTGGTGGCCGCAAGCCTTGGCCACAGAAGGGGACGGGCCGGGCGCGTCACGGCAGCATACGATCTCCTCTGTTCATCAAGGGCGGGATAGCCCACGGCCCCCGAGGTCCGACCTCTCACTTCTACATGCTCCCGTACTACAGTCGAGTCTTGGGGCTCATCTCCACCCTGTCCGTCAAACTGTCTCAGGTTAGGCTTTTTGGGTTTGTTTCTAGCAGTTTTTTACAAATCTTATTCATTTTTTTTCATAAACGGGTTTCCCAGTAAATCTCCCCAAATATTCGCTGAAAATCTCTCACTGGCGCAAGCTCACAGTGCAGAATTGAGTGCATTGGAACAGCTTAATCACTACTAATTTTAAAACCGGTACATCACGTTTAGAGTTTAAAATACAAATTCAGATATTTAGTAGAACACAATGATTAATTCTAGGTTTATCCAAAACGTTAAACTAAGTCTCGACAGTAAGAAAACAGTAATAAGATCAAGCTTAGCCCTAAGAGTGTTTTGTGACACTCCTAATGTTTGCAAAATTGATTCACATACATCTGCATTAATCTAGGTATACTTACAGCAGTAATTGTGCCATTAATATTGTGTTATGAGCATGGTAAGCCAATAATTGATCTGTTTTGAATGTAAAAAATGGGGTTTGCCATATGGAAAAAATACTATAAAAATAATCCCGAATTGTGTATAGTCATTTTTACTCTCTAAAGCCACAACTATTAGACATATAATATTTTAGATAAAGATTTTAGCATAAAGCTCTTTTTGGGATGATAATGACCTTTAGGCGTATAGGCTCTTAATTTGAATTTAATGGAGTTATTTTCTACAGTCAGCTTAATTATAAAACATATCGGGCTCTATGTTTAGCTTGTAAATTTCTTATTGTTTGAAATAACAACGGATGTCGATGGAAACATCAATGTCGTTGGTGTTTTCTCCAATTTATGGTCATATTTGATAATGATAGCTGAGCAGAGTTATACATTCTTATCAGTCATTCAATACCTTTAAGTAGGTACTTTTAAAAGTAAACGGTATACAATTTTTTAAAATAAACGGAGGTATTGTGAATAAAAGCTACTATAAATTGACAACATTTTAAAAATTAAAATATTTTGAGCCTTTCTCGATTTTTACCAGGATGATTTACACATCGTGGATTCTCTAGAGATACCAACAGACGAACCTCAGTATCTGGAGGACCTTATCAGCAAGCGTGGCTGGGGGGTTTCTGTCCTCTTTGTTGATGTGTAAGTATCAAATTTTGTTTTTTTTATAGTTGTTGACTCATTACCAATTAACACTTTTGTTGTGTTAAACATGTTTAAACATAAATTGTTGAGCCACAACCTGATACCGGGCCACCCGCACACAGTGTGTTAAATCCTGCCATACATGTAATTTATGGTATACTAGCTGCCATCGTACCCGGTTTCACCCGGGAATACAACAGTTGTGTGTGCTGCATCCTGTGGTTGACCTGAGGAACTATTACAAATCATGATCAGCTGTTTGAATTCTCATCAGCTCAAACTTAAGTGAATGTCCATAAGAATAACACAGGATTAGAACTTTGAAGCCTTGTGTGGTATAGCCCTATAGGATTTTCTTAATATCCCTTCCTAGTGTTTATCTACGTTATGTAAAGAGTATACATGCTAGATTTCATGGTTGTAGGTCCAGAGGTCTGGGGGATGATCGGTGTTTCATATTTATAGATTGTCCACAAGAATAACACAAGATTAGAACTTTGACCCCCCCTTGGGGTGGAGCCCTATGGGAATTTCTTTAAATCCTTTCTTAGTGGTTACCTACGTTATGGTAAGAGGATGTGTGCCAAATTTCGTTGTTGTCTAGTCAGGTATGCAAGAAGAAAATTACTCCCTTCACAAACGACTTCTAGTTCTGTTTATGAGTGCCCATTTGCCTGCCCTTTTCTCCAAATCCTGCCATTCTTGTATTATTTTCATCCTTCTAGCAGACATAAACACAGTTTATTTTCATACCTGTTACATCAGCATTTTATTCAAACCAATATTAAGGGGAGCAGACACATTTAAAATAAATTTTTTGGGGTTTTTTAACTTTATACATCGTTGGATAGCTCAACATTTCCCCTTTACAATGATATATAACATAATGGTGATTTAATTCGGCTTAGAAACAAAAAAAAATAAAATTTGAAAGCTTGCACACTTATGTTTGCTTACACAACGCCACTGCTGAGCCAGCGCACTTCGTATAAACTAGTTGTAATATTGCACTTAATACAGTATTACTGCTTTCTGTCAACTGAAGAAGAAGAACGATATTTGTAAGGCACTGGAATCAGCCGTGGACTGTTTTGACAGTGAGATTGTTGTTGTTTTGTTCATTGGTTATGTTTATGTTTATGTTTCATTCTGAACAAAGTAAAGCAGTGTTGTGGTAATTTAATAGTGAGTCTTTTGTGGATTATAGTGCTGTGGTTATATTAGTTTTGTGATTTACAATGCCAAGACAGGGTAAGGTATTTAAGAAGAGGAAAAGCTTTGGCTGGCAGACAAAAAGTGATGAAAACAAAAAGCCTTCTGTGCAACCTAGGCCTAGGCCTACTAGTGATCAAAGCAATTCCTCAGATTCTAAGGTGGAAAGTACCTCTAAGGTCAAACTTAGCAGTAATAGGCCTAATGAATATAATCAATTTGACAATGATAGCTTAAAATATGACATATTGGACCTGGGAGTGGTAGAAAAATTAATTACGGAGCTGGCAGTTTGCAAGTACTGCAACGGTTCTTTGGCTTTGTCCGTAGAGAAACGAATCGGTCTCGCTTTCACTCTAAATTTGAACTGCACAAACATAGACTGTAAGAAGAAAGTAAGTGAGAGGAATAGCAAACTCACCAAAGTAAAACTAGGCTTAGAAGATGTAGAAAACCGAGTGTACGATGTAAATATTCGTTTTGTGTATGCCCTGCGTAGCATAGGAGTCGGACAAGAGACTGGGGAAGTGTTCGCGGGTGTAATGAATTTGCCTAAACCATCCAAGTTTGCTAAATACAACAAAATGCTACTACCCCTAGCAAAAATGGTGTGTGTAGAGTCGATGAAGGAAGCAGTGGAAAAGGCAGTGCAGCAAAATGATGGAGATCGTGATATCGCCTGTGCATTCGATGGTACGTGGCAGCGACGGGGATTTTCATCGCTCAATGGAGTTGTGTCAGCGATAAGCATCACTACAGGCCAAGTTTTAGATGTAGAAATTATGTCTAAATTCTGCATGTGCAAAACTAGGCTAGACAACAACCACAGTGACTCTTGCATTGCAAATTACTCCGGCACAAGTGGTGGAATGGAGGTTGAGGGGGTGAAGAAAATGTTTGCACGATCCAAGTGCAATTACGATGTACGTTACAAGTACTACTTAGGGGATGGTGACTGCAAAGGATATGCCACAGTATGTGCAGATCAACCATATGGGCCAGACTTTCACATTGACAAAATGGAATGCGTGGGCCATGTGCAGAAACGTATGGGCAAACGATTGAGAGACTATAAGAAAAAAAACTCACATAAAATTCTCGCCGATGGCAAAAGAATTGGTGGCAAAGGAAGGCTTACTGGTCATGCTATTGATAAAATCCAGATTTTCTATGGCATAGCCATAAGAAGAAATGCACAAGAAGGAGTGAAAGCCATGAAAACAGGAATATGGGCCGAATTTTGTCATTTAGGCTCAACTGACGAGGAACCGATGCATGAGCTGTGCCCGACTGGAAGCGAATCATGGTGTAAGTACCAAAAAGCAAAGGAGGATAAGGTTGAATATAAACATTCAGAACATACCCACCTTCCTGCAGCAGTCCTTAATGAAATCAAACCAATCTTCAAGGATCTAGCCAACCCTGTGCTGCTTGCAAAATGTGCACACGGCGGCACTCAAAATATGAGTGAATCATTGAATAATATCATATGGAGCCGTATACCTAAGAAGGTTTTTGTAAGAATTTCTACTTTACAGTTTGGGGTTTATGATGCCATTGCCCAGTACAACAAGGGAAATGTCTCCAAATGCATGATTTTCAAGCTAATGGGCCTACCTGCTGGGGAAAACTGTGTGCGTGCCATGAAGCTTCTTGATGCCCGTAGGATTCAAAAAGCAGAGAAAGCAATCGAGGAACTCCAAAAAAAGTGTAGACAACAAACCAGCCTCAAAAGGAGACAGCTAGAAGATCAGTTTGAAGAAGATGAAGACCCTGACAATCCATCCTACTGTCCAGGAGGCCACTGAAAGGTATTTTCATATTGATTTCTAACCAATCGCCATTGATTTTTGCCGTTTCCCGAAAGTTCATATTTTTACACTTTAGGTACATTTTTCTCTGGAAGTTTTGTTGCCATGGCAATGAAATTTTAAACACACACTTAGGCCATTATTGTACACATATAGACCAGAGCTTTTACCTCTAAGTCTTAAAAAAAAAATTTTGTGCTGCTTTATAATTATATTTTTTATATTTTTTAACAATATTTGTTAAAAAAATCATAAATAAACAATAGATGACAATAAAATAAATCCCTCTGGTCTAAATGTGTACAAAGGTCCTATCTTAAAGTGTGCCAAATTTCAATGTTGTATCTTTAATAGTTTTTGAGAAAAATGTACCTGCGCCATAATGGCGGTATATGGGCGTTTAAAATTGGGCTGCTCCCCTTAATCAACACAACTGTCTTAAAAATCATTAGAGCTTTACACCACATCCTTGGACAATGTCCATACTTATACTTGGTGTCCATACACACAATATTCTAAATATTCACCACCACTTGATAAGAAAAATCATTGTTTACCAATTCAGAACAGAGGTTAACGGCTCTCTAAGAAGATGCATTATTGTCATTCAGGGAAAAGAGCGTAGGATTCATCACAGATCCCACTATAAGATTTAAACTAATAAATGTCAGCCACATGAAGTAAATTCAGAAAAATTAAGATTTATGAGAACACATTCCCGTATTACATAGCAAATTCAATATAACAAATTTGAAGTGTTCGGAATATTAATTAGAGCACAAAGGACTGTACCTATTCATCCAGGAGTTTTGGAAAAGGTTTAAGCTGGGAGTTAAAATACTGAATATCATATCATTGACGGCTAAAAAATTCTCAATGAAGATACTCAAACATCATTTATATAACATCTAAGTACAATTTGTTTGCAATTAGTATTCTTTGTCAGTTTGGCACTTTACGTTGTGTAAAAAGACAATTAATTTTGTTTTAATAAATTATCTTTACATGTACAAAATTATACTATTTTCAGGCCCGACCTGATGCCCAGGAGCATTTCTATGGCATGCGAAGGTGTCAAACACATGAATCTAATGCCTGCATATGGTAAGTTTATTTCAAACTGCCTTCTAGTACAGTTGACTCCCTGTAGTCCGGCCTCGGATCGTTCGGCTCCCGGATAGTCCGGCCAACTTTTGGGAAATGACTAAAAATTGTAATCTATGCGAGGAAGGATTTCTCACAGCAGAAATCTTCAGGAATGATTGTGTCTGTTAATTTACCGGCCCAAATGTAAACAAATCATCTCAATTCGCTTGGCGATTGCGTTACAGACGTGCATTCTTTGCTTACAAATTTGAATGTAGTGTTGTTATTATCGTTTAAGTGAGATTAATTTTTAATTTGATTTGTTTGGTTAAGTACGCTTTAAAAAATAGTCAAACCATCTTAGATATGATATTTATTTACATGAGTGCTATTATAGTTTATAATTTACATGTTTAAAAAACCGCCGGATGGTTCGGCTGTTTTTTACTCCGGCCGGGGGTCCGGTCCCGAGGTGGCCGAATTAGAGGGAGTCAACTGTATGTCGCTTTACTTTATAGTAATGGATTAGAAATACTGTAAATAACACAGAAACAGCATTCTAACAAAATTACATTTATATATTTTAACGTATATATTTGTCATACACTCATGTAAAGTCAAGAGTAAGAATAAGAATAAAAATAAGATCTTTATTTCTCCAAAATATACAAAACAGTACATAGAGAATGGTCAATGGTCATTTATCAATTATCATTACAATGACATCTCAGACTTAAACTAACTTAGAGCTAAAGTCAAAGAATTCATTCAACCCATAAAATGCTTTTGTCATATAAAAATGTTTTAATTTTCTTTAAAAACTTTTATTAAAAACCGTGTCCCTATCCAGCATTCAAAATTTGTTCATAACTTTGTGGGCCATGTAGTCGGGAGTCTTTTCAAATTTAGAAGTTGGGTGTGAGGGATAAGTTATGAAATTTGGCCTTGTGTTATAAGAATTTTTGTAATTTTGAAAAAAGTTTCCATTTTTAATGAAGTATTTACATAATTCATAAATATAAAGGCAAGGTAAGGTTAATAATTCTAATTCTCGGAATAATTGTTGACAGGGCTCGTCAACCGCAACATAATGCAAAATTCGTATGGCCCTTTTTTGAATTCTAAATACTCTATAGAAATTTTCAGCTGATGTACTTCCCCAAATAACCAATCCATAAGTTAATCTAGATTGAATAGTTGCAAAGTAAACTGTCTTTAAAATACTTTGATTGGCCGAATTTGACAATACTTTTAGAGCAAAGCAAGAAGAACTTAATTTTTTGCATAACGTTTCAATGTGGGTAGAAAAGTTTAATTTGGCATCTATTGTTATTCCTACAAATTTATAAAAAAAGTTTTTCTTTGAAATTGAATTTGGAAGTGGTTCACGAGTCTTAAATTTGATTATTTCAGTTTTGTTTTAATTTAATTTAAATCCATTTTCTTTAAACCAGGTACTTAAATTGAAGATACAGTCAGTTATATTAATATCAAGATCGCCCTGACTCCCACCTTGGACTACCACGGTAGTATCATCTGCGTATTGAATGGTATTCGAAAATGTGGAATAAACATTTTTTGGCAAGTCTGCGACATAAATTAAAAAAAGAATCGGTCCTAATATTGACCCCTGTGGGCATCCTGTATGGCTGATTTGCCACTTTGAATCGTACGATCCTCTTTGGTCATTAATTCGCACCAACTGAAAACGTTTTTCAAAATAGGATTTTATAATATTAATTGCTGGTCCCCTGATTCCATAATTTTCCATTTTTCCTAACAAAATATTTATGTCAATCTTTAGATAAATCACAAAATATTGCTGCAGATAAGGTTTTATTATCCATATTTTTAACCCTCTAGATGCCGCCCGCCCGAATTCGGGCGACTTTGCAGACGTTCAGTTACAACGGTCTGAATACACTCTAGTTGTACTGAACTGCATTAAATTTGGTATCACTGTAAACGGCAGATTTCAAGCTTTACTCCAATGTCTGTCTCGAGAGGTTCTACTCTATGTTGGAAAGAAAACATCTGCGCCAAGATCTGTTACGTCACTGTTGTTTTCTGCCTTCTGTTTTGTTTACGTTTTCGTCATTTATTATTGCTTTTTAGGTTATATTCAATTGAAAATGTTGTTTATTATCATTAAAGTGCATTTATTATTGCCAAATAAAGTGTTTGAACAAGGTTATTAGTAAAAATATAAGCGATAAGTGATATTGTGTGTCTTGGTTGGTTTTACATGCATCTTTATAGGATTTAGGTTAGTACCAGAGTGATCATATTTGGTTTTATCGTCATAGATATTTATCTTATGTATTTTACTAATAATGAGTATATATATTCTTGTCTCTAATTATATTTTTAACAAAATGTATATCTTGAATTTTGTACCTGGTGCACAACCTTTTAGCGAATTTCCCCTATAGGGAAGAAGCTATTACCGTAGGTGGCATGGTAAGACTTAAGCCCGAGACCATGATAACTTTTCGTTTTGAGGTCCCCAGATGCCAAAAACACTATTCGTTCAAATTTATATGTATGTATATATATATATGTGTCCGTTACCGCGATAACTTTTGAAAGAAGCGCCCGATTTTGATGAAATTTGGCACAAATGTGGAGAGTAGCATTTATGACTTAAGTTCGAAAACCAGATCGATCGCACTATGGTAAGGGGGTTTTATGGGGGTTTACAATTTTCCAAAAATTGTTTTTTTGCGAATTTGACCCCAAAATGTTAAAAACACTCAATTTTGGTTATATTTATTTTATAGAGCTTAAAAAAACAAATAATTTAGTATTTTGAATCATTAACCTAGGTTAAGTGGTTGCGGAGAAAATCCAAAAAAAACGTGTCCCATGTTAATCTTATGGGAAAAAGGTTTTTAGATTTTTCTCAGATAGTTTTACTAAAAACTTCACATTTCTGTTTATTAATGTGTTTAGCTCAACAAAACAAACATTTTGGTGTTTTAATCGTTGTTCTACGTCCAACCGTTGCAGAGATATTCAAAGTGCTAAACACAGTACGTTGTACAATATTATCCTTATGGAGGATAAATAAAATTCTATATCTCGATTATTTTTGAATGTATATTGATGAAACTTGGTATGTGGCTTCAACTAGTTATGGTATATTGATATTAGCACAACAAACAGGTTTTTTGTTTATAGTCCCCATTGCAGCAAACCTGCATACTCGGCCCCCATGTTATTCATATGGAGAATAAGTAAAGTTGTATGTCTCCCTTAATTATGAACCTAAATTAATAAAACTTGGTATATAGCTTCACCTGGTTCAGTTATATTGATAATTGCAAAAAAAATATTACTTATCTTCCTCGTTGCAGCAAACCTGCGTCCTCAACCCTAATGTTATTCTTAGGGAGAATAAATAAAATGCTATACAGGGTGTCACAAAAATGCGTAGCGCGCTATGCAGAACCATATTCTAAATACAAAAACAAGTTGAAAATGTAGAGTAAAATTTGTTCGATTTCGGCTTAGTTTAGGCGTAATCCGCCATTTTGTATTTTTTTGAAAATAATTAATAATTCAAAAACCCTTTGAGATATTTCTTTGAAACTTGGTATAAACATTACGTTTCTGGTTTTTAACATTTTCCAAAAATAATTTGTATTAAACTTATCAAATTTCAAAATGGCGGCCATTTAAATATTTCAAAGTCAAATTCCATGAAAACTAGCAACTGAAACAAAATTTTACAAGACATATAATTTAAAGCACTTTGTAATCCAAGTCCAATGACATTTTTACTGTAAAAATCGGTTAACAAACAAAAAAGTTATGGCAATTTTTTTAAATAAATTTCAAAATGGCGGCCATGTAAAATTTTCAAAGTCAATTTCCTTAGTGCATTTGACCAAGTCCTTTAAATTGTATGTCTTGTAAAATTTCGTTTTAGTTGCTAGTTTTCCAGGAATTTGACTTTGAAATTTGTATATGGCCTCCATTTTGAAATTTATTATAAAAAAACTACCATAACTTTTTTATTTATTAACCGATTTTTACAGTAAAAATGTTATTAGATTTGGATTACAAAGTGCTTTAAATTTTATGTCTTGTAAAATTTTGTTTTAGTAGCTATTTTTCATGACATTTGACTTTGAAATATTTAAATGGCCGCCATTTTGAAATTTGATAAGTTAAATAAAAATTGTTTTTGGAAAATGTTAAAAACCAGAAACTTAAGGCTTATACCAAGTTTCAAAAAAATATCTCCAAGGGTTTTTGAATTATTAATTATTTTCAAAAAAGTACAAAATGGCGGATTACGACTAAACTAATCCGAAATCGCAAAAATGTTACTGTACATTTTCGACTTGTTTTTGTATGTAGAATCCGGTTCTGCATAGCGCGCTATGCATTTTTGTGACACCCTGTATATCACTTATTTATTGATGTATTTTTGTGAAACTTGGTAAGTAGCTCTATTTAGTGGTGAGTCACATATATGCATTGGAAATTCGCTGAGTACGCAGGTTTGCTGCGACGGGGGTATTTTGTACATATGTGGATACATAAGGAAAGTAAATTTTATTTTGCAATTTCTGGATTTGGCCCTATACTGGATTTGTTGTATATAAAATAAGGACATAAAGGTATGTATTGTAAGATAGTCAATTTTATCTAGTTTACAAAAATGTATAACAGTATACCATTTAGTGATAATTTAAATTTTTTGTTAATTTTCAAATAAAACCCTGTAAGAGAGCTAAAAAGATCACGTGGCATTTAGACAATTATGACAAGGCACCTAGAGGGTTAATAACGTACTCGATGAATTTTGAAACAGCGTCTATGGTAGAAAGATTTTGCCTAAAACCAAACTGTTCTTTATTAATTAGTTTATGTTTTTCAAGATAAAGCCTATTTAAAATTATCCTTTCCAGCAAATTAGAAAAAACTGATAACAATGAGATTGTTCGAAAGTCATCCAAAGTATTGTCTTTATTTTTTTAAATGGCTTGATAATGGAATATTTAAGAACATCCGGAAATATCTCCAATGTCAAGCACTGGTTAAATATGTTAGCTAAATGGGGGGCAAAAACTTCACCCACTCGCTTAATTAAAAACATTGGAACATCGTCCCACCCGGAGGATCTTTTATTTTTATGATTCCCTATAGCTGATAGAATCTCATTCGGCAAGACAGGATCTAAGAAAAGTGAACCACTTAAATTACTGCAGTAATTTGTTGAGTAAGTCAAAGCTACATTTATATTTGGCTTGAGATTTAATTTATCGGATACATTTAAAAAATGATTATTTAACCAAGCAGCAGCCTGAGTGTCGATATAAAATATTTTTCCATATGTCAATCTCAATATTGGTGGGTTTTGAATTAAATTTTCCCAACTCCTGTTTAACAACATTCCAAGAAGCCTTAGATATATTATCAGCATTTTGAATTGTGTTATTGTAAAAATCTAATTTAGCCTTACTAACCTCCTTTTTTAGAATCAGTTTACAATTTTTATATTGGTTCTCTAACTTTTTGTCTCCTGAATTTTGTTTCATTAATATAAATAATTCACGTTTTTTGAGCTTAGACTAATTATTTTGTTATTAAGCCACTTTTTTTTGGTATTTTTGAAATTTCTTGAAACATATTTCTTTTGTGAGTCCATTGTGAGTCTTGTCTTACAGATATAGTCACCATATATATATATTAATGCTCGGGAAGTGTTAACATGTGTTCACACTTTTTCTGTTTTATTATCCTCAGCATGTAAACGGTAAATAAACCTGACAAGACATAGCAGAGCCAAGGTTAGGGATCATAGGCCTTACAGGACACTAGTTTAAAAAAATAGTTACTTAAATCCTGTACTTAAACAAAGAGAGTACTTTGATTCAAGATCGTAACCTGCTCTGACACTGTAGTACAGCTTCCCATTAACGATTGATTAATATGATTATTCAGATGGTAGCTGTGTAATTAATTGTTATTGTCACTGTTAGTTACAAGTTAAAAAAATATCCTCTTTTGTTTAGGCCTGAACGTATACAGCATGCTGAAACATGAGACATTGGTACTGACAACGGCTGCAGTGGATCACATTGAGGATAAACTGTTATTTGCCCTTCATCGAACGGATTCCAGAGATAAAATGAAAAAGTTTATGTTAAATAGTGTTTAGCTTTTCTGTAAATAATTAGTATAAGTTTTTTCCAAAACTTGTCTCTTTATTTCCCTTAATTGTATGCAGAGTGCAAAATAACGGAGGCCTAGCAATTTTTTTGCTCACTTTAGGCTGAAGGTGTCTGTTAATTTGTTCTCTGTCAGTTTTTTATTGCATTGTGTTAAGTTTTACATTCTCTTTTGTCTGAAGAAAGATGGCCAATTCCATCTCTGTGAAAATGAGAAAAATTTGTGATGCTTTTAATTAAATAGTATTCAAACTGTATATAAATTAAAAGCTACTATTTTACTACAATGTTGCAAACCCCAACCTCAAATGGGCCACTGATTCAAAAATGGCAGCAGGTTAAACTTTCTTTTAACTGTTATTTTTAAAATTTAAGTGATTCGCAGACAGCACGCTTTTGTGAGGGAAGTGAATTTCCACATAACAAATTTTAAAACTCAAAATCATTTACATAAATACATTTAATTTATTCCAATTTTGATTGAAATCTTAAAACATTGATTTTTTTGCTGTTCTGATGCTCCTGGTTTCATTTACCTGCAATACTTGAAATACAATTTTGCACATTATAAAGTTGGGAGAAGGTCCTGTCAGGCTTGAAACTAGGCGTGAGGTTGCTGGGGATAATAAAAGTACATCAACAATAATCAATAACTGGCTTTTCTAATGTAAAACCCTTAAAAGGCAACGTACTGTGTTTGGTCGATAAAAATTTTCTTTAATAACTTGGTAAATAGTTATGATAGAATAACGAGAGAGGGCTTAAAAGTTTCGCCTCACTAATTACCATTTTTTTGTATTAATTTAACATCTGGGGCTTTTCTAACCCTTTTTGGGCCCAAAAACTCAAAATTTGAAAGATTAATCCCAAAAAAGGGGTTTAGAGTTTTCCGATTGTTTTGCACAACAAACTTGTCCAACTGATTACAGAAAGGAACGTCCCTACCAAATTTGAAGTAAATCGGACAAAAAATGTGACCGCTAGAGTGCAAACACTTATAATATACTTTTAAAAGGGCGAATTAAAAACAACACTTGTAAGTTTTCCTTTAATATTTCGGAGGAGTTTATACCCCCTTCTTCAGGAAGAGAATACTTAAAAACCGAAAATTAAAACCATCACATAATAATAAAAATATAAATAAAAGTAAAATCTAAATGTAAATAAAGCCAATCAGCTGTCAGCTGGATCTTGAAACAGTTATTATTATAGAGGCAGTTTCTGGGGGATACCAAATTTTTCTTATCTCAGATTAAGGCCCATTGGATTCCTTGTTTTTAAAACAATTTGATGGGCTTGCTCACATTTCATTAATTGGTATCTGTTGTATTCTTCACTTTCATTTGCGTCTATCTTTGCAACCGCTTTCAATGAATAGCACTCTTCAATTTTTTATTGGTTGTGAATCTCAATATGTTGTTCTTATCCTTGTAAAAAATGTCAAAACGATGGCCTGTCATTCTTATTCTTATATGATTCGACGTCTGCCCAACATATTGTTTGTCACAATGGTTGCAAGAAATTTTGTATATAACATTTTTTGTGACATATGGTATATTTTCCTTTAAAGGAAATGTTTTTCCGGTAACCGAACTGCAGAACTCTTTAGAGTCACACATAATTTTGCCCACAATGGATCAGTGTCCACAATGGATCAGTGTCCACATTGGATCAGTGTCCACAATGGATCAGTGTCCACATAGGATCAGTGTCCACAATGGATCAGTCTCCACATTGGTACCACAGCGCGGTTTCTTGCAAGGCTTGCATCCAATCTCTACATTCGTTAAGTTAGGTGGTTTTTTAAACGTGACTCTGGGTGGTGTAGGCATAACATCTTTAGCTTCTGGAAGTGTCTCCAGAAGGCAGTAAGCCGTTTTTATTATGGAGTTGATTTTATGAAGGCCAGGGTGAAACTGTGATATGAATTTTACCTTTTTAGTTGCAGTATCATTTTTTCTTGAATTTGTATGTCTAAGGGTTTGGTTGTTTACAAGCCTGTCAGGGTACCCCAGCCTTAAAATCAAATCAAATTTATTTATTAGCACATAACATTTGTCAGTACATCACAAGGATAGTGCAAAACGGTGCTTTTTCCAGAGAATATTGCATAGTTACAAATACTTTCATAACATCAAATGTATAACAGTTTACATAATTTATTAACATACAATGCATTTAATAAAAAATAAAGAAAACTCAACCTTTGTTAAAAAACAAAAACAAAATGTGTTGGAGCTTAAGGGCCTATACAGGCCCCAAACTACTTAACTTGTCCCACAGGATTTTTAATCAAGTAATTTTAAACCTTGTAATAAGCTTTTTCAATGAGAAATTGTTTAAATTTTGATAACATCAGGTTTGGAGTGTTTGATTCCTTATTTCCAGAGGAATACTGTTGAAAACTTTTAGTGCCATATACAATGGGCTTTTTTCAAAAAGAGATAATCTATGGATAGGATAGTTGTATAAATATTTGCATCTAGTTTTGTATTTACTATTTGATTTAAATTTATCAAAAATATCTGGATTCTTATTTACAAAGTATGCCAATTCCAAGATATAAATGCAAGGAAGAGTTAAAATTTGTAGTTTTTAGCGAATTTCCCCTATAGGGAAGAAGCTATTACCGTAGGTCTCATGGTAAGACTTAAACCCGAGACCATGATAACTTTTTGTTTTGATGTCCCCAGATGTCCAAAACACTATTCGTTCAAATTTATATATATGTATATATATATATATATATATATATATATATATATATATATATATATCTATATATGTGTCCGTGAATGCGATAACTTGAGTAAAAAACGTCCGATTTCGATGAAATTTGGCTCAAATGTGTAAACTGACATTTATGACTTTAAGTTCGAAAACCAGAAAAATCGGACCATGGGAAGGGGGGTTTATGGGGGTTTTAAATTTTCCAAAAATCAGTTTTTTGAATTTTTTACCCTAAAATTTTTAAAACACTTAATTTTGGTTTAGACCATGTTATAGAGCTTAAAAAAACAAATAATATGGTATTTTGAATTATTAACCTAGGTTAAGTGGTTGCGGAAAAAATCCAAAAACATGCTCATAAAATCTCCCGTGTTAATCTTATGGGAAAAAGGTTTTTGGCTTTTCCTTAGTTAATTTTACTTTAAACTTCACATTTTCTTTTACCAATCACTTCAGCTCCACAAAACAATCATTTTGGTGTTTAAATTGTGATTCTACGTCAAACCGTTGCAGAGATATTCAAAGTGCTAAACACAGTACGTTGTCCAATGTTATCCTTATGGAGAATAAATAAAATTTGATATCTTGATTATTTATGAATGTATATTGATGAAATTTGGTATGTGGCTTCATGTTGTACTGGTATATTGATAATTGCACAAAAAATAAATGTTTTGTTGATTGTCCCCGTAGCAGCTAACCTGCATACTCAGCCCTAATGTTATTCTTATGGAGAATAAGTAAAGTTTTATATCTCCCTTAATTATGAACATAAATTAATAAAACATGGTAAGTAGCTTCACCTGGTTCAGTTATATTGATAATTGCATAAAAACTCATTTCTTATCTTCCTCGTTGCAGCAAACCTGCGTACTCAGTCCTAATGTTATTCTTATGGGGAATAAATAAAATGTAATAAATCACTTATTTATGAATGTATTTTTGTCAAAATTGGTGAGTGGCTTTATGTACTAGTGAGAAACATATCAATGCATTGGAAATTCGCTGAGTACGCAAGTTTGCTGCGACGGGGGGTATTTAAATATAGGTTTACAACTTTGACGTTTTTTGCTTTAACCATTGATCGGACAATACTTTTTTGAGCTTTAAAAACATCTGAAGAACCCGGAGCAGAACCCCAAAAAATAACCTTGTATTTAATTATTGAATGAATATAAGCAAAATAAACAACTTTTACCGTATCTATTGATGTGGAATCTGATAAAGTTGAAAGAGCAAACCTGAGAGATTAAATTTTTTTAAGAAGCTGAGTGTGCCTTTTCCAATTCAATTTTTTATCTAAATCTATACCGAAAACCGTATGGTGTTCATTGACATTTAATTCTGAATTATAACACTTATCTGCCGCTCTATAAGACGCTTTAAAGAGGATTGTTGTTGTTTTATTAAGATTCAAAAGCAGTCCATGATTGGCAAACCACTCATTTTATTTTTATTTTAACAGCCTTGACACCTGATAATATTTACTCTAGTAAGAATGTTACTTACTGAATGCTTGAAGGTGTCAAATTTTCAAAATGTAGCGGGATGCATTTCGATCTAATTACAGATCATCTTCAGCCTCTGTTTTCTTACATTTATGTTTATTCCATTACAGATGGTCGTCACACGGGTGTCCCCGACACATAAAACGTACACACGAACACATAGTACAAACATTTACATTAAAAACCCGGTACCAGTACAACTTTACGCACCACACTTTACCCATCGGTAGGGGTGTGCATGTACTCGAAACTTTGAGTTTTCGGCCGAGTATTTATTTTAATACTCGAACTCGATTCGAAGTTTTGAAAACTACTCGAAAGTTCGAGCGAGTATTTCCCGCCGATTTCCGGACGATTGCTAACGATTGCGACCGGCCAAAACGCGTAGTAACGGCCTCAAAAGGCGATCGCATCACGTAAAATTGGCCGAAAATGACGACTGCAAACGATTGCGACCGGCCAAAATGCGTAGTAACGGCCGCAAAAGGCAATCGCATCACGTAAAATTGGCCGAAAATGACGACCGCGAACGATTGCGACCGGCCTAAATGCGTAGTAACGGCTGCAAAAGGCAATCATATCACGTAAAATCGGCCAAAAAAGACGACCGCGAATGATTGCGACTGGCCGAAACACATAGTAACGGCCTCAAAAGGCGATCACATAACATAAAATCGGCCAAAAATGACGTTCGGACCGCATAATTTCGGCCATAACTAACGATTTCGTCATTTAATATTGATTATAAGCGATGTCTGGACCAGGTGAAATTGGCCAATTGACAACCGGGCCATGTTTCATCGGCTGGAAACGAATGTCAAACCGTGTTTTGTTTGTCAATACGTAATCCAGTTTGATTGTACTGGCCAAAACTTTGTATTGTTACTCATATATTAGTTAGAAACCATGTTTAGATTATCAAATCTAGGGTGGTATCCATAACAATATTTTTAACTACCTACTAATGCCAAGTACTCGCTCGAAAATACTCGAAACTTGAAAATAATTGGCACTACTCGACTCGATTAAAAAAATCACTACTCGCACACCCCTAGCGATTGGTGAATGTAGGCCTACTGCGGGCTTACTTCTAAGGCAGGATTGGGAATGTCCTTATCAGCTGATTTATGCGGTTGGCACTGGCCTGGAGTTTTGCCATCAATATCCTCCAACAGCCTGAACGTGATTTTGTCTCTGTACTCCTCTTTTTTATTTAATAGCACATTTTTGCCACACTGATTTGCATAATTGTAGATAAAATATTCCTCCCAAATTTTAGCTTTGTTTTTGTCGTTACATATTTTTTAAACTTTTACAGATTCGTTAAATTTAATTTTATGCTCCTTGTTTTCCTTTAAATGCTGGGCAACTTTGGATCTCGCATTGGTTTGGTTTGGTTTTAAAGAACACAATGCTGTAAACCAAACCAATCCGACATCCAAAGTTGCCCAGCATTTAACCCATTGAGGTAGTAATTTTATTCTATTTGCAGTAGCCTATAACGGGAATTGATTGGTGCTGCACTCTAGTTGCAAAATATGTAACTAATGACCGCGGACGTCTACGGTTCTATCCGCTAGGGGCGCGGACTGACTGAAAAACCTTAATATCGCCGCCAGGCCTTTGGTCGTGTTAGCTGAGTTGGCTACGTCGTTGAAACACCTTGGCCAGGTGGTGATACCTTCTCCAGGTGGCCACCTTCAGGCAGTTTGTGGGTTCGATTCCCGCACACGACCAAAACTGACCAGTTGTGCAGCTCTCAATGAGTTAACCGGTCTGTGGCAACGTTGGTGGGAGGGCCCAAGTAAAACAAACGGTGGCAGGCTTGCTTAAAAGTTGACGGGATCGGTTAATTCTTTGAGACTTGCACATGGTCAACACTGATTTTGCTAATTTTTACTTATGTCTACTGTGTGTGTGCCAATGCGACTCTCTAAACTGAAAGAAAACAATATTTTAATTAAAATACGCCATTAATCCATTTAAAAACACCAATTTTATACTCCAATTCACAGGTTAATAAAATTACAAGTAAGGAACGAGACCAGCTCGTATGTCAATGCCAATGGGTTAAAGGAAAACAAGGAGCATAAAATTGAATTTAACGAATCTGTAAAAGTTTTGAAAATATGTAACGACAAAAATAAAGCTAAAATTTGGGAGGAATATTTTATCTGCAATTAAGCAAATCAGTGTGGTAAAAATGAGCTATCAAATAAAAAAGAGGAGTACAGAGACAAAATCACGTTCAGGCTGTTAGAGGATATTGATAGCAAAACTCCAGTCCAGTGCCAACCGCATCAATCAGCTGATAAGGACATTCCCAATCCTGTCTTAGAAGCAAGCCCGCAGTAGGCCTACGTTTACCGATCGGTAAAGTGCGGTGCGGAAAGCTGTACCGGTTCGGGTTATTAATGTAAATGTTTGTACTATGTGTTCGTGTGTACGTTTTATGTGTCGGGGACACCCGGGTAACGACCATCAGTGATGGAATAAACATAAATGTAAGAAAACAGCGGCTGAAGATGATCTGTAAATAGATCGAAATGCATCCCGATACATTTTGAAAATTTGACACCTTCAGGCATTCAGTAAGTAACATTCTTACTAGAGTAAAAAAACCACTCATGTAATTCGTTTACTGTTATATTTATAAAATTGATCAATACATTTGGTGAATGCTCTTTGAGAATAAGTGAAGTGTCATCTGCAAAACTAGTAATGTGATATGGAAGGGGGATCTTCTGTTATTGAATTAATGTATACTAAAAATGTTTAGTGGGGCCCAATACAAACCCTTGTGGAACTCCAAACTTGACATCACACCACTTACAAAAATATTTATTACTTCTAACATATATAACAGTTCGGTGTTTCTTATCAGATAAATAAGATTGAACAAAATTTGGGGCATTTCCTTTAACTCCAAGCTGTTGCAATTTACTTGCAAGCAGTCTGTGATCAATACAGTCAAAAGCCCTAGATAAGTCGCAAAATATAACAGCTCTACATAACGACTCATCCAGGGCCTCCGAAATCTGGTTAACAAGTCTTGTTAAAGGTCCTTCACAATTCATATTTTTCCTAAACCCAAACTGGTTTTTAGAAAGTAAATCATTTAGATTCTAAGTAAGTAATTAATTAATCTAAAATTTATGACTTTTTCGAAAATTTTAGAGATGGAACTAAGGGCAGGCACAGGTTGATAGTTGTTAATATCTGATGCAATTCCTGACTTAAAAATAGGCTTAAATTCAGGGAGTTTTAGTTTTTTAGGAAATGTAGGTTGAGTTAATGATTGATTTATAATTAAAGTGAGAGCTGGAGCAACCACATTTACTGAACATTCTAGTAATGTGGTAGGGACCTCATCCCATCCACAGGCTGGCGAGTTCTTTAATCCAAGTATTATTTGCTGAATTTCTTTTATGCTGACGGGATCAAAATCTAACATGGAAAAACTACCAGGCTTAGAAAAATAACAAAACTCTCTGAATTCTTATTTCACTTGAGGAACCTTTAAACTTGCAATTATATTACCAAAATGGTCATTAAAAGCCTCAAAAACTTTCTTAGGATTAGAAATATCTTAATTTTTAAAATTTAGCGTAACCTGAGGATTGTCCTTTTTTGTAGTGCCTAGTTCATGTCCAACCACATTAGCCTTGGCTTGAGATTTGTTATTTGATGTACTCATTGTTAGCATTTGGCTTTGCTTTGTTGACAACTTTTTTAAAGATTTTTTATATTTATTTTAGGGGTGTGCGAGTAGTGATTTTTTTAGTCGATTCGAGTCGAGTAGTGCCAATTATTTTCAAATTTCGAGTATTTTCGAGCGAGTATTTGCCATCAGTTGGTATTTTAAAACAGTGTAATGGAATTTGGATACCACCCTAGATTTTATAATCTAAACATGGTTTCTAACTAATACATGAATAGCAATACAAAGTTTTGGGTAGTACAATCAAACTGGATTACGTATTCACAGACAAAACGTGGTTTGACATTCGTTTCTGTACGATAAAACATGGTCTTGTTGTCATTTGGCCAAATCACTTGGTCCAGACATAGCTTATAATTAATACTTGACGACTAAATCGTCAGTTACAGCAGATATTAAGTGGCCCAGTCGTCACTTGCCTATATTATATTTTCTGTCGTCATTTACGACCGAAGTTACGCGGTCCGATCGTCATTTTCGGCCGATTTTACATGATGCGATCGCCTTTTGCGGCCGTTACTACACGTTTTGGCCGGTCGCAATCGTTAGCGAGCGTCATTTTCGGCCGATTTAACGTAACGTGTTGCAATCGCCTTTTGCGGCCGTTACTACGCGTTTTGGCCGGGCGCAGTTGTTAGCGATCGTCCGAAAATCGGTGGGAAATACTGTTCAAACTTTCGATTATTTTTCAAAACTTCCGAGTAGAGTTCGAGTATTAAAATACTCGGCCGAAAACTCGAAGTTTCGAGTACTCGCACACCCCTAATTTATTTACATAGCTTACGAATGTACTGTTCAAACTAAATTTAGCAACAGCAAGGAGTTTACGTTTTTTCCTAGATGAGATTACAATACCCGGCGTGATCCATTTTATTACATTAGCATCAAGTTTTTGGACACTCCTTACTGGAGAAACATCAATTAAAGTATAATAAAATGTTTCTAGAAAACCATTATAACTATTATCAACAGTAGAACACAGCTTAAAATTATAAATACTACTGGCTAACTCTTTAACAAAAGTTGGTAATTTTTTGTCTGGAAATAATCTTTTCACTACTGTGGAAGATTTAACAGGTAAGGTTTTCAATTTTGGTAAATTTATCATTAATATATTATGATCTGAAAGATCAGTACAAGTATAGAATAGATAATTACAATGGCCATAGTTGAAATTTATACCAATGTTATCAATAGCGGTGGCAGAAATGACTAGTTATCCTTGACGGTTCTCTAAAATTCATTTTAAAAACCATAGTTTCTTAAATATGTCTCAAAAACAGTTGTGGTCTTACTACAATTGCTAATGTCAATATTCAAATTAGATGCAATTACAATTTTTTTATTTCTTAATTCCCTGCTCATTTCTAATTTTTCCAACAGCTCATAAAATCTTTCCAAAAATACTTTCAACAGTCTCTGTTCAGGGACTCTGTACAACAAAATTACAATCAAATTTAAATCACTTATTTCAATTTATAAGCCTTCAAAATACAATTCATGATTAAAAAGCAATAGATCGGTCCTAACTTTAAAACTAACTGACAGCTCATCAAACTTTTTATTAATTCCTTGGATATTTAGTAGAGGTGGGACGTTCCGGCCGGAACCGTTTTGTTGGAGCGCTCCAACGTTGCGACGGTAACGGAACTGTCCCAAAGCTTGGAACTACCAGTTCCAGTGGAGCGAGCTCGAGAAACAAAGTTTTAGTTTTTCTCCGTTGCCTGTTGCGGCGGCATCGTCTTCATTGTAGTCGTCGCGGCCACTCTGGCTGTTCCGCCGGTCCACCGTTGCAGTGTAGCAGTCGTCGCCGTAGAGCGTGGAGCGTGGATCGTGGATCGTGGAGCTTTGATGTCGCGTCTTCTGCTTAAAACCCGACACTCTGCGTTATATATCACCACGACAATGTCAGGTGCGACGGTACCAAACTTGCCCTGACTTCAAGGCGTTGTACGAGAATTTAATGCTTTATTATTTGTTATAATTGGGCACATTATTTCATTTTTGAGTTTTGCAACAGACTAAGTTATTAGGTCTAGTAGTATTTTTACTTCAATACAAATATTTATAATTCTTATTTTGCCAGTTTTGAACAAAGGGACAATTTAACTGTCCCTTTGTTATATATATATATATATATATATATATATATATATATATATATATATATATATATATATATATATATATATATTACAATAATGTAATACCAGTCCAGAAATATCAGTTACACTGGCAAGATATAAAATATAAACATAACATGTGTTAATCAGTTGGCCTAACAGATTTAGCCTAACTAAATGTAATTATAATTGCGTTGAAATGTGTGATTTTTATTTCCTGTAGCCTAATTACTTTCACGCAAAGGTAACCTTTCTTTTCAGTAGTTAGTCTCTGGGACCCCCAGGCAATAAGGAACGCCGCAGCATACTCGTGGCACGGCGTGGCATATTGCTATGGCACGGTCTCGTCCCCCGTCGCATCATCAGGTATCGGTGTAACGGAAACTCTTTGTGGAGCGGTTCCAATGTCGCGACGGAACGGTCGCGACGGAGCGGGCGTCGGAACTGCAACGACTCACCTCTAATATTTAGGTGAATCAGAAAATTTTCTTTATTTATTAAATGCTTCTTGAAATAATTCAGTTTAGTCTGTGCTGATTGAACATCAAAAGCAAAACTACATTTCTTGTCATTTGTATTTAGTTTGAAGGTTGAGTGAGCAAAATGTTATCTAGGATAGTATTACAACTATTTAAACTTATGGGTACAATTTCATGAGTGGGTTTAGTTAAACAATCACAACTGGATACACAACGCTCTGACACTCACTACTGACTCATTGGAAGACACTGATAAACTCATGACCAGCACTGGACAACTCTGAGACCGCCTGAGGTAGACCATCACCGGGCATCTCTGTGGGCGCTGCCTTAGTATGGCTGACCTCCAAGACTGCTGTTTGTCCCTGCCACCTTGAGAGAGTTGCGAAGATCCATCTGGTGCCCCATCCATCAAGGAAGTGCTTAGATCTTGAGTGGCTAGAATGTTCGTCAACATGCATCTGGCTGCCGCAACTTCATGCTCCAGTTCCCTCAAGAATTAAGGAAAGCTAAGCCCACTATAAAGTTGCCTGGATGCTTTTTCATTGTTTGTAACAATGCAAACTGCTGCTCCTGTACTCCCATGAAAATTCATTATATTCACTGCAAACTTTTTAATGGGGATAAGGTCTCTCACACATCCCATGAGAGAATAAACTAAGGTGTTAAACTTCCTTTTCCTGAAATCATTGGTGAGATGAAAAAACAAGAGTCATAATCTTTTTGGGAAGGTTTTTCAAAGAATTTTGATTTAGTTAAAAGTCCATAGATACCTGCTCCCTTGTTGATTTGGTGGTATGATGTATATCTATTGATAGTTTGAGAAACATGCGGCCTTCCACAATGATTTCTAAACGTCACTGCATCACCTGCACTCATATTTTTGATATGTTCAAAATCACTAGAGATGCAGTGTGCAAAAGCAACTGAGTTGTTTCTTTTCAATCGGCATATAAAGTCTGTCATGTCTTCTACTATTTTAACACCTTCCCATTCACTCAGAGTTGTACTGGCTTCTGCATAACTCATTACAGTAGAGGAAAGTTCTTAATTTAATGTGTTTGTATCTTACACATAGTTTGAAACAGTATTTTGCTTTATTTTCCTTACGGTATTAATTATTAGCTTGCTTATTTTATCTTTGCCTCTGTGATTGAAATGCAGTCCATGATTTGAATACAGATGGCGAGGTAAATCGGTATTGGAAGAACTAAGGTATTTGTTGATGTTTCTACTGTGTTCATAATTTGGCTGTTTGTGATATTTTACTATCTAGGTATGGATTGTCGTGGCGAAGGGACAAAGTGGCAACAATAAGGTTGATGTATTCCAGAGTTGTTGATAGACCAGCAATCTTCTGAGGTAATTTGTAAGCATTTTTCGTCCCCACTTCATTTGTTCCTCCAATCACAATGACAAAATCACTCCTAGTAAAATCCTTTGTAGCAATTTTCACGTCATGAGTCACTTGGTTAAATGTAGCGTTTGGTTTCGTGATTGTAGATGCAGGGAGAAAAGTTTGCTCTTGAATGTACCTGGTTAAGTCTTTTCCATGGCTATCAGCAAGTACAAGAATCCTACCATTGTCCAAGTCATTTGGTCTGATTTGGGTTTGATGTTAGTGTTGCTTTACTGTTGGCTTTACACTTTTTGACATTTTGATTTTTGCTTGTAATGTTTTTGCTATGCCCAGTTTTTCTATTTCTCCAATTATTATACTTATGTTCTCTTTAGTTGCTGTGTAATATTTGTTGGTTAGCATGGCAATTTTCTTCCTGTTCACGTAGCAAATTAAATTTATTAGAAAGAATTACAGGTGGAATTTTATGTTGTGGAAGTTGTTTCAAAGATAACTTATCCGATTTATTTAATCCTACTTCAGTCCAGCCTAGATTAGGATGACTGTGTGGTTGTCTGATTTCATCACACTTGGAATGGTTAGTATTGTTGTGGGTTTTTTTCTTCAGTTGTACCATGTTTTTCTTCAAACACTAATGAGCTTATAGTCCCATTTGACATAAACACACTGTTTTTAAAACATGGGTTAAGACTGACCTTTTTTTTATTAGATCAATTGGGTCCAAAGCAAGTAGTCAAGACAATCTGCCTATGTTTATATACTCATCCTTAAGCAGTCCGCTTAAAACTTCTGTCAAAAACAAGCAGCTCAATAAATAAACATACATAAATGCCGCAGTCAAAGAAGTTAATCTGTTTTGGCCCATCAACAACAAAAAACTCATGATCCAGTGCATTAAAATATAATGACACCTTATTTGGTACAACTTGAGCATCCTTCATGTTATGTTTCCCTAATGAATCGTAATAATGAAAACTGTTGCTTGTCTTTGTGTAAACAAGGAGACTCCAGTGAGAGCCACTCACACCGTCAAGCTGCTTTCAATCATTTATAGGCATGATTATGGTTTGAAAATCCTTTATTTTCAGTGAGTCCAGAAAGTGTGAATAATTATTTAACATTTTTACAGCATGACATATCAGAGGATTAAGGATAAAACATTAATTTGTAACTGAAGAAAGAAAACGTGCATTAACTAAGCCTTGATCAAATACGAGGGCCATCCAAAAAGTAAAGAACGTTTTCTTACTGCACCTAGCGCAGCTCTCCCATCACCACGATTGCGAGTGTGGCAGTCCAATCACCTCCCCACCAAAGTATGAAAAGAGTCTCGTTGCTGTGCGGTCACACGTTTTACTAATACAGCGATTTAAGTTAGCGGCGGTAAATGAAAATCCCGCCAAATATGAGATACGCAGTGTTATTCTGTTTCTGAGTTAAAAAATGCCCAGACCTAGACATTTTTTGAAAACACCAAAGAAATTTTATGGTGAAAGAGCAAAAAAACAAGATCTTAAATTGATGTAATGTGCTAAGATTTTAGCAGCTGTTTTCTTCAAATTTTCCTCAAGTCTTTCTTTCAAATCATCTTTAACGAGCAATGACCTGCCACGCCGATCCTCGTCGTTGACGATGAATTTTCTTTCATTAAACCGGTTGCAGGGCCATTCCATGTCAAATCATCCAGCCAAATTACAATTTGACACCCAAGTTCTCAGATTTTTATGAAATTTTGTATACATTAAGTGTGTACAAAAATAAGAAAAAATGCAAAGTTTCACCAAATTCCATTAAGTAGTTTCAGAATTATAGTCGTTTAAAGTTTTAGAAAAATGTAATTTCCGATGGCAGTATGAGCGGGAAATCAGCTTGTATGTTTCCACGTTTTTCTAAATAACATTTATATTTATGTAGCTAGAGGCTTCAAACTTTATGAATTTGTCCTAAATTTAATGGAGAATCAGATTATACTATAAGTGTTGGCATTATAACTTTTCATCATTGTTTAAAAATTCGTAAAACACAAAAATTATAGTTTTTTTCAAATTGTGACGTTTATGTAAAAAACAATCTTTGGCTAAAATCTCTCTCCAGATACCCTAATACAACCATATATCACTGAAAAGAGCATAACATTTCCTTATAAATGGTGAAATAATATTTGTGGGTTTACGTGTTCTAAAAGTTTTATTACAATGTGAAGTTAATAAATAAATTTTTGAATAGCGGAAAAGGTATTTTCATTGACAAAGACAGAGTTTGTGGTAAGGATGTTAGAAAGTCAATAATATCTTATAAAATATAGGACTATGGAGCTAAAATCATATGTAATACAATTTGCATGGTATATTTTGTAATAACATAAGTCTTACTGTTGGATATACCCTAACACATTTACAACAAATAATTTTGTACAGTATGATGTCATTTTGAATTTAAATGTATACCCTTGTTAGCCTACGTATTACTGGAGAGCTGCATGTCAGTCTCAAAAGGTGAAATAATATTTGCAAGTTGTAGCATTACAAGAGTTTTAATACAATATAAAAATATGAAATGACATGGCTTAAGTGCTCCTTTTTTACCTCAAAACTGAGGGTGTACTGATTTAGCTTACATTAAACAACCTCTTGAATTTATGATACCTACACAAAATATACAATATTTACATTTCACTTAGTTACTGCACTGGTTTACTTACTTCTTATCCAGATTTTCGTGGGAAAATTCTTCTGTTGTACAAAATGATAGTATATCTTCAAATTGTGTTAAAAGTTGTTAAATAGTTTTTAAAAGTCTTGGCTTGGTTCGAAAGTAACTTGAAATGTAAGTAAACACAATCACTGAAACTTAAAACTGATGACCGTCTATAATGATATTTTAAAGTTGTCCCAGGCTGTGTTAATTTATTTTTGAGAGTCAGAATCAATCTTATAAGTTCAATCCAATTGTGACGTTACCACTGGAGGTTTTACTTTACAAAGGTGATGAGGTGGTGGTATG
The DNA here is from genome assembly GCA_963675035.1 of Allygus modestus. Lineage (NCBI taxonomy): Eukaryota > Metazoa > Arthropoda > Insecta > Hemiptera > Cicadellidae > Allygus > Allygus modestus. Next base: position 41,187,431 of record OY776117.1, on the reverse strand, counting down.
GGACAGTTTTCTTCTTTTTGAGGCCAATAAAAGTTTTCAGCTGTACCATGAGGATTGCATAAAGAGGATATTATAATCCCCTTCTTCCTCATTAATTTGCTGAACCATTCCAATCCACCAGTTGCTTTCATAAACCCAGGCAACAAAGGAACGGAGGTTAGGTTCAATCATTGTTCCTGATGGGTTAAACATGTTTTTTCTTAACACGTTGGCTGCTGTGGGCCCCGATCGGTTTTTTTTCTTAACATAGAAACTTATGCAAATTTCATGTTTAAACATGTTTGCAGCAGCGAAAGTGTTCAACAGATAACAGAGCCTGAGCTCACTCTTTTTGCTATGATTTCTTCTGACGATGCAGGCTGGAAAAAATTAAAACTTCTTGTTCCAGTTATGCTTTGCCCAGATTCAAAACGACTACTTTGGGTTATTCTGATATTTTCAATATCTTCTTCACTCAAAAAGAAAAATTTTATTTTTGAAAACAGATTATTACAAAGTGTGAACATTTGCCAAGCATTTACAATCCGTTCACTTGCTTTTGAACTTTGGAGGTTTCTCTTTGTATTAGTTCTTTTGTCTTGCCCCCGATTCCGTCATATACGGTTTTTCCATAACTTGTTGCATGAAAAGACCTTCTATACGTTGCATGAAAAGACCTTCCATACCTTCCATGAAGATTTTCCATGACTTCCTTTAAGTTCAACTTTTTTCCTGACAAATTCATCATGGTTTTTAAATTTTTATACTGTGCACTGCACCCATCAGTAATATATTCTACTCTGCCAACTGATGGAAATGTCAGCTTAATTAAATCAATCGTTTTTTCTTGGACAGAGAAGAAAAATGGTACATCGTGTCTTAGGTCATCAGAAATGAAACACTAGATGTTTCTAGTACCACAATGATGTTTTAAGGTACCATCTCCATTTTTAGAATATATTACTACAGGATGAACTGAACAACTTAAATGGCTCCAGTGGTATGACTGTACTTCATTTTGAAGAACAAAATTATAATTATCAGCGAAATCCATTAAGACCAAAACTTCATCAAATCCTAGGTTTTCATTTCATATTTTTATATTGTATTAAAACTCTTGTAATGCTACAACTTGCATATATTATTTCACCTTTTGAGACTGACATATGTGCAGCTCTCCAGTAATACGTAGGCTAACAAGGGTATACATTTAAATTCAAAATGACATCATACTGTACAAAATTATTTGTTGTAAATGTGTTAGGGTATACAGTAAGCCTTATGTTATTACAAAATATGCCATGCAAATTGTATTACATATGATTTTAGCTCCATAGACCTATATTTTATAAGATATTATTGACTTTCTAACATCCTTACCACAAACTCTGTCTTTGTCAATGAAAATACCTTTTCTGCTATTCAAAAATTTATTTATTAACTTTACATTGTAATAAAACTTTTAGAACACGTAAACCCACAAATATTATTTCACCATTTATAAGGAAATGTTATGCTCTTTTCAGTGATATATGGTTGTATTAGGGTATCTGGAGAGAGATTTTAGCCAAAGATTGTTTTTTATATAAACGTCAAAATTTGAAAAAAACTATAATTTTTGTGTTTTACGATTTTTTAAACAATGATGAAATGTTATAATGCCAACACTTATAGTATAATCTGATTCTCCATTAACTTTAGGACAAATCCATAAAGTTTGAAGCCTCTAGCTACATAAATATAAATATTATTTAGAAAAACGTGGAAACATACAAGCTGATTTCCCGCTCATGCTGCCATCGGAAATTACATTTTTCTAATACTTTAAACGACTATAATTCTGAAACTACTTAATGGAATTTAGTGAAACTGTGCATTTTTTCTAATTTTTGTACACACTTAATATATACAAATTTTTATTAAAATCTGACACCATGGGTGTCAGCCCCTGGATGATTTGGCATGGAATGGCCCTGCATCATTGTTTCCCTTGGACTTGAAGACTTGTTTGCACTTTCACGATAAACTTTCTTTGGTGTTTTTCTAAAAAAATTATATATTCCCGAACATTTTTAAATTCAGAAACTGAATAATACTGCGTATTTCATATTTGGCGGGATTTTCGATTACAGCCTCCATTTTGAATAGCTGTAGAAATAAGACAGGTGACCGCATGGCAACGAGACTCGGCTCATACTTTGGTGGGGAGGTGAGTGGACCGCCACACATGCAATGGCGGTGATGGGGGAGCTGCGCTAGATGCAGTAAGCAAACGTTCTTTATTTTCTGGATGACCCTCGTATAACCTTGTAAAGGCATTACTGAGTAAAATCTTTCTGGTCACTGCATCCATTTTTTGCTCTTACTGATAGGCTTTTCGGAATAGATTTCTTCACGTATAACGGATGGCAGCTAGAATCGTTCAGATAACTCATAGTATTCGTCTCTTAAATGTGCAGTTTGGTCCTAAGTCTTAAGTATTCCAAAATTAACAAATATATCAAGGTCGTACTAAATATGTAATAATAAATAATATATATACAATTTTGAACGACCCCCCAAAACGTGTTCAGGCCGTCACGTTAGAAACTTCTATGGTGCTGCCGGGCTTAAGTTTCACCGTGCGGGTCATGCTAATAGTTCACTCTCCATAGGAAATTCACTAAAAACCAAGAAGAAATTGGAATCGTCCAAGTTTGTTTTACTATTTTCACCATTAAACCAAGTTTGTTTTACTATTTTCACCATTACAACGGTCTTTCCGCGTAGAAATATTACTTTTATTGTGTTTTTCAGGTCGAGATCTACAAGAAAAATGCAAATTTACGTCGATTTTGTTAGAGTCATGTATACTACATAATTACCATAAATGTTTCCTCTGATAATCCGACCTTTATTGTGTTCCAACCGGCTCTCGGTTCTGTTGGGGATGGATTAACGAAGTCTGTATGACAGAGTGTTTATAACTTTCTTCTAGAAGCTCACTCTTGTATTAACACACATAAACATAACTGCATATTGACATATAGGGCGCTGCGGCGAAGGGGCGCGACGGCCGTGTAAGAGAAAGAGAAAAAATATTGCCCCCGCACTATGGAAGCACGAATGTTTCACGGAAAGAAATCGTGAACATGAAATCAATGAACTTGACTATTCTAAACATAAGTCATTCTATAACTTTGGTTTTCTACATAAATTATAATTTAAAACAATAATAAGTCGTGGATGATTACCTATATCGATTGATTCATAGTAACTGTAAAAAAAATTATTACAGCGCAAGTAATTCATAAATCATTATAGTATTGAAATTGACTAAATACGTAGGCCAACACCTTTGCTAGGTATTGGAAAATAATTAGACTCGCGCTCCTTGGTTGCATACTGTACACTGTGCATACGCCCACAATCGCTCATTCCTAACCTCAAACTCTCACTTCATTTTTTCGTCATGGTGTCCGTATCGTATACAATGAACTCTACGTAATCTGGAGTCACTTTTGGTTTAATAAAAGCATGCCGTTGTGAAAGCCACGTTTTGCTCAGTTATGTTGGCAGTGAATCTTGTGGGACGCTGTCAAAATCTCCCATTTGATTCATTGTAAAAACGGTGATATTCAAAGTCTTTAAATATTAATATTTTGTCGCATTTTAAGAGAAATTTATGTTAAACTTAACTTTATAATCTTCACACATATTTTAGATGGAATTGGATCGTTTATTTTGAAGCAAAGTTATTATTTGAGTTGAATGAAAACACCCTTGTAATGTGGCTTTGGAAATATTGTTGTAAACAATGTCGAATGGCAGCTTCCCACCAACAAGATGACACTATAACATAGAGCTCAGTGGATGACACCACCACAGACCAAAATAAGAAAGGCAGAGGCTACGTACACGTCCGACGTCAGCCGCTACTGTTCACGTCTGTTCCAAATTATGCACCGTACGTTAATTTTCCTGTGATTTTTCAAAGAAATTGAGAGCCAGAAAACCTCCTAACTTAATCTAACGCAACGTAACATAACCTAACCTAACCTAATGTAATGTAACCTAACCTAACCTAACCTAAGCAGTAACGAAGTGAATTTGCCCTTACATTGGACGTGTACGTAGTCACTTCGAATAAGAAATACGACAGAACGCTTTTTGAAGGTTATTTGCCAGAGAGTAGTGACTTCTGTTTACATTTTAACTCATTGGTCGTATATATAGTTTCTAGTTATTTTGTTTATTGTAATGCATTACGGCTAGTTCAGAGCTGTGTGAACTAAGACTATGTTTTTTTACGAAAACAGTATAATATTATATTTGACATTACAATTAGCAAGTTGAAACTTATCAAAACTTAGGATGACACAGGAAAGGCTAAATGCTCTTTTGCGAAAGTCAAGGCAAGAAAGATTAACAACAACAAATTTATTCCTTTGGGGGTTTAAAGTATTGACGAATCAGACTGATTATTTTTAAGTTCTTCATAAAATCAAAAGTTTTGTTTGTTATATTTCCTACATATTATGTAAGTTTTTTGTAAATATAAACACAAAATAAAAATATATATGTGTTGTGTTTCTAAAATGCATTCTTATAAAAATATTTATAAATACCCTTATTGGGGGGGGGGCGCAGATCACAATCTCGCCCCAGGCACCTATTAACCTCGGGGCGGCCCTGATGTCATAATAATAATTGTTCACTATACAAGCGGAATCGATGATTCATGCCCACCTCCAAGAAATCCGGACCGGCCGTCCACCACAATAGTCTGGATTTCTGAGAGGCTACTGTAATCAATTCAAAGTTTGAAATCTAGCTTTGACGGAACGTTGAACCGGCTGCTATTTCTGACTCAGTGGTCTGTTAGAAGTAAGGTTTGCGGCATTGCCGTCTACTTGTTAAGATCTTTAATTTCTGACTAGTTTGACCTATGCTTTTGTTTAAGCTTTTCTTCCTACTTCTTGTGGGCTGTCATAAAATTACAAATACGCTATATGATAAAGTTCATTTTATTATTTTTTTATTATGCTGGACACACAAAAATATTCCATATTTTGCTAACAATCTTTTAAGCATGTCATATTTAAAATATAACTATTCGGCTCATTCAAAAAACTAGTTTGGTTCTTTGATCTTTTTAGATCAAACTCATTTTATCATGGAGTATCTGACTAAGTCTTAAGACAACTCTCTTGATATGAATAATCAAATGAAACACATCAAAATATCACACTTTCATAAAAATATACCTCCTCAAGATTTTTAGTATTATAAAATTTAAATATTGTTAAAGTGCTTCTTTAGTTCTTTGAGTAAATCCGCAGAACTTTTATGACCCGGATAAGCTTGAAGTGCCTTCTGCACAGCAACGTAGCTGGATTGGAGGTCACCAACCTGTAATCACAAATTAGATTGCCCACGTTAACAAATATATCATCATTTGGTACTTTGGTATTATACGGATGCCACCCTTATACAGCGCGCTGCGGCAGTTATGTTAGGATGGGTTATCATAAAAATGATTGTAGGACTTTTCTTGTTTTGTTACGAATCGAATGATACCTGATGAGTCATACTTCAGGCCATCAAACCCCCTCCAAATAGGCCAAGGCCAGGTCGTTGACTGGAGAGCGCGCATCGCCTGTCACCGCCTGTATCTGGGTCAGTGTCATGAGTGATTTATTGCCGTCACTACGTTACATTTGTTTCATAATGAGTGACGTTCTTTTGGTGTGGGATTTACCTCGAAATGAAGAGGAAACCGTACGTATTTTTATGATAACCCATCCTAACATAACTGCCGCAGCGCGCTGTATATTTGGCGGAGTACATGTGGCGATCGGGTGTGGCTATGCTAGCGGCGGCGACGCATTCAACACGATCCTAGCGGACATCGCTGTCTTTTGGGAGGCACAACACAAAGACCGCTCATCAGAATGATGTAAAATTTGTACAGTAAGTCAATAAAAGTACGTTTTTTCGAATTATGTAGTTATCCTTTGTATCCGGTAAAAATTTAACCTCCAAAAATAGTGGCATCCGTATAATACCAAAGTACCCATCATATTTATTTATCATTTTATGACTCAGTATTTCAATAATACTGTTGAATAAATCATTACATCTGCTGATGTTGGTTCTTACATATGTATGAACAATTGAAAAAAATAACAGGAAATGCAAATGTTTATATGGGAAATTCAGCTGTACAAAATTTGTAGGTGTTAACATGACAGAAATCCATCATTTATAGCATATCAAATTATCATTATTATTAGTATATGTGTCTAGATATTATCTGAAAATTCCTTAGGACAATTATTCCTTACTTCAAAATTTCAATATTTGCCTATTGGGGACAGTGACTTTATTTACAAATTTTTTAGTGAATTTCCTTTGGAAAGTGAACTATATTAGCATGACCCCAAACGGTGAAACTTAAGCCCGGGACCATCATAGAAGTTCCTAACGTGACCCCCTGAACACGTTTTGAGGGGTTGTTCAAAATTGTATATAGATGTGTTTGCACTCTAGCGGTCACATTTTTTGGCCGATTTACTTCAAATTTGGTAGGGATGTTCCTTTCTGTAATCAGTTGGACAAGTTCATTGGACAAAACAATCGGAAATCTCTAAACCCCTTTTTTGGGGATTAATCTTTCAAATTTCGAGTTTTTGGGCCTAAAAAGGGGTCAGAAAAGCCCCGTATGTACAATTAATGAACGTAAAAAGATGGGAATTAGTGAGGCGAAAGTCACGTCATTCTAGCATACATGTTTTCCGAATTATTAAAGAAAATGTGTTTAGACTAAACACAGTACTTTGTCTTTTGGGGGTTTTAAACTACAAAAGCCTGTTATTCCTTTGTTAGAGTACTTTTATCATTCCCAGCAACCTCATTCCTACTTTCTAGCCTGTCTGGACCTTCTCCTAACATTACAATGCGCAAAATTGTATTCCCAGCTTTGCAGGTAAATGAAACCAGGAGCATCAGAACAGCCAAAAAATCACAGTTTTCAGATTTTAATCAGAATTGGTATAAATGTATGTTTTTACACTGATTTTGAGTTTTAAAGGTTTTTATGTGGAAATTCACTTCCCTCACGTCAGCGTGCTGCGTGCGAACTCGTTTCCATTGTAATAGGGATTTTCAGGCCCAGTTTAAACTTAAGTATTATTCTTGAACAAAGTCGCAGTAGAGTTGGGTCTGGTAATATGGAGCAAGAGTCTGGTGTAATATACTGGGGACTGGTGGAAGGGGTTTGTAAAACTTAACCTAATTAAAGAGAAGGACTGTTACTGTATAGGTACTGTACTGTGAAGGTATATTACTGTATATGCATTTTCTGACATAAGGAGGCTATAAAGATGGAGGATTCAAAATTTTTTGTTTGTTACATTGTTGTTAAGAAATCTAGCAATCACATTTAAAATGAGTTGATAATTTACCTTTAGTAAAGTACAATAACTAAACATTTTGAATACTCTACAAATACGCTATTGTAAAATGTATTCAGAAATTAAAAATTACAGAAAATTAATAACCGACATCTTTGAACCCCTTAAAACTTAATCAGTTTATACCATCAGGTGATCCTCAAACCCTTCTCATTTAGTGATACCAAATTCCATGCATGTAACAGGGTAAACCACCTGTGATAACCATAAAACTTACTACTGAATTTTATTTGAAATCTCAAGAAAAAGCCTTAAAATAAGGCTTTATAAAGCTCATGGATTACTTTTGATGGTGAGTTGACACATTTATACTATCAGATATTCCTTGATCAACAATCAGCCTTAAGTCTTCATCACCGGAAGTTGTCGGACGCCGTCTCAGCGTTTAGTTCCATAAGACCAATGTTATGGATGAGGTTAGCTAATTAACTTTGTGCCTCTTTTACTCCTCACCTGATCGTCACGTACAATTCATTTCGGTATCAAATTTAAGGGTTCATCGTCCTCCAGTGAAATACAATTTAGATTTTTTTACAAATTAAGGAGAAAATGTGCAGTAATCCAACTGATAGTCAAACAATTTATTATGAAACTATAATTCTCAAATCAAGGAAAAAATGTAATTCCCTTGAGAACCACTTCATCTTTGTTTTGACACCTAATCGAGTGTTATGTGTCGATCGGGTTAGGAGTAACGGAAGCACAATGTTAACATTGGCCTTATGTAAAAAAACTCCCAAGATGGCGCCTGGCAACTTCCGATGATCAAAACTCTTAAAGGGCTTTTCTTATAACCCTTACATCTCCTACTTCTTACATGGGATTCATTTTTTAAGATTGTTGCATACTAAAACTTTCATACATCATCCTTCTTCCTTGTTCTGTATTATAAACTTGGCGGAGCTCACCCCATTGTCGATGACCGCCCCGTTGTAGAACGGCTCGTACAGGTAGGGAGCCAGGGCCCCTGCTGCCTGGAACATGGCCCTGGCCTGCGACACGTTGCCCCGTCGGTGCTCCAGTACGCCGAGGTTGTTGTAGGCGGGGGCGTGGCTGGAGTCCACCGACAAAACGAGCCTCAGACACTGCGACGCTAGCTTCAGGTCCCCCAGGGCCTATAGGCAGTAAGGTGTTGAAGTTAGCGGAACCATTGTCTATAGATACTGGAGGGGACATCCCATCTATGTCGCCCAGCTGTCACTCTTTTAGTGTTAGCCAAAATTTGAAGTGGACATAGTTTAATTAGGTCACCGACAGATTGTGCTGCTGTAAACTATTTATTTTAGTTATTTACGTTAACCTTTAAAAAACCTCCACTCTAGAAAGGAAGTGCTAATCAACTTATGTTTGCTTTCTGACACACCAACTGTTGTATTATCTCCTCCTGAGAGGATAATAGTAGAAAGAAGTATACTCTGTTAGTGATTAGTGTAACTACGTCCTCTATGAATCCTGTGTCACACAAAAACGGGGACCGTTTTTACAATGGCAATGAGAAGTCTACTTCAGTACCTTTATTCAATGGCGGGACTAACTTTATTCCTAAAATATATAATGTTAAATTAAATAATACATTAAAAATTGTCTGACAACACTCCTAAATTTATTGACACTTACAAACAAGATGGTAAACATACATGAAAGGTGGGACAAGGCAATCAGTCTTGATCAGTCATACAGATTGTGTGACTGATCGAAATCATGTTTGTAATATCTTCCATCTATATTTACTGACAAGCATGTACAGATACAGTGTAAATGAGAATATATTTTGTAATGTTGTAGTAAAAAGTAGCCTTGACCATCTTGTTCTGTAATATTAATAACTGATAATACGCCGATGATCTTAGTTTGTGTTTTAAGGTGAATTTGAATGAGTTATGAGTGTGTAATGAATGAGGTGCTGTGAAGCCTTTTTATGGATCGAATAGCACAACAAAATGTTCAAATGAACAAACAGAAGTGAATAGTAAGCAGTTCAACCATTTAAAACTTACTCCCCTCACGATACCTAATTCCTTGCACTTTTGTGAACGCCTTGAATTTTATGAGCTCTGGGCTTTTGTGATGTGATAAGAACTTACCTGCAACATTATCATTGTAAAAATAACAGGCACTCAGCATATTCAACAAACAATCAATATCAACAAAACCAATACCAACAATCAAAATCATCAAAATCAACATATTTTTCCTCCAAATGTATGATAAATCAGCTTTCTACTGTCTATAACTTATATTACAATACTCAATACTTGATCAAAAGCATACAATAAACCATAAACACCAAGACATAAAATGTTAAGAGTCAGTATTTTAAATGCAAGTGCAAAAATGAAACGAAGCAATCTCAATCATAAATAATAAATAACTAGAACCAAAATAGTCAAATGGAAAACAAATCAAGCAAATAATAGAAAAGGAAGCAAACCCTACAATCCACTAAAAATAGTAGAAATTGTGAAACATTTTGATATTACTGTTGTCGCCAACTCACAATGGCTATGTTGGCAATATTGTACCATACATCAGCTGCGGTTTCATCAATGGCCAAGCTGAGAGCTCTTTCGAAGCAGCTGACAGTCATGTCGTACTGCTGCGAGTAGAAGCAGCACAGGCCGAGGTTGTTGAAGAGCTCTGTGTTGTACAGGCCCATCTGAAGTAGCCTCCTAGCAGTTGTCGTTTTGTTATTCAATGTTTTTATACATTAAATACAATGTAATATGAATCAGAAATTAACCCATTCATCTATTATTGAAATGTCAGATATAGCCCTAAAATAATATTTGTCTTAAGTAAGTATTCAAAATACTCATGTGTGACATGGTCATCTATATCTTCATCATTCACAATATAGTATACTCAGTATACACACCACCTAATTTAGAAGATTAAGCTGTCTTCATAGTCACGGCCGGATTTAGGAGTATGCCACCTGTAGGCTAAATCCATTTGCCCCCCCCCTTTAAGAGACTCACAGTTAATAGACTAATATGTTATCATGCATATTATAAATTCGTTTTATACAAAAAATGATGGATTCAGTTATTCAAATTAAATTGTGCTAAAGAGTAAAACTAAAACCACAAAAAAATTTCATTACTGGTTTATTTGTTGAAATTAAATAGATAGATGATATACAGGCTACCATAATACAACCATGAATAATTTAAGCCAGTAATCACAACACAATCATAACTACACAGGAGCAGCAGAACATAAAAACATACCGTTTTTCATCACTGATTGACACACTGTTTTATCGTAACGTAAACAAGAGAGGTTAGGAATGTTTGTTGTGACCAAGGAGGTTTATTGCATAACTGGAGGTAACACTGCTTCACTATTTTCGTCGAAAAAGCCAGCCGGTAATTTTGTCAGGTTGGTACACTGGTGAGGCAAATTTCTCGTTCTTTGAACTATCCTAATTGGTTGATTTACTCCTAAAAGTGAATCTACTCATGCAAATCACGGGAATAAAACTAATAAATTTTGGAACACATTAATTTTTTTGTTTTATTTATGTATCTAATCTTTCCGTGAAATATAATAATAATATTTATTCCGTGACAATGTGTTGGAATTTACAAAACAAAATATTAAATTTATGAGGAAATCTTTAAACCAGGTAAGGTAGGCCTGAGTCCTATCTTTCCCTTCCTGGCGGGGTACGGCCCATTTCTGGGAACCATTCCGGCATTTGCCTAAATGAGATGAGAAACCGTACAAACTCTTCTCAGAATGGCCGGCCTGGGATGAAACCCAAGACCTCCCGAATGTGAGGTGCAATAATCGCTACCTCACTCGGTTGCATTTTTTTACATTTATACATTACATTTTTATACACTTTAATATTGAAAATAAGAAGATTACGTAAACAAAATATTATTATATTGTTTATGTAAACTTTTGTAGTTAGTAGTTTTATTTGACTTCTTTTCACAAAATTTTTTTCTTGAATAGACTGGAATATAGATTAACAGTTTCTGCGACAAAAATTATTTGAATAACAACAATACCCACTAAGACAGTTTTAATTAATTGAAATATTTTGTTAATTTGCACTCAAAAACATAATTTGTTGTAAATCTTCCAAGTTCTTTTTAATCTTTTTCTAAAAGATTTTTTAACTTTTGATTTTTAATTTTCAGACTTGTTATTTTTTGTTCTTTTATCTCCTTTTTTGGTATCTTGTAATTTTTCTTCATCTTTTTATTAACTTGCCTATTTTAGTCTGTATTATTCCATCTTTTCTTTTTTATCATTTCTTCATTCTCATTATCTTCATACTCCATTAATTAAAAAATATTGGAGTAGATTTTATGATCTGACTATTGATTTGTTATCTTGTTTATATTATATTATAGTGTTCTTTCTTTCTTTATTTGTTTGTTAACTTTGTTTTTTTATTGTTTGTAATGATTGTTGTTGTTTTTTATTTTTTATTATTGTTAAATCATAACATAATAAACATTGTTTTACAACTGCATGTGAACAAAATAACTATGTATAGTTTTAAGGAATAAAATGACATCTGAAGTCATATTTAAAGTGGTAATAAAATTAAAAAATCAAAAATCAAATTATTATTTTTTATCAACAATCATTACAATAATGGACCGTCTACTATCTAAACCCAAAGGTTGTAGAGTTTCGAGTCTCTGATACACCGTCCGCATCACTACAGCCCGGATGCTTGGATTATATATGATTAATTATAAGCAAATAAACAAATACAAGTTTATTAATTTTCAAATCATGAACAGCTATTTGTTTGAATCTCTTTGTCAACTTGTTCGATTCCAGCAAGTAGTTCTTTGCCTCACCAAATTTGGCAAAGAATGGCTCACAATTTTGTTTCATCAGTGTTATCTCCAGTACTACCAATTTGGAGTTATTATGTGGAGTAAATTCGTATTATGCTATGAAAAGAATAAACATATTTCCATTTCCGTAAATGAATACGCTACATATCAAAGATACGTCTAAAGAAGTTTCTGTTATTAAAATAATCTAAATGTATATTTTAAATTTTTAGTAATTGCCAAAGAGCCGCCCCTTAAATTTTGCCGCTCTAGGTTGCAGCCTTTTCAGCCTATTTAGAAATCTGGCCCTGTTCATAGGAACTTGCAAACTGCCATAATAACCAGCGCTAACAACAAAAACTGAGCACTATTATTTTTCTAGTATCGGTTTAGTCAATCATTAAAGTACAAAACAAAATAATGATCCAGAAGTATAGTAAAACACAATAAACACAATTATGTATTTACTAGTAGATACAATTAAAACACAATTATGGAATCAACTGGTGCTGCTACTTATAACTACTTAGTCTACTTAGTATACTTATAACTGGTGCTGTACAGGATAAACTACTTTAACCTCTAAAGAGTTCCGATATAGACTATCGGGTAAAAGCAGGAGTAAGTAATAGAGGTGGTGAATGAATTTACATTGCTCGAGCCAAGAGTGAAACATTTAATGAATAATTCATTTTTTTAGAGAAATGCTTGTCTACTCTTACGACTTTAGAACGTAAATGTACTAAAAATTGTAATTGAATTATTTTATGTTAAAATTCTAAGATGTAATACATAGACATCAACAACAGTTGACACATTAACTGGGTTAATAATTATGATACATTTGTTTCCAAGTCAAGTAGCCACCTGAAATTCCGCACGCTAGATAGTTTTTTTTTTCACAAGCATGTAAGTCATCATGGGTTTAGTTTATTTTGTTGATCTTGAAAAATGGTTAAATCCGTTCTTCATTCTTTAACAACTTAAAGAAGTTCTTTAAAGAGGTTTTATTCTTCAAACTCATCGCCATATGGACTAACGCCACATAACCTGAAGGTGGGTAGTGCCCAATCAAATTAGGATTTTTTATTGAAGTTCTTTAAATCTACTTTTTGCAGATAATATCTGTTTTGTTATAATTATAATTTGTTTCCAAAACAAATATAATTACAACCAATGCCATTACTCCAATATGAGGCGAGGGAAACTAAAAACATATGTATAAACAAGTTCAATTACATGTGGGGTATCTGAAATGGGTAGCAATAGGTCTGTTAAATTTTCTGGGGTCTGCCTTACATAAAGTGCCAAGTCTCATTATGGAACATCAACTCTGCTCTCCAGCATAGAGGAAGGCTTCTGGGCTGAATATATACAACAACTTGCAGACTACTGTAAGTATTAATCAATTAATTTAAACGTTAACTCTCTATTGGTATAAATATACTTCTTTTAAGCATAAGTATATTTTTCAATACTTAGATATATTGAAACAAATGCAAGCCTTTTTAATTAATTCCAAATTTGTTCAAACACTGAATGTGCTATTATGAGTAAGTAAAAAAAACTTAAATTATTTTCTACTAAAAAACTGCACCTAAAACTAATTGTGAAGGTGAGGTCCTCAGACATTAAGTTGGTTCTTCATCTTACCTATAAAACCTCAATGCAACTTCAGGCTGGTCACCGTAGAAGTGATTTACTGCAATACAAGCGATGGCTTCTATGTTAGTGGCATCTTTCTGGAGAATGTCTTTGTAATACTTAACCGATGCTGGGATGTTATTGAGACCCTCCAACACCCTTGAACAATACATATAAATGTGAAAAACTGATTAGAAGTAAAGAAAACAAGGCTTGACAATCCCACTTACACCGCAAAGATTCGTGAAAAAACAAAAAACATTTGTGCTGCATTCTGTGGAGAAACTGATGAACTATTAAGACTAACAAACACATGTTTAGTTTTATTGTGATTATTCACCGGACCAAATAAAATTATCATCTGCCATGGATAAACATTGAATCTTTTAAGGCCAATGGGGCTAAGCCCATGTGAACTTTGGAAATGTTGGATTCTTAACAAACACTTTGATGTGCAATATGTAGGGATGAGTAGATTCTCGATACTACCGATTCTTGGACATTGGTATCGGTATCGAGATTCATTCGTTCAATGTCGATACCCCCGCCGTTTACCCGCGCTACGAAGTGAACGGGACGAGATACTCCCGCTGTTTACCCGCGTTGCAAAAGGCATGGGTAGTGTTTGGGTCGCCGGCAAAAAATCTTACTTGGAGATAAGGAAGGAAGAGCGATGGAGGGGTGGGGTCCGGTTGAAAGCAATAAATCAGTCGGCTGATCAACATTATTTCTTTGAGTCATTATCTTACAACCAAGTTTTTCCCCATTATGAATTTATAATAAATAGTTGTTGTTTTTCTATATTACTATATCGTACTAGTGAAATTAACATTAAATTATGTAAAAAATTGCATTCAAAAATTTGATTAATAATTAACTACAAAATAATACAAAATAATTTTAAATGGTAACACAAATTTTTGACTGTTTTTAACAATAGTTTTAACAACTATAGATACTGAAAAATCATAGGTATCGAAGATGTCGGTAGTGAGAATCGAAAATCAATTTTTCAGGTTTCGGTATCGGTATCGAGAATCGATAAATTTTGGTATCGACTCATCCCTAGCAATATGTTATTGTTTCATGATAAAACCTTAAAATTTGGCACATGGATTTCCCATTTGATTTAATACTTTTCAAGATTAGCATTTTAAATATAAAAATTGGGATATATTTCAGACAATATATTTATTGGGCCATATATTTACGAAGATGAAAAAACCTTTACCTTTTACCTTTTCAGAAGAGTGGGCCCGATTTAATAAGCTCTAATTCAGAACTATTTTAATCCAAAACTGCACAGCCATTAAATAATCTATAGTAACTAAATCCAAATTTGAAAATGAGAATAATTTGTCTAGGCGTACCTTGCGATTTCAGTCATCAGGGTGACTTCATGAGGGAAAACCTGCAGTCCAGATCGGCAAACGTCCACTGCACTGAGAGGCTGATCCAGACGGATATACACCCGAGCTATGCGCAGGAACCTGCAACCAATATTTAGTGGTTCACCAAATAACCATTCAAATAATAGGAGTAATGACTAATTTTTTAAACACATCAGTTCAAGGGTACAGATGAACTGAACTCGAGATGTATTTGGTTTTGTATACTTCTCATTAGAGAACTGAGTTAGACTGTGGGCTCATGAATCAATTTAAACTGAATTCCCCCTTGAATAAGAAAGATATGAGGAATGGGGTTGGTACTGAGAAGGGTATACCAGCGTCAGATATCTTTGTCTCTTTTCAACGTAGAGCTCCATCTTTCCAACCAATGAGTGGTTACCTAAACTCGAGGGCACCGCTGGTATCCCTTAAAACATTTTGTTTGATCTAAAGCATCCTATATATCTCTTGGTTTCAGTTTCATCTTAAATGACGGCCACAAATCATGTAACATCGGCCATAAATGATGATCGCACTGTATAAGATCGGCCGAAATTGGCGATCGCACCACGTAATATTGGCTGTAAAAGATGACTGGACCATGCACCAACAACGTAATAAATTATCGATCCACGTGATAGTTGTTGTAATTGATGATCGAACATGTAATTGAACGTGTGTTTTTGGCCATAAATGATGATCGCACCACATTTTTTACAAAAATAGTTACGATCGTGTCGCTGTCTGCACAAAACAGACAACCAGACCACGAGGTATCGGCCGTAAACGACGACCGAATCACATCATCACGGTCGTAATTTATGATCGCAACACATATATAAGCCGCAAATGACGATCGCACTATGTTATTTGGGTCGTAAATGACAATCGCACCGCGTAATCACGGCCATAAAAGATGATCGCACTGCAGATGACGTTTCGAGGATATAATCCTGTCCCAAAGTAATCCCAAGGTAAAATAAATCCCGCCCGAAAAACAAGATGGTTTTGTCTCAACATTTCGGGACCCGTCTATCCCCAATCACGAGCTAAGGAACAACCAAACTGGGTATCCTTCTGCAAAATAGTCAAACTGAGAATAAAGCAGATGTGGTGACGGGAAAGGGCGCTCGGAACTAAAAATTCTCTCTAGCCAATTAATCACCATACTTCCAAGATTATTAACAGAAATTGAGCCCCTACGGCGCCCCCGGGCTGACTGGCACCCTAGGCTCCAGCCTAGTCAGCCTAATGGGTAATCAGACCACGGTTGTGTACAGTCAACTCAAAATCTTGCATGGACATCAATGTTATTTGTGACTTCTGCAAGTTTAACATACTGTCTGCTTTAATTTGAAAATGTTGTTATATTTTAAATTTTGCATAAAAAGATTCTTAACCCAAAGAATTTTAAGGTGCTAAGGCCTGGTGTATTAGCTTTTGAATCTGCCATCTAAAATAATTACTGTATAATTGTATCGTGAGGTCATCTGTCTGCGTCTGACTTGTGGCGAAAAACAAAAGGGGAGTAACTCATCCAGCTTGTATTAAGCTATAATACCGCCTGGTCTTGATACAGGTAATCAGATCAGTGATCGAGCGGTCTAAGGCACTAACCCACAGCCAGGATGTAGCACTTGTAGGGATTGAAGGTTTGAATACAGTCTCAGTCGGTAACTTATAGAGAGTTCACCCTGTCTGTGGCAGTTAAAAGAGAGGGCGAATCTTAAGCAAACGGTGGATGGCTTAGGATCAAGCTGGGTGAATTATTTGTGAGTTGCATACCTGATCAGGCTAATTTTTCCTTATTATTACTGTGTGAGTGTCCCCTGGAAGTACTTTTTTGTATTTTATATGTGTTCAGACATTCAATATAATGAGGAAAACACTAAGCAACAAAGATTAAACCACTCCATGTACAAGGTTGGCAAGTTGTTTAAGAGAAGTTAAAAAAAGTTTACTAAGATTCTCTACCAAGATTCAGATATGTGGATGTTGGGCTTCAACATTCCGAGTTACAGTTTAACAGTCATATATAATCCAATAAGCAATAAAACTTAATGTCCATATGATTAACAATGGAACTTTTACTGGAAGTAGATGTCTTGATGGCCAGATCTTCTAAATCAGGCAGAGGGGTGGGGTAGGGGTAAGCTACCCCTCCACTGTTCTCTGACAAAGCCAATCAAAAAACTATCAGTGAAAGTAGTGATGGATGAATACCAGCTGTGATGAAATCTTGTAATAAAAGCAAGTCAAATTACTGCATCCAATGGCAAAAGTAAGGATTGTGGTGGTGGTAACTTTACCTGCTCCCCCTCCCCCTTATTTACTGGCCATCAAGTCATCTTCCCACAGGAAAAGCCAATGGAGCCTATTTAACACGAGAATAGTTGTGTAAGTGGTAGAGGTATATTGGCAAACCTTAATGCCAAATTTGAGTTCAATCAGTTCAAAGGTTTTGCTTCAATAGACAGATCAGACAGACAGTACTTTCCTTTTAAAACAAGTGCAACATTTCAGAATAGGGTTTCATCCATTCCTTAATAAATTCCTATTTCTTAATAAAATAATCGCTTTCAAAGGCTATATATAAATGATTTCATATTATAACAGTTTTAATAGAATGATTGTGATTTATTTACTCTTTATGCATTTATTTAAATTAAAGCGCCTTCTTTTACGTGCTAATTTTTACTTTTAGTTATATTCTTCTCGTTTCAGCAGTCCAAATTTCCATCATTTCAGTTAGGGGTGTGCGAGTAGTGATTTTTTTAATCGAATCGAGTTGAGTTGAGTAGTGCCAATTATTTTTTGAGTTTTGAGTAGTTTTGAGCGAGTATTTGCCATCAGTTGGTGGTTTAAAATAGAGTAATGGGATTTGAATACCACCCTAGATTTTATTATCTAAACATGGTTTCTAACTATATACATGAGTAGCAATACAAAGTTTTGGCTAGTACAATCAAACTGGATTACGTATTCACAAACAAAACGTGGTTTGACATTCGTTTCTGTACGATAAAACATGGTCTGGTTGTCATTTAGCCAATATCACCTGGTCCAGACATAGCTTATAATTAATAATAGATGACGAAATCGTCAGTTACGGCCAATATTAAGTGGCCCGGTTGCCACTCTTGCCGATATTATGTTTTCCATCGTCATTTATGGCCGAAATTACGCGGTCCGATCGTCATTTTCGGCCGATTTCACGTGATGCGATCACCTTTTGCGGCCGTTACTACGCGTTTTGGCCGGTCGCAATCGTTAGCGATCGTCTGGAAATCGGCGGGAAATACTCGCTCGAACTTTTGAGTATTTTTCAAAACTTTGAGTCAAGTTCAAGTATTAAAATACTCGACCGAAAACTGGTTTCGAGTACTCGCACACCCCTAATTTCAGTCTTCAAAAACCACCTGGACCCTACAGTAACTCTCACCCTTCAATGGTGGGTTGTTGCTTGAGAGCTGATCGAAGTTGCTGCTCAGAGTCTCGCAAGAGGCCAAGCAGAAAGTAACACTTTGCAAGTTGTACTTTCCACCACCAATCCTTGAACTGAGCTGATTTGGTTGCTTCAACTGCCAAGTCCAGAGCCTTTGAAGGGAACAAGCAATAACCAAATACACTAAACCATGTCTTTTTTCAATTCACTAGAAAACTAGAAAACTCTTACATATTTACAAGTCTTATCAACTGACAGCACTTTGTAAATTATGTTTCCTCCTAACGTCGGGGAAGAAAATAGAGATTTCCTCCTCATACAACTCACAATAAGCAGCCAAGGTCTCTTTCTCACTGTATGGATTTGTTTAAACTGAGGAGTATAGTACATTGGACATTGTTTAATTAATTATGAAGCTGGCAGAGAGGTGTCTTATCAACAGAAAATTCACCCTTCATTGAGTGAAAGTGAATTCGCTCTCGCCTAACTAGGTATATAGTTGATGCTGGTTTCTGGCAAAGCTTGGCGCAAAGTTACATCCTTTCTTTCAATAGATACATTATATAGTTATATGTAAAAGATGAAAACAACTTGTTATGTTTCAAAGTTTTCATTCTTATACCAATTTATATACAGAGATTTTGCCAAGAAGCCTTAATAATTGGTGGTTTGTCATCTGGTAAAAAATGTGAACAAAAACTTTGTTTGTAAGAACTAATGCACAACCGATTAGTGATACATGATTTAATATACCTTACATAATTTACTTACATTGCGAACATAATTTTCATGGTAAAAAATATATTGAAACAGAGGTTTTGCAAGCTTTTCATCTGCAGCATACTTTGGTAGGTTCAGCCTTGCAATCTGCAATGTAAATCAATTATTGCATTAGCAGGGTTCCCACAGGTTTTTCAAAACAAAATTCTAGAACAATTCCAGGAAAAATCACGATTTTCCAGGACAATCGCGACATTCAAAAAAACATAATTGAAGGTTTATTAATTTTGCTTTGAGTTTATTTGTATACATATTGATAAATCAGATATATTATAAATGTTACCTAACCATGAGAGGCTGTGAGATCTACATAAGAACCTGGAATAGTTTTATGGTGTTTTTGAGTGTTTAGTTTCTATACTGGGTGATTGATTTAAGTGTGCCAGCTGTTTTTCTTGAAGAGTATAAGAGCTATTAAAAAGAGTTAAAAAGCAACTTCCCTGGATTTTTGGTTCTGTAAAATTTTGTGATTTTTAAATTTTGATTTTATTTGCCATTTTTATAATATGGCGGCCAACTTTAGTTTTTTTTTTTATAAAATGTCCATAGTTATATTGTTTAACCAGGTAGAAAATTTAATTTTAAAATGTTTTTATTCTTTGTATTTTTTCACTAAACTTAACCGTTCACCTTCCAGAGCTACACAATCAAGTGATTTTTATTGTTTTTAGCAATGAATAGCTCATTTTATGTGTAGCTCTGGAGGCTAAATATTTAAATTTAGGAAAGAAATGCCAATAATAAAAACATTTAAAAACTACATTTTCTACTCCTTTAATTAATAACATTTGTGGAATTTCATAAGAAAATTTTAAATTGGTTGGTAGAATTTCATAAGAAAATTTTAAATTGGTTGCTATATTGGAAAAATGGCGGAAACATGTTTGAAATTTGAAATCATCAATTGTTATTTTAATATTTTGATGTAATAATAATACTAATTCGGGACCAAAGTGGTAGATGGCCAAATATTCTAACTGCAGACTCTTTGAGTACAGGGTATACAACTGACAACACAATTTTGTAATGGGGTAATTACTTATTAAAGAATTTACAATGTTTTAGTGAAATTATGTTCCAGCAATAGCTAACTCATTATACTCAAAATCTATACCACTACTACAGAATTATAGTAAGCTTGTTTGGCGATTAATTTTTAAGACTTTAACCTCAGATACAAAACAAGAAATGACAAACAAGCTTCTTTAATTCTGTCACACAAAAATCCTCCCTTCTTTATACATGAACTGTATTAATTTAACCTATAATCAAGAAAATAACTCTTCCTTTGAGATATGAGTAAAACCAATAAAAACAAATTCAATCTGGAAACATTCCCAATCAAAACCTTAAAAAAAAACAGAGAAATCTGTAAAACTGCATGTAAATAGAAAGATTCCAGGACAGAAAGTAAAATTCCAGGACAGGAAGCAAAATTCAAGACAGTTCCAGGTTTTCCAGGACACTCTTAAAATTCCAGGTTTTCCAGGATGTGTGGGAACCCTGATTAGTGACAGTTGTAAAATGGAAAGATTAAACTAAAAACATTTTTATGTTCCTTTGATATTTAGGATTTAGTACGGTGTACTAATTTGAAATAGTGTTGTCTTTAAAAAATTAATGAAATAAATAATAGGGTACTATAATTAAACCTTACAAATTATTCGCAACAATCTTTATCCCTTATTTAAAGCTTTATTACTGAGTGTAAGTTGCACTTGCAGCTACTGGAATTCAGAAGTTCTTAACCCTAGGAGTGCTGTTCCGCCGGTTTCCGGCGGGATTTTGTGTCGCCTACTGTGCTGACCGCCGGTTTCCGGCGGAATGTGACCGAAAATTTTGCAACGTAAATAAACCTCTATTAATCAACTCAAAAGTGAATAATATATATATCATGCGAAAGATAATATTCTGAACTTTCATTTTATTACATAAACAAACCCTGTAGCAGGTATATAACAATGTCACCGCGATTAGAAATCAAATGAATTTTAGGCGCGACACGATACTTGCAGCCGACACTTGGGAAATGTCAAAACATGACATTTTTGAAATTACCCACCTCGGGTAATTTTCGTCGCACGATGTTGCGGGTAGTACCAATGCACAGCCAAGGAGTTATATTTCATTTTGGTATGGAGTTTTAGATCGATATATTGATTTGACAGATAATATGATTTTATAAACACAGATGATTTTTGTTCTTCTGTAAAATGCTGAACCGCCGTAAACCGGCGGAATGCAAAATCGAATATATATCCAGTGTAATGTTATATTTGCATGACATATAATATCTTATTTGAAAGAAGAAAGAATGGCGAATAATTTGGTGTTGCGCGATGGCAGCACTGAATGTAGCCGCACTCGATAGAGTAAACGTTCCATTGTGTTATATTTGTTCTGTCAACAGCTTGTATCAGCCATTTTGAGTTTCGTTTTATGTGCGTTGTGATATTTCTATCCGTGAGTTATTACTAAATAATTTAGTATTTCGGAGTTTTAGTGTTAGTGAAGTGTTTGTGTGTATATAACAGAAATCTTTATGCATTATATTATGCATAAATATTACTGAAGTTTGACAAATAGTGTTTATAAAGTGTTGTGTTTACTCCTACATAGGCCTAGTGAAATTTGCCAAATCCGCGACTGTTTAGTGCTACATAACACATATAAAAACAATAATTTACCCTAAGTGTTATACATTTTTATGTAGGTAATTGAATGTACTACAGCATGGTTATATTGGTTTGGGGGTAAAATATTTGGTAAAAAATTTATATACTAAAAACTGTGAAATTTTTTTTTCCAAATACGCAAAAATTCCAAAACATTATTTTATTTACATGTATTTATAAGTGACAATAATTTTTTACCATAAACCTATGACTTTTTTGGATTCCTTACTTCATTAGCTATACAAATATATATATATCATTATTAGTATACATATATATTACATTACTTATTTACATCACAAACTAACACTCTACAGTTTACGCATTTTTCGGGTTTCCGTTTATTATTACATTATGCCCCAAAAAACTTATAAAAAAATTCTTTCCCCAACATGTTATATATTTCTATGTAGGGAATTAGATTGTCTACAAAATGTATATAATGAATTTTCCATAAAAAATCTGTGGAAAAAATTTTACCCTGGCTGCTTTTGAAATTTCAAAAAAAAATATCAAAATTTTCTTATTCTTTTCACTTTACCGGAAAAAAAAAATGTCTAGATCTTTATTATTTTAATATCTCTAGAATCTCCTGTTCTTTCTGAACAAAATGAATATAAAATTAACTTGTTTACTCTAACGGTTGAATTTATATGGATTTTTAAAAAAAGGTCTGCAAAATCGCCAAATTTAGCTCGCCACACTACGCGTTAACATGGCGCCACTCCTAGGGTTAAAAGTCACCGAATAACCTGAAACTCTCATGAAGTAAGTACTCTATTCTGTTTTGAGTACTGAATCCTCTACATACTGAGAATAATAAGGATCAGCTAACTGAACTGCAGCTTTGCCACCTGTATGATGGTGCATGGTTAGCTTTTCTCGCCAAAACCTATTTCACATGTCATCTACCTGGATGAAAGGGCCGTCTTGTTGACTCATCATGGAGGCCGTGCCGAGCCTGACGGTTCGAGCGTTCTGTGAGGTGGAGGGGCGCGCGGACCGAGCAGTGCGAGGCGTCCTGAGTGCTGCCTCCAGACTGGTCGCCCGGCCGCTCTGAGTGTTGGGCCGTACAACTCCACTCACCGGCCGGCCCGACTCCCCTCTTGGACTGAACAAAGAACGCTTGTTCAATGTCCTTATTGTTAGAAAAGGTTTAAGTTCTGTGACGAGTAACCGTTCAAATATGTTCAACTAGATAAAAGTTTTTAAGGCAGACTTGCCTAACTGTTTTCCTGACAACTTACTCTCCATAGGAATAAAGTCTAGACAATTTGTTTCTTATTAAATT
The DNA here is from genome assembly GCA_963675035.1 of Allygus modestus. Taxonomy (NCBI): domain Eukaryota; kingdom Metazoa; phylum Arthropoda; class Insecta; order Hemiptera; family Cicadellidae; genus Allygus; species Allygus modestus. Next base: position 41,163,967 of record OY776117.1, on the reverse strand, counting down.
ACAAAACCCCTACTGTTGGTATTTATTTAATTCATACACTTACTTACCTTTGGGTCAATAGAAGCAAATCGAAAAAAAAAACAAAAAAACTGTTTCTATAATATTTAGACCAATACAATTTGTGCTTACATGTTATCAGTTAAACATGTATTTATTTATTAGTAAAAAACAATAAAAACATAACGACCTTCCATTTCCATTTCCTTCCAAGTCACCCTTGGCCAATTTAGAACTGCTTCACTAAAATCGTGAGTCCCTCCAACCTTACTGAGAATGCATGGGCCTAGAGTGGGTAATGGTTAATTAAATTTATTATAATCTGGTATTCATCCAACCGACAACCACAAGATTGGTTGAATACCTTGTTCAGTATTGAAAAGTACCGTAGGTAACTATAACATGAAGAGAAAGATTTATTTTTTTGTATAAACATTACCATCCAAATTTCGATGAAAATCATATTTAAAGGTCAATTTTTTTGCAGTTGTTACCGAAAGCCTTGTCCTGTGGTTTGAGGGTTGGCAGCAGTGCGTAGAGACGTTCCAGGTCGAGGAGCCTGGGCTAATGTGTCCATGTCAAACGCTGTCTCTGCAATACCCTCTTCCTCTGCTTCTATATCATCCACCATGATCTGGGCTGTTAGAGCCCTCATCTTCAGTGCCCAGATAGCCTGGCACACCAAACAACAAGATTATATTGTTGAACTTTAAACCTTCAAATAGAACATTAAATACATAATAAGGTAAGAAATGTCAGAAAGGGTCAGTTTTATGACTCCCCCCCAGTCTAGTGAGTCGTTTTATGTTGTGGACGTCGATTTGATTTGAATTTGCATTTGTAAAATATAAATAAATAAATAATAACTTTATTGAGCAAGCGTTCGTCAAAGTATAACAACTCTGGTTTACATGATACCTCTTGTCAACATTATACAAAGAAATACAACAACAAAAAAGAAAATAACACTTAGATATCTAAATGGTCTTGTGCATAATATATACAAACAAATATCAAATATACAATTCTTTTACATCTTTTTAAACCTAGAGTCACTAACATTCCTTAAAGTAAGAGGCAAAGCATTGTGTGTTTGTGGTCCAAAGTATCTAAATGCCCTTTTCCCAGTTTCTAATTTTGTTTTTGGCAGGTGCAGCACGCAATCCTGTCGAATACTGCGCACATTGATTTGATGTCTAAACACTAGCTTTTTTCTTAGATATTCAGGCTTCCCAGTCTGCAGAACTTTGTGGACTAACTTGACAGTTTGCAAATCAGAGAGGTTCATTATTGATACAACCCTAGCACTTAACCTGAACTCACTGATATGGTTGAATTTTTTCAGGTTGTAAACGAACCTCAGAGCTCTGTTCTGCAATCGGGTGAGAACCATCTCATTTTTCCGTGTTAGACAAGAGGAAAAAACTGGGAGAGAATATTGAATGACAAGAAAGATTGTCGATCGTATGATTTTCAGTTTAGAGGACTCTGCTAAAATTGTGCTGAGAAGAGTTTTCAATCTGACTATAACGGTTTTACATATGGAATTCTCGTGGCCAGAAAAATCAAGATGGGAGTCAAGAGTGACACCAAGAACCTTAAGAGAGTTACTTGACATCAGTGGTTTTCCGTCCACAAGGATGCTCCTGTCAACATCCCTAGCTCCCAGTTGACTCCTCAAGGACAACGAGTCAACAAACAAGACCGAACATTTACTAGAATTTAGTAGAAGACCATGATCATCAGACCATCTCTTGACCTTCTCCAAATCAGAGTTGAAACAGCGCACAGCCTCTTCTGCTTCTGAAGGCTTAAAGGATATCAACAGTTGTGAATCATCAGCGTAAGAGTGCAGTGAACATAAATTAAACTGATCCTTCAAATCTGCTGTGTATAGAAGAAAGAGCATAGGTCCTAGACAAGAACCTTGAGGAACACCTACAGATCTTGGAAGAGCTGCCGATAACTGCCCGTTAACCTTAGTACACTGAGTTTGCCCAGTCAGATAAGATGAAAACCATCTAATCGAAGTTGATGGAGTTAAAAGAGTTGATGTCAAAATGATAACAACGTAGCTTAGCTATCAGCAAGTCGAAGCTAACGAGTCAAAAGCTTGGGAGAAATCTAATGCAGTCATTAAGCTCTCCAGGCCATCATCCCTAGCAGAGATAATTTCATCAAGTACATTCAGAAGCACAGTACAAGTTCTAAAACCTTTCCTAAATCCTGACTGCGTTTCAGGCAATAAGCCTTCTGACTCCAAGAAAGAAACCAATTGTTCAGAAACAACCTTCTCCAGTATTTTGGATATGACAGGGAGGATTGAAATTGATCGGAACTCGGAGGCAAGGAAGGATTATGAGTTTTTGGAAGAGGAATCACCACGCTCTGCTTCCAGCTTGAAGGGAAGTGACCATTTTTCAATGATACACTGATCAAGTGGGCAATTGCACCAATGCAGAAAGGGCTTAACCCTCTTAACATTTTTATGAATATTCCATCCATACCAAATGTGGTACTTGTTATGCTGTTCATCAACTCCTTTACCTTGCTTTCTGAGACAGGAGCAAACATGAGAGGAAAAGTTACTCCTGCACATTTATTGCTGCTAAAGCATCTTAATTTGTCTGTGCATACGTCCTTGCCACAACCCATTGTTGAAAAGTAATTAACTACTACTTGAAATACTAAATAACTGTATAAAAAATGGGAAGGTGTCTATCAAATTTTAATAAAAATAACTTATTCATAAACCAGGAAGCAAAATAAAGCTGATGCACACTGCCAGTTTCGTTAAAATGTCAATGAATTTTTTAGTAGCCAATGACGATTCACGTGCAGCATCGGGAGTGATTGGCTAGCAAAGTTTCACTTATTAAGGAGCCGGCCGAATGCTATGCCGACCCAACGCGATCACCCCGAATTATGTTTTATAAAATATCCAGGTCTGACATGTCCTACAGCATGAACAGGCCGAATTAAAGGGAGCCTATACTTGTAATATTGCTTAGACTTATAGGCTAGGCGGTCTAGGCCTTCCGGTAATGCATTTTTACCTGATCCCTTGGGTTTAACTCCAAAAGTTCTGTACATTTTGTACAACAATCTTCATATTTTTGCCTTCGAAAGAGGCTAAGGGCTTCATAAAATGGATCCATATTAATGATTATATTAATAAAATTAACTTAATATAAAAAAAAACTTATGCAAGGATTCTCCAGTCAAGAATCAAGAATTTGATTTCCCATAAATTACAATAAAGTTTAAAACAGTAGGCTATGTGAGGAAATTATACATTAAAATAACACGTTTAGGGAATACTTGGATATTTTAGCTGGGAGCAGTAACTCTCCCAGTTTCTATTTAAAACCATCCAAAGAAGATTTAATGGCTTTAATAATTTAGATTGGCGTTTAAAATTTATTCCTGATATGGTTAAAGGTTAAGTCAGAAATGAATGGTTCTGAGAGCAGCTAAAGGCATTAAAACTACATCACTTCCTCCCTATAATGAACTGTACTAAAACTAACACGTCAATCAAATCACAGATAAAATTAAGAATTATCATTCATTATGACAAAACAGTAGTTTTGTTTTGTAAAAGGGACGCTTTAGTTGCTAAGCAACAACGGAGAGTTAAACCATAGAGTAAACAAACCGACTGTACCAACTGTTCGTTAATTTGGAACACTACTGATTATGTATGTACAATCTAGTCATATGCGTGCAGGGCCGGATTTAAGCATGGACACACGCCTAGGGGTTCACATTATAAAGGGGCCCGTACCACAGATAAAAATAAAGAAGCCTCACACAATCAGCAAAAAAAAAACGTGAAACTGGACGGCAAAAAAGGGCCCACATCAGTGGCTGAGGCTAGGGGCCCACAGCTCTTAAATGAGTGGGGTTCCATAGTGTAGAATCCCACGGCGTAGAAAAGTTAAATATGCCCCAAATCGTAAAAATAGTTGTGGAGAAAGGTGTGTAACCAAAATTGCATAAGCGTATCACATATACATAATAATAATAGCGAGTGTTCGTGACGGACTAACTGTAGTTACGGTAATGTCTGCTCCTCGGATGATTTCTATAACGACGGCCTGGGCACTATCAGGTGTGCCGATGCACTTTCCTGAAGAGTCCATCACCTTCACACTCCCAACACGGACAAGGGCAAACACGAGGGGGGAGCAACCGGGACACTTTTCCCCAAGCCCCCGAATTCCAGGGCCCGAGGGGGGCCCCGGACAAAATAAAAATTGTTCCCAAGATAGTAAATCGCCCCCAACAGAATAGTAAATAGTAATAGTCTCTGGATCCAGAGACTATATTTGGGGGATTATATTTGGGGGCTCGCCCCCAATAGAAGTTTCCCCAGGCCCCCATATCACCTCACTGCAGCCCTGATCTGTACTTTATCATTGCATTAATAATTATTATTGTTATGCACTTATTAATGCATTGTGTTATTTATTTACTAGTTTATGGTTGTAATCCATCCATCGATTTCTTGTTGTCATATATGAATTATTATATTGTTGCAGCGCCGGATTTAGGAACTGTGGGCCCCTAGGCTCAAACGTTGCCGTCCAGATCCTCTGTGTGGTGCGGGCCTCTAGACGCCCTTGATAGCCTATGCTTAAATCCGGCCCTTTATTGTTGATGTAGTTATGATTTATCAGATAATTGTCTTTGTCTTTAATACTGGATGTTATTGGCACTGCTATTAATTATTGTTACTGCACACTTTTTTGTACCATTGTTATGCTTTGTTTATAATGTATATGTTGGTTAGCCATCTACACTTTGCACCTTTGTGAAATATTTTACTGCCGTAAAAATAAATAAATAGATAAAATATATCTTTAGTTATTTTAGGCACTTTCTCAATAATTTATTCTTAACTAACGATCGCTCAGAAGTCGAAATTCGACCAAAAATAATTTTGAACGTAAACCCATAGCGGCACTTACGAATAATGGCTGTTTGCGTGAACAGTTAAACAAACAAATGCATTCGAACCAGTATCCCTTTGCTGAACTTCATGAATAGCCGCTCTTTCTCTCCCTCCCTTCTCCCTCCCCCCTAACATCTTCTGCCCCTCTCACCCAGGTTTAATTGTTTTAATTAATGAGGAGTTAAAACTGATAAGAGGAGGGGGTTACTATTCCAGTAGTCAGTAGTATTTTTTATTTGCATTAGTCCTGCAAAATCTGTTCTTGATGTTGTGCTATAGTTAATTTGTTATTATATCAGCTGTTAAATATACAATTTAATTGATTGTTATTCCATAGTAATAACATAGAAACTTAAACTTTGAAGGCCTGTGGGGCGTAGCCCTGAGGGGGTTTCTTCACATATCTACACAACACCTTTCTAACGGTGTGTTTGAATTTCTCCTAAAAATTAACACACGCTGAGAAACAAGGATCCGAGAGACAGTTTTGTGCTTGCGACTATCAGGGCCAGGGAGAATAGCTAAAACTAGCCACTCTCGCCGGCCCTGCTTACCTATAATAACTGAAAATGGTAGCTATAGTAAAGGCGTCGGGATGTTTAGCTAAGTTTACAAAATGTAGATTACTTAAAGTTTGAAAATAAGTATATATTAAATTGATTTTATCTAGAATTATTTTCGAGATATTTATGAACCACATAATTAAGTTAGTTTAACGATTCATTTTTAAATTTAAATTTTAATACTACTATTCTTTATATATGTTCTACTTGTATCACTATACAGATAAACATTTAATAATTAATAATAAATTTATTTTTAAAACTTGTCAAAACCATGGGCCACGATAAAACTTCTTACAGTCATTGTTTATATGCGGTTCACTAGCTGCAGGACATAATATATGTTCTTCGAAGAGGAAAATATCTTTCCTCGAAACTTTTGAGTCGCAAGTGAACTTATACTTAGCCAACTATTGTGACATTCAATGTACTCTACGTATAATCTGGAGTCACGAATCTTGGTTTAAAGGGTTTAAAAAGAGTGCCGTTGTGAAAGCCAATTTTTGCTCCTTTTATGTTGGCAAAGAATTGTGGTGGGACGGTGTCTAAACCTTCAATCTGATTCAATGGAAAAAATGATGAAATTCCAAGTCTTTAAATATTAATATCTTGTCAAATTTCAAGTGAAACTTTGTGTTAAACTTATCTTTATAATATTGATTAGATGAATCTTTATTTTAGATGGATTTTGATTGTTAATTTATTAGTTCTTGAGCCCTTGTAATGTGGATTTGGAAACAGTGTTGTAAACAAGCCGTCGATCTTGTACGTAGAATTAGTGTCCCACTAATAAGTTGACTCCACAACAACAGAACAACATACCAAATACAACGGCACGCTTTTTGAAGGTTATTTGTTAGAGAGTAGTCTGCTGTGTTATATTTTAACTTATTAGTGAACCTTTTTAAATTATTTAATAGTTTTAAAGAGTTGTATGCATTGTATTGTATAGGATGGATTATGAGTGATCCTGACATAGTTAGAAACTATTACTGATAATATAGTATGGTCAATTCTTTAGTTCGTTTACTTAAATGTCTCTGCATTGCATCATTAGCCTAGTGGCTGGATAAAAAAAATCTCGTTCCTCGTTGGTCTGATTCAAACAGAAAAGAAAGCTTCTGCTACTATCCTAGTTGTCAAATTTGCGGAATCTTCCACGTTTTGCTGCTCCAATTTTGTATGTCTGTCGTAGAGGTTATCCAGCAATAACGATTCCATATCAAGATATATTTGTAACCTACGAAGGTTCCTGCGTCAGAATAAATTAAAAATGAAACTAATAACCAACAGTGACAACTCAGCCGCATTGAAAATCTTGATTGCTGGTGAATATGCCCAGAAGAATGTGGAGCTAGTAATTGTAGACAAACCTTCTGTTGGTAAGTTAGGAATAGGTTTTACAAGGAATTAAAAATTTTATGCCCATAAGATCGAATACTTACTTTCTGTCCACTACTCCTTGGCCTTCCTCTGGGAGAGCTCTGGAGTTGTAACTTAATGTATGGTAGGCCCTAATATGAGACAATTTTGTGAAGGTTCCCTAATATGAGACAATTTTGTGAAGGTTCGATACTCGATCCAGCTGCTGTTGGTCTTTGGGCCATTAATTAATGATCCTGCCTAAAGAATTAGTTGGTCTCAGTCAGAAACAAGGCTATACAAGGCATCTAACCCATCTACACTCATCTTTCATCCATATTCGCCTTAAAATAGGTACATCCTAATTGCCGGCATTTTGCAGAGATATTAAGATATATATAATGCAGTCATTGGCGTAGGTAAGGTTAGTAGGGGCTTAGAAAGTCATCTAGATCTTAATCACACTTTATGGCAAAAATAAAGTAGGTAGGTATACAACTCTTTTTTACTATCAAGAGAGGCTACACCATCTTAATAAGATAAAAGCTTCATTTATTAGGTAGGTTCTGTAACTTTGAATGTTAAATTAAAATAAAAGCTTCATTTATTAGGTAGGTTCTGTAACTTTGAATGTTAAATTAAAATAAAAGCTATTTATCAATGCAAACCTGGCCATACTTAACAGCCTTGGCATGCTGACGGTCAGTTGACTATTCAATGATGGAATGAGGCAGTGAGTGAAGACTGCCTCAGGGCATAAGTGTTGGACTCCCTTTTACTTTGACATCGGTGTCTCTTGCAAATGTATATTTTTGTTATTGCTTCTAGGAGATTTTATTTTTTAACTTATTGTGAGTCAAGGATGAAACTGTTATGGGCGATTCTTTAAAAAGTGAAACTGACATGGTATTTTAAAAAAAATAATGTTTTGGTACATATAATGGGTGTATTTTGTTAGTAAAATACATAAATTTAATGGTTATGATAAAAAAAATATTTTGAAAAAGCTTCAAAATTTAATAAATCTTGTAAGTATCACTGACCCAGAAAAATTAATCCAATTGAAATGTAATTTTTGTTGGTCATATTGCAATATTTTCATAAAATCGTATGAGGGTGAATGTCAAATTGAGATAGAATTTAAGTCCTGGAGCTAAAACAGGTAATTAAATTAAATATTTGACCTTATAAATATTAAAATCACTAGTTGTCCCGTTGTTGAATTCGTGCAAGTTTGTACCCAACAAAAGGTTGCTTCAGTTGTAAACAAACATAAAAAACATCTGATACTCAAATGAATGATAACGTACTTTCAATCATCACGTAGTTTAGACTTCCGCCATTTGGATGGGGCCATTGTTCCGAAAATTCAACTCTACTGTGTTTAAGTGGTGCCCTTTCTTCAAAATTCTGAGACGTATTGGCAAACCTACGTAGAAATACCTTTAACTTGGCACCTGAAACGTTAAAATCCGTCCAGCCGTTATCGAGTTATGACTGTGAAGAAAAAACCCCTAGCTTATTAATATATAGATTATATTAAAAGAATAAGGCGATTTTTGTGCAGAAGATTATGGCCAAACTACTTGATGATTTTGATGATTTGTATGTCGTTTGAAAGCCCTTAACGTCTAGATGTGCCTTTTGGGGGTCTCAAGTCAGAGCGTGGAACTAGAAACCCTTGAGAAGCCCTTAAAGTATGGTTTTGGCCCATTTAAATAACATTGGACAGCAAATCAAAACAAAAGAAGCAGAAAAGCTGGGATTCAAGATACAAACATATGGTTTGCTAGTTTAAGTTTAACATTATATTTACCCTACCGGTACCTATGTAAACCATAAAAATATAAACAAAAAAGCTTATTAAAGTATAAAAAAATACCCCGTCGCAGCAAACCTGCATACTCAGCGAATTTCCAATGGAGATATAAATCTCTTAATACTACATAAAGTCACTTACCAAGTTTCATAAAAGTATAATCACAAATAATCAATATATACTGTACAATTTTAATTATTCCCAATAAGAATAACATTGGGGCTGAGTACGCAGGTTTGCTGCATCAAGGAACACAAAAAATGGAGTTTTATGCTAATATCAATACAGTAGAACCTCGATAACACGACTCTCAAGGGGATCTCTAAAATAGTCTTCTTATCGAGGTGCACTTGTAATTGAGGGTCGTGCTATCAAGGTGGTTTTCACAACAAGACGTGTTATCGAGGTCACAGACTTTTTGCTATACCAAGCACATTTGTTATGAAACATTTCTAATAAGTTGTGTTTTAAGTAGAAAATTACTGTATAAATCAGTTATAAATAAAAGAACAAACGTACAAGTAAAACAAACTTCTTTATTATTGCGACAGTAAGAAAAAAATCAACAGACTCAGTTCACTAAGGTACTGTATAGAATAAGCTCGAAATACAGTAAACCTTAACCTATTGTGAAATACGCAATAAAATACTGTAATGTTAAAAAATGAAAATCTACATATTGTTTCAACTAAAAATACAACACAAAATCAACTTTTTATCATAAACTAAAACAGTAAAATGTTACTAAAAAGTCAATAACAAAGTTAAAAACTATAATGAAAAATCATCAATTAAAAAAAGTCAGGTCTTCTATAACTCAACTAGTCAATAAATGTACAGTAGGTACAGTAACAATTTAATCAAAGTTACATTATAGAAAACATTTTAGTTTTTCCTGTGAAAGACATCTGACCCGTGATAGACAAGGAAAGGCCGGAATGGGAAGGGGGTGGGGAAGGGGTTTTCCTGTTGAGACCTGAGCCCAAGACGTTGTTGTTTACTTCAAAACATCCGTTCTAACCGTGGGAACTATGCGTGAGAAAGGTTTATTCGTGCTATAAAGGTTCCGTAACGCAAAACGGCGCGCTATTGAGGTTAGAGTCGGGTAATAAAGGTTCACTTGCCCAAAGAAGCGTGTTATTGAGGTGGGTGTCGTGCTATAGAGGTTCAATTATTTGAAAAGACGCGCTATAGAGGTTTATTTATTAGTAATATGAAATTACAAAAAGACGTGCTATCGAGGTATTTATTTGAAAATGAGTCGTGTTATAGAGGTATTTATAACATTGAGCGTTATGGGAGATTCACGGGGATTAGAAAATCAGACTCATTATCGAGGTTTTTGTCTTATCGAGGGTCGTCGTAGCGAGGTTCTACTGTATAACTCAACTAGGTGAAGTTATATACCAGTTTTTATTCATTTATGTTCATAATTAAGGGAGACATAGCATTTAATTATTATCCATAAGAATAACATGGGGCTGAGTACGCAGGTTTGCTGCTACAAGAGCCTTTGACAAAAATGTTTTTTTTGAGCAAATACCAATGCACCACAACTAGATGAAGCCATATAACTTACCAAGTTTCATCAGTATATGTTCATAAATAAGCGAGATATAAAATTTTTCTTTTCCTCCATAAGAATAACATTAGACAACGTACTGTGTTTAGCACTTTCAATATCTTAGTAACCAGTTGACGTAGAGGAATGATCAAAATACCAAATTGTTGTTTTTTTAAGCTGAATACAATGGTAAAAACTAAAATTTGACTATTTCCAAAATTATATGTAAAAAATCCAAAAAACCCATTTTTGGGGTACAAAACCCCCCAAAAATACCCTTTCGGATAAAGCGAGCTGGCTGGTTTTCGAACTGAAAGTCATAAATGTTGCTTTACACGTTTATACCAAATTTCATCAAAATCGGATAATTTTTACGAGAGTTATCGTGCTCACGGAAACATATATATATACAGTTTTGAACGAATGGTGTTTTTGGGGTCTGAGGACCTCAAAACGAAAAGTTATCATGGTCCCGGGCCTAGGTCTTACCATGCCGACTACGGTAATAGCTTCTTCCCTACAGGGGAAATTCGCTAAAAATTGGTGTGTTATTTGTCCCGTCGCTCACTGTCCTCAGAACACATCACATAAGTATTTATAGTAATAATTTTCAGATAAAAAATTAAAACTTGTACCTCTTATTATTATTACTTTTGTACACTATTAAAGAATGGTGTGATGGAAATGAAATAAATTAATTTCCATTCGTCAAAGGTGAACAAATTATGTGGTTTTTATCTGTCCTCAGACCAAAATGGGAAATGGGAGGGAATTTTTATTTCCCTGTCACTGTTGGCAGCCGTGATCTTGTATTCCCGCTGAACGTCGTATTAGATTGTTGAAGTGTTTTTGTTCAAAGTGATCAGTGTCTCTTTGTTAATTTCTTCAAAGTTATGGTGAGAATTAATAAAAATAGCAGATTTGTATGGTATACTCCGTCACTCACGCGTGGTAATTAATTATGTTTTAGCGAATTTCCCCTATAGGGAAGAAGCTATTACCGTAGGTCTCATGGTGAGACTTAAGCCCGAGACCATGATAACTTTTTGTTTTGAGGTCCCCAGAAGCCAAAAACACTATTCGTTCAAATTTATATAAATGTATATATATATATATATATATATATATGTGTCTGTGAATGCGATAACTTGAGTAAATACCCCCGTAGCAGCAAACCTGCATACTCAGCGAATTTCCAATGCATATTAATTTATATTAATACATCATAAAGCAACATACCAAGTTTCATCAATATACATTCATAAATAAACGATTTATGACATTTTAATTATTCTCCATAAGAATAACAAGGCGGATGAGTATGCAGGTTTGCTGAAATAAGGAACACTAAAAATGGGCTTTTATACAAATATCAATATAAGTCAACTAGGTAAAGCCACATACCAAGTTCTATTAATTTATGTTCATAATTAAAGGAGATAACACGTTAATTATTCTCCATAAGAATAACATGGGGCTGAGTATGCAGATTTGCTGCTACGAGGACTATCGGCCGAAAAATAGGTTTTTGTGCAAATATCAATATACCACAATGAAATGAAGCAATATACCAAGTTTCGTCAGGATAAGTTGATAAATAAGCGAGATATACACTTTTTCTTATCCTCCATAAGAATAACATTGGACAACGTACTGTGTTTAACACTTTCAATATCTCAGTAACCAATTGACGTAGAGCAATGATTAAAACATCAAATTCTGCATCTTTTTAAGCTGATTCCAATGGGAAAAAATAAAATTTTACTTTTTTAAAAATTGTATGTAAAAAACCCAAAAAACCCATTTTTGGGGTACAAAACCCCTCCAAAATACCCTTTCGGATAGGTCGATCTGTCTGGTTTTCTAACTTAATGTCATAAATGCTGCTTTACACGTTTGTACCAAATTTCATCAAAATCGGACCTTTTTTACGAGAGTTATCGCACCCACGGACACATAGCCTATATATATAATATATATATCTATCAAAACATTAAATTCACAGATTAGGGTTACTGATAAATATAATAAACAAAAACTAAATAAACTTGAGTACCCTGGTAAAATCATTTTAATTACACTTACACGTGTTTCAGCTCTTAGGCCATGTTCACAGTGTTAGTTATAATACCTAACCTTATTTTAAAACTAATCCTTATCAACAAGAATAAAGATTTTCACATGTGACTATAAATCATATGATAAATTTTTATCAGTGCAGGTTGGTAGGAGCACTTCTAATGTACCCCAAAAATGGGTTTTTTGGGTTTTTTACATACAATTTTTGAAAAAGTAAAATTTTATTTTTTCCCATTGGAATCAGCTTAAAAAGATGCACAATTTGATGTTTTAATCATCAAAACAAAGTCATCTAAAAGTCATCTAAACAAACTGACTGGCCTTCTCCCGAGCAAAGCTCGGCCGCCCAGGTACTACTTTTAAGATGTGGTTAAAATCTACATATGAAATTTAATTTTCATCTGGGATGAACCTTTTCCGAGAACTGCCCAGATACACTTCCAACACAATACTCTAACTTCCCCATCTAAATACTTAAAACAAAGTCGGGTTAGTATGTTAGTAAGTTGGTTACACCAAACAGCTGTTATAAGGATTATATCTAAACATACTTGAAAGGAATAATCATAGCCTTTATTCATTATGGAAATGAAAAATCGACTTGAATGGCAACTCAAACTCTATGTTCGCTGCCGAAGTTGGCCCTACTGTGTATAAAAATAGGCTAGTGAGCATAGCGAACGAGCTCATACTGAAAATGAACGAGCATTTTTGAAATAAAACAAATTCAATGACATTAGGACAGGACAATGACTGTCGGCCCAGCTAGTCTTCTTCTAATTCACTCTCCGTAACCACAAATACTTATATTGTGTTTTATTCTTTCTTGCACCTGAATCAAATTCAACCAAAAGAAATTCTCGTGGTTTTACTTTTTCAACTGAAAGTTACTTTGTATTTCCTTCCACACAATTAGTCACTGTTAGCTTGTAACTGGATAACCAAAAAGTCAGAAACCTCAGCTGCTACTGTCTTTTCCTCCAATTTAGTTTATCTCCATTATTTTCTGTCAAATATGACAATAAAAAGTAAAATAAAAGCTTATTGATTATACTTGTAATGATATTTCAAACCAACATCCTTTGAATAATGTAAAAATACATAATTAATTCCACTATTTGTTGTAGATGTAAATCTGTGATATTTGATATTATTTATTTTTTCAATTAATTATTTAAAAAAACCTTTAAACACCCTTTAGTTCATTTAAATGTAAATTTACCATATCTTGGTCACTACTACCTATTAACTGTAATAAACGGCAAACAAATCAATCAGAAACTTTTGTCCCTTGTGTCACGCCACGTCCCGTGCATCACGATGCATTCGAATTTTAAAATATTTTATAATATAACAAAATATTAATTAGCCTATTCGAATAAAAAAAATTGTTTAGTATAAAACATTTCAAATAATAAAATAAACATAGTTAAATCAAAGATTTACTTCTTAAATCACAGAAAAAATAGCATTCACCTTACTTAGGAAACTCAACATTTTCACCGAGTCCCGTGCATCACGATCACATTTCCAGTGATAACTGATAAATATTATACAAAAATTAACTGTTCTTTATGTGTATAGAATTTGCAGGATAAAAAAAACACTTAACTTGCATGAAGAAACAAATAATAATTATTTTGTAATATTTACAATTTACGAAGTATCTGAATGTCCCGTGCGTCACATAGAGAATCGCCCTTATAATCTGATTTTGAATCTGCCACATAAAATCATTGTTAGTTAAAAATTGTTGGTTATAAACAAAATGTGTAGGAGAAACCTGTCTGCAGTCTGTGTTTAGATGTGTGGTGTAACCCGGTAGACTCAAACACAGGACTAATTCTTCCAGTACGTAATGCTATAATGCCATACGGTACGTTCCCATAAAGCTGCTAGTCTGATAGGTGGCTTAGAACGGTCTAACGCTCAATCTCCCTGGCCAGGGGGTCGTGCTTGGGTCAAGGGTTCAATAACTGTCTGCAGTCTGTGTTTTGATGTGTGGTGTAACCCGGTAGACTCAAACACAGGACTAATTCTTCCAGTACGTAATGCTATAATGCCATACGGTACGTTCCGATAAAGCTGCTAGTCTGATAGGTGGCTTAGAACGGTCTAACGCTCAATCTCCCTGGCCAGGGGGTCGTGCTTGGGTCAAGAGTTCAATAACTGTCTGCAGTCTGTGTTTAGATGTGTGGTGTAACCCAGTAGACTCAAACACAGGACTAATTCTTCCAGTACGTAATGCTATAATGCCATACGGTACGTTCCGATAAAACTGCTAGTCTGATAGGTGGCTTAGAACGGTCTGACGCTCAATCTCCCTGGCCAGGGGGTCGTGCTTGGGTCAAGGGTTCAATAACTGTCTGCAGTCTGTGTTTAGATGTGTGGTGTAACCCGGTAGACTCAAACACAGGACTAATTCTTCCAGTACGTAATGCTATAATGCCATACGGTACGTTCTGATAAAGCTGCTAGTCTGATAGGTGGCTTAGAACGGTCTAACGCTCAATCTCCCTGGCCAGGTCAAGGGTTCAATAACTGTCTGCAGTCTGTGTTTAGATGTGTGGTGTAACCCGGTAGACTCAAACACAGGACTAATTCTTCCAGTACGTAATGCTATAATGCCATACGGTACGTTCCGATAAAGCTGCTAGTCTGATAGGTGGCTTAGAACGGTCTAACGCTCAATCTCCCTGGCCAGGGGGTCGTGCTTGGGTCAAGGGTTCAATAACTGTCTGCAGTCTGTGTTTAGATGTGTGGTGTAACCCGGTAGACTCAAACACAGGACTAATTCTTCCGGTATGTAATGCTATAATGCCATACGGTACGTTCCGATAAAGCTGCTAGTCTGATAGGTTGCTTAGAACGGTCTAACGCTCAATCTCCGTGGCCAGGGGGTCGTGCTTGGGTCAAGGGTTCAATAACTGTCTGCAGTCTGTGTTTAGATGTGTGGTGTAACCCGGTAGACTCAAACACAGGCCTAATTCTTCCAGTACGTAATGCTATAATGCCTTACGGTACGTTCCGATAAAGCTGCTAGTCTGATAGGTGGCTTAGAACGGTCTAACGCTCAATCTCCCTGGTCAGGGGGTCGTGCTTGGGTCAAGGGTTCAATAACTGTCTGCAGTCTGTGTTTTGATGTGTGGTGTAACCTGGTAGACAAACACAGGACTAATTCTTCCAGTACGTAATGCTATAATGCCATACGGTACGTTCCGATAAAGCTGCTAGTCTGATAGGTGGCTTAGAACGGTCTAACGCTCAATCTCCCTGGTCAGGGGGTCGTGTGTGGTGTAACCTGGTAGACAAACACAGGACTAATTCTTTCAGTACGTAATGCTATAATGCCATACGGTACATTCCGATAAAGCTGCTAGTCTGATAGGTGGCTTAGAACGGTCTAACGCTCAATCTCCCTGGTCAGGGGGTCGTGCTTGGGTCAAGGGTACAATAACTGTCTGCGGTCTGTGATTAGATGTGTGGTGTAACCTGGTAGACAAACACAGGACTAATTCTTCCAGTACATAATGCTATAATGCCATACGGTACGTTCCGATAAAGCTGCTAGTCTGATAGGTGGCTTAGAACGGTCTAACGCTCAATCTCCCTGGTCAGATGGTCGTGCTTTGGTCAAGGGTTCAATAACTGTCTGCAGTCTGTGTTTTGATGTGTGGTGTAACCTGGTAGACAAACACAGGACTAATTCTTCCAGTACGTAATGCTATAATGCCATACGGTACGTTCCGATAAAGCTGCTAGTCTGATAGGTGGCTTAGAACGGTCTGACGCTCAATCTCCCTGGCCAGGGGGTCGTGCTTGGGTCAAGGGTTCAATAACTGTCTGCAGTCTGTGTTTAGATGTGTGGTGTAACCCGGTAGACTCAAACACAGGACTAATTCTTCCAGTACGCAATGCTATAATGCCATACGGTACTTTCCGATAAAGCTGCTAGTCTGATAGTTGGCTTAGAACGGTCTAACGCTCAATCTCCCTGGCCAGGGGGTCGTGCTTGGGTCAAGGGTTCAATAACTGTCTGCAGTCTGTGTTTAGATGTGTGGTGTAACCCGGTAGACTCAAACACAGGACTAATTCTTCCAGTACGTAATGCCATAATGCCATACGGTATGTTCCGATAAAGCTGCTAGTCTGATAGGTGGCTTAGAACGGTCTAACGCTCAATCTCCCTGGTCAGGGGGTCGTGCTTGGGTCAAGGGTTCAATAACTGTCTGCAGTCTGTGTTTAGATGTGTGGTGTAACCCGGTAGACTCAAACACAGGACTAATTCTTCCAGTACGTAATGCTATAATGCCATACGGTACGTTCCGATAAAGCTGCTAGTCTGATAGGTGGCTTAGAACGGTCTAACGCTCAATCTCCCAGGCCAGGGGGTCGTGCTTGGGTCAAGGGTTCAATAACTGTCTCAGTTGATGTTTTTATGCGCAACTTAAAAAGGGTTCACCTTTCTAGTCCTAGTGTAGAGTTAAAGGGGAGGGCAGACCCTTAGCAAATAGTGGACGGCTCGGGTTCAAGCTCATGGGATGGGTGGATTCTTTCTGAGTTCCATACCTATCTGAGCAGGTGTTTTTATACCTAATATTTTCTTATCCTTAATGTGTGTGTTTGTGTCTACTGAAAGATTGACAGATGCAAGTTAATTATGACTACATTTAAGCATTAGGCATTTAGGCATCTGTACAGTGCCGGTGCTTCAGGATCCTCATACTAACTGAAATTCCATCATAGCCTGAACAGTTTTTGGCTTAAACTGAAGTCTAAATATGTCATATCTTATAATGTCCCTGAATTGCGTTCATTATATTGGCTGTGCTATATTTTTACAGATGGCATTAAGCGACTTCCTAAACTAGAGGTGTCTCTAGGAGACATTCTGTTTTCCACAAATGCTGCTGCCTACCTTCTCTTTCCTCCTGCAGAGACCTCTGAAGCATCGGTTGACAATTGGCTTGACTGGGAAGCTGTCCACCTTCAGGTATTTTTAATGAAAATAGTAAAAATAAGTTAATTACGTAAACTGTTATATGGCCTGTTTATTTGGTTAATTTTCCCTGAATCTAAATACTAGATGGTTGGCAATACCGTGGTTAACAATTTATAAATTTACCAGACTATGTAACAGATGTAAACTTTAATATTATTGTAGGCTATGCAATCTTATCATTAATTATTATATTTATAAACTTATTGTTGGCTCAGTTTTAGGTGCAATACGTACCGTAGTCATATTAACCATGATCTTTCCCTAACCTGTATGAATAAAATACCTAGGGCTAGTAACAAATTATCCAATCTATATAGGCTATAATTTATAATTATGATTTATCATCATTAATAATAATAATTATAATTATAATTTATTATAATTAATAATAATAATTATAATTTATCATTATATTTACAATTATATTATTATTAATTATATTATACGAGGTCACCTCTTGCTTTGCTAGATATCTTCCACACATAGAACCACAGTTTATGTGGAAGTCGATACTGTTAAGAGAGTTTACCATATTGTTGACTGGCTACATAGTGTTTATGGAGTGCCAAGGTGTTGAAATATTATATGTCTCAACATCTGACAAAAAATACTGCTTCATTTAAATTTCAAAAAATTAAGTAAGTTCGAGGGTCATCCAGAAAGTAAAGAACGTTTGCTTACTGCACCTAGCACAGCTCCCCCATCACCACGATTGTGTGTGTGGCAGTCCACTCCCCTCCCCACCAAAGTATTAGCCGAGTCTCCTTGCTGTGTGCCACGCATCTTATCTCTTCAGCGATTCAAAATGGCGGCGTCAATCAAAAATCCCGCCAAATATGAGATACGCTGTGTTATTTGATATCTGAGTTTAAAAGATTTTCAGACTATAGACCTTTTAAGAAAAAGTTTTAAGAAAGTTTATTGTGAAAGTGAAAACAAATCTTCAAGTCGAGTCTTTAGGAGAAAAAATTGTGCAACAGGTTTATTGAAAGAAAATCCATTGTGCACTACGAGGATCGGAGTGGCAGGTCATTGCTCGCTAAAGATGATTTGAAAGAAAGACTTGAGGGGAATCTTGAGGAAAACAGCTGTTAAAATCTTAGCACATTACATCAATTTTAAGATCTTGTTTTTGGCACTTCCACAATAAATCTTTTTTGGTTTTTGTCTTTAAATTTGAATTGGTCAGACGTTTTGCGCATTCAAAAACCAATAAAACTGCAGATTAGGCGGGATTTTCGATTGCCACCGCCATTTTGAATCACTGTAAAAAGAGACGTGTGACCGCACAGCAACGAGACTCGGCTCATACTTTGGTGGGGAGGTGAGTGGATTGCCACACACGCAATCGCGGTGATGGGGGAGCTACGCTAGGTGCAGTAAGCAAACGTTCTTTACTTTCTAGATGACCCTTGTAACAATTTTTTGTTTGACTTTTTGAGAGCTCTCATTGCAAGGGCACAGTAGAAAAGATAGTGGCAGGAGATGGCAGGGAGTTGAAGTTGCCCATGGTGAACTGAAATTTAGGGTTCACCCACAATCTTAAGGTCTAAACCTAACGTTTCGGCTTCAGAAGTGTGATGTGTCTGATCCAGTGGGAGTATGGTCAAGTTACATGATACAAACATATTTGTTTAGTTGGTGGCAGTCGTAACAAACATGTTTCTAGTAAGTCCAGTTAGTACATAATGAAGACACGACTACGGCCTGGTATGAGGCACAATTGATGTGTTCAAAGTCCATTAGATGCCCAATGCCTGTCGGGCTATAAAATTCCTTAATATAATCTCACATAGACAAACCATTAAAAAAAATATATACTCTGATTTCGCTAGATCTCTCGGGGACATATACAACTGACTGGTCTGTAAACCTTCCTTTTCAAATGGCGACTTCACTTCCGGTTTGTTCTAAACAATCATAAAGAGGGACATCCAGACAGTTCAACAAATCTGGATGAAATACTTGGCTTTAACCCATTAAAGAACCGTAGTAATTAATTATATTCTATTCACAATGGCCTACAACAGGATTTGATTGGTGTCACTCTCTAGTAGCAAAATCTATAACTAATGACTGCGGGTAACTACAGTTCTCTCCACTAGGGGCGCAGACTGACTATGAACCGATATAACGCCGCTAGGCCACTGGTCGTGGTAGCCGAGTTGGCTAAGTCGTCGAAACACCTTGGCGAGGTGTTGATACGAAGTTCGTGGGTTCGGTTCCTGCACATGACCAAAACTGACCAGTCGTGCATCTCCCAATGAGCTAACCAGTCTGTGGCAACGTTGGTAGGAGAGCTCAAGTAAAATAAACAGTGGCAGGCTTGCTTGGAAGTTGACGTGATCTGTTAATTATTTGTGAGTTGCACTTGATCAACACTGATTTTGCTACTTTTTACTTATGTCTACTGTGTGTGTGCGCCAATGCGACTCTATAAACTGAAAGAAAACAATATTTTAATTCATATATGCCATTAATCAATTCAAAAAACACCAATTTTCTAATCCAATTCGTAGGTTAAAAAAATTACAAGGAACGAGACCAGCTCGTGAGTCTACGCAAATGGGTCAACCATATTTAGAAAACAGCAGTGATTTCAACATTTTGTGAATAAAATATTTCTGTGATTTTTTCAGTATCTTTAACCGAGTGACTGTGCATTAATGTACACAGCTTTGAATTGCTTGGAGAAAAGAAGTGGGTTTATTGATAAGAGTCTGAGTGCTCTGAGGCGGCAGGGAGGTGCAGGAGTTTGGTGGGGGAGGGGGGCCTGAGGCGGCACTGTGCTCGCTATGCCGGTCAAATATTAAATCATGAGTTATTGTTATAAATCAACAGATTTTACATGCTGCATGATTGACACTGATTTGTCTCTTAAGCTGTTGTCATTGAAACAAGTGTAATGATTTTTCGCCATGAAATCAACATTGTCTTAGGTAATAATGTAATTAGCATTTAGTGCATTTCATATTGGACACTTAATTATCTCTTGAAGTTCCTACCCTATGTTATGCAGCCTACATTTTGAGCTTGCTAAATGAACATATTTTTCATTGCCTTTTTTAGCCCTCAGTCGTACGATGTGTTGATGCTAAAGGAACCTTTTCTGAACCTCTGCCTCAACTGCTGACTCTTCTTGAAAACGCATTGAACAAATCTAAATACGTTGTTAAGGTAAGTTTTTTTTCTCTCATTAAATTAGAGACTATTTAAAAAGAAAAACAGCTCTTTTGATGAGTATTATAGTGAGTTACAATTTGTAAAATATAAAATATTTTCAGTTTATTTACTGTTTAAAACATCCTCTTTAAATTTAACAAAAAACGAGTTCGCACGCAGCACGCTGACGTGAGGGAATTGAATTTCCACATACAAAACTTAAAACTCAAAACCAGTGTAAAAACATTCATTTTATTGAAATATGAAAACATTGATTTTTTTATTGGCTGTTCTGATGCTCCTCGTTTCATTTACCTGCAATGCTATGAATACAATTTTACACATTATAAGGTTAGGAGAAGGTCCAGTCAGGCTTGAAAGTAGGTGTGAGGTTGCTGGGGATGATACAAATACACTAACAAATGAATAACATGCTTTTCTAATGTAAAAACCCCATAAGACAACGTACTGTGTTTAGCCGATATACATTTTCTTTCATAACTCAGTAAATATTTAAGCTGGAATGACGAGAGAGGGCTTAAGACTTTCGCTTCACTAATTCCCATCTTAATATAAGCATTAATTTTACGTCCGGGTCTTTTCTGACCCTTTTTGGGCCCAAAAACTCTAAATTTGAAAGAATAATCTCCAAAAAAGGGGTTAGAGTTTTCTGATTGTTTTGCCCAACGAAATTGTCCAACTGATTATAGAAAGGAACATCCCTACCAAATTTGAAGTAAATCGGACAAAAAATGTAACCGCTAGAGTGCATACACACACACACACACATATATATATATATATATAATTTTGAACGACCCCCCAAAACGTGTTCAGGGGGTCACGTTAGGAACTTCTATGGTGGTCCCGGGCTTAACTTTCACCGTGCGGGTCATGCTAATAGTTCACTTTTCCATAGGAAATTCCCTAATAACACGCTAATATAAACATATTTATATAAACTTTGAATTTAACTCTTGCGGAAAGGTATGAGGCAACAGGGGTAGAAAGGTATAAGGCAGCATCGGATGAAAATTGTAATATAACACCAGAAGGCTCTGGGTTCGGTTAAGTAAAACTTGCAACATTCCTTACAATCATTGGCAAAAAACTTACATACTGTATTGTGTTCTTTGAATTTGCTATTGTTTACATTATGTATAAATTGTATTAATTCAATTGGTTTTTAGGATGCAGTGACGGTAGCGGATGTTTCTATCTGGAGCACTCTTTTTCCTTTATTTACTGACGAGAAATTGAAGCCGCTCCTCAGTGCCACAAAAAATTTGAGCGAATGGTTCCAATCATTGGAAAAACTTCCTCAATTCCAGGTAAGCACTGGAGTATTCCAATTCTAAGTACTGGAGATGTTGTCAGAAGTTTAAGCATGCTTGTTTTCTGTAACTGTTGATTGTTTTTATTTAAAAAAATTAAAGAAGATAAGTCATGGAAAGAAGATAAGTCATGGCTATTTCATGTAAGTTTTGTGTAGTATTCAATTAACTTAAGAAGTTAAGTTACTCAGTTTTATAATAACTTGAATTCACTTATCAGTCCAGGAAAAGAGTTAAAGTTAGTTAAAGTAAGTTTATTAAATTTGATAATTCAGTTTGGTTATTAATTTACTAATAATACATCTCAAATTGTACAAACTGTATGAGATCTTTAAATATAATTTGTGAGCTACAGTTAGCATAACTTAGTTTCAAGTCAAAATAAATTTAATGCAATATGATAACTTTAAAAGTCTAATTTTCTATTTCGTAACACTTACCGTGAAAGTATTTTAAACATATTATTTTTGTTAATCACCAAAAGTGGGTGTGTGCTTTTGTCACGTTTTAATTGACCAATTTATATGTAGCAAAGATAAGATAAATGTGTGAAACGCAACATTACAGTTTGAGTTTGTTTTGTGACATGTGTTAAGTTGTTGATTTAATTTGTTTTCATTACTGTACGTTTGTTATTTATGTAATTAAATTAAATAGTAAGCCTATAGAGATTAAGATTAGAAATAAACCTTTTGTTGTGATGTTTCATTTTGAAATATTGTTGATCAAAAACGTTTTTTTTTTTTGGAGAAAGTTAGAAAGGCAGAAGATATTTAATTGGATGTCATTTGCATAAAACCCTTGATGTGAAAGTGAACAAACTGACAAGCCACAGTTCACTGGTCTTTCCATTTTATGGTATCATATAAAGGAATTTCCATTGGCATTCAGCTAGTTGCCTTTAAACTGGCTGTTGACATATTAAGTCATACGTTACATTACATTGCTACATACAGTTAGTTGCCTCGTAAAAAGTGTAAATTAATTTTAGCCCTCTTTAGAATCTTACGTAATACACTTTATTTTTGAGTTATTCAAAGTAAGTGGTTTTTTAATTGTAGGATATTCAATTCAATTCAAATTCTTTATTTATAGAATGACACGGAGTATATATTGAATAGTGGTGAGTGATTATTTTTTGATAGTTTAATCTGGCATGATTGCAAAGTTACGTGTGGAACAATCCATATGAAGTTTGGCCATGATTTTCTTCTCTTTTTTAGCCTGATAGCTGTTTACACCTGATCGTTCTAGTGTTTTGTATATAACAATAAGTAGTTCAATTCAAGTTTACGGCTGATGTCACGCGGTTGGATAGTTAAAGAGTATCGTCGGATATTTACCTAGTCGTAGGTACCTATAATGTATATAGTTTAATATGATTGCTATTACTGGCCACTTCAAAATGTATTTGTAAAATAACTAAAGAATTGTATTACTATATTTTATTTGTGATTTCTTGAATTTGGCCATCAGTTAGCTAGCTATGAACCTTTTTATTTCATTTAATAGTAAACGGTTATTGAATTTTAATGTTCAACTCAAGTGTTTGTCTTTCAAATATTTAATCTACTGAGGTCCAACACCAAACCCATATTTTGACTTGAAACTTCTTAAACTACTAAACCTCTCTAAAAATTTTAAATTCACCCAAACTTTCCTTTAGGCTGTTAGCTTCCATTAATATAATATCTCTACTTTTATAAAAATAAAAAATGTGTCTGTCGATTTGTTTTGTGTTTGTCAAGCATTACTAAATTAGATGAAAAGTGATTTAGGACAATTTTTCAAGGTATATTTACTCTCCCCAGCCAGAATAAAGGTGTTCTGAAGTATCTTTTAGATTTTCGAAAGAGAAAGGGCAATTCTGACACCGTATATTTTGGTAATGTTTCCAGGCAAGTTTGAAGAAGCTAAAGCCTGCGGGAGGGATGGTGAGCTTGCAGAGTTTATCATCCACCACTTGGTATCCTGCCACCCAGCCTGCCATCACTTCTGTCACCGATGTAAGGAATCCTGTTTGGTAGTTAGTTTGCATAAATGATCTAAAGATGCAGTAAAATCTGAAATATCCGTTGCCTACAGATCAAGCCATTGTTAGGACATGAAAAAAGGTCTGATAATCAAAAGAGCTAAAATACAGGGTCGGAGGACAAAATTATATTTTCAGTGTAAATATACATCCAAGTTGCCAAAACACATTCGTAACACATCATAAAAACCTAAAAACCCCAATCAGAAGATCACTAGTTGTTTTGATGGGTTTGTAACTTGCAAGTCAGCGCCGCAGCAGAGGTGCATTAAACATGTTTGTACCTTCGGTCCGTTAACCCGAGTTGTACACTCACATGCCATTCAGTAAACTAGTTATGCATATTTCCCTGGTTGGATGAAGAAAAAATAAGGTTACTAGTGGCTACTTAACACCTTTAACAACATTTTGCCTTTTGCAGCTTCAACAGTTCTTCTTTCATATTTTGAAAGATGCTCAATGTCAAATAAATTGATCTATGAATTTTAAAACGGAAGATAGTAAACAGAAATCAAGAAGAAAGGCAAAACAGAGTTTTAATCAAATACTACTCAAGTAACAAAAGTTAAATGTAAAATGAACTACAATAAGGATTTGCCGCATTTGAACCAACAAAATTTATTCTTAATAATTTAATTTCTGAAACAGATTTACTTTGCTATTATGGCCATTTATTAAGTTTGGTAAATTAAACTTGTTAAACCTTGTCAGAGTCCCAGCAAAGAGCCAGCCTTGAAGGAGTCAGAGTTGGCAGAGGTGAAGCAGTATTGGTCTGTCGATGCGTCCAAGAGGCCAAAGGTCAAACCTCCCGTCATTCCAGTGTAAGTACTCTTTTATATAAATCTATAATTGTCAGACTTTTTAATTATTAGAGATCATTGAATTGACTAGTACCTAATCTTTGTTTTGATACATGTAATGTTCAATGACATTTGCCAGAAAGGTTTATTATGCAGTAGACCTATGTAATATCTTTATTAACTTGAAAATTTTGGGATAAAATGTTATTTTGTGAAACACAAATCTGCAAATTTGATGCGTAAAATCTGTTTTTGCATTTAAAAATTTTTAAAGCAAACCTATAAATCATGACTATTTAACATTTAATCACTACTGCAGGCTTAAATTGTGTTAGTTTATTTATTCATATTTAATTGCAGGTTGCCCAAACCAGGGGAGAAGAATATCTTGATAACGTCAGCGCTTCCTTATGTGAACAATGTTCCGCACCTTGGAAACATCATTGGTTGTGTCCTGTCCGCAGATGTTTTTGCAAGGTAGATTTTTATACTGTATTTCAGGAATTGGAATGTACAAAAATTAGGGGTGTGCGAGTAGTAATTTTTTTAATCGAGTCGAGTCGAGTAGTGCCAATTATTTTCGAGTTTCGAGTATTTTCGAGCGAGTAATTGCCGTCAGTTGGTAGTTTAAAGTAGTGTATTGGGATTTGGATACCATCCTAGATTTGATAATCTAAACATGGTTTCTAACTAATACATGGGTAGCAATACAAAGTTTTGGCCAATACAATCAAACTGGATATTGGCAAACAAAACACGGTTTGATATTCGTTTCCGGCCGATGAAACAGGGTCCGGTTGTCATTTGGCCAATTTCACCTGGTCCAGACATCTCTTATAATCAATATTAAATGACGAAATCGTTAGTCACGGCCGAAATTACGCGGTCCAATCTCATTTTCGGGCGATTTTACGCTATGCGATCGTTTTTTGCGGCCGTTCCTACGCGTTTTGGCCGGCCGCAATCGTTCGCGGTCGTCATTTTCGGCCGATTTTACGTGATGCGATTGCTTTTGTGGCCGTTATTACGCGTTTTGGCCGGTCGCAATCATTCGCGGTCGTCATTTTCGGCCGATTTTACGTGATGTGATTGCCTTTTGCGGCCGTTGCTACGCGTTTTAGCTGGTCGCAATCGTTAGCGATCGTCCGTAAATCGGCGGGAAATACTCACTCGAACTTTCGAGTATTTTCAAAACTTCGAGTCGAGTTCGAGTATTAAAATACTCGGCCGAAAACTCAAAAGTTGCGAGTACTCGCACACCCCTAACAAAAATTAATGACAAATGGAAGTGAACAAAAATAATAATAATAGGCCATAAACTCAAAAGTGGAAACATCTTGAGGTCCTATTAATTTGTCTCTTGAACACAAAGGTCCCAAGTAAAGTTCAAAGAAAAACAGGTTATGTTGGAGCTTTATCCAACAACTAGATACAATTTTATAAACCAGTCCTACAGTTCTGCATTATTGTTTAATTTGTTGTATGAAATTGTTAACTTGTCACTTGGTGGTCTTTAGTATTTATTTCATTATCATAACGACTTACAGACAGTAAATGTGTCTAAGAAAACATGAAACGGTCAATTCGATTTGGCAAGATGAAAGTGACAGTAGATGCCAAAAGGAAATTGTACTTAACCTTTTAGTTAAACTATTAAATAACTGAATTTGAAAGTTAGTGGTTTTTGTCTTGAACTTTTGAAGCTAATTCATGGAATAATACTGATTCACAAGCATGCATTTTAAACACCACTGTAAATAGGCATAAGCTTGCACATGATCCTAGATATTTCCATTTTTTTTGGTTGCATCCAAGTGCTAAAGAGGTGAAAACGTTTAACTTTATTTTTACTAGATTTATGACCTTAACATTAAGTCATAGTGTAATGAGAGTGTAATGACTTCAATCACTCATTTGATTTCTCACTCATGTTTTATAGTGCATTTGTACATAGATGCAAAGTATCAGGGAGCCCGAGCCGTTCTCGTTGATATTTGATTAGTTTCATGGGTGAAAAATATGTCCATACGCAATCTTTATTCAATGATTTTAGTTAGTTTTCGATAAATCATGTGTTTATATTTTACCTTGTGTAAATGCTACTTTGACAGTTTACTGGTTAATTTATTCACATATGTTGTGATTCTTTTGTTTAGATTTGATCCTCCATAAGTTCAATGTTCAAATTTCCAATTTTCAAATGATATTTTCAACAAATATGAATTTTCCTTGTGTTGAGGTTTTTACCAATCGTATTTTTAGGTCCAAAAGCACCTATCTCCAAAGTTTTAACATAATCGTTCCGCTGGATTCTGAGATAAATTTTGCAGACAGACAGACATTGCTTGTATTAGAGTTAAGGATAAATCAATATTTTGACTTAAGTTATCCTACTTCAACTGATCTTAGACTTTTTAACGTTAATGGAAACTTTTTAAAAATCTCTCACCGCTGCCTCTAATTAACAGGTACAGCCGGCTGCGGGGTTGGAACACCCTGTATATCAGCGGGACGGACGAGTATGGGACAGCCACCGAGACCAAGGCGTTGGAGGAGGGTCTGACGCCGAGGCAGATCTGCGACAAGTACTTCACCATCCACCGCGACATCTACCAGTGGTTCAACATCCAGTTCGACCTGTTCGGACGGACCACCACTCCGCAACAGACCGAGTCAGTGGTGGAAACTTTAGAGTCTCACAAACTCGATACAATCTTGACTTGGACACTGTCAAGGATGAAATGAGTTTTCCGGAGTTACATTGACGTAGATAAAACCCAAACTTTAGCTTTAAATTGTCTATTAGATCATAATGAAACAAATTATACTACTGTGTATGGTGTTACTTAGAACGATTACGTAAGGTGTTACGTACATAGGGAAAAAATAAATCTTAGACTAATGTACTTAAAACCACGAGACGGACTGAGGAAATCCCAAATTTTCCAAGAATGACCAAAACGAGGGAAGCGTGTGAGGTATTGTCAAGAATCGAAGGCGCTTGAGGTACAGTCAAGAATTGGAGGCGCATGAGGTCATAAAATACGGTATGGAACAGTTGTGCAGTAGTAGAATCGGAAACGCATAAGGTATGGTTGGGAATCGGAAACACGTGAGGTACGTACGGAAAAACGAAAGCGTTGAGTTATCGGGAGTCGAGTTTGTGAGACTTTACTGTAGTTATAGTTGAATATTTTAAATTAAATGTTATTGTTAAGTAGGGGTGTGCGAATAGTGATTTCTGGCTGGAGCCGAGCCGAGCTTTTTTTGATGGTAATTTTCTCTAGTAGTGTGCAATATACCGGTAGTGATTTTCTGACTCGAGTCACGCCGGGCAGAATTTTTCAAAGTTCTCGAGCTTTAAGCATGTTTGATTAGGCCTATATGTATTCTTTATTTATATTATGTTTAAAAGAATAAACATTTTATCCATTATGGTAATGTAAAATAATTTATAACTTTCAATATTTGTCATCTTTCATTCACTTCTTCTAGATTCATTATTCCTACGTTAAATAAATAAAGGCCTACAGTGGGAAAATAACAAAATAAGTACGGCAGGCTTCTAAAAAGTAAGATTTATTGAGACCACTTGTTGATAGTAACGAACAATTTGTCTTTCAATATAAAGTAGGTAGCATACCTAGAGAACAAATAACATAAAGGAAGAGAACTAAAAATGTTTAACTAGACTGATGAGCCCAGAGGTTAACTAATGCAGATATTAATTTTTATTAATAGCCATAATAATAATAATTGACTATATGTCAATATGTACTCTCCATGAAACCAAAGACTTAGGCCCTAGTCTTGGGAATTGCCAAAACCCAGTAGCCTATCTCTCATTCAACTATTTGTAAATAGTAAATCTTAGATTATCCTTTTATAAATATAAGATAGTTACACCAGTCTTTATATCTTATTGTACTCACAGGAATAAGTTAATAATCGTATACCAAGCTTATGTTCTATCTAACCTATTACCTAATAGACTTAAACTATTATATATGCTTCTGAACAAGGTTTCAGAAGTAGAAGGTGGAAGAGGATCGTCAGTGCATTCTTCTTCCACCACAACTTTAACAATTTGATAGCATACAATTACAAAATGATATGGTTTCTACTTCTACTGACGTTTATTAATAAATTCAAACAATCCCGCGGAGTTAACAATATAATTTTAATCGCACAGCTGTAGCGTGGCGTAATAAAACACTGCACCATTTTGTTTGCGTGTTGCTCTTGGTTAGGGCCTTCGGCGTACATGGAATATAATCAACCTTTAAAATAATATGACCACTGGTATTATAAACATGCGTTACGTAACCATTCAGAATTTGTATAAAATCCTTAGATTTTGTGAACCTCGCAATTCGTCAATTTTTTAACTATCCAATTTTTGGAGAGTACTAATTCGTCTGCACATTATAACGCTGTCATGTTCATTAGGCGTTCATCACTCAAGATGAGTGGAGTAAGGGTGAACACTTACTCTACTCATCTCGTTCATCAGGAAGGCCAGGAAGGGAAAGATAGGACTCAGGCCTACCTTACCTGGTTTAAAGATTTCCCCATAAATTTAATATTTTGTTTTGTAAATTCCAACACATTGTTAAACATTGTCACGGAATAAATATTATTATTATTATCACGTACACCATTGTCCCTAGCATTGTCACGTTAATCATTATTACATCATATTAACCATCTTCCCTCAACGTCTTAAGGCAGTTCGCAAAGTGGGTATGCCACTAGTGTTGCCAGACATAATTTCAGACTCCAGGAAATATAATTATTGTGTAAAGGACGAAGTTGTAAGTTGTAGAAAAGACTGTTCCGATACAACAATTAGACAAAGTGTTATAATGGATTTTATTTTTTTCTTGTGGTACTTTTTCTGGAGCGTACTGGTTGTTGTATTAATTATGATTAACCGTGAAATATTGCACAACTCAACTGGGCAACGGCAACACTGCACTGCAAACTGAATAGTGTGGTAGGTCCACTTGATGTGATTGAGCGTAGAGAAAGTAGCTCCATTGTGTTGGTTGATCACTGATCAGGTCGGCACTTTAAAATATTACAGTACTTTAATGTTTGGTTATTTTTTTTACGAAGGACCGAAAGTATTAGCACTGCAGAATTATATTTGTTATGGAATGGAGCTCTACCGACGCAAACTACGAGAATTCTAACATTGATTCTGGAAAGTTGTTTTTAAATTGACCTTAGTATACGACTATTTTCACTAGTTGGCGTTTTAAATATTCGGCTCGAACTTCAAACCTTTTTGTAAATCTCGAGCCGAGCCGATTACTGCAATATTCGGCTTGAAAAAGCTCGAAAGTTTAAATACTCGCACACCCCTATTGTTAAGTTAATCTAAAGTACAGTTAAGAGACAACTTAGTCAAGTGAGTCCTCTTGTAAGCTGGAGTTGCCAAGTTTATATTGTACATAAGTACTTCAAACATGGAATAGATTGGAAATTTGATTAACATTTCTAGAAAGTCAACCTTATTTTAAAGAAGGTTCAAAACATCAAATATTTGTTGGGAAATTGTTGGAAAACTTACAAGAATGTGGTTTGACTTAAAACGGTTGGAAAAGTCAGGGATTGAACATCAAAGTTTCAGGAAACAACCTGAATGAGTGGATCCAAAATCATTGTAGGCTAATAAAATAAATTGTAGTTAGAATATAATAAATAAACTATCTGCCTTCATACCTGGTTTCACCCAGAAATAAAACCTGTGGTGTGTACTGCATTCTGTGGTTAACCCGTGGAACTACTGCGAATCATGATCAGCTGCTTGAATTTTCATCAGCCCAAACCCAAGTGAATGTCAGAAGAATAACACTGAATTGAAACTTTGAATCCCCGTGGAGCGGATCCCTATTTGAATTTCTTAAAATCCTTTCTAAGTGGTTACCTATTTTATGAAAAGAGTATACATGCTAAATTTCGTGGCTGTAGGTGTAAAGGTGTGGCCTGGGGGATGATCGGTTTTTCATATTTATAGATATAGGTAGATAGGGGTGTGCGATGCAGCGATATTATTTCAATTCGTTTCAACGATGCGATTCAAAGAATATTGATTTGAATCGATGCACTTCGATTTATTGCAATGCGACATGTTTCAATGTTAAACTCAGCCTACACACCAATTTTTATGACGAACATGGATGATCAACCATCTTAGCCAAAGTCTAGTTGCAATTTTCTGATTTGATCAATTAATTCTTTTTCCATTCTATCTTGATCCATCATTTCAAAAACTTTTGCAATAAAAACGCATAACCTTAATCTAATAATTAAATTATTGTATTTACTTAAGTTTCAAATGACGGACGAATACAATCGAGCACCAAAGTTCAATAACGAGTGATGATGTAGACAGTTTAACCAGATTGTAGAATACCACTATCGTACCATGCCAGAAAAACTACCGTATTTTTGACAAAATACTATTTTACCTACCCTAGGAATAGTTTTGTGAAGGTATAACGTTATTCAAATAACTCACTGTTATTATAAAAACTGTTTATTACAAATTCATAATGGGGAAAAACGTGGTTGTAAGATAATGACTCAAAGAAATAATGTTGGTCAGCCGACTGATTTATTGCTTTCAACCGGACCCCACTCCTCCCCTCCCGTCCCTCTTCCTTCCTTTTCTCCAAGGTACGATTTTTCCGCCGACCCAAACAAGCCCTTTGTAACGCGGGTAAACGGCGGGAGTAACTCTCCCGCGCCCTTGGTAGCGCGGATATCGGCGGGAGTATATGAAGGCATTGAAAACTTTCGATGCATCGCACACCCCATAGGTAGATGATAAAACTAATAACACAGAGAACTGAAATTTACATTTAAATTTTTCACTTTTGCAGGGTTGTCCAGGAATTGTTCCTTAGCTGTTACAAGAATGGCTACACTTGCACACAGACCATGGATCAGCTTCTCTGTGAAAAATGTGATAGGTATGTGGTTGGTTTTGTGTGTCAACGATAATGGTATTATTTAATGTTTTAATAGGGAACAATACAAACCCTGGTCTTTTTACTAACTAAAATTGGCATTTTGTTAGAAAGGGTCGTTAATAAATAGCCCAATGACAAGTGGCAACTCGGTTCGGTATCGAATCTTCAAACAATTTTTGGACTATTATTTTGCTCAGTCAGGGTTTATTCTATAAATGGACCTTGTTAAACCTTGTTAAAGGCACAGTTGATACATTTTTGGATAAAAGAGTGTCCACTGTAAATACATTTTATAATAAAAACTATAAATCAAGACAACTGATCTATTCAATTACTCAGTTCCACAGATTAAACTACGATTACATAGACACTATGGTAGGCAGGCATGTGCAGTAAGCCCAAATGAGAAGCTTGATCATAAGTTTCTCTAGTCAGAACCAAATCATATCAGTCTTTATTCGTCAACTGTACAATTGTTACAGATGAACCTGTCAGGATTGTTTATTTTAAACATAAGCCATACTTATAAACAAAGTATATACAAAGTAAGGGAGGAGAAGCAAGAAAAGGTTTACGTCAATTGGGTATATTTAATTGAAATGTACATTATTTATCATAGCTTATTCTTTGAATGAGTATAGGGGACTGTTTTAGTTTTTTTGTGTAAATTCTGGAAGATTTTGGACTGTCTTTATGTCGTCTGGAAGGTGCTTAAAAAATTGTATGCCTCTATAATTCACTTTTTTTAAAACAACTTTTTGATAAGCATATTACGTGTTGTTATTACTGATGGGATGTAATAAAAGACGTCTTACAACACTTAAGAATATACTTACACTTACACTGATTCACATACAGACGGTAAACATATGTAAAAGATGGTACAAGGCTATCGATTTCGCCAGTCACACCGGTCATCATCAGGCCGATGAGAGTTCTGTTGATTCCCATAGACTTTAGTTGTTTAAAAAAATAAGTGATGGGATGTAAAAAAGACGTCTTACAACACTTTAAGAATATACAGGGTGTCCCGGGAACTCACGTGGCGTGGACTCACAAAATTGACATGGCTCACTAGCAGTGGTTTTACATAATAACAGCTGATATTGACATGATCATATTTTCTTAAAAATGAGTTTCCTCCCTTGTTTATGAACTGATTTCCTTAATTTTGGTATCGTTGAATTTGTAATTGAGTTTTCTATAAAAAACCTCACAGCTGATTTTTTTTCATATGCACTTTTTGAGATATTTACATTTAAAAATTGTAAGCAGCCACCATTATGAAAATAAACATTGTAAACAAATATTATTTTTTCTGTAATTAGGTCTATAGGTGATGATACTATATATCAAATTTCATTTTGTTACAACAAGCCGTTCTTGAATTAAAAAATATTTAGTGAAAAAACAAAATGTCGGCTAAACGAGTAACTTTTGAGTTTTTTAAATTTTGAATATGATATTTTGACTTTTCTATGGTCCAGGAATAATACCTGAAAAAGTCGGTAGAGAGTTCTCGGGACACCCTGTATATTCTTAAGTGTTGTAAGACATTTATTACATCCCATCAATTATTTTTTTAAACAACTAAAGTCTATGGGAATCAACAGTTCAAATAACTTTGCATGTTGTAATGTCGATTTCTAGCTTCCATCTTGGGGATGTTGTGTTATTTCACTGATTTCACAGTGTTAAACACATGCTGAGAAAAAACTAAAAATCTCTAGTTCCTTAATTTGGTTTTAATCTAGTCTTTTTCTAAGTCCAAGGATGATTCTAATAGCATCATTTTTGCATTTTTAAAATGGATTTCAAGTTCTTTCTTGAGATAGCTCCATGAATGCTAACCCCAAAAGATGTGTGAGTCTATGAGAGCAAAGTACGAAACCTTTAAGGTTTTTAAATTACAAATTTTGGACATTCTTCGAAGAAGTGCATATATTACGAACGTAGGCCTTAGGTATGTTATCTGCGTAGGTACCTAGCGGACAGGTTTGTGGAAGGCACATGCCCCAAGTGCGGTTACGAGGATGCGAGAGGCGACCAGTGCGACAAGTGCGGCCAGCTGATTAACGCGCCGGAGCTGATCAAGCCTCGGTGTAAGGTGTGCGGCAACACGCCGGTGCTGAGGCAGGCACAACAGCTGTTCCTGGACCTGCCCAAGGTGAGCATGAAGCTGGGGCCGATAGTCGTGGCTTTTCTGACTTATCAAACTGATTGAGAAACGTTCTCTTTCTTAATACCGTAATTGCCTGTTATCTAAAAATCTGAGTATACTAGAGATAATTTAACCATGTGTGCGGTGAGGTGACGGAACAGAAAGGAACTAAATGTATTGAATGTATGGAGCGTTGTGGATAGGAGGAGCAGATGGCCACATTGTTGCCACTGGCCCCCCACCTCCTACTCACAACAAAATTTCCCCTAGCCCTGAACAAGGTTAAATGAAATATCTGGAGTAGATCTTAACAATGGCTTCAACTTTTTAAAATAATTTGATTTAAGATTTTTTTCATGATACTAAAAAATAACACATTAAATTAATCTTTTGATGGTAAATTCGGCTAATATATAGCCTATATAATCATATTTTTTTATGTAATGAGTTGAGAACCATATAAGATTGAAGATCATAGGGAGAACTTAATTAAATTAACTCTTAAATGTATGTGCCTTAGTGGTTTAATAATTAGTTAGGTTATCAGCTAAGGAAGCTGAAGATCTGAAAAGTTGGGTCTTGGAAATTCCAAGATCATAAATTAATTATATGTATGACTTATTAGTTTATTACACTGCTGGTATAACTTCAGATACAAAAATCAATTATTTATATTGTGACCGATCATTACAGATTGCCCCACGGCTGCAGAAATGGGTGGATGCGACCAGCTCTGGGTGGACAGCTAATGCTGAAATGATCACCAAGTCCTGGCTCAAAGATGGCCTCAAGCCTCGCTGCATTACTAGGGATCTCAAGTGGGGCATTCCTGTACCTCTAGCAGGTTTTGAACAGAAGGTGATTGGAAAATAACTTCTACCTTAAGTTAGCTTTTGGTGATTTGTGTGTGTGGTGATCAAGGCGAAGGACTTCAAAATCCATTGCAGTGGCTCTTATGTAGGTGTAACCCTAGTCCGAGCAAGTACACTTTATTAGGACTGGCTTACTTGTACCTTACCATCTCACTCCTTGCTTAGCTTGTTATCTCCATGCACAAGCATAAGGTCAGTAAGAACAGCAAAAGGCTGCAAAAAATATAAATAATAGTTCCAGATTAAATACTGTAGCCGAGAACACTTGTATGCTTTACAGCAGATGTGTCTGAAAAATAAAAAAAATATTATAATGTTTCAAAATAATCAGACTAAATAAGTGAACAAAATCGAGGTACTGAATTATTTTGTGGAGTATAAAGCTGTTTAGAGGACAGGGACAGCTAGGTTTGGTAGGTTACTGTTGTGACCAAAAATATTTTATAGATAGTCCATGGTAAATTTTTATGGTTTTGGTGTACTAAATTATTATCGACCAACTTACACTAATGCTACCTACAGCATCAGTGAAAGTTCATATCTCGTGTAACATTGTTTCTGTTTACCTAATCGAGAGATAAAAATATGATGCTGCTTTTTATCAAATTTCCAAGAGTCTTCGTGGCTCTTCACACTTTGCACTTGTCACCGATCACTTTAGTAACCTGAATTTAGTTTTCTTGGTAGTAGGTTGAGCACTTCTTGGCGTAAGTTTGGTTCTAAAGAAAATTCAGTTGAAGATCACCATATTTCATCTTTGAATGCAGAGAATCTTAAAAAAAAAAAATAAAAAAAAAATACCAGTAAGTTCCTTGTCAGGCCTTTTCTTATCTCATGACCATTCCCCCAGGTGTTCTACGTATGGTTCGACGCGCCCATCGGCTACATGAGCATCACCAAGTGCTACACGGACCAGTGGCGCCGCTGGTGGCAGCCCGGCCCCGACTCCAGGGTGGAGCTGTTCCAGTTCATGGCCAAGGACAACGTTCCATTCCACGCCATCATGTTCCCGGCCACCCTCATGAGTGTGGACCAGGGTCACACCATCGTCGGTCATGTGTGCGCCACCGGTGAGAAAATGTATCAATGTTTGTGAAATGTACCTGCGAACCTGGTATGTTGAGGATAAATGTAATACTTTTAATCAGAATAAATCAAATCATAAAAAGAACCAATAGAAAGATTTTGTAGGAACTAAGATATATTTTAGTGGTTTCAATTGTTTTTCTAGCATAACTTAAGATTATAAGATAAATAATAGGGGAAGGAATTGAATGCTGTTTTTACCTTGAATCTCGATTGGTTGCAAATGGTAAATACAGTAGGCCCATTTTATATCGAGGACATTCTTTCTTAGGGCTCTGGTCCACCCTTTCTGTGGGGCACGGTGTTAGGGTTTGATGGGTTTGGCTTCACAGCTGCTATCGTAGAACCTACATATTAATAGGCTAAGGAAATTTTGGTGGTACCGATCTCTCGAATATATGGCATCGTAGAATTATGAAACTTGTCACACTTATTTAGTACTATTAGGAGATTTGTCGAATGCAAATAATTTTGTGTTTGGGTGTGTAGGGCTATGTCCTTTTGGCACTCAAAGTTGACGTGTTATCCTTATGGGAACATGCGTTCTGCTTTTCGTTATGCTTTTAATTTAATAAACAGCTGCATTAGTCAAATAAATATGTAGCACAACAGCAATGACAGATGATTCATATACAAAAAATATTACTGACTACTGGGTTGGTAACACCCTTCTCTTATCTGTTTTTACTCCACATAAAAAAAAGTTTTAACTTTTCATTAATAATATTTGGTCGAATTTCAACCATTGGGCGGTCTCTATTTTTTATTAAACCAGAATCAGAACTAAACATCTTTATTGTGAGAGTTTATACACTGTGTAGTAGTGCCATGAAATTAACTTAGTCGAACTTCTTGAACTAAAGTTTATAAATTATAAACCAAATCCCTCATTCTTTATAAACATTTCTCAATTGGTGTTTGACTGTCTTTCCAAGCTATTTCTGTCATTAACTTTACTCTTAATATTGTTAGGCATTGACAGTTGAAAAGAGTTTTGAAAAGTTTTATACCGTTACGTTATATAGTGTAGTGGATTTTTTTAAAGGTAGTCTTTTAGCAAGGAATGTTAGTATAATTGTTATCCTAAGATTGTAATAAGGTTTGTTAATGATAAAGAAATGATATTATCTACTCTTGTGTTTTCTCCTTTTTTTTAATGTACAAAAACAAGGATAAATCGAGACAGAAACATTATTTTTAAATAAAAAAAACCATGATGACTTCTCTTTTAATTCAGTTTTGGTATGTTGTTGGTATAATTATCGTAGTTGTGAACAATAATCCTGTGGACCTTTTCTGCGCTCCTTTTCCCTACGTTATCAGTGTCTTTTCACAGTAGACACAAGCCTAAGAGCACTGACATGTCTGTACAGAGTACCTGAACTACGAGGACGGCAAGTTCTCCAAGTCGCGGGGGGTGGGGGTCTTTGGCACGGACGCCAAGGAGACCGGCATCCCAGCGGACGTGTTCCGGTTCTACCTGCTCTACGTGCGGCCCGAGGGACAGGACTCGTCGTTCTCGTGGCTCGACTTCGCCACCAAGAACAACTCCGAGCTGCTCAATAACCTGGGCAACTTTGTCAACAGGTGGGTTGTCAATATGGTCTAATGGGTGAATTTATGAACGACTCAGTCGAAGAAGATTTGTCAGAGAAACAGTTGTTTTATGTGAGGAGATGTAGTTGTAGATTTTGGTTTTGTAATTTAATTTTTAACAGAAATTTCTTCTCTTATCTATGACCTACTGGTATTACAAGATTTAATTACTGAATCGAGAGAATGTTTTTAATTTATATTTGATTTGAAACTTGAGTTGCCCATGATGAGGGGAGGCAAATCCAGAAGTTAATTGTTAATTACTAAAATAATAATCGAAGTACGTATTACTTGCATATTTGTATTCAGTGTTAAGGAAAAATATATTCACATTTTAGAAAATTGTAAACCCTTTAATTCCTATCTAAATAATTACACAACATAAATTAAAATGCCCCCATGCGTACTCAGCGAATTTCCAATTCATATTAATTTATCTTAATACCACATAAAGCCACATACCAAGTTTCATCAATATACATTCATAAATAAACGATTTATGACATTTTAATTATTCTCCATAAGAATAACATAGCGGCTGAGTATGCAGGTTTGCTGAAATAAGGAACACTAAAAATGGGCTTTTATACAAATATCAATATAACTCAACTAGGTAAAGCCACGTACCAAGTTCTACTAATTTATGTTCATAATTAAAGGAGATAACACGTTAATTATTCTCCATAAGATTAACATGGGGCTGAGTATGCAGGTTTGCTGCTACGGGAACTATCAGGCAAAAAATGGGGTTTTGTGCAAATATCAAAAGACCACAATGAAGTGAAGCAATATACCAAGTTTCGTCAGGATAAGTTCATAAATAAGCGAGATATACAATTTTTATTATCCTCCATAAGAATAACATTGGACAACGTACTGTGTTTCGCACTTTCAATATCTCAGTAACCAATTGACGTAGAGAAATGATCAAAATACCAAATTGTATGTTTTTTTAAGCTGAATCCAGTGGTAAAAACTAAAATTTGACTATTTCCAAAATTATATATAAAAAATTCAAAAAACCCATTTTTGGGGTACAAAACCCCCCAAAATACCCCTTCGGATAAAGCGATCTGGCTGGTTTTCGAACTTAAAGTCATAAATGTTGCTTTACACGTTTATACCAAATTTCATCAAAATCGGATAATTTTTACGAGAGTTATCGTGCTCACGGACACATATGTATATAAAGTTTCGAACGAATGGTGTTTTTGGGGTCTGGGGACCTTAAAACGAAAAGTTATCATGGTCCCGGGCCTAGGTCTTACCATGCCGACTACGGTAATAGCTTCTTCCCTATAGGGGAAATTCGCTAAAAACAACAGAGATTCACTTTACTTAAATTTTTTCAGGTTTGTTTCACTGTGATCTCAGTCAAAAGTATACGACTGTTTTATGTTTGCATTTTGATAAAAAATAAGCGAATTTCCTTTTGAATTGTTGGGAATGGAGTAATTGTAATAGTTTTAAAGTAAGATTTTCTCTAAACGATAATGAAAAGTAAGAAAATAAAGAGTGGTTTCTTTGCATGACTACTTTGTGTATGGTAATAAAATATTCTTAGCCTAGAGTATTGCAGCTTAACAATGGTTTTGCTGTGGGGGCTAGTATCCGAAGCTGAAATTTTAACTAACTAAATAATTTTGAATCATCTAAAATAAAAACGCTTTTAAATGTCTGTGTGTCAACTCGCAACTGATGTCCCACTCCGCAGGGCTCTGGTGTTCTGCGAGAAGTTCTTCGCCAGCCAGGTGCCAGAGATGTTGATGACGGCAGAGGAGTGGGGGTTGCTGGCGCACGTGGCGCGCGAGGTGCGTGCCTACAACCAGGCCATGGAGCGCACCAGGTTCCGCGAGGGGATGGTGCGCATCATGAACATTGCACGCCTCGGCAACCAGTACATGCAGGTGTGCGAGCCCTGGCAGGCCATCAAGGGCTCCGAGGAGGACAAGTGAGTGCACATGGTTTGGATTTAACCCATTGGCGTAGAATTACAAGCTGGTTCTGGTCCGTACTTGTAATTTTTTAAATCTATGAATTGGAGTAGAAAAATTGTGTTTTAAAATGATTAATAGGAAATTTTAATAAAATATTGTTTTCTCTCAGTTTAAAGAGTCATAGTTGCACACATACAGTAAACATAAGTAAGAGGTACAATTCAGTGTTGAGTTGACCATGTGCAACTCACAAAGAATTAACCAATCCCGTCACCGTTTTACTTGGGTCCTCCCACCAACATTGCCACAGTTTGGTTAATTGAGAGTTGCACGACTTGTCAGTTTTGGTTGTGAGCGGGAACCGAACCCACAAACTTCGTAAAAACACCTGGCCAAGGTGTTTCCACGATTTAGCCCACTTAGCTATCACGACAAGTGGCCTACCGGTGTTAGATTGGTTTAATAGTCAGTCTGTGCCCCTAGCGGAGAGAACCGTAGTTGCCTGCAGTCATTAGTTACAGATTTTGATACTAGAGAGCAGCACCAATTAAATCCTGTTGTAGGCTATAGCAAATAGAATAAAATTACTACCTTAATGTGAGCTTAGTATATTTGACAATGATCTCTCTGATCATACTTTCCAAATTTTAAAATTTGGAAACAGGTTCCAGGAAAATACTTATAAGACACTTTCACAAAGAGACTTTTCAAATGACAATATTTCAAGTTTTGTTAAGTTAATGGAGAATGAAAACTGGGACTCATTTTGGTCTGAAAATTTTAATAATGTGAATTTATTGTATAGTTTGTTCCTGAAGATATTTAAGTTTCATTTTAACGCTTGCTTCCCAGTGAAAACAATAAAAGTTAAATCAAATTTGAAACAGTCAAAAAAGTGGGTAACACCTGGAATTGTTATTTCCAGTAAAAGAAAGAGAGAACTACACATGTTAAGTAAAAATAGTAATGACAAACATTTTGTAGCCTATGTTAAAAAATACAAAAAGGTTTTCAGGGAGTGTGTGAAAAGAGCTAAAATGCAATACAATTCAAATTTAATTATGAATGCTTCTAATAAAACAAAAATGGCATGGAATGTGGTAAAAAAAGAAACATGTTTACAACAAAAATGTTCTCAAATTGACTTGTTAGTTGATAAAGGAAATCGTCTCACAAACCCCTCAGATATTGCAGAAACTCTTAACAAACACTTCCTGAACACCACAACACATTTAAATCTCACTTCAAACCAAGAAAGTTCACATTTATTATTGGAAAGGTTTGATAAACCAGTCACATCGTTTCCAACTCTTCCACAAGTCACAGTTAAAGAAATTGAAGCCCTGGCAAGAGATCTGAAGCCAACAAAGTCTCCTGGATGGGATGATATCCCTCCTTTTATAGTTAAATTATGTGCTAAACACATAAGCCAGCCTCTGGCACGTATTATCAATGCATCCTTTGAAACAGGTGTTTTTCCTCATCTCTTAAAATTTTCTCGTATAACGCCGTTGTATAAAAAGAAGGGTGACTCATCTTCTGCTGACAATTACAGACCTATTGCTATTCTTCCTGCCTTTTCTAAGCTTTTTGAGCGGGCTATTTACAATAGGCTTCAGTATTATCTTCTTAATTCCAATATAATATATGAAAATCAATTTAGCTTTCAAAAAAATAAATCGACAATAGACGCAATTTTTGAGTTAACTAAGCAAATTTGTTATGCCTTCGATGAGAAATTATTTGCAGTTGGAGTATTCTGTGATCTCACAAAAGCTTTTGATTCCGTCAATCATAGTCTCCTGCTAAGAAAACTTGAGTACTATGGATTAAATGGAAAAACCTCCCAGTTGCTTCATTCATATATTGCCAATAGGTTTCAGTGCACCGGCATCTCTAATCATCAGTCAAAATACCAGCAGGTTTTAGCAGGTGTTCCACAAGGTTCTATCCTAGGGCCTTTGTTGTTCCTTTTATATGTCAATGATTTGGCTTGCAATGTGAGAAACTCTAGTGTGATTCTATATGCTGATGATACTACGGCTTTCTTGAGGAGTAGCAATGGAGTTGATCTTGGGCAAATGTTGGACGAGGCTATGGAAGACATGAACTCGTGGTTTTCTTGTAATGGATTAATGCTGAATAAGGAAAAAACCGCTATTGTAAATTTTCATCCAAATTATAGCAATAGTAGCAGAGCTCGGGCAGAATATTCTAAGTCATCAATCAATCTATCCACTTCTATTAATTTTCTTGGTGTCATGCTTGATAAGTCGCTTACTTGGTCCGAACACATATCCAAGCTTCAGTCAAAACTCAACAAGGCTTTTTATGTTTTGCTAACACTTTCACATTCGATTGACACATCTACTCTTAAGGCTGTATATTACGCCTATGTTTATTCCCATTTGTCATATGGAATTGTATTCTGGGGTTGTTCCTCTGAAAGCCTAAAAGTGTTCCGTCTTCAGAAAAGAATTCTGAGAGTGATGGCTGGTGCTCGTGTAAGGTCTTCATGCCGTAATATATTTAAAACTTTTGAAATTTTGGCCTTACCTTGTGTCTTTATCCTAAACATTGTCATATTTGTGAGATTGAATGCTTCACACTTTAATTCCAAAATTGAAAGTCATGGTTATCACACTAGACATAAACACTTACTACAAATACCAGCACACAAGTCATCATCTTTTGAAAAATCAGTTCTATACACTGGTAGCAAATTTTATAATAAACTCCCTCAGAGTATCAAAAACATTTCCAATATAACAAAATTCAAAGCAGAAGTGACAAAGTATTTAAAAACAAAGTACTTTTATAGTGTCAATGAATACCTTAACAGCCTGTCATTATAGTTATAAATTTTATTTTGGTTTTTAGCATTATTTGTTGACGGTTGACTTTAGTTTGTTTTAATTGTACTGTTTATTTACATTTTGATTGATCATCAAATGTATTGTATATATTGTTAGGTCTATGTATTTTAGTATAAGGAAACTTTGACAATTTCACCTGTCTAAGGGAAATTCCCTATAATAGATGTTATGTGATGTAAT
Source organism: Allygus modestus (assembly GCA_963675035.1). Taxonomy (NCBI): domain Eukaryota; kingdom Metazoa; phylum Arthropoda; class Insecta; order Hemiptera; family Cicadellidae; genus Allygus; species Allygus modestus. The sequence continues at coordinate 41,121,608 of OY776117.1, read as the reverse complement.
AAATAAATAAATAAATAAATAAATAAATAAATAAATGGGTTAATGCAGAATTTTGCAATTGTGTGACACCGATGTCGCAGAAAGGACTTACAAATAGTCTGAACCGAGTCTATACCAATGTGACTATGGGAATGGGAATTTCGGAGGGATCAGAAATGGTAGGGTAATGTTTTTGATAAAAGTTTTTGCAAGAAGTATACAGGAATATTATATTAAACTGTAGAAAGATCTGGTAACTGATATTTCTCAACTAAACCGTACTGGGTGAGTGTGTATTCCCAAAAGGGTGTTGTCTTTTACTTATTTTTTGTGTGCGGTCATTAGACAGCATCTTTCTATGGATTTTGAACATTTTGTTTTATTTCAAGTGGTAATCTTGTCCTAGTTGGCAACAAATTACTAAAGCCAAACTGTGGTATACAAGCAGTTTTGCCATGGTATTTGTTTTGATTTATTTGGACTTAGCTATCACTTTTATTGTTTAAAACTACCCTGCGTTTCGGGAGGTAAGGAAACTCCTCCTGTTATCAGTGAACCCTTCTTACATCTGCATCAAAATGTTGGTCAAACAATAGAAAACAAGTTCTAACAGTTTTAAATAAAGGGTCCAAATAGCCCGGAATTGGTAGCAGAGCCTGGTTTTGATCCTCAGACCTTTGAGTTATGCATTCAATTAGCATAAATAAAACCAAACATGGTTTGGCCATAGTTTTTGGCTGATAAAGTATTGTTTAGTTGCCATTTGGCCAATAAAACTTGATCCAGTCGAAGCTTATAATCAGTATTAAATGATTAAATTGTTATTTAGAGCCTATATAATGTAGCCTGATCATAATTATTTACTGATACCGTGTTACCCATCACCATTTACAACCAATAAATGTACTATTATGAGGTACAGTAGTTTTTTGTGGCCGTTACTGCACAATTATTAGCAATCCTCCACTCAAATTTTAAAGTATTTTCAAAAATAAACACCTCAATCAGGTTTTAGCAAATAATTCCTGTTTAAGTACATGCCACATGCGAATATCTTGATAAATATTATAATTATGGTCATTGCTAAAATGGTTCATATAAGATGTCAAGATTTGAAAAGTATTTCTTCACTAAAAAAGTTTGATTGATAGCTTTACTTAAACGATTTCAATCTCAAGTTTATTTAAGTTTGAATAAGTTAAATTAATATTTTTAAACCCAAATGAGCTTTTAGCCGAATAATAATAAAAAAAAACAAACACTTCTAATGTATGCTAGTTAGAATGAAATAGAAAAAGGCCTAGAATATTCTAATGAATCTTAGATGATAACATTGATAACCCACGGGTTTGGCCGCCTCACATGGTGGGAGCACATCCAGGCGGTTTGCAACAAGGCGACGAGGGTTGTTCTGTCGCTCAGCAGATTGATGGGGAATGTCGGAGGCCCGAGGTCCAGCAAGAGGCGACTTCTCATGTCCACCGTCAACGCGACTCTCCTGTACGGCGCAGAAGTGTGGGCGGGTGCCATGAGAGTCAAAAAACACAGCAAGAGAATTCTCTCCGTTCAGCGCAGGGCGGCTCTTAGGGTTGCCTGTGCGTATCGCACTGTGTCTGGACTGGCTGTAATGGTTGTGGCTGGAGTGTTTCCCCTTGATCTGCTCGCCGCTGAGAGGCAGAACATCTTTCGCCGTGCTCCTGATCTCGGAAGAGACCAAGCTGCTGTGGAAGCCAGACTCGAAACTCTGCGAGTTTGGCAAGAGCGTTGGAATGGTGGACTGGAAGGGCGATGGACGTTTCGTCTCATCAGAGACATAAGCCCGTGGTTGAGCCGTGCATTTGGGGAAATTGACTTTTTCTTGTGTCAATTCCTGACGGGCCACGGGTACTTCAGGGAATACCTTTTCCGCATGGGGAAGGTGAGGTCACCTCAGTGTAGGTACTGCCCGGAGGAGGTGGATGATGCTCATCATACTTTCTTCCGGTGCAGTCGTTTCGCTGAAGACAGGAGGAGGCTCGTCTCTGCTGTCGGCGATCTGTCCCCGGACGTCGTGGTGGGGGCGATGCTTCGAGATGAAGACTCCTGGAGAGCGGTTGCGCTCTTCGTGCAATCCGTTCTTCGGGGAAAGCGAGACGAGGGATGCTTAGGTGACCTCTAAGTTTCCCGAAACGGTGACGTGACCCGTCTGGGCGTAAGACACGCGGGCCAGTGCCGAAGTTGTCCGATAAGGGTTCCGGCCTGGTTTTTCCCCCGCGGCTCCGTAGGAGGTTTAGTGGGTATACCTCGTAAGAGGGAGTCCCACACTGTTCCTTTGGGTTCGCGCATTAAGCGTTCCTCCTACGTAAAAAAAAAAAAAAAAAAAAAAACCCACGGGTTTGATGAGTCATTAGATATTTTTATAAAAACACAGTTTTCACTGGCATTGTATAAGAAGTTATTTTTTGACTTATCCAATTGTAAGTTAAAATGATTAAGATTGAATGCTACAGCATTTTTGCAACATTAGTGCATTTTTAAAGGTTTCCCATATGATCTAAAAAGTGAGTTAATACTTTTTTTATAATCTTTATAACTATGATATTATAGGCCTACACATCGTTGCATTAAAAATTACTCAACTGAAAAGGTATGTATCAATTTAAATCATAACGTTATACTTGAAACAGATAAAAATATGATATATTAGTATTTAATATGATTAAACAGTATAATAATTCAAATACAATCTTGCCACTAATGATTTTTTTTCTCTTTTTATGCATATCCATAAGTGTGTTTCTAGTCTGAATGTTGTATATGAATTGTCGCAAAATTAGTTTAATAATAAATAATGATAAGTAGCCTACAAATAAAATAAAAAAAAAATTATGTTTAACAAATTATACTGATACATCATTAATAACCCTTGTTTCATTCGTATGGTATATTATATTTTAAGTACTAAGACAATATTACCTCTTTTTATACTATTACTGTTTAAAATGATTTATTTCATTTTTTGCCTGTGTACACCAGTGGGATTTTGTAGGCTATTTAATGTTGTTAAAGTTCAATAGTCCAAACCTCTCAAAGTCATGTGAGCGCCTTGGGGATCGAACCCGTGACCTCTTGCACCGAAATCCAAGACATTAAACGTTAGGATAGCAAGGCTCTCAAAATAGTCAGTTTTGCTATTTTTCATACAGAATCAATTTTTTTAAATGACCACATTGAATTAATTATGTAAAAACAGAATTGAGTTAAAATCCAAATAACTCAAAAACTTCCTAAACCGTGTGAAGTTTGTTCAATTTCATATTCTTGTAGTTTTTCAAGTTCTCAAAAGACATCTCTTAAAGCCTCTTTAAAGTCTCGTGTTCAGTATTTTAATCTTAATATCAATGATTAATTATTAGGCCTACCTTTTGAGGTAGCAAAAAGTCAACCTGTTTAGTTAGTATCATTGTTGCAAGTGTAGCTTGGGAAGTACAGTCATCTCCCATATGACATAAACACCCATTTCCAGAGTGAGAGCCAGGACCTGTGTCGGTGTGTCGTGCAACATTGCCACTCTGTTGGCCATGCTGATCAAGCCCTACATGCCCCACACCTCTGACGTCATGGCTGCCCAGATCAATGCTCCCAAGGAGGCGTTCATACTCACCGACCACATCCACCAGATACTCACCCCCGGCCATCGCATCGGGAAGGTACATACAAATACAGTAGAAGCTCTCTTAACTGACTCCTACGGGACCGGGCCATGGTCAGATAACGAAAAAGGTCGGTTAAACCGAATAATACCAGAAACAGTCACAATAATAAGTGTTTAAACAATCAAACTTGTGAAGTATGGTAATCATATTGAGAACAACGGACTGAATTTGATTTCTAGGGAAATGTAATCAAACTGTTGTAACCTAAAAGTTATTTGTGGAACAATGTTGCGACATCGGCTGCCGCGGCAGAAGTTGGTCTATTCTTGGAAGACGGTTGGTTAATCCAAGGTTGGTTAAGAGAGCTTCCACTGTATTACCATCCATAGAGACGTTTCCATCTGATATTTGTAGCAGATAAAGTACAAATACCATACACTATACTTATACTTGAATAATATTTTAATATTTTATCATACTCCCATTTCAGATTTGTACAAGCTAAACTTATCGTGCTATTGTTTACCATACTTCCTTCTTAAATTAGTACCCGTTCTAGATAAAGTTTTTCAGGAGCTGGTTTTCTATGAATGTTATACTTCTATTGCTGGTGGAACATATTTAACTGGCTTACATATAAGTTTTGGACTTAGTTTAGGAAAATAAATAAAGGCATGCTTGATAGTAAAAAGGTACTAAGAGTGCCTGATAAAAAAGTATGTTGTTTGTAAATAAATAAATATTTACAAAAATAAATATATTTAAAACCTTAAAAGAAAGGCACTGAAAAATTGGTCATGCTTTAAGAAGGCTGCTAAACAATTTAATAATGTTTATACGTAAGCATCTTTACTCGCCTATTCTTTTTAGGGCACCAATTCAGGCCTTCGACATTTTTAAGGGATTATTTATAGCTTTTAAAAGACCCTTCACATAAGTGAACAAGTTAGAAATGGTCTAGTGTTTGAAATGACCCTTTCATAACACTGATAGACCATAAGATTGGGTTCAGAGTCGGTTTCTTCCACCAAATGAAGAATTTTCTTCTCTAGTCACTTATCAAATGCTAAATTTTCGTAATATTCCAACAGCCAGTGCCGCTGTTTGCCAAGATAGAGCCGGGAACTGTGGAGCAGCTCAAGAAGAGGTTTGCGGGTCGACAGCAGTCGCCGCCAGCTGTCAAAGCTGTCAAACCCTCAACACTCGACCCAGCCATCGACTCACTTGACAAGATGGAGGCTGCTGTCCAGAAACAGGTGTTTGTTTATTATTTATTCTTTATTAAAAGTCTTAATTGCCATAATATTAACTTATTGTGAAGACTGTTGGTAGTACAGTAGAAACTTTCTAACTTGACCCTCAATAGCACGACTTCCTCGAAAACACATGCATTTTTACAATCCCCATGAGATTGCCATAACACTTAATGTTAAATGTACCACTATATAGTACGGCTATTATTGTTTTACAAATCTCAATAGCACGACTTCCTCGAAAACACATGCATTTTTACAATCCCCATGAGATTGCCATAACACTTAATGTTAAATGTACCACTATATAGTACGGCTATTATTGTTTTACAAACCTCAATAGCACGACTTCCTCGAAAACACATGCATTTTTACTTTCTCCCTCTATACATAGTATATGGAGAAAGTATTGTTTTCGTACAAATTTTCGAATTTGAATTGTTAGTGGAAATATTCGTTTTGGTGCTCCCTGAACCCAAAAAAGTGGTTTTTACGTGATGTCTGTCTGTGTGTGTGTGTGTGTGTGTGTGTGTGTGTGTGTGTGTGTGTGTGTGTGTGTGTGTGTCTGTATTTACTCAATTGTAGCATCATGGACATGCACACAACCACACTGTGGCATCGTGATCCAATTGTGGCATCTTACACACGATGCTACAATTTTTATCGATAACATTGAGGTTAAAATGTCAAAATAAGTCAAACTAACTCAAGTTTCCACTTTTGAGTTTCCATCATGTGTGTAAGAAACACCGAAATTCGCTGGATTGTGGCATTTCGCCGGCTTACCGTTCACTAGCGATCCTAGCGGAGCAGCGTATAACTAGTGGCAAGGTCGTGCGGTGTTGCCGCTACGTTATTTCATGTTCGCGGCGTCCGTTGCTGGTTGGTTTTTACTGTTAGAAGACTCTGCTTATATTGTTTTTTTTGTCATATTACTTTACTGTTGTATCACCCTAATTATGTATGTCAGGCTACACAACAGTAAACTGAAAGATTTGTTATAATAGAACGATATTTTTGCAATTAATTGGGGCATAATTATTTACTATCTTTGTTTGCAGGATTTTGCAAACATCACCTGTGTTTTACAAATACAATAATTATACTTTATTTGTTTTTATTTTACATATAGGTATATACTATTTCATATATATATATATATATACAAAAGGGAATTGGCTATCTCAAACTTGTCTACTTAAAATTCATTTTTTAATCAATTTTGTTCTCTACTCCCTAAGCATTAAAAGCCAAGTTATAGTTGAGGCATGAATTATTAGAAGTTATTTATCTAAGTACGCTGTTGATCAAAATCTTGATTTTTTCAGTGGAGCATGAGTTATTTGTGACACAAGCTGCCATCCGAAGAATAAAGTCCTAACAAATAAATAAATTATTACTCGGAGCGCTCTGACTGAAACCTTTAATTCGCTTCAGCGCACCTAAGGTTGAAATGAGGGTGGTTTATTGTATAACTGGAGGTAACACTGATGAACAAACCTGCGAGCCGTTCTTTCCAAATTTTGGTGAAGCAAAGAACTATACTCGCTGAAATCGGACGAGTCGACAAAGTGAATCAAAAAAGTACCTATCCATGATTTTAAACACAATATACTTGTATTTGTTTATTTCCTCATAATACATTATGTTTCACGGAAAGATTAGATACATAAATCAAACGAAAATTTGGATTTACTTCAACTCTTATTACTCTTATTCCAATTATTTTCATGAGTAGATTCACTTATTGGAATAAAACAACCAATCAGGATAGTTTAAAGAACGGATACATTTACCTCACCAAGTGTACCAACCTGACAAAATCACCGGCTCGCGTTTTTGACCAAAATCGTTAAGCAGTGTTACCTCCAGTTATACAATAAACCTCCCTGGTTGAAATTAATAAGTTACGCCACTGAATCACTCTGCACATAGAGTACATATCATTCTCGTCATTAAAATAAACTATTCTTTATATATAAATATTATAATATATAAAACTAGACGGGTTCACTCATTCACTGACATAAACTATGAGGCACTTCCCGTAATCTAACCTCCCTCAACATCATACTTGAGTTAAAGCTCTTGACGAGAAACTGACAGAAATTTTGCTTAAGGTTAACGTTTTTGAGTTTTTAAGGCATTTATGGGGCGGGGAAAATTCCACTTTTTCAATTTTTCCACTTTGAGCGCGTTTTGTACGGAAACGGTAAGAGATGGCAAAAAATGTTAAATACAAAAGTTGTATACAATTTAATTTCCAACTAACGATGTTTCGTCAGATTTAAGATCCGATCATCTGTTTAGCCGCAATTTATCGTAGAAGGAGGAATTTTGAGTATTTTGGCCCATTTAAATGTGTACAGTTTTGGAAAGCTGTTTAAATGAAAGAAACCACACCACCTTTCATGACCTTTGGCTAATACCACATGTTTGTATCAGCTGATTTAAATAAACAATAGCTGATTTATTTAGTAGTGTAGGCGATACTAATTTGCTCACATGAGGTGTATATAAATCAGCTGTTACAAAATATGGTAAGCACATTACACAGGAGGTTCAGTATCGCGAATATCGTTTGTTGCGAGAATGGAAAATGTAATCAAACCGATTCTACCGGTTCTATGGAATGAATTTAGCCCAATAGCCCAGTGGATATGTTGTCAGATGATTCAAGATCAGTGGTCACGGGTTTGAATCCTACTTTTGATGCTTACTTTTTGAGGTCTGCAATTTATGTTTATTTGACTTTATTTTGTTTTTACAAATTCATTTATTTGTAATTATGTTGCTCAACGATCAGCTACCGTACAGCGCTCTGTGGAGTTAGGTTAGGTTAGGTTACTATCATTTTGTCGTGAACTGAAGTCTAATTTGTTGTTATCTTTTACACGTAAATCCATTTGTAGAACTCCAATTTAACATTGTAACCACAACTTTTTATTTATATCCGATTGACTATGATTGAGTGAGTACTTTTTTTGCTTTTATATACCTCGAAACAACCATCGTAATTGGGAGTTCATTCGATAAAACGAACAAGCAGCCGGTTGATAAAATGTTTCGATACCGAAACGATACGAGAGCGCCGGTGTAGGTGCTCACCAAAGGTCATTGTTTTGTAGTTTTTCTTTGGTTAATGAACTACGAGTTTGATTTAAACTTGAGTTGACTGAGGAATGCAAGTGAGCGAAGCGAATTCCGAAAGGGGGTTTGGGGGCGAAGCCTCCAACGGCGATAAGCCTAGTTATATATAATTCTGTATGCGAAATATTTTACGTCAAAATTGTGGGAATTTGGAAAATCGAAGGATGATGGGAGACGGTTAAAATTAAAGGTCTTGATCCCAGGGACTCGGGAAAAACAGCTGTATTTCCAAACATTTAGGAGCAAACGATAAATAACGTAAAACACCCTCCATAAGAAAATTATGGGAATTTAAATCGTCTGCTTTGTTTACAATAACACATGTGATTGAGTGTCTACTTTGTTTACAATCTGACATGTGTTCCTACTTGGAGCAAGGTTAGGGGCTATCACCCCTTCAAGCCACTAGTTTTAACCTATATAAAGCAAATATTTCATCAGACATGTGTTCCGCTAAAGATATTTAATTTCTACATTCAATAATCTATATTATTAAAAGAATATCTTGACTTTTGTTAGGCGATTTTCAACCCTTAAAAATATTATTTCATATACATATTTCGTATTAATCGAAAGCTCTTACTCTCTAGATGTGTCTTGTAGGGTTTCCATACACTCTCGACCACGGGGCTTCGCCCCACGAGCTTTCATAGTTCGTTTTTATCCCATAAGATTAACAGGAGGAATATTTTTATTTGAATTGCAGCTGTTAGTACATTATGGACAGGTTATTAGAAAACCCGATTATACAAGTAAGGAATTAATTTATTTATATAAATTAAATAAGTTAATTTTCTTTATCGTTTTGAGCAGTGAAATGTTGTATGCTACGGAGATATTTAATTTGTTTTAAACATTTGTTTATCCGTCTGTCAGTTTATAAGCCAGATTTTTTCTGCGCTTCACAAAAAAATTTACTCAATGAAATTAAATAACTTGCCTGTTTTCGTGTAGAGGAGGAATCTCTTTTGGCTGTTTTAAATCATGGTAAGTAATTAGGGTTACGCCCCTTTGACCGGCACTGCTACAAAGTCGATCCTAGGGGTACAGGTTACTTAATATTTCACTACAGCTTGCACCGTATTTGTTATAATCAGCATTTAGTCAGCTAATTATATTTTATCACGGAATGAAGAAAACAAGAATGGATATTTTACTACTCTACATAGGTATACTAAATCATTTAAAATAACGGCATGGTAATAAATCATTGGCTATACAGAACACGTAAGCTTTACATGGTATTTATTAAAGCTCAGTTTGTCTAAGTAGCCATTGTGATTATAATATCGAATATTTTATGTTTTTAAGCCCACTTTCAATAAGTTTAACAAACTACAGGAGTTATTGAGCAGATATTTGGAAGAAGACGGGTTCATCCCAAAAAAGATTTGGCTAATTCCCGTTCCAATGAGGCTAGGCCCTAACACCCTTCAACATTTCCATGTTAATTATGTACTTACTAGACAGATTGAGCGTATATTTTGTAGAAAGACAGCAGGCAATGCACTTTAGTCAGAAACAGGCCTATAATTTCATCCAGTATGCCCTTTGGGACTTATCTGCTCTGTCGGCTTTTAAAATTGTAATTTATTCACCACTAATGTAAGTAGTTAACTAAACCGATTGAACATATATTTGTTAGGAGAATAGTTAATATATCAGAATAAAACCTTTGCCTACTCCAGCTCCAAAATATCTTTACCAAATGTTAAAACTATCAAATTTATGGATTAATAAATGTGTTCTAATTAGATCTCATCCATAGAAAAATATAGTATTGTATAGAAATATATTAAAAAAACTAACATTGGAGTTATGGTTAAGATTTGTAAATAAAAATAAAAGAATCATACCAGCTGTTCAAAATCAACCATTCAATTGTAAAAATAACAATCACTTGGTAAAGTATCATGTGGTTTTTGTGGGAATAGAGATCAGAACCAATGAGTACATAAATTTGAATATACATGATTAGGTTATTTATAAATTGTGAGCACTATTCAAACTGAAGATTTAATATAAAACGGACATGCCCAAAATGAAAAGAAACGAGCAATACGCAATAAGCAAAGCAAATACGCACGCCTTGGAGAGGAATCGTGAATATAAGTACTCTAGGCATTTTTAACAAACTGACTGGCTTTTCGAACAAACCTGGGTCCTCCAGGTGCTTTAACAAATGGAACTGACATCTAAAACATAACACTGCACTGTGATCGCGAGCGAAGCCGCGACGGGCTACTAGTTTATTAAACAATAGTTTTCAAGGCTAAAAGATGTGAACTTCTCTATCCATCAGTTATTTTCATTTAAAATTAAGATTATCAAAGAACTAGGCACATGAACAGGTGTATGCTGTGCTGTATTCTATCGTTAACATAATGAACAACTCCAAAGATGTAATATTTCTTACGCTATTAAGTAGTCAATTAACATGAATGTCCGTAAGAATAACTTTTAAAATTTGACAATCGATAGGGTGAAGCACTATGGAAATTTCTTGAAATCATTAGTGCTCATGTATATTGGGTAAAGTACATGTGTGCTACAGTTCAGTCATCAAGACCCACCGTTTTAGGCTCTGCTTTGACTGACAGCCACTGGTAGGAGATAATTATTGATTAGATTCTCACGTTCTCTTTAGTTTAGTTAATGTTATTTTTATTTCACTTTCGAGTTTTATTTGGCTTTCATTTCATGTTAGCTATTTTATTATTGACTAGTGGTAACTGGCGTACGCTGCTGTATTTCTTATGAGATTTACAAAAAATGCTTGTTGTATTATATTTTTTATTACATTTTTAATAAACTTTCCAGGAACCATCCCGACCCAATGCTACATTAATAATGAAAATGTCATTAAATTCAGTTGAGTGGCTTAATAGTCCATAGGGAACATAGATTCAATTTTATATATTAAGATAGCATGGACATAACAGTATGTGGATTGGGGGACAATTCAAGGACACGAACATAGTCGCGTCTAAACTAAATAAATTGAATCAGGAAACTAACACATACTTAATTTCTAACTCGTTTTTACAGTTCCTAATTTTCATTTACTAGTAAGTGATTGAAAATGTCTGCAATAACTCCTGAAATAACATGACCTCGCCATCACCAACAATGAATTAATTACAATGAATTAGTTTTAGAATGAGTCAGTGTGTATGTATCAGTTCTATCTCCGTCTCAAGTTTCAGCTCAATTGGTTCAGTAATACTTAATTTGATAATTTCCAAAGCTAGTGTGGCGGAGCCCAAAAGGGCACTTAGGTCATGAGCGGATTTGTGTGAGTATGATTATTCTAACACCAATCTCCCTCCAGAATTGCAATCCAATTGGTTCAGTAGTTCCTAATTTGAGAACTTTTAAACCAGTGGGACGGAGCCCTAAAGAGTACTTAAATTGTGAGTAATTATATGTCATTCATTACTGTACTACTTACTTCCCTCCCAATATGTCATCTCAATGGCCTCAGTAATAACTAATCTTCAAAAGCAATGGGAGAAGTCCTAAGAGATTTTTTTTAGATATTGTGAAGGTTTATGTCAGTAATAATAACAACTACTAATCATCTAACAAATTTTAGCTTAAACAGTTGAGTAAACATTAATATCCATAAGTTTAGCTTGGGGACCATGCTCATCCCATGATCACCCTTGAGGCAGAGCGCCCTAAAGGCGAGAAAAAAATCAAAATCCCGTAGTTATCCTGTTTTGTACTGTTTTTTTTATTGACATCCGTTTACATATCCAATTTAATTGATTTCTATTATACAGTTAGAATAACATGGGGAGTTTAACAATGCCTGGGGTTAGATCCCCTAAGGTTAGATCGGGACACATTTTATCAGGCCTGATCAAGACAGTCGATCAAGTTTGATTAAACTGACTTGTTTAGCTTGCTTGATCAGAGTTTCCAAAGTTAATCAAATCTGTTTTAATTTGATATTTTTTAATAATGTTTGATCAAGTATAAGGAAATTTTTTTTCCAAATCCGTACCATTCGGTGTTAACACATTTTGCACCTTTGTTTATTGGCATGAGAATTATAAACTTGTTTTGGTATCTCAAAGCGATCAGATAACCAATCAACAAACTAGTTTTACTATTTACTTACAATTATTGAGTTATATTCAAATTTTACGCTCATTACTCATGAAAATACTCATTGAAAATATTTTAGCATTTAAATGCACCTTATGCATATCAAGACATCCATATCATATAAATGGATGTCGTAGCAAACCCCGTCGTACCAAACCTGGAAACTCAGCGAATTACAAATGCATATATATATATATGTGTCTTAATACTACATAAAGTCACATAAAAAGTTTCATCAATATGCGATAAATAAGTATTATATAAGTATAAATAAGCGATTTATAACATTTATACGCAAGTTTGCTGAAACAAGGAACACAAACAAGGGGTTTTTATAAAAATATTAATATAGCTCAACTAGGTAAAGTCACACAGCAAGTTTTATTAATTTATGTTAATAATTAAGGGAGAGAAAATTTGACTTATTCTCCATAACAATAACATGGGGGCTGAGTACGCAGGTTAGCTGCTACAAGAACTATCGGCAACAAAACTGCTTTTGTGAAAAATTATCAAAATAGCAATTTGTTTTTTTTAAGCTGAATTAAATAGTCAAAACTAAAATGTTATGTATAAAAAACTAAATAAACATTTATGGGGTACAAATCCCCTCCCTCCCCAAATACCCCTTTGGATGGAGCGATCTTTCTGGTTTTCAAACTTAAGTCATAAATGTTGCTTTAAATGTTCGTATCAAATTTCGTAAAAATCGGACAATTTTTTTATAATTATCGTACCCACGTACACACATAAATATATTTTTGAACAAACGATTTTTTTGGTATCTGGGAACCTCAAAACGAAAAGTTATCATGGTCCCGGGCCTAGATCTTACCGTGCCGACTTCGGTAGTAACTTCTTTCCTATAGGGGAAATTCGCTAAAATAAGTACCGAATACAATACAAAGTTACAATATAAACAATATAACAATATAACAATAACAATATAACAAGATAACAATATAAAGTTCTACAATGATTTTAATTATTAAATAATATAATATATACCATACTATATTAACTAGTTTTAGGGCCTACTGTTCAATTTACGTAAAAATGGGTTTCTATTTTAAATCAGAGATAATAATTTAACATAAGTGATTTCAACAATATATTATGATATACAACATGTAGCCCAATTATCAAAAAGCATCAATAGAGCATTAAAAACGAACATCTGAGCCAACAAAGATCACGGAGTGGAGGCAAGTTACCCAGTCACCAAGCTGGCCGCCGCGCCGCGCGCCGCCGCACCGGCATGAACTGGCAACAGCGCTGAGGTGACGTGGTGGGGAGTACACACCAAAGTTGGAGTTTGCACGATTGTGGCACGTTGCTACAATTGTTTTCTAGTGTGTAAGGGCTAAAATCGGTGTGTATCGGGAAAGTGAGTTGTGGAACATACTGTCCACACTATTGTCGATAACGCAGTATCTTTCGTCTTAAAGATGCTACAATTGGGTGTTTTCCACAATTGAGCGAATACATGTATGTGTGTGTGTGTGTGTGTGTGTGTGTGTGTGTGTGTGTGTGTGTGTGTGTGTGTGTGTGTGTGTGTGTGTGTGTGTGTGTGTGTCTGTGTGGATGTGTACAGAGCTAGAGCCCTAACCAATGGGCTGATTTTGATGAAATTTGGTTTGTAGGTACTAATCCACGATATCTCCAGGCGTTTTTTTCATTTTTTCGAATTTTTGATTTTTAAGGGTAATTATCCCCCAAAAACCGCCAAAAAACATGAAAAATCAAAATTTCTCAAAAACGGCTCTAACGATTTTGATTAAACTTTAGTCGTTTGTAGAACTTTAGTTTTCCAACAAAATGACACCACCCGAATTCCTGTAAAAATTCGGGTTCAGAAATTACAGGACTTAAAACATCAAAAATTCAGTTTTTATTTTTCATAAAAAATATAAAAAATATTACTATTCACCATTAAAAATAGCTAAAAAACCAAATAATTTAGTATTTTGAATTGCTTTTCTACGATTGCTGGTTGCGGAGAAAATTTAAATTTTCATTTTGCGGTAAACGCAGTACGTTGTCCAATGTTATTCTTATGGGGAATACAAAAATTACTATTTCTCTCTTATTTACTGATCAATTTCATTCAAACTTGATATGCTTGTCAATTTAGCATTGACCAACAGAGAAAATTCGGAATATGTTGCCCCTTAATAACCCTGGGGGGGAATAGGGGGCATTTCCCCCCTTAAAACCACGAGTGTAGCAATGGATTCTGTAGTGCCTCCAAAGCAGGGATTTGGGTGGATGTTTTTTAAAACAACTTGTTTACAAGATTTTCTTTACATTCGACCGTGCTTTGTATTCTATATTTAGTAAATAAAAAGTAATTTATTCATTAAAGTTGGGCTAAAAGGGAGAAAGTATGTGTCAGTTTCCTGATACCGTTTATTACATCCCCATGAGATTGCCATAACACTTAATGTTAAATGTACCACTATATAGTACGGCTATTATTGTTTTACAAACCTTAATAGCACGTCTTTTTCCCTATTCAGATCACAGTTATAACCCTCTGTAGCATGTCTTTTTGTGACACCGAACCTTTATAGCAAGACTTCAACCTCGATAGTAGTTACGATAGTAGTGCATCGTTTTACATCATGCAACCTTTACAGAATTCTTTGTGCATAGTTCTTATGAGTAGTGACTCATCAGAACGGATGTTTCGACGGAAAAAATTCCGTAAGGGCTAAGGTCTAAACATGAAAACCCTGCCTCCACCCCTTCCTTTGGAGAGTTTATCCAAAATACACTTTTTTTAAAGGGGGAATAGAGAAACCAGTAACCTTGATAGCTAGACTTTTAGCCCACACGACCTTGATAACACAAACCTCAACTAGTTTGATAACAAGACTGTTTCCCAAATCCCCTTGAGAGTCTTGCTATCAAGGTTCTACTGTAATAGTATATGCTATTTATTTATTTCAAATAACATAAAATCTTAAATCATAAAAAGTCAATATAAAAATTGTATGAATTTTGTCAATTTTGTATGGTAATTATATATATATATTTTTATACTAGGGTATTTTATTTGAATAGGGATTTGTTGGTTCCAAAAGTTGGTTGTCAGTCTTACCGGTTTTTTTACAAAAAATACAAAACAAAACCGAGAACCGAAGGTCAAATGTCGTTTTCGGTTTTTCACTGTCAGTAAGTCCTCGTATTGGAAATATGCATTATAAGTTTGTACAACTATCGCTTAAACTCCTAACCCAGGCAATGAGATACACCAGTGAAAGTCTAATGACAAGATACGTCAAAATTGGTACAATAAAAGAGATACGCGTATCGCGATACATAAGCCCAATAGGCCTACCTAAATGTCATCTCGCATTGGTATAATAACCAGTACAAAATTTACTGCTTTTTGAATTGTATTCGATATCATAAGTATTGTCGTATCATATCGAGGCACTGAATCACAATACCTGTGTTGTTAAAAACGTTTCGCCTTTGGAATATCGTATTCAAAATTATTGATTTCTAAGTTAACAAACGGTTTAAACTTAAAAAGAAGAAAGTATGTGATGAGTTAACCTTAACGCAAATTAAAAAGAACGCCAGATTTGAAAAATTAAATACTAATCGACTGCAGTTCGGACTTAGTCTGCTAGTGACAGTGACGTATCATATGTATCGTATCATCTCTGTCGCGATATTTCAATACGTTACGTATCGAACACGCACATCTCAACTATAAGTTACATTCATGAATTTACCGCCCGGAACAAGAGCGCCTCTTTAGCTTTTTTGGTGAGAATACACAAACTACAACCAATACGAGAACGGCAAGAAGCACGAGATTCAGCCTCCAACCGCCAGGATCACTAACTAGTGACATCAGGATCGTCAGTGTCTTCGGGCGACAACTCACGTGCAAACTTAGCGAATGTTTTAGTTTATATCAGATTGTGCATATCGCATCATTTGTATCACTCACTAGCAGACGACGATGCGACACCGCAACGTCTAAGAGAGTCAAAGGGATTACTGTTAATTTTACTCTGTATTTAATAAAGTTGGAAAGTTTTACTAAGAAAGTTTGTTAATATCGTAGAGAATGCCAGAAGAAGAATTAGTCGACGATCTACCATTTAGCCCAATTGACATTGCTAATAACTCTGACCCCGGAGGTAGTTCTAATCCTACTGTTTCCGTAAATATAAATCCTACTGTATTTACAATTATATATCCTTCTTATAGGAAAAGATTCTAGGTTCTAGGGTTTCAAAAGTCTGCAAAAATAACATATCAGTAAAACCAGGTAGACTTATTTTAGTTTAAGGTTAGGCCTACAGCTAAACTTAAACCTTAAAATCATAACAATAAGGTAAAGATTACTTAGACTATGGTACTGCCCTAGGCTAACTTTGTTATTATTTGGCTAAAAATTGTTTTGAGCCTAGGTGATTAATTAGTTTTGTAATGGCCCATAATATTTAATTTAAATTATTTTGATTACTTGTGACTTTTTAACCAACTCTCCTGCGTAGTGTTTCTGCAGCAGTATTTATGTAAACCAGTGAAACAAAGTCCGAAATAGGTATTTATAGATATATAATAGGGGTGTGCGAGTATTTGAACTTTGTGCGAGTATTTTTCGAGCCAAATATTGCAGTATTCGGCTCGGCTCGAGATTTTCAAAAAGGTTCGAAGTTCGAGCCGAATATTTAAAACGCCGACCAGTGAAAATAGTCATCTTCAAAAGTCAATTTAAAAACAACTTTCCAGAATCAATGTTAGAATTCTCGTAGTTTGCGTCGGTAGAGCTCCATTCCATAACAAATATAATTCTGCATTGCTAATGCTTTTGGTCCTTCGTAAAAAAATAACCAAACATTAAAGTACTGTAATATTTTAAACTGCCGACCTGATCAATGATCAACCAACACAATGGAGCTACTTTCTCTACGCTCAATCACATCAAGTGGACCTATCACACTATTCAGTTTTCAGTGCAGTGTTGCCATTGCCCAGTTGAGCTGTGCAATATTTCACGGTTAATAATAATTAATACAACAACCGTACTGCTCCAGAAAAAGTACCACAGGAAAAAACTAAAATCCATTATAACACTTTGTTTAATTGTTGCATCGGTAGTACAGTCTTTTCTACAACTTACAACTTCGTACTTTGCACGATACCGTAATTATATTCCCTGGAGTCTGAAATTATGTCTGGCAACACTGTTGGCATACCCACTTTGCGAACTGCCTAAGACGTTAAGTGAGATGGTTATTATGATGTAATAATGATTTAACGTGGCCAACAGCTAGGAAAACGGGTGTAATTGTCGAGTAGAGTAAGTGTTCACCCTTACTCCACTCATCTTGAGTGATGAACGCCTAATAAACATGACGGCGTTATAATGTGCAGACGAATTAGTACTCTCCAAAAATGGGATAGTTAAAAAACTGACGAATTGTGAGGTTCACAAAATCTAAGAATTTTATAAAAATTCTGAATGGTTACGTAACGCATGTTTATAATACCGGTTGTCATATTATTTTAAAGGTTGATTATATTCTATCCACGCCAAAGACCCTACCCAAGAGCAAGACGCGATCAAAATGGCGCAGTGTTTTATTACTCTACGCTACAGCTGTGCGATTAAAATCATATTGTTAACTCCGCGGAATTGTTTGAATTAAAGTTGTGATGGAAAAAGAATGCATTGACAATCCTCTTCCACCTTCTGCTTCTGAAACCTTCTGTTTCAGAAGCAGATATAATAGATTAAGTCTATTAGGTAATAGGTTAGATAGAACATAAGCAAGGCCTACGATTATTAACTTATTCCTGTGAGTACAATAAGATATAAAGACTGGTTTAACTATATTATATTTATAAAAGGATAACCTAAAATTTACTATTTACAAACAGTTGATTGAGAGATAGGCTACTGGATTTTGGCAATTCCCAAGGCTAGGGCCTAAGTCTTTGGTTACATGGAGAGTACATATTGACATATATTCAATTATTATTATTATGGCTGTTAATAAATACGAGAATATCTGCATTAGTTAACCTGTGGGTTCATCAGTCTAGTTAACCCTTTGAGTGCCACGCAACGATATATCGTTGTGCACGGAACATCCGAAAAATACTTCACAACGATATATCGTCGTCGGTGGTCTTACCGAAAAATACATTGCAACGATATATCGTTGTTATGGAAAATTTTTCTTACGTCATTACTTTTTATTATTTCTTTCAGGACATTTCCAGGATATTTTCTAGCTCTATAAATCTAGTAGTTATTTGGTGAAAATCTTATATTTGAACAATGTTTATTTATCTGAAAAAATATATACAAAATTTCCCGCATGTACAATATGTACCTGTTCAAATTTTTTAATTTTAATTTTTTAGATATTATATATGGGCATAATATTATAGCTAAACTTTAAACTTACAAAACAAAAAAAGTTTCATAATAATATCTTACCAAATAAAAAAGTTATTGATTTTATGTACAAAACCCTTGCAAAATGTTGATTTTGAGAATCGTTGTTATAGAAAATTTTTCTTACGCCATTACTTTTTATTATTTCTTCCAGGACATTACCAGGATATGTTCAGGTAAACATATACTCCATAAATATACGAGGCCTAGTTAGTCTGCTTTATGAAATAAAATTGTAATAAAACTTAAACCCTTGAATAAAGTTAGGCTACTGTCTTGTGTACTAATTTGCCGTTTTTATATTTTTTTACATTTATGGAAATAACTTGTCCGCCTAAAGCCCAAATTTGATGAAACTTTCAGGAAATATTTTGGGAAACATGTCCTCTATAAATCTAGTAGTTATTTGGTGAAAATCTTATATTTGAACAATGTTTATTTACCTGAAACAAATAAAAAAAATAAAATAAATTTCCCACATACATATATGTATTCAATTTTTTTATTTTTTATTTTTTAAATATTATACATGTGCATAATATTATAGCTAAACTTTAAACTTACAAAACAAAAAAAGTTTCATAATAATATCTTACCAAATAAAAATGTTATTAATTTTTTTGCAAACCCTTGCAAAATGTTGATTTTGTGCCTGGCACTTTTTGGATATACTGTGTTAAAAACTCTGGCACTCTAGGAATATGACGACCGAAAAACTCTGGCACTCAAAGGGTTAAACATTTTTAGTTCTCTTCCTTTACGTTATTTGTTTTCTGTGTAGGCTACCTACTTTATATTGAAAGACGAATTGTTTCTTAAGCTTACTATCAACAAGTGGTCCCAATAAATCTTCCTTTTTAGAAGCCTACCATACTTATTTTGTTATTTTCCCACCGTAGGCCTTCATTTATTTAACGTAGGAATAATGAATCTAGAAGAAGTGAATAAAAGGTGACAAATATTGGAAGTTTCAAATTATTTTACATTACCATAATGGATAAAATGTTTATTATTTTGAGCATAATATAAATAAAGAATACATATAGGCAAAATCAAACATGCTCAAAGCTCGAGAACTTTGAAAAAATTCTTCCCGGCGTGGCTCGAGTCAGAAAATCACTACCTCGGTATATTGCACACTCCTAGAGAAAATTCCCATCAAGAAAAGCTCGGCTCGAGAAAGCTCGAAGCTCGAGAACTTTGAAAAAAAGCTCGGCTTGGCTCGGCTCGAGCCAGAAATAACTATTCGCACACCCCTAGTATATAATCAATTAAAGTTTGGTCAGATCGTTATTTGTGAGTTGATAATGACCCTGTGATATAAGATAGGCACAATTCTAGAATCTAGGTTGAAATTTAAATGTAAAGTATGGATGAGACAGTTATGGTAAGATCTTAAAAATAACAGAAACCGACAACCGACAACAGTTTTTTGTAAAAAATCGATCCAAAACCTAACCTATAAACAATGCAACCAACCCATCCCTATATTTGGAGACATTATTCATGATAGTACTCCGCGTCAAGCACTATACTAAGCTCACATTAACTAGCTTGTTTGTTCATTAGTATCATTGTGTATTAATTTATTATGTAGGGACCATCTAACTAGGGGTGCGCGATTAGTGATTTTTTTCATCGAGTCGAGGCAAGTAGTGCCAATTATTCTCGAGTAATGAGTATTTTTGAGTGAGTATTTGGCATCAGTATTATATTGTTGTTGGTTTTCAGATAGGCCAATTTTGTTACCACTCCTGATATAATTTGATAGTCTAATCATGGTTTCCAACTGATGAGTATTAATGCACATTTTTGGTCAGTGCAATCAAACTGGATAATGTATTAACAACCATAACGTGGTTTGGCTGTTGTTTTTGGCCGACAAAACTCAGCCTAGTTGCCATTTGTCCAATATAACTTGGTCCAGTCATTGCTTACAACGAATATTACTTGACTAAATCGTTATCTACTGCCGGTATTATGTGTCTGGTCGTCATTTTTTACGATATTGTGTTTTCTGTCGTCATTTACATCACCTCTGTATTAGCTGAGGTTTTCAGGTACCGGTAGCCTAGGTCTCTCTCCCTCTCTCTAAAATCTTGGATAATCGAGGGCCTATCATAATGACTTAAAAACTGTTGGGTTATATGACCAACTTGTTCTTTCTCATATTTTCAATGCCATATGTATTGTAAAATTCCTATTTTTACATGTTAATATCATTGTTGTTCCTTATTTTTTTCTTTGCAATTCACATTAATTTATTTTTTGGTTGTATCCGAAAAGTCTTTTAAGTCTATATCCGATATGTTTTTTTCTTAAAAAAATTTAGTTATTCAGTGTTTTGTCTAATATGTTAAAGTAGAAATCTCTATTTATAGAAAAAAATCATCTCTACTTCGTAGATTTTTAGGCTATTTGTAAAAATACTAATCTGACTACGTATTTATTTAGACAAATCATAGAAAATAATTGAATAAACCGTCAGGACTAATGGTTTTAATTATCCACTGTTCTCCTTTCTATTAACATTCCTTCCATGTTTTGATTTAAGTGAGTATTTTTGATATACAATTTAATTTTTCATGTAAGATTTTTATATATTTGATTCCCTGGTTTTAGTCAACAAACATAACCCATGCATAACTGAACTGATCAGATTCATAGTTAAATTGGATTATTTTAAATCTTCTATGTATAGATCTACATGTGGATGTGATTAGTTAGAAAATGTCAAATGCCATGGTAAAGTATTATAGTCAATGATATTATGTGAGAAATTCTTTAATAAGTCTGA
This sequence comes from Allygus modestus, assembly GCA_963675035.1. Lineage (NCBI taxonomy): Eukaryota > Metazoa > Arthropoda > Insecta > Hemiptera > Cicadellidae > Allygus > Allygus modestus. Next base: position 41,100,248 of record OY776117.1, on the reverse strand, counting down.
AATTTGTTTGTGAATCATTCACGCATTCTAAATAGGTTTCTTTTTATTTAGCATTTTATGTTCGGTCTTTATTTTTTTGTGAACTATAGCTTCATAGTTAACACATTCAAGTGTGGTTGATATTTTAGGATTTTTTACCGGAAGGTGGCAAATTTGTTGAGTAGTGGAAATATTTTCCACAAAAGCCTAAATTCCAACAATTAAACAACCCTCGCACTAAAATGTCAAACTGATTGGCATATAACCCAGTAATTGAAAGTTTCGTGATGAAAATCAAAATGATAATTGGGTTTCCGACTGAACAGTTTGATTAACTTCATTGACGGTTAGGCCTGACGAATTTATAGGACAAAGCATCATCGCCCAAATGGTGATGAATTATTTTTCAAATATTCAGGCCCGGGTTTGTGTGCTTGAATCACAGGGTTAAATATATTTGTACTAAATCTTACTTAAGAGCTTTGATCACTCTTTATACTATTTATAGCTCTAAAAATTGGTTGGCCGGGACTATAACTATTTTTTTCTTATGTATATAATTGAAACTGCATATGAGTTTTATGATTATTACTCAATTATTTTCATTTCTCAAAATTGTAATATCAAGAGTAGTAGAAAGTTTTCATTTAGACAATTTAAATAAAGGGAATGGAAATTTGAAACTAATTTTGTTAGGTTGATAATGTTAGGTTAAACAACTGTCTTTTCTTTCACAGGATAATTGACAATAAACAAATTTGGGTGAGTGGGAACCATTTTCCTCTAGTTTTGAGCCACCTAACTATTATTTACCCTGTGGCATTGCAACTCTCTGTGCAGGCTAACTTGGTGAGGTCTTTGAAGGAGGGAGGAGCTCCAAAATCTGACTGGCAGCCTCATGTTAAAGTATTATTGGAGATGAAAAAACAGCTGGAAGAAATGAAGAAGGCTACTCCTCAAACTCCGACACAAGTAAGATTGATCTTTTAATGATTTATTCTTAAAGATTTTACATTTATTTCACTTTAATCAATGTTTTATATTGATTCAACATACCTTTTAATATTTCCCCTCCAATCACTTTAGTGAAAAGTAGTTTTCGGTAATGATGTACCGATATTCTTAAAAAATAAAACTTATGTTATTTATAAATTTTCTTTGTATGTTTTCTATTAACACTTATGAGTTGAAATATATCTGACGATAACCTTAATAAATAAAACTTGTTATGTTATTTATAAATTTTCTTTGGACATTTTCTATTAACACTTATGAGTTGAAATAGATCTGACTCAATTATCTTAAGACGTTATTGGTTAGCGTTTAAGTCCAACCCTCTTTTACAGATCCCTTCCTCATCATCGAGCAGAACAGTTCAAATTGTGGAAAAAGAAGTCGCTGAACAGGTTGGTTGTTATTGTTTATTCTTTTATATTAAACTTCTTAGAAACAATATTCTAGATCAAGTAAAAAAATGTATACTGCATAGAAAGTATACTTAACTACATATTTAACTCAAGAAGTGACAAATAACATTCATCTTGGTCTCATGCTGCTTTAATGTATACAACATTTGTAGTAGGTGGATCCCTTGGCTTGAATATTATTTGCCTTGTCCACTGTAAATAATCAAGAACAGCAACAACAATAGGTTTCTTTGTAAGATTGAGTCAAGGAAAATATGATTACTTTTAACGAAAGTGACCTTTTCTAGTGTGCGATCAAGCACACAACAAAAATTTAAAAAAACACACTTGGTAGGATTTATGAATGATATTTTCATCGTAATGCAAAAAAACACTTTTAAACAACTTATTTGGTATGTTAGAAACATTTGAGCTGTAATTTTAAAGCACGCAAATGCAATTTGGCTATTTGTTTTAACAATTCTAATGCTAACCAGCTGAGTTCAAACGTACAGCGTATGCGTGTACTTATTTTTCGTATTTATACATACAGTATTGGAAAGAAATATTAAGGCTCCTGGTGGGCTAAATTAGAGCAATGGAAAGTCAGCGTAGGGGCCTATTGATTTTACCTTGCTCTAAATTTGAGATTGGAACACGATCAAAATTTTGATATTCCCAGCTGCTACTTAAAATAAGTATTTGTGATGCAGAGCGATTAAAAAATTATTAACCACAAAAAATTGCTTGTTGAGGATCTTGCCTCTTTCATATCAATGTCTGCTTCAAGTGCCTGCATGACTCACATCAAAGTTGAACATTTTGTTTTAAAACTGTATTAACAGACCTTATTTTTATCATCACACATGACAGTTAAAACACTCATAAACTGAAACTTGAAATGACTTTCTTTAAAAATATGTTAGATTAACCTCATATAAATGAATTGTCAAGTAAAAAATAATGTTTGATGTCTTTTAATTTTGGGAAATCCTTGAAGCTTGACTCGTTATTAATTATCAAGCAAGTGTATAAAAGTCAGTGAAACCCATTATGTTTTGGTTTTATGATTTAACCTTTTGAGTGTCAAGCTAGTGAATTGAGTGGTTGAATATTTGTGGTTTTATATATTTTTTAAATATCTTGAACACCTGAACAGTTAAAATAATATAAAAGCATGCATCCAATGGACATACACATACAGTAAGGATAGGTAACAAGTAGCAAAACACCTCATCAGATGTGTAACTCCTAAAGAATCCACCCATCCCCTCAACATGGACCCGAGCCGTCCACCGTTTGCTTAGGTCTGCCCTCCCCTTCAACCTTGCTTCAGACAGGTGAACACTCCATGAGTTGCACATAAAAACCACCGACTGTGACGGAATTCAAACCCTCGATCTAAGTTTTCCCCCAGCCGGGATGGTACGCCTTAGACCGCACAGCCACTGATCAACTAGCAGCTGCAGCGGACCAGGTGGTATTAGAGCCTAGGCGCTGGAGGAGGTAGTTCAGTTTGTGTCTACCAGGTTAGACCACATGTCAGATGGAGACTGCAGACTGAGCTCTAACGGTACAGTTACTTATGCAGCAGTTAATAGTGTTTTCTGGTGGCAGAAGCAAAAGGCGATATGTAGGTTCATAGCACTGAAAGGGTTAAATAGTATAATGCAATCATTTCAGATTTGTATTTCTGTGAAATAAGGGAGTTATTTTTTCAACAATAACTAACTTGTAGTAGATTATTTTGGCCTACTTGAAACTGACAACAGATTGTACTTGCAGAAGTTTACAAAAACATTGTGTACATTCCGTTAGTTTTACCATCTGCAAATGACTAAAATCAATAATGAAAGCTGGTTTCCAAATTCCATAAGATTATCTAGTAATAGCAGATTTAAAGCAATTGGGTCAGTGGGGCCGCGCATTTGGCCAGAGTCAATTAACTCATTCCTTTGTTGTGTGCGAGGGATTTATGGGATGCTGCCCGTGGATGGAATTAAATTTGATTGTTTCTCATTCCGTTTGAAAACAGCTTGCATCATATGATTAGTTTGCACACTTTCAAACTAGGATATTCAAATGTATTAGAGCATGAAAGATTAGTCGAGCATTTAGAATGTACTTTATAGTATTATCATTACCATTAAAATCAATTTAAGAACTATTTAAACTTTCCAACATTTCACTAGATATTGTTTAGCCAACACAATAAATCTAAGTAATTGGCAATGACAGTGATTATCACAATCAAAGATACTAACTAAAACAAAGGAAAGAGAATTTGGGAAATCTATCGGCAAGGTAAAGAACGATATACAATGCCAAATGACCAGCAATGTCCCTGATATTGTCATTTATTCCACTTGGGAACCCTGTCAATCAGCTGCTTAAGGGACAAATCAATTTACAATTATGACAAATGTTGGGGGAAACACACTTAATCTGACATCTGTTCTTTGTTTCAGGGAGAGAAAGTTCGCGCTATGAAGCAGGGTGGGAAGGCCAAATCGGAATGGCAACCTGAGGTGGATAAATTGTTGAGCCTGAAGAAAGAGCTCGCAGCGTTGAAGGGGGAACCTGATCCGTCTGTCAAACAGGTTCTGGCTCTCATTACATTTATAATCCTTTGTTTTGATGCTGAAATAATTAAATTTCTTAATTGCTGTTAACTATAACGTTCTCGGCCTTGTTTAAGTGTAAAGGTTGTTGTAAAAGTATGTTGGACCATCAATATAGTTTATTATTTTTTATTTTTGCAGTTGGGAAAGTGCCAAACTAAAATTTGTGTTGATTATTCATGTACCTAGCTTATGAGTTGTGTTTAGGAGATTTTAGTTTCAGTTTGCAAAACCACTTGAATCATAAAAAAGGTTTACCTTTAATATTTGCTCATATTTTTTAATAGTTTAATAGTTTAACAATGAGGTTTGAATAGTTAACAGGATTAACAATATCTTTTCAAACCAAATTGAGCTTCCTAATTTTTCAAATTAAAAAAAAGTTGTTAATGATGAAACTGTTTCGATAAAAGTGCTGAGTGGAGTTTTAAAGTTGACAGGAACAGATATTTAGGATACAATCTTCAAGAGTTAGTTTAAAAAAATCCCTTATTCTTTTCCAGAAATCAAAGAAATGACACAAGGCTAATTCTTCAAAATCGAAGAAAATCAACAGATAAAATAATAATGAAGATTGTTGGAAACTGAAGAATCAAAGAAAATCAACAGATAACATAATAAAGATTGTTGGAAGATTTCAGTCCTGGTGGAAGATAAGATATTTATTTAATTTATGAAAAAATGTTTTTAATATTTGAAGATTTATTTATTATTTTACAAAGCAATCTCATATTTGTGTATAGACATACTACTTAAATTTATCTCTTAAAACTTGTAATTATAAAAAGTACTGAAATATTCAGTATTTGTAAATAAACAAGGTTTTGTTTTAAAGTTGATACACATACTTTTTTACTCTGTTTTTACTACTCCATCCCTTATTAACTTTCCTTTCTATATTTGAAAATTAAAAAAAATAATGTGTACTTTCTTCCCCCATACATAGAAAATAATATGTAATAAGAAGAAAGTTTTGTTTTTGTAAAAAATGTTCGAATTGGTGTTATTGATGGAAATATTAGTATTGATGCTCCCTGAACTGAAAAAATAAATTTCTGATTGAATTCTGGTTGGCTGATTGTGTCGCAAGTGACACTCTTCCCGGCTCATTACTGTTGTTGACATTTCAGTCACGCTAAGGTTTATTACAGTTACAGGTAACGGGAGTAACACCTTAATTACAGCGAATCAATATATTCCGTGTAGTTTACCTCTTTAAAAGTAATACATTCACAATTAATAAATTACGGTTTAGAAATTAATAAGTAGGTTTGTAATAAAAAATTAAAATCCCGCCCTGAAAAAAATGTTTGATTGAATATTTGTTTTACCTCGTGATTATCAGGTACAGTTTAAGCGCTTAAATGAATTTAGTAAAGATAAGTTTTCTAATGTCTTGAATGAGTTTAAAATTATAAACATAACAATTTTCTAAATATTAATACCATCCTCCTCCGAGTTTCTATCGGTACCCAAGATCCCTGGTAACAGGGCCCACCCGAAAAAAAATTCCTACTTTAAAACTAAGTTATTTTGAAAAAAATATAAGTAATATTTAGGCATTATTACCATCCTTGTAAGTGATACTAAAACTAACTTAAAATTTAAAACAGAACAAGGTTGATTTGGTTATGGCACTTACACAGAGCTTGGCAATTACAAAGAGCTTTTTTTTAACAAGATTCAGAGTAGAACAAATCAATTTAGTTGATCAGTTACGTATAAGAGATTTCTGAAATTAAGAAAGTATTGTACATAATCAGTTGGTCACCTGAAGTCGTAAGTTCTGGGTTTCTGCCCGAAGCCAGCCCCTGGAATGATGCAGATGACTGAGTTCTATAGCATCTGAAAGGCGTAGAAAGTCGAGGGACATTGGCCGCCCAGGGTCTTGGCCTTGGCAATAACCTTCTCGGGCAGTTTGAACTGTGCACCATTCACTTGATTTGTTGTATACTGTAGCGTTATTTTACACGCTCTTAAATGTTAAACATACGAAAGGCAGTCTTGACTATGGGGCGCTCCATACTGCCGAGTGAACAGCGGACATAGTATAGTGGTAAGAACTTTTGTAAGACATTGTTAAATAAATATTCCGTTTATAACACAATTGGTTCATAATTGGATTTGTGTTTGCAATGTGGTTTGTTTTTCACTAGGAGGGACTAGTTATTTATTATTAAGCGTTATTTAGACTTTACCTATCATTTCTAGTGTTTAAAACTACATTACGTTTCTGGAGATAAGGTGCCCTTCTGTTATAAAGTGCACCCTATTTACATTTAAATATCAACACATTATACTTAACTAGCCTACACTTTAAAATTATATTTTTATTTACACAAAAATATGAATAACATACCTTTAATAATTAATCGGTAACAAATAAACAAATGAAAATAAATGACCTGTTATACATCGCTGCCTGCAGGCTAAACAATAGGTTGGGTTAACACATCCACTCGCCACAATCTGAACCGAAATTTAGTGTAGTTTTAAGCAGTAGAAAGTCCAAATAATAACAATAAAATCTATAGATCAAAAACTTTCCAGAAAATTAAAAACTAAAATATGAATATGTTTTGTAATGAAGAATTGCTTAATGAGGATTTAACTGTCTCATCAAAATCAATATAAAGTTATTTCTTTTAAATTGTAGGTCTACATATGGTATCATACATTTTTGAATATACATATATTCAAATGATTAGTTTTCAAAATACATGATTAAATAGAATAAATTAACAATCGATATGCCTCTATTTCTCCTGCTGAATTTATTTTCATAAGACAAAAAGTACAAATTATTTTTCTTATCTACAAGAAGTTTTATAAATAACCAATTTTCTATTTGTGCAGTATATACGGATGATGAATAGATTTGGATGATGGTCATTTGTTTATATGTGAATTATTTACAAATTTGAATGTCAAACAACCTATTGAATTAATTAATTACAGACGGTCCATATTGTTATTACTAAATACAGAAAAGACTAGGTGCTCTTTTATCGGGTAAGGGAATGAGCTTATGATTACCTTTACAGACATATTGTTTCCCTTGCAATAGACACATAGTGGAGTAGTACCTGGGGGCTGAGCTTTGCTCGGGGGAAAGCCAGTCAGTTTGTGTAGATGACTTAAGAGTAATATTTCACCTCTTCCCCCTACTGATAATCAGATTTGTATGACTCGTTTGCTTATTTTCAACATTTGTAAGGTCACTCCAGTTGTTATTTATAGCTCAATTTCCCTTTGATTTATTTTACTACTATATACATATGAAATCTTCACTAAAATCTTTTAATCTCTGCTCTCAGCAAACCACATGTTAATAATCATAAACAATATGAGTATTACTTTGACAGTTCCCTGGTTGATCATGAACAGTTGTTACAATTGTTTTGTTTTCATTTGAAACTCCATAAGCCCAATGTTAATTTTTTTACCTTTTCAATTTAGTTTTTTAACATCATTTGATTTTTACTGGGGATGAGACCTGTCTGGAACATATTTTTATACCAGAACTTAGTTATTTTCAAACTTTGAAGGAAATCCTCGGAGCCGTTTTTGAGATAATTGTACAACCAACCAATCAAGCAAACATTGCTCATATAAAAGTATAGGATAGACTCGCTTTGGTCGCTGGGGGCTCTGCCCCCAGACCCCCAATGGGGTCGCTTCAGTTGTTATTATTGGTCAATGACCCTTCAAGTATTTTTTATATAGTATACTTTTTAGATTCATTATGGTTAAATCCAGTCTAGATGTTTTCATTTTTCAATAGTTCTGTAATTTGTTTATACTCTACCCTGTGAAAGTTGCTTTGACAGTTTACTGGATATTTGTTTACAGCTGTTACGATTTATTTTGTTTTTATTTGAAACTCCATAAGCCCAATGTTAAAATATCCAATTTTCAAGATCAAAATTAGTGGTTTTTAAATTACAATTTATATATTTTGGCAATTTTACCGGGGGTTTCAAGGTACAAGCTACCTGCATGTTAAATATCACGTTTCTAGTTCGTCTGGAAATGGTCTAGAATTCATGTGTCTGGTGTGTTACACATGGGGCTGTATATATTTTAGATACCAGGCAAGTAGCGAATTGTTTTTCATCACAGTCCCAGTTGATTAAAAATAACTAGCTTTTTAGCCAAAATATTTTGTTAAAAATAAACTAGTTTGTGCTGAAAACATATTATTATCATATTTTACATAGAAAAAAAAAAACAACTAGAGATGATTTGCTTTCAATTTTTAGAGAATATGTTTTTATAGATTTGTGTGATCAGCAAATATTAAAAAACTCAATTTACTTAGACATTGATATTTTAAACTTTTAAAAGGAAGTTAGAAAGCCATTTAAGGGATGAACAACCCAACACGAAAAATAATAAATTAAATAATGACAGAAAATGTACTGTTGAAAGGTAAACCACTAACAAAATTATACCAGGAAGAGAGTGGTATACGTTTAATAACTCTTTTATCAGGCGGAGTAAAATGTGTTTCATTCATATTTTCTGTGGAGGGTAAAATAAAGTTCTGAAATGAGTTTTGCGATAACATTTAAAGCTATCTCCAAGGCAACTTTTATTTGCAGTTATTTCTGTAACAGATTTAATAATTCTGTGAGCATGAATATAATAAAATTGGATTTCAATCCTTTTAAAATAAAAACATTAATCTAACTTCCAAACTACTTTTCACCATCACATAATATTTTGTTATAGTGTTTGTTATTTTATTCAGTGTTTTCTACTCTACAGTATTTATTAATAATAATTTAAAAGTAACCATTTAATTAAATTCAGTAACAAAAACCGGTTGCAATCCTAATACGAGCAATGTCTGTTGGTTTGTTGGTATCTGTGTTTGTTTGTAAATTTTATCTCGGAATCCAGTGGAAAGATTTTGCTTAAACCTCGGAATTAGGGACTTTTGGACCTAAAAAATCAATCGGTGTGAAACTCGTATAAAAAAAACTAATTTGAAAATTAGAAATTTTAACATTGGGCTCACGGCGTTTCAAATCAAAGCAAAATAATCTTACCAGCTAAGAATGAATAACCAGTGAACTGACAAAGCAACACTTCCATATGGTAAAATATCATCAACAAGTGAATGTGAAAAGCAACATTCATGACGTCAAGATTGAAAACCAGAGGGATCGGACCATGGGAGGGGGTTTTATGGAGGGTTTAACATTTTCCAAAAATCAGTATTTGATTTTTTCATCCTAAAGTTTTAAAAACACTCAATTTTGGTTTTGACCATTTTATAGAGATTTATCAAAATGCAGTATGTTGAATCATTAACCTAGGTTAAGTGGTTGCGGAGAAAATAGAAAAAAGTTGAATCATGAAAATTGTCATGTTAATATTATGGGAAAGGGTTTCACCTTTTCCTCAGTTTATGTTACTTACAAATTGCATATTTGTTTTACCAATAACTTCAGCTCAAAAAGCAAATATTTTGGTGTTTAAGTTGTGATTGTAACCATTGCAGATATATTCAAAGTGCTAAATACAGTACATTTTCCAATGTTATCCTTATGGAGAACAAATCAAATTTGATATCTCAATTATTGATATATAGAAGTATCAGTTCTGGGTGTTTTAATTGAAAGTAAATTAAATTGGAGCAGTAATATTGAAAAAAAAATCTAAAAAACTAAGTTCATGTTGTTACTGTTTAAGTCTCTAAGTAGGAAAATTTTATAAATAACATATTTTGTATATTTTCAAAACATACTTTCCTATTGTTTACCAATTTGGTTTGGCACTTCATCAGAGAACAAAATAAAAATTTTCAAAATTCAAAAACAAGCAATCCGAATTATTTACAATATACCGCGGACGGAATCATGTCACAACTATTTTAAAGATTCAAAAATATTAACTGTATTCAGCCTGTATATATTTGATTTAGCAAAATTTGTCTTAAATAATAAAAGCCAATTTACTGAATCTCAACAAGTAAACAAATATGATACAAGACAAAATCCTTTAATAATACATCATATTCATAGAACAAATTTGTACGAAAGATCAATTAAACATACATCTGGAAAATTGATTAATCACATAAAAAAATACAAATTAGCAATGGAATCAAGAAAAGATTTAAATAAATTAAAACAAATTTTGCTTGAACACCCCGTCTATTACGTTGATGATGATTTCCACCAACTATAAACAAAAGAACCTCACACGAATATCCAAGTACCAGCATGATTGTGAAACTCTTTACATTTTATTCTCTATTTTTATACCAACACGTTTTTCTTTTATATTGTACACATTGTAAAATGTTTCTAGAATAAAGATCTGTATCTGTATCTATTGTAACACACAATTTAAAATTTATTTTGACAATAGTATGAAAATTAATTACTTTACTGTAAGAATAACATGGATAGACAATGCACTGCATTTAGTATTAGCAGGTTTTCTTAATTTTTCTGAGGAACCCCTCAAGATAAAAACATGATTCAATATACTAAGCTGTTGGTTTTGGCAAGCTCTACAATGAAAACTTTGTAATGCCAAGTATTTTGAAATATTCATTAAGATAAATGTTTAAGAAAAAAAAACAACATATATTTTGAAGAAAACATAGATTAATACAAGTTGGATAGTAAAATACATGTTAAGACAAATATATGTTTTACATTAGTTCCAAATGTTAGAAAAATATAATGAAAAGTTAACTTTATAGGGCACTAAACTTCCAATAACCATGTTTGTAGATTTTCAATATGGTGGTGAGAGCTACTTGTCCCGAATTAGGGAACTTATTAGTGAATTTCACATGGAAAAGTGAACTATTAGCATGACCCGCACGGTGAAACTTAAGCCCGGGACCAACATAGAAGTTCCTAACGTGACCCCCTGAACACGTTTTGGGGGGTCGTTCAAAATTTATATATATATATATATATATATATATATATATATATATATATATATATATATATATATATATATATAGACATGTATATATACAGGGTGTCACAAAAAAGTGTGATGGGCTATACAGGACCTAATTCTACATGCAAAAATAAGTCAAAAATGAGGAATAACATTTTTTGGATTTCGGCTTAGTTTAGCCGTAATCCGCCATTTTGTTTTTTTGGGAAAATATTTATTATTTCAAAAACTCAATGAGATATTTTTACGAAACTTGGCAAAAGTGTTTACACGACAGTAAGTAACATTTGTAAAAAAAAATATTTTTTTACCTTTCCAAATTTAAAAATGGCGGCCATTTGAATTTTTTTATGCCAAGTTTCATGAAAACCGGTACCTAAATCAAAATTTCTCAAGACACAATTTTTTTTGTATTTATTATAACAAATCCAACAAAACAAAAATGAATAAAATCGGTTCATAAATAAAGAAGCTGTGTTTATTTTAGTAATTTAGACTGAAATTACTTAATTACATTACATAAATTATTATTACATAAATTTCAGTCTAAATTACTAAAATAAACACAGCTTCTTTATTTATGAACCGATTTTATTCATTTTTGTTTTGTTGGATTTGTTATAATAACTACAAAAAATCTTGTGTCTTGAAATATTTTGATTTAGGTACCGGTTTTCATGAAATTTGGCATAAAAAAATTCAAATGGCCGCCATTTTGAAATTTGGAAAGGTAACAAAATATTTTTTTTTTAATGTTACTTACTTTAGTGTAAACACTTTTGCCAAGTTTCGTAAAAATATCTCATTGGGTTTTTGAAATAATAAATATTTTCCCAAAAAAACAAAATGGCGGATTACGGCTAAACTAAGCCGAAATCCAAAAAATGTTATTCTTCACTTTTGACTTATTTTTGCATGTAGAATTAGGTCCTGTATATCCCATCACACTTTTTTGTGACACCCTGTATATATATATATATATATATATATTATTTCTTGATTTGAAATCAAGAAATAAATTCAAATCCATCTCTATTATGAGTTTCAAAAATACAATATATATATATATATATATATATATATATATATGTGTGTGTTTGCACTCTAGCGGTCACATTTTTTGTCCGATTAACTTAAAATTTGGTAGGGATGTTTCTTTTTGAAATCAGTTGGACAAGTTCGTTGGGCAAAACAATCGTAAAACTCCAATCCCCTTTTTTGGGGATTAATCTTTCAAATTTTGGGTTTTTGGGCCCAAAAAGAGTCTAAAAAGCCCCAAACGTAAAATTAATGCATTTAAAAAGATGGGAATTAGTGAAACGAAAGTTTTAAGCCCTCTCTCATCATTCTAGCATAAATATTTACAGAGTTATTAAAGAAAATGTGTTTCGACTAAACACAGTACGTTGTTCTATGGGGATTTTACACTATAAAAGCCTGCTACTCCTTTGTTAGAGTACTTTTATTACCCCCAGAAACCTCATGCCTACTTTCAAGCCTGTCTGGACCTCCTCCTAACATTATAATGCACAAAATTGTATTCCCAGCTTTGCAGGTAAATGAAACCAGGAGCATCAGAACAGCCAAAAAATCAATGTTTTCAGATTTCAATAAAAATTGGAATACAAGTATGTTTTTACACTAATTTTAAGTTTTACAAGTTTTTATGTGAAAATTCACTTCCCTCACATCAGCGTGCTGCGTGCGAACTCGTTATTTTAATTAAATGACCTTAGTGTATATTTTCCAGCAACAAATAATGCTCACAATTTTTTTCCTTTTTAAAACCTATTTTCACTGGAAAATCTCCACAGTTTCAGAAGGCTATAGATCGGAAGAGGGTAAAGGACTTGTAATCGTCAGACTCACAGACCTCAATATTTTGAAACAAGCAACAAGCTTCTGAATTGTTAGAGATCACTGCCCTTCAATGTGCATCATCAGTCTTATTTTAATGAGACCAGAGGTTGCAAATGTGCGGCAGCAGTCTAGAGAGAAAACTTATCACGTGAATATTCGTGGCGTCCGCCTACCATTACTGTGAAATCTTTATATATAATTCTGTAAGCAAAATGTTTAAGTCAAAATTATGGGCGTTTGGCAAATCACAGGATGATGGGAGAGAGCTCAAATTAAAGGTCTGATCCTAAGGACTCGGGAAAAATAGCAGTATTTCTAAAAAGTTACCAGAAAACGAGAAATAACATAGAAATCCCCCAAAGGAAAAACATGGTGATTTAAAGATGTCTGTTTTGTTTACATCAATTCATGTGATTAAGTGTCTACTTTGTTTACGAACTGACATGTGTTCCTCCTCAGCATGTAAAGAGTAAAATACCCCCGTCGCAGCAAACCTGCATACTCAGCGAATTTCCAATGCATAATATATGTCTTAATACCAGATAAAGCCGCAAACTAAGTTTCATAAAATATATTCACATATAAGCGATTTTAATTATTCTCCATAAGAATAACATTGGTAATGATTACGTAGGTTTGCTGAAACAAGGAACAAAAACAATTGGTTTTTATGCAAATATAAATAGAATTTAACTAGGCGAAGCCACATACTAAGTTTCATCAATATTCAAACATAAATAAGCGCTATATAACATTCTAGTTATTCTCCATAAGAATAACATGGGGGCTGGAGAAAGCAGGTTTGCTGCAACAAGGAACAGAAAAATGGGTTTTTATATAATTATCAATATAACTCAACCAAGTGAAGCTACATACCAAGTTTTATTAATTTATGTTCATAATTAAGGGAGTCATTACATTTTACTTATTCTACATAAGAATAACATGGGGTTGAGTACGCAGGTTTGCTGCTACGGAAATAATCAACAAAAAATCAATTTTTTGTGCAAATATCAATATACTAGTACTACGTGAAGCCACATACCAAGTTTCATCAACATACATTCATAAATAATCGAGATATCAAATTTTATTTATTCTCCATAAGGATAACATTGGACAACGTACTGTGTTTAGCACTTTGAATATCTCTGCAACGGTTGGGCGTAGAATCACAATTTAAACACCAAAATGATTGCTTTTTGGAACTGAACAGATTGGTAAAAGCAAATGTGATGTTTACATTAAAATAAACTGAGGAAAAGCCAAACACCTTTTTCCCATAAGATTAACATGGGGGATTTTATGAGCAGGTTTTTTTGGATTTATCCGCAACCACTTAACCTAGGTTAATAATTCAAAATACTGAATTATTTGCTTTTTTAAGCTCTATAACATGGTTAAAACCAAAATTAAGTTTTTTAAAAATTGTAGGGTGAAAAATGCAAAAAACTGATTTTTGGAAAAATTAAAACCCCCATAAACCCCCCGTCCCATAGTCCGATTTTTCTGGTTTTCGAACTAAAGTCATGAATGTCATTTTACACATTTGAGCCAAATTTCATCAAAATCGGACGTTTTTTACTCAAGTTATCGTGTTAACGTACACATATATATATATATATATATATTTCTTGCGGTATAGATGCCAAACGACTTTATATACTATATATAGTATATATATAAATTTAAACGAATAGTGTTTTTGGCATCTGGGGACCTCAAAACAAAAAGTTATCATGGTCTCGGGCTTAAGTCTTACCATGAGACCTACGGTAGTAGCTTCTTCCCTATAGGGGAGATTCGCTAAAATCAGATAATGCAGAGTATTGAAGCAATGTTAGGGGCTTTGGCCACTTCAAGCCACTAGTATTATATAATAGTGGTAGCAAATGTGTAATATTGTTAACATAAAAGAAAAGACTGATATTATAAAAACTGTTTTGAGTAGCTACTGATATAAAAGTTTTATTAAAGGAGGAATACAGATAGTCACGTTCCATCGGGTAATTTCGTTGGAATGAAATGAAATAATACTCAGAAGGGTACAGTATTCGCTCCATTTACATTCAGTCCAACTCGAGAGCTCGTAGCAGTGAACACTTTTTCACCCTTAATACGTATTCATATGTAAATACTGTTTTAGATAACATAATTCATATCAACAACTGATAAAGACAAATTACTAAACTTACTGCACCGCTTAAAGTTGTAATATTTGGCGTCTGTAATTGTTAATTTTTGAACCTTACATTTATTTTGTAGTTTGTAGGAAAAGGGTATGTAAAGTGAAAAATATAAAATAGCTTATGGTCACCGATCTAACTACGAGTATAATGTGAAATGGGATTTGAATTGATAGTAATTGAGAGAAACATTTTTGATTTAAAATACTTGCTCAGAAGGGAATTTAATATACGTAATCAAACCCGCCCACATTTAATGAGTCACAAGATGATGATCACTACAGATTTTAAGAGGTTAGTATTCATAATTAAAAAAAAACAATCTTATTTATAATAAGGAAAAGAAAATTTTAACTATTTTTTACTGAATTTCCAGTTTAAATATTTTAAAGAATTCTCGCTCTGAAATGTCTTGCAAAATAATCAGGTAATATAATCATAGAAAGAACTAAATTAAATTATCTGAAAAGTTTTGCATGCAAAAAGGAAGGATAGTTTAAAGAATTATACTATTGAAACTAAGATTAACAAACTCTTTTATGTAAGTGGCTTTAATGTAGTTGATATAAAAATTCATTCACGTCTAAAAAGTATTACGCCATCCCGTAACTAGGGTTGATAACACCATGCTAACTATGAGAACGGTTTATTGTACAAAATGTCAGCAGTATCCTAGAATTATGTAGGGTCACGTTTGAAACTAACAAAATATAGGTATTCTAAAGAATTTTTACTTCATGAATACGGTTAAATTAAATTATATTTGTTGCTAATTATTTATTCTTTGACAAAACGTATAGGTTTTTCATTTCAACATTATACTAAATAACATGTAATTCTGCTATTGATATACATAAGTCCTGGTTACTTTTAAATTTAAACTGTTGTGCTTCATAAACTGTATTTGCACAAGAATAAACAATCAATTAATTAAAAAACTCACTACAACACACTACTTAAGCAACACTTCTGTTATAATTCAACTAGCACATAACAATAATCTAACACATCAGAATAGATTATGCCTTTGAAATATATCATTATTGAAACAAACAAAAAACTTGACATCATCAAGCTCAGTATAAACCTAATTACTCCCGTCGCAGCAAACCTGCGTACTTAGCGGATTTCCAATGCCCAATGCATGTGAATGTTTCTCACTACCACATGAAGCCACTTACCAAGTTTCTTAAAAATGCATATCCTAATATCTTAATAATAAATAAGTGATATATAGCATCTGGTTTGTCCTCCATAAGATTAACATTAGGGCTGAGTACGCAGGTTTGCTGCAAGATGAAAATGTGTTTTTATGCAATTGTTAATATAACCATTGATTATACATCCTACGGAATCTCTACACATTTGTGCCAAATTTAATCAAAATCTGACCTTTTTTCTAAAAGTTATCGCGTTCATGGATATATATGCATATATATGGGGTACAACACCCCCCTAAAACCCCACTTCAGATAATTTAAGTATTTGTGTTCTGGTCAACTCATTCTAATAAATGCTACGTTACATTTCTGTGCCTGATTTAATTAAAATCGGACCTTTTTTATGGCCATCGTTTTAACGGTCATCAAAAAAGCTAAAAATTTGGTTTTCTATATAAACACATGTAAAGATAATAGAAAAAATAATATGTAGTGCAGTTAAATATGAGTTTCTGACAAAAAATTGGTTTATATCTGGAATATACAGATAAAAATACATTAGTTACAATACAACAAATATATGTTTGCAACGGTGGGGGAAGCTCGATACACATCATATAGATGGTCCATCGACCCTTGATATATTGAAAGAAATATAAAATATCTAAGGAATAGTCTATGGCCATCAACAATTTGTAAACATTTAGTTTTATTTATAAAAGGGGTCGATGGACCATCGACCCAATTTGTATATTTCTCTAATCAAATAAAATAAGGCTCAATGTAACATCGGCCCCAAAATTACAAATATTAAGATTATATTAAAGAAATAAGTAAAAGGTCAGTTACACATAAAATAGATGGTCCACTGACCCTTTAAACCATTAATCTAAATATTTTTTGTCTGGGGGTCGATGTACCACCTGTATGTTGTGTAATCAAACCTTTACTTATAAACTTTATAATATAAAGTAAAGGGCTGTTAAAACCATCAATCCATCAACCCGTTAAACTTTATTCTAAATACGTTAGTTGTGGGGGTCGATGGCCTATCTATTTGATGTGTAATCGACCCTAGGTATTTTTATGTTATTTTATGGATAGAGGGTCGATTGTCCATCAGACCAAAATGTAAAATTTATCTTAATTCATAAAATGGTCTGATGGTCCTTAGACCCATGTATATTTTAAATTAAATTAAATTTCCTAAACGACTGATGGTCCATTGATTGTGTATGTTATTTAATTCATTTTATTCAAGGGTCGATGTTCACAATTACCATCTATTTGATGTGTAATCGGCCCAGCCCCGCCTACGGTATCCTATACTCTACTTTTACAACGAAATCCAATTGTATTACGTTCATTTATGCAATGAACACAAAAAAGTTCAATGCCTTTTCAAGTTTAAACATCCACTGTCAAGACCAGTATGTTTCAATCTTCAGTGATCTCCTGTTGCTTTGTTTCCAAGTAGAAATGAATTAAATTACCATCGGCCCCTCAAGAAGGTAAGTATTAAAAATATAAAAATGCCTTTATATAAGAGTGTTTTAAGCAGTTGATGATGTGAAATGCATCATTTGAAAAGAGCAGACTTTTCCATAATTATGTTTGCAATAACACTTAAGGTAACTGTGAGATATCCTTTTATTTAAGCCAATTTCAGTAATGGGTCCATGAATACTCTAGCCGGGTCACATTTGAAATTAACGTAATTTATTCTTAAGTGGGCACTTCACTAACACAGTTACACATTCTTTTCTGATGATTCCTATCTGTAGGAATACTGTTTCACAAAATCTTGCTTTTAAATTATTGAAGTAGAAATTGTTTTGTAACTAGTGACTTAAAGCATAAATTTCAGTTAATATTTATGAATTTTTCTTAATGACCAAATTTGTTGTTATCAATAAAATCCTACTTATGTACTACAAAGTGATCTTGTCAATAAAATACAAATATAATGACTTAAATATTATTGGCTGTCATTTAGTAAGCTGTCCGTTTGAGATAGGGATTGCTATTGTGTATTCTACTTAGAATATCCATTTCGGTATAATTTTCCATATATTTAAAACTTACATTTTATATTCTAATAGTTTCCAAACCATACAAAAATAAGGACTTCATTAACTTAACTACTTTAACAAACTCGACTTACTCTATTACCTATAATAAAAACCCCTTACCACTAAATGTCAAAATCACATCCCAATATAAAATATAGCTTTTTACATCCAAATAACTGCTTAATTAATTAATACATACTATGGAAAACTTCAAACTCCGGTCCGTTTCCCTCACCAGAGGCTTCGCAACACAGGCTCGGAAAATGTTCCAACTCCATTATTGTCACTTACGAGCTACTGTACATTACTAGAATGATTTAATTTGGATTAAACCTTTTTTTACCTTCATGATATACTGAATTCAACGTATAAATTTTGATAACTTTTGGAATTTTTTATAGTGATAAACATACTTTCAGTTCCAAAATTGGGACTTGATCATTTTTTCTGTTTTTTGTTGGGGAAGGGTAGAAACAGACTTTAAATTTTAAAGTACTTATAACTTTCATTGGCAACTGTTTTCAGTCAGATGTTTTGTTTGTTCACAAATCGCTTGCGACAGTACCAAAGTACTGTCAATACTAAGTAATCTGGCTTGCAATGCATCGTGCACTATCTTGACCAGAAAATATAAATTGTTCACAGATGAATTGAGTTAAAAGTCTTGCTAATTGCACGTGTTTCGGGAATATCTACCAGGTGCTATTACTGTACCAGATGCACGTATGAGGTAAGACTTTCATCATGGCGTTTTCTTCCTCTTACACTTTTATATATATTATTATAGTATTTATCTATGAATCTATTTGAACAATTGGATACTTGGGTGCTTGGGGTTCGTTCTGTACCAATGATAAGTTAAGGTAATTTTGTTGTCAGTGGTTTAAATATGAAACTTTTTATGCAACTCAATATAGATGTCAACTTTTATGATACTAATTATCTTTCATAACAGGCTAGAAATAAAGGCCAGAACAGTTTTGAAATATGTTTATATTTTGATTCTATGAAATAGCGGCCACTACGTTTAATAATTGCTTCAGTCATAGTTTACATAGTTAACTTTAGTTAATGAAACGTTCATGCTTTGGAATTCAATGTTGGCTTTAATATGTGAAATTTTCAGAAGAGAACTCAAATAACATTCAAACTGTTTTGTTTATTTGGACAAAGATTATTTTGCAGACATTGCCAGCATTCATTATTTAATTTATTAGTATAGTTTGAACTGTAGTTCGACTGGATTTTGTAATTGTTTTTTTTTCATGCACAGTTTTTTAAGAAACATCAATTTCAATTGTTGTAAAGTTTATGTTATTTTGTGATACATTAAACTTTTAATATATTAGTAGCCCTAATCAACCAATATAACATAATATATTAATACATTTTGTTACTACAAATATAATTTTTATTTGTAAAAATATGCGTAAAGGATAATGTTATAATAACAAAATAGCTTGTAACCTTTTAAATTTGTAAACCTGTTATTATTACTTTGTTGCAATTGAGAATCAACTCAAAAAGTTCAAATACCCTCGTAGCAGCAAACCTGCATACTCGGCGAATTTCCAATGCAAATATATGTATCTTAATACCACATAAAGCCACATACCAAGATTCATCAATATACATTCATAAATAAACGATTTATAACATTTTAATTATTCTCCATAAGAATAACATGGCGGTTGAGCATGTAGGTTTGCTGAAGCAAGGTAAACAAAAAATGGGGTTTTATACACATATCAATATAACTCAAGTAGGTAAAGCCACATACCAAATTGTATTAATTTATGTTCATAATTAATTAAGGGAGATAACAAGTTACTTATTCTCCATAAGAATCGCATGGGAGCTGAGTACGCAGGTTTGCTGCTACGGGAACTATCGGCCAAAAAATATTTTTAGTGCAAATATCAATAGACCACAACGATATGAAGCAATATACCAAGTTTCATCAGGATAAGTTGATAAATAAGCGAGATATACAATTTTTCTTATTTCCCATAAGAATAACATTGGATAACGTACTGTGTTTAGCACTTTAAATATCTCTTTAACCATTTCACGTAGAGCAATGATCAAAACACAGAATTGTGCGTATTTTTAAGCTGATTCCAATGGAAAAAACTAAAATTTGACTTTTTCAAAAATTATACGTAAAAATCTCAAAAAACCATTTTTGGGGTATAAAACCCGCCTAAAATACCCCTTCGGATAGGTCGATCTGTCTGGTTTTCGAACTTAGTCATAAATGCTGCTTTACACGTTTGTACCAAATTTCTTCAAAATCGGATAATTTTTACGAGGGTTATCGTGCTCACGGACACATATAATATATATATATATATATATATATATGGGGTTACATATACATATATACATATATATACCCCGTAGCAGCAAACCTGCGTACTCAGCGAATTTCCAATGCGTATGTATGTATCTTAATTCCACATACCAAGTTTCATCAATATACATTCATAAATAAACGATTCATGACATTTTAATTATTCTCCATAAGAATAACATGGCGGCTGAGTATGCAGGTTTGCTGCTACAGGAAGTATCGGGCAAAAAATGTCTTTTAGTGCATATAACAATAGACCACAACGATGTGAAGCAATATACCAAGTTTCATCAGGATAAGTTGATAAATAAACGAGATATACAATTTTTCTTATTCTCCATAAGAATAACATTGGACAACGTACTGTGTTTAGCACTTTCTATATCTCTGTAACCATTTGACGTAGAGCAATGATCAAAACACCAAATTGTGCGTCTTTTTAAGCTGATTCCAATGGAACAAACTAAAATTTGACTTTTTAAAAATTATATGTAAAAACTCAAAAAACCCATTTTTGGGGTACAAAACCTCCCAAAATACCCCTTCGGATAGTTCGATCTGTCTGGTTTTTGAACTTAAAGTCATAAATGCTGCTTTACACATTTATACCAAATTTCGTCAAAATCGGATAATTTTTACGAGGGTTATCGTGCTCACGGACACAGACATATATATACAGTTTTGAACTAATGGTGTTTTTGGCATCTGGGGACCTCAAAACGAAAAGTTATCATGGTCCCGGGCCTAGGTATTACCATGCCGAATACGGTGATAGCTTCTTTCCTATAGGGGAAATTCGCTAAAAACAGTTTGGTATTTTTATAAACCCTGTAAATATAAATCACAAAATAGCATGGTCGAAAAACAGTATAAAACAAATGCTACATAAATAACAGCTTTGGCTAACTCTGAAAATATTGTAAAGTGCATTCGACTCTTTTTATACAAAGTATTCTATTAATACTATTTATGAATAATTATTGTACCTAGAAAACAATTCTGTTTCAATGAAATTTATAAAAATAACTATACAATTTAAACGTTCAAACAAAGACCCAACCATAAAAACAACGTTATTTGCTTGCATTTTAGAATTGCAAGTCGGTTTCAACAAATAAGACTTTTATCTAAGTTCTTCAGGAATCAAAGCTCCCAAGCAGCTGAGGGCTTCGCCAGAACTGCTAAGAGATGCCATTAGTGAGCCATCCATCTCGGTAATGTCTGTTCGGTGAGAGTTTGTGTTTGAAATATTTCTGTTTGTAAACTCCCTAAGGCTCTTTAAAATGTTTCACCCCTTATCTGGGAGACAAATTGGAGTTGTGTACTTATAATGCCATAAAACAGCTGTTGATGTCACTCCAGGTGCTGGAAGTGAGACTTTTAAAGTCGTTTGGAGATGAAGCCGAATTTATTGAGATTGTTGTTTGGGGGGGAAGTTGGACACTCTTATGATTTAAAGGAACAAAAAACTTAGTGTCTGGACATTATTTAATGTAAAATGGCTGGAGGTTACTGTGTGTTACTTATATACCTCACTGATCATGATTAAATTTACAAATTTCCTGTTTAAAGTATTATAATTTATTAAAATATAGCTTTGAATAAGGGTTTATATATTTTTGCAACTAAGGCAGGAAATAATTCAGCGCTCCTAATGCGCCTGTGTTTACAAAATCTACTTAAATTACATAATGATTGATATTTATTAAGGTCCCCTAAAACTCTAAATATTTGGTAGAAAAACTTTAACGACTTAGCAAATTTAATTTACTGCCTTTTTTGCTGATACAGATCCTGATACAGTACAATAATAGAATAATACTAATAATACCCCCGTTTCAGCAAACCTGCGAAATCAGCGAATTTCCAATGCATAGTATATGTCTTAATACAGCATAAAGCTGCTTTCCAAGTTACTTTAATATGCATTTATAAATAATCAATATTAGAATTTTAATTACTCTCCATAACAATAATATGGGGATAAGTATGCAGGTTTGCTGCAACAAGGAACACAAAATATGAGTTTTTATGCGTTAAAAATATGAATCAACTAGGTAAAGTCACATACCAAGTTTCATCAATTTACATTAATAAGCAAGCGATATTGATATATGCCATTTTAATTATTACATAAGAATAACATGGGGGCTGAGCACGCAGGTTTGCTGCAACAGGAACCATCGGTAAAACTTTTTGTGTGCAAATAACAGTAGACCACAATCAGATGAAGCCATATACCAAGTTCCGTCGGTATACATTCATAAATAAGCGAGATTTAACATTGTTCTTATTCTCCATAAGAATAACTAACATTGGACACCGTACTGTGTTTAGAACTTCCAATATCTCTTCCAACTAACTTCCAATACTAACTATCCAACTAACTTCCAATATCGTAACCAATTGACGTAGATCAATGATCAGAACACCAAATCGTGTGTTGTTTTAAGTTGAATCCAATGGTGCAAACTAAAATTTAACGTTTTCAAAGATTATATGTAATAAATAAAAAAAAACATTTTTGGGTACAGAACTCCTCTAAAATACCCCTTTGAATTGGTCGATTTGACTGGTTTTCGATCTTAAAGTTATAAATGTTGCAAACACGTTTGTACCAAATTTCATCAAAATGGGACCATTATACGAGTTATCGTGCTCACGGACACACAAACACATACACAAACAGACGCACACACACACATATATTTACAGTTTTGAACGAATGGTGTTTTTGGCATCTGGGGACCTCAAAACGAAAAGTTATCATTGTCCCGGGCCTAGGTCTTCCCATGCCGATTACGGTAATAGCTTCTTCCTTATAAGGGAAATGATCTATAAAAAGCTTCTTGGACTCCTTTAAGAAAAATACGAGCATAAGAGACAGAAAACTAATTAATTGTGATAGGCCTAAATTATATTACGATACAATATTAATTACATATTAATATTACTACATTAATTACCTTTACAATAAATTCCTGTTTCAAGCTTAGAAATGTTTTTTTTAGACAACAGGGGTTCTCATATTTTTACTAGTATAATTACTTATACATTATTGATTTGAGTAGGATTCACACTGCATGAAAATGAAGTTCAGCTGTTTGGACAACAATTCTGTCAACATTTTCTTCATCAAATTAGAGGCCCTGGAGAGTATTAGATGGTAATCAATGTACTCGTATCACAGTTATTGCAAATTGCATTTAATATTTAAAGAAAATTCTTAATTATGTATCATTCCAGCTAAATCTCTGCGTCTCCACTCTCCAGTGATTTATTTATTCCAAAATATGTTCATAAAAGATTCGCCCTAAAAAGATTAAATAAAACAGAATTTAAAATTACACATACATTATGTGATGGTTTTTGCAGATTACGAAATCTACCACAGAAAGATTATTAAAAGGCACAGATGTCTCAAAGAACTTAAACATTAAAGTAAATTGAATAAATTTATTACCTGCATTCACGTTTGTTGCAGAAATTAGTTTTGAAATTAGTTTTGCGATAACATTTAAAGAGGTTGCAGTGAGAGAGGTTTTATATTTCAACTCTTTTCTGTAATGCATTCCATTAAATGGAATTACGTTTGAAACAAAATACTTGTTTCTACTTCCACCATTTAAATTCTTCATAAATTTAATATGTGTTAACTTTTGCCACATAACAAATTGAATAAGCAACTGAACTCTCTTCTTTTGATAAAATAACAGCAGAAGTAAGGAGTTTTGTTAATTTAAGTACCCGTTTTCACGTTGTTAAACAGTCTATTATATAAGTATTTGTGATGTGACATTTGTTACGGAAAGTTTTGATGTTAAAAATGACAAAATGTAAGCAATGCAGACATTACTAAATTATTTTCAAGTTAAGAATATTTAATAGTTGAATTTCACATTAATTATCCTATACTAACAATATAATACCCCCGTCGCAGCAAACCTGCGTACTTAGCGAATTTCCAATGCATAATATATGTCTTAATACCACATAAAGCCGCAAACCAAGTTTCATAAAAATATATTCACATATAAGCGATTTTAATTATTCTCCATAAGAATAACATTGGTAATGAGTACGTAGGTTTGCTGAAACAAGGAACAGAAACAATTGGTTTTTATGCAAATATAAATAGAATTTAACTAGGCGAAGCCACATTCTAAGTTTCATCATAATTCAATCATAAATAAGCGCTATATAACATTCTAGTTATTCTCCATAACTTAAGAATAACATGGTGGCTGAGAAAGCAGGTTTGCTGCAACAAGGAACAGAAAAATGGGTTTTTATATAATTATCAATATAACTCAACCAAGTGAAGCTACATACCAAGTTTTATTAATTTATGTTCATAATTAAGGGAGTTATTACATTTTACTTATTCTCCATAAGAATAATATGGGGGCTGAGTACGCAGGTTTGCTGCTACGGGAATAATCAACAAAAAATCAATTTTTTGTGCAAATATCAATGTACTAGTACTACATGAAACCACATACCAAGTTTCATCAACATACATTCATAAATAATCGAGATATCAAATTTTATTTATTCTCCATAAGGATAACATTGGACAACGTACTGTGTTTAGCACTTTGAATGTCTCTGCAACGGTTGGGCGTAGAATCACAATTTAAACACCAAAATGATTGTTTTGTGGAACTGAACAGATTGGTGGAAGCAAATGTGAAGTTTACATTAAAATAAACTGAGAAAAAGCCAAAAACCTTTTTCCCATAAGATTAACATGGGAGATTTTATGAGCAGGTTTTTTTGGATTTTCTCCGCAACCACTTAACCTAGGTTAATAATTCAAAATACTAAATTATTTGTTTTTTTAAGCTCTATAACATGGTCAAAACCAAAATTAAGTTTTTTTTTTAAATTGTAGGGTGAAAAATGCAAAAAACTGATTTTTGGAAAATTTAAAACCCCCATAAACCCCCCTTCCCATGGTCCGATTTTTCTGGTTTTCGAACTTAAAGTCATGAATGTCATTTTACACATTTGAGCCAAATTTCATCAAAATCTTATATATATATATATATATATATATATATATATATATATAGATATTTTAGCGGCGTTTCGAAGTCGAGGCTGGTTAATAAGCTGATTTCGAAACGTCAAAATGTGCATAGAATTTACAATAAATCTGGAGATATTCGCCGCGTTCCAAAGTCGTGTAATTTGCACCATTGACTTCAAACAGCTAAAATATGCTTTAAATTCTAATAATTTCTTGATAATTTCACTGTGTTTTGAAGTCGTAATACATTTTTTGAAATTATCATGAAGGTAATTGTTATTATTAATTCCTACTTAAAAGGTGGATTGAATGTGCAAGACCGTATTATATTAATACAAGTATTATTTAATTTAAACTTTCCAAACAAGATCGTTGTTGTAGTACTTTTCCTTTCGTCCTCCAGCCTCGCCCAAGAAAGATGGTAGGGTGTATCTGTTTTTTGTTTTACGTCCATGTGTTCCTACACCGTTTATCCGATGGGGTGAAACTTCGCATGGTCAATTAGGTTGCCCGTACGAAGGCTTAAAGCTAATAATCAAAGTCTTAGGACTTTAGAGCTTCGCCCAAAAGTTACGATGATGCTCTTAAGAAAGAAAGGTCTGTTACCTCTAATAATAAAGTAGTAGTTCGTGTGTGTCCAGGTGATTTTGAAAACGAATAATCAAAACTGCTCCCGGACCATACAAAGTTATATAAATGACCAAAATAAATGTTATAGATATTTTTTTGTTTACCCCTAGACCTCAAGGCTTTGCCACACTGGGATTAAAAGCTACCGTTTTATTGTTATGAAGAAAATATTTCTATTTTTCTAATTGGCTTGACAACGGCTCCTCAAAACTGCTCTCGGAGCATACGACGTTTTTGGGGGACTAAAATATGTCGGATACCTTTTTCCCGACCTCAGGGTTCTATCCCACTGGCTTCTTCCATCACTATTCCCGCCAACCAATTTTGACGTGGTAAAGTTCTTTGGATTTGTGTTATCAATCCACATATCTTGAATGATGCCCCTACGCTGGATACGTCCTTCCCATCAACCTTATAGGGCTCCGCCCCCTGAGAGAGTTGCCATATATTATGATTTACGTCCGTTTGCATGATTTTATCCAGGTTTAACTGTCCCATTTAATTATGATATATTTTCTTATAAACCCAAACTTAAATCTCTACCCCATTTCCTTTAACTTTGCCATATTGTTTCCATGACGAAAATTTATATAATAATAAAGAAGTTGTGCGTGTGTGTCCCAGTTGATTTTGAAAACGGTTTCTCAAAACTTCTCCCGGACCATATTGTTGGGGGACTATAATGATTCAGATAGTTTTTCCCCAATCGGCTCCACCCCTCTGGCTTTTTATATTACTTCCCGATGTCCAATTTCGACGTGGGATGATTTTTTTAATTTTTTTTCACAAAGCTACATCTCTTGAATGATGCCCCATCGTTGAATTTCCCCCCCACCAACCTTATGGCTTTGCCCCCTGGCAAAACTTCGATGTTATTCTTTCCGTTTTTTTGCGTGATTTAGCCAGTTGTCAATGATCTAAAATATTTGGATAGGTTTTTTATAACCCTTTATTCGGGGTCCACCCCAATGGCTAAAACATTGCCATGATAATCTTATGGAGAAAAGAGTATTCAAGGTGATTGCGAAAAACGCTCCTCATATCTGCTCCCGAACCATACCATGTTATTGCGGGACTAAATGACTCCGGATACTTTTTTCCCAACCTCAGGACTCCGCCATTCTGGCTTCTTCTTACCGCTTCTCGACGTCCAATTTTGACGTGTGATGGTTCTTTGGATTTGTTTTACAAAGCCGTATCTGTTTAATTATGCCCTAACGTTGGATATGTGACCCCACCAACATTAGCGTTTCTTCCCCCCTTCTCCCCACGGCAATGTTTCCATGTTATTCTCTCTATATTTTAGCCAATTGTCACTGATCCATAACATATGGTAACGTTTTATTTTTGTAACCCCGAAGTTAGGGCTCCGCCCCACTGGCCAAAAGTTGCCATGTTATTCTTATGGAGAAAAGAGTACCCCAAGTTATTGCGAGAAAGCTTTTCAAAGCTGCTCCTGGACCATACAACGTTGTAGATCACCAAAAAAATTAGGTATATTTTTGGTTTATCCCCAGTCTTGAGGGCTTCGCCCCGTTGGCATCAAAAGCTGCCATGTTATTTTTATGGAGAAAATGTTTTTCTAAACGGCTCGAAAACGGCGCCGAAAATCTGCTCCCGGACCATTCTATATTTTTGTGGGACTACTTCGGATACTTTTTTACCAACCTCAGGGCTCCACCCCACAGGTTTCTTCTATCCAACATCCCGACAACTAATTTTGACGTGTGTTGGTTCTTTAGGTAAGTTTACAAAGCCCCGCTGCTCTTAAACGATGCCCTCGTTGAATACGTCCCAACGTTAGGGTCCCCCTAACGTCCCCTGGCAAAGTTGCCTCGTTATTTGTTCCATATTTTGGTGTGATTTGGGCAAATTTTCACAGATCCATAAAATTTGAAGTAGTTTTTTCATAACCGCTTATCTCAGGGCTTCACTCCATTGTGCTCAAAGTTGCCATGTGACCACATTAAAAACTTGGCACTTGTGAAGAAAATACGTTGTCCAGATGGCTGAAAAAGGGCCCCTCAAACCTGCTCCTGGACCATACCACGTTGTTAGTATGGATACGTTTTTCCAACCTGAGGACTCCACCCCAGTGCACTTAAAAAGTTGCCATGTCATTGTTACGGTGAAAAGATTATTCTTGGAGCGACGAAAGGCGCTTGGTCTAGGTACTAAAATGGTATTCCAGTTAATTGTTAAAATGGCTCCTAAAACTGTCCCCAGATCGCCACACGTCGTAGGGGGACCAACTGATTATGGATACGTTATTTTAGTAAGACTCCACCCAGGGCCTTTTCTATAACTTCCAGGCGTCCAATGTTGACATGTAATTGATCGTTGAAATTGTTTTACTAACCCGCATCTACTGGAAAAAATCCCATAGGTTAATATGTATTTTTTGTAATGGGCCCCCCATGTTGAGCACGCCCCCAATCGTAACATAATTTATGAATGTGTTTTAAAAAATAACATGCTAAATGGCCTTTAAGTGGTAATTTAGTACATATACATTCATTGTGAATTTCTTAAGAATAGGTGGTATTTGCGAGTCTACCTATGGAGGTTGACTGTGATCAAGGGAGTTTGAGGCGTTTTAAATTTGTAATATAATATATAATTTGTATATTTATTTATTACAGTTAGTTTTATATGATTGATAAAGGGAGGGTTTTTATATCATGGCAAACGTATGTCAATAATCTTAAAATACAAGTAATTTTGTCGGAAAGTTGCATTTATTGGAAAGTGGATTAATAAATAATTATGGGGTAAGTTAGTTAATTATCAAGTGTTAAGCCAATAAAGAAACATTAGTAAAGGAACAAAAAAGGATTATTGGTCGAGCGATGCGACTGTACTAAAATTATGGTGTTTTCATATTGGATGAATTAATAACTGTACGACATAGTTTATTAAAGGAAATATTGAAACAATATTAAGTAAAAGATTGAATTTTCATAGAAATATTGAGAACTGTATGAATACATTGTCTTTATTACGAACTGTGCACAATAAATCGTTTTAGTCTTGTCACTGAAAGGTGAGATTAATACAACCCTTTTTTCACGGGGACATTTTACAGATACGTTTACCAAAGGTGTTATTTACACAATAACAATCTGGAAATATCAAACTGAAACCCATAAAACATTACAATATTACAAGTGCCATTAAACATCGTTTACACAGCAATTATAGTGAAGTGTTGGTCATTTTAATTTTCTCAGCTTAAATTGTTGTAGGAATATGAACAAACCAAAAAACCTCTTTAATGTATCATAATGTTCTAAAAGGCTCTAAATTGTTATGTATAACCATAACAAAAGTAAAAACTAAATCTACATTTTTAATCATTTGTTTAACATAATACTCTTAAGTATTTAGTTAAAACCTCTAAAATAAAATAAATCTTAATTTTGTATGTTCACTTTAAGAGCAATTCCATTGTAAACGGAAAAATATTAATTTATATATGCGTAATAAGGATGCAATTTTCGTCGCTATTTATAATGATCGCCATCTTGAAATATTTTTAATATCAGTTTGGACAACCTTCAAAAGCACTTCAGAGTACAGCACTAATAGATTTGAAACTTGGGCAATATCTAACACCCATAGTAAGTAATACCACATTTTAATATAGGCAGTATAGGCTACATATATGTTTCAACATACACAGTTGACCCTGTTTAAATGTTTATCAAATACTAAGTTAAAATAAGCTATCAATTAAGTAAAATGCCTATTGAAGTAACTGGCTTCAATTTAGAATTTAGTCTCTATCCTCCCTACCATTAACGTTAAGTTTTCCTTTAATTTTAACCATGAGCAATTATCATAACAATAGGTTTTGAAATACGGGAAGTTCATTGTTTGTTTTTAAAATCTCAAAGGACTAATAATAATCCTTAAACACTGAAACGAACGAAATCGCAAACTGACCATAGTCCTACGCATTTTATCATTATCATCAGTTTATTTTGAACGTCGTTAAGTAAACTCCCTGTGTCTGCCATTTTGACTCCAATGTACTATGAAAAGTACTCAACGCAGGTGAAAGAGGTTGGGGAAGGTAGTCTCTCTGGAAAACCCGAGGGTTCTCTTTGATCCGCCGCACCTGCTGTAAATCAGCGTAGCTACCCTGTTCGGTTTGGGAGGCCTTCAATTTCGTAACGTTTCAAACTGGTCCCATTTATATTTGGTAACGAAGACCACCATCTTTCCGCCATCTTACCCCCAAACCCACCAGAAGTACCGCCCCCTCCTCTCCCTTCTGAGAAATGGGCATGGCATCCCAGGGATGCACACAATCTGTTGCTACCGGAACAACTGTCTACCACAACCCGACCCAAAAAAATTCCCTCGACCGATCCGAAATTACCCGTACGCGTTAAACAACTTAAAAAACGGATAGGCCTAAGATTGTCCTCATTTGCTCTGGTTTTACAACAATCCTACAGTATATATTAATACTCTAGAGGGTTTTTCTTTACAGACATTACACGATAACGGCACCGTAACGGATTTTAAAGTTTGAGGTGTCAAATTAAATATATTTTTACGTAGATTTTCCAATACGTCTCAGAATTTTTAGAAAAGGCCTCACTTAAATAAATTAAAGGGCTGAATTTTCGGAACAGTGTCGCTATCCGACGCGACGGCGCCGGCGGAAGTGTAAACCACGTATTGTTTGAAAGTACGTTATACGCATTATTCTCAGATGTTATCATCCGTTTAAATATCAGATATTTCGTTATGTTTGTTTACAACTGAAATAACCTTTCGTTAGGTACAAACTTGCACGGATTCGAGCAACAGGACAACTAGGTTGTTATTATTGTAATTTTAATTTGTTTAACTTTATAAACGGGTTGAAAAAAATACCTTTCAGAACTTTGGGATACAATTCCTCATATAAAAAGAAAGAACTAAGTTCATAAGAAGGTATGTCCTAAAACTCTTAGTTTTCCTTCTATCTGTATGTATGTGTTCTTTACTTAATACGTTATATCTTATGGATATCGGAAGATATCAACTTTAAAATTGGTACATGTATTACATGTAATAAGACTCATTTTGTTATGGAATATCAAGTTTCTACCTTGTAACTTTTCAAAATGCTGGCCATATTTGTCTTTCAAAGCTAAATATCTTAAAAACCGTAATACTGTATTTAGAAAAACCTATGCGGGATAAAAATTTGTGTCTTTTCGTCCCAAAAATAATTACATGAAAGTTATAACAATATGTTACAACAACGTCAAACATCATTTTTCTAATGCAAGTCCGATAAAGACGCCTTCTTTAAGTTTAGTTTCTGAAAGGTGTGGAAACTTTTGGCAGAGATTTTGTGGAAACATGGTCCATCTGTAGGTAAAGCCTTTACAAACTGTTTCATGAGGCATAGCTTTATATGTGGTAGGAACACGTTCTTCGGATCTACAAGGTGGCACCCAAGATTTATCCTGATCAACAAGTTGAATTTCAAAGTTTGATAGATAAACCTTTTTCACAAAGTCTGTAATGTTTCATTGGTGTTTTTTAATCACAAACTCACCACAAATATAACAAAAACTGTCAGCAGAGTTTTTACAACCGCGATAATACATTGTACTTAACACTTGCATAGGAAATGTGAAGTGAGATAAGGTTGACTTTAAAAAAAAATAAGCTATTAACAGAGAAATAGAACCAACCTTTTTTGTCCAGCAAATATGTTTCAGCAGTGTTACCAACATCATATACCTCCATTAGATATTTACAACAATTGTTTTAACTATATAAAAGCTATTTAATTCAATAAAAATTTGCTTAATTTAATCAATTTCACTATAAAATATGAAAAAAGTTGGGAGATACAGCTTTTTAAGTATCATATTTGGACTCCGCACCACCTTAAAAACATAAGAATA
The DNA here is from genome assembly GCA_963675035.1 of Allygus modestus. NCBI lineage: Eukaryota > Metazoa > Arthropoda > Insecta > Hemiptera > Cicadellidae > Allygus > Allygus modestus. The sequence goes on along the minus strand of OY776117.1, from coordinate 41,068,101 downwards.
AGGTACCGTATTTTTAGTGAAAAACGTGTTCATCGTTGGCCTGTGTAATTGGAGAATGGTTAGGTGCTACGGCCCCTTCAAGCCACTTGCTATACAAATTCTATAAACGAAATTATTAAGTCTAAATTGTGGCAAATTGCAGGATGATGGGAGACGACTAAAATTAAAGGTCTTGATCCCACAGGGATTCGGGAACAAATAGCAGGATTTTAAGAGTTATCAGCAAACGAGGAATAACGCAAAACATTCCCCATAACAAATGGATGGGGATTTAAATACCCCCGTCACAGCAAACCTGCGTACTCAGCAAATTTCCAATGCATGCACATGTTTATCACTACCACATAAAGCCGCTTACCTAGTTTCATAAAAATACATAAATAAATAAGTAATCTATAGCATTTTATTTATTCTCTATAAGAACAACATAGGGCAGAGTAAGCAGGTTTTCTGCAACAAGGAACACAAAATATGTGTTTTTATGCAATTATCAATACACCTCAACCAGGTGAAGCTACATACCAAGTTTTATTAATTTATGTTCATAATTAAGGGAGATCTAAAACTTTACTTATTCTCCATAAGAATAACATTATGGCTGAGTATGCAGGTTTGCTGCTACCGGGAAAAATCAACAAAAAACTTTTTTTGTGCTTATATCAATATACCACAACTAGTTGAAGCCACATACCAAGTTTCATCAATATACATTCATAAATAATCAAGATATCAAATTGTATTTATCCTCCATAAGGATAACATTGGACAACGTACTGTGTTTAGCACTTTTAATATCTCTGCAACGGTCGGACGTACAACAACAATTAAGACACCAAAATGATTGTTTTGTAGAGCTAAACTGATTGGTAAAAAGAAATGTGAGGTTTCCATTACAATGAACTGAGGGAAAGCTAAACACATTTTTCCCCTAAGATTAACATGGGATATTTTATGAGCACGTTTTTTTTCATTTTCTACGCAACCACTTAACCTAGTTTAATGATTCAAAAAACTATACTATTTTTCATTTTAAGCTCTATAAAATGGTCGAAACCAAAATTAAGTGTTTTACAAATTTGAGGATGAAAAATGCAAAAAACTGATTTTTGCAAAATTGTAAATCCCCATAAAACACCGTTCCCATGGTCCGATTTTTATGGTTTTCAAACTCAAAGTCATGAATGTCATTTTACACATTTGAGCCAAATTTCATCGTTATCAGACTTTTTTTACTCGAGTCATCGAGTTAACGGACACACACACATACATAACTAGGTGTACGCTCATTCTTCCCGTAAGAGGATGAACGAAGACTGAATTTTTAAAGATATGTAGGCAGGTACTGGATTGGTAACACTCTTCTGTTATCCGTTTTAACTCCACAACGGCAAGAACAGATAATTTAGGACTAATGTAAATAAAAAATACTACTGACTACTGGAGTGGTAACACCCTTCTCATATCCGTTTTAACACGACAGTACCTGGGGGGCCCAGCTTTGCTCGGGGGAGGGCCATTCAGTCAGTTTAGATGACTTGGAGTAATATTTCATCACTTTCCCCTACTGATAATCAGATTTGTATAACTCATTTGCCTCTTTTCTAAATTTTTAAGGTCCCTCCAGTTGTTATTTATAGCTCAATGTCCCTTTCATTTATTTTATTTTACTCTATATATGTAATCTTCACTCAAATCTTTTAATCTCTGTTCTCAGGAAACCACATGTTAATAATCATAAAAAACATGAGTATTACTTTGACAGTTACCTGGTTGAACAGCTGATAATATTCTTTTGTGTTGATTTAAAACTCCATAAGCCCAATGTTACTTTTTTTAACTTATCATTTTAGTTTTTTTACATTATTTGATATTTCCTGGGAATGAGGCCTGTCTAGAACTTATTTTTATCCCAGAAATTAGTTATTTTGGACATTTGAAGGAAATCGTTGGAGCCGTTTTTGAGATCAGTGTCGCAAGCAAGCAAACATACAAGCAAACCTTACTCATATTAGAGTATATGATACCTGGGGGCCGAGCTTTGCTCGGGAGAAGGCCAGTCAGTTTGTTTAGATGACTTGGAGCATATTTCACCACTTCCCCCTACTGATAATCAGATTTGTATAACTTATTTGCCTCTTTTCTACATTTTTAAGGTCACTCCAGTTGTTATTTATAGCTCAATATCCCTTTGATTTATTTTACTACTCTATATAATGTAATCTTCTCTCAAATTTTTTAATCTCTGCTCTCAGGAAACCACATGTTAATAATCATAAACAACATGAGTTCCATGTGGTTCCATAAAATCAGATAATAAATCCTTTAAATGAAGATTACATGTAGAGTGGTCATATCCAGAATGACTCAAAGGTGCACTATAATAACAACTGTTGTGACCTCAAAAATGCTCGTTAGTAGGGTACATGGTGAAAAACAACTCCAAGTCATAAACAAGATTTACCTTTCCCTAGCAAAGCTCAGCCCCAGGTAGTACTTAAACTATATGAGTATAACTTTGAGAGTTCGCTGAAATATTTTGAACAGCTGTTATGACTCTTTTGATTTTATTTTAATTTCCAAAAGCCCAATGTGATTTTTTCAATTTTCCATAGCGGCTTTTTACATTATTTGATTTTTTGGGGATGGGACATGTCTAGAACTTATTTTTAACCCAGATATCAGGTTTTACAACACAAGTAGTTGGAAGGACACATTAGTTGTTTTTCAAGAAAATCGTTGGAGCCGTTTTTGAGATAAGAGTTGCAAGCAATCAACCAAGCAAGCGAGCATGCAAACCTTACTCATATTATAGTGTAGGATAGGATTGAGTCAAAATAATTCAGCATTTGTATTGATTGACTATAACATATTTTTACTCTTAGGCACATAGAATGTACACGAGACAGGGACAATGATTCTGGATTCTAGCATGTTTGAAGTTCTGCATACAGACGGCCAGGGCTGAATTTAGGGTCTGTACAGGCTCTGGTCTACACCTTAAATACAAGTGCGGGCCCTTACCAGCCCGGCCAACTTTCCTGTTTTATTTATATAATATAACTTACGCTTATATCAGGCTCTACAGATGGCGTTGTGCAATTAATTAAATTTCAAATTGCTAAAATCCGTATTGCTGCCTAGTGTATATTAACGTTGGCATGTCAAGATATTATTAAGTGATTTTCATTATCTAAATACATGAAACAAAGTCGGGATTGTATGTTAGTTATTTAGTTTCATCAAACAGCTGTTATAAGGATGATATCTAAACATACTTGAAAAGCATATAACATATGTTTATTATAGAAATAATAAATCTATTTGAATAGCAACTCATTTTCAATACCGAAGCAAGCTCTATATAAACATAGGCAAGTGAGCGTGGCTAACGAGCTCATCTTGGAGGCGAGTGAGTGAAGCGAACGAGCTCATCTTGAAAAAGAACGAGAATCTTTGACATAAAACAAATTCAGTGACATTAGGACAGAATAATGTCTGTCTGACCAGCTAGTAGTACTCAACCCGAACGCTGACCCGAACTCCCGAACGCTTACCCAAGGATCATCTTTCCTCCATAAATTTAACAAGGCAACTTTTAAAGCCAGCGCGGCGGAGCTCTAAGGTCGGGGTTAAACAAAATTAAAACAATTTTTGTACGATTGAAAATTTTCTAAAATTACTAAAAAAGGCGTAAATAATAACATAGAAAATTTTCCTGTGCGGTGGAGGTCTATGGTTGAGTAGGCCGGCGTATCAAACGTGGGGACATCTTTCAGGAGATGCTGTTTTAACAAAATAAATCCAACGAATCATACGTTAAAATTAAACGTTGGGAGTGATAGTAAAGGCAGAGCCCTGAGGGAAGAACAAAGAGGTATCCATAATATTTTGGTACCCAACAACGTAGTATATAGGTCTGGAGCAGTTTTGAGGAGCCGCTTTCGAAATCTTTGGATTTTTTTATTTGGTGGTTTATATTAGGTTTCTAATAAAATATACCACCTGATTTTTTAGAAAAAATTGGGTTCAGAAATTACAGGGCTTAAGAGATCCCAAACTTCAGTTTTTTCTACCTTTCTTAGTACCATAAACTTTAAATATTTTTAGCAGGTTTCAACAGTTTTATCTCATTGCCATAAAAAGCTCTAAAAGATGAAAAAATTAGTAGGCTATTCGGCTAATGGTTGTGGAGAATATTTCAATTTCCATTCAGCAGTAAACTAAGTATATTGTCCGATGTTATTCTTATAAGAAATAAAAAACATATATCTCTTGTATACTGATTAATTTTATTAAAACTTGGTGTATTAGCATTGACCAATAGAGAATATTCGTCCTAGGACAACCTTAAAACTGGTCTATACCAGTTTGGATGCTGACATTGGGTACAGCAAATGAAATTGTCATTACATATGAAGTTTTTTGGATGTCCATTATGACAAACTTCCCTTTCACCTTTGGTCCCTCCACTTGCAGCGGCTCGGGGCGGAAACTCAGGGGTTGGTCCCCAACCTGAGAATGTATGGTCCCTGGCTGTTGTACATGGATACCCCATCCGTTGAGTTGGCCAGTTGGAGGGCAGAGCGGGTCCACGTTGAGCCTGATCACAGCTGTCACAAGGCACGGGAGTTGGTACTTTGAAAGGCCAATTTGGCTGCCTGTCCCATCCCACCCTTTCCTTTCCTGCTATATCCTAACGTTCTGGTAACCTGCGCAAAATTCCCGCTTGTGGAAAACGTGCCTATAGCAGGTATGCTGGGGTTTCCTAACACAGCAACAATGAATAGAGAATATGCGGAATACGTTTCCATCTAACCCTGGAGGGTGAGGTGGAGCAATTAACCTCTTAAAACCACTGTGTGTACCTAGCAAATTAGATTAAACTGATTGCGTTTATTTGGTCACAGGTCCTAGCTATGGCCATCAGGCCTATTCACGCTTTTTTATGACTCGGCCAATGACTAATATATTTTTGGCACCGGATGGTTTTCGACGAGTTTTAAATATATAACCTGAGGGAAAAGTTGCCAATTATTATTAGACCATTAATTTCCAGCTCCAAAATCAGGGGGTTAAACATACAGAAATATACTTGTTTTAAACCCATTTAATGTAAAAAAGGTATTCAATGATTTATTTATATAACAGTATCTTATAAAATTCATACCTTAAATTTAAAAATGTTTACATAATTAATATATGTTAGTTTGAATTTAAATACACAAGCTACTGAAATCGCAGCACTAGAGGTTTAAAAGCAAAATCCAACATCTACATTAATGACAATTTTTCAGGAGGGCAATCTGTCTACAACGTAATTAGTTGAACAATGTAGACGGTTGGGATTACGGAGTTTTGACATCTTGATTGTTTATGAAAATCAATATTAACCACAGAAAATGCAAACAAATATAAAATGTAACCAGACTATTTTACTGACCGGTAGATTACAAAACTTTAATCCCATGTCATTAGGTGATAGTGAGGCTTATTTGGTACATTACATGTAATAAAGATAGTTTGCACGTATGACCGTTTAGTAAGTCTGCCATCAAGTTATTTGTTCACAATGTAAAGAAACTACTATAGGTCTACAACACGCTTGATTATCAATCACAGTCAGTCGTGTTACAGAGTTATACTGTCCCAGTAATTCAAAAATTCTAAAACCTATTGTATTAATTTATCATCACTAGTCCAAACACTTAGCTTTTACATCGAAGTTTTCCAGTAAAAAATAAACTGATAATAAATCTAAATAGATACAAGCATTGTTTTAAACAAGACAAAACACTATTAATTTACATAACACTCGCATTTTAAACTATTTCGAAATAAAAAAAATTGATGGAACAAAACATAACCAAATCCATAGTTGAAATATGTTATGTTTACATTTGAGTGATTTATAAACAAATATGCAGTGTTTCTACTCTACGGTAAAAATATGCCACACACTGAAACAAAAAATCCCACTTTATCCCAGACTCTCCCTTATAGTATCCCTAGTCATATCCCACACTTTCCCACTGATTTGTTAAACATTGCAACACAATTAATGTTAAATATTATATGATCATTGAATAATGTATTAGTACAATATTTATACCATTAGATAGAGCTTATTTAGATCTACTAATTACCTATAGGTATTTTACATTTTAGTACCTCAAAGGATTTTGAGCAATGCGACATAGGTTAAATGACACGGTGAATTAACTAAATTAAATAATTTATTTACGTGAGAGGTACTAATATTTTTAATGGTAGTACTAAATAGTACGAAGTAGGTACTAAATAATGGCAAATAGTTTGCTTGTTAATTCCAACATGGCTCGGCCAGCGAAATTGACATGATTCAGTGTTCGTTCTGTGACGTTTATAAAATCATAATAGGTGCGGACAGCGAGGTTAAAAAATGGGAAACCCCGCAACTGCCAGTACGGCGAGAAAATCCACTAGAAGTGCTACTGCTAAGGTGCTCTGGTCGTAAGTTGCAAGCAAACTAGCAGACGTAATGCCGATATAAAAAAAATCCCACTTTTATCCCACAATCTCATTTTATCCCACAAGCAGTCAAAATATCCCATATAGGGGATAAAAATCCCTCAAGTGAAACACAGATAAATCCCAGCTGACATTTTAAAGACAACCATAGTCAATAGCTTACTACGAAAACCAATTCAACTACTGAATATCAAACATTAAAATTAGTTTTAATAATTATTAATAATCCAAAATAAAATACAAATGCTGTGTTAAAACATCCCTTTGGTATCCCAAATGACTCCTTCAAAATTTCATTAAGAAATGTTTTACAGTTATTTAGTATTTCGATAACACACCCACCCACACACACACACACCCACACACGGCCACTGAAACTTTTTCATCAATACAGTGGTTCACTTCGTTCATCAAATATAAATTTTGTTATTCATACATATTTGTTATACATAGGTGTCTATATGTTATTTTGTTTTATTAGTTGATAAATTTGACAGCAGGGTGGCATTCTAGCTATTCACTGTAATTGTAGTTTTTATGAACTTTTTATAGTTATGTGCAAAACTGAATCAAACATTTTTGTTAACAGCGATGATAGTCTTTATACTCCCTAAAATGCAATTTGTATATCAGTGTAAAAAGGTAAAGATTTATTAATTAAAATGATATAGATGCAAGGATGGTAGTGATTTAATAAAAGTTATGATAGTTTACAAACCTGCCTACTCAGCGAATTTACAATGTATAAATATATCGCATAGGCTACCACATAAAGCCGCTTACCAAGTTTCTTTAATATGCATTCACAAATGAGTGATGTATAACGTTTTAGTTATTCTCCATAAGAATAATATGGGAGCTAAATACGCAGGTTTGCTGTAACAAGGAACACAAAATATAGGGTTTCATGAAATTTTGTTTAAACTCAACTAGGTAAAGCCATATACCAACTTTTATTACTTTATGTTCATTATTAAGAAAGACATCTATATTATTAAAAGAATTTCTTGATTTTTGTTCGGCAATTTTCAACTCCTAAAATAATTATTTTGTATACATGATTGGTATCAATGAAAAGCTCTTACTCTCTAGATGTGCCTTTTGGAATTTTGAAAAAACCTCCAACTTCAGAGCTTTGTCCCATAGTCTTTCAAAGTTCCAATGTTAATCTTATGGAGTTACGTTTTATTACGTCAGCTAATTATAATGTAAATAAAATTGAAAAACCTCTGGCTCTATGCCTGATACATCCCCGTACGGAGAACGGGACACCTGCTAGTAATATTTTACTTATTCTCCATAAAAATGACTTTGGAGGTGAGTACGCAGGTTTGCTGCTACAGGAAATATCGGTAAACATGTTTTTTCTTTTGCAATTAACAATAGACCACAACCAGCTGAAGCCATATACCGAGTCTGGTCGGTATTCTTTCATAAATAAGCGAGATGGTACCTGGGGGCCGAGCTTTGCTCGGGGGAAGGCCAGTCAGTTTGTTTAGATGACTTGGAGCATATTTAACCACTTCCCCCTACTTATAATCAGATTTGTATAACTCATTTGCCTCTTTTCTACATTTTTAAGGAAAACTTCGGTTGTTATTTAAAGCACAATGTCCCTTTGATTTATTTTATTACTCAATATATATGTAATCCTCACTCAAATATTTTATCCTCTGCTCTCAGGAAACGACATGTTAATAATCATAAACAACATGAGTATTAATTTGACAGTTCCCTGGTTGGTTATGAACAGCTGTTACAATTCATTTGTTTTTATTTGAAACTCCATAAGGCGAATGTTAATTTTTGTAACTATTCATTAGTGAATTTCCTTTGGAAAGTGAACTATTAGCATGACCCGCACGGTGAAACATAAGTCCGGGACCACCATAGAAGTTCCTAACGTGACCCCCGATCACGTTTTGGGGGGTCATTCAAAATTGTATATATATATATATGTGTTTGCACTTTAGCGGTCGCATTTTTTCCGATTTACTTAAAATTTAGTAGGGACATTCCTTTCTGTAATCAGTTGGACAAGTTCGTTGGGAAAAACAATCGGAAAACTCTAAACCCCTTTTTTGGGGATTATTCTTTCAAAGTTCGAGTTTATGGGCCCAACAAGGGTCAGAAAAGCCCTGTATGTAAAATTAATGCATGTACAAATATGGGAATTAGTGAGGCAAAAGTTCTAAGCCCTCTCTCGACATTCTAGCATACTTATTTACCAAGTTATTAAAGAAAATGTGTTTAGACTAAACACAGTACGTTGTCTTATGGGGGTTTTACACTAGAAAAGCCTGTTATTCCTTTGTTTGAGTACTTTTATCATCCTCAGCAACCTCACACCTACTTTCAAGCCTGTCTGAACCTTGTCCTAACATTATAATGCGAAAAATTGTATTCCCAGCTTTGCGAGTAAATGAAACCAGGAGCATCAGAACAGCCAAAAAATAACAGTTTTCAGATTTCAATAAAAATTGGAATAAATGTATGTTTTTACACTGATTTTGAGTTTTATAAGTTGTTATGTGGAAATTCACTTCCCTCACGTCAGCGTGCTGCGTGCGAACTCGTTTGAGTTTTTTTACATTATTTAATTTTTCTTGGGGATGAGGCCTGTCTAGGACTTATTTTTATCCCAGAAATTAGTTATTTCGAACATTTGAAGGAAATCGTTTGAGTCGTTTTTTGGGATCAGTGTCGCAAGCAAGCAAGCATACAAGCAAACTTAAAAATGCCTTCACAGATAGTATTAAAAGTGAGTTATCATTACTGTTGATATATATGTGGGACGCGGAAATATTTGCTACGGACAACGTTTCATGCAAGGTTTCGCTCCACTGAGGTTGACCTGATAATAGCCCTTTCTTATACAAACTGTCCCAAGAATGAAGTGAACCGTTTTCGAGCGGCCTCAACTGTTGAAGTAGATTACAGGCCTTCCCGCGTCAGTGTGTTCCCTTCAGTTCCCACCAGCGATCTTCCCGCGGAAAGTCCGGTAATAAATTTATAATAACTAGAACGCGACCGCTCCCGCGTCGGTGTGGACGAGGTCTTGGAATCAGAGTAAATAAATGATCGGGATACATCATGTTAGGCCTCCTTGATTTAATTTAGTATTTTCTTGGAACAAAAAATGTTTGAATAATGTTACTGAAACAAGTACTGATTCACCAATCACGCCACCCTTCAGCCGTCAAACGAACTCGGAGCCAACACAATATAAAGGCTGAGACTATTGTCGCAGTCGACTACAGTTTTCGTAGTTTTCGTTCACCTCTCCCCAAGTTGACGCCACGTATAGTTTACAACAGGAAGCCCCAAAAATATGGAAGGTATTGACCAGAAAGGGCCGGCAGCTCCCTTTGTTTCAGAAGGCAACGGGTAAACCGGGAAAGCGCCAGTTATGCGAGGGTCGAAAAATGGTCTGCCTGGCACGCACCGGGAAAGCGCCAACGATACCCCAGGTAGCCGGGTAGCCGGGTAATCGGGCGGAGGATGGAATGTAAACAAATAATTAACGCTACGGATTCTTATTTTCATTTGTCTCTAAACTCATTGGACCTTTGACAGACCATAAACGCCTGTGTAAGTATTCATAGTAATTTTTAAAAAACGCGCCAGTCTTCCCACCCGAACATTTGCATTTTTCTGGACACCTTGAAGGAGGCCCAGATAGAAACCTACATTGGCATGAATACCGCTGAAACCATAGGACCTAAGCAAAGAAGGATGAAAACCATGTGTATCAACGCTGTTGATAGGACATTTTTGCAGCTATAAAACGGATAAATTGATACCTATATTAAATTTCTTTAAGTGCGTGTCTGTGAAGGTGAGCTGATTGCAAATACGTAAGTCAAAGCTTTTAAATAACATCTGATTGTATTGCACTGTACTGTAGGTACAGGTAAATTTGCATGATATAAAATGCACGACAAACCGATAGTAAAGGGAGAAATAAAGCAAGTCTATTGGTTTGAACTGTAAATGAGATGTATGGAACATCCAGCAATACATATAATGTGTACTGCTGGACACAAACCCCTGCGCAGAGATATGTGTCCGTATACGAACATTCATGTAGGGGTAAGTGTCTGTAAATGTAAATAGAACAATAGACAGACACTACCTCATTTTTATAACAGTAGCGATGATTAGTTGGAAATGCTTGAAATTTAAAGATTTTTTCCATAGTCAAGTTATTTTACTATCATTATGTAAACATATATTACATAATGTAACAGCTTTCCATTTACTAAAGTTATTAATTAATGTGGAGTTTTTTTTATTAGTATTGTATGCATATATAACTACTTAGTAAGTATTTTAAGAACATGCAGATTAGTCAAAACTAGATTTTAAAGACCACCGGGGAATTTAAATACCATTTATGGACCGAGAAACCATCCCTCCAATGTTTTATTTCTGGACCCACCACTAGAGGCGAATGAGAAAGCAGCTTAGAAATTCATAAAGGCGTTTTGTGTCGCAACGATCTCGTACAGCGACAGGCACCACTTGAATACAGCACCAAATATGACCATCATTAAGAGTTTAATCAGGCGTTATTACACGCTTAAATACGGCACCAAGGAAATTTACAGGTAGGGTAGAGAGGTTGACCCTCCACAACCCCAAATATATACTCCCTTCATTCTCTTCTCCACCCACCCGACTATTTCAGACCCATCTGCCTCTAACTATCTCAGTGTATTATATTTAAGATTTTTCTCCGTAAAGCACGTTAAAGCTCCATTTCCCCCTAGGTTTCCCGCAAAATGTATAAAAAATTATTTAACTAATTCAGTAACTCACCAGCCGTTACTGCTCCTCGTACAACTCTATAAGTGAATTAACATACCAAACCTAAAAAAGAGTTGGCTCCTTTACACCCCGTTCTTTCACTGGTTAAGACAAAGAAAAACAATTCTAATAAACTGTATTGGTAAAAAGTATGATAATTTACTATTTTAATCTAGTAAATGACCGGAACGGTAACACAAACTCCTATTTGTTAGTTAGTTTAGGGATTATTGCATCATGGTTGATAATGTAAAGAAATGATTGAGGGGCTTTTAGAGGATTAAATAATTAATTTAAAAATAAAAATAAGAGGAAGATAAACATAATTTGTCAAATCAACAGTTCAAGATGCATTTTTGATGTTTCTTAAAGTGGGCATACAGTATCACTCTATTGATTGTGGAACAAGTTTTTCCCCCATTCTTGTATAGATGATAAACCAATTTTTCCCCAATAACCCGTAACCCCCGGTTTTCAAGAGAGTAGTTAGTTGGGGGGGGGGTGAAGGAGGAGGGGTGTAAGTGTTATGGGTAAGAGGGGTGGCTGGTACCGGGTACATGTGTGTCAAGGCGGCCGGTGAAGGGTTCGGTTTCAAGTTAATGTGTTTTTTACAACATTTAAGGGTTGGTGCTGTATTCATGAACCCCGCAAAGACATTCGGGTACATGACTGGTTGATGAGGGTTAGACGTGGGGGTCATAACAACTTGCCCAACGACAATAGGGTACGAGATCTGTCTGGACCGGACGGCCGATTTCACAGGTGCGAAGCAAGATGAAAATTAATACTTGTTTATACTTTTTAAATTACAAAGGGTTTTTTTAAAATGTCTTAAGGGTAATAAAAAATATTCATCTATCTATACTAGTATACCAAAATAACTATGGATTTAAAAACGTTAAAGGCAGTACCGGCACCTTCCCTGTGAAGTAAAATTCACAAAAATATGCAATTTATGTACTAAATTTAAAGTTATAGTCATTAATGTTATGTACTTCTTAAGCTAAACGGGCAGAAAAGTAATTTGTGAGAATATTATATTTTAAAGATTATCTAAACTGTTTGAAAAACAGTAATCAGACATACTTAATGTTTATTAAGACAGTATTATTCACGTGTCATGGGCTCCACAATTTTACAGTCACCAAACCAGCAAAAAAGTTTAAGTATTGTAGATTATCTTTAGTTATTCCCGCCAGCAAAAAAATGAGGTTCTCTTACGTCACATTTTAATAGGAAATTCAGTTTACTAGGTACATTCATGTCGAAAAAACAATCATTTAAGTATTTTGAATTATTTTTCTATGTCGAAGGGTTGCCGAGATATTCGAAGAGTGTGTCCCGGAAGTGAAAAGGTGGGGTCCCTAACGGTTTTTGTATTAACAACACGTGACGAGTGCGCGAGCGTTGCGTAGTGGCGGGCGGGACGATTTGGCGGCAAACGCGGACGTTGGGAGAAATTTCCCTACACTTGCAAAAATGCAGGAGCACCTACTGGGACCAGCGGGCGAGGGGTAGTTGGGAGTAATGTTGGGGAAGAGGAGAGGGAGCACTTTTTGGGTTCTGGAAGCTCCCATTACGTGCTCTTTCTTAAGTGCTCTTTAAGAGCAGTTATTGGGTTTTGGATGCTAAAAAGAGCACTTTTTGGGTTCTGGATAAATATATTTTTATTTATACCGTACATTACGTTGGACTTATGTAATATAAATCAAAGTTAATATCTAAACAGCTTAAGAATACCTGAATAAACTAACCACTAACCGTCAAAAATATTTCTCATTCTATTCAGTGAAACATAAGGTTTTCTAATAACAGTGACTTAATTAGTCATGCTCGTAATTGGGGATCTAAAATCAATTCAAGTATTCTTATCTTAATTGAAGTTTCCGCGAGCAAGGCTTGGCCACGCAAGTACTTAATAACATTAATCCTACATTTATTCTTAATTCGAAATACGAAAGTTATTGTTTTATTGTTTGTACCTCATACATTTTAAATTATATTGAAGTGTTTGTATCGTTTCTTGGTTCGGAGTAACGAACCCAGTACTGGCTCTAGGGCAGTGCGAGCCGTGCTCCAGCACGGGGCGCGCGGGGCGCGGCGCTTTTGGGGGGGCGGCGCTCGGCGCTCATAACGGGTCGTGGAATGCGGCCGTCGTAGTTGGGTATAGCCGCCTTTAAAGGCGGCTTTGAGTTGGGAGCCTGGGGTGGTGGATATATTTGTTAGGGGCTATATATACAGTAGGGGTTGAAGAGGAAAGCCTATTCATGTATATGTGTACGATGATTAGGGGCGTGCGAGTACTCAAAAATTTGAGTATTTAAATAGTCAAATGAACTCAAAGTTTTGAAAAATACTCCAAAGTTTGAGCGAGTATTTCCCGCCAATCTTTGGACGATCGCGACCTGCCAAATCACGTAGTAAATGGCCGCCAAAGACGATTGCACCACGTATAATCGGCCGAAAATTACGAGACATAACATTATGTATTACACATGAATCGGACATAAAAAACTACCTAACTGTGTGGATGGCGACCGAACCACGTTTTATCGACCGTAACTGAAGACATTACATATGAAATAATCTGGAATTAACGTCCTTGCCCCGTAATATCAGCTACAAACGTCGACGGAAAATAAAATACTGTCCAAAAATGACGACTTTACTACGTAATAACGGCCCAAAATATGACAGAAGATCCGTAGCGATTCTCCGGAGATCGGCGGAAAATACTCGCTCAGACCTTCGAACATTTTTCAAAATTTGGGGGCCTATGCCAAAGCGGGGCCTGGGGCGAACCGCCCCCTACGCCCCCCCCCATGTCAGTACACCACCTGGTGCGGGGTGGGCGGCATAGGCCGTCGCGCTAACGTAAAGAATTTGAAAATATATAAAAACCAAACTGATTTTGTAAATTGTTGTATATTATTATTATAAGTTGTTGAAAGGCAATATTTCAAAGAAAGTCATGAACATTCACCATGTTTTGCACCTTCATCATACTTAAACATTAAATTTACATATCAGATAATACAACTTCTGCTCCCCTCTATTCCAAAACGAAAAACGAGCAGCTGTTTTGACCTCTATCGGTTTGTGACAACTTCAGGGCATTCTGATTGGTATTGAGAGTTTGAATAAAACTCGCAGTACGATGCAAGAAATTTGCAATGTTAAAATATAGAGTAACACAATGCAACTAATCGTTTTAATCCGCCCACGCCGATTTTTTTTAAAACTAGTTCCTATAGATGAGGAAAGATATGGTTTGGAGGCTGGAGAGTATTGAATAGGGATTTGATCTATTTGAGTTTAGTATAATATGAAATAAGGGGGAAATATGACGCACCCTCCTCAGATTCTGGCGCCCCCTTACATCGTTACTTGTAAGGTTAACTCGTTTAGTTTACTTTGAAAAATATAGTTTATCGTTCCGTCTGTTTAGTAACCATTTCAACCACGTTCTTACTTGTTAACTTAGTCATTTCGGAGCATTGAAGATTTAGTCGGAAATGTTAAGAATCAAACATATACTTTTCCTCATTACAGATTAAGATTATTTGAGCTCTGGTCGTGGTTAATTGACTAATCATCTGTATTTCTTACTAATTGGCATTACTTTAAATAAGTTGCGACAGTGTATCACAGTATAGTACTATCGAAAAAACCCATGTTTACACCCAACTTGAGTTTTTAGAGTCATTGGTGTTAAACTTAATTGATCCAAACACTTTTAGAAGATAAGATTCAATATATCATAGAATAAAAAAAATTCAAAATAAGCTTTATAGCTACACACAACCTTAAAGATTAAATACTCGAAGATATAGTCAGTATAACTGAAAAACGTGTTATACATTAAAATCATTAAACAAATATTATATTCAGAAATCATTAGTTTTTTTTTCAAAAACAAAAATAATTCAACAACAAACTTTGCTGTAGCCTATCCATCGCAAACTTCAGCCTCACATATTCCACGAACCGTCAGAATCGCGGTCGGTTTTGATCAGCGTTTTGAATATTGTTTTGGTTCCCCTGGACCTGGACGAAATCTTTCCCACGCTCAGAACAGATGTACTGTTATCAGTATGTACTTCACCGTTCCTGCTTAGTTTTAAGGGTTTGTTTTCATTATTATTTCTCTTAAAGAAACACATAATTGTTTTATGATACACAGTGTATTGTGATACGTGGATTACAAGTGTGCACATTTGTTGTTTTAAAATTTTAGATTTTTTAGTTATTTGAGGTTTTTAATTTTTTTATGGCAAACAGTTTAGTGGCGCGGAAGATCGGAAACGGGATACATTTCCAGGACGATAATATATGAAATCAAGATTTTGAACTACACAAGTCTCTTATCTGAATGTGTTCCATTGCTTGTCATTTCAGGTGATTAGCTTAGCACGGAACCAGAAACATCGCAAACGCAACAACAAGCGAGGAAGAGATTAGTTCGTTTCGTGAAATTCCAGTGAGCGGGAAAGTCCCTGGCCCACTGTGGCTGTTTAGGGCGCTTGGGCCCACTTCAGCCGAATAAGGGAGAGAGGCGCACATGTGTCAGTCTATCTCAGAACTATGGGGTAGGGAGGTTTTGGATTATGGTGGGGGGCGTAACATTTGGTCTTTGCACGGGCGCTGAAAACTGACGGGCCGCCCCTGAACGAACCTTATTCCATTCGTTGGTCCATACAGTAGATCTAGTGTAAAAAGTAGACGAAATATATTTACCGAAATTTACCCGTCGTGTTTAAGTCTTTAATTAATAATTAAATACATAAATAAGGAGACGTGAAAAAACAGCAAAATAATTATAATTTTGCATTTATATATTACAATTAAAACACATCTGTAAGACCAATTAAATAAATTAATACAACTTATATTGATTTATTTCGTTTGACATTGCTCTTTCATAATCGCCACAGGTTGTGATCCGACATAGGTATATATAACACTGCATGCATCTGACTTAAACAATTTAATATGATAATTATCCATAGATGAAGATATAGTTACTTAAAGTTAAATTCTTAAAAACGAGTTTTCTCTAAAAAATTAGCTTAAATCATGGACTGAACGGTTGACGGTATGGCTGACATTGGGTTCCCCGAGTGGTCAAAGAAATATATAAGGGTCCATAATCCTACTGCTTAAAAAAGTAGTAAGTTCCCCCAGTGGACCGTCAACGTGTCCACCGAGATCGTCATGTCCGAGTTCGTCACATCTACGAAAATCAATGAGCCGTACTAATTAGGGTCGGCCGCCTACCTGCCCCGCCGGGTATGTCATGCCTCCTCCGCCCGAACGGGAACAACTTATGCTAGTCACAGATCACAAGAGAACGGCCAAATACCGTTCTGAATCTTTACGCTCAGAGTTTACTGATGTTGGTTCTTCATGTAGCTGAAAATTACAACTAGCCTGTACATTTCGCCGAGCAATATTAAAAGTGTTAAATATTGCTAAAAAAAAAGTGTTATTCAATTAAACTTTTATCCCAGATAGGATTTGGTTGTTATATTTATTAAATTCTTAAATTGTAAGAATGTATTTAACATATTTTTAATTAAGTAATTGCGAAAATATCATATCAAAACTATTACAACTTTGGTAAATTTAACCTGACAGCTGTACTATTGTATTTATTTTATCCGCACGAATACCAAGCCCTTGCTAATGAACAAACATGCACAATTGCATTTTTTTAAACTCTATTTGAAATGTAAACAGCAATATTCTTTAAAAATTTTAACATTCCGCTTTATCAGTTGATAGTTGTTCTAATAATGAAGAGCCCGCATGATTTAATAGTTGACGGAGTAAACATCCTGAAAATGTAAAATAAGCGAGAACATTATTACAATTAACACATATAAAAATGCAATGTTATGCTTTGCAAAAGATGAATGTTTATCTCAGCAAGGCTATATACCCTTATCCAAGGTGGTCCTGAGGCCGGTGACCGCGGTGAGTCATTTCCCACCCTTGCATTCCTCTACTCCAGAGGTCGACCACTCCAGATTCCAAATCACAGTTTAGACACCCCTCCCCTTAAAATATGCGAAAGAAGGTAAGTTTGAGAACCAAATTTACTCATTCAGTTTTGGGACACCACCAAGTGCAATCAGTCACGGAAAATGTCCACTATAATTTCTTAAATAACAAATCTAAAGTAAGTTTACATTTTTAATTAAACACTACTACTGTTTAAAGTGTAGCAATTCAGTTCAGGGTCCTGACCTACGAACTAGTTCCAGTAGGATAGGATCAGTCGGCAGTAACCAGCGGTGTTATCAGCCGACCCTAGATGTCCACTTAATATATTTCTATTATTACGTTACTCTTTCTCCACGAGAAGACAGGGCTGCTATCCTTCCACCATTTCTCCCCTCAACTCATTGGCATTGACAGGTTCATAAAAACGTCAATTCTTAGTTGGGAATATTTCCCCCAACTACACTTACAAACAACCGAACGTCCAGCTAGTAAACTCCCACTATCATATCAAAACAAATAGGTGCCTCAAACAATGTTCAAAAAAAGAAAAAAGAAACTTGATCAATTAACAAAGTACCAAAGTAACAAGGTCTTTCAAAATATGTATGTTGAAATTTTCACGTAAGTATTCTCAGTTACTTGAGGGACATCATGCTACTCATGCAGAATGCGGTCTCTAAAATGGTGGATTCCAACGGATTTCCAGGTACGGCGGGTGGTCCCTTTACTCCGTACTTGGTTGGAATTTACCAGGCGTGCCGAGACAATGATTCCTTCGCTAGCCCCCCCCCCATGGGGGGTTATCTGTTTGTGTCCCGCTTAACTAATTCCCTGAAAGACCGGTCGTTTGTCATCCTCCCCTCAGAAAATTTACAAAATGAAGGACTGATCATTAAAAACTATTAATAAGCTTGTACTGTTGAAAAAAAACACTTTTGCTAAATCTACCATATACGTCGGTTTTAATATTCATAAATCTTAGCACCAGTATAAGTGTCCCAATATTGTAATTCAATAACAATAACACGATAACTTGGAGTCGAAAATTACTAGTAGACATTTATAGTGTTTCATTTCCTAATAAAATAACAGGGCAATCAGATCATTATTAAACATTTTACACGTGAATGGATTGTTAGTTAGTTGTTACGTATGCCTCCATGTGTCCTCAGCTAAATTGTCATCTAATAAAATGATAATATTTAAGTTAATAAATAATAATGGCACGCCCAACGTGCTTCCTTATGGGTGTGCCCTACCTGCCTTCCGCACACTAGAGTAGGGTTTTGCATCCCCCACATTGTAGGTTCAATTGTTAACCAATTAAAAATAATTTGTTTTTAATTCATTCCCAAAATAAGCATCTATGATTTATACGGTTTAAAAACCGTGATTTTCATTCAAACTAATTGGTAGGCCATTAGTAAAGTTTTCAAATTAAGTGTTTTTCTAAAGCTTCCTAACGTGAAAATAATTATTTTGGAAAAAAAGGAACAGCACGAATCCTAGATTGGAATCTGTAAAGTGTGAAACTGCAAATATTTTGGTAGACATCTGTAAAATAACAGTGCGATTGAGGAGAACAAAAAGGTCTGCAAGCGTAAATATGCATGGCCTGGCTTGGTTACAACACCGTACGGATCATTCAGTCTGGGGTAGGGCGCACCTTAGTTTCCAAGACCACGCCATCGCGACCTGTTCGACGTAATATCCACTGATGCGGACGTGATGTTTGCTGCTCGTTAACGTGGTTGTGGTTTCATAGACAGCGTAATTATTTTGAGGGTCAATGCGAAGCTGAGCGTCGGTAATCAGTAAACTAGGCCCACAAGCCTACTTTTTGTAATTTCAATATATTTAAGAGGTTATAATTTAAATTTACAATCCCTCCAAAGCTGAGTTTAAATTTTCTTTCATGCGCTATCCTCACAAAAATATATTTGTAGATTTTTTTAAATAAAAAAATACGGGATTCCAACGAACGAAATCTATTAAAATATAATCTTTTTCTGCTGTGAACACCTTTGACTTCATCTTATGTTAATAGTCAAATTAAATTGTAAGTGAGCTCACAAACTAAGTCGTTTAAACGAAAACGAGGTCACACGCAGCACGCTGACGTGAGGGAAGTGAACTTCTACAAAACAAAATAAACATACACACAAATAATAGCAAATACACAAATAACATATAACTTCAAAAACTGTGTTAAATATAGTCGTATTCCAATTTTTATGGGAATCCGAAAATATTTAATCTTTTAGCTGTTCTAATTCTCCTGGTTCTATTTACCTGCAATGCTGGGAAAAAATATTGCGCATTTTAAAGTTAGAAAAAGGTCCAGTTAGAATTGAAAGTAGGCGTGGATGCTAGGGATGATAAAACTACACCAAAATATGAATAACAGAATACGTTGTCTTATGGGGTTTATACATTGGTAAATACTGTTTCTCATGTGTTGATGTAGTTTTATCACCATGAAAAAGAACGACATGGTTAAATTATCTTCCCTGACTGTTTCATTTTTATTATATAAATAAGAGATTCTTTAACATTTGTTTTATTGTAATGGATACCCTTTTTAGGCTCAAACAAGAGGATTGTGTCTTCTGGTGGGACAATAGACAAGAAAATATAGTTTACAAAAATGAAATAGAACATTTTGAGAAAGGAAAACCTATAGACATTGGAAGTAGGATTGTAATGAATTATAAAAACAAGTTTTATTACGGGGAAGTTTTTGAAATGGAAGCCCAAAGTCACGAAGAAGCAGCAAAGTCACCAACAGACGAGACCTCGTCAGAATAAGATATCACCAGGATTTTTTGTCTCTTAAATTTCAACGATTTCAGATAGTCCTTTGAAGTGGGACGGGATTTTAAAGTTAACATAGGCCTGATTAGAGAAACCGTACAAACGCGAATTGTTGCATGACTGGAGCAACATTATGATATCAAATATGGCTGGAGCAATTGTGGCGTCAAGAACTGGCTTCAAAACGCTGTGAAATCATACAAGTACCACAAGAGATTGTTATTAAACCAAATTATACAGTGTTACATTGCACTTAGGTCTCCACCAGTTATAATATTTAAGTTTATTTTTAATTTAATTTAAATAAGGTTGTATATGTTTAAAATACATATATTTTATAAAATTAAAATGTTTTACAAATGTTTATGGAGTTAGAAACAAATCTATTTTTTGTGTAAAAATGGGTAAAGATATCCTAACGAAATTTTGTTGACAACTAGGTAACATTAACACCAACACCCAGTAAAATTTTGGAATAGATTCAATGCTACGTTTTGATGGGAGAATATTTCTGCGCTAAGCGCGAATTTATTCCTGTGCATAGTGTATTAACTCAATAGTGATCATTTTATTAGTGAACGTAGAAGGCATCTTTCTACAAATCATCTAAAATTTTAAAAATCTTCTTGTATCTACTTCTAGAATTACAAAATATTTGGTTTCAGTGCATTTTACTTTCTGCAAAAGTATAGCATAAAACGGGTCGAACTAATCTAAACATAGTAAAACCTAATAAAAAATGACATTCTGCACACTTTTTCTCCTGTTACAAAATCTCGTATCTGTAGCCATTGAACCATAATAAGAAATATTCGTAGATTATACTGATTCATTTTGACGACGTCAAAACGCTGCAAATGAATGTAAACATCGACTTTACGTGGATACCTTGTGGTGTCAAGAACTGGCTTCAAAACGCTGTGAAATCATACAAGTACCACAAGAGATTGTTATCAAACCAAATTATACAGTGTTACATTGCACTTAGGTCTCGACCAGTTATAATATTTAAGTTTATTTTTAATTTAATTTAAATAAGGTTGTATATGTTTAAAATACATATATTTTATAAAATTAAAATGTTTTACAAATATTTATGGAGTTAGAAACAAATCTATTTTTGGTGTAAAAATGGGGAAATATATCCTAACGAAATTTTTTTGACAACTAGGTAACATTAACACCAACACCCAGTAAAATTTTGAAATAGATTATATGTATCCTTTTGATGGGAGAATATTTCTGCGCTAAGCGCGAATTTATTCCTGTGCATAGTATATTAACTCAATGGTGATCATTTTTTTATTGAACTTAGGAAGCATCTATCTACAGGTCATCATACAAATCATATACAAATTTCAAAATCTTCTTGTAACTACTTTTCGAATTACAAAATATTTTGTTTCAGTGCATTTTACTTTCTGCAAAGGTATAGCATAAAACGGATCTAACTAATCTAAACATAGTAAAACCTTATCAAAAATGACATTCTGCACACTTTTTCTCCTGTTACAAAATCTCGTATCTGTAGCCATTCAACCAATAATAAGAAATATACGTAGATTATACTGGTTCATTTTGACGACGTCAAAACGCTGCAAATGAATGTAAATAACGACTTTACGTGGACACCTTGTGGCGTCAAGAACTGGCTTCAAAACGCTGTGAAATCATACAAGTACTACAAGAGATTGTTATCAAAACATATTTTACAATTGTACATTGCACTTAGGTCCCAAGCAGGTATTATAGTTAAGTTTATATCTAATTTCAATTAAATTAGTTTGTATATGTTTAAAATACATATATTGTACAAATTAAAATGTTTTACGAACATTTATGGAGTTATAAACAAATCTATTTTTTGTGTAAAAATGGGTAAAGATATCCTAACGAAATCTTTTTGACAAATAGGTAACATTAACACCAACACCCAGTAAAATTTAGGAATAGATTCAATGCTACGTTTTGATGGGAGAATATTTCTGCGCTAAGCGCGAATTTATTCCTGTGCATAGTGTATTAACTCAATAGTGATCATTTTATTAGTGAACGTAGAAGGCATCTTTCTACAAATCATCTAAAATTTTCAAAATCTTCATGTATCTACTTCTAGAATTACAAAATATTTGGTTTCAGTGCATTTTACTTTCTGCAAAAGTATGGCATAAAACGGGTCGAACTAATCTAAACATAGTAAAACCTAATAAAAAATGACATTCTGCACACTTTTTCTCCTGTTACAAAATCTCGTATCTGTAGCCATTGAACCATAGTAAGAAATATTCATAGATTATACTGATTCATTTTGACGACGTCAAAACGCTGCAAATGAATGTAAACATCGACTTTGCGTGGATACCTTGTGGTGTCAAGAACTGGCTTCAAAACGCTGTGAAATCATACAAGTACCACAAGAGATTGTTATCAAACCAAATTATACAGTGTTACATTGTACTTAGGTCTCGACCAGTTATAATATTTAAGTTTATTTTTAATTTAATTTAAATAAGGTTGTATATGTTTAAAATACATATATTGTACAAATTAAAATGTTTTACAAATGTTTATGGAGTTAGAAACAAATCTATTTTTTGTGTAAAAAGGGGTAAAGATATCCTAACGAAATTTGTTTGACAACTAGGTAACATTAACACCAACACCCAGTAAAATTTTGGAATAGATTATATGCATCCTTTTGATGGGAGAATATTTCTGCGCTAAGCGCGAATTTATTCCTGTGCATAGTATATTAACTCTATGGTGATCATTGTTTTATTGAACTTAGGAAACATCTATCTACAGGTCATATACAAATTTCAAAATCTTCTTGTTACTACTTTTAGAATTACAAAATATTTTGTTTCAGTGCATTTTACTTTCTGCAAAGGTATAGCATAAAACGGATCTAACTAATCTAAACATAGTAAAACCTAATCAAAAATGACTTTCTGCACACTTTTTCTCTTCTTACAAAATCTCGTATCTGTAGCCATTCAACCAATAATAAGAAATATACGTAGATTATGCTGGTTCATTTTGTCGACGTGAAAACGCTGCAAATGAATGTAAACATCGACTTTACGTGGACACCTTGTGGCGTCAAAAACTGGCTTCAAAACGCTGTGAAATCATACAAGTACCACAAGAGATTGTTATTAAAACATATTTTACAATTGTACATTGCACTTAGGTCCCGAGCAGGTATTATAGTTAAGTTTATATCTAATTTCAATTAAATTAGTTTGTATATGTTTAAAATACATATATTGTACAAATTAAAATGTTTTACGAACATTTATGGAGTTATAAACAAATCTATTTTTTGTGTAAAAATGGGTAAAGATATCCTAACGAAATTTTTTTGACAAATAGGTAACATTATCACCAACACCCAGTAAAATTTTGGAATAGATTCAATGCTACGTTTTGATGGGAGAATATTTCTGCGCTAAGCGCGAATTTATTCCTGTGCATAGTGTATTAACTCAATAGTGATCATTTTATTAGTGAACGTAGAAGGCATCTTTCTACAAATCATCTAAAATTTTCAAAATCTTCTTGTATCTACTTCTAGAATTACAAAATATTTGGTTTCAGTGCATTTTACTTTCTGCAAAAGTATGGCATAAAACGGGTCGAACTAATCTAAACGTAGTAAAACCTAATCAAAAATGACATTCTGCACACTTTTTCTCCTGTTACAAAATCTCGTATCTGTAGCCATTTAACCATAGTAAGAAATATTCGCAGATTATACTGATTCATTTTGATGACGTCAAAACGCTGCAAATGAATGTAAACATCGACTTTGCGTGGATACCTTGTGGCGTCAAGATCTGGCTTCAAAACGCTCTGAAATCATACAAGTACCACAAGAGATTGTTATTAAACCAAATTATACAGTGTTACATTGTACTTAGGTCTCGACCAGTTATAATATTTAAGTTTATTTTTAATTTAATTTACATAAGGTTTTATATGTTTAAAATACATATATTGTACAAATTAAAATGTTTTACAAATGTTTATGGAGTTAGAAACAAATCTATTTTTTGTGTAAAAATGGGTAAAGATATCCTAACGAAATTTTTTTGACAACTACGTAACATTAACACCAACACCCAGTAAAATTTTGGAATAGATTATATGTATCCTTTTGATGGGAGAATATTTCTGCGCTAAGCGCGAATTTATTCCTGTGCATAGTATATTAACTCTATGGTGATCATTTTTTTATTGAACTTAGGAAACATCTATCTACAGGTCATATACAAATTTCAAAATCTTCTTGTAACTACTTTTAGAATTACAAAATATTTTGTTTCTGTGCATTTTACTTTCTGCAAAGGTATAGCATAAAACGGATCTAACTAATCTAAACATAGTAAAACCTAATCAAAAATGACTTTCTGCACACTTTTTCTCTTCTTACAAAATCTCGTATCTGTAGCCATTCAACCAATAATAAGAAATATACGTAGATTATACTGGTTCATTTTGTCGACGTGAAAACGCTGCAAATGAATGTAAACATCGACTTTACGTGGACACTTTGTGGCGTAAAAAACTGGCTTCAAAACGCTGTGAAATCATTCAAGTACCACGAGAGATTGTTATTAAAACACATTTTACAATTGTACATTGTACTTAGGTCTCGACCAGGTATAATAGTTAAGTTTTTTCTAATAACAGTTAAATTAGTTTTTGTGTGTTTAAAATAAATATATTGTACAAATTAAAATGGTTTACGAACATTTATGGATTAAGAAACAAATCTATTTTTTTGTTGTAAAAATGGGTAAAGATATCCTAACGATTTTTTTGACAACTAGTTAACATTAACACCAACACCCAGTAAATTTTTTAATAGATTCAATGCTACGTTTTGATGGGAGAATATTTCTGCGCTAAGCGCGAATTTATTTCTGTGCATAGTGTATTAACTCAATAGTGATCATTTTATTAGTGAACGTAGAAGGCATCTTTCTACAAATCATCAACATTTTCGAAATCTTCTTGTAACTACTTATAGAATTACAAAATATTAGGTTTCAGTTTATTTTACTTTCTGCAAAAGTATAGCATAAAACGGATCGAACTAATCTAAACATAGTAAAACCTAATCAAAAATGACATTCTGCACACTTTTTCTCCCGTTACAAGATCTCGTATCTATAGCCATTTAACCAGAATAAGAAATAGTCGTAGATTATACTGATTCATTTTGACGACATCAAACGCTGCAAATGAATGTAAACATTGACTTTACGTGGATACCTTGTGGCGTCAAGAACTGGCTTCAAAACGCTATGAAATCATACAAGTACCACAAGAGATTGTTATTAAACCAAATTATACAGTGTTACATTGCACTTAGGTCTTGACTAGTTATAATATTTAAGTTTATTTTTAATTTCATTTAAATAAGGTTGTATATGTTTAAAATACATATACAGTATTTTATAAAATAAAAATGTTTTACAAGTATTTATGGAGTTAGAAACAAATTTAATTTTTGTGTAAAAATGGGAAAAGATATCCTAACGAAAATTTTTTGACAAATAAGTAACATTAAACTTTAAATTTGAAATAGATTCAATGTAACTTTTTGACGGGAGAATATGTCTGCGCTAAACGCGAATTTATTCCCGTGCATAGTGTATTAACCAATAGTGACCATTTCTTTAGTGAAGATATGTGGCATCTTTCTACAGATCATTTACAAATTTCACAATCTCCTTGAAACTTCTTCTCGAATGAAAAAAAAAAAACATGCCCACTGATATTTTATCTTATAGATTCTGGCATAAAACTGATATAACTAGTATAAGAATAGTACAACCTAATCGAAAATGACATTCTGCACACGTTTTGTCCTCTTACTAAATTTCGTATCTGTAGACATTTAACCAATAATAAGAGATATACGAAGATTTTACTGGTTCGTTTTTTTGACGTCAAAACGCTGCAAATGAATGTAAACATCGCCTTTACTCGGACGCCTTGTGGTGTCAAGAACTTTCTTCAAAACTCCGTGAAATCATATAACTACAACAACGATGGTTATTATAACTAATTACGCAATGTTAAATTACACTTAGATATTTTTGTGGTATATGAAATTTGAAAAATTAATTTGATTTTTATTTATGATTTTTTAATTTTAATGAAACTGTTGTACACCTTAATTTATATGTTAAATACACAATTTGTTTGCATAACGTATATTATATAAATATTTGTAGAGACAAAACCGTTTACGCCAGCGTCAAAATGCCGACGAATGTAAACAATTTACAAGTGCCTTTAAAACACATAATATAAATGCATATATATCTCGTGAAAACTTGTTATACATGTAGCATGAGGTTGTCAAACGAAAATTGTACCTGTACATTACTATGATTTATTATTTTGCTATGAATACCATAATATATATATATTATTTTAACGTTTATACTTTCTGTGTTTAATTAGGACTAATTCCGTATAGGGAGTTTATTTTGTAACGAAAAATAATAGTACGAAATATAGACTTTTCATCGAGAACAATCAAAAAAGTCATTAGAAAATCATAAATCCGAAACCAAATATTAACTTACTTCTGTTACTGTATTCAATTATAATACCAACTTAAAACTTGCCATCATTATTTATAAAAAAACAAAGATTGAATTATTTTGTTAACGTAATTTAATATATTTTATTTTTCATTAATATTGTGTTAAAACTATATATAATAATGTAGTATATGTAATTCCACTAATACATGTTGTGGAATTCTTCATTTTAGATTTATGAGGTTGAAAATCAACAAATCCAATTCCATTTTGTCACTATACTAAATTTACATGAAAACTCATACAGTTACATCAAAACATAACGTGTAAATCCACGCCAAATGTCGACGAAAGAATACACTTTTTTAAAATAAAATGATGCTAAAACTCAGTCGCTTAAAGTTGTCGGTGTAAAAAAGACAAAACAATGTAAAATATGTTCTCATGGAACACCTTCACCTTGAGGAGTCAGACTTGTTGACGTCAAAATGCGTCAGCCTGCCTAACTTGACGTCAATAGTCAGTAAAACAATGCAAGTTCCACGATTAAATGAAGTGACGCCGAAATGCAATTGCTTAACGAAGTCGACGTCACAAGGCATTCAAGCGTTCCGGCGTCGACGCCAAAAGGCGGCGAAACAGTCTAAAATCCGTCCTTGTGGCGTCACCTTGTGGCGTCAGAAATTGACTTTGAAACGCTGTGAATTCGTGCAAGTTGACTTCAAAAGGCCTTATACATAAACCTATATATACATATATATAAATTTGAACGAATAGTGTTTTTGGCATCTGGGGACCTCAAAACAAAAAGTTATCATGGTCTCGGGCTTAAGTCTTACCATGAGACCTACGGTAATAGCTTCTTCCCTATAGGGGAAATTCGCTAAAATGCACAATTTAGCATGAATTTTCTGTAACTAGCTAGAGTTTATAGTGTTTCAAATGTTTCATTAAAAGGAATTTGTTCTTTTTGTTGGATTTTTTTCTCAGGGTAATTTTGAACTCAGGGTGAGGGTTCTTTGCCAAAGGAAGATCCAAATGTGATGCGTTGTGTCAATTGTAAGTGTTCGGTCGCAGCAGTACCGATAGGAATGCAAGACAAATGCCGTGTGGATGAGTGTTAATGTTAGGCCGCAGCGCCGACGGACAGCTGGGGCAGGACAAATGCCTTGTTGGTAAAAGGGGGGAAATGTCACTAATTATTTGAGTTGGGCCGCAGCACGAGGAGTGCAAGACAAATGCCGTGTAAAGTGCGTATTTGTGTTAGGCCACAGCACAGTGTGGTATTTGGCCAATTTAGATGGACAAAAGTAATTTTTTGAAAGTTTCAGCAGGATAACAGAGGCCGTAATTTTAAAAAGCCAAATAGTCAAGCAGCTTTACTACAACCCATTACCTCCGCTTGCATTGTTCCCTAGCCGGCCGCGTCACGGGACATCCCACTGATAATCTATCTGCAGTTTTTAACTGGTCACAGTCTTCTTCGATACACAGTATTTAAGGTTACTGTTTCATTGTACTGTAGTTGAAATTAGTTGGATAACTACTTTGGATCTTTTTTCCCCAGGTAATTAAAACCACACCAACAATGTATGAAGCTAGAATTAAAATATATATTGGGGTGGAAAGCGCCAATAATGAGGATGGATTTATAAAGCTCAATCATGTGAAACTTAAAATAATATTGATTTTAATGTACTTCCCTGGGTTTCCCGACATATATTTTGGTATTGTTTTATAGGTAATAGAGTCTACTTTTAGAAAATGTTATTTATTTTGGGGATGGTCTTAACGATTTTCCATTAAATTAAGTGACTACATGAAAAATTTAACAATCGCGCAAACACTTTTCATGTGTCATTTTAATAACGAACAATAAATAAGTTTAAAGTTTATTTGTCATGTTGTAAAACTTATTAATGTACTTACATAGGTAACATATGATATAATTTTACTTTGAGAAGTTCCTGAAGAGTAAACTTTTTAACTAAATTATTTCATCTGTATGGTTTGAATTTTAGTTGCATGATTTAATATTTATTCTATTATGGTTTTATTAATAAATACTTAATGTTAAGAAATTAAATTCTAAAGCATTTAGCATTGTTTTTTGCTACACATAACCTCATAAAATTAATGTAATGTGTTCTTAGTATACATTAGATAAATTAATAATATCCATTAAACAACCGTATCAGCCCATTGTGTGCAAACGCAACACTGACTCCCACTATACATCGAGATGGAGGGCACAACAATTGAATACAGACAATTATTGGCTGAAATCCAACTTGTATGGCATTGTATGACACTATATTTACGACTAAGATATTTTTGGGTTCACTTAAATAAAATAAATAGTTTTGTCCAGGTAATTCATGCAAATACCCGACTGTCCGCCGACGGACAGTCGGGGCAGGACAAATCCCTTGTAGATAATGTAAGTATCACTAATGGTTTGAGTTCGGCCGCAGCATAAAGAGTGCAAGACAAATGCCGTCTAAAGTGCGTGTTTGTGTTAGGCCGCAGCGCTGACGGACAGTCGGGGCAGGACAGATCCCTTGTAGATAATGTAAGTATCACTAATGGTTTGAGTTCGGCCGCAGCACAAAGAGTGCAAGACAAATGCCGTCTAAAGTGCGTGTTTGTGTTAGGCCGCAGCGCTGACGGACAGTCGGGGCAGGACAGATCCCTTGTAGATAATGTAAGTATCACTAATGGTTTGAGTTCGGCCGCAGCACAAAGAGTGCAAGACAAATGCCGTCTAAAGTGCGTGTTTGTGTTAGGCCGCAGCGCTGACGGACAGTCGGGGCAGGACAAATGACTTGTAGGTAATGTAGGTATCACTAATTGTTTGAGTTCGGCCGCAGCACAAAGAGTGCAAGACAAATGCCGTCTAAAGTGCGTGTTTGTGTTAGGCCGCAGCGCTGACGGACAGTCGGGGCAGGACAGATCCCTTGTAGATAATGTAAGTATCACTAATGGTTTGAGTTCGGCCGCAGCACAAAGAGTGCAAGACAAATGCCGTCTAAAGTGCGTGTTTGTGTTAGGCCGCAGCGCTGACGGACAGTCGGGGCAGGACAAATGACTTGTAGGTAATGTAGGTATCACTAATTGTTTGAGTTCGGCCGCAGCACAAAGAGTGCAAGACAAATGCCGTCTAAAGTGCGTGTTTGTGTTAGGCCGCAGCGCTGACGGACAGTCGGGGGCAGGACAAATGACTTGTAGGTAATGTAGGTATCACTAATTGTTTGAGTTCGGCCGCAGCACAAAGAGTGCAAGACAAATGCCGTCTAAAGTTATTTTTTAATAACTTGCCATGAAATGAAAAAAACTCGTATTTATTCAACTAACTGACCTTTTATTTTCAATTTTAACAAATACAACTTGACAGAAGTATTTATGTTCGATAAACTATCTTTACAACTTTCACTATTATCAACCCAGTTCAATAGAGTTAACTAAATTGCTAATATTCAGATAAAATATTTTCCTATAACTCTCCTAATTATTATTATTTATTAAATGGCAAAGCAAATGGTAAGAGACCCGCAGCGACTGAAATCCCTCTATCCCTATCCTGTCGCAGGACAAATGGTCTTGTCGACCCGCAGCGACTGGGAAAAGTGTTTCCTCGTTTCCTCTTGTTGGCAGCAGGGCTTCTTATATGGGTGGAAGGGCAGTGCCGTGTATAAAACAGATGCTCGGCTTGGGATCGGCTGCAACTTCGTCTGCCGCCGCCGCCGGCGCCGCCGTGATTCAACTGGTTGTCAACTGTGTTTCATTAAAATAAGTCGTTGTAAAATGTGTTATACTTACTCTAAACCTTATTCAATGAGATATTTATGATTTGTAAACTAAATATACATCAAATAAAGTATTGAAAAATGTCTACACTACTTATTACATCGTCATTCTGGATAGCCTAACCTCTATAGTAAGTGGGTCTACGTTTGAATAAACATTCAACAAATTATACTTACGAATTCATTACAATGATATCATAAATTCAACATAAAATAACAATAATAATACATGTTACAAATATTAATGCAACTCAGTTTGGTTGGTGCAGGGGAAAAGCCAACTGAATTCACTTTACAAGATTTTTCAGGAGAAGGAATAAACACTTTAAAACGCTAATACAAAGTTATTTATTTATAACAAAATGATATTTTTATCATGTTTGGCTACAATTTGTTATCAGTATCACGTAGTTACATTTCAGAAAAATTTTACTTATTATGAAGAATTAATTTTTTTGCAACAATGACATGGACTCGGTTGGTTTTTCCCTTGGGTCCAAATAATTTAAAATGCATATTACTTGAGTTAATCGTATTTTAATGAATTGTATCAAACAAACTTTAAATTTATACAAAACGAGTAAAATATTTTGAAATTATGTGTAGCCTATACATAGTGATATTTTACACAAAGAGTTCAGAAAACATTTTTGCAATAATTGCATATCTGGCTTAAATAAAAATCATTTGTAAAGTCTAAGTGTATATATAGGTCTAAATATAAGCATTAAATAGTAATCTACCACTTTTTTCTCTTCTTAGTTATTTTAGTGTCACCACAACGCACATTTTCATCACTAGATTCGTCAGTGGATATGTCATTAATAGTTACAAAATAAAGAATTAACTCGCTTAAACAATAAACAGTGTTAACGCCTTTTAACCTTACTTAATGCACGAGCGTCACAAACAAACAACATAGCGCAGTAACACAAATGACAGACAGCAGATACCGCATGCCCAGCTGGCGAGATTGTGGACTCAGTTGTTTTTTCCCTTGCACCAACTGGACTCAGTTGTTTATTTCCCTGCATGACGAAACTAAACAATGTCATATTTTGTGACTGAGTTGGTTGTTCTCCTGTACACTTCACCATGTGATCCGGCTGAATCTAACCAATCGAATGCAATCTTTACCTGGGATTTGTATAAAATGGGACTAAGTTGGTTTTTACCCTGCACCCTTCTTATAGTAAATGAAACGTTTCGAAACATAAATTCTCTACAATCTAGGCTACTTTTGGTACATCGTAGGTTTTTATAGACAATCAGAAACTAATTATAATTAATTGCATTAAAACCACTGATAGCAAAAATATTCTAGCATTTCTGTCCAGTTGCTTGTTTCATACATTGTGATAAAACTTCCTTCTATGCTGTCAATTTCTTTGTATCTTCAGTAATCTCCCTCTTATAATCTTTATAATGCATAATTTTGAACAGTTAAACAATTTTAAAAATGAATTATCAGTCTACAATTCATTTCAATGATTTTGCTGAAAAGAAGAATTATACAATAACTTATAAAGCAATAAATTATATAATTACAATATTTATTTGTATTATTTACAATTTAGGTAGCTCCATTAAAACAAAACTTCTCATACTTATGATTTATTATAGACATTTTTCCATAGGAACCTGGAAGTTATATGTAGTTGTGATATAGGCTTGTATTAAACACTGTGGCTCATGTATTTCGAACTAATCTATCAGGTTTTGTTATATCTGTTCATCGTATTTGTTCACTTGCTTTCATATAATATTCTAGTTGATTTTGTATTACTATGTATGCGCTTTTGCCAATGTTAAATAAAATAATATATAATCAAAAGCTACACTAATCACTGCTGGATCCTGATTCTTTATAGAAATTAAAAATAGGAAATCAGAAAACGGACAATGCTACTTGTTAGTTTCAGATGCATATAATATATGTTATTTCGAATTTTAAATTTAGCTACACAATCTGTTATAATAGGGGCTTTAATCATAGATTTATGTTATAAACGAGGACTCTGACTGCCTTAAAATAATGCACATATTGTAATTCAAGAAATATACTAAGTAGAGAAATTTAATATTGGGGTGTTATAGGTTTATTTTATTATGACTACTATTTGGGTGGATTAGATATAAATCGTTGTTTAATCATGTTTGCAGTGTACCGATTCATCCAACTACATACAACACCAACACACTCAAAAAAATAAAATGAAACGAAAGAAAAAATAAGCTTGCTAAAGAAATATGAAACAAAGTTTTGGTTTGTGATTTTTGACCCTAAAACTCACCTTGAAAGTTGCAATATTACTAAGACATTTGTTTATGCATAGGCTACAAGAACACTACAATAATGCTTCTAACACTCATTTGAAGATAACTCTTGTTATCACAAAAATCAAAAGTCGGTATGGTGGTGAGGTGTAAGAATATTCTACGTTGGTAGGCGGGAATTTCTTTCGAATTTGGCAATAGACCTGCGATTTGTAAGAGAGTTAAAGGGTTGAAATTCCATCTGTTGGTCACAACACATAATCTTTAATAAGTGCAGCGCACCATACCTCTAACACTAAGTGTTGTTATCAAAACAATTTTAAATTGTGACCACTTTGGATTCAGAACATATTTTTCTTGAAGATTGAGTTATTGAATGCAAACGTAGAAGTCATCAATTTGTTTTGAAACCCTAATGGTAGTGAACGACTGTAAGAAAGAAAACCAGATGGAAGACCCAGAACTAGTTTCGCTTTAAAAATATTCATATTTATAAAAATTTATTATATTTATATTCGTTATCAAAATACGTCATATTTACATTCTTTAGGTTCCTTTGTCATTAGTGAAACAACGAAAATGTATGTACTTAGTTTTTAAAATGTTTGTTGACGCCTAAATATTATACGAACTGAATAATTTAATGATACATACTATGTTACCTGGCTTCTCATTGGATAATTTAATTTAGTTATATCTATTGCTAGAATTTAGATTCATTCATGCTAAAAATAACAAATACTGAACACGTTTACAACGTTAATTGGAATTTATTTGTTGAAATGGAATGGCTATCGTAATCCCACATTCGGTGTCCCATGTCCAATATTGTATATTTATTGAAAAGCACTGCACAAAGTCAGAGCATCTGCCGCATCGATAACTGAATCACATACGAGCAGGTAATTGTTTATTGTCGAGAGATTAACTTTTAACAAATGAGCTGATGGTGTCTTTCCAATCAGTCGTAGCTTAGTCAGGAATACAAACTGGATTGAGAATTTATATGCATTGAAATAAATAAATAAGGTCTTTATTTGGCAAGCGTTAATCAAAGTACAAACTCTGTTTTTCACTACAACTTTTGTCAGGAAAGAAAATAAAATAACATAACATTCCATAAAAACAAAACGAAAAATAAAAAGTAAATATCCAGGTCAGACAAACACTTCCTTTACATATTCCTTAAACCTAAAATAGCTGCAATCTTTTAAGGTGGATGGCAAAGCATTGTACTTGTTTGGGCCAAAGTACCTATACCCTTTTTTCCCCGTTTCCAGTTTTGTCTTTGGCAGGTGCAATAGGTTGTCCTGTCGGGTACTACGCTCTTTAATAATTTCGTGCCTAAAGACCAACTTCCTCCTAAGGTACTCAGGTTTTCCCGTCTGAAGAACTTTGTGAATCAAGTTGACAGTTTGCATATCGGAGGATCCCATAATTGACAACACCTTGGAGTTCAATCTGTACTCACTAATGTGATCAAATTTTTTCAGGTTATAGACAAATCTAAGCGCTCTGTTCTGCAGCCGGGAAAGGATCGTCAAATTTTCCTGAGTAAGGCAACAGGCAAAAGCAGGAAGAGCATAGTATATTACAGGAAAAATGGTTGAACGGACAATTTCCAGCTTAGAAAGTTCTGGCAAAATTGAGCTTAATCTGCGAAGGGTTTTCAAACGGATTGTTACTGTTTTACAAATAGCTTTTACATGTTTAGAAAAATCAAGTTGGGAATCAAGAGTAACACCAAGAATCTTAAGAATATCACTTGAAGTCAGTGGTTGACCGTCAACAAAGATACACTGCTCAACACAACTATTTGTTGATTGAGCACCAGAAGATGACCTATCTACTAACAAGACGGAACATTTACTGGAGTTCAATAGAAAACCATGATCGTCCGACCATCTATTTACACTCTCTAAATCAGTGTTGATACAACGGACAGCTTCAGCTGCTTCTGAGGGCTTAAAAGAAATTAGCAGTTGAGAATCATCCGCATAAGAATGTAAAGCACAGTGGCTCAAATGATCTTTCAAATCTGCTGTGTATATAAGGAAGAGAATCGGTCCCAAGCAACTGCCTTGAGGAACACTTGAGGAAATAGACTCGGAAATTCTCGGAACATCTTGCCCAATTGGAAATAAATAGTAAATATATTTTTATTCGATTAACAAAATAAATAGGATGGATAAACTACGTCTCACAACACTAAAAAGTATATTTACACTTATACTGTACTTACATACAAGACGGTAAAGTATAGCCTACACAACAAATGGTACAAGGCGATCGATTTCAACCAGTTACACCGGTCACCATCAGGCCCAATCAGAGAATGTACGTATCATGCTACTAAAGAAATTATTCATTAACAAAATATATGATAGTTAACTGATAAAATAACACGCTACCAGACGCCTCTGAGGGCTATATTTTATATTGCATTTATAAAGCATTAGTTAATCTGAACAAAACTTGCAAAGAGTAGTTTTCGTCTGACTGAGGGCTTTTCCTGAAATGTGAACGGCTTTTCCTGACATATTGCAATTAGTAAACGGCCGGTGGGCCGAAATATTTCAAACACAAACACACCGGACAGGTGTGAAGAATATTTGTTCGGTGTGTTTGTGTTTGAAATATTTCGCTTTGAAATCTTCGAGCCTCTTTAAAATATTCCTTTTATTAAATTGTAGGAAAAAACTATAATTCCGGTTGTTAGATTTTAAATAATCATGGTGGCGGTGGGAAATAAACTCTTTAGCTGTTTGGTGATGGGCTTAAGTTAATTTTTGAGGAGAGAATGTTAGAAGTTGTCTATACTGTAGTAACAGTACTAGTAACCCTGTAATGGTGTGAACAAAACTACTAATGCTCAATGTTACCTTAAGACTGAATGTTGCTAACATAGTTAAAATGGCACATAAAATGAATATGATTACTTCAAACGATATCCATTTAAATAGTTAAACACAGACGATATAAATAGGGAAAATTAATATAAAATTTATAATACATAAAACTAAAAAAAACTAAATCAGAAACATTTAACTTTCAGTTCACTAGTTTTACTATCAACTAGTTGTTACCGAGTTTTTTTATGTGTATATTATTGTAGAAATAATTGTTTATTTTTATTTTACTACATTCCTACTGAAGAAAAATGTCAAAGAGGTATTGATTAAATCCGTTTATTGAAAAACTAAATAAACCTGGTGACTTGTGTTGAGCCCAACAGCAATATCGCATTTATAAATCCCGAGTTGAAAACTCTTCAGAACAAACCTCGTTAACTTTGTTATCTACGCACAAAGGTCCCCAAGAACAGTCCTCGAGTTGTGAGGGCCCGCAAAACTGGTAAGAAATGCCATTAGTGAATTATCTCGGTAATGTCTGTTTGGGAAGAGTTTATAAGCTTCGTATATATCTGTTTATAAACCACTTTCGGCTTTATAAAATGTCCTGCCTCTTTATCTGCTGAAGAAAAAACAGCAGTGTTCTTTAAAAGAGCCAAATTTACACGTTCTTTCGATAACCAGTTTATGTATACAGGGTGTCTCACGTAAGGTGTCTCAAACAGATTGCAGAAGAACCAATTGACCTCGAAGGATAAAATTAAACTTATTTCCCCCTAAATCGACCCCAAGGAATAACGAAAATATATTTTTAGTTTGTTTCAAATACAGGGTGTTCCAAAACCGGACGGTCACTAGTTTGAATCTCGGAATTTTGAAATATAAACATATGTCAAGTTATACATCATTTAAAAGCTCTACACTCGACTAACTTTTTGAAAAAAAAAACAGAACTCACTTATCTAAATCCGTTTCATAATGGCGGCCATATTTTTGAAAAATATTGACATTTACTATCAGGGTAACACTGGTGTTAAAACGAGTAAACACAATAAATACAGAGTCTTATCCTGTATTCACTGGTAAGCATTTTAAACCAGAATTAAGATATGTCTTGTGGTTTAGCAGATGCAGAGTATTCCGTAAATGTTAATTAAAAAAAAATTGGACGTCATTTTGTAACGGATTAAGATAAGTGAGTTATGTTTTTGCCGAAATGTTAGTCGAGTTTAGAGCTTTAAAATTATGTATAACTTGACATATGTTTAAATTTAAAAATTCCGAGATTCAAAATAGCGACCCTCCGTTTTTGGGACACCCTGTATTTGTAACAAACTAAAAATATGTTTACGTTATTCCTTAGGGTCAATTTAGTGGGAAATTGTTTTATTTTATCCTTCTATGTCTATTGGTTCGTATGCAATCCATTTGAGACACCTTATGTGAGACACTCTGTATGACAGCAACGGTTAAACCTATTCAGCAACCGGTGTGTTACCTATTCTATATAAAGTCTCTTAGGCCTACATTACCAATATCTATTATAAAATTTTCTTTCGATTGGTATGCTTTCGGTTTGGTTTAATCTCTAAAGCTAAATGTTGAAATTATTTTTGGTTTAAATCAAAATCTTGTACATGTGCGTTTTTGAGATTTTACCAAATCTGTCTCGAGGGCTCTCCAAATTCATAGTTCCAATATTAATCCAAGTGAGTAGAGTTACTTAAGAAATTATTGCTGACCCTGCCCATCAATGATTAGTAAAAACAAGTTGCACAACGTTTCGGGATCTGGAATCTGATCCCGTCTTCAGGTGAGAAAAATACCTAAAACCTAAGTCACTTCTCTGTGATAAAACATAACAAAATTATTGTGCCAAAATATAATTCGCACACTCCCGACAAAGCTAGAAACAACACAAAAATGTTTATCCTTGCTAAGTGAGTTATTTTAACTTCGTTAGTATTATAAACACACATTTATAGAGAGTGTATCCGAGTTCACTCAAAATACAGAATGCTGCACATTTATTTATAACTCAAAAAGCCATTGAGGTTGTGCATAAAAACAAGCATATGTTGATTTTAAATTCACAACAGTCGACATGCCAAATTCCCGATCATCGCTCAGAAAATAAAACAATAAATGCATTTAAGAAACACAATTAGAGCCACGAAAATTAACGCACTATTTACAGAAATAACTTTTATTTAATGTTTATAAATATTTATGGACAGAGAGCAGCACCTGTCTAGGCCTCCAGGATCACAGCTGATCACATGAGTCACGCTTATAACTCTGATAATCTGTGATTGATTGAACACAAATTTACCATAGACATATTGACAATTCCAGATCTTACGTAGTTATTAGTTTCCATTGTTTTTCTATAAAATATGTTGTTAGTGAAATTGAGTTAGAGGACAATATTGTACCAACAATTAATTATTATAATGTAGTGGAAAATCTTTATTATTAAAGAATTTATTGATATTTGATCGCTGATTTTCGTTCCATAAACTATTATTTTGTATATGTGATTGGTATCAATGAAAAGCTGTGTTCTTCTAGATGTGCCTTTTGGTGTATTGAAAACATCAACCTTCAGGGCTCCGCCCCATAGACTTTAAAAGCTCCAATGTTAATTTTAGAAGTTATTTTATGTATTTAGATAGCCAGCTGATCAGAATGCAACATTTTCAAAACCTTTGGCTTTATTCTTGCGAGATTCCCGCGCGGAGAACGGGTCCTAACTAATCTTTATAAATAATGTTGATAAATATATAAAGTATAATTTTTCAATTCGAAATGTAGTGAAATAAAGTTTTAAATGCACTCTGTTTCCACTTTATCTATAATGGTACCGTGCCGTATTTAAAAACGATTGGATTGGAATATTATTTTAACATTTGAAGAACATTTTGGTATGTAGCAAGTTATGCGAAAGTATGAAATAATGTTGTATAAATTAGACATTATATTTCAACGAAAATCAATTGTAATTTTAAGTGCACATAGTATACAGTAAAATAGAGTAAAATTTAGAAAAATTATACTAAAAATGTTCCTTAATAGGCCTAATGAAATCTTTACTAAGAAACAAGAAAATTACGTTACTAATTCAGGGATAAGATATTGAAATTCTCGAATAAATATCATTGTTAATACTTAATTTTTTTCGAAAAGTAAAGATTTTACAATGGTTTACATCAAGTTAGATTTAGTCAAATTCAATTTTGGTATAGTTGCAACTGTTTCAATGCTCTAACTTGGAATTTATGTAAATGTTACATGTTTTTGCCTAACATAGACTTATGAGAGGTTTCAGATGGCTTGTTATCAGCATAAATTAGGTTACTTAGTTTTCAACACATATCTGAAAAGTTAGACTAATTTGTCCAAAAACAGTTTATTTAATCCTATACTCTTATATGAGCAATGTTTGCTGATTGTTTGGTTGGTTGCACAATTATCTCGAAAACGGCCTTGATCCGGCCTCCAAACTTCCTCCAACCATCTTCAAATGAAAATCCCGGATTCACAGACGTTCCTCAAAGCTCAATCCATCGTAAGTGCTGGTACCCAAAGCAAAATTAATGTACTCCTATATTCGTTTCCTGATGAATTGTAATAATATACTCGTTAAGATAACTTTCTATGACAGTTATGCTGATAGCTAATTTAGTTTTAATTAAATACATATAAACTATGCGATTTCTATGAAAATTGGAGATATCCGGCAGTAGCTATTTTATAGCTTCTCATTTGTTAGTTAAACATAGTTGGCAAACGTATTATCACATTTGTTTATTATTTGTTTACATTTTGTACGTCAAATTTTAAAGTGAAACGAATCAACTGAAATCGAGTTGTTAAAAATGTTTTTGGGGAGAAAAGTAATTAAGTTCTTTGAATGCAAACATAAAAGTGTCATCGATAGTAAATAGTCAAAATCGTTTTCCCTGCACTCAAAACGTGCATATTTACAAATTTAAGAGGAGTTTAACCAGTATCCTGGCATTACTTAAACGATGTTAATTTTTATTTTAAAACTCGCCACAAAGCAATATGAACATCCACTAATACATTTAACAAACCGTTGCTAGACTAAAATATGATATCTTATGATATTACACGTGAGGCCTAAGCCTAAATGTACGTCAGTGATGGTTTATATCTTCGAAGGTAGCTTAGTTAAGCCTACGTCTTCTCTCCTTTTGTTACGCCTATATAAATACCGCTATCTTTAATATAAACCATTTTGGGAAATTGCCCTTAAAAAAGCTATTCATGAATTTTGTTCAATAACTTATGCAACAGTTAATTTATGTTCAATCTTATAGCCTTAATTCATCGTATCCGCAGTTAAACTTTACATAGCCTACAACATAGTCTATTTTTTGCGAACATATATCATTAAAAAAATTAATCTTAAAAGAAAATGAACCATAAGGATGCATAACTTAAGGTTTTAAACTAATAATAAGGCATTCTCTGTAAAAACTGTATACACATTCAGAACTTTTAATCTATATTGTACTGTGAAAAACGTCTGTCAAAAGTTACCGATGTATTTTCAACAGATTCAAACCCAGCAGGACAATTTACCCTGAAGAATTTACTAGAACTGAAAACCAGATTTAGGAGTAAGAATATACCAAAATAATATCTAAATAAAAATGCATTAAAATGTACGTAAAAAGGATCTAATAACACTAGTTTTAGTGTTAAACCGTTAGAAACGTATGCTAACACGAAGAAGGTTTATCTATTTGTTGTCAACAACATAACCTATATAAGCTTTGTTTTTATTTAACGAATCAGCTGTAAGAACATTTCCTCCAACCGGCCTTTAACCTCCCTTAAACGCTCCTTACACAGTTCCTTGAGGGAGGTTGAAGGGAGGTCGGAGGACGGATAGAGGAAGGTTAAAGGTAAGGAAGCATGGAGGAGTGTTCGTGAATTCTGCCCTAAGTTCTGGTACAAAAATATGTTCTAGACAGGTCTCATCCCCAGTAAAAATCAAATACTGTAAAAAAAACTAAAATGAAAAGTTAAACAAATCAACATTGGTTTTATAGTTTCAAATCAAAACAAAAGAATTGAAACAGCTGTTCATAATCA
Source organism: Allygus modestus (assembly GCA_963675035.1). Classification (NCBI taxonomy): domain Eukaryota; kingdom Metazoa; phylum Arthropoda; class Insecta; order Hemiptera; family Cicadellidae; genus Allygus; species Allygus modestus. Next base: position 41,027,343 of record OY776117.1, on the reverse strand, counting down.
ACCAGGGAACTGTCAAAGAAATACTCATGTTGTACATGATTATTAACATCTGGTTTCCTGAGAGCAGAGATTAAAAGATTTGAGTGAAGATTACTTATATAGAGTATTAAAATAAATCAAAGGGACATTGAGCTATAAATAAAAACTGGTGTGACCTTAAAAATGCAGAAAAGATGCAAATGAGTTATACAAATCTGATTATCAGTAGGGGGAAGTGGTGAAATATTACTCCAAGTCATTTAAACAAACTGACTGGCCTTCCCCCGAGCAAAGCTCGGCCCCCAGGTACTTTTCCTAAACCATAGTATTCATTTAACTTAATAAAAATTAATTAATTTCTTTAAATGATTTTAAGGATTTAAAGTAAATATTTGACTAGCTAAAATTTATATTTTATTCTTATATAATCCTATACTCTAATATGAGTAAGGTTTGCTTGCTTGCTTGCTTGCGACCCTGATCTCAAAAACGGTTCAAACGATTTCCTTCGGATGTTCGAAATAACTAATTTCTGAGATAAAAATAAGTTCTAGACAGGCCTCATCCCCAGGAAAAATCAAATAATGTAAAAAACTAAAATGAAAAGTAAAAAAAAATTAACATTGGGCTTATGGAGTTTCAAATCAAAAAAATTGTAACAGCTGTTCATAATCAACCAGGGAACTGTCAAAGAAATACTCATGTTGTACATGATTATTAACATATGGTTTCCTGAGAGCAGAGATTAAAAGATTTGAGTGAAGATTACTTATATAGAGTATTAAAATAAATCAAAGGGACATTGAGCTATAAATAAAAACTGGAGTGACCTTAAAAATGTAGAAAAGGTGCAAATGAGTTATACAAATCTGATTATCAGTAGGGGGAAGTGGTGAAATATTACTCCAAGTCATTTAAACAAACTGACTGGCCTTCCCCCGAGCAAAGCTCGGCCCCAGGTACTTTTCCTAAACCATAGTATTCATTTAACTTAATAAAAATTAATTAATTTCTTTAAATGATTTTAAGGATTTAAAGTAAATATTTGACTAGCTAAAATTTATATTTTATTCTTATATAATCCTATACTCTAATATGAGTAAGGTTTGCTTGCTTGCTTGCTTGCGACCCTGATCTCAAAAACGGTTCAAACGATTTCCTTCGGATGTTCGAAATAACTAATTTCTGGGATAAAAATAAGTTCAAGGCAGGCCTCATCCCCAGGAAAAATCAAATAATGTAAAAAAACTAAAATGAAAAGTAAAAAAAAATTAACATTGGGCTTATGGAGTTTCAAATCAAAATAATTGTAACAGCTGTTCATAATCAACCAGGGAACTGTCAAAGTAATACTCATGTTGTACATGATTATTAACATGTGGTTTCCTTTTTTTTTTTGTAACATATTTTTATTTACAATCTGTTCAGCAGAAAGAACAATAAGTAAATATTATAAAATTAAATCACATGAGTTAGAAACAAACCAGTGTTCGCACTAACATAGGGAACAAATAAAAATAAAACATAGTTTTCACTGGAATCGAGTACTGAGATCAAGAATGTGGTGTCTCTGAAGGCGAAATTTAGATTGACTGTTGTCTAATAGATTGGCTGCAAGGTGGTTAGGATGCACTTCTAGTTTTGTTTGATGTTTTTTGCTGTACCTCGTAATTTCTTCTTTCACAGTTAGAATTTTTCCTGAGAGCAGAGATTATAAGATTTGAGAGAACAAATACAATTTGATTACATAAACTAGGTATACAATGCAGTTGTCTGCTTGCAATATTGAGCGGAGCGAGTATTTATTTAATCAGTAATTTTCAGAAATGTATCGACAAACAAACCACTAAAATAAACAAAACAACAATTTCACAGAAAACTACTGTATTTACAAACAGCTGATAGTAACAGTCTGCATTTAAATTTGATCCATATAACAGCTGTATAATCAACACACAGTAAACAAACCAAATAAAATATTTCTCCTATTAAAATAACATGGTAACTTTAAAGGGCCGTAGGGCAGAACCCTTATGTCCAATTTGGACCATTTCAGATTTATACCTTCCCATAGATGGTTACTATGACCGAGCAAAATTTCGTGAGGATCACTCCAGCCGTTCAGGAGGAGTACGTGTAAATAAAAAGCCAGAGTGTAGTATAGGAGCTCCGCTCAATAAAGTAGTAAAATAAATCAAAGGTACATTGAGCTATAAATAACAACTGGGGTGACCTTAAAAATGTATAAAAGAGGCAAATGAGTTATACAAATCTGATTATCAGTAGGGGGAAGTGGGGAAATATTACTCCGAGTCATCTAAACAAACTGACTGGCCTTCCCCCGAGCAAAGCTCGCCCCCCAACATAAATACGGTGTATAGTCCAGTAAAACCTTCATGTGTATTCAGTGGCAGAACTGATTTTTTTGGGCCCCCCGCAAAATTATTTTCAGCCCCCCCCATTTATCATAATCGTACAGTTTCACCCTATCCCTATCCATTATTCTAGATTCTGTGATAAGGTTGCTTGACCCGACGTTTCCTAACCTCCAAATACGCGACTTCAGTTAGTTATTGTTTAGTTTTAGTGATTTAATAACGCCCAAATGGTTCTCATTTAGGCTAGGTATAATGTTTTTAATAGCTTCATCACTTCAACGTAGCATAATAATACCAAAAAATAAGCCGTCAAGTGTCGAGTCAAAACGTGAAGCCAGACGTCCAGATCCCAAGTCAGGAATTCGTTCTTTGTTCTGTTCCTGTCAAAATGTGGAAAAGGTATTTGGAGTGGATTTATATTAAGTTTGGAGTGAAATGGCCGCTATAGCGTTTACGGTCGTACCTTGAGGTTTTGAAAAGGATCTTATCATGAGCCCCCAATTTATCATTTATCACTATCCTAATGCCGATTCACCTTCAAAAACACAGTTAAAAACCTTACTGACCCTACTAACAACCGTTTTAAAATTGTTATGCAAAATGATGAAATATTTGTTGCTCACTTTAAAGTTTAATTTTAAAGTAATTAGAATTGAGGAAAATTAAAATAATAAACCTTATTACAGTTTTAAAGTGTGTCATTTATGAAACACTAATCACAACGAATAAAAGATCCGCATTACTAGGCTAAAAATAAATGAATTCTTAAAGTTTGACTATTGCTATTTTGAAATGTTTTGGAAATTAAATATAATAATTTCATCCAACGGGCCCACCAAAGCTTTTACCTCGGCCCGTGGGCCTCGCCGCTTTGGTTTGCGGGCCCCTTGGGCCCGTAGGCCCCCCAGCACCGCGGGCCCTGCGGGCTCGGCAGTTACGCCACCGTGTGCATTACATTTTACACCCAGTTCACACAAAATATCAAACAGTCAATTAGGCATGCTCTCGAAGAAACGTTGGTCCAATCACTTAATTTTAAACTCCGCATAATTTTTGTCGATACAAATATTTCAAACTGCATCGGGTTTTATCATTTTATTTTATTGCAGCTACTGTACTGAATTTAGTTATACCATAGATTAAGCATGAACACATGCTTTAACTATGGTTATACCTGGTACACAATGTACCATCGAGTTTCCTATGGAAAAGTAAGATATTTTAGCATGTACATGTTCCTTTCTATAACAATTTGGACAAGTTCGTTAGGAAAAACAAGCGGAAAAACCTAACTCCTAGTTATGGGGTTTTAAATGTCCAAACTTTGTGGTTTTGGGTCCAAATGGGGTTGAAAAACCCAATTTTAAAATAATGCATATTAAATGACAGAAATTATAAAGCAAAACATTTTAAGCCTTCTCTCATCTTTGTACGATGTTATATCAAAAAACCTAGAAAATTAGAAAAATTAACACCTTGTATACAATGATTTTTTGTATACAGGGTGGAACAAAGTTAGTGTTAAACTCTTGATGTGGATAAAGTTGACACTAAATGTAGTAAAACCGTGTATTTAAAAACTTCTAATGGACAACAGAGGTATTTTTCCATATTTTTCAAAATTTGGTACTTTTATCAAAAATAATTAATTTTCTCAGCAAATAAGGCCTCGAATTGAGTGTAATTAAATTTTCGAATTCCCCATAAAATAATAAAAAAAAATACATTGTTTATAATTGGGACCTATTTATATGTTTGAAATGACAGTTGAAAGTTAAAAAAGTCACTTTTATAAAATTCTTAATTTCTTTAAACATTCCCAAAACTGTATCGATTTTGTTTGAGAACATGACAAATATTGTTAAAAACTTTGCCACTTAAATAGTTTTAAAATGATATGCTACACTATGGGGTTTGATCATAACGTAGTTGAACTAATAAAGATTAACTGAAGAATAGTAAGAATATTAATACGAGCATTAATGAAGACCAAGCTCATGTCAAGTAACCGGACACATTCAGCTGATTACGTGACCAAGCGACCATATGGTTATTGTATTGTTGGATTGGATTTTATTTGAGATACAATTGTTTACTCATAATGAATACATTACTTTAGCCCTTAATTTTTGGTTTTGCTCAAACGTTTTAAGTGTTTTACCTGCATAGAATTTTTTACTTAAAGATAAACTCTTATTAATAGATTTATCAATAAAGTTATATCAGGATGGCTTATTCTAACCGTGAGAATAATTTGCATTTAGTTTATAGGATGAAAATGCTTTGGCCGCTCAGAGAACATATAGGTTACGATTCCCCGAACGAAAAATTCCTAGTTCTCAAGTTTTTACAATGCTACATCAAAGATTAGTGGGAAGCGGTTAGTTTCAGGATCAACGAAACGAGGTAGGTCTGGCACAGAATATAGCCATCAAGGAAGATATCGTAGCCCGAATGAATGAAAGCCCAGAAATATGCAGTAGGCAAGATGCTAACAAAATAGGCACGTCTCACACTAATGTTTTAAGGACCGACGAAGCTATGTTTACGAGGCAAGGTGTGTTTAATACTCACAATATGCACCTTTGGGCAAATGAAAATCCAAAAGCAGCCTGGAAAACTTAATTTCAACGGCGTTTCACAGTGATTGGGGATCAATTTGTGGGACCCCACATCTTTGAAGTGAATTTGAATGGTCCTATGTATTTGAGCATCCTTCAAAATTAATTACTTATAGCTTCTGGAGGAAGTTGAAGAAGGTAAAAGGGGGAAACCATTTTTCACCAAGATGGGGCCCCACTCACTTTTCACGTGATGTGCGTCGTTGGCTCAATGCAACCTATACAACGTGGATAGGTTGCGGCGGTGTTGTAACCTGGCCCACAAAGGCACCAGGGGGGCAATTCTTGAGGCTGTCGAGTAAGTGAGTAGCGAGTCGCAACTCGATCCGCAACTCACCGCCTTTTGTCAATTCTTGAACATACATCGATTTCACCACTGTCGAGACGATTGTCGTAACGAGTTGCAATTGAGCGATATGGCAACGTTGCAAACTCCCGAAATTATCTTTCGCCAACCAATCAGAATTCTTGCCAGGGGGAAAACCTGAAAACCAAAACATCTGCAATGTTTTGTATTCCGTATTTTAGGTTATTATTATTGGTTTGCTCCAACGATTGCTCGACGTCTTGATTATGAGATTTTGAGCTTCATGACATAACCTAACATTGGGTTAACCTTCAACATTATAACATTGTGAAGTTAGGTAAGTTTAATCACACAGTTTTGTCTTACATTTATCATCAGCATTACACTTGGTAGCCTAACAGTAATATTATACTGATGTTATGGGCTGTGATATGTATTTCTCACTCAAATCTTGTTGAGCTTTTAGCCCTTGTAAAATAATTGGGAATAAGTCCTTGGACAACTTTGAGTTTGTTATTAGTGCTATTGAAGCTTTCAAACGGTATGACTTCTACCATTTATAACTGTACATGTTTGGGGAAAACAATAGCCTATTATTGAGGCCGATTCAGTTCGAGTTTGGGATATTACAAATTTGTTTAGTTTTATAGTTTTAACAATGAAAGGTTGGAGCTATTTTGACTAGGCATCTAGGCCTATTATTAATTACATTTTACACTGCCTGTTTACTCATGTTATGGTTAAGCTTAATTCAAAACTAGGCCTACATCAACTTGAAGCTTGTTATTGAGCTATCAGTACAGTTGTGGCTCCTAATCAATTGGGTTTGATATATAATTCCTTTTTGCAACATTGTATCCGCCTATTTATCACATTGTGTCTGTCAGCGTGCTGAAGCTGTTAACCCTAGTGTGCAGGCTCAGAGTAAATGTTCTCCCGAGGCGTAGGCTATTCTCAAATTGTGTAAAAGTACACAAGGGCTAGTAAGAGCGTATTTCTCCCTTTCAGTAACTTCAAACTGGGGTTCACTTTCCTTTAGTTTTTGTATGAAGTCAGAGCTGCGTTGATTTTGAAACAATGACCCCGCGCCACCTCTTATGCTTCATTAAAGTATGATATTAGCGCTTAAGATTATTTTGTGTATTAGGCTAGATAATTAATTAGTGCTAGGAATTGAAAATTGTTTTATTTTGTGAGTAGGTACAATACAAAATATTTATATATTGCTTGCTCTAATTTAAGTTTATTTTTATAATGGCGGGTTTGAGGCATTTTTGTAAATCGTAATTCAAATTTAAAGGACAAATAGGCCCTATCAAATTAAATATTGTAGGTATACCTGTTGCACAAATTTAATTTATTTTATCTAAAATTCATGTTGCCTCCTCCAGTATTGTGTTGTGACTGTCAGACTATTCTGATTTGTATCTACGGTATTTGCACTGCATTTACTACCATATGGTTACAGAGTCTGTCGCCTTTGACCACTATGTCAATGAGTCACACAATCATTTGCATCTCTCATGTGCGCTACCAAAAACTAAGTGGAAGTCTTTAAATTGTGCCTAGCAAAATTGATATTAAAGAGTGAATGAAGTGAGAACATTTTCTTAACTATAATTTAGTGGTACCTATTACTAACATCTAATTGAATTTTCAGTATCTCTTGAAACAGATAAATGGCACTTATTTTTTTGTATACCAACCTTAAAATCTGATAACTACAGAAACATTGACTTTCATGGATGCATAGATGAGCATAGCCCAAAACTTAAAAAAGATAATTGCGGGCCAGTTTACAAAGTCTTTTTCTAATGAACTTGGGCATAAGTACCAGTAAGTTAAAGCTATGTTGTTGTGCCTCCTAGTTAGAGGTTTTACAAAACAATAGTGTTATATTTGGATTTCCCTTATTAAAAATAATTCAAATGTCATTTTAGCATTCATTATAATTTTGAAACTTTTTAGAGATGTTTACTATGCATTAAAGATAATTTATATAGACTGATCAAATTGGTATATGTTTCAGGTGTAATTTTCTCAAAGTTTGGCGGGCGAAATATGGGGTGTTGTGTGAGGGACCTTAAAATGTGACGAATTCTGGCAGAAGTGGTAGCAGTCCTCTCCAATGACAATGACAAGTTGTTTGTGCTTATGCTGTGATTTATGTAATTGCATAAGATATTATTTTGAGAACTTATAGCTTCTTATCTATCAGTGTCACAAATCTTTTTCAATTAGAAATAAAAAGCACTAACTTTATATATGTATTTTGTAATACAATCATGTTATCCTTTCACCTTGTGTCATTATTTATGCTCTAAACGGTATAATTTAGGCAATATTCATGGTTTCTTCAGATGCGTAATACCCGTTACTGTACATTTTTGCAAGTAGATTAGTTAGTATTTTTTTAGTAAAATATTTGATTACTCAAATTTATTTACAAAAATAATTATACACAAAGATAATTATGTTTGTGATATTCTTGGAATATATCTTTGAGAAACTCCTTAGAATATTACACACAAATTAAAAGTATGTTCTAAGGATGTTCCTTGAACTTCATTGATTCTTCATCGAATGTTCTATAAACAGTCAAGAATATTAGAATGTTCACGAGGATCATACACAGAACATCGAAAAAGATCATTCTACTCCGTTTCAAATTTGGGACATAGGTTTATTCTGGGTATAACAAATTGACAAACATGCACATTTTGGGATTATCTTAGAATATTCCGAATGTGCGAGCGGAATTTTACTGGAACGTTCCTAGAATAATCTTGTGCTGTTGGGCTTCACCATTGTGACAGATGGTGGGCCAAATCGGCCTACAAATTAAACTCAGGAGGGGCATGCAATGAAGGAAGTAAAGATATCATTGTTCAGTATTATTGTCTGTTGTTTTTATAATATGTCTACATATTCATTTATCAGAGAACTAAATTGTTGTTAATTATTTTAATAGTCAAGGGATATGTTTTGTATGTCTAAATGGAGCTAAAAAATTGGGGAATTGAAAACGGGAACTGATAAAAGGGATTAGGGGTTTTATCCCTACATTTTAAATTCTAATAATCTTTTTGCAAATGGTTATAGGATCTCGGAGGAATTGTAAATTCTAGCAAACCAATCATAGAGACGACCACCAGACATATACCAGACTTGCCACCATAATATGGTTCTAGGTATAGTCTGGTTACAGGCCTATGGTATAGGTTAGGCCAGTTTTCTTCAGATTCACAGTGTTCTTTTTATAGTTTGTATAGTTATTCAATATAATAAATAAGTAATATATAACATTATAATATATCGAATAACTATACAAATTATAAAAAGAACACTGATTCTGAAGAAAACTGGCCTAACCTATACCATAGGCCTATAACCAGACTATACCTAGAACCTTTTATGTTTTTTCCCCATAAATTGGTGAAATTATCGCATACACATTAGTAAGTTATTAATCATGTTTTAGTAAAATCTTCAAGTTGTATTATTAAATAATACGTTGTGATTATAAAAAATATTGTTATCTACATTCAGAGGGTATAAACTATTTATTTCTGAAGGTTCGCAATAAATAATAAGTTAGTCTTTATTTTGGTGTATTGCTCACTCCTTAACCACATCTTTTCCTTGTGGTACATGGAAAAATATAATATTAATCAGCGAAAGGATCCGAGCTGTCTTTTCCAGGCTATAGATAAGGCCACACTAATGGATGGCAAATTGAAAAAAGTCAGTTATAAGTATGGGTGAAATATTTTAGTGTTTAGTTAGGAATAAAAGTTCAATGGCCTCTGGTTTATTCAGTCTAAATAATTTAATGAATTTATTATTCCTCAATTCCCAAGGATTTTAGCGCACATTGAATTGAACTTGAGCACCATATTCATCATTAGCTATGCCAAATATTTCCCCAAAGAAATACCCAAAAGCCCAAAAGGAAACTCATCAATGCTTTGCTAATGTTTTAACGAATAAACCTATCTAAATATTATTTGTATATCTACTATCGCTCCAAACACTTGCGTTTCCTCAGGTTTTAATTAACTATTCTTAGGGAAATAATAAACTAATGACTAATAATAATATAATTTAAAAGACTGGCGCCAAAAGATGCAGACGATACGGTAAGAGGATAGAGGAAGAATAACGAGTATCAAGAAATAAGTATGAAGAAGAAAAAGAGTTGCGACTTCCATCAGTCGTACTCGATAGCCACTCACTTTGTTAATTCTTGAAGTATGATTTGCGGTAACGGATACGTATCGAGTAGCGAGTTACCAATTTCAAGAGTTGAAGTTGTCGTGTGAGTTGGAAATCTGGCAACGCTGCAACATCTGTGACTTATAATTTTACAATGGTTTCGCTCCTTGTAAATTAAATTTATACAATTTATAATTTATGTTATGTTTGTGTTTACACTTTGTAGTTTCCGATGACAAAGGTCATTAATATTCAGAATTGAATTTTAAAAAGAATGAGTATATATACCTTAAAACCCTTGTGTCACTTAAGGTACTTTAAAACCCTCTCAGTTGACTTTAGGTTTTAGCGAATTTCCCCTATAGGGAAGAAGCTATTACCGTAGTAAGACTTAAGCCTGAGACCATGATAACTTTTCGTTTTGAGGTCCCCAGATGCCAAAAACACTATTCGTTCAAATTTATATATATATGTGTGTGTGTGTGTGTGTGTGTGTCCGTTACCGCGATAACTTTTGAAAGAAGCGCCCGATTTTTATGAAATTTGGCGCAAATGTGGCGCAAATGATTTATGACTTTAAGTTCGAAAACCAGATCGATCGGTTTATGGGAAGGGGGTTTTATGGGGGTTTGAGATTTTCCAAAAATCAGTTTTTTTTTTACTTTTTACCCTAAAATTTTAAAAACACTAGATTTTGGTTACAACCATTTTATAGAGCTTAAAAAAACAAACAATTTAGTATTTTGAATCATTAAGCTAGGTTTAGTGGTTGTGGAGAAAAGTCAAAAAATGTTTCCATAAAATTTCCCATGTTAATCTTATGGGAATACGGTTTTTAGATTTTCCTCAGATAATTTCACTAAAAACTCCACATTTCTGTCTACCAATTAGTTTAACTCTACAAAATAATCATTTTGGCGTTTTAATTGTTGTTTTACGTCCAACCGTTGCTGTGATATTGAAAGTGCTAAACACAGTACGTTGTCCAATGTTATCCTTATGGAGAATGAATAAAATGATATATTTTGATTATTTATGTATGTATATTGTTGAAACTTGGTATGTGGCTTCAACTAGTTGTGGTATATTGATATTAGCACAAAAAAAGGTTTTTGTTGATTTTTCCCGGTAGCAGCAAACCTGCATACTCGGCCCCCATGTTATTCATATGGAGAATAAGTAAAGCTTTATTTCCCTTAGTTATGGACCTAAATTAATAAAACTTGGTATGTAGCTTCATCTGGTTGAGTTATATTGATAATTGCAAAAAAAACACATTTCTTATCTTCCTTGTTGCAGCAAACCTGCGTACTCAATGGTAATGTTATTCTTATGGAGAATAAATAAAATACTATATATCACTTATTAATGAATGTATTTTTGTGAAACTTGGTAAGTGGCTCTAGGTAGTAGTGGTACCCATATATATGCATTGGAAATTCGCTGAGTACGCAGGTTTTCTGCGACGGGGATATTTTAAATTGTTACGATGACATACCGGTACCCAATAATTAGGATGTTGTTTGTAAAATTACCTACCGTCTAATTTTATAAAACATTGTCTGTTTCCATTTACTTTTATTTTGTTATTGCTTCACACTTAAACGTTATAAAAAAAATGCTGTGACCTCTAACAGTCCTTACGAGAGTGTTGGAGGCTTTTCACAGGAGTCTGATCAACCTCACCTTTTTTGCCTTTGGTGGACCTTCCCTTGCACTTAATTATCACGTGTTACGCTCCATGCTGAGTAGCCTACTTCAAATTAACAACATTTGTTATTGTAATTTTGATTAAAAGCCCTAGGCCAATTAGTTTACAAAGATCCAAGTAGCCAATAGCTGAAGAATTTTGTACATTTTGATGTATGTTATATTCAGTTTCTTTACATATGTAAAACCAAGCAATTTTAATATAAAATTTCCACAGAAGTTGTCTACACAAGGACTAAGAAGGATTACTTTGGCAGTATCATTGTATTAAAATCACAGCCTCTTTTTTATCAAGAGCTTAAAACTTTAATTATTTAACATCACCTTAGACTGAAAAAGACATTACGTATGGGTTTAGAGCAATTTTTATTGGACTGTAATTTATCTGAGGACTTTCAACATGTCAAGATTTCTCTAGACATCCGCTTAGTGATTGTCCGTTGATAATGGTAAGTAAATTGTCTTGGATAATGCAATGAGCGTCCACTATCAACTTGTGGTTTTAGAGTTTACATATACAATTTGCCATTTGAGGCAACACTACATATCTTAAGTATGATCTTTTGATATGGGTACCTATTTTACCTATATTGGCTGACAGGCCTAACACTCATGCTCTAAGTGTAATCGCTTTACTCATGCACTTAGAACACATAGTATAGTGAACTTAGGAATGGATGGAATTAAAGGTTTGGGGAAATATGACATGGCATCTTCAGGGCAAAAGTTTGTATTTAAATTAGACATAATTATTTTTTAAATAGGCTACATTTTTTAACATGCTTTTCTCTTGTGGGAATTAAGTTTTGGTTATCTGGTACATAGGCCTAAGACCATAAAATACACAGTTCTTGTGGGGTTTGTTTCTCATTGTGATCTTACGCTAAAATGTATTTCACTAATGCTACACAGCTTAGGTAGCCATACACATCAATCCCTTAGAGTGAAACATCTATGTCATTTCCATTACAATAATTTAAATGTAAATAAATAAACGGTATCAGGAAACTGACACATACTTTCTCCCTTTTAGCCAAACTTTAATGACAAAAATATTTGTTATTTACTAAATATAGAATATGAAGTATAGATAAATGTACAGAAAATTGTCTAAAATAGTTGTTTTCAGAAATATCCATCCAAATTGCTTTTTTGAGCCACTATAGAGTCCGTTGCTACACACAGTAGTTTTGAGAGGGGAAATGCCCCCTTGCCCCCCCCAGGGTTAAATAGCAACACATTTCGAACATCATCTGTTGGTCAATGCTAACTTGACCTGCATATCAAATTTTAATGAAATTGATCAGTAAATAAGAGAGAAATAGTTATTTTTGTATTCCCCATAAGAATAACATTGGACAACGTACTGTGTTTACCGCTAAATGAAAATTTCAATTTTATCCGCAACTAGCAATCGTAGAATAGTAATTTAAAATACTAATTTATTTAGTTTTTTGAGCTCTTTTTAACGGTGAATAGTAATCTTTTTTAACATTTATGATTTTTTATGAAAAATCCAAAAAACTGAATTTTTGATGTTTTAAGTCCTGTTATTTCTGAACCCGAATTTTTCCAGAAATGCGGGTGGTGTCATTTTGTTGGAAACCTAAAGTTCTACAAACCGCGAAATTTTAATCAAAATCGTTAGAGCCGTTTTTGAGAAATTTGGATTTTTCATGTTTTTTGGTGGTTTTTGGGGGATAATTACCCTTAAAAATCAAAAATTCAAAAAAATGAAAAAAAAACGCCTGGGGATATCGTGGATTAGTACCTACATACCAAATTTCATCAAAATCGGCCCATTGGTTAGGGCTCTAGCTCTGTAAACATCCACACAGACACACACACACACACACACACACACACACACACACACACACACACACACACACACACACACACACACACACACACACACACACACACACACACACACACACACACACACACACACACACACACACACACACACACACACACACACACACACACACACACACACACACACACACACACACACACACGGACACACACACACACAGACAGGCATCACGTAAAAACCACTTTTTTGGGTTCAGGGAGCACCAAAACGAATATTTCCACTAACAACTCAAATTCGAAAATTCTGACGAAAACAATACTTTCTCCATATACTACGTATAAGGGGGAGAAAGTAAAAATAATAAAAAATCAGTCGTCTACTATTTAATTTTATTAACTTTTCATTTTAGATAAAAACTAATTCACATTTTTCAACTGATGATATTGAAATATATAACCTCAGTCTTGAGTAACAACAAACATGCAAAACATAACCTTCACATGTAAACAAACAATAATAATAGCAGAATGACAGTATACAATCGAAATGGCTACAGTTGAAAGAATAATTTTATTTTGAAAAATAAAAGGTCACATTATCGATTACGTTTTACCTTAGGTTTCTCTATGTTTTCAAGATAACCTCTCTGAATTCCGCTCACTCGATAGGTTTACTCGTCATCAAAAGACATGCCGAGTGATTTCTGTCGAGTAACGAGAGGATTTCGACAGTTCAGTCGCTACTCGAAAGGTTCAAGAATAATGTTTTGCGGAATTACTGGTGACTCGCTAACCAACTCGCTCAGTCGCAAGCCGACTCGCAAGAGACAACAATGACAATTGGTAGATGCAGTCGCAAGCGATCTCGTCACGTCAGGTTCAAGAATAGGTAGGTGACGGAATTGGTTGCGACTCGCTACTCGACAGCCTCAAGAATTGCCCCCCAGAGCTCAGCCCCATGGATCTTTTCGTTTGGGGCTATACGAAAAGCTTAATGTATGCATCTCCAGTGAGGACTGAGCAGGAACTATTGAACCACATTATAGACGCACCAGTTAAGTTAGAGAAAATCTTTCTTTCAAAGTCACAGTAGGAGCCATGAGAAAAAAGGCGCGTTGCTGCATCAGACAAAATGGAGGAGACTTTGTAAACAAACTTAAGTATCTGGTGGCAAGCACTACAAACGATAATTACTGTCATGTTGTGAATTCTGTAATACAGTACGCTCATTTTTAATTTGATACAGATTTCGATTTATTTGTAATTTGTGTTTTTATTTATTATTGATGAACGAAGTGAATCACTGTATTGATGAAGAAGTTTCAGTGGCCGTGTGTGGGTGTGTGTGTGTGTGGGTGTGTTATCGAAATACTAAATAACTGTAAAACATTTCTTAATGACATTTTGAAGGAGTCATTTGGGATACCAAAGGGATGTTTTAACACAGCATTTGTATTTTATTTTGGATTATTAATAATTATTAAAACTAATTTTAATGTTTGATATTCAGTAGTTGAATTGGTTTTCGTAGTAAGCTATTGACCATGGTTGTCTTTAAAATGTCAGCTGGGATTTATCTGTGTTTCACTTGAGGGATTTTTATCCCCTATAAGGGATATTTTGACTGCTTGTGGGATAAAATGGGATTGTGGGATAAAGTGGGATTTTTTTTAAATCGGCATTACGTCTGCTAGTTTGCTTACAACTTTCGACCAGAGCACCTTAGCAATAGCACTTCTAGTGGATTTTCTCGCCGTACTGGCAGTTGCGGGGTTGCCCATTTTTTAACCTCGCTGTCCGCACCTACTATGATTTTATAAACGTCAAAGAACGAACACTGAATCATGTCAATTTCGCTGGCCGAGCCATGTTGGAATTATCAAGCAAACTATTTGCCATTATTTGTACCTACTTCGTACTCTTTAGTACTACCATTAAAAATATTAGTACCTCTCACGTAAATAAATTATTTAATTTAGTTAATTCACCGTATCATTTAACCTATGTCGCATTGCTCAAAATCCTTTGAGGTACTAAAATGTAAAATACCTATAGGTAATTAGTAGATATAAATAAGCTCTATCTCACGGTATAAATATTTTACTAATACATTATTCAATAATCATATAATATTTAACATTAATTGTTTAATTTGCAATGTTTAACAAATCAGTGGGAAAGTGTGGGATATGACGAGGGATACTATAAGGGAGAGTCTGGGATAAAGTGGGATTTTTTGTATCAGTGCGTGGCATATTTTTACCGTAGAGTGGAAACACTGAATCTTTGTTTATAAATTTAAAAAAAAATTAAACACGTTTTCAACTATGAAGTTAGGTTATGTTTTGTTCCATCAATTTTGTTATTTTGAAATAGTTTTAAGATGTGAGTGTTATGTAAATTAATGGTGTTTTGTCGTCTTTAAAACAATGCTTGTATCTATTTAGATTTATTATCAGTTTATTTTTTACTGGAAAACTTCGATGTAAAAGCTAAGTGTTTGGACTAGTGATGATAAATTAATACACTAAGTTTTGGAATTTTTGAATTACTGGGACAGTATAACTCTGTAACACGACTGACTGTGATTGATAATCAAGCGTGTTGTAGACCTATAGTAGTTTCTTTATATTGTGAACAAATTACTTGATGGCAGACTTACTAAACGATCATACGTGCTATCTATCTTTATTACATGTAATGTACCAAATAAGCCTCACTGTCACCTAATGACATGGGATTAAAGTTTTGTAATCTACCGGCAGTAAAATAGTCTGGTTACAGTTTATATTTGTTTGCATTTTCTGTGGTTAATATTGATTTTCATAAACAATCAAGATGTCCAAAACTCCGTAATCACAACCGTCTACATTGTTCAAGTAATTACGTTGTAGACAGATTGCCCTCCTGAAAAATTGTTATTAATGTAGATGTTGGATTTTGCTTTTAAACCTCTCGTACTGCGATTTCAGTAGCTTGTGTATTTAAATTCAAACTAACATATATTAATGATGTAAACATTTTTAAATTTAAGGTACCTATGAATTTGATAAGATACTGTTATATAAATAAATCATTGAATACCTTTTTTTACATTAAATGGGTTTAAAACAAGTATATTTCTGTATGTTTAACCCCCTGATTTTGGAGCTGGAAATTAATAGGTCTAATAATAATTGGCAACTTTTCCCTCAGGTGATATATTTAAAACTCGTCGAAAACCATATTAGTCAAAAAATATTAAGTCATTGGCCGAGTCATAAAAAAGCGTGAACAGGCCTGATGGCCATAGCTAGGACCTGTCACCAAATAAACGCAATCAGTTTAATCTAATTTGCTAGGTACACACAATGGTTTTAAGAGGTTAATTGCTCCACCTCACCCTCCAGGGTTAGATGGAAACGTATTCCGCATATTCTCTATTCATTGTTGCTGGATTAGGAAACCCCAGCATAGCTGCTATAGGCACGTTTTCCACAAGCGGGAATTTTGCGCAGGTTACTAGAAGGTTAGGATATAGCAGGAAAGGAAAGGGTGGGATGGGACAGGCAGCCAAATTGGCCTTTCAGAGTACCAACACCCGTGCCTTGTGACAGCTGTGATCAGACTCAATGTGGACCCGCTCTGCCCTCCAACTGGCCAACTCAACGGATGGGTATCCATGTACAACAGCCAGGGACCATACATTCTCAGGTTGGGGACCAACCCCGAGCCGAGTCTCAGTTTCCGCCCCGAGCCGCTGCAAGTGGAGGGACCAAAGGTGAATGGGAAGTTTGTCATAATGGACATCCAAAAAACTTCATATGTAATGACAATTTCATTTGCTGTACCCAATGTCAGCATCCAAACTGGTATAGACTAGTTTTAGGGTATTGGTATTGACTAGGACGAATATTAATAGGTTCCTAGACTAGAGCCTGTACAGACCCTAAATTCAGCCCTGGCCGTCTGTATGCAGAACTTCAAACATGCTAGAATCCAGAATCATTGTCCCTGTCTCGTGTACATTCTATGTGCCTAAGAGTAAAAATATGTTACAGTCAATCAATACAAATGCTGAATTATTTTGACTCAATCCTATCCTACACTATAATATGAGTAAGGTTTACATGCTCGCTTGCTTGGTTGATTGCTTGCAACTCTGATCTCAAAAACGGCTCCAACGATTTTCTTGAAAAATAACTAATGTGTCCTTTCAACTACTTGTGTTGTAAAACCTGATATCTGGGTTAAATATAAGTTCTAGACATGTCCCATCCCCCAAAAAAATCAAATCATGTAAAAAGCCGCTATGGAAAATTAAAAAAATCACATTGGGCTTTGGAGATTAAAATAAAAGCAAGAGTCATAACAGCTGTTCAAAATCTTTCAGCGAACTCTCAAAGTTATACTCATATAGTTTAAACTACCTGGGGCTGAGCTTTGCTAGGGAAAGATCAATCTTGTTCATGACTTGAAGTAGTTTTTCACCATGTACCCTACTAACGAGCATTTTTGAGGTCACAACAGTTGTTATTATAATGCACCATTGAGTCATTCTGGATATGACCACTCTACATGTAATCTTCATTCAAAGGTTTTATTATCTGATTTTATGGAACCACATGGAACTCATGTCGTTTATGATTATTAACATGTGGTTTCCTGAGAGCAGAGATTAAAAGATTTGAGAGAAGATTACACATATAGAGTAGTAAAATAAATCAAAGGGATATTGAGCTATAAATAACAACTGGAGTGACCTTAAAAATGTAGAAAAGAGGCAAATGAGTTATACAAATCTGATTATCAGTAGGGGGAAGTGGTGAAATATGCTCCAAGTCATCTAAACAAACTGACTGGCCTTCCCCCGAGCAAAGCTCGGCCCCCATGTATCATATTCTCTAATATCAGTAAGGTTTGCTCGTATGTTTGCTTGCTTGCTTGCGACACTGATCTCAAAAACGGCTCCAACGATTTCCTTCAAATGTTCGAAATAACTAATTTCTGGGATAAAAATAAGTTCTAGATAGGCCTCATCCCCAGGAAAAATCAAATAATGTAAAAAAACTAAAATGATAAGTTAAAAAGATTAACATTGGGCTTATGGAGTTTTAAATCAACACAAAAGAATTTTTTCAGCTATTCATAATCAACCAGGGAACTGTCAAAGTAATACTCATGTTTTTTATGATTATTAACATGTGGTTTCCTGAGAACAGAGATTAAAAGATTTGAGTTAAGATTACATATATAGAGTAGTAAAATAAATGAAAGGGACATTGAGATATAAATAACAACTGGAGGGACCTTTAAAATGTAGAAAAGAGGCAAATGAGTTATACAAATCTGATTATCAGTAGGGGAAAGTGATGAAATATTACTCCAAGTCATCTAAACTGTCTGACTGGCATTCCCCCGAGCAAAGCTCAGCCCCCCAGGTACTGTCGTGTTAAAACGGATATGAGATGGGTGTTACCACTCCAGTAGCCAGTAGTATTTTTTATTTACATTAGTCCTAAATTATCTGTTCTTGCCACTGTGGAGTTAAAACAGATATGGGAATGGTGTTACCATTCCATTAGTAAAATGTTTGGTTTATTAATTATCTGTTCTTGCTGTTGTGGAGTTAAAACCGATAACAGAAGAGTGTTACCAATCCAGTACCTGCCTACATATCTTTAAAAATTCAGTCTTCGTTCATCCTCTTACGGGAAGAATGAGCGTACACCTAGTTTATTATGGTCACCAGTACAATATTACAATCATTGATGGTGGTTCTTAATGAACATATTATGTACGATTACTTGACATGAGCTTGGTCTTCATTAATGCTCGTATTAATATTTTTACTATTCTTCAGTTAATCTTTATTATTTAAACTACATTATGATCAAACCTCATGGTGTAGTATATCTTTTTAAATATATTTAAATGGTATAGTTTTTAACAATATTTGCCATGTACTCAAACAAAATCGATACAGTTTTACGAGTGTTTAAAGACATTAAGATTTTCATAAAAATTACTTTTTTTAACTTTCAACCGTCATTTCAAACAAATAGTTAGGTCACAATTATAAACAATGTAGTTATTTTTATTGAAAATTTTATGGGGTATTCGAAAATGTAATTACACTATCAATTCGAGTTCTTATATGCTGAGAAAATTAAGTATTTTTGATAAAGGTAATAAATTTTGAAAAATATGGAAAAATACCTCTGTTCATAATTTTTCGATTAGGAAGTTTTTAAATACACAGTTTTACTAAATTTAGTGTCAACTGTATCCACATTAAAAGTTATTAAACTAACTTTGTTCCACCCTGTATATTGAGCCACAATTACAGCTGATTTTAGAATTTTTATTGTATTACAGGATTATACAATGGGAAAAGATACGTGTTGTCATCGTGTTCAATAATTATGGTGAAATCTCGTATGTATTGAATAGTTAAAGTTATTAACAAAGATAAATTAATATTCTGTAGTCTATGTGTGCATTTCAGTTTAACTACTAACAGGAATCATTGACCCTTCTATCAAGCGAACCGAGTTAGTGAACACTGATTTGTATTTCCATCCTGACACTACGACCACAGTATCGTTGGTACCGTTGCCGGTGAAATTGTAAGCTTTAGCCAACCTAAGACCACACCGGATTCTGTTTTCTACCTCCTTCAACCAATCCTCCTCGAACTTCTCTTCGAGGATTGCTGAGAAAATGCCTCTGTATAGCTTGCATTGCCTGGCGACCTTGGGGTCTCTGGTCACAGCGATGATGGGACAACGCGGACGATATTTAGCCATGAGGATAGCTGACTTCCCAGTCATAGCTAGTGCGATGATGGCCACAGCCTCGCTCTTCCAGGCCGCCTCTACCGCCGCGATGGCCACCGTATGGACTGGCTCCAGGGGAACCGGCAACTTGGAGGTGAGGTCTACAAACAGCTGTCTGTGCCAGATGGCAGCTTCGGCTTCTTGGCATATGTTGGCCATCGTGGACACACACTCCAGAGGATACTCTCCCTTCGCCGTCTCGCCTGATAACATCACGCAATCGGCACCGTCCAATATGGCGTTGGCTATATCCGAGGTTTCAGCTCTTGTAGGACGAGGTTTCTTGATCATAGACTCTAACATCTGTGTTGCACAGATCACAGGTTTTCCTTTCTTATTACATCGGGCGATCGTCGCTTTTTGAGCGAGGAAGACCTTTTCAGGAGGAATCTCGATTCCTAAGTCCCCTCGAGCGACCATAATGCCATCGGCGGCATCGATGATCTCGTCTAAATTAAGCCAGCCTTGGTGGTTTTCAATTTTAGCGATGACTTTAATATCCTTGCCTTCTTCACCGAGGACTTTCCTTATTTCCTCTACGGCGGCAGCGTTCCTGACGAACGATGCCATTACTATATCTAAGCCTTGATCTACTGCGAATTTAAGATCTTCTTTATCTTTTTCCGTTACAGCTGGTAAATCTACGTCTATTCCGGGTAAATTGACACCTTTTCTACTTCCCAGGAACCCACCGTTTTCAACTGTGCATATTAGATGATCCCGTTCTACCTGTTTCACAATTAGAGAGATCTGTCCGTCATCTAGGAAGATTCTATTCCCGGGCTTAAGTATCTTTGTTATGTTCGCGTAGTCCACGTAGATGATAGATTCTGAACCCTGATTAGAAAGGCTATCGTCTACAGAAATTACAATCTCCTTTCCTCTCTTAAGCTCCACCTCCATAATCCATTTCTCTCCTTCCTCTTTCAGCGATCCGGTTCTTATTTCAGGACCTTTCGTATCCAATGCAATGGCGATCATGTTGAAGAGACCGTGGTTTTCATGGTAACTTTGAACAGCAGCTCGAATGTTTTTAATTGTATTTGTGTGGTACTCATGAGTGCCATGGGAAAAATTCAATCTGGCCAAACCCATGCCTCTCTCTATCATTTTCTCCAACGTATAAGGATCGGATGAGGATGGCCCGATAGTGCAAACGATGCTGGAAAGTCGTTTATATAATATTTTTTCAGTGATATCTAAAGTACTTAAGTGGTCCAGGTGGGAGTTAGCGTACTCAGAAGCGTAATTAGCATGAATAGCGAAAAATCTTTTAATAAGACAATTCTTGAATTTGTTACCAATTACAGAAGAAGATCTACGGAAGAACATGATGTTTTACAAGCAATTCTCAAACAACTGTGGTTTTTAAAATCTAAACGAATTTACTGGACACAATAAACAGTCACTTAACTAACACACGCGTTTGTTTAGTTAACACTGTTGACATTTTAGATGGTTTATCATTATTTTTTAAAATTCAAGTTTAGTAATTCACAAATTTAAAATTAAGTAAACGTTGCAATATAGTGTAGCTTAGCATACAGCACTACTAATTGTGTTTACAAATATTGTTTTTCGTAAATATTGAAATTTTATTTGATCTAACCATATGACATCTCCTGATAATTGAATGTAAACGAAATATACAAACCATGTGACGAATTAGGTACGCAATGTAGTTTGTATGTAAAGATAAATAAAAAATATTCTGGCCAAGCTGACGAAAACCATCCAGAGGTTTAGTGATGGGTGGAGGGGAGTCGGGATCGGATGCTCCACGGGCTGCTCAAGGTTATATTAGGATTAAGGAAAACATAACGGTACAGACTACTCATATGTGTTTTTGCTATTATTGTTTGAAGTTCAAAACAAATCTAATGCAATACGACAGTCTAATATAACTAATAGGCTATCGGTCGTGAGTCATGCGTGAGTAAATGTGTCGACCGCCGGAACTCACTGGCGATCCACTACACTAGCGTTTGCAGCACAACTAATGTAAAAACACTAGCGATTCACATGGTTGGCGGCCCAACTAATGTAAAAATACTACCGAACCTGAAGGTTGGTGGCACAAACAGGCCTTATTCCGGGGAACCGTTTTGGATAGGTGAGTTTCTAAGCGGCGAATATTAGACAGACTATGCTGCCAATTTATACATAACCCTGTAAGTGGGGCACCCCATGTTATTTTATATCAGTTTTGCCCCTCACGTTCAGAGGAGAATATAGCGCTGACTGTCCCTGTTAATTAATCCCGTCACGCGAGCTTATGTTAACCTTTAAAACGTTAAAATGAGTATTTTTGTTTGTAAAAAAATAAGAAGTAACAGATTCCTGCCAATATATTTCAGCCAGCTGTTACAATTTTGATAAATTATTTTATCGGTAAACACTTCCGGTCCGAATAGAGTTAAATATGCGAATGTGACTCTATCTGTGTTTGGGGGGCGGAGTTAACACTAGAAATCATTTTCCCATAAGCGTGTCCCTACTTACTCGGTTATTTATACATTGCTGCTATCTTCTGTCACTATGCGGATTGACATGGCACTGGTCGCAGTCACGCCGCGCGCTGCCAGCCGCTACGAGCGCTTGTGAGGTGATTCTCTTATAGACTGCAAGTACCATTAGACGATGGCTATACTAAGATTGTTTTTATTTAAACAGAGAGTATTTTAACAATATTGTTTTACCGTTAGTAGAAATTAGTCATAGGTTGCCACTAATTACATTTGAACTGAAGTTTGAGCTGAATTCCTTGCATTTTATATCTGCGAGACAACCGTGATGGGAACGTAATTCCCTATGAAATAGTAAGCTGTTAGCATAACCTGCACTGTGAGACTTTCGTCAAGGTTTTAAGGGGGAAATTCGCTTCCCTTACGTCACCGTTCTGCGTTTGATTCCCTTTTAGCGAATTTCTCCTATAGGGAAGAAGCTATTACCGTAGGTCTCATGGTAAGACTTAAGTCCGAGACCATGAGTTTTATGACCTCGATGGTGACATTGCGTTACAGTTCACAGCGAAAAAAAAACGAATAAAAACCATGTAAATAAAATTTAGAATCTGGCTAGAAAAATATTCAATTTTCAATGTTTGGCAAAATGTCTTGAAAAAGTCTTGCTTTTAATCGTCTATCTTGTAGCGGCAGTCCAATTCCAAAATGTTCTGCTCCAGGTACAAAGATTAATCTATGAGAAAACTTCAGTGTCGTTTTTCTGATGTATTCACTGATTGTTTCTATTCCAAGTTCCCTATGTATTTGCGAATTTCGTACGTACCATGGTGAGTTTACAGCAATTCTTAAGACCTTGTTTTGGAAGATTTAAATTTTCGAAAGCTTTTTACATGAAATTGAAAGCCCCCACACTTGACAGGCATACAGAACAAGAGGTCGGAGAATAGTTTTATAAATGAGAATAGTGTATGAAGACTTTAGAGTCGACTTTCTATTGACAAGAGGAAATAGGATGGACAGTCGAGAGTACGCTTGATTTAATTTTGAATTTACATGTAGATTGAAATTTAACTTTTTGTCTAATAACACACCTAAATACTTAACTGCTTGATCTGGTGGATTCCAATTGATATTTGAATTGTTAATGACGATTTCAGGGGGAATTTGCGGTCTTCTTAAGGTGAATATCTTAGCTTCCGATTTATTTGGATTTAAGCATAAATTCCATTTGTTGAACCATTGCACCACTTCATCAGCCGCATTTTGAAGTTGTTGGTAAGCTTGCAGAATTTCGGTGCTTTGAGTGATGATTGTGGTGTCGTCTGCATATAGCGCTAAAGTGGAATCTTGCGGAATTGGAAGGTCAGACATGAAAATATTGAAAAGTAAAGGTCCCAAAATTGACCCTTGTGGTACCCCAGCAGAAATTGGGCGATAGTTAGAAGTAGAAGAATTTATTTTTACACAGAAGTGTCTGTTACATAGAAAGGATTTTACTATTTTTTTCAGGTAAAGTGGAAATCCAAGAAGTTCAATTTTGTGAAGAAGGCCCTCATGCCACACCTTATCAAAAGCCTCTGAAACGTCAAGAAATATCGCAGCTGAGTGTTCCTTCCGTTCAAATCCTTTTACAGTCGTTTCAACTATCCGCTGAACTTGGTGAGTGGTGGAATGTTTGGGTCGAAATCCGAACTGGTGTGGTGGAATTGCGCTCGATTCTTCAAGAAAAGAGTTTATCCTTCTCTGGATAATCTTCTCCAGCAATTTCGATAGACATGACAAAAGACTTATTGGTCTGTAGCTGGAAGTAGAGAATTTGGGCTTATTGGGTTTGTGGAAAACTATAATTTCAGCCTTTTTCCACGTGTCAGGGAAGAAGCCTTGATAAATACATGCATTAAAAATCGAAGTTAAAACTGACACTGCTTTTTTGGTGAGATTTTTAAGAACAATATTTGGAATAAGGTCGGGTCCAGGTGTTTTACGTAAAGGAAGTTTCTTGATCAGTTGCTTTATTTCTACTGGTGAAACAAATTTTATGGGAAGCTCTACTGTTGATGATGCATTTGTCATGGTACTGTTGACAAGACCAGCAGTATGTTCATCAGTCACATTGTTCGGTGAGAACGCCTCCTCGAAGAAGTCAGCAAGAATGTTACATTTATCAAGATCACTTTCATATACATTATCTTCGTGCCTGAGAGGCGGAATTACAGTTGGGGTGCGTAAAATCCGTTTGGTTGCTTTCCAGAGGCTGGAATCATTTGGATTTATGTCACTGACGTAAGTTTTATAACACATAATTTTATATTCTTCGATTTCCAGCCTTACTTGACGTATAAGCTGGTTCAGTCTCCGCCGCATGTGGGGTTGCCTGTGTCTAATCCACTGACGTCGAGCTTCATGTTTAGCTTTTAGTAAATTAATGATTCTTAAAGGTGGAGTGAGAAAGCTATTGGTCTTATTAGGAAATTTTTTATAAGTTGCAATTTTGGTAGCTTTTTGAAGACACCCAGTGAAATGTTCAATAGCCTTTTTAATGCCATCAATAGAGCTCAGGTGTTGGGGAAACTGAAGAAATCCATCTAACTTTACACCAAAGGTATGCCAGTCAACTCTTCCCGATATTAACCTAGGGGGAGGTGTGCTATTGTCAGGTTGTAGAAAGAAACTGATTAAAACGGGGAGGTGATTGGAGTCCAATTCTGGTACGACTTTGTGTTGGATGGGAGCTGCAAAATTACGATAAAGAACAGTATCCAAAATGTCTGGTTCACAGTTCAATTGAAATGGATAAAACGTGGGCTCATCTGGTGCGGACACGTTTATCCCTTCGTCTGTGATAAATTGAAAAAGACGTGCACCATTTGGGTTAGTAACTCTACAGCCCCAGTTTTGATTTTTACAGTTTAAGTCACCAACGATTAGCGTGGGAGAATGTCCAGTAAATAGGTTCATAAAGTCGTTTAAGCAGAGCCTTCGATTAGGGGATTTATAAGCCGCTATGATATTTACAGAACTACCATCTTCCAGCATAACTTTTACAAAAGTAGCTTCAATTGACACTAGTTGAGGTAAAAACAAAGTGTTGTGTTGTATGGATCTTTTAATAAAAATAGCTACACCACCTGAGGCAACAGGGGCAGCCCGGTCTTCTCTATAGACATTGTATCCAAATACTTTAAAATTTTGATTATCAACTAAATGAGTTTCTGAGACACAAGCTATGTCAACATTGTGACGCACTAAAAAAGCAGAAAAGATCGCTTTTTGTTTGTTCAAACCATTTGCG
Organism: Allygus modestus; assembly: GCA_963675035.1. Lineage (NCBI taxonomy): Eukaryota > Metazoa > Arthropoda > Insecta > Hemiptera > Cicadellidae > Allygus > Allygus modestus. The sequence goes on along the minus strand of OY776117.1, from coordinate 41,001,737 downwards.
TTCCAGTTTAGGATTTTTAAATTTTGAAACGCAACTCTATTAGGGGGAGGCATGTTTAAGAAAAGAACTTATAACGTTAGTCAAAATTGTTTTAATCATTGGCACTATTGATTTAACTAATTCTACTATCAGTGCTTCTAAATTAGGTGAGCTTGATTGATCAGAACTGCACGGTTGACCCGATTTATTTGCTTGCTCCGCCAGAGTTGGAGGAGTGAGCCTAGTTTTTGAGGGATGTTTATGCGCAGACTTACCACTTAACACATCAGCGTAGGAAGCCTCGTGTGTTTGGCGCTGTGCTTCCTCGGTTGGCGGGGTTTGAGCTACTGTTGCACGGACATGTATTGCAGGTGGCGTAGAATTCTCAGGTTGCAACCGCTTAGTTTTAGACAGGTTCGGATTTTTTGTCCTAGACAAGAGGCTTTGGTAATGAGAACAGCCCCTGAAATTTGCAGTGTGATTTTCCCCACAGTTCACGCATTGAGGGGTGTCAGTTTTAGGTTTCGGACACTCTGAATAGTGGTGACGATCGGTACACCGTACACATCGTGTGTCTAACTTACAAAAGTTCTTCGTGTGACCAAATCTTTGGCATCGAGTGCACTGAGGGATCATTTTGGATTTCCTTTTCAGTTTGACAGATATAACTGCGTAGCACAGAGTATTTAATTTAAAAATATCGTTACTCTCATCGTTTTTTACCAGATCAACAGTGCACAAGGGAATAGGAATTTTATTTTTGTTCAGCAACCTAGTTACTCTGGTTACTGGAAAGCTGAGACCTAACAGTTCAGATTTAATTTCGTCTTCAGTCAAAGAGGTTGGGACATTTCTAATAACAACCTCAAGTTTTTTATCTTGGGGTGGTTGAAATGTATGATATTTAACCTCAGATGAGTCATAGAATGACGTTAGGTTGCGGAAGTCATCGATGGTTGTTAGATTTACTTTCAGGGACTGGCCACGGACCTGAGTGGAAAAGGTAGCCTTAACTATGGTTTTAATGTCTTTTACTATTTCTTGATGATTGTTAACGTCGTGGAGGAAAATCGGAGGAATTTTAATTTCCTTAGTAATTTGGTTTTCATTAGAATTATCTGCCATCACTTCAGATACGTTACCACTATTTGAAGCATACGGATGGTCTAAAAGAACTTGGTATTTGTTCTGTTTACATAGCTCATATGAATCTAAAACGTACCTTTTTGGTTGAGAATTTGTATCGGAAATATTCTTGCGTTTGCTAGGAAAAACAAAATTAGACTCATTTGAGCCAGGTTGTACGTCTGTCCCCTTCATTGCTGTTGGTAAATTAGCAGATTGCGTTAGACATTTGGTTTTACCCTTGTTTACTGAAGATGTTGAAGGTCTATTTGGAAACAGTTTTTGAAGGTTATGATTGTGTTTGTGTTTTAACAACGAAGAACTCTTTAATTTCACAATGGAAGTTAAGGGAGTCTATGTGAAATACAAAAACGCCTTCCAATAATAATTATTTATATGTCTCACCTTCAAAAGGTTGAAAGTACCAGAAATAACAGTAAGTAAACTGGAAAGAAAAATATAACACCTCTCTCAATCAATACTCACGTTCTGTAATCCCATCAAAATCTCGAAATGTAGTGAAATAAAGTTTTAAATTCACTCTGTTTCAACTTTATTTATAATGTTACCGTGGCGTATTTAAAAACGATTGGATTGGAATATTATTTTAACATTTGAAGAACATTTTGGTATGTAGCAAGTTATGCGAAAGTATGAAATAATGTTGTATAAATTATACATTATATTTCAACGAAAATCAATTGTAATTTTAAGTGCACATAGTATACAGTAAAATAGAGTAAAATTTAGAAAAAGGATACTAGAAATTTTCACTAATAGGCCTAATGAAACTTTACTAAGAAACAAGAAAATTATGTCACTAATTCAGGGATAAGATATCGAAATTCTCGAATAAATATCATTGTTAGGACTTAATTTTTTCGAAAAGTCAAGATTTTACAATTGTTTACATAAAGTTAGATTTAGCCAAATTCAATTTTGGTACAGTTGTAACTGTTTCAATGCTCTAACTTGGAATTTATGTAAATGTTACATGTTTTTACCTGACATAGACTTATGAGAGATTTCAGATGGTTTGTTATCAGCATAAATTAAGATACTTAGTTTTCAACACATATCTGAAAAGTTAGGCGTAATTTGTCCAAAAACAGTTTATTCAATCCTATACTCTTATATGAGCAATGTTTGCTGATTGTTTGGTTGGTTGCACAATTATCTCGAAAACGGCTCCGAGGATTTCCTTCAAATTTTGGAAATAACTAAGTTCTGGTATAAAAATATGTTATAGACAGGTCTCAACCCCGGTAAAAATCAAATAATGTTATAAAACGAAATTTAAAAGTTAAAAAATAACATTGGGCTTATGGAGTTAAAAACCAAAACAAAAGAATTGTATCAGCTGTTCAATAATCAATCAGTGAACTGTCAAAGTAGTGCTAATGATGTCTATGATTATTAACATGTGCTTTCCTGAGAGCAGAGATTAAAAGATTTCAGTGAAGATTACATATATAGAGTAGTAAAATAAATAAAAGGGACATTGAGCAATAAATAACAACTGGAGTGACCTGAAAAATGTAGAAAAGAGGCAAATGAGTAATACAAATCTGATTATCAGTAGGGGGAAGTGGTGAAATATTACTCCAAGTCATCTAAACAAACTGACTGGCCTTCCCCCGAGCAAAGCTCGGCCCCCAGGTACTTTTACTAAATCATAGTATTTATTTAAGTTAATACAAATGAATAATTTTTCTTTAAATGATTTTAAGAATTTAAAGTAAATATTTGACTAGCTAAAATTGACTAGAATAAAATATATTCTTATATAACCTTTTTTTAAATAGCAAATTTAAATACAGTGTATAGTCCAGTAAATCCTTCATGTGTATTAAATTTTACATCCAGTTCACACAAAATAGCAGTCAATTAGGCATGCTCTCGAAGAAACGTTGGTCCAATCATTTTAATTTTAAACTCTGCATAATTTGTATCGATTCAAGTATTTCAAACTGCATCGGGTTATATCATTTTATTTTACTGTACTGAATTTAGTTATACCATAGATTAAGCATAAACACATGCTTTAACTATGGTTATACCTGGTACACAATGTACCACCAAATTTCCAATGGAAAAGTAAGATATTTTAGCATGTACAAGTTCCTTTCTATAACCATTTGGACAAGTTCGTTAGGAAAAACAATCGAAAAAACCTAACTCCTAGTTATGGGGTTTTGAATGTCCAAACTTTGGGGTTTTGGGTCCAAATGGGGTTGAAAAAGTTTTTTTTTTTAAATAACTATAAAGCCAACCATTTTAAGCCTTCCCTCATAGTGGGCTTTGTCAATTTGCCTTGTACATCCATACGATATAACATCAGGTAACCTAGAAAATTAGAAAAATTAACACCAAGCAGCAAATACTGATTGCTACCAGGGGCCTGTTTCATAATAAACTGCTAACTAATATTATTAGTCTTGGGCCGATAAATTATTTAAAAATGCGCTGTCTTCTCGTATATACCTTGAAATACTAATGCGTAATTTGTATATATTGAGCAACAATTAATTACAGCTGATTTTAGAATTTTTATTGTATTACAGGATTATACAATGGGAAAAGATACGTATTGTCATCGTGTTCAATAATTATGGTGAAATCTCGTATGTATTGAATAGTTAATTTTTATTAACAAAGATAAATTAATATTCTGTAGTCTATGTATGCATTTCAGTTTAACTACTAACAGGAATCATTGACCCTTCTATCAAGCGAATCGTGTTAGTGAACACTGATTTGTATTTCCATCCTGACACTACGACCACAGTATCGTTGGTACCGTTGCCGGTGAAATTATAAGCTTTAGCCAGCCTAAGACCACACCGGATTCTGTTTTCTACCTCCTTCAACCAATCCTCTTCGAACTTCTCTTCGAGGATTGCTGAGAAAATGCCTCTGTGAAGCTTGCATTGCCTGGCGACCTTGGGGTCTCTGGTCACAGTGATGATGGGACAACGCGGACGATATTTAGCCATGAGGAGAGCTGACTTCCCAGTCATAGCTAGTGCGATGATGGCCACAGCCTCGCTCTTCCAGGCCGCCTCTACCGCCGCGATGGCCACCGTGTGGACTGGCTCCAGGGGAACTGGCAACTTGGAGGTGAGGTCTACAAACAGCTGTCTGTGCCAGATGGCAGCTTCGGCTTCTTGGCAGATGTTGGCCATCGTGGACAGACACTCCAGAGGATACTCTCCCTTCGCCGTCTCGCCTGACAACATCAAGCAATCGGCACCGTCCAATATGGCGTTGGCTATATCCGAGGTTTCAGCTCTTGTAGGACGAGGTTTCTTGATCATAGACTCTAACATCTGTGTTGCACAGATCACAGGTTTTCCTTTCTTATTACATCGGGCGATCGTCGCTTTTTGAGCGAGGAAGACCTTTTCAGGAGGAATCTCGATTCCTAAGTCCCCTCGAGCGACCATAATGCCATCGGCGGCATCGATGATCTCATCTAAATTAATCCATCCTCGGCGGTTTTCAATTTTAGCGACGACTTTAATATCCTTGCCTTCTTCACCAAGGATTTTCCTTATTTCCTCTACAGCGGCTGCGTTCCTAATGAACGATGCCATTACTATATCTAAGCCTTGATCTACTGCGAATTTAAGATCTTCTTTATCTTTTTCCGTTACAGCTGGTAAATCTACGTCTATTCCGGGTAAATTGACACCTTTTCTACTTCCCAGGAACCCACCGTTTTCAACTGTGCATATTAGATGATCCCGTTCTACCTGTTTCACAATTAGAGAGATCTGTCCGTCATCTAGGAAGATTCTATTCCCGGGCTTAAGTATCTTTGTTATGTTCGCGTAGTCCACGTAGATGATAGATTCTGAACCCTGATTAGAAAGGCTATCGTCTACAGAAATTACAATCTCCTTTCCTCTCTTAAGCTCCACCTCCATAATCCATTTCCACTCTCCTTCCTCTTTCAGCGATCCGGTTCTTATTTCAGGACCTTTCGTATCCAATGCAATGGCGATCATGTTGATGACACCGTATTTTTCATAGTAACTTTGAACAGCAGCTCGAATGTTTTTAATTGTATTTGCGTGGTACTCATGAGTGCCATGGGAAAAATTCAATCTGGCCAAACCCATGCCTCTCTCTATCATTTTCTCCAACGTATAAGGATCGGATGAAGATGGCCCGATAGTGCAAATGATGCCGGAAAGTCGTTTATATAAAATTTTTTCAGTGATATCTAAAGTACTTAAGTGGTCCAGGTGGGAGTTAGCGTACTCAGAAGCGTAATTAGCACGATTTGCGAAAAATCTTTTAATAAGACAATTCTTGAATTTGTTACCAATTACAGAAGAAGAGCTACGGAAGAACATGATGTTTTACAAGCAATTCTCAAACAATTATGGTGGTTGAAATCTAAACGAATTTACTGGACACAATAAACAGTCACTTAACTAGCACACGCGTTTGTTTAGTTAACACTGTTGACCTTTTAGATGGTTTATCATTATTTTTTAAAATTCAAGTTTAGTAATTCACAAATTTCAAATTATGTGTACGTTGAAATATAGTGTAGCTTAGCATAATAGCACTATTAATTGTGTTTACAAATATTGTTTTTCGTAAATATTTATTTTTTTTATTTAACCATATGACATCACCTGCTATTTGAATGTAAACAAAATATACGAACCATGTGAAGAATTAGGTACGCAAAATAGTTTTTATGTACAGATAAATAAAAAGAGTTCTGGCCAAGCTGACGAAAACCATCCAGAGGTTTTAGAGAGGAGGAGGGGAGTCGGGATCGTATGCTCCATGGGCTGCACAAGGTTATATTAGGATCAAGGAAAACAGACAGGTACAGACTACTCATATGTGTTTTTGCAATTATTGTTTGAAGTTCAAAACAAATCTAATGCCATACCACAGTCTAATATAACTAATACGGTATCGGTCGTGAGTCATCCGTGAGTAAATGTGTCACTAGCGATAAACGCTAGCGATTCACACGGTTGGCGGCCCAACTAATGTAAAAATAATATCGACCTTGATGGTTGGAGGCAAAAACAGGCCTGATTCCGGGTAACCGTTTTGGATAGGTGAGTTTCTAAGTGGCGAATACTAGACAGACTATGCTGTCAATGTATACATAATTCCATGTCATTTTTTTCAGGTTTGCCCCCCACGTTCAGAGGAGAATATAGCGCTGACTGTCCCTGTTAATTATTCCCGTCACGAGAGCTTATGTTTACCTTTAAAACGTCAAAATGAATAGTTTTGTTTGTAGACAAAATAAGAAATAACAGATTCCTGCCAATATATTTCAGCCAGTTTTTACAATTTTAACAAATTATTTAATCGGTAAATACTTAAATCCGGTCCGAAAAGAGTTAAATATGCGAATGTGACTCTATCTGTGTTTGGGGGGCGGAGTTAACATTAGCAATAGTTTTCCCATAAGCGTGTCCCTACTTACTCGGTTATGTATACATTGCTGCTGTCTTCTGTCACTATGCGGATTGACATGGCACTGGTCGCAGTCACGCCACGCGCCGCCAGCCGCTAGAAGCGCTTGTGAGGCGATCCTCTTATAGACTGCAAGTACGATTAGACGATGGCTATACTAAGATTGTTTTGTTTTAAACAGAGAGTTATTTAAGAATATTGTTTTACCGTTAGTAGAAATTAGTCATAGGTTGCCACTGTGTTAATTACATTTGAACTGAAGTTTGATCTGAATTCCTTGCATTTTATACCTGCTAGACAACCGTGATGGGAACGGAATTCCCAATGGAATAGTAAGCTGTTAGCATAACCTGCACTGTGAGACTTTCGTCAAGGTTTTAAGGGGGAAATTCGCTTCCCTCACGTCACCGTTCTGCGTTTGATTCCCTTTTTTATTTAGTTATGGTCCCCCCAGAGTTTAGAGTATAAAATTGACCTTATCGTCTCTGTAATTTCTCCGTAATTGGCTGTAATTGGCTCCGTTACGCCGTCAACTAATTACCTATAAAAATTCAAAACGAGTTAATGACTTGTGTTTGTCAACATATTCCAGCCAGCTGCTAATGAAGACCCCAGTTACACCGAGAAGGTTTATGAAGAGTAATCTGTAAAGAGTGAAAACACTAAGTCTGCAGCAAACAGATTATGTATGCATTCTGTTGAGGAATGGATGAACGTTCACAACTATTATACATTTTGTTATACAATCACCTGAAAAAAAAAACATTTTCTACCATAGATAAACATTGAACTTTTGAGGCCAATTGGCCAAAGTTCCGAGGACTATTCAGGAATTTTCATAATTTGGACACGTGTTTCGTATCGCTAATTTTAATATCAAATATGTTGGGGTATCGGCTCAAAACTATCTTAAAGTTCGGAATGGCGTATTTATCATTTGATTACACGAGTAGTGGCAATGTAAGGGTTGTGTATATAAAATGCTAGTTTTAGCGAATTTCCCTATAGGGAAGAAGCTATTACCGTAGTCGGCATGGTAAGACCTAGGCCCGGGACCATGATAACTTTTCGTTTTGAGGTCCCCAGACCCCAAAAACACCATTCGTTCGAAACTGTATATATATGTTTCCGTGGGTGCGATAACTCTCGTAAAAAAGGTCCGATTTTGATGAAATTTGGTATAAATGTGTAAAGGAACATTTATGACTTTAAGTTCGAAAACCAGCCATATCGCTCTACCTTAAGCGGTATTTTTCGGGGGTTTTGTACCCCAAAAATGGGTTTTTTAAAATTTTTTACATATAATTTTTGAAATAGTCAAATTTTAGTGTTCACCATTGGATTCAGCTTAAAAAAACACACAATTTGGTATTTTGATCATTCCTCTACGTCAATTGGTTACCGAGATATTGAAAGTGCTAAACACAGTACGTTGTCTAATGTTATTCTAATGGAGGAAAAGCAAATTTTTATATCTCGCTTAATTGTGAACGTATACTGACGAAACTTGGTATACAGCTTCATCTTTTTGTGGTCTATTGATATTTGCTGAAAAAAAAAGTTTTTTCCAAAAGCTCCCGTAGCAGCAAACCTGCGTACTCAGCCCCCATGTTATTCTTATGGAGAATAATTAAATGCTCTGTCTCCCTTAATTATGAACATTAATGAATAAAAACTGGTATACGACTTCACCTAGTTGAGTTATATTGATAATAGCATAAAAACCCATTTTTTGTGTTCCTTTTGCAGCAAACCTGCGTACTCATTCCCAATGTTATTCTTATGGAGAATAATTAAAATTTGATGTATCGCTTATTTGTGAATATATTTTTATGAATCTTGGTATGCGGCTTTATGTGGTATTGAGACATATATTTTGCATTGGAAATTCGCAGAGTACGCAGGTGCGACGGGGGTATTATTTCCTTTTACGGCGTGAACCTTGAGACAAATCGTCAAACTCGGTCATTAAATAAAATCGTAGCTGGGGCCACACACAAACAATCGTTACTGTACTACTACGGGAATCTCGCACGGCGCAGGCTGCAAGAAATTCTGTTCAAACATATAAAGGTAAACAACACACTGACAGTTTGTAGTTAGAAATTGCAGTAGCTAGATCGAGCGCCTTCTTAAGGCGGAGTCCTAAGGTTGGAAAAACGTATTCATACTGATATGGTACAGGAGCAGGTTTGAGGGGCCGTTTTGAAGTCTTTTAGATATTGTATTTCCATAAGAATAATAACGTGGAGGTCACTGAGGCCATTGAAACAGATCCCTGAGACTCGTTCAATAATATCTTGCGGGTAAATAGTAATAAATAACAATATTTTAAGGTAAAGATTACATATCTGGGGCATGGAATATGAGATAAAGGTGTTCATAAATTTAATGATACAGTAGAAGCAGTAAAGTAGAAGTTGGTTAGGTCTTCTACACTGCTAGGCTATGGGCGGCTCGTCAACCAACTCTCAAGCTTGTTGCACCCTTTGCATGAATTAACTTTGAAGTCCATTTTATTTAGTGTGTGAAAATTCCTGGGTACAGGCAAAGATTGAGATTTCATCGGATAGGGTTTTAGTTCCATACGACCCTGACTTAACAATCATTCTGTCGGTAGACGCAAGCCCAGTAGGTCTCGGAGCTACTCTCTCACACTCTTTTTTGGGTGGATCAGAAGTGGAAAACAAGTTTGGTTAGGTAACGGTTCATAAAAACCTCATAACTACGTTAACCTGAACCTTTGCATATAAAGAACAAATAAGATTTTCATTTACTAGTATTATAAAATTTTAATTTCAGTTTCTATAACTCACATAATAATGGCCTCGCCCGGTTCATATTTAGATATGCTGTATTTAAAAATGTGACAAGTGAATTTTGTGCCAACGAGGATTAAGAAAATACCTCAGTGGTGGATCTTATAGGACTTGCTAAATTGTATTGAACTATCAAAATGCGAGTGGGCATGTCCTGTATTTTGACGTGTAACGAAATAAATTGATTGTAGGACTGAAGATCCCAGGGTAGCCCGATCAAGGGTCGGTCGTAAATTATTTTGGCGAGGCTTGACTCAGGGTCCCCTCCCTAGCCCTCATTAGTCCTGGGATCTTCTGTCAAGCCTCGCAAAACAGGTATACGGCACTATGGCCTCCGCCTCTGCCTGCCAGGGGGGGACCGCTGGGACTGGCTGTTCTCGCCGGCCCGGCCCTATCTAAAATCTCTTCCTTCGTAATTAGTTTCACACTCACAGCCGTGTTCTAGGATTTGTATTGCAAATCTTAGACTAAAACTTTATGGTTTTTGCTAGTCTTAAAACAGAATTATTAAACTTATCGAACACATGTTAAAACAGGAAAAAAAATAAGTAGGTTATGTATTATTTTTGTAGCAACCAGGGTAAGATAAAATTTTTTAAAAGTATAACTTTATATATATATATAACAGCACCAAATCAAAACTGAATAAAATAGAACAAAATTTGTTTTTTCGCTCTATTTGGTAAAGTCAAAATTGCATATAATTTTCTTTCCTAGATGTGTTTTTTTTCTCATGAAAATCACTTTTATAGTTTTCTTTATACTTGTACAATATTTACCTCGCAACAAACCTGCGATTCAGTGAACGTATTATTGTATTGTTATTAATATACTACAGTTGTTGTGCAAATACACTTTCTGTTCGCATCCATCTTAAAAGTTTAAAATTATGACTCATAAATAGTACCTGGGGATAGTGTAATTACATTATATCCCGAAATGTGGATTTGTTTTTTAATAATATCCTCAATTAATAAAAAAAGAACAAATTGATAAAGAAAGAACAAATAATTAACCACAAAATAAGAATACATAGTTCTTTATTGAGAAATAGAAAGATTCAGAAAATTGTTAAAAATTTAAATGGCTAATTTAAAAAAAAAAAACTATAACTAATGGTTTACATTTTTTGTTTATTTTTCGCATTTAGCGGTGAAGGCAATCTTCAAAATTATTGTCTAATTTTTGGGTTTGATGAAGTTTTAGTATATATGGTGAACCGCAAAGCCTATATGGAGAAATCCATTTATAGTATTAATTTGCTACATGAAAACTTTGTAAACAATAATGCCTTTTCGTTACCCCCACATATATACACTAAAACGCGCGTCTAGGTGTGCAGATGTGCAAACTGGCTTTAGATTTTCGATTTAGGCCTCAGGGCTCTGCCTCACGGGCCTTCCAAGTCTCCAAGCTCATATGGAGGACAGTTTTATTTGGTTTACGTCACATCTGCTTTTTATTCATTCAATTAAATTAAATAAACAGCTGTTACAAGGATTTATCTAACTACAGACTGTCATTGTTTTGTTTACTATTTAACTATTTACTTTTATGGCTTCTCAACACGGGATGCGCATAGAACATTCTGTTAATATATAAATGTACTAGCTGTTACCCGTGGCTTCACTCGTGAACAATTAAACAACATTAAAAATATTAACCTGACCAGCACTATAAAATCTCTGTTTACGTTAACAGGTCTGTATGTTAATGTTATATATATATAAGCTCATGCACAATTCTACCTTTATAGGTTCAGTGTGTTTGGGTGATGAAACATCCATCCATACATACATCCAAACTGTCACATTTAGAATATTAGTATGATATATTTGTTATATCTATGAAAATATAAGGGAAAGTCTTTCATAACTGCAGTCAAAAAGAGCAAACTACCCACATAAGGAAATAATGGAGATTGAATTTATTTATTTGTATTGTTTTGTACTGAAATACAACGTAGGAACCACAACCTTTAATTAATATTTGATTTTAAATTACTGCAAAATGTACGTGACCCATGGTGTGAGGTGTTTTTGGCGCTGCTTGTCAACCTTCATCAAACTCGATGACAATCCCAAGAGCGAGGCTTGACTCAGGATCCCCGCTCGACCCCTCATTAGTGCTGGGACCTTCGGTCAAGCCTCGCCAAAACAGGTAAATAATTCTTAGGTCAATTTTAACCCTTGGATCTTCAGTCCGTCTACCAAATAAATTATTGCTAAGCAAAAATAAAAGTCAGCCTAGTTATTATCTACTAGTTGTCCTGTTGCTCGAATCGGAGCAAGTCTGTACCCAACGAAAGGTTACTTCAGTTATAAACAAACAACCAAACATCTGATATTAAAACGGATGATAACAACGTACTTTCAATCTACACGTAGTTTAGGCTTCCGCCGTCGGATAGCGCCACTGTTCCGAAAATTCAGCCCTTAACTTTTTAAGTAATGCCTTTTCTTAACTTGTGAGTCGTATTTGCAAATCTACGTAAAATACCTTTAATTTGACATTTCAAAGTTCAAATCCGTCTAGCCGTTGTCGAGTGAAGAAAAAACCCCTAGCGTTTTAATATTTATAGATATATTGTTGTAATCTACATATTTAAAAAATCCTGATTTTTGTTCACTCACTTCCTGAAGTTAATACTTAACCGATTCTAATGATTCTGTTTTTATTTAAAAGATAATTTCAAGCTGCAAGTCACTGTCGAGCCAGAATTTCAATTTAGGCCCCAGGGCTCTGTCCCACGGGACTTCCAAGTTCCAATGTTATTCTTATGGAGGAGAGTTTTATTTAGTTTATGTCAAATGTGTTTTTTCTTAATTCAATAAACAGCTGTTATAAGGATTATATCAGCATTTTTTTTGCGTGGAAGCAGTTCGTTATTATTAAAACTTGGGAATTACTTAATAGCACGGTAACTAGAAAAAATATTTTTTCTAGTTACCGTGCTTAATAGTATTCAAACGCTTGGAGTGGGCTGACCAGGTGAACACAACATTGACTGGTTGATTCCGGTGTATGTTATTCGCTTATTATCGAAACTTATTCGGTTACTCATCACTAATGTAAATAATAAACAAATTATATTCCAATATATATATATATATATATATATATAAAACCAAAATATTAACTAATCTCCAGAAATATACCAATTGGAATATAATATATAGGCTATATTATTTACATTAGTGATGAGTATACAAATAATTTTCGATAATATTTAACAGGGTTTTTGCAGATGTTAACAGTATCAGAAATTTCGCAGGGTACTTTCCACTGAATCTCATGGTAATGCTAGTAAAGACCCTTGCATCTATTGTACTCTATTACAATCATAAAGTTCCCAAATTATCCCTCTGATAATCGTTTATTAATTTCTGGTATTAGCACTAATTTTACTAGTACGGGGTTAGTAATTTTACTCTTCTGTTATCGATTCCTATTTACAGATAAACACTATTCAATACATCCTTCGTGGTTTATGTTGCTACTCTGCAATTACCTACCTGACCAAATTGAAATTCAGGGTAGCCGCGCTCGGTTCGGGCGGAAGCAAAGAACTCGTATTGAGCGTGGACGCATGAGAGGTCTGTGGCACTGGGTGATGACGTGTATGATGTACGCATAAGCAATGACTACATAAACTACTATTGTAGTTTATGGAGTCATTGGGTTAAGTGTACTCACCTAAGTTGACGTTTTTTGTTTTAGTTTTAATTAGAGGTTTAGTAGAGGAGACTTTCTTGTTCTAACTTTGTATCGCTGGTAAATTAATTATTAATTTTAATTTTATTACTTAACTGGTGGTGGAAAATTGAAAATAAATTTTATCTCATTATTTGTAATGAAAACTCATAAAATATTTGAAAATATTTGCTAAATGTACAATTATAGTGAACTCAAAACACCGTAATGACTCATTTGGTTCAACAACAATTCATCATAGTAATATTATAAAGCTGAAAGTTTGTGAGTTTATTAGTTTGTTGCTCAATCGCGCTCCAACTACTGAACAGATTGAGCTTAAATTTGGTTGGAAGATAGCTAATATCCTAAAATAACTTATAGGCCTATTTACGTTTTCAAATTCCTTTAGGGGTTTGCCCCAGTGGCCACTAAACTTCCCATGTTAATCTTATGGTCATGAACATTCACTGGATCAGATGATAACTAAAACAGGTGTTCTGAATTTTAGATTTTGAGTTTAATTATTTGCATTGATAACACTTTTGATGCACATAGGTACTTGAATAATATAATGCCTAACTAAAACAGATGTTCTGAATTTTAGATTTTGAATTTATTTATTTGTTTATATTTTGGTTTACACTTTTGTTGCACGTTTAACCACGAAGGTACCTGTATTACAATAATGCCGGAGAAACTTCAAAGCAACACAGTTCCCTTGGAAAAGGTTAGTAAAATTTGTCACAAAATTCTAAAAAGCCCGATTTAATAAAGTAGATAGAATTCAGGAAAGTTCAGCACAAATGGTAATTATAAGGTCGAAACAGATGTTTTGAATTTAATATTTTCAATAAGATTTTGAGTTTATTTATTTTTAGTGAATTTCCTATGGAAAGTGAACTATTAGCGTGACCCGCACGGTGAAACGTAAGCCCGGGACCACCATAGAAGTTCCTAACGTGACCCCCTGAACACGTTTTGGGGGGTCGTTCAAAATTGTATATATATATATGTATATATATAGACATATATATATATATATATATTAACCAAAATATTAACTAATCTCCAGAAATATACCAATTGGAATATAATATATAGGCTATATTATTTACATTAGTGATGAGTATACAAATAATTTTCGATAATATTTAACAGGGTTTTTGCAGATGTTAACAGTATCAGAAATTTCGCAGGGTACTTTCCACTGAATCTCATGGTAATGCTAGTAAAGACCCTTGCATCTATTGTACTCTATTACAATCATAAAGTTCCCAAATTATCCCTCTGATAATCGTTTATTAATTTCTGGTATTAGCACTAATTTTACTAGTACGGGGTTAGTAATTTTACTCTTCTGTTATCGATTCCTATTTACAGATAAACACTATTCAATACATCCTTCGTGGTTTATGTTGCTACTCTGCAATTACCTACCTGACCAAATTGAAATTCAGGGTAGCCGCGCTCGGTTCGGGGCGGAAGCAAAGAACTCGTATTGAGCGTGGACGCATGAGAGGTCTGTGGCACTGGGTGATGACGTGTATGATGTACGCATAAGCAATGACTACATAAACTACTATTGTAGTTTATGGAGTCATTGGGTTAAGTGTACTCACCTAAGTTGACGTTTTTTGTTTTAGCGAATTTCCCCTATAGGGAAGAAGCTATTACCGTAGTCGGCATGGTAAGACCTAGGCCCGGGACCATGATAACTTTTCGTTTTGAGGTCCCTAGACCCCAAAAACACCATTCATTCGAAACTGTATATATATATATATATATATATATATATATATATATATATATATGTGTCCGTGAGCACGATAACTCTCGTAAAAATTATCCGATTTTAATGAAATTTGGTATAAACGTGTAAAGCAACATTTATGACTTTAAGTTTGAAAACCAGCCAGATCGCTCTATCCGAAGGGGTATTTTTAGGGGGTTTTGTACCCCAAAAATTGGTTTTTCAAATTTGTTACATATAATTTTGGAAGTAGTCAAATTTTAGTTTTGCCCATTGGATTTAGCTTAAAAAAACACACAATTTGGTATTTTGATCATTTCTCTACGTCAATTGGTTACCGAGATATTGAAAGTGCTAAACACAGTACGTTGTCTAATGTTATTATTATGGAGGAAAATAAAAATTTTATATCTCGCTTATTTATGAACGTATACTGACGAAACTTGGTATACGGCTTCATCTGGTTGTGGACCATTGATATTTGCTCAAAAAAACAGTTTTTTACCAAAGGCTCCCGTAGCAGCAAACCTGCATACTCAGCCCCATGTTATTCTTATGGAGAATAAGTAATATATTATCTGCCTTCATTATGAAAATCAATTAATGAAATTTGGTATGTGGCTTTACCTACATGAGTTATATTGATATTTGTATAAAACCCCATTTTTTATGTTCCTTGCCTCAGCAAACCTGCATACTCAGCCGCCATGTTATTCTTATGGAGAATAATTAAAATGTCATAAATCGTTTATTTATGAATGTATATTGATGAAACTTGGTATGTGGCTTTATGTGGTATTAAGATACATATAGATGCATTGGAAATTCGCTGAGTACGCAGGTTTGCTGCTACGGGGGTATTAGTTTTAATTAGAGGTTTAGTAGAGGAGACTTTCTTGTTCTAACTTTGTATCGCTGGTAAATTAATTATTAATTTTAATTTTATTACTTAACTGGTGGTGGAAAATTGAAAATAAATTTTATCTCATTATTTGTAATGAAAACTCATAAAATATTTGAAAATATTTGCTAAATGTACAATTATAGTGAACTCAAAACACCGTAATGACTCATTTGGTTCAACAACAATTCATCATAGTAATATTATAAAGCTGAAAGTTTGTGAGTTTATTAGTTTGTTGCTCAATCGCGCTCCAACTACTGAACAGATTGAGCTTAAATTTGGTTGGAAGATAGCTAATATCCTAAAATAACTTATAGGCCTATTTACGTTTTCAAATTCCTTTAGGGGTTTGCCCCAGTGGCCACTAAACTTCCCATGTTAATCTTATGGTCATGAACATTCACTGGATCAGATGATAACTAAAACAGGTGTTCTGAATTTTAGATTTTGAGTTTAATTATTTGCATTGATAACACTTTTGATGCACATAGGTACTTGAATAATATAATGCCTAACTAAAACAGATGTTCTGAATTTTAGATTTTGAATTTATTTATTTGTTTATATTTTGGTTTACACTTTTGTTGCACGTTTAACCACGAAGGTACCTGTATTACAATAATGCCGGAGAAACTTCAAAGCAACACAGTTCCCTTGGAAAAGGTTAGTAAAATTTGTCACAAAATTCTAAAAAGCCCGATTTAATAAAGTTGATAGAATTCAGGAAAGTTCAGCACAAATGGTAATTATAAGGTCGAAACAGATGTTTTGAATTTAATATTTTCAATAAGATTTTGAGTCTATTTATTTTTAGTGAATTTCCTATGGAAAGTGAACTATTAGCGTGACCCGCACGGTGAAACGTAAGCCCGGGACCACCATAGAAGTTCCTAACGTGACCCCCTGAACACGTTTTGGGGGGTCGTTCAAAATTGTATATATATATATATGTATATATAGACATATATATATATATATACTTATACTTATATATATATATATATATATATATATATATATATATGTATATGCACTCTAGCGGTCGCATTTTTTGTCCGATTTACTCCAAATTTAGTAGGGACGTTCCTTTCTATAATCTGTTGGACAAGTTCGTTGGGAAAAACAATCGGAAAACTCTAAACCCCTTTTTTGGAGATTAATCTTTCAAATTTCGAGTTTTCGGACCCAAAAAGGGTCAGAAAAGCTCCGGATGTGAAATTAACGCATGTTAAAAGATGGGAATTAGTGTGGCAAAACTTTTAAGCCCCCTCTCGTTATTCTAGCATAAATATTTACCGAGTTATTAAGGAAAATGTGTATCGACCAAACACAGTACGTTGTCTTATGGGGATTTTACATTAGAAAAGCCTATTATTCATTTGTTGGTGTACTTTTATCATCCCCAACAACCTCACGCCTACTTTAAAGCCTAACTGGACCTTCTCCTAGCCTTATAATGCGCAAAATTGTATTCCCACCATTGCAGGTAAATAGAACCAGGAGCATCATAACAGCCAAAAAATCAATATTTTCAGATTTGAATAAAAATTGGAATAAATGTATGTTTTTAACTGATTTTGAGATTTTATATTTTTTTATGTGGAAATTCACTTCCCTCACGTCAGCGTGCTGCGTGCGAACTCGTTTTGCATTTTGGTTTACACTTTTATTACACGTTTAACCATGAGGTACATGTATCACAATAATGCCCGGAAAACGTAATTAAAATTTGCCTCAAAGTTCGAAAAAGCCCGACTTATTCGACAAGTGAATAGAAGTCAGGAAACTTCAGCACAAATGCTTTACGGTAGGCAGTACAAAGAGCAGAAGGTACACAAGAAGAATAGCAACTTTGACGTGAGAGCAAGCTCAGCGGCAGGCCAGTTTGAGAGTAACTGAAATGACACTATGACAGAGCAGTGATCTACAGAAGCTATTGAGGAAGCTGAAGCTCGTAGACGAGCTACTGCTGTAAGGGCTATGCCCAGCGGCAGCAAAAGTTCACCAGGATTACGTAGGGCGTTTTTGAAATCGCTGCCTTGACGCGACTCTTTGTCAGCTAACGAGCTTTCATATATCTTATTAACGCCATGTAGTGAGCGCGGGCGAAGCCGCGACGGGTAACGGCTAGTAGTGTTATATTTGCATGGTAGTCATAACCATCCAATTCTTAAGGCTAGTATTGTGTACGCTGAAAGAACTGACAACACTGTCGGCAGTTGCAATACACAGAAGTTTATGGAGTATAAATAGTTAAAGCGTCTTGTGGCAGCCATACACTGAGCTGCGCTATAAAGCGCCAAAAATGTTTGCAGCTATAATAAATAATTTCTAATTAGCTGTGTTCCAGTGTAATGTAATAAAACCCAAACACTTGGGTACTAAAATCAAACTAATACAATTTTCGCAGTTAAAACCGTTGTATACTCTACGATTTCTGGTGGCAGCCGTGCGCCCGTAAATTCTTGTGGCAGCCATAAGTATAGGAATATTTGCAATGATATATGTGTTTGCAATCTAGCGGTCGCATTTTTGTCCGATTTACTTCATTTGGTCCATTTCTTTCAATAATCAGTTGGACAAGTTCGTTGGGCAAAACAATCGGTAAACTCTAAACCCCATTTTTTTGGCATTAATCTTCCAATTTTTAGTTTTTTGGCCTAAAAAGGGTCAGAAAATCCTCGGATGTGAAATTAATTCATGTAGAAAGACGGGCATTAGTAAGGCGAAAGTTTAAAGCCCTCTCTCGTCATTCTAGAATAACTATTTACCAAGTTATTACAGAAAATCTGTATCGACCTAACACAGGTTGTCTTATGAGGGTTTTACCATAGATTAAACATACTCTGGTTTTACATTAGAAAAGCCTGTTATTCATTTGTTGGTGTACTTTTATCAACCCCAGCAACCTCTTGCCTTTCAAGCCTGACTGGACCTTCTCCTAACCTTATAATATGCAAAATTGTATTCCCAGCATTGCAGGTAAATGAAACCAAAAACAACAGAACAGCCAAAAATCAATATTAATTTTCAGTTTTCAATAAAAATTGGAAGAGATGTATGTTTTTACACAGATTTTGAGTTAAAAAATGCCTTGTGGAAATTCACTTCCCTCACGTCAACGTGCTGCGTGCGAACTCGTTTTTGGTTTAAATCAAAACTTTTTCCTTTTACATGTGCGTTTTTGAGATTTTACCAAATCTGTCTCCAGGGCTCTCCAAATTCATAGTTCCAATATTAATCCAAGTGAGTAGAGTTACTTAAGAAATTATTGCTGACCCTGCCCATCAATGATTAGTAAAAACAAGTTGCACAACGTTTCGGGATCTGGAATCTGATCCCGTCTTCAGGTGAGAAAAATACCTAAAACATAAATCACTTCTCTGTGCTAAAATATAACAAAATTATTGTGCCAAAATATTATTGGCACAATCCTGAGAAAGCTAGAAAAAACACAAAAAAGTTGTCCTTGCTAAGTGAGTTATTTTAACTCCATTTGTATTATAAACACACATTTATAGAGATTGTATCAGAGTTCACTCAAAATACAGAATGCAGCGCATTTATTTCTACCTCAAAAAGCCATTGAGGTTGTGCTTAACAACAAGCATATGTTGATTTATTCACAACAGTTGACATGCCAAATTCTCGATTATCCCTCAGGAAATAAAATAGTAAATGCATTTAATTTACACAATTAGAACCACGAACATCAACGTACTATTTAGAGAAACAACTTTTATTTAATGTTTACAAATATTTACTTTGAAATATAGTCTGTATTTATAACACAAAAATATTTAAGCTTATTTACCCTATAAAAAAAGCTTAAATATTATCATATATTAGACATGTTATGAGAAGACAGAGTCTAGGTTGCAACACATGTGGAAGTGATGGAGGGGGAGGGGCCACAATCACTCAGTGGTTCCTCCATTGGTTAGAGAGCAGCACCTGACTAGGCCTCCAGGATCACAGCTGATTACGTGAGTCACGCTTATAACACTGATAGTCTTTGATTGATTAAATTCAAATTTACCATTTATACAAATTGAAAATTCCAGATCTTACGTATTTCTTAGTTTACATTGTTGATCTATAAAATATGTTATTAGAGGATGTGACATTGAGTTAGAGGAAAATATTGTTCCAACAATTAATTATTATAATGTAGTGGAAAATTGATACTATAAACTATTATTTTATTTAGGCCTACTGATTGGTATCAATGAAAAGCTGTGCTCTTGTAGATGTGCCTTTTATGGTATTGAAAACATTAACCTTCAGGGCTCCGCCCCATAGGCTTTAAAAGCTCCAATGTCGATCTTAGAAGTTATTTTATGTATTTAGTCAGCTGATCATAATGCAACATTTTAAAACCTTTGGCTAAATTCTTGCGATATTCCCGTGCAGAGAACGGGACATCAGCTAATCTTTTTATAAGTAATGTTTATGAAAATATAAAGTAGGTATAATTTTTCATTTCAAAATGCAGTGAAATAAAGTTTAAATGCACTCTGTTTCTACTTTGTCTATAATGTTACCGTGCCGTATTAAAAAACTATTGTATTAGAATATTATTTCATTAGAAGAACATTTTGGCATGTAGTATGAAATAGGTAATGTTGTTTAAAATATATATTATATTTCAGTGTCAATCAATTGTGATTTTAAGTGCACAGAGTATACAGTTAAATAGAGTAAATTTTAGATAACGGATACTAGAAATTTTCATCAATAAAGAAGTCTTTACTAAGAAAAAAGAAAATGATGTCACTAATTCAGGGATAAGATATTGAAATTCTTGAATAAATAGTTTTGTTAATACTTAATGTTTTAGTAAAAAGAAAATTGTAATAATAGTTGTAACTATTTCAACTTGGATTTTATGTTAATGTTACATGTAGTTTACCTGACATAGACTTATGAACGATTAGTGAGGCTCAGGGCCGTACTCAGCTTTCAGGGCCCCTGAGCAGGCCTGGTGGTGTGGGCCTTTGTTGCTGTCCAGACCCAAGGTGTACCTTTTTTTAAGAGACCGGCCCGGCCGGCCCGCTAGCATAAATCAGGTTACATAGTTTTCAATATCTGAAAATTTAGACTAAATTTCCCAAAAACAGTTAATTAATTTGTATCAATACCCTATTTAATTAATACAAATTAATTCAATTCTTTAAACAATTTTAAGGATTTAGAAATGCAAATATTTACCTAGCTATAATTTATATATTATTCGTATATAATATTTTTTTAAACAGCAAGCATGAATACGGTGTATAGTCCAGTCAAACCTTTATGTGTATACAATTTTACATACAGTTCACACAAAATAGCAACCAGTCAATTAGGCATGCTCTCGAAGAAACGTTAGTCCAAACACTTAAATTTTAAACTCTGCATAATTTGTATTGATACCAGTATTTCAAACTGCATCGGGTTTTATATTTTTATTTGGTTTTAGTTACTATACTGTATTTAGTTATACCTGGTGCACAATGTACCAGCGAATTTCCTATGGAAAAGTAAGATATTTTAGCATGTACAAGTTCCTTTTTATAACCACAAGTTACACAAGTTTGTTGGTCAAAACAATCGGAAAAACCTAACCCCTAGTTATGGGGTTTTGAATACCCAAATTTTAGGGTTTTGGGTCCAAAAAGGGTTAAAAAATCCAGACTTAAAATAATGTATATTAAATTATAGAAAGTATAAAGCCAAACATTTTAAGCCTTCCCTCATAATTCTAGCACAAATATTTACCGAACTATTAAAGATAATGTAAACTGACTATAAACAGTACTTGGGGATTTTACATTGGAAAAGGCTGTTTTTCATCTTGATGCAGCTTTATCACCCCCAATACCCCCATACCAACTTTCAAACCTGACAGGACCTCCTCATAACCTTAAAATGCACAAAATGTATTCCAATCTTGTATCCCAGGAATACCAGGAGCATCAGAACAGCAAAAAAATGTTTTATAGTTTACAAACAAAATATCACAATTGATTGTTTAACCCCGGTATTTGATTTTTTAATGTTTTATTGCGGAATTTTGCTCCCCTCACGTTAGCGTGCTGCATAATAACTCTTTTATGATTTTAATATTTTATGCTATAACTAGGTTTACTATTGGTAGGGATAGTTTATAACATTTTTGAATTTTCGTTTGCCGAAGGCCGAAGAGTATTCAATCAACATGTTACTTTGATATTGTAGATTTTACATAGCTGAGGAGGCTTTGAGATAAACAGATAGGCCTATGCAATATGACGTAGAGGAAATATATCTGTGTAGATTTATTAAATTTTCAAAGAATATTTTTAGTAGGACGCAAGGAAAATATAAATAATACAAATGCAAGTTGGCCAAACTCCAGACATTAAACATCAAACTCCATATCATGAAAACTGATTATGTTACGATGTAGTGAAAAAACATATTTTCGACATACTGCTTCAAAAACAGTTGTTTTCAACCCATACGTTAAGTTGTTCTTTCTACTCCTAGGATTAACAGCTGATGACCTCGACCGAAAAGTATAATTTTGATGATGTTTTTCGTCCTAGGACTAAGGCCCGTATTACACTGTAAAATATTTTATAAAAGATAGATCTTAATAAAATATTTTACTGTGTAATACGGGCCTAAAAACATCATTGGATGACACTTTTTGCTCGAGGTCATCAGCTGTTTATATGAATTATTCAGCTTGTCAACAATGAAAACTTTTGTAATAGCTGTTTGTTTAGAGTAGCAGAAAGATCAATACGGTAGCAAAATTTTAAAGGTAAAAAAGTAAACAAAACTTAGTTTTTGAGAAATTGTTACAATAATAAAGTTTGCAGTATGACGGGAAATAGTGCAAAAATACTGTGAAAAATCCTCATTCATTTTCCAGCCTCGGCCGTTAAACTTGAGCTCGGATCGAAAAGCGTCAATTTTGGACCTAATGATGAAATTTTAATATACTATTGCGTACTCATGATACTTTACTTAGACTTATGATTCTATTTATTCCGTCGTTGTGGGTTTGACAAGAATTAAGGCACTTACTCGAATGACTTAAATTGTTCTGCCGAATAAGATCATGAAAATTATTGAGGAACCACTGTATTAATTATATTATTAGAAAAAAACTATGTCACCAATCAAAATCCAGATACCAGTTCAAGTAAAATAAAATTAATTGCAAAAATGTGAGATCTCAATAACCTAGTTATAAAACAAGATTTGTGCGAGTTAAAGATACTGTAAGCAACTCTGGTTCTAATCAGGTTTGTTCTTTCAACCGCGTATATTTATTGAATATATTATAACTCTGTATTTTCAATAGTATATTCCTTTACGGTTTTAAAATAAAGTATTACTTTTGTTTCTTAATACAAGTGTCTTAGTAGTATGATATCCTACCGCTTACGAATATCGTTACAAAATACCGTAACGAACAATTGTTGTGACGGTCATATATGAAACCACATTAATGAGTACACAATTCAAATTTCATATGTGTTTATGATACTTGTATTTGTTTCGTCACATGACAAATCTTTGATGAATGGTGAGTCATATATAAGGAACAGAGCGAACATTTTATGTGATTCAATGTTTCGCAAAGTTGTTACAATTACAGCAACAACGGCGTCGGACGCAGCGGTAGCAGAGAGTACGCAGTATAACCATATTCTATGGTTTACCTAACTGCTGGATAGTGTCCCTGACGTATAAATTCCTGTTTGCCAACATTTTACTTGCAAATTTGTTTACAAGAATGTTTAATATTTTCAGGCGATAGTTAAAATTAGCTATAATAATTTTTACTTTTGTCAAAATTGTTAACTGTTCACTGTCGTAAGTTCTTCTTCGTCAAGGAGTCAACACATTTTATACAATAATTCGATACCTGACACAACGGAATAAAGATTTTACTATAATCTATGTTATAATACAAGTGATAGGATACCTTACCGATACTACGTTTGTCTTCGATCATAACATCGATTTCGGTTTCGAAGTGTTGCGCACGTCATTTATATGTGTCTGTGTACCTTCGACGAAATACCCTACACCAAAAAACACATATCAATGAAGTTTGTTCGTTCCTGGATTCTTAACTGATGATGGATAATCGGATCCGAAATCGATTTTAGGACAAAAATAACTAGGATTGCCTAGCATATACATATAAAGCGATCCAGAGGATAAGATGAATTGTAGCTACGGTATTTATTTCTCCGCGAAAGTAGTTTTATCTATGTTTAAAGCCTAAAAACAAAACCACGTTTCTCATCCTGGAAAGACACGTCATCACCTTTTCAGAATTCCTGCTTTTTCGTCAATTCCCAGAAATCCCCAGAAAGTGCTGTACCCAGATCTCAAGAGTCGCTGATTTTACGTAGGTGTTGTGCGTCGCCGTGGGGAGTCTGGCCCGCCCACCCGCCCCAGCTGCTGTCGCGTCAGAGGTTATCATAACCCCTTATCATGTGACTTAATCTGTTATTACCCAAAAAATATGTCTCTATACATGTTTTTAACGGCACTATACAACGAAGAACACACATTAGAACATTTTAAAACGTAAGCAATAGTAGACAAAAATATAGCTCAAACTAAGGTCTCAAATTAAGGTTTCAGGATGTTATGTAATGGGTGAATGTGTATAATATTATGAGAAATCTTATCTATATATAATATATTAAACTAGTCTTTAAAATCCGGATTTTTGTACTCTTAGGACCACCTTCAATTAGGACTGTGGGCAAAGGGCTAAAATGTAATTAAATATTCATCCGAAGGATTTAGTCGTGAATCTTTGGTTATTTACACATACTTCACAGACACCAAAATATATATATTTAACCTGCCTTTATGCTTCTCATAATTGAAAATGTAGGCATTACCTTGTTCGATATCCTTGGATCTAAGCTTATTGAACAATGTAATACCTAAATTTCTATTGATACATAGGAAAAAAAGATTGATCCAGTAGTAGGAAAAATGAATTCTTATAATTAATAACCTAATTCCTGGTCTTAACCTCAAACTACTCACCTGACATGAACTTTTAATGAGACCATGCCAGATGTCTTAAGAGTGCATGTATGGATACGTTCTAGGCCTTTATGTTTACTGCCATTTTTAGATATGCCGATTTAGTTTATGATAGTCATTACATACATTTTAGGATAATAAAGGTGTTTGTTGTTTTACTTAACAATCAGAGAGACCACCGGTTATGTGACTCATTTTGGTAACCAATAATATTAATTTGTTTTGTATATAATGTATTTTAAATTAAGATTTTTAAATTAGACCTGCGTTACGGGCGGTGGTATTAACAAGTACTCAAATGGATCAGCTACTTGATTCGTAAAATGCCAATTTGTCAATTCCTTAATCTGTTTGATCTTTCTAAAACGTTTTAGTTCTAAATTATAATTTGTATAACCAGTGTACACACTAAAGTAAAACAAGTTCAAAAACCTTTCAATGTTTTTAAAATTAGAAACGATTGCTTTTAAATGTTTTGGTATATATGTTTTTTTGTTAGAAATTTTATATTTTGACATAGTGCCTGGTAAAATTAACCACACATTGCTCTATAGTTGAGGTTATTTTGTTCTGAGTAAGAGAAATCAATTTATCTTCTTTATATATAATTCTGTAAGCGAAGTTTAAAAGTCAAAATTGTTTGAGTTTGGCAAATCGCAGGATGATGGGAGAGGGCTCAAATGAAAGGTCTTGATCCCAGGGACTAAGGAAAAATAGCAGTGTTTCTATAAATTTTCCAGAAACGAGAAATCCGTAAAACATCCCCCATAAGAAAATCTTGGGGATTAAACGTCTGCTTTGTTTACATAACAATATGTGATAAAGTGTCTACTTTGTTTAGGAACTGACATGTGTTCCTCTTACTTATATCGTTTTGTTTTCCTTAGCATTTCAATAGTAAAAAATCAGATAAGGCTGAGTAGATCAAGGTTAGGGGCTATGGGCCCTTCAAGCCACTAGTTATTAAACTGACAAATAAACTGACAAATTTAACAATATCTTATTATGACGAAGGAAACCTCATTACTTTAAAGTAAATGTGATTAAAATACAAATATTATTTAGAGAAGTACGAATAAAAAGCCATAAAATAAAATCAACTTTATGCTGTTACTTTCTCACAATACTTTTCCTAATTTTTGGGAATTTTTGTAATCGGAGATAAATAAATATTGCAGATTTTTATTTAAGGAATTTCATGGATTTACACAAATTCCTCTCGTAAAAAGTTTAGTTTTAGAAACAGGATTTCAATACGCCAGAAAAGTAGAATCAGAGGAAATCTTGCATAAAATTGGAGTCCTTGGAAAAATACCACGAAACGATTCTAAATCCTATAAGCGGGAAAACTAAGCAATATTCTATTTACTCTTGAAACTCCTTCTATCATTTTCAATTTGTATATCACTTCTTTATACCCGTTAATACTAATAGTCAGTAGGCCTATAGAAATTTAAACGCACGTTGCAAAGAAATGTTTATTGCAACAGCTACCGTTGTTTGTAGTTATCATGATTGAGTTAAAAACCATGAAGTTTTCTAACTGAATTTTTGAGTTTTCAAAAGCAACTTTGACGTCTTCAAACTCAACATTGCTATAAACATCATTGACGTGATGTCACCTTATTAAAAACAATACAGCCTAAACTAAATAAGAACCTTGGCGTTATTAAATCAATAAAATTAAACAATACTAGGACTGACGTTATTTATCTGGATGTTGGGAAACGTCTCATGCAACCTTATCTCAGGATCCAGTAATGGACAGGATGACACTGTACGGTTATGTTACGTAGGGGGGTTTTAAAAATAATTTTGTGGGGGGGGGGGAATAAATTAGTTACGACACTGGAACAGAACTC